>CM066147.1:12450833-13926666 GCA_033617975.1 Populus alba x Populus glandulosa | reverse complement strand
AATTATTGTCTTAAGTTTTAACTCCTAATAATGCAATCCTAGCTTTAACACCAAGAGATTCATTAGAAGTTCCATTAGGTCCACGAGACTTTGAGCAAAAAGGCTTAAAGATTTAATTAATAGACTCCTTCAAGATACATGGGTTAGGATGAAATTCGAAAAGATATCAAAGAATGAAGAACAAGCCTTGATTAATTTGATTCAGGTTTAAAAAGGACTTGTAGGGGAGCTTTTAGACATTAAAAAAATATTAGAATAAGAAGATTCAAGTCTACCAGTTTGACCTATTATTACTGTTTTGGCCTTAATTAGAGAGACGTAATGAATTTTTTTCTGTGATTTCAGTTGTGTTGGAAAGTAGATATCCATACATTTTCAGTGATATATGGTAGACCTTCTAATCACCAAGACGAGGGAGAACCATTTGTTTGAAGTTGAGCTATGATTTATATATCTTTTAGTTTATTAGATCTTGCAGCATTTAAGAGTTATTTGAGTTAGGTTTTATTTTATTATTTTAGTTATTTTCGGCATTTAATGTGTTAAAATCTATTTTTCAAGTTTGGGTCCATTATGGCAAATTAGGTTTAGCTTCTTACTATATAAACCAATTGTTAATATTATTTTGAGGTTGATGAATTTTATCTACAAGTGATTGCATATTCTGTGTTTATTTTTCTTTGTCTGGATGAGTGATTCCCATACTAAGTTCTTGATTGAATTTGCAAACTCTTCGAAGGATTGATCAACTTTGTTGTGACTTATACTTCTTATTTACATCTTGATACATGCATAGGTTTGGAGTGATCAATTGCATATAACTTCGATTCTTCAAGGCAAGGTTGTTGTTGGATCAAATCTCATATTAGCAATCTAAGAGGCAATTCCACATCAGTTTGGTATCAGGGATTGGCTAATTTCAGGGTATAGCTCTTTAATTTTATTGTTATGAGTAATTATAGGGTTTTCTTTAGATCATGCTATATCTAGGGTTTGTTTCTTGTTTTTCTTGGTTTCTTTCTCTCTAGGGTTGCAGCTAATACAAAAAAAAAAGATTTAAACTTGATTATTCAGTGGAATCTTGATTAAAAGAAGAAGGAGAAGGAGGAAGAGAATTGATTTTTGATAGGAAAAGAAAAGAAAAGGTCTTGAAGTTGCTGCAAAAAAAAAAAATCACATACAAATAATAAATTGTGTTCATCTTTGGACTTGAGAAATTTAGCACCTATTAAAAAAAAAAGAATCAAAATCATAAATCTTGAAAGGATTTTTGGAGAAGCAATTCAGAAATTTTGGATCTTGCATGAACTAAGGTTTAGCCAAAACTTTTCTTGGAAATTCTTGGTGATATTGATTGATTTCATGCAAATTTGGGTAGAATAGAATTATCTTGCATTAATTTCTTTAGTTTCTTGTATCACTTTATTTATTTTCTTGAATTTTATATTTTTCATTGTTTCTTAATAATAATTCTTGCTTTTATTTTGTGTCTTTGTTTTTATCATTATATTTGTATGAACTTTACATTCCTACTCATAAGTTTATCCTCAAGTTTTGTTATAAAGGTTTGAATAATTCTTGATTCTTGAGTCTTTAAATATAAAATAAATCATTGCATTATTTGTTTAATCATTTGGTAAGTTGTTAAGTTACTTTTAAGAACCAGAGTACAAGAATAAAGTGGTAAAAGGCATAAAGAATATTAGAGTGGAAAGCCTAATAAATTGTGTGAAAACTCGAGAGAAGTGAATTTCATTATGAGAGTAAACATGTAAGGTTTGTTTGAAAACTCGAGAGAAGTGAATTTTATTTTAGGTATAACCAATGTCTTCAAAAAGTGTTGAACAAAAAAAGACGAGAACTGTGGAGGAAAGACATGATAGAATGGAAGCTATGATGAAAGTGTTAATGAGTAAGTTTGATGAAACTGTTAATGAGTAAGTTTGATGAGATGATTAGTAGACAAGAAGTTTCTAGTCGTAAGGAAAAGAAAGTTGAAATGCATATCATTAGGGCTATAATGAATGATGAGAGTATGGGTGATAATTTTGAAGATAAATGAAAGAAGTTTTCAAATAATGATGATAAAAAAGTTGCTATGAAATTGGCAAAGGAGAAACAAAGAGAAAACATTTTTCATACTAGATGTCACATGAGTAACATGGTGTTTAGTATGATTATTGATAGTGGAAGTTGTGATAACATTGCTAGTACTAAACTTGTTAAAAAATTAAATATAAACAATGTTAAGTATGATAGACCTTATAAACTTCGATGGTTGAATAAATATGGTGTGAAGTTATGGTATGGTGATTAAACAAGTTTGATTTCTTTTTCGATAGGAATGTATAAGGACAAGGTTTTGTGTGTTGTGGTTCCTATGCATGTTAATCATTTATTGTTGGGGATACCTTGGCAATTTGATAAGAAAGACAAACATGATGGACTTAAAAATAGGTATTCTATTGAGAAGGATGAAAGTACATATACACTTGCATCATTGTCACCTAGTCAAAAGATTCTTCAGAAGTTTCATTGGGTTCAGTCACAAGACTTAGAGCAAAGAGGTTTAAGGATTAAATTAATGGACCTCTTTAAGATACATAAGCCAAGGTGAAATTCGAGAGGATATCAAATAATGAAGAATAAACCTTACTTAATTTAATTCATATTCAAGAAGAGCTTCCAAACATTACAAAAACATTAGAATAATAAGATTCAAATCTGTCAATTTTGACCTTTGATGTAAGATCCCACATCGACGGGTGAGGGTTGTGTTGCTGGCCTTATAAGTGGTGCTGGTTGTCAACTTGTTATACGCTTTTTGGGGCGTCAGGCTCAGAAGTGGGCTCGCGTCACCAGGAACAAAACCGTGAGGGCGGTAAGGCCCAAAACGGACAATATATGGCAAGTTGGGCTGGGCCGTTACATTTGGTATCAGAGCCGACCTCACTAGCTGTCTGGTTGTGCCGACGGGGTCGTCGGGCACCTTAAAGGGGGTGGATTGTGAGATCCCACATCGACGGGTGAGGGTTGTGTTGCTGGCCTTATAAGTGGTACTGGTTGCCAACTTGTTATACGCGTTTTGGGGCGTCAGGCTCATAAGTGGGCTCGCGTCACCAGGAACAAAACCGTGAGGGCGGTAAGGCCCAAAGCGGACAATATATGGCAAGTTGGGCCAGGTTGTTACATTTGATTACTGTTTTAGCCATAACAAGAGCTGCATATTTGTATTTTCATACTCTTTTAGTTGAATAAAAAAGTAGACATCCATAATTTTCCAGTAATATATGGTTGATCTTGATTTGAAGTTGAACTTTAATTATGCCAATAAATTATGAAATTTGACTTTGGGCTTGTTTTGATTAGTTGAGCAATTATTTATTTGTCTTTTAGTTTATTATAGGGCCTCCTACATTTAAGGGTTGATTGTGTTATGTTTTATTTTATTATTTTAGTTATTTTGGGTTTTCAATGTGTTAATACATATTTATCAAGTTTTAATCCATTAAGACAAATTAGGATCAACTTTCTACTATATAAACCTATTGTTAACATTATTTTGGGATTGATGAATTTTATCTACAAGTTATCGCATATTGTGTGTTTATTTCTCTTTATGTAGTTGAGTGATTCTCATAAAAAGTTTTTATTTGAATTTGCAAACTCTTTAAAGTATTGATCAACTATGTTGTGATTTATACTTGTTTGCATCTTAATATAGGCATAGAGTTAGGATGATCAATTGCATAAAAATTTAGTTCATCAATTTAAGGTTCTTGTTGGTCAAGTTGCAAACTTTTCTTCAAACTTTAAATCAACAATCTAAAGGACAATTCCACATTAGTTTGGTATTAAAGCACGACTAATTTCAAGCTATATCTCTTTAATTTTCTTTGTTACAAGTAATTTTAGGGTTTGTTTTAGATCTTGCTATATCTAGGATTTGTTTCTTGTTTTTCTTGATTTCTTTTTCTCTAGGGTTTTGGCTAATAAATGAATAAATTATTGTTGGATTAAAAAAACCAACAGGGTGTTCAAAACGTGTAATTGGACAAAATTTAAAAAAAAGGGCATAACTGAAACACTACCAACTGGGAGTTCTTCTTTTCAAGGTGAAATGTGTTCTTCTTGTATTGGATTGCCATATTATTTTCAGTGCCACTAATCGGATTAAAGAAACAATAACTGTCCCCTTCGGTATTCTTGACTGTTTTTTACGTGCTGTTCTAATAGGAACCACATCATCAGATTAGTTTCATTATTCACTCTTGTAATCCATCACTTGGAACAACACGTAAGAAACAATTAAGAATTTCTTCAACACTCTGTTCTGTTGGTGGGTCACTGTACTCGAATCTTTCCAGCGCTGAGGATTTCATCTGTAATGGATATAACTGCTACTTATAATAGTGGATATTTACAATCGTTATTTTTATTTTTTATTAGCGATTCATTAGTAAAACTTAGGTCAAACTCAATCACCAAAGAATCCACCTAATTTTGAACTGTACAATTGGCAGGCTTTAAATATTTCATGTGATGGGTTGGAATTGGCTGAGTAAAATGTTGTAATATCCCTCCTGTCACCGCGGCTTTTAGTAGCAGTTAGCACCGCACCATGTACGAGTGGCCTTTGTGCGAAGATATAGAAACAACAAACTGCAAGCAAAAGCAGATATAAAAGATCAAGTTGAGCATTTTATAACACTTTTTGAAGATCAAGTTGATCAAGTCCCTAACATCTCCATGCCATTTTTGTCTCTACGTGATTTGAGGAGGGTAGACTTCTTAGATATGCCCATTTGCCTTTTGATCTGCGAATATTTATTAGTGTTATGGGCATCTCTACTGCTTAAAATAAGTTACGCTGTTAATTTAACACCAGATTTTGGATCACGAGTGATGACACAAATTAATAAAAATAAAAAATGATTTTGCTGCTCTAACAATAGGATGGCTGTCCATTCAACTTGCTCTTTCAAGCATGGTTATCACCCGGCATGGGGATTTACCTGGCTAAGAAGCTGGGTTTTAAGTTATATGGTCAATCTGAAAAAATTAAAAAAATATATTTAAAGTTTTAATATTTTATATGTTAGTATGTTATTATTTTAAGTTGAAGTATTTAAACTAAATTTTTTTTTTTATCTCAAATTGAAAAAACATTTTTTTTTCTCATGAATATAGAGTACTATACAATATACTAAAAACAACTCAGTGTCCATGTTACTGTTTACCTAGATACAAAGCGTTGTGGATTGAAACAGTGTAATGATAGAGTTGCCCTTGCCCCAGATAATTGCGAAAATTGCAGGGAGAGGGTGGGGTTGTCTTTTTATTGGGATGCATTTGGCATTGAAGGAATGGTTTGGGAGAAAACAGTCAATGCTTTGGTGGGGCATGGTGAGGTGCTTCTATTACTGTTTACTCAGACACAAAATACTATGAATTGGAGCAGTGTAATGACAAAGTTATCCTTGCCACAGAAAGTTGCAAAGACTTCAGGGGGAGGGTGGGGTTGTCTTTTCATTGAGATGCATTTGACATTGAAATGATGGTTTGGGAGAAAACAATCAGTGTAAATTTTGATGGGGCATGGTGGGGCTGCAGGCCCAGACTACAGACACTTGGCGTTAGAGCCAGACTTGCACACTGGATCTGCATACCCGCTTGCTTAGGTCTGCAAAACCACGCGTTGGGTGCAGACCCAGCCGCTTTGGTTTCTTTTGACCTGTGCGTGGGTCTGTAGACCCCTCTAGGAGTTGTAGACTTGTGCAGCTAGGTCTATAGACCTACAGAACTGTGTGTTGGGTGCATACTCGCCCCCTGGGTCTCTTCTAACCCCCTTATAGGTTGCAGTCCCGTGTGGCTGGGTCTGTAAACCCCTTTATGAGTATGTAGGAGGGATATAGCCTTAGAGATTGTGATGCATATTGAAGAGATAATAAATAATGTGTATGATAAATGCAAGAGAAGTGAAAGAAGATATTTTTTATATGTTTGTATATGAAGTAATAAACCGAATCCTTGGTGATTCATGCATGGGTGCCGATATACCTGTGAATCATTTCAACTTGCATGAAAATAAAAAAGTCAAATATAGGAATACACGTGCAGTCTATTTCAAGGGTAAAATTATAGGAGACAATAGTCCTTGATGAAAAAGAATATGAGATAATATTTTTTATTTTTCATGGCCGCATGGATGTGCCCCTGGAACATGTTTCTTTCTCTGTTTTTTTGTTTTTTTTTGGCACTAACTCGAGCACAGATTATCTGTGGAAATTTGGTTTCCCGACCATTAAAATGAAAGCAAGTCTCTTCTGATAGGTAGATCGCTTTCTATGCATGACGAGTATTACTTACAGTCAATCGTCACTCCTGGCAGTGGCAAACGCTAGGGGCCGAGCTTGGGTTAAAGACAAATTTTCCAACTTCTGTGGGGATAATGAAAGCAATGCAATGACAGTAACGAGGCTATGATTTGATCTCAGTGCTCGTTACTGCTCCCTGGTCATAAAACTTAAAGATAAAGAGAATAAAACAATGTACAAAATATTCAGAGAAATAATATAATTTAAAAAACCACAAATAAAATTTATGATTTACAAGGCGCAGGTACCCTTAGCTACTCTTTTAAATTGAAAAATTATTGGGAAGAAAATCAGAGACAAGAACAGTAAAAAACCAAAGCAGAATGGATTGCCGAGTAATTGAATCTATGCATTTTGCTTCTTCGTCTTCTTCTGGAAATCATAATGGGATTGCTTAGCTGGCATTCCACTAGGCCTCTTTCTCAAAGTGGGGGGCCTAAAGTCATGATGATAAGAAATGTGCGGGAGAGGCACAAGAAAGCTACTCCTCACAAATATGCTATAAACAAATGGCACAATGTTTCCACATGTAAAACACGTTTGATACCTTTTTGTGACTCATGTTTCACCAAGATATGCAAGATATTTTTAGTGGATGGAGTATTCTCATTGATTAGTTATTAAAAAAAGAAGAAAAAAAGAGCATGCCTTGTAGTATTATTATATTGATAAAACTACATATTTATTATTAATAAAATCTATATTTATTTTTAATATTAATAAATCTAATATGTTATTTATGAATCTAGAGTATAGATAGAGTTCATAAAACAAAAATGCTTTATAAAATAAATTATAAAGTTGTTATAATTATAGAATTCATATTGCATCAAATAATTATTCCTCAAATATTCCTTATCGATGTTCTCTTAAATATTTAATATTTATTAGAGCAGTAGAGACTGATACATATTATGTTTTTTCTTTTATGAAAAGAAGTTGATGTTCTTATAGACTGAGGTATAAAATATACCTAAATTAATATGTAGGTGTTTCTCATAAAATATTTACACTAAACTAACCCACATGAGAATTTCATATAGAGATATCATATATGTTTATGGAAAGACTCAAGTGTGGTTGTGTAAGTAATTCTTAGACTTAAGATCACTAAGTTATCTTATAAAAAAAATACTATGCTTTGATCCTATTACATGTTATCTTAATTGTGGTAACAAAAAGATAGACATTGAGGATAACATAAACTATATAAAGTTACTTGAGTGATAAATAGAGGATTCATTACCCTAGGTGAATTAGGAAAAATACTTCATCTATTCTCAAATAGTATTGACTGAGAAATTCTTGGCCAAAATGAAATGAGATTTCAAAAGAGTTTCAAGTTTTATTCAAACGATCAACGGTTATTATATAGAGAACAAACATGATTTAACATGGCAGACATACTCCATAATTTAATGTTAAATAGGAAGCTTATTGATGAAATAAATATTAATTACACTGAGAAACCGATCACTAAAAGATTAAGTCAAATCACTAATGATTTTTCTAATATTTGAGGGATTATAACACGTTGTTAAATAATCCACCTGATTTTTAGATATAAATTAATCAATTGCTAAATTGATAATAAATTAAGACTAGAATATAATTAATACAAGGACTATATATCTAGACTTAGAAAAATCAAGTAATTACTTGATTGGGTTAATTTTTATAATTTTTCAGAATTAATATATAAATATTATTCAAGTGACAAATTGATATTTTATCAATTTATAGGGTTTCTTAGATTTCTCTATAAATAATAAATTATACATCTTAATTTAATTTTTTGTTATATAATTGATGGAAAAACTATATAAGTCACAAATAAAAAGCTGACTCTCTAAGCATAACAATCTCATTCTTCTAAATATGAATTTAAAAGTGAGAATTTAAAATATTTATCGCTGATAATTCGTGTGAATTATTGTTGGAGGTCCAACAATTAGACAGCTTGTGATTTGCAATTACCGGTCCTTAAAAAATTATTCAAAGTTGAATAAAATCAGACTATTAGGTAATAAATTCATAGACAACTCTAGATCTATCTAACAAAATCCTAAAACTAATATTTTATTATTTATGTTGCGCATGTATGATATTTGAGAATCCAAAACTACCATGTGCTTTAGACAAACAAGCTACATGCGAGTCTCTTCCATGGGGTCTGAATGATCTTTATATTTTATGCCCGTCTTGAGCAAGTTCAAACTGGATTAAGAAATTCACTGTGTTGCTAGTCAATAAATAGTCGTTTGCTCGGCTGAACTTATTTTTCCAGTATATCGTTCGAACATTCTGGAAGCTTCCCGGGTATGGTGATGAGCAGGTGGAATCGGGGCCATGTACGATCGAGCAGAGTTCCCGTGCTTAATTATTGTATGTTGTGTAAACTAACCAGATGCTCCAACTTTCTGCAAAAATGTTGTTATAAAAAAAAAAACTTTGCGAAAATTATAAAAAGGAGCACTACTTTCCCCAGAGGACTCTGGAAGAGTGTTTTCGGACTCCATTGCTCCAATTAACTCCACTAGCCCTTAAACACCAGATGATGATGCATGCCAGCTAGTTCAATCAGCAACAAAAATAATGTCTCAGCAGACATGACGAAGGGAAGGGGGTCAACAGTATCCTCTATCATCTTTAACCCTGCAACGCCTTAGAAACTTCTTCATGCCACTGCACATCAAGAACTGCTCTTGGATCAGCCAAAATGGATTGCTGTGATGCATATGCATTGAGTCAAACTTGAATTCCCACCGCACAGCTTTATTGGCAATAACGAAGGAGGATCAAGTCCTCGGAGAGTAAAATGCAAATATTTCGATGCATGCTTATCCCTGTCTTTGAATCAATGAGATAAACATATGCAAGAGCAGATCCAGTTTTCTGCAGAAGAAACCAGAGAGGGGATGCTCCCTTTATTTTAGTCTGTAAGAGAGCGTCCATGCAGATTTGACAGTGCTATCCGTATCCCCAAAATGATAATAAATCTGGGAGAATCTATCTGTGTCAGTTCCCAAGATGATCCAAACCTAGAGACAAATATTTATCCAATGACCAGATATGAAAGATGGGTCAGGAATTTTCTCAGGTATTAACCATGCAACATGAAACCCAAAGCCAATGTCTGTGTACTTGGGGGGACACAAGCTTGTCCATCATCTACTAAGTGTATTCCTATCATGGAGTGCTTCTGAACGCAAATTAAAAACTGGTTTTGAAAAAAATTGAAACCTTTTATTTTAATACATTTATCAACAAAAAACATTTTAAAAAACAATCACTATCACAAAATCAAATCACTATCACAATATCAAACGAGCTCTAAGAAAGAACCCAAGCATTCTTCTCACATAAAGAGGCAAATGCTGCTTAGGTAGATATAAGGATAATTAAAGGGGTGGAGAAAGACAATACCACCAAGCTTTGCCATTTCAAGTAATTTATCACCAGCACACCTAGCTACACCAGCAATCGCCCAATACAAGGCAGAGTCGATGCAACTACTGAAAATTGGTAATACAGAACAGTATATGGAATCTATCTGTTAGTACACAACTGAGACCCTGCAATGTTTAGATGAATAACTGGCGTGTACGAAGAAAGAAACAGGGATAAAAGATATAAAATGCAGTGCAACCTGTAAAACAAAATTATAGAGTTGAAGTTGTATGTACAGTTAAATAGATTTTATAGATTATTCAAAAACAGATCATGCAGTCACATCACCGCATATATAACACTTTGAAGTCTACTGTTTCACGTTAACAAAGTTTACCAAAGTTCCTCAAAGACTATCACAGGTAAATGGATCAGAAATCATTTCAAATCTCCTAGTTTCAGTAGAAGGGTAACAGACAACTGGATATAAGAAGCCTGTAAAAGTATTGTTGCTGAGATATAAAATCTCATACAAGGGAAACACGATACCACAACACACAACAGTTAATTCCTCTTGAATCTTAGGGACAACACCTAATCCTTGCTACCTCCAGTTAATTCAGAAATGCAAAATTTAGGTTATGCGAATCATATCCTGTAGTCCTAAATGCTACCTAATAAAACAAAACACTGAAAGAAGCACTTCAATTGAGTTAATTGTGGAAGGCAGCATCTCACCCCAGCAACCTGCTGTGACTTTTCTCTCTGACCAGAACATATAAACCACGATAAGTGCCACCAGCTATTCCTGCTTTCAAGGCATCTGATTCTCTCGAAACACACTAAACTTTGAACATGCCCTCCAATATGCCAAACTTTGGAGAAAATGAAGTAGTGCTCATATATTAAAGGAAGCATGTATCGAACTTGAAAGTATGACTTCCCCAAAATACAGTTGAAGTATTATCAACAGTCAGCTCTGAGGGAACAGAAATCTAGTTACCAGAGCTATGATGAAGCAAAGACAGGCAAAACAGAACAATCCATCCTTGCCTCCCTCATGATCTGAACACAACAAAAAGAAAATTGACAGTTCATCTCATTGTATTAGCCTCTGATACCATTCCTGAAATACAAATTGGTGAAACTTTAAACATTGCTAGATTCCAAGGTATACTATTATGAAAATTTCAACTCCCCATGCAAGATTCAAGATTTCCTTCAGAAGCTGGAGCAAGAATACACAAACATGAAGGAATTAAAAAACTAGAACTCCTTACCGTGTTTGAGAATTCTAGGCACTGGAAGCTCGTGAGGCCTATGCTAACTTGCCAAGCAAATACAGCCTTGGATATATCTGAAGCAGCATGTATAATCTTGCTCTCTTAAAATGAATACCTCCCAATTTAGTTTCTGGCTATCACAGAACCAAAATCAACATTTCTTAGCGCAGATAAATTATCTTTAAACAATGAGAGAGCCCACTCATCCACATAATTTCACAACATTCAACTCACTTGTAGAATCGCTTTTTGCTTCAAAGCATCTATCCTTCTTAACAAAAGTCTCACAAAATAAAATTCACAGTTCAACTGAATCTTCATACAATGAGAGAAAATAATAGCAAGCTGTAATCACTGGCAAATACACAATCAGTAATTCATATCTCACTTCTTCCCAGATATCATAACTTGAAAGCACCAACACATAAATGCAAGTGACAATGGAAAAGGTAGTTTATAATGACTAATAGAATTTCCAAAGTAGAAGATATTCTTTCAGTAAAATAAAGATCTCAAATAAATATAAACAAGGGTGGTCATGTTTAAATTCATGTTCATCATAGTTGTACTAGAAATTATTAATCAAATTTTGCCCAACAT
Organism: Populus alba x Populus glandulosa; assembly: GCA_033617975.1. Classification (NCBI taxonomy): domain Eukaryota; kingdom Viridiplantae; phylum Streptophyta; class Magnoliopsida; order Malpighiales; family Salicaceae; genus Populus; species Populus alba x Populus glandulosa. Next base: position 13,915,016 of record CM066147.1, on the reverse strand, counting down.
CATGTCAAAACAACACCCACATATGATAATGCATGCAATTGATGCAAACTCACGCCAAGCCCTCAGAAAAATTGTACCGTAATATAGAACAGAGAGATTCATCAAGGCATTCTGAAACAAACATTATTCTTGCAGACAGAAACTGGATGTTGCCCCTCCAGAATCTTACTTTGCATACACTAGTATGCAATTAACAATACAGCATCTCATTTTCAACATCATAATAGCAGCCTTATGCAATTCATTAGGTTTGAAATTGTCAGAGACCACCAAATAAATCAGTGATATATTGAAATAACCCAAAAGAAATTGCAAGCATTTTTACCATTTATCTAAAAAAAGTTGCTGTTCTATATTTGATAAAAAAAAAAAAAACTATCAAGTAATTCTTGAAGTTTCACTTGATAATCTTTCATCACTACTACTATGGTAATCCTGTGAAATGACATCGCTGGTGGCTCTATCATTTTGATACGCCTTTCTGAAAGTAGCACTTATCTATCCAAAAATAAAACCCAGAAAACTTTATTCCAAGCTACGAATCTCCCAGTTAGAAGATAGCAACAACATCCCCAGCAACACTCAGGAAAATATTTTTGGTCAACTTGGCAGCCTGGAAAACAATAAACCAGTATAAAATTATCCACCAGCACTTAGGAAATACTAAAAAATAATACAATAAAAGGTGTTATCTTCCTTCTTACCCTATACACGTCAGATAGCTTGGCCACTTCCCTAAATTTTTCAGGAGGAAGCCAACTCCTCAAATTTGAAAACAACTTCTCGAGGGAATACTTTGTATAAGTTGATCCTTTCACTTGACCTTAAAAAGAAAAATAACAATAAAAATACTTACGAAAACGAGGAACCAGAATTTACCTGGCACGTTAATAGAAGATTTGAAGCTCACAGCACACTCAGGGAAATTATGCCTGTTCATAACACTCGACCAAACAACATAACACTTCGGATGATTCTTGGGATCACCAGCACAAGTATAGAACTCAATACCAGAAGGATAATACTGTTAAGACCCTGTAACTGCTTTCTCAACATTACCTACACGGTATAATATGTTTTTCGCCATTATCATCTGCCTCTGAGAACTTGGCACTGAAAACACAGACCCAAATCATCAAAACGCATAAGAAAAAGGAACTGAAAACCTAACAAATCTCCAAAAGCTAGAGAAAATTCAAACAAAACGTGATCAGTGCATTACATCATACGAGGCGATTGAAGTACATGAACCTTGCCGGCTGACACAGGAGTGTCCTCTACTTGTCCAAATTGAGTTGGGTTAGCATTAGAAAAGCGAAATGTTTTGAGGTTGTTTATTAATTTCTTTGATTTTGTATTTTAAAAATATTTTTCAAAAAATAAAAAATATTTTTTTTTATTTTTTTAACTGAATAATATTTAATTATTTATAGTATTTAATTAACAACATATCAATTTTTTTTTATTTTCATGTAATTAAAGATATAGATGATCCACGATTTAATATCATATTTAACAAAGATTTTAATAATGACTATGATAATATCATAAACCACAATGTAAAGGTAATGGTGCCTCGATTGCTAATACTAGAGATGACAATAATGGAAACAACAAAAACAACGATGATGACGATGAAAGTGATGATGATGAATTTTTTTTAAGAAAACAATTTGATATGAATAAATTAATTATATGCACAACTAGAGCTATAAACATGTATTACATTAATTATATGTATAAAGAACCATGTATGGTTTCATACAATACATGAATGCGTTGGTTGAATGAAGTTTTAAAATGTCATTGGAAACGATATGTTAACATATTTAGAATAGACATAACTACTTTGTTGAGTTTATGTAATGATTTAGAAACGTATTATGGTTTAAAATCTTCAAGGAGAATGAGCGTTATTGAAAATGTGACAATATTTCTATTTATAATAGTAGTTGGGTGTCAATAGGAAAGTGCATGAGAGATTTCAACATTCAGGTAAAACTGCTAGAAAAAATATAAAAAAAATCCTTAAATCCTAATGTTCGTTTGATGTAGAAGTTATAAAACCAGTAAATCCATAATTTACGAACACACTAAGAGAAATTGCAATGAATCCAAAATATATGCCACATTTCAAGATAAGACATTTTTTTTATGTTATTTAAATGAATATCAAATATTTTATTAATGTTTATGATGACTTACAATATTTTTTTTTTCCTGTAGAATTGTATTGGTACAATTGATGGCACAGATATTCGTGCCTGCATATTATCTGATAATCAAATTATATTTATTGGAAGAAAAGTTGTACCAACACAAATATCATGGGTGCTTGTAGTTTCAACATGCAATTCATCTTTATGTGGGCAGGATGGGAAGACAGTGCACACAATACACATATTTTTCTTGAGGTTATTGACAATAGTATTATTAAATTTCCAAAACCACCGGAAGTTTGTGATTTGAAGTAAATTGAAGAGCTGGTAATTGAAGTCATATAATATTCTTTTTTAGTTATTGAAAAAAATTAGCATGTTGTTCTTATTTACGGGCAAATACTATCTGATTGATGTTGGATATCCTAATTAGTATGGGTATTCAAGTTCCTATAAAGGTGAGATGTATCATTTATAAGAATTTAGGCGTCGTGGACAACCAAGTGGTCGAGAAGAAGTGTTTAATCGTACACACTTATCACTACATAAAGTGATAGAGCGTTTTTTTGAGGTATGAAAACAGAGGTGGAGATTTTTGCAAAACATGCATGTTTATCCATATAAAACGCAAGTTTAGATTGTAGTTTCATCAAGGGCACTACATAACTATATTAAAAGGAGATCGCAAGATGATAAGGTTTTGTAGAATATGATCAAAATCCCAATTTAATTCCGGATAAATTTTTACTTGATATTGTAGCTGGCTTAGATATTCAAGAATTGTAGAGGTCTTCACGTATGGATTTTGTACGCAATGGAATTGCAAATGTTTTGATTGGACAATGAAAGAGAAACATAGTGTACAAGGACTATTCATTTCTTTATATAATCATGATTATAAATCAACAATATTTTGCAATTATGTATATATGTATGTATGTATATCTTTTTAAGTAATTTCACAATCAAACCTGATACAAAAAACATAGTAACCAAATACATGAAACTGTTTTTTGTTCAACTTAAATTTCATTAACAGTTTTAACCAAACACTTAATTTTTTTAAACAAACCTAAAAAAAATGATTTTTATGAAACTGTTTTTTTTTTAAATCACAACCACAATATGACTATCCAAACTACCGTTTGAGTATTATATGTGAATGAAAAAATAAAATAATAAATTAAAAGTTTCTATCAAATAAAAAAAAACTGTTTGATGTGCATTGGCTTAGTGAAATTATTTTCAATGTGAATCCAAGCATACTTTGCAAGTTTAGAAAACATATAATGATAATAATAATAATAAAAGCGTGAATGATAGGAAATTGCGACTTTGGAAGATGTAAGAGTGGATGATTCATGTGGATAGGCGTAACAATACGCCTAAAATATAGGGAGGGAACCACTAGTATGCCAAATGGACAAAGTCATGTGATGACGGACGGTGGTTCTTGACAACTTGTATGAATGGGAAAGGAGCAAGCTTAGACAGATTTGGATTATGCAAGTCGGAGAAGCCAAGGATGGTTGTCCAAATTTGAGATCGAACTGATCAGGTAAAGGCCCTAAATAAGGGAGTACAGTACATATCAAGCTTCTGGTGATATAACTCTGTGTGTGTGTGCATAGAGGTAGTTGTTTTGACAAGAAAATTATGCATCAAGAGCTGCTAAATAGACAAGCAAATAATGGTGAAAGGATCGACAACATGGTGTCTATATGAAGGAAATAAATGGGCAGCGAGTCCGACCATAAATTAAGAATAGAAGAGGCCTGTCCTTGTCTAGGAAATAAATGTTAGGAGAGTCAGAGTAATTATCTTATACAGAAAGACAATTAAATTTTTCATGGTTTGACAAAAAAGCTATCCATCCTAACAACGTTAAGATTTGAACCAGAAGAAATTTATAGACATGTGTCCCAGTACGAGGTGGATAGCTTTTTTTCACAAATCTTCGTCTAGCAACCATCGTAGCCTTATTCCCAGTACGAAGAATTTATAGACAATTGGATTTTTTTGGATATTAACTTTTATAATTTATTTTGATTTTTTTATATATAAAATTATCATAGCCTTATAACTAGAGCAAAGAATTTTGGGCTAACCTGATTGACTTTAGTTTTTTTAAGGTTTTTTTTTTATTTTGTTTTTAATTTCATCACTATTTAGGTTAATTAAGAATTATGTTTCATAATATGTTTCAATTAACTTTCAATAAGGTTATCCTAGTCTTATGACCCGAGTAAAAAATTTTATAAGTTAAATCAGGTTGACTCAGAGTTTTTTTTCTTTATTTTTTTTAATTAATTTTTTTTACAATTTAATCATTAAATATTGAATTCATTAAAAATTAAACTTTTATAATTTATTTTAATTTTATCTCAATTGGGTTATCCCGATCTTATAATCTAAGTTTTGTAGATTAACTCAGGTTTTTTTTAATTAATTTTTTTTTTCAATTTTAATCTTCAACATTGAATTGATTAAAAATTAAGCTTTAATATATTTTTTTTATTTGTTTTATGAGATTATCACAATCTCATGACTTGGTTAGTGGATTTTACATGTTCCCGAGTAAAAAATTTTGCAAGTTAAATCAAGTTGACTCAGAGTTTTTTTTCTTTATTTTTTTTAATTAATTTTTTTTACAATTTAATCATTAAATATTAAATTCATTAAGAATTAAATTTTTATAATTTATTTTAATTTTTTCTCAATTGGGTTATCCCGATCTTATAATCTAGGTTTTGTAGATTAACTCAGGTTTTTTTTAATTAATTTTTTTTCAATTTTAATCTTCAACATTGAATTGATTAAGAATTAAGTTTTAATATATATTTTTTACTTGTTTTATGAGATTATCACAATCTTATAACTCGGTTCGTAAATTTTACATGTTAACTTGGATTAATCCGATATATTGTCATCTCAATATTAAAAAAAATATATATTAATTTTTTTTATTCAAACTACGGTTTCTTTTCTGATTATCCAAGTTGCTTTTGAACTTATCAAGTTAACTAAGTCACATCAAATCAATATTTACTTTATTTAATTTTTTTTTCTTTTTAAAAATATATTAGCAATATCTAAATATATGATTAATTTTTTTTAAAAAAAAATTATTTAAACTGCAACATAGCACAAATAAATCATTCGCTGAAGTAAAATTTAATAATTTCCAATCAATATATTCCCTCCATCTAATTAGTAAAAGAATCCATAAAAACTATCAAAATTCAAGAAAACCATTATCATCATCAAAATAATAACCATATACATAGGAATAAAACTTTAAAATTCTAAGAGAATTCAATTACTAAGTTATTGACGACAAGCGCCCTCTAGTTCATTACCACCAACAAAATATTTTGCATGATATAATAATCGATTATACTTTAAAATTAGATTATATAATTCTCAAAATTACAATGGAATATACAATTACAACTGCAATAATTTATCACAACAGAAGTGATAGTGGCGTTACATAAAAAGAAAAAATTACATGACTCAACCATTATTACATGATTAAAAGTAATCATTTACTAATTTATTGCAAAAAAGTTATCATAAGGACTAATTTGCATTAAAAAAAATACAAGAGCCGAAAACATCCACACAAGGATCATATTGTAAATAAAATAAATCTGGTAGACTAATTAATTTTTTGAAAATGACAGGCTTAAATCAATGTTATTAGACCTAGATCAACCTAGCAATCCGGGGCCTATCCTATCAGTTTTTTTAATCAAAACGACATTGTTTTGGATATTTTTATTAAAAAAGAACTGAAACAACAATTGAGCTGGTTTGACCGAGTTAGTTCTTTGTAAGCATGGCAAAAATAGAAACCAGTGAAAAACCACAAGTATTAACAGCACAGATGAATGAAAGACAACGACGAGCCAATTGCATTCTTTTTAAGCATAACATTCAAATTGACAAATTCCTCAAACCACAGGAGCACCCACTACATCAAATAGAGATCTCTATGTATTCGGCGAGCAAGCATTCAATGCCCGACTATCCACAGAGATGGCATGCATTTCTATCCATTCCTATGGTAACCTAGGATTTCCTAAGGCTAACGGCTAACGGCTAACGGAAGGTCACGCTGCCCCTACAACAGAGAAAACTGCTCAAAATATAGGACAGAATACAAGCAATACGCATCTTGTCTTAAATTTTTGCCGTCCTGCTGGGAGGGCACATGGCATTGTCACCCAGCCATGAGCATCAAGAAAGAAATATCCTCCCATATAGTAAACATGATGGCTATGTCAAACAGGAGTGCAAGTAACATCTGATAAAATAAAGTGTATTTGCTTCCAATATAAGCAACAAACCAAAGCTTGAAAGACCCCAAAAAATAAAAAATCTAAAAAAAAAGTTTGAATAATGAACATATCAAACAAGTCAATCCAAAATATCAGAAAACAGAAGTCATGTTCTGTCAGATGTCATAACAAACCAGAGAGTGTTATGTCTTGTGTCAAAAAGAGTAGGTTTATTGTCTACATAGAGAGCAACGAAAAATGAAAATCCATGCCCTGTCCTGTAGGTAAATGTTCCGAGGACAGACAGATATTCTTATCTGAACCTCATGCCTTAACAAAAAGAGAGCTTATAAAAACTAACGCAAGGTTCATGCTCGATTCACTCACCCTATAAAATTAAACTCACTGCTTAAAGTAGATGGTCATAGCAGGAAGTTCAATATAACTTCGAAACAGCAGGTCCTGTATTTACATCAAACTAAAACACTATCAATTCCAAAAGTTAAAACTATGATAAAGAAGCATGGCATTCTACTGAACAACATCCTATCTCCGACAATTTAAACTTCCAAGTGGTTGTTTAACCATAAATGAACATTTAGTGAGTAATAAAAAAAAATGCAAGCGGTTCAAGAATTGCTGAGCTCAGACAGGAAAAAAAAAGGATCAAAACAATAAGAGAAACCAAATAAAATAGGAAAAATATAGAGACTTAAGAGGTACATAACTAATCGTGGCACAATATGAAGCAAATTACTCATGCAACGTGAAAGAAGTTATGCATATCATAGCCACTTCTTAGTTCGCAAACAGAATACAAGGGAATCAGATATAAGTTGCATTGTTCCCCGGGAGACAAGGTAAAAATTAGTAAGAAATTTCAAAATGTTTTCAATCCAATGTTTTGTGTACAAGCATTGTTTTCTTGGCCTTCCGTCAGCATGAAAGAGCAGTACGCAATACGCTTGAAGCACAGAACATTTCTTTGCATGAGTTAGAGCTCATATAAAGACCAGAAACTAGTGAAACTTTTAACCATAACAATGGTAGGACATACTGAAACTGAATGATTGCATATTCCAAAAGGCTTCAAATCTTGTTTCTCAAAACTATCAGTCCAAAACTTTTTTTGTCAAAATATACATCAATTAAAATCACATAACTAATCAAATACCAATTCAAGTGTGGCAAGTGATGTAAGAATTGTTCCACTAATTATTTCCCCTTAAGCTAATAAGAGAGCTCCTCACTCAGAAAATTTCAAGAAAGAAAAATCCAAGTTCATCTACTTAGAAACATCTATGGACCACATATAATGAAAGCATATAGAAATAAACTTGAAGGCTCAAGAACTCATCAAAAGCCATATAAGAAGTTAAAAACTGTTCTGCTATCAAGTATTTTCAGGATCTCATCTCAGACTCCATAAATTCCTTACTTGCTTTAATAGGAAAGGGCGGGACAGAATGAAAAAAAGAGTCACCAACATAATAACAATCCCCCTTTATGGGTACTACAAATATTAGATAACAACCAAAAACAAAAAAAAATCAACCAAAATGATGAATATAGAAAGAACTGGAAAATGTATGGAAAATTAGGGAAAAACATGCATCATTTCCAATAATGATCATTTCCGATAAATATTAAAATGAGTAACAGCAACATTTTAGCCTTACATACATGTTAAAGAAATGGCATCAAAATGCTTCCATTTTCTATCTCCTCTGCATTCTGATGTGAGTTAACAAAATAAAACCATCATTGATGAAGAATCATATGCTTCTTCTTTCTCCCCCCTCCTCGTCTTCCTTTAAAAAAATGAAAGAAAGAAATAAAAACAAGAACAACAACAATAATAATAATCATAATAATAAACAGAGGGATGCGAGTCTCTTTTTTTTTTCGCTTTTTTTTGAGAGAAGAAAACCATGTATGTATATTTGCCTGGCTCCATCCTGTCTGCCCTTTAAGCACCTACATTGTAACTGGGTCACTTCTCTCTATTTATGAAAGCGCCAAAATGACCCTTGATTAACGAAGGCAAAGGAAGAGGGCACCCCATGGTGACCAAGGGCTGCTTGGTCACCACATAAAAAAGCAGCCATTGCAGAACAGTGTAGCTCAGCCAAGCCCAACAAACACATAGAGATAGAGCTGCTGGGTTTGTCTGGTTTGGGGGCTTTTTTCTAGAGATAGAGAGAGAGAGCGAGAGAGGAAATGAAGAAAGTAATTAAAGAAAGAGATGGGTTTTTTTTTTTTTTTTTTTTTTTGTAGGGGGAGGGTTTCTAAACTAGAAAGTTCTAAAACTTGATTGATTGTTTTGGAAGGGCAATTATGAGTTTCGGTTTATGGATTTCGGAAGGTCGGTGAAAAACCATTTTCAGCTTTCCTTATGTTCCTCTCCTCCCCGTTTTCTTTCCCCCGGTACTTGTTCGGGAAGATGAAAAGACCAAATTATACATACTATTTTTTCAACCACACTTCTCCATCATTTTTTCCCACACAATTTATACTTGGAGCAATATATATTCCTTAAGAATATTTTCTTCCATTTAAAATAATAATTTAAAAGTAAAATCCTACGGGGGATCAATTCATTATCTTTATTAAAAGCATGTTTGGTAATGTGATACAGTTGCTTTTCAAATAGCTTTTCGTACCGAAATACATGTTAATAATATTTTTTTATTTTTTAAAAATTATTTTTGACATCAGCACATCAAACGATCCAAAAAGTACAAACCGAACTTAATTTTAAAAAAAAAAATTCAAATTTAAACAAAACACAGGTACAAACTCATTGCCAAATAGTGTCTAACTAGGAAGGGTTAGCAACACTTTTAGGCTCCATTTTATGTTACAGTATGGTATATGGTTTAAGATATTTTTAAATTGATTAAAATTTTAAAAGTTGTTTGTTTTTAATTTGTTTTGTATCTTAAATTGGAAAAAAAACATTGGGTGGAGTAAAGTTATAATTTCTAGCTTTTCTTGACCTTGTTTTTTTTTTATTTTTAATATTCAATATTAAATTAATTGAGAATTGAATTTAATATATTTTTTATTATTTTTTATAAGGTTATTAATGTCTCATTGGTTAACCCAAATTAATCCGAGTTGATCTAATATATTGTTATTTATATATAAAAAAAATTAAATGATCTTGATTTTTTAAGTTAAATTAGTTTTTATCAGTCATTTGGTTGTCTTGAATTTGTCAAATCGGGCAGGTCATATAAGATTAATTCTCATATAATTTATTTATTGTTTTGCTACAAAATCACATTTACAACACCTGAATATTTTTTTTTTACATTAAATAAATTTTGAATTTGACTCGCAACATAGCATGAGCAATGAATTTAAAAAAAGTTTGAATTTTTTAAAGTCAAATTAGTTTATGTACTAATCTCTTAGCATTGCATTTTGAGTTATATATATATCAACAACAACAATAATAATTTACTTATGAATTTTAAATCAATTGTAATGACGGTCAACCAGATGTAAATAATAATCGACCATAATGGTGGGAAATCAATATGAAAATTTTAAATTAATCACAATTGTGGCAATGGTGGTCGGAATCACGCAAGAGAGGTGCAGAGTGTGGCTACGTTTCTTGGTTTTGTTTTGGGTTTTGGTGAGAGAGGGAATGAGATAAGGTAATCACGCATGAGTACTTTTTCTCTCTCTAAATTTCAACCTTTTCTCTCTCTCTCAATTTTATTTTTTAATGATGTCTATGGTTAAGGTGGAAAATATAAGCCCCCTTCTTAAAAGAGATAAGGTTCAATTTATACTAATCCTCTCTCTCTCAATTTTATTTCTTAATGATGTCTATGGTTAAGGTGGAAAATATAAGCCCCCTTCTTAGAAGAGATAAGGTTCAATTTATACTACTCCACTTGTTTTACATTTTAGCCCATTGTTTATTTTTCTCCCTTTTAATTTTAAATTTTCTCATATTTTGCATTTTGTATTATTTTTCTTGAAAAATATATATTAACATCAATTTGATAAGAAAATTAATCAAGAACCATGCAATAGATGCATTAATGGTCGAAATGCATCTAAATTAACATGTTTTTGGGTTTTCCTCTTTTTCAAGTTTCTTTTTTTTATTTTATTTTTAAATTTTGATTTTTTTTTCAAAAAAGATTTTTGAAATTATGAAATGAACGCAAATGCATTAGAAACATTTTTTTTTAATTTTGATTTTTTTAAAGAGAAAAAATATTTGAAAATCACAAAATGAATGTGTGTTCGACTAAAATGCATCGAAAACACTTTTTTTTTTTAATTATATTTTGAAAAAGGAGTCAAAATTACGTTATGTCAAAATTACTATAGGGGGTTGCAATTTTTAAATTAAAAAAAAATCAAGTTGGAACTTGATTGAATAAATTTATAAAATTATTCTGAAATAATATATGTAATATTATTTAAGAGGCAAATTGATATTTTATCATTTATAAGGTTATCAGGTTTTTTTCTAGAAATAGAAAATTATGCCTCATTTATTTTATGTGTGAGTTGTGTAAGCTATAACAAAATATACAATACAAGATACACTTGAAAACACAAAAAGAAAAAGTTTTCACTTAAAGGCATCACAATCCCTCTCCTAAAAAGAATTGAACATATTTCTTGCTTGTAGTTTTTATGGATTGTTATTAGATGCCAGACACTTAGACAATTTACCCAGTCTTGAAAAAGTTGATAAAACCTAAGAAAAAAATTTTAATCTTTAGGTAATCTTTGTCAAATCCTAAACAACCCTAAATTATCAAACATGATCTTTAGGACTCCTAAAAAAAATTTAAATTATCATTTTTACTAGGTCTAAGACTTTTAGAAAACCCAACATGATGGAAGTTAGAGTATTTTGTTCTCCATTTCTGGAAATGAGGGTGTTTTCATCTAGTTACACTCATTTCTTTTAGTTAAATATGATTTTATAATGCCTATTTTACTTTGAGAAGAGTTTAGTTGAGGAGAGTATATAGTCATTCTTATAACAAATAGTTATAAAATCAACTAACAAGGGTTTCGATGATAATAGGTTCGAGTAGATTTTCCATGTTCTACATTTCCTCATTAAACTTCTAGTGCTCTCATCTTCTTAGTGTGTTATGATGGAGATGTTAGTTATGCTCTTCTTAGATGATATGTTTATGCTAAAATGGATGATGAGTTTGAGGTAGAGATTATAAAAGTTAAGGATAAAGTCAAACCCGAGCAGATCCGTTAAACATTGTTTGAAGGACTTTACATTTAACATTATTGTCCTGGGTTATAAGATTCAAGATGATTTATACATTTTAGATGTTTTTATAGTTACATAAGGCTATCATAGCTTCTAAGTTAGTCTTGACATATATGTAATAAGTTTATAACATTTGGTCATTAAAAACACTTAACTGATTATCTAGTAACAAAAATAACAACAGTTTCAATCGCGTACTTCATGTTAATAAGTCCCAACATATTTTAGGATAAACAACTTGCATACATTTAAAAACAAATAGTACATCTTAGATTACAAACATAAACACAAACATATATATTCTAGCATGCAAATGAGACAACAAATAAATTAAGTAACATCGACTTTGTCATGAAATTAAATAAAAACTAATGTGTGTTTATGACTAATTTCTTCCCATAAAGTTAAAGGAATATCCTTCTTCAAGATGAAATACAATAAGAAAGGCTCTAAACAACACAAAAAAAAAAATCAAATTAAGAAGCACATTTAGTTTCAACTTAATGACAATGATGAGCCCCGAATGTCTATTTTTAAGGCCCATGTCTAAGCAACACAACCTTGGTCGTGACAGCATCCTAACGATGAAGAGCTCGTTTTGTTTTTGTGTTTCAAAAGGGTTTTTTTTTTAAAAAAACTTTTTTTTGCTTCAAATTAAATTTGTTTTTGGTGTTTTCAAATTATTTTGATGTGATGATGTCAAAACTAATTTTTTTAAAATAAAAAATATTATTTTGATATATTTCCGAGTGAAAAATACTTTAAAAAGCAACCACTACAATACTTTGATCCAAATCATAAGATTAAAATAATATGATAAATAAAAGAGGATTATAAAGCCCTTTTTTTAAAAAAAATATTGTTGATTTTTTAAACTTGCAATCCGAATGATTAGACATGAAGCATCCAATCTAAAAGAATTATGAAGTCAAATTCTCAATCAATTAATCATTAATGAATGAAATTAAAAAAAACAATTATATATATATGAAAAAAACAACAATTAAATGTCTTTTGATATCATATTCAGTTCCTCCTCGTGAGTGATAAAATTTTATACAAAGTGAGTAAATGTGTACCTCAGAGTATTAGGTTATTTGTATTTATGTCTTTTTGGTTTTGTACATAAATTATCATTTGTTTGAATAAACTGTATCCACTCCATATTCTACCCCTCACAACTTCTAGAGAGTCTGACTGATCCAAAATCTATTCAAGAGAGGAGGACCAAACAGTTAGCCCAAGAGGAATTTCAAGCCATTTTATTTTCCAGGGTGAGAAAATGTTTTAGTTGGCCCAAAGAAAACTCCTTGCAACGAAAAAATTGACAAGCATGCCCACACCCTTGAGAAACCCTAGAGCTAGGAGGAGAACCTGAGAGGAAGAGAAAGAAGAATCAATAAACAGAAAAGGCCAAGGCAGTTTCAAATGGCACTTCTCGCGTCTTCAACATTGTCCTCAAGTCCATAATATCAGGCATCCTTTCTTTCACTGTATTTTTACTCCTACTTATTATGCTATCTATGTGGGTCAATGGTTTTGCCGTTCAAATGTCAATAGCCATGGGAGAAAAGGGAATTAATGGTTGCTGTTGGTGATCTATGTAATTACAGTTTTACTAGTAAATTTGGAGTTTAATTGTGTTAGATGATTAGTACTTAAAAGTGCATGTTTATCAAGGGTTTATATCATCATTTTGCACTTAAAGTATCAATAACTCCTTAACTAAAACATGTTTTATAATAACAAGTCTAATAGTATAAAATACCCTAATATATGGTAAATGTTCATCTTAAATGCAGTCATATCACATAAATCAAAGGATTGATTGATGAATTCAACTACTGAAATTTTGAAGATAAAGAAGGGTGAAGCTTAGAAAAGAGACGTCGGTGTAGTCCAAACTGGAATACTGTTCGATAATTGGGTCATATCTCAAGTTCTAGATATCCAAATGATCTGAAATTTTTACAGAGATTTGATAAGACATAGGTCTACAACTTTCATTTGGACATCAAGATCTAAGAAGGCCGTTTTCAAGTCCAAATTATAGCAACAACGGAGAAGTCCGAATCTGTCCTACAGCCCAACACTGTTCAGTGTTCAGCCCATATCTTGAGTTCTAGAAGTCCAAATGACCTCATTTGTTTTTCCTGGAAAGCTAAGATAGTTTCCTAAAACTTTCATTTAGACATCTGGACCCAGTTCTGATGCTAGCATTTTTGTTTTATTAAGACAAGAAGATAAGGATTTTCACCTAGTCAAAAGATGGCTACCCACTCAATAATTAGTCATCAAATCAATAATTCTGAATTTTGGCCTATAAAAGGAGGCATTTGCCATGTAATTTGGGGCTTGGTTGTTCAGATCAAGTTCATGCTCTTTATTTCTCTCTTTATATTTTTTGTAATTCTTAAGTTTTGCTTTCATTAATTTCTTGTTTATGCTTTTCATTTCCTTTCCTTTCCTTAGTTAACTTGTATTTTATTTATGTTCTTGTTTTGTTTATTTATGTTTTTCTTCTTCATTATGTTTAGCTAAGTTTATTATGTCAAGGTGAAAAGGTTACACTAATGGTGTAAGAACAAGTATGGTGTAAACTCAACATGGACCTTAATGTTTATCTTTTCATCTTACTAATTCTTAATACCTTGCTTGTTAAATGGTTAATCTAAATTTGTGTTGTATAATACTTGGTACAACAAATGCTTGGCACTCTCATAGCCCAACCGTATGGTATTACCTACACCTGGGCTATGAAAGGTACTTGATTTGTTGTTAACATCAGTTAACATCATGAATTCCTGACAATATTTAAAAGTTTGGTGTTATGTAAATAAGATAATTAATATGATCATGTTAATAATTTATAATGAGCTATTAATGACAAATCATCCGACTGGAACCTCCTTCGTGTGTGGTTTCCAAATTGAGTAATAAGAGTTTATACTATACTTGTTTGAAATACCATTGGTGGATCCTCTAACCTTGACATTTGTCTTTATTATTGTTTAATCCTTACATTAATCTTCCATCTCAAAGTTCTCATTAATTTCTTCCTCCTTTTCTTTTTATTGTTATTATTATTATTATTATTATTATTATTATTTATATTCTTGTTATATTTTATGTACGTTAAGTATGCTCTGTGTTTGATCAAGGATCCTGATCTTGTTGGTCTTGCCTTGTTCATTCGCATCAGAAATCTGTTTATATTATATAATATATCTCTTTGATTTTTTTATAAACTTAATATATAGGTTGGAAACCTGTGACCCTATCTTTTAGATCATTCTCAGGTATAACAACGCCACGTACTGAGTATTATTATTATTATCATTATTATTATTATTATTATTATTATTATTATTATTACTTTTACTATTATTATTATTATTATTATTGTTGTTGTTGTTGTTATTTTTGTTATTATTGTTGTTGTTGTTGTCTTGTTATTTATAATTTATACAATTAACCTCTCTGTGGTTCGACCCCGATCTTGCCGGGTTATTTATTACTTCGACACTCCTGCACTTGGGAGAAGACATCAATCTTTTGGTCGTGTCAAGTTTTTGGCGCCGTTGCCGGGGAGGTAAATTCTTGTACAAATTTTAGTATTTTTTTTCTTTTCACTTTTCTTGTATCTAACTTTGTTTCTTTTGTGTTGTTTCTTTTTCTTTTGTTTTCTTCTTCCTTTTATTCTCTTTCTACACGTGCATGAGTGTTTGGTCACGTACATTAAGTGGTAGACTTTCTAGGGTATCCTCATCATTTTCAGAAAATATGGCCGAAGAAGATAACCAATCACTTCATAATGAGAATAATGAGAATAACCGTGTTAGGACACTTAGAGACCACATGAATGCCACAAGAACAAGTGCACCCTCATGCATAGTTTTCCCTCCTGATGCATCTCATTTTAATTTTAAGCCAGGCATTATTCAACTTTTACTTTCTTTTCATGGCTTAGATCTAGAAAATCCATACTTGCATTTGAGAGAATTTGAAGAAGTTTGTAACACCTATAATGACTTAAATTGTAGCATGAATACCATTAGATTAAAGCTTTTTCCTTTTTCATTAAAAGATAAAGCTAAAACATGATTACAAAATCTTAGGTCAGGATCCATTCGTGCTTGGGATGAAATGCAACAACAATTTTTAAAAAAGTTTTTTCCATCTCACAGAACCAACTTTTTCAAAAGACAAATCACCACTTTCACTCAAAAACCAAGTGAAACATTTTACCAATGTTGGGATAGGTATCGAGACTTGCTTAATATTTGCCCTCATCATGGTTTTGAAACATGGAGATTGGTTTCACAATTTTATGAAGGATTAACACCTAAAGATAGGCAAATGGTTGAATTGATGTGCAATGGAACTTTTGAAGATAAAGACCCTAATGAAGAAATGGAGTACCTAGACTTGCTAGCTGAAAATGCGCAAAATTGGGACATTAAGGGCACTTATGAGGCACCAAGTAAAATCCAACCTCATACATCTAGTGGAGGTATGTATAACCTTAGGGAAGATCATGACCTCCAAGCCAAGTTTACATCTTTAGCTAGAAAAGTTGAGGCACTAGAATTGAAAAAGAATGGTCAATTAAAATCTGTTCAAGACATTGTGTGTCAAATCTGTGAAACAAATGAACATGTAACCAATAACTGTCCAACTTTGCCTTCTTTCAAGGAATGTCTCCATGAACAAGCCCATGCCTTAAACAGTTTCCAAAGGCCCAATCATAACCCATACTCGCAAACATACAATCCTGGTTGGAGAAATCACCCAAATTTCAGTTGGAAGAGTGATAACAATAATGCACAAACTTCACAACCACCGTTTCAAGCACACCATAATTTCTAAAATTCTCATGGATATGCACCTCCTTATACTCCACCTCTTAGAAGAAATCTTGAGGAAACATTGCATGCATTCATTGAAAAGCAAGAGACAATCAACAGTCAACTTACTCAAAGCATGACAAATTTTAAAGATGCTCTTGCAAAATTCACATCTGCTCTTAGTTTTCAAGAGAAAGGTAAGTTTCCATCTCAACCACAGCAAAATCTAAAGGGGCAATACAATGCAAATACAAGTAGTTCTGAAAGACAACACATGGATCAAGTCAAATCAGTCATCACTCTTCGTAGTGGTAAGGTTATTGAAAAACCCACTCTTGAACCTTGTGAGAAAGATGATGAGTCAATCTCTGAGGGTAAGGAAGGGGTTGAATTTGAACGCTGTGAAGAAAAGACTGATTCTCCGCCAGCACTTCCATTTCCTCATGCCATGACCATACAAAGGAAAGTCAATCACAATTCTGAAATCCTTGAAATTTTCAAATAGGTAAGGATCAATATACCTTTGTTAGATGCTATTAAACAGGTACCTTCCTATGCTAAATTTTTGAAAGATCTATGCACTGTGAAGAGAAAACTGAATGTGAAAAAGAAAGCCTTTTTAGCCGAACAAGTAAGTGCTATTCTTCAGAATAATAATGCTTTGAAATATAAAGACCTTGGTTGTCCTACCATTTCTTGCTTTATTGGAGAACATAAAATTGAAAGAGCTTTACTTGATCTTGGAGCTAGTGTGAATTTACTTCCATATTCGGTTTTTCAAAGTCTCAATCTAGGTGAGATAAAACCAACTTCTGTAACTCTTTTACTTGCTGATAGATCTGTAAAAGTGCCTAGAGGAATAATTGAGGATGTCTTAGTACAAGTTGATAAATTCATTTACCCTGTAGATTTTATTGTCTTGGATACACAACCTGTTGAAGCATGTAATTCAATTCCTGTTATTTTAGGACGTTCATTTCTTGCAACTTCTAATGCATTGATTAATTGTAGGAATGGACTGATGAAACTATCATTTGGAAACATGACATTGGAGATGAATATTTTCAACATTTGCAAGCAACCTGAAGATGATAATGATTTACAGGAAGTGAACTTTATTGAAAAATTAGTTCATGATCAATTTCAAACCACTTCTAGTGAAACTGAGATTGATGAACCTGACGAGTTGCAAATGGTTTATTTTTAGGAAGAAGCAAAGGCATGTAATTGGAGACCACAAATTGAAGGATTGCCATCACGATCAATTGAGTCTATACCTTCAAGTGTTCAACCACCAAAACTTGATTTGAAGCCGTTACTAGTCAATCTCAAATACTTATTTTTGGGAGAAAATAAAACTTTTCCGGTAATAATATCTTCCAAACTTAATGCACATCAAGAACGTAAGTTATTACAAACTCTAAAAATGCACAAAAATGCATTAGGATGGACCATAGCTGACATAAAAGGAATTAATCCTTTGATTTGCACACACAGGATTTATTTGGAGGAAAATGCTAAACTATCTAGAGAAATGCAACGAAGACTTAATTCTAATATGAAAGAAATAGTGAAAAATGAAGTCATTAAGCTTCTAGATAATGGAATCATTTATTCTATTTCTGACAGCAAATGGGTAAGTCCTACCCAAGTTGTACCCAAAAAGTCTGGAGTCACTGTGATAACAAATGAGAAAAATGAGTTAATTCCAACACGGACTATTACTGGTTGGCGCATGTGCATTGACTACAGGAAACTTAATTCAATGACTAGAAAAGATCATTTCCCTTTACCTTTCATGGATCAAATCCTCGAAAGAGTTGCAGGTCATGAATTTTATTATTTCCTAGATGGCTATTCAGGTTACAATCAAATTGAAATTGCATTGGAAGATCAAGAGAAGACTACTTTCACATGTCCATTTGGTACTTTTGCATATCGAAGAATTCCTTTTGGGTTATGTAATGCACCAGCTATGTTTCAAAGATGCATGCTTAGCATATTCAGTGATATGGTTGAACGTTTTCTTGAGATTTTTATGGATGATTTTTCTATTTTTGGTGATTCATTTGATGATTGCTTAACTAACTTGGAAAAGGTTTTGAACAGGTGTGAAGAGAAGAATCTTATACTGAATTGGGAAAAATGTCACTTTATGGTAACAAACGACATTGTACTTGGTCACATTGTTTCATCGACAGTAATTGAGGTTGATAAATCTAAAATCGAGTTAATTGCCAACTTACCAACACCAAAATCTATTAAAGATGTTAGATCATTCTTAGGACATGCTGGTTTTTACAGAAGGTTCATCAAAGATTTTAGTGTAATATCTAAACCATTATGTAACCTTCTATCAAAGGAAACTGTTTTTGAATGGACCAAACAATGTGAAAAAGCCTTTGTTAAACTTAAAAGCTTGCTTACTTCTGCTCCTGTCATTCAACCTCCTGATTGGTCATTACCTTTTGAAATAATGTGTGACGCTAGTGATTATGCCGTGGGTGCTGTCTTGGGACAAAGAAAAGATAAGAAACCTTATGTGATTTTCTATGCAAGTAAAACTTTAAATAGTGCTCAAATGAATTACACTACCACTGAAAAAGAATTACTTGTAGTAGTATTTGCATGTGACAAGTTCAGATCTTATCTTGTTGGCTCACCTGTTGTTGTTTTTAGTGATCATGCAGCATTGAAATATCTTCTCTCTAAGAAAGATTCTAAAGCTAGATTGGTGCGGTGGATTTTGTTACTTCAAGAATTTGATATCACAATCAAAGACAAGAAAGGCACCGAAAATGTTGTCGCAGATCATTTGTCAAGATTGACAACCGATTCGAGATCTGACATCACACCAATCGATGACTACTTTCCTGATGAATCTTTATTTTCTATCTTTATGATGCCTTGGTTTGCTAATATTGTTAATTTTCTTGTTTCAGGACAATTGCCAGCTCATTGGAGTACCCAAGATAAAAGAAAGTTCTTGAACGAAGTGAAGAACTTTTATTGGGATGACCCTTATTTATTCAAATATTGTCCTGATCAAATATTTCGAAGATGCATTCCTGACAATGAGGTAAGTAGTGTCATTAAATTTTGTCATTCTGAGGCATGTGGGGGTCATTTCTCATCAAGAAAGACAACTGCAAAAATCTTACAAAGTGGATTTTACTGGCCCACCATGTTCAAAGACTCACATGCATTCTGCAAGACTTGTGAAAATTGTCAAAAGTTGGGATCTATTTCAAAACGTCACATGATGCTTTTAAATCCTATTCTTGTCATTGAGATCTTTGATTATTGGGGTATAGATTTTATGGGTCCATTTCCTCCATCATTTGGTTTCTTGTATATATTGGTCGCAGTAGATTATGTTTCAAAATGGATAGAGGCAATTCCAAGTAGAACCAATGATCACAAAACAATGATAAAATTTTTGAAAGAAAATATTTTAAGTCGATTCGGAATCCCTCGAGCCATGATAAGTGATGGTGGAACACATTTCTACAACAAGCCATTTGAATCTTTAATGAAGAAATACAGAATCACACACAAAGTTGCCACCCCTTATCACCCTCAGACGAATGGACAGGTAGAACTTGGTAATAGGGAGATCAAACAGATCTTGGAGAAAACAGTAAACCCTAATCGGAAAGACTGGTCTTTAAGACTTAATGATGCACTTTGGGCTTATCGAACTGCATATAAAACATCATTAGGTATGTCACTTTATAGACTAGTCTATGGAAAACCTTGTCACTTGCCTGTGGAAATTGAACATAAAGCTTATTGGGCTATTAAAGCTTTCAATTCAAACATTGATGATGCTAGTCAGCTGCGAAAATTGCAAATAAATGAGCTTGAGGAAATAAGAAATGATGCATATGACAATTCAAGAATTCATAAAGCAAGAATCAAAGAGTTTCATGACAAGAAAATACTGAGAAAAACATTCATTGTTGGTCAAAAAGTCTTGCTTTATAATTCTCAACTCCATTTATTTCCTGGAAAACTAAGATCAAGATGGAGTGGTCCTTTTATTGTGAAACATGTGTATCCATATGGGGCCTGTGATATCGAAAATCCAAAGAATGGTAATGTTTTCAAGGTAAATGGTCATCGTTTGAAAGTTTATTTTGACAATTTTTCAGTTGAAAATGACTCTATTGAATTGGGTGATCCTGTATATAAAGATTGATTCCTTTTCTCACATTGTTTTTGTGTGACTTTTGTTTTGCTAGTCTCTCACCCCGGTCAAATGGCGGATAACGGTACTCCGTGACTTTTAAGTCGGTTCTTTCAGTTTCCTATGATAACTGATATCTATGTATATATTTGTGCAATTCTTTGCTCTTTCTCCTTTCTTTGAATCTCTCCCCCAATTCTCAGTTGAAAATGGACACCACTCTTGAAAAATTGAAAAAGTATTTTCCCGCTCTGCCTCAAAATGCGATTACAAAAATTTACCATGCTAGATGTGCAAGATTGAGGTTGTTAATGAACCATGGAATTCTTGAAGATATTCGCTGGCTGATTGAAGCAAAGATCCGATTATCAGGTGAGTCCTCCAATTCTTTCATTTCATACATACCTGGAACAGGTAAAAGCACTTTTGCGAAGAAACGTCGTGCAAAACGATTGAAAGTTTGTCACTGATGTGCTAGATGGACTTGTAATGCGACATGTCGTTCTTTAGGAATGGTATCTGTAAACCGTGAAGATAAAATATAATTCATTAAGGATGGCCTGAGTAAGGGGTCTTTAGATAATTTTCTATTGACTCTTGAGACGCACCCTAGTGGAGATGTGCATCGTGCAATTTATGATTTATGGCCCCAATTCCATAAAGAACATGCTCGACTTAGTCTTGGGAATCTGACTAAAAATGACCCTGTTTGCCAGTTTTTAAGAAAACTGCATGGGAAGCCTATCCCCGACCCATAGAGGGCGTTTAAACCGTTCTTAGACGTAAAACCAAGGGAAAATGTGAGCCATAATCACAACTACCTGTACATACATATGCTTTTTCAAAATAAATAATTAATAAAGAGAGAGAGAGAGAGAGTGTGTGTGTGTGTGAGAGAGAGAGACTACAGCTGACCTACATATAGGTGGTATGATTGCATTTTCAATTTCTTATCTATAAATTCTTTTCTTGCTTCCCTTCATTTCTATTCAACCCATACATTCATCAAATACAGACGTGTGTAGAAATGGCAGGTTCCTCTAGTAATCACATAAACAAAATTTATGTTTTTGGTGGATCTAGTCCCGGGAAAGAAAAAGAGTTTTTAGAATCAGCAAATCATCTTGGTCAGGTACTGGCTGAGCGAAAGATTCATTTAGTGTATGGAGGAGGCAACCTTGGGTTAATGGGGGGAGTGTCAATAGCTGCATCTTTAGGAGGTAGTCAAGTTTTGGGGGTTGTCCCCAAAGCTTTAGCACAAGAGGACATCATTGGAAAAATAATTGGAGAGGAATTACAAGTCCTCACAATGTCTTATCGACTGAATGCCATGTTTAACCATGCTGATGCCTTCATTGCCTTACCAGGTGGTCTGGGCACATTGGAAGAGATCTTTCATATTTCCTCTTGGGCCCAACTGCACATTCACTATAAACCCATAGGTTTGTTAAATGTTAATGGTTTTTATGATAAGTTGTTGTCTTTTCTTGATCATGCTGTGGAACAGGAATTTCTAACATCTTCAGCACGACAAATCATAATCTCTGCTGCTACTGCTGAATAATTGATTGACCAACTACAATCTTTCATCCCTGTAATTAATCCCTCTATGAGTCGCATAAATTGGTCAACTAAGGAAAGTCGTAAAAAGCTTAGATTGGATTTGAGCCTTCGTTTGTAAAAACTTTGTGTCTTTTGGTTTTATTATTGTGTTTTGTTGTTTCTTATATTTGTGTAAGTGTGTTTCAGGTTTGTCAGTGTTTGCTATTTCAGGTGATGTCTTCTATACTCTATCTTTTTACCTTAAGACATTGAGGACAATGTCTCATTTTGGTTGGGAGGAAAGGGTAGTAGTTAAAAAAAAAAAACTGTGTTTTCTATTTCATAAACTATTTGCAAAACTATTGTTACTAGGATGACAGAGTAAAATGAGTTCTTTTGTTAAAGTGACTCTTGAGACGCATCTTAGTAAATATTCTTAACAAGGTCTATCATAATACTTCTTGAAATATCTAAGTTTACAAACTCTCATATTGTTAACACTTGATTCTGCTCATATGCTCATTTAACAAGTATTCTTAAATCTTTATTTTCACACACACACACTTTAACATATGATTATGGGTTGCACATTGGATTATTACATTATTTATGTTCTTTTGTTAAAGGTAACAACTAAGGGAAAGGGATAGTACATAATTTGCATAAAAAAAAAACAAAAAACAAAAAAAAACTTTTTTTTTTATAATAATGATGAATAAAAACGTAGATAAGTTTTGTTTCGTAGCCTCCCTAACCTAAGCAATTAAGCCCGAAGGGGTGTTTTAACACTTAATACCATAAAGTCAACTGACTTGGGAGCTATTGGCCCAAAGCTTGTTACATGGGTTAAGGAGAAAAGCTTAAGGGAATCAAACATTGTACTATCTATGTATCAGTATCTGCAACCCGAGTTGCTAAGCTCGTAGAGGTGTCTCAACACCTAATGCCCTAAGACCAACTGGTCTGGGAGTCACTAGCCTAAAGCTCGTTACATGTGTTAAAGATGCATTGTGTTTTAAGTTGTATGTGTAAATAAATAAATAAAAAAAATCCTAACCCAAGGAAGTTAACCTTAAACATTAGAACATAATATTGTTTTCTTCCAACAATAACCCTATCATATATGTTTTCATACATTGAGCACATAAAAAGAAGGTTTATTAATATCTTGTTTAAGAAATATGAAGCAGAAATGAGAGTTTGTTTATCTGGATAGATTAATGTAAGTTTAATGATGAATGCCTTGCTTTATGGAATTTGCAAATTGTTTTTCTATTTTAACACTTTGATTACTAGGGACTAGTAATAAGCTGGTTGGGGGGTGTGATTAGTACTTAAAAGAGCATGTTTATCAAGGGTTTATATCATCATTTTGCACTTAAAGTATCAATAACTCCTTAACTAAAACATGTTTTATAATAACAAGTCTAATAGTATAAAATACCCTAATATATGGTAAATGTTCATCTTAAATGCAGGCATATCACATAAATCAAAGGATTGATTGATGAATTCAACTACTGAAATTTTGAAGATAAAGAAGGGTGAAGCTTAGAAAAGAGACGTCGGTGCAGTCCAAACTGGAATACTGTTCGGTAATTGGGCCATATCTCAAGTTATAGATATCCAAATGATCTGAAATTTTTACAGAGATTTGATAAGACATAGGCCTACAACTTTCATTTGGACATCAAGATCTAAGAATGCCGTTTTCAAGTCCAAATTATAGCAACAACGGAGAAGTCCGAATCTGTCCTACAGCCCAACACTATTCAGTGTTCAGCCCATATCTTGAGTTCTAGAAGTCCAAATGACCTCATCGTTTTTTTCCTGGAAAGCTAAGAGAGTTTCTTAGAACTTTCATTTGGACATCTGGACCCCATTCTAATGCTAGCAGTTTTTTTTTATTAAGATAAGAAGATAAGGATTTTCACCTAGTTAAAAGATGGCTACCCACTCAACAATTAGTCATCAAATCAATAATTCCGAATTTTAGCCTATAAAAGGAGGCATTTGCCATGTAATTTGGGGCTTGGTTGTTCAGATCAAGTTCATGCTCTTTATTTCTCTCTTTATATTTTTTGTAATTCTTAAGTTTTGCTTTCATTAATTTCTTATTTATGCTTTTCATTTCCTTTCATTTCATTAGTTAACTTGTATTTTATTTATGTTCTTGTTTTGTTTATTTATGTTTTTCTTATTCATTATGTTTAGCTAAGTTTATTATGTCAAGGTGAAAAGGTTACACTAATGGTGTAAGAACAAGTATGGTGTAAACTCAACATGGACCTTAATGTTTAATATTAACATGTCTTATCTTTTTATCTTACTAATTCTTAATACCTTGCTTGTTAAATGGTTAATCTAAATTTGTGTTGTATAATACTTGGTACAACAAATGCTTGGCACTCTCATAGCCCAACCGTATGATATTACCTACACTTGAGCTATAAAAGGTACTTGATTTGTTGTTAACATCAGTTAACATCATGAATTCCTGACAATATTTAAAAGTTTGGTGTTATGTAAATAAGATAATTAATATGATCATGTTAATAATTTATAATGAGCTATTAATGACAAATCATCCGACTGGAACCTCCTTCGTGTGTGGTTTCCAAATTGAGTAATAAGAGTTTATACTATACTTGTTTGAAATACCATTGGTGGATCCTCTAACCTTGACATTTGTCTTTATTATTGTTTAATCCTTACATTACTCTTCCATCTCAAAGTTCTCATTAATTTCTTCCTCCTTTTTTTTTTTTTTATTATTATTATTATTTACATTCTTGTTATATTTTATGTACGTTAAGTATGCTCTGTGTTTGATCAAGGATCCTGATCTTGTTGGTCTTGCCTTGTTCATTCGCATCAGAAATCTGTTTATATTATATAATATATCTCTTTGATTTTTTTATAAACTCAGTATATAGGCTGGAAACCTGTAACCTGATCTTTTAGATCATTCTCAGGTATAACAACGCCACGTACTGAGTATTATTATTATTATTATTATTATTATTATTATTATTATTATTATTATTATTACTTTTACTTTTACTATTATTATTATTGTTGTTGTTGTTGTCTTGTTATTTATAATTTATACAATTAACCTCTATGTGGTTCGACCCCGATCTTGCTGGGTTATTTATTACTTCGACACTCCTGCACTTGGGAGAAGACATTAATCTTTTGATCATGTCATTAGACCTTTGTTTATGGTGTAATAGAGGCAGGCTACGGTGGTTTTGGAAAGAAAAAAAAATGAAAAATGAAAACCGTGAATGAAAATGTACAGATAAGAAATTGAGGCATGTTTTTTTCTCTAGATTTTGGTCGGAGTAATGAACCTGGCTTGCCTTGTAGTGTGAGTGGCCCAGGTTGATTCAACATCACTATGCAGAAAAATGTTGAAATTGTGATTTTGAATGGTGTGCAAAGGGGTCTAATATATAGAAATTCTTCAATTTAAATGAAACAATCTTCAAATCTGAACATATGCATGCATCTTTTTTTTCTTTAAAACCTTTCATGGGAATTATGATTTGTTGTAGTATCTAGAAAATTTGTGCATGGCATTATCTTTGGCCCATTTTAATTAAAGTGTTAAGGAATAAACCCTGTCGATTACGTTGGTGCTTACTATCATGTGCACCTCACCAAATCTCTCCAGCATGTTCGATGAAAGTCACAAAGGCTCATTTTGGTGAACTAAGTAAGGTCAAGCTGCAATTGAATATTGTCAAGGAGAGGTTGTGGCATGTCATCCCCGACTCCGCAAAGGAATTTCCTTGGAGAAAAGCTGAGGATTTGCTGCTTAAGTGATTACTGCTAGTTGGACAGAAGGCATTCAAGTGGTCCTTTATAATACTTTTCTTGCTTAGTTTTCTAACCGATGTTATGTATTCCATCTCTAGAAACCAGGAATTGATGATTCCTTTCAGTCTTCTTGTTGGCTGCTTGATGATGGACTTCGTGAAAGAGATATCAATGGAAGTCTTTCAAGCGCCAGAGGTAAATTCGACTTTGTGTTCTTTCCCTGTGTTTTTTCAGTTTGTTTGCAAGGATAAATGGATATACGTGTTGCTTAGTTTTAATGTTTTTATGTTTTGCCTGTTGAACAGAAAAGAGGGCTGAACTTGCCGCTTCTGGGTATCAGCTGCTGCTTCATTCTTGTAAAGGTCATGTCAACATATTTTACGCCATTTCTTTTACATGTTACAAATGGTGGGTTGGTGCAAGTTTTGTGGCTTTGGGGCGATTCACTGAAAGAAAACAGTCAATGTAATGAAGAGAATATCTCCGCTGGCCAAAATACTTAAATAGCCATGGCTACAGAGGAATAAACAAGGTCCAGTTCATGAACGAGATATTTGGTTCCCAGTTGTATCCTCAGAGCTATGCATGCAAATAGTTAGCTTGTTCTGCACGTGACATTGCTTTATAATGTGCTACCTGGCATGTTCCATAGATAGTATGTTGTTGTCAGTTGCACGAAAAACATCGGGTTATATTTTGTAGCGTAGACCTAGGAAAATGTGGGATCACCTAAAATGACATGGGAGAGATTGTCATGTACAGATCTTCTAGAGTTAACTATAATCCGTTACTGATTGTGAACGAAAGTTCAGGTAGCAGATGCCCAACTTTGTACAACCATTGCAGTGTTGTGTCAAATTCTTGCATGCCAAAACATTGCCGGTTAATTCTACGTTACACATGACATGATAGAACAGTTACAACAAAGTAAGAAACCTTCGGAGGCTATGATTTTGAACCTCATCAATTATCATATCCTATTGTTTATACTCTGATGGGACATAGAACATCGGGAAAAAAGAAGGGCAGCCAAGAAAGTGGAGAGAAACCAATCAATGGTCCACGTCTGCAATTGAAAAATACTCGGCAACGGGTCACTGTTTAAAGTTCAAATAAGGCAGGTTTTCCACTATTCATTTCTACTTTACATTTAGTGGTGTCCATGAATTGCAGATCCTGAAGATAGATGGAAAGACTCGATGCTATACCTATAGAGCGCAACGTTTTTCAGCCGGATGTCCTGTATCTTATGTACAGATTCTAAATGACACTTATTGAAAGGAATTATAAAGCCACACTTATTCTCTTGCAAGAGATTTATATATATAGGAATGTGCAGGTATAGTTACAGTAGAACACAAATAACAGGGTAACTTGTCTTATCTATCTTGCTATATTATCTCCTACAATTAAGGAGGATAACGTGATGTGCTGCATTCCTTATCATCCTCCCGGTGGAATTAATACAAGCTGAGTGTGGGATTGATACGAACACGAAGCTTGGAGCGAAAGAATGTGAATAGTGACCAAGAGAGACTCTTTGGGAAAATGTCAACAATTTGCAAGTGAGATGGCACAAATTGGGGATGACTAATACTTGATGCTGCTAGCTCACGAATAAAGTGGTAGTAAGAGCGATGTGGATGTGTTTTGACCTTTTGTGAGAAACTAGATTGAGAGTAAGAAAAATCGCACTCGTTATCATAGAAAAGTAACGGCTTGTGTGATAAGGAAACGTAGAGGTCACGAAGAAGATGAGTTATCCAAAAAACTTTAGAAGTTGTGTGAGCCAAGGCGCGATACTCAGATTCACAATTAGAATGAGAAACAATAGGTTGTTTCCTAGCACTCTATGAGATGAGATTGTCACCTAAAAATATTGCGTAACCAGAGGTGGATCGACATGTGTTAGGGCAACCAGCCCAATTAGTGTTAGAGTAGGCAATGAGAATAGTGGGTGAAGAAGGAAAGAAGGAGAGACCATAATGAAGAGTGCCTTTGACATACCGAAGGATACGTTTGAGGGCTTGAAAGTGAGGCACTGTGGGAGATTGCATATACTGACTTACAGAATTGACAACATAAGTAAGATCAGGACGAGTGATAGTTAAATATTGCAAAGCACCCACCATGAAACAAAACAGCGTGGGATCAGTGAAGGCATCACCATCGCTGGACAATTGTTGTGAGACAACCATAAGAGTCGTCGTTGGTTTGCAATCAAGTAGCTGAGCATGGGCAAGGATACCATGGGCTCTCCTGCTGATGAAACAAATAAAATTCATTGGTTTCTTCGTGGCCTAGGCTCTGAGTTTGCAAACTTCTCAACCATCCAGCTATCCTTTTCTCCTCTGCCTACCTCTTAAGATCTTGTCTCCAATGCTAAAAGTTCTGAAATCTTTGAAAAGTCATTTGAAACACCTGCTTTTTCATTTGCTGCCTTTGTTGTCACTAAAGGCAACTTCCATCCAACATGAAATGAAGGTTTTCGTAAGTTTTGTGGTAGGGGAGGAGGATCCTTCATTCCTGGACATGGCAAGGGTCGTGGTAATTCTTATTCACCCTGTTGTCAGATATGCCACAACATTTGCACACTGTCCTGATCGCTATGCAAAGGTTGCTACCCTTGCTAACATTACTAAATCCTTCTCTCACTATTTTTTACTCGACATAAAAATTGATTGGTATACTGATATTGAAGTTATTGCATATATGATGTCAGACTCCTCTCAACTAGACAAGGTTCAATCTTATAATGGTAAGGATTGTGTAATAGTAGGTAACAGAGCTTCTTTGCCGATTACTCATATGGTACTCTTTCCCCTTCTCCAAACATTAAACTTTTGGATGTTTTAGTTGTTCCCCAGCTCAAAAAAATCTGTTATCTATTAGCAAATTGACTTCTGATTATCCCTTATCTATTACTTTCATTGATACATCGTTTCTCATACATAATCACAATACAAGAAAGGTGGTGGCAACCGATCATCGTAAAAATGGTCTTTTTGTGCTAGAACATAGTCAATTCGCATTTGTTTCTTCTTTTAAAAATAATTCTCTGCATGCCTCTTATGATATCTGGCATGCATGTCTAGCTCATGTTTCACATTATGTTATTTTCTTATTAAATAAAAAAGGTTATCTTTTTATTACTTCTTTACTACCCTCTCCTTACTTGTGTGTTGCTTGTCAAACTGCTAAAAGTGAAACTACCTTTTAATGCTAATGCTCAACGTGCTTCCCATGTCTTTAACCTTATTCACTGTGATATATAGGGCCCTGCTCTTGTTACGTCTTTATCTAATTTTTGTTATTACATTGTATTTGTCAATGATCACTCTTGTTTCATATGGTTTTATCCCATGACATTAAAATCTCAAGCCTTTATGATTTTAATTTTTGTTATTACATTGTATTTGTCAATGATCACTTGTGTTTCATATGGTTTTATCCCATGACATTAAAATCTCAAGCCTTTATGATTTTTAAGCAATTTCAAACTCTTGTTGAAGTTCAGTTCTCATGCAAAATTAAAATTTTTCAAAGCGATGAGGGACCTGAATTTATGAGCAATCACTCTTAATCCCATCTTCTTGCTTCCAGCATTCATCACCAAATGTCATGTCCCTACACTCCCTAGAATGGTCAAGCTGAACGTTGAATACATGTTGGATTATAAATCCCTATAATTGTTAGAAGAGGATTGCCTAAGATTGAATGATAGTAAATTACCACCCATTAGAAATGTGAGTTGCTCCAGAAATGACTTGAAGAAGCCCATCTCATATATGAAAAGCATCTACAAGGATGGATTTTTGAAGAAATATAGAAGGATAGTGGAAATCACAAAGGTGTTCATGCATAATTCTGCAATTAAAAGCCTTGATGCATTTTTAGGACCCCAAGTATCGATGCTTCATTTTTAGGAATATAGACATGTTTCATAATCCAATCATCTTGAACTTTATTTCACATCATCATATCTCAAGAAACAACTTCCCCAATCAATAAATGAATACAAGACATTATTGTATAATTTCATAACAAACATTAGAAGTTAGATTCATACATTCCAAATCTTAATATACGGAAACACACACATAACATTATAAAAGTCTAATAACAAGGTCTTATCAGAAGTGATACAACAGAATAGTTCTTACATTATTTACATGCTAATATTTCCTTACAAAAGGATTAATATATCAAAATTACATCTGTATATATTAACAAAATTAAATCCTAGACATCTACTCATTCTGATCATGGTTGTAAAGTACCTGAAATTAATTTAACATTAAGTATAAATTGGAAACATGAAATTAACATATAAAAAATAAGGCAACTCTCAAGATATATTATAAACTCGACTTGTTTTTCAATTATCTTTATAATCTTATCGAATAATCATTTCCAAGGTACATGATATTTGTTTTCTAGATGTTTTTCAATTATTGTCATTAGCCATTACTAGTGTAATTCTCCATTGATAGTTAATTAATTTCACTGCTTATTTATTAGGTATTAACTTCATCATTTATTAACTCGTTTTACTACTCATCAGTGGACACTATTTCCATTATAGAATAACTAGTTCCATAACCCATCACCAGGCACAAGCTCTATTTCATGATAGTTAGCTTCACTATTTATTATTGGGCATCAGTTCTATTATTAGATAATGATGCAAACCCTAGCGGAATTTGAATGGAATTCTCGAATCCAAGATCTATCTGACCTAAGTTTGTTAAAATTAGGATGCGCTTATCATAATAGAAGACATGCTCCAAGGTAATAAAACTATAAACCAACCCAATCACAACACCTACACTTGGAGACGAGCAAAAATAGTATAAATTCACAACAAAAAATGATCAATTCTTTAAAGAGTTAAAAGTTCAATCAAGAATCAAGATTGACAACCAAAAGTCGGTAAAAAGTATAATATTATTAGCCAAAAGAAAGTGTTCTGAAAGTTATCCTCAAAAGTATTTATACCCCAAGCCAAAACCCTAGTTTCCCTAATGGGTCACATATAAACTCAATTTAAATAATAACCAATCCAAGCTAAAACTAGCCCAAACTAATTAAAATAAATAAAATAAACAAGTCTGAAAACCAAACAAGTATTTCCTCATAAAATAAAGAAAGTTTAATAGCCTAACTAATTTAATAAGACAAGTTTGGTTATTTCCGCATTCTATATGGCAGCAGCAAAACCCAACTTTAAATGGATGGTTCTCTCCCATCTTAAGGAATTAGAAGGTATGCCATATACCGTTTGAAAGGTATGGGTCTAGTTTTTAGCCCAACTAGAATCACCTCAAAATTATACTAGTTGCTCCATTTATGATAAAAAAAAAAGGTAGAAAAAGGTCAAACTATCCGAATCTAGTCTTCTTCTCTCAATCCTTGTGTAATGGTCTTGGTTCTACCAACAAGCCCATCTTAAACATGAATAAGATTAATCATGGCTTGCTCCTTATCATTTAGTATCCTTTTAAAATCCACCTTAGGCGGTGTATCTTGAATAAGTCCATTGAAAGCCTCTCTGAACCTTTTAGCTCTAAGCCTTGTAACTGGACCAACCAGAACCTCTAATAGATTATTTGGTGCTTGGATCACATCATCTACTCTCTCTTAAAAAAGATTCGACCTCGAATCATTACCTACATCAAACAAAGAAAGATCAATGACATTGAATGTAACACTAACACTATACTCACTTGGCATATCCATTTTATAGGCATTATCATTAATCTTTTCTATGATTTGAAAAATACCACCTTCTTGAGGCATCAACTTTGATCTCCTTTGTTCAGGGAACCTTTCCTTCCTCATACGCTCATCAAACTCCTTATTAAAAATCAAAATATCATCAAAATAGACAATTACAAACTTACCAATGAAAGCACGCAAAACATGATTCATCAATCTCATAAAAGTACTAGGTGCATTAGTAAGTCCAAAAGGCATAACCAACCACTCATACAAACCATATTTAGTTTTAAAAGTAGTTTTCCATTCATCCCCTTCATTCATCCTAATTTGATGATAACCACTTTTTAAATCAATCTTCGAAAACATTTTAGAACCATGTAATTCATCCAACATATCATCTAATCTAGGAATAAGATTTCGATACTTTATAGTGATGTTATTGATAGCTTTGTAATCGACACACATTCGCTAAGTCTTGTCTTTCTTTGGGACAAGAAGTACGAGAACTGCACAAGGACTCAGGCTCTCACGAATATATCCTTTCGACATCAACTCCTTCACTTGCCGTTGGAGTTCCTTAGACTCTTTGAGATTACTTCTATATGCTGACCTATTTGGTATAGATGCTCCTGAAACAAAGTTGATTTGATGTTCAATTCCCCTAATTGACAACAAGCCACTAGGAATCTCTTCTAGAAAGAAATCTTTAAATTTCTGTAAATAACTTTAATAACATTAGAAACATAAGAATCCAAATTATCAGAGTTAAAGTATGCCTCTTTATACATAAGTAAAATCATAGGTAATTCAGAAAGATAAGCATGTTTAAGATCACTAGATTTTGTAAAGAAATTTAGGTTTTTCCCCATTTTTTCTAGACTCTTCTTTTTTCACCCTTTCTTTATTCTCTCCACTCATTTTCTCTCCACTCTCAGCCTCCCTTTTTTTTTTTGGTTGTGACCCTTCCCTAATTTCCTAAGGGTTGAAACTTTGTCCCCTTTTGTTTTCAACTTTTAACTCATTTTATTTTCACTCTTCCTCACATTCTCACTATGTTATTCGGCTTGTTCTTCCACTTTGGCCGAATCTGAGTGCTCCTTCTCATAGCTTTTCTTCAACTAAATTTGATCTTCATACACTTGCTTTGGTGTTAATAGGGCAAATGTATAAATTCTACCATCTTTCTCCAATGAATACTTGTTCTTAAACCTATTATGCTTAGCTTTTCTATCAAATTGCCAAAGCCTCCCTAGTAACAGATGAATAACATGCATAGGCACAACATCACATAACATTTCATCCTTATACTTCTATTCCCTAGTAACAGATGAATAGCATGCATAGGCCAACATCACATAACATTTCATCCTTATACTTGCCTATTGAAAACACAATCATCACCTGTTTATTCACCCTAACAACACCACATTCATTCAATTATTGAAACTGATAAGGCCTCTCATACTTTATGGTATTCAATCCCAACTTTCTAACCAAAGTAACACTAGCAACATTAATACAACTACCACTATCAATGATCATACTACATACCTTATCGTTGATTAGGCATTTAGTATGGAAGATGTTCTCCCTTTATTACTCCACATTATCCTCTTTAGTCTGAACATTGAGCGACTTTCTATTCACCAAAACTTTATCACCAACAGCATACACTAAATCACTAGAATCTCAAGTGGTGGCATCTCATCACAATCAGACTCCTCACTAGTGGACACAATCTCTCCATCATCCCTTAAAATCATAACTCGATAATTTGCACACTCTGATGCATAGTGTCTCAATCCCTGACACTTGAAACACTTTATATTACGATTACACTTCGGTCAGACTTTTCCCTTAAGTTTTTATTTATCATTGGTCGAAACCTGCTTCTTCATGGAGGTAGATTCAACAACTTTAGAAGTCACCAAGGGCTTCAATGACGCATTACCCTCTCTTTTATAATTCATCTTCCAACCCGAAGAAGACCCTGAATAAGCTCTAGATCATGTACTACCCTTTATTTTCAACTGTCTTTCAACCTTAATGGATAAATGCACTAACTCTTCCAATTCAACATAAGATTGCAACTGCACAACATTAACTATGTCTTTATTCAAGCCATTAAAAAACCTAGACATAGTAACTTCCTCATCTTCATTAACATTAGCACTAATCACAGCCACCTCTAAGTCTTTCTAATACTCTTTCACACTCTTATTACCCTATGTAATCATTTGTAAATGATTAAACAACTCCCTATAATATTGTTTAGGAACATACCTCTTCTTTATTATTGTTTTCAACTCTTCCCAAGTGCTAACTAGTTTTTCTCTATTCCTTCTTCTTTCTACCACCAATATCTCCCACCAAACCATGGCATAATCAATAAACTCCACTACAACTAACTTAACCTTCTTTTCTTCGGAGTACCTATAGATGTCAAAAATCATCTCTACCCTTTTTTTCCAATCTAAGTAAGCTTCCTGATCAAATTTTCCCTTAAAGGCTGGGATTTTTTACTTAATACTACCCAAATTTCGGTCTATATCACCCAAATCATCAAATCCCCTCTACACTTAAAATCCTTATGCGGCCGAATATGTCCTCTCCTTGGCCGATTCTCATACCTCTCTCCCCTATGTGTACGGAACCAACCACCACGATTAAGATCATCCTCGGCTTCATCCGTAGAGTTTCCAGCAACACTCTCCTCCTTCCTAGCTTTTCTACTCTTTTTACCATGTCCCCCATCAGACCCAATCTCTAATTTTTCAATCCTAGTCATCAGCTCACCAAACATAAACTCCACCTATTGTTGTATTCTCGAAAGGCCATCTTCTGGGATTTCAACTAGAAAGTAATTTTCTTCTAATAATATTAACGAGTAATAAATATTTATTACACATCATTAATTTTGATGAAAAAATGATAAGTCCTTATAAGACTTTTATAAGGATGTTAAGAGATGAGTATCCTTGATCTTAACATTTTATGTGAAGATTCATAAGAATAAATAAATGAAGTCTTGTGGCCTAAAATGGGGCCTATTAAGATTGTTAGTTCTATATCCATTTGGGCTTGACATGATGTCGATCTTAGAGATGTTGAGTTTGGTAGCTCGCCAGATCTAAGTGTATATGAGCTCAATACGTACCTGAGCCCAATGATATTGGATTTGGTAGCTTGCCAGACTCAAGTGTACATGAGCTCAACACGTAACTGAGTCCAATAATATTAGATTTGACAGCACGTCAGACCCACACCATGCGTTGAGCCCAAGAATATTGAGTTATCATTTTTATATATTTTTTTACTCTTTTAAATATGAACTTTGACAAAAAAAAATAAAATAATTTATCCATCGAATATATATATATATATATATATATATATATATATATATATTAACTCTTAGCCTTTGTAGAATAATATAGCCATAACAAATCCAGATTCGTCGCACGGACTCGCTACTTCTAAAAAAGTACACTAACGATATACCCGTAAAATTAAGTTAAATTTAGGTCCAAACATGACAAGTAATCGCTACAGTTGGCAATTTATAGACTGAGTTATTGTGCGAATTGACCTTTTGCTATCCTTTCCATAAGACAACGCAACGAACCATGTTCCAAGATCAGCCAGCGTCATAATTCACGAAAGTACACAGTTATGCTATTACAAAGCGGAAATATAAATCAATTATCGAAAATTTAACAAACATGGCCCAAGATTATCTTTGGAACCAAGACTAATAATTTATGACGGTTCCAGACTTTAACTTGAATAGGAGCCAGGACTAATAATTTATGTTTGTTCAAAACCTACCACACTGTATAAAGGCAATTCTTTTTTTTTTTCTTACAGGAGTTAAGACCAGCATTTATGAGTCATCACATGCACCATTAATACCCCTACCAATTTAATTATTAACCAGGGAGGGAATTTCTCACCTTCCAAAAACCCTAATGGCAATGACAACGGTATTCAAATCGTTTGGAAAACTGTGATCCCTCTTCGCAAGAGAGAGCCGGAGCGATCCAAAAGAAATCCAGTCCCAACAATGAGCAGCTGGAAGGAGTTGAGAGTTGCAGATACCATATATGAAGAAGAATATAAACATTCTTCTTCCTCCCCTTCTCTCTCTCTATCTAATCTTTCTTCTCCTCCAACACCCCTCTACTCTAGAGTAGAGTCATGGTATGATATTTTCTTTTACACATTTTTTTTATTCAATGTTATTATTATTTTGTATCAGTTAAAAGAACATCAATATATATTTTACCTGTGTATGAAAATACTTCTTTTTGTTGTTATAAATAAATATAATAGGTCACTGGCAACGGGGCAAAAAACGGATGTCTTGATCTATGTCATGGGAACTTGTTTCCATCTGCACAAGGTCAGTTGATTCATTTGGTTTATTGTTTGATCTAGTAATATTACCTACCGGTGCATTATTAGTGTTCATATTTTGAGCTGGATTTACCAATAT
The DNA here is from genome assembly GCA_033617975.1 of Populus alba x Populus glandulosa. NCBI lineage: Eukaryota > Viridiplantae > Streptophyta > Magnoliopsida > Malpighiales > Salicaceae > Populus > Populus alba x Populus glandulosa. The sequence goes on along the minus strand of CM066147.1, from coordinate 13,878,683 downwards.
ATTTTACTTTATTTTTCCAATGAATTATTTAGTGCTCATGAAAACAATAACCAGAAATTGAAGTTAGTGAGAAAGACTTGGAAGATAATTCAAGTAATTTGAACTGGAAATTAAATAATGAGCATGAGTGTTTGTTGCGAGGTGTTGCAAGAAGACAAGATTGGATCCTATGCCACCATGATTAGAATGGTCTGTCTGTAGCTAAAACTGAGATGCAATTTGGCCAATGAGGTATAGGATCGATAATGTTCAAAACATATTCAATGTGATTCTATCGCATGGGAGTGGGAAACGGTTAAAAGAAAACTACCCTAAATTTTGCTAAGAGAATACCACCCCTTCCGAAGAGAGGCTCTAGGTTCAAAGCCCTTGGATTTTTCATTGATTTACAAATCCCTCGATCGATCTTGAACCACGAATGTGTCTGTTACTGTAATTTTAAGGTAGATTTTTTAAATAATAAACAAGACAATAGTAAGTAGATACTATGTTTGTGTAATAATCAGATACATTTCTTCCATGCAAGTTAAGTTTTCCCACAAAATTTCAATTGCCCCATTAATTAATGAATCCATGGAGGGTAAGACGGAAGTTTGCCCTCTAGGAAAACCAGTTGTTGCTTATTTTATTTTAAAGATGGTGGCTTATTGTGCGATTGAAGCAACTTTCTCTTGGATCTCTTCATTTTTGTCCAAAAATCATGAATTTCGCAATTAATGAAAAGTCATGGTGCCGTGCAGTAGTAAACATTTATCGAAATCTTTTTCATAGGATCCGCTGACATCAAGGAGCTCTTATTTAAGACGTCAACTGGCGGGACTCTCCGAAATAACTCTGACATTGAACATAACGCCCGAAACATTTGCTCTAGCAGCAGACTTCTGTTATGGCACCCACGTTGTCATAACGCCGTTCAACGTTGTCCCCTTACGAATAGCAGCTGAGTTACTTGGCATGACGGAGACGAACGGGAAACATGAACAGAACTTGAATCAGATAACGGAAACGTATTTCCTTCGGGCCATCACCGTTGAGAGGGAGTTAGTGAGGGTTATTTTCTGTTCCTGTTTGCGTTTGCTTCCAGAGGCTGAAACGACAGCGTTTTTGCTCAGTAGGTGCGTTGACGCGTTAAATTCGACGCGAGAGAGCGATGAAATGCTGGATGATTGTGTTGACGACGTTATAAACCTGGCCCCCGACGATTTTCAAATAGTCGGTGAGTGTATGCAGTGTAGGCTTGAGAGCCATGACGCGCTGTATAGGATTGTGGACCTTTACATTCAGGTACTTTCGCTGTTCACATTTAATTGGTTTTCAAATGCCTTCTCTTTTGTCTTTTATTTAGTAAAAGGTCAAACCTAAAAATAAAAGCAATCTTTCTTGAGAAAGCAATATTCGAACTACTGTTTTATATTCACGAATTTTGCACTGAAGGGTTAATTTATTTTAATTCGTGGGTGGGCGCCATCTTCAGGAACTTGAATCTGGTTCCTGATCTTAGTTCGTTCACGTTTTACAACTTGTACAGCTCCTGAAGGGTTAATTTATTTTCCTCCTCTCCCTCTCCTGCTTGGTAATTAGGAGGTAAATTTATTTTTGTCGTGACTTCTTTTTGTTTTTCACCACAGGAACATAGTAGCATGATAACAGAAGAGCAGAAGATTGAAATCTGCAATTTCATAGACTGTGATAAGCTCTCAACTCAATGTCTCATACATGCAGTGCAAAACCCTAGACTGCCTTTAAGATTCATTGTACGAGCCATGATGTTCGAGCAGCTAAACACTCGCCGGACAGTCTTGACAACCCCCACCACAACTAATCACCATTATACACGCAGTCATCAAACTAGAGGCTCCATGACTCTGGGCTCAATCCTCCGACGAGATGCAGCAGAACGAGAAGCAGCTCAACTCAAGGTAGAAATGGACTCTACAAACTCACGAATTGAGAGCTTGGAAAAAGAGCTATCTCGCATGAAAAAGCTTTTGCGAAAGTCTGAAAAGAAAAGAAGTTTAATGGAGAAGAAGTCTCTACAGAAGTCAGAGGTGGAGACAAGTGCGGTGATGAAGGAAAAGGGTTCGCATAAATCTGAGAAGCTTTTGCTTGAATCTGAAGAGGAAATTAGAAGAGTTCTGGAGTCAAGCTTGCATAAAATTTCGCACAGGTCTGTAATGGAAGAAAGAAGTTTGGCAAAGTCGCCATCTAGGTCTGCGAGTTTCCACCATGAATTGAGGGACGCTAATAAGATAGAAAAAGGTGAAAGAGGATCTGCTTCTTTTTCCGGGTTTCGGCTGCATTTTGGGAGAGAGAAAATGGAAGGGTCTTCACGTTCAAAGCTTACAGGTAATGAATGTCCACGAACTTCCAAGAATAATATAAATGGCAAGGGATTGATTGACAGATTAAAACGCACACTATGGGTGTCCAAATCTGATTCCAAGTGCAACTCTCGGAGTAAATATACAAATACAAATGATGGAAATGAAGAAAAAGACGTTGGCGTGACCAAAGACGAAGCTCCATTTCACAAGAGGACTCGCTCTACGGGGTAGCTCTTTGTTTTCTTGGTTTTCTCCCCCAAGTTTTTGAATTCTTGTCTAATCCATTTAATTCCTAACATAAATGTATATAGGCTTCCATTTAAGATCAAGATTTGTAATATTAGCGGATATAAAAGTAGTTTTCTTCTTCTTCTTCTTCTTCTTCATCTCTTTCTCCCCCCTCTAAATTATAGATAACTTTGAAAGGATTGATGATCCTATCATATTTCTTGGAACATGATCTCTATTATCTTTTGATATATTATGACCCTTAAAATTTAAATCAATAAATAGGATTTGATTGCATAACTTTCTTTGATTAAATCTTTAATCAAAATAGAAACCAAAATTTAGTATTGTAATCCTTCTCTTTCCTTTAGAAGACTAACACTGAATATTTCAAAAATAAAAATAAAATAAAAATCCTAAACATGAATTGTATTGATATTCAAAATAAACATCTTAAACAAAGGACATGTGATTATTAATTATGCAATAAAAGATTGACATATGGCTTACAAACAAGATGAATAGTGCCACCATTAATATTCATTACATCAGGCACATCTGATATTGGCAAACTTCAACACTATCATTTTGCTGGAAAAAACTAAGTAAATTTTTTATTTGCTGAAAAACTAAGTTCACTTGAGAGATTTCATGGTCAAGCATTCTAGAAAAGATCCTTGTAATTCTTCCATTGGAAGAAGTTTTTTTAATTAGTCTTTGTAAAAAATAATTCAAAGTATTATTAATTTTAAATTATTTATTTTCTTATTTGAAATTGATTCTACTGGTAATCCTAATTATGAATTTATTAGTTGTAAATTGACTTGTATGTCGATTACTTTTTCTTTCTCGAATAACAGGTCTTAGAGTTAGAATTTCAAGAGATTCTTCTTCATTCTAATTGCTTAACCTTATCATTTCACACTTTCAATTCAAATTTTCCCTGTAATTTATCTTTCTTATAAATTTATACTTTATTTATAATTTTATGTTTCTACTAGAATTTTACATCAACGGAATATTCTGTCAGTAGTTAGACAATGATTCTATCGACACAATTTTTACCAACAGGCTCACAAACAATTATTGTTCATCGAAAAAACTTTTCTCGGTGATTTATGTTATGTCGGTCATTTACTCGGTAATGTAATCACCAATAGATCTATAGACAGAAAAGGCACGCCACACAAAAAAAAATTAGCTGTTTTATTTTGTCGGTATTTTCATATATGAACATGACATTTCACTGACAAACAAAATTGTATGTAATTTCATCGGTGATTTTTATAATATTACTGATGATTTAATTCTGTTGGTGATTAAAATGTGGCAAAGACATTTCTAGTAAGTCAATTCCAACTCTTTAGAATATATCGACGGACTTAATATGTCGGTAAGATCGTTAGTAATTTTAATAAAATATTTTTTTATATAAAAAAAATCTAATAAAATGAGTAGAAAATAATTAAAAGAAGTTAAATTAAAATAAAAATAAACTAGTTATTACAAATTTAAAAATTTATCAGTTCAATTGCAATTCATCATAATAGAAGGGTTGGAAAGTAGAGGAGGCGGGTATTCGTCAGGATGGTGAGGCCAATAAGATGGAACACTTGTACCACCCATATGTGATTTAGCTCCATATACAATCGCTATAGTTCATCCATCTTATCACTAAGTCTTTCTATCTCAGTAGCAAAATGGGTCATTCGAGCTTCAACTTTTTGGTTTAAGATCAGTGCCTCGAACTCCAGAGTTTGAGTGCTCAGAACCGATTACAAGCATCCAACGATTGAAACACTTTGGATCATTAACAAGTCCTCGACCGTAGTGTTTGAGATAATGTAAACTCGATTTCAATTGGGTCCACTAGAAGATCCTACCTCCAATCACAGTTCCAGATCGAGTTCTGAATGGGTCAAAAGATTTTTCTTGTATCTCTCCTATAATAGGGTGTTATATGTTTCCTGAAAAAAAAAATTGTTAGCATATTAAAAAAAACTAAAAAATAAATTGTTAAAATCCAACATACCACAAAGTACAGAGCTCGGCTATCCACGAGCTATTGCACCCTTTTTTGATGGTCATCATTTTACACATGTGTTTCTACAAAAAAAACTATATCGATCTTGGTACACATCTAAGAATCATAGCTTGCAAAAGAAAACTGTTGTTAGTTAAAAATTTTTGTATAAAAGAACAATTATAATAAATAGATATAATAAAAAAAAATCTTATCATTCGCTTTGCATGCGAAATGAACAAAATAGATTCATTGGTGCGCATGATAATAGAACCGTGAATCTCCATGTTCTGGTTTTCCACACCGGATTGCGACCATCACATAAAACACTCATATATTGCATGCTAAATATTTTATGCCCATACAGCTCCAAGAAATACGGAGGTATGAAATCCTTACAAACCACCACATCTTTCCAGCATAGAAGCTCTCTTGCTTTAACATATTTTTTGGCTTTTTTTAGCCCTATACCAAAAATCATGCAACTTATATGTTAAAAATGAATTATCGGTTAATAAATGAAAAATAAAATTTCAACATTTGGATAAATATTTATTTTGATTTCTATTTTACCTAGTTGTAGTATGATTCTCGCAAACCCTTACAATAACAGCGTTATCAACCTTATCCTTGTAAAAGTTTTCCTCGCAGTTCAAATTTGTAAAAGAATTAGTTCATTAATATCAATACACTAACCGAATTAAAATAATTAAAAAATTATTTAAGTTAATACTAACCCTAAACTTTTTAAACCATGCATCAATTATAGGTTTCCATTCAGGATTTTTGGAAACCTGACTCATTTGAAAAAACAACACTTTCATCAAGGATTTCATCGTCGATGTTATCGTTTATGCAGCTTCAACATTCGTAAACATGAAATTGCATTCATTAATTGAAATTATTTTTTCAAAAATTATTAATTATTCTTTTTCTCTTAGTAGTGCATGAAAGGAAATGAAAGTCCTTATAAAATGAATAAATGAATTTAATTAATTGAAGAAGAAGCCATTAGTGAGGCACGAAATTATTAACTTAAAATGTAATGGTAAACATAAGTAGAAAGAGAAAGAGCAAGATGAAGTGTATAAAGATGAGAGTAGAGCATAATAAGAGAAACATAAAGAATTAGGGACTAAATTAAAAAGACATGAATAAGTGAGGGACAAAAAAAAAGAGAAAATCTATCAGCCCTAGAAAGAAAAGGGGGCTAACAGCAGAAATCAAAAGAAAAAAGAAGGGGGGAGGGGAGCCATTTTCTTCTCTTTATCACTTTTCACTCAAAGATCTTGTAGAGAGAAACATGTGCGAATTAATTCTTAAGAGTTTTAGGGGGGGTTTGAGTGAGGATTTAGCATAAAAAATGAAACAAATTGAAGGGAGAATAAGGGTTACAAATGGCAGCAACATAAGGAAAATGAGGGGAGACTAAAAGGTTTGAGGGAATAGAAGTTTTGAGAAGCAAAAACACAGTTAGGAACAAAACTAACACCTTTTTAGATGAGTTTCTAGCACTTTTGGGTAAGTTTTATACTAAGATTAAGTTCATAAGTTACGTTCATAAATGTATTGAATTCTTTTAAAAAGAAGACAATAGAAAATTTAATTATAATGCATATGCAATCCAAAATATCTCGAATAGATACATCCATCTATACTGGATTGGGCCTCCAACGATAAATATATGGGTAGATGCACCAAAGGGTTACTAGTATTTTAATTATTAAGAACCATAACTAGTCTCAGAGTTTCAATAAGGGGATTGGTGTGTATAAGAAGGACATATCACCCCTAGTACACTCCACTTAAGGTAAGTTGTATTGTTTGTTTATCTATTAAAAAAATACCTTATTAAACTAAGGTATTGTTGTGCTTTCTAACCATTAATCTTTCTAAAGTTTAAGAAAAATCATCTTCGATAAGGAAGTTCTTATATTATGAGGTTAAAGTCTAACCATTCTAGAGTCAAAACATATCTTTGTATTTTTTTTTAATATCAGGAATACATCTTATATATAAGTTTATAATACTTGATATTAAGACAATTAAAATAAAATTTTTGGTATTTTTAAAATGTAAGTCAAGCTCTCATGACTTTAATAAACTGATTATTAAATCCAAAAATACATATACAAATAAAAAGTCTATTTTTATGATTTTTTTAATATGCTAAAATACATGAACATAATTTATTTTTGAGAGATTTGACTACATGCAATTTAAAGTAAAGTTGTATTTTTAAAATAAAGATTTTTGTTCTTTTAGTGGAAGAAAATTGATTTACTTAATACTAAAAAAACACCTCGCATATAAATCACAATTTCAAATATTAAGTAATAAAAGGTAAATTTTTTTATTAAAAACAAGAATAGAAATGTTTCTTGGAATGCATTCGCCAAACAAAACTAAGACAAAAAAAAAAAAAGGCATCTTTCTTTGATAAATTCTGCCTATCCAAACCAATTTTAAATATTAAAAACTCAGTCCAGGACTAGGCTTCCTAACTTGGCCCAAAGCTAATCCAATCTTGAATTAAAACAAAAGAGACAGCCCAAAGACTTTAAGCATTTTAAGTTAAATGGTTTTGTGTGGAGCCCAGTACATAAACACTAACTCAAGAAACATCTCACCCCTAAAAAAGATTACAAAAAAAATAACCGGGTACTGCCACAACAAAATCCAGATTTCTTCAAGTGTTTCGTAAACCGAAAGCAACTTGGTTTCATTCTTCCTTCCAAATTAAAACCATTACTTCATAACTTTATTTGATTACACAATATCACATGCATATGCTGACAGTGCAGAAACATCACCTTCATTTTGCAGTGGAATGGTCCCCTAGTCTTCTTGGATTTCAACACTTCCAGACCTTACGAACTCAGCTTCACAAACTCTGCTGCACCGGTTTTGGGAAGCAGTAACGCTGCTGGTGTTGCAGAAGGAAGATTTAAAGGCGTTGGTGTAGATCTTGGAGCTGGTGGAGCTGTAAGCCTGAGATGCTGCTGCTCAGAGGAGATGCTGAGCTGAAGATCTTGCAGCTGCTACTGGACTGAGAAGAGAGGCTGGAAGCTGTATCACCGTGGCTGTTGTGGAAGGAGATATATCACCGGGGTTGCTATGGGGGTTGTGATGATTTGAGGGCTATTTCTAGGTTTGTTTCAGGCTGGAAAGATTAAGGAGTAAGGCTGCTGCAGTCTTGGCTAAGAGATAGAGTTCATAGCAATTTCCATCTCCCACCTCCGGCTACTTTAGTTAGGGTTTTGTGAGATTTTGACGAGAGAAATGAGATGGTAGGGCACATGGTCTTATGAGATCTCGACCCTTGATGTTAAGAAATCAATCTCAAAGATAAAAGTTTATCCTGCTCTGCAATTGACAAGAGAGGACACAAGGTTGTTTCTACGAGCAGAGTAGTGCTGGGTAGTGTTTTTGTGAGAGAATCTACAAGTATGTTTAATGAAATAAAAGCTTGAATTTTAGCTTGAAATGAAGGAAAAATACCAGGGTGTAAGTTAGCATAAAATTTGTATAGTATGGTGAAGAGATGGGGGGGGAAATTAGAACTCAAATATGGGCATTGAGCATCTTTTTCTTTTGTTTTAGGGTAAGAAGACATTAAATAGTGAAATTATGGTCTTTTTCAATTTAGTCCTTTAACCTTTGGCACTTTACAATGGAGCTCTCAATCAGCTGTAATCTTTTGGATACATTGCAATTTAACCCTTAGCCTTTTGCAATTGAACCCTCGAATTTCAACGCTTTTTACAAAGTTGTCATTGGTTTTGGATTTCTTTAATGTGATCTTAAACTGAACTTTATACTTTATATTTTTGGATTTTATATTTTTGATATTTTTAATATAAATGAAAAATATACATTTTGTTTTATAAATATTTGTATATAACCTAAGTTGGTCAAATCAAGGGCTTAATTGCATAAATATTGAAGTTTGATGAGCAATTAGAGATTTAATTGAAGAAATCCATAACCAATGACCAAATTAAAAAAGAAATGTGAACGAAGGGGTTGAAATTAATCAAATCAGGGGTCAAATTAAAGAAATTAAAAGTTTGTTGATCAATTGAGGGTCGAAATGCACAAAATCATAACCAAGAACTAAAAAGAAATATGCGGCCAACTTTGGGGTTGATGGTTGACTTTGGCATGGGTGAAATTGTATAAAATTAAGAGTTTAGGAGACAACTACAAGTACAATTAAAAGTAATTGGAAGAACAGGGATAAAATAAAAAATTTTCAAATCCCAAATTAAAAACCTTAAATTTTAGGGTTTAACCTAGATGACGCATCATTTGACCACTATTTAGCTTCTCTTTGGTAGTTTTTGCTGATTGAGTATGCATTTTCGGATGAATGAATGTAGCGTATTCGACTATCCCTAGGGCTGTCAAGCACTACCTTTCAACTAAGAAACACCCCCTCTATAGAGATCAGCTGCTCCCATCAAATGTTTACATCCTATTTTTTCAATGAACTCAATAATATCTTGTCCTTGATTAGTCATTATTGTATTTTTAGATTCTCGGCTGATTGAGTTGGCATCTTCAAATGAATGAATATGGATCTACAAACCTCTAATTTGAGTAAGCATGGAATCAATTGAAAGGTATAATTCTCCCCTACCAAGTTCATATGATCTCTGATGACATTTACATGAAAGTTGCTTCGGCGAAGTCTAGTCAACTCAATCAGCCTTGACTGAGATACCCATTTCGCAAAACCACTAAATAGTTTTATATGTTCACACTTCAAGCCTTATCAAAGGTTTGCCATGTTTATTTCAAGATCGAAAGGCCAAAAACAAGCTTGTTGGTCTCTTAGTTTGAAAAACCACCAAAATCTAAAAAAAAACAAGTTTGTTACAAAATAACCATTATAAAACATACGAAAAAACTATTCCATTTTGATTAGAGGGCCATGCTTTGATGAAGGGGGATTAATCTTTGATTAAACCCTAGCTTAAAACCTTATAAATACCCCTTGAAAATCAAGGCAGAAGAGAGGGGAAAAAAAAGGAAATAGAATCTTGATAAAAAAAAAAAAAAAAAGGCTAAGTGTGGAGGTTCATGAGCCCAACAAAAGGATTTCTTAAGCTTTGAAAGGACAGCAAGGTTGTGGAAGCAAGATTTTATAAGGGAAAGCAAAGAGGGTAGTTGCGACTTTAAGGTATACTTTATAATCTAAAAGTGAAGTCCATATAGCTTTCTTGAGTTTTGTTCATTGCAAATTACTTAGTTTGGAATGCTTGAAAAGTAAGGTTGTGCTTGCTTTTTTGTTGTTTTTCTTTTTATTATGTGGCTTGATGTTGTTTTCTAAAGCATTTTTTTGGATATATTTAATGTTTTCAATGTAATAAAAGCTTTCTAGTTAGGTTGTTTTTTATAAAATAGTTTTTATTTAGCTTTTGTTAGTTTGAATAACACATTGTGAAGAAATATTGTTAATCATGGGTTTACGAGGCTTGATCATAACCAATATATGTTTAGAAAACAAAATTTGAATCTAAATTGCCTAAATATGTAGGCTGATTGGACTTGACATTTTTTTAAATTGGAACATTTTGTATAATTTTGATGATTTGATATTGTTTGTTACTTTTTTTATATTCAACCATGCTTGGTATTGATAGTGTTGTTTGTGAGGATCAAAAGCATCGTGTTTAGAGGCCTAGAAGGTCATTTTTTGGGTTTGACAATGCTAGGTGTATCTGGCATTTTTGCAGGGTTCATGGTAGTGTTCTTCGTGTTTTTAGGAAGAATATTACCTTAGCTCCATGTTTTGGATCAATTTTGGTTCATTTCTTTGCACTAAACCATTTGGGAAACTTGACTAGTAAATAATCTAGGGTTTATTTGCAATAATAAGAAGTTTCCAGGGGTTTTAATCCTAAGATTTTAGCTTTAAACCGAAACTCATTTTGACAAAATCGTGTTGATTATTTGCTAATTGAAGTGAATGGATGCTAGATTAGGAATCCTTACATGATTTCGAACATGTACATGTCTTTGTTTTGATTGTATTCGGTTTCATTTGGGATCCATGTTGGGTTTACCTTGGATGTTCTTCGTGTTCTTGATTTTTTTCTGTGTTTGATTCATTTTTATTCAAAGATTTTTGTGTTTTGTGGTTTTTATGTTTGATTCATTTTTAGTTTTAGTTTTGGTTTAGTTTTCGAGTCAAATCATTGTCTTTGGTTTGGTTTATTATCGAACCAAAGATTTCGAGTCAATCTAATCAAATCAACCTAGTTGGTTCAACTCGATCAAGTTAACTTGGTCAAGTCAAATTTTGGTTATAGGTTAAGACCCTTTTTGGTTGGAAATATTTTTTCTAAAGGCCTTTTGGTTTAAGGGTGTATTTGACAAACACCCTTATGCCTATTTTGATAGTTTTGGTATTAGAAAAATATTTTTTTGTCAAACATGGCCTTATAAAAAAAAACATAACATTGTTTTTAGAAAATTTATGTGCAATTTTTTTTTAGTTTACAATAAATTTGTAAAATTCTTTAAGTATTTAGCCAATATTTTGATTACCTTAAAATTTTAATTCCTAAAAAGTAATGGTCAATAATTTTGTATAAATATTGGAACTACCAGTAAATTGGTATTTAAGTATCAATAGTTGACTAGAAAATTGTTAGAATTATTTTGAATATTCATCGGTTTTAATTGAGAGTATTTTTCACCACAATATATGATTTGTGGAAAACATTTTCCCCTTCGAGGTTAGGTGAACCCTGTCGGGACATCTATATGGATTCTTTCTATAAGAATTTACCTAAGGATATGAGTTCATAATAAAATTTGAAATGCCAAATTTAATTATGAATGTAAATCTTCATTCTGAGTTATAGATGGATCATTGGTTAGAAACTCATCAACACCTTTAAACCATATCTAGACTACACAATATAGCTTACCCCAAGTAAGATGCGCTAAGGGTGCTAATATCTTTCCTAACCATAGTCAGTCCCTTACCTTGAAATTTCTGATAAGACCAGTTCACCCGGGTCTCTTAGTGACCCTGAACCAAACAACTAAGAGGTGACTCTTTAATCCTAATGCCGCAATTATGCGCACATGTATGTGACAAATGTGTTATATTTTATAGAAGTCAACTTGTGAATTTTAAATATATATAGAATGATGTTTATCCTACAATCACAAAATTGATATATTATTAGGACCTAGAAACAATGTTAACTAGTTATATTGGTGTCCTTTAGTAGATGTTGATGCACCTTCTCTAGTTCACATCATGTCTATCTTACATACTTGTCAAAACAAGTTGTTAATATTATAACAAAATAGAACATAAATTTATATACATGAAAAAAAAAATCTTAGAGCAATAATGGAAAACAAATTGTAATATTAACATACGTTATGAATTTTGACATATTTTCCTGTTATGATCTAATTTCACTACATATGCTACATTTATTTTGTGTATGCCTCTCTCTAGCTTCTATCTCATGATCTCATTATTTAGATAAGTATATCTTTTTTGACCCCATTACATTTTTCATCTACTTTGACATCCTTATACCATTAGCTTAGTATATTCATGCCAAACAATACGTCAAGTTAGGGTTGAAAATAAAAAGCATATGAATTTTTGTACATTTTGTTATAATAGAAAAGGTCTATAAATTATTGATGGTAAAATTTTACGAGGAGCAACATCTAATAAGGTGTGAACATAGTTGATGATATAGTTGTCATTTACCATAACTGCAACTTTTTTCCTACATGTCAAATCATTTGTTGCGCCTCTCTTCGACTACCATGTCAACTTTTTATCTCACCTCTCTTCAACTACCAATTGTAGAGGGTTTTATCTTAAAATAAACAAATCTCAAGATTAAATACATATACAAAATGTCTTCTTAATTGTTCTACAAAACAAATTAGTTTAGCTAGTATATTTAGAGGCCATAATATACCACATCTTATGAAATCTTTAATATTGCCTTTTTAAATTTCTATTTTGAAGGTTCTCAACACAACTCGTACAACGTATTTTTTAAACATGGGTTGAAGTTACTGATAAATTACCCAAATAATAACAATAATACCCAACTAGCTTGGGAAAAATATTTTTCATGGAATCTTAATCGCTGCATGTCTATATAATATTACATATAATCTAGTGCAACCATTAGTGACTTATCAATGAATCAAATGTAAAAACTATCTTCAGTTATTGTTTGTCTTTTATTTGACCATAATGTAACATAATGGGTAAACCCCATTATTCGTGTCATAAAGAATTGCATAAACAACTTTGTCATATACTTCCTTTAAAGGTGACTGTTGTCAATACCAATCAAAGCACTATCATATTAAAACCAATCAATTGAAGCTTTAAATGCAGAATGCTCTCCTAAAGATTTCTTTACTACCATTGACCATTTTATGATCTCATTCAATAATTGCACTTGTATTGAATTCTTTCAGAGCTAATAGAGTTCTAGGCAACATTTGAAAGGACTAATTATGCACTAATCATAAGATGATAGTATTGAAACTCATCAATTAAAGCTCCAAAATGCAGAATACTCTCCTAAACCTTTATTGTTATCAACCGTTTTAGGATACCATTCAATAACTATACTTGAATTTGATTCTTTAATAGCTAATATAATTCTTGGTAGTATTTGAATGGACTGTTTGTGCATACCAAACAATCACTGTAATATTTCTTATATAACTATCCACACCTTGTAATACAAGACATCATGCTCATAATATCTATGTATAGTACCTTCAATAATTGCAATTTGCATACTTGTATTGGTTTTTTATAATTATCAACATCACATTAACAATAAGATTTGAGTCAATTTGACAATGGCTTTGTAAAACCAATGGATTTTAACTTGTGCATGGCCTTTTCAATTTCAAAATCTTAAATGAATCAAACCTCAGGTAATACCTTTTATGCAAATAACATTAACAAGCCAGTTCATTAATATAACTAAACACATGTTTTGCTTGAACTTTTACCTTGTATTATAATGAATATATTGATTGAGCTTTGAGTTATAGGAATTCAAGTTTAAGTATTGAATTGGAGGTTGGAAGAATATTTTGAGACAAGTGTCGCACGTCGAAAAAATCCTGCGCACGGCAATCGAACTGGCGATTTATGTCTCGTTGTTTGTAGTTGCTTGAATTGGTTCGTTAGGAGTCGCCACCTAATATTTAATTGAGGTTACTAGGAAACCCTGGTGGATTGGTCATCGTTAGAGATTCACGGGTAAGGGACTGATTGTGGTTAGGGAAGGTATTAGCACCCCTAACACACCCTACCTGAGATAAGCTGCTCCGTGGACTTGATGTGTTAAAGAAATTTTAAAAATTTTGTCTTTTCATCGGACTTTAGAAATACAACTTCCGTACAAGTTTGTACTTCTACACCGTGATCTAATCAAAATATTAAATCCTTCTTTATTCCTGCAATTTTATCATAAAAAAAATTCACAAACAAAATACACACACCACATTCAAGCTTCGTGAGCTTGATGTAATTTTTTTAAATAAAATTTTAGCCCACTTCTAAGGCTTCGATACATCAGTTATTAATTCCTAGAATATATGTAGAAACATGTTCTTACATTTTCATGGAAAATACAACATGATTTAATCCATCCTTAGAATTTGTGCATTTAAATATTAAAAAACATTTTTCTTTTTGTTCTTTTTTTTATAATTCAATATAATAAATAATAATAAAAAACACACACACACCTCTCTTTTTATTATGCTGACTCACCCATAATTACATGTTTACAACATAACAAAAAAAATAATCAAATAAATCAAGACACAACGGTGGCCAAATATACACAGCAACATTTACAAATTACAAAAATAGCTTTGGGAACAGTGCTGGGGAATCCTGGGCACCTTTTGTGATCGTTGTGCAGTGGTGGCGCGTCTTCCCACGCGCCACTGTCACCGGCGGCGCGTGGGTTAACGGCTTCCTCCCCTCTTCAATTTTCTGCCGGCGGTGAGAGTCCGGTCACCTGCAAACACCAAAAAAAACGCAAACAAAGCAGTTGATTTTAGTTTTTTTTGTTTCAGATCTGTTTTTAAATTTTTTTCTTCTGCCCGTTTCGGATATGCTTTTGGTTCTTTTCTTCTTCTCCCCCGTAGACTGTTCTGCTGTGAAGGAGGCCCCGTACTTTGGTGGCCCTGATCTGGCGGCGAGAAGGGGTGACGGCGCTGCTGTGGGCGCTGTCGGGTGGTCTATGACCGATAGTGAGGGAACAAACGAGGTCTGTGCTGCTGGGTCTCCAGTGATGGCTGGTCGCAGAGGATGAAGAAGAGAGTGTCGGTCGCGCGGAGAAGGTGCTAGAAGTCAGATCGTCCGGGGAGAGAGGAGCTGTGGTTGGTGCTGAAAAAGGGAGGCTTCTGGCGAGAAGAAAGTAAATATGATCTAGGAGCTGTTGTGCAAGGGCTGAGGCTCTGGTTTTGAAAGATCTTGGCTGAGTGAGAGTTGGGTCTGTGAGGAGGAACTGCTGAGAGGGAGATCAGTAAATGGGGGTAGCGGCCAGTTCTGGTTCGTTTTTAGAGAAGATGGAAATGGGGCTCTGTTTCTGTGGGCTGGAGGATGGCAGATTGGTGAGAGGGGAGATCGTGGTTGAGGTGGAGACGAGAGCAGCTGGGTCTGTCGGTTCAAAGGGGAAGAGGCAGAGGTCAAGGAGATGAGGGGCGAAGGAAGGAAAATGAGAGGCTGGTTCGAGGGGGAAGGAGATGAATATGTGGCTGGGTTTGATGATTATCTCACCGGAGAAGGTAGCTGTGAAGGGGGTGGAGTCAGTTGCAGAGGGCTGGTTTGGGTGAGGAGAAGGGGCGAATGGCTGTCAGGAGTGGCTCCGGTTTGCCTTTTGTTCTTGTAACTGAGAAGGAGAAGAGGTTCCGGCTGAGGGAGTCAAAACATTAAAACCAGCAAGGGGGCCGGCGGCTGATCTAAAGGATAGAGATTTCTTAGGGTTAAGTTTATGTGTTTTTTTTTCTTTTGAAAATGCCGAAATTAACCCCCTTACAAAATGAACCCCCCCAACTTTGAGTTAAAAGGTGCTATTTATAGGCACAAATATTTTTTCGAGCTTCCAAATTGGTCCTTCAATTTTTATGTTCAATTCACTTGGTAAAAATTAAATTTGGTCTTAAAATTTCAATCTTTTCAATTAAGTCCAAATTAGACTCACAAACTTAATTTTTCACCAATTAAGTCCCCAAATTAATTTGACCCATTTAAAGTATAATAAAGTCCTTGCACTTAATTAAATCCTTCAATTGGACCTAAATTAATTCTTAAACATAATTAAAATTTAATTTGGCCCATGATTAAATCAAATTGGCCCATTAAAAATTTAATTATGTCATTGAACTTAATTTTTATGTAAATTCATCCAATAATCATTTAATTTGACCTTCGAATTTGCATTTAATTTGACCTTTGATTTTTGCCTATTTTTGCAGTCTTTTTTTTATCGGCTTCCTCCACAATGCCAGCCTTTATTCTATTTTTTTTTTTTATTATTTTGAAAAAAGTGAAATTTAGGGAATAACCCAAAATTGGGTTATGACAGTTGCCCCCCTCTTTACAATGCTTATGATAGAAAGTCTCGTAGGGGACTTTAGATAGTAAGCGTTGTAAAGAAGAAAAAAGGAAGAATAATATTTTTTTTTTTTTTAAATTCAAAGATTTTGAAATGATCGAATTGTAATGGGTGACCTACCCGGGTGAAAAACACGAAGATGTTTTAAAGTGGTGAAAAATACAGAGATTTTTCAAAGTGGTGAGAAATGCGAAGATTTCTCAAAATGGTGAAAAATACAGAGATTTTTCAAAGTGGTGAAAAATACAAAGATTTTTCAAAGTGGTTTTGTTGTAATGGGCAACCGGCCCAAAGATGGAAAATGAAAAGAGTTTTCAAGGTGGTGAAAAATGCAAAGATTTTTCAAAATGGTTTTGTTGTAATGGGCAACCGGCCCCGATGAAAGGTTTTGAAAAATACAAAGATTTTTTCAAAGAGGTGAAAAATACAGAGATTTTTCAAAGTGGTGAGAAATGCGAAGATTTCTCAAAAATGATCTTGTTGTGATGGGCGACTTGCCCAGATGGAGAGTGATGAAAAATGCAAAGATTTTTCAAAGTGGTGAGAAATACAAAGATTTCTCAAAGTGGTGAAAAATGCAGAGATTTTCTTCAAAATGGTGAGAAATACAAAGATTTCTCAAAGTGGTGAAAAATGCAGAGATTTTTCAAAATGGTGAGAAATGCGAAGATTTCTCAAAGAGGTGAAAAATGCAGAGATTTTTCAAAGTGGTGAGAAATGCGAAGATTTCTCAAAATGGTGAAAAATACAGAGATTTTTCAAAGTGGTGAAAAATGCAAAGATTTTTCAAAGTGGTTTTGTTGTAATAGGCAACCGGCCCAAATGGAAAGAGTTTGAAAGTGGGGAGAAATGCAAGGATTTCTCAAAAATGGTTTCATTGTTATGGGCAACCGGCCCAAATGGAAAATGAAAAGAGTTTTGAAAGAAGTCTAATTATAATGGGTGACCTGCCCGGGCGAAAAGGCAAAATGTCTAAAAGGGACGACATGATAGGACTCGATGGGGAACGAGGGCTGAAAAGCGCACTCGAAAGGAGATAGGGTTCGAAAAACACACTACCTAAGACGTGAGTGCTCCAAGGCGCACTCTAAATAAGGCAAATAGGGCTAGAAAGCACACTACACAAGAGCTGAGGGCTCGAAGGAGCTCTCAAAAGGAGGCAAGGTTGGAAAACGCACTACCTAAGGGGTAAGGGTTCAAAGGAGCATTCAAAAGGAGGTAGGGTTGGAAAACGCACTACCCAAAGTGGTTGAAGGCTCTAAGGCGCACTCAAAAGGAGGTAGAGTTGAAAAACGCTCTACCTAAGGAGTTAATAGCCCTAAGGCGCACTTAAAAAGAGGCAGGGTTGGAAAACACACTACCTAAGAGGTGAGTGCTCCAAGGCGCACTCTAAAGGGGAGGTAGGGTCAGAAAACACACTACCTAAGATGTTTGGGGGCTCTAAAGCGCATTTAAAAAGAGGCATGGTTAGAAAACACACTACCTAAGGTGTGAGTGCTCGAAGAAGCTCTCAAAAAGAGGTAGGGTTGGAAAACACACTACCTAAGAGGGTTAAAGGCTCTAAAGCGCACTCAAAAGGAGGTGATGGTGAGGCACCGATCTGTCAAGGATGAAAGTAATGCATCATGATCAATATGCATGTATACTTACCTGAGAAATATAGGTCCCCTTTTCTTCATGAAGTTCTCCTTTTCTCAGAAGTTTGAGTCTTTGATAGTAAGCTTTGATGGCTTTTGTCCCCCTTTCTTACTCGAGAAATATCTTACGATCTTGGCCTCTAGGAAAGACTTGATGCCATCATTTCTTCTTTGTTCTCTGCCCCTTTTATCTCAAGGGTTGCCAATTTTGCCCAATAGTTTCTTCGAAAGGGAATCATGGAGCCAGCTCTGCCAGATGTTTTTGATTGCCCCCTAGCTTGATCATGTCCCCAAGTATTCAATTCGGGTTTGGGGATGAGGCTATATGAAGGAAGGTTTAACAAGGAGTTGTTTTCATGCAAAATTTTTGGAATTTCAAAGCTATTCCAAACACAGAAATCATTTGACATCGATTCAAAGCAAACTCATTCTAAAGAAATTCACGTGATTCCTATGGAGAGGTTATCAAAAGTGATGAAAACTTTTTTTTTTTTTTGCTGAAAAATATGAAGAGACATTTGGTTGGTCACAAAAAGTTGAAATTTCAATTTGTGGGTTATTGAGAACCATTTGTGAAAATGTGAAGAACACGAAGTGACATCTGGTTGGTCACAAAAGGTTTAAATTTCAATTTGAGGGTTATTGAGAACCGTTGGTGAAAATGTGAAGCACACGAAGTGACATCTGGTTGGTCACAAAAGGTTTAAATTTCAATTTGAGGGTTATTGAGAACCGTTTTCAAAGCATTCATTTTATTTGCATGAATAATGATTTTATTTCACATGAGAAAGCACTGCCTACCGATCCAGATTGCTTGCCTTTGATTAGAAAGGGCTTGATTAGGCACGTAATGTAGGCTTGGGCTTTTGGCTATGAAGAAAATGATATTTGTAGGCTCAAAAGGTGTTTAAGGGATTTGAAGACTAAGGATCACAAGTGCTTATATCCCAAACTCTTTTGTTCATACATTTCTGGACCTTGGAATTGATTTGTAAAATGGTCCATGGTGCCCCCCAGTGTTGGGCTTGGGCTTTTTCTATTTGTTTTTGTTTTCTTCATTTGATTTTGAGCATCATTGCATTAGCCCCTTTTTTTTTTGCTCAAATTTTTTGGATCCTTTGGATTTTTCTCCATGCCCCCTAGCTTTGTATGGGCACCTTTGATGATTGAAAATTTTCTTTTATGCCCCTCAATATTGTTTGGGCACTTTCATCGTTGAAGACTTTTTCATACCCCAAGAGTTATTTGGGCACTTTCAATCATTATGGATTTTTTTGCACTTGCCCCCCAGTGTGGGGTGTGATCCTAGCCAAGGTTATTTTTCAAGAAAAAATTATTAAGCTCAAAAGGGGACTGCAAAGGATATATTTCAGCATTGTGAAAAGATTATC
This sequence comes from Populus alba x Populus glandulosa, assembly GCA_033617975.1. Lineage (NCBI taxonomy): Eukaryota > Viridiplantae > Streptophyta > Magnoliopsida > Malpighiales > Salicaceae > Populus > Populus alba x Populus glandulosa. The sequence goes on along the minus strand of CM066147.1, from coordinate 13,859,426 downwards.
AAAGAGGGCATTTCTTCATCTCAAATGCATGCATTTAGGATCGATAAGCCTTGCTTTCATGCGAGTATGCAGAGTGATTTCTCATTATTCATGCAAATAAAACCCAGCTTTTGGAGTCACTTCATGGCTTATTATTTTTTTTTGGGTTTTCTAGGTGTATGGTTACCTCTCTAAGGAATCACCTAAATTTCCAGAACTTGTTTGTTTTGAACAAACATCAACATGATTTCTGTTTTTGTACTAAACTTTGAATTCCCAAAAATCCTTATGAAAACATGGGGTCCTGTTTTTGTTTTGGGAAGAAAAGGGTAACGCACCACAAGATTTTGAGCGCGATGGTTTCATGCTTAAAGGTTATGCTCAAAGTATTATTTGCATGAAACAACAAAAATGAAGGCATGTGATGAACACAACAAAACACATGATAAAGGCTTAGTGGACTGGGAAAGTCTTGTAGAATTTTGAGCCAAATTACCAACAAAAACTAGAATAGGTTGAAACAAAAAAATCAAGTTTTTGGAGGCATGATCCAACAGAGGTAGTTATTTTGGCAGAGCAAGAACATGCTCCATTTTGCAACGGTGATGCAATTCACCTTCAAATTGTGTTGAGGCTCTTAATTATGTGGCCCCCAATTTCTTCGGGTTGAGTTGGGGCTGAACAAAAATAGTTGGCCGATTGGAAGGACCTTCACCAGAGGTATTTCTCAGTATATGCTCGAGTAAGCTAGTGGGGCGAGCCACACTTGCTTTCAGAGACTCTAACTCTTCTTGTAAATGGATGCTGCGGTGAGCACATTCTTTATGTCCAACGTTTTTTTTCACTCAAAATTGGGTGTTGTAGCCTCATAGGGGACCTACTTTTTATTTTGATGCATGCATGACAAATGTATGAACATGAAGTCTATATGATGAACTCGCCCTTCGAGGGGTGACAACATGGTCGTAACTCTTGTATGATGGAACAAAAATCATGATTTTTGCCCAAACTCTACAATGAAAATTTTTGGAGTGACGGCCATTGTGTCACCCAAAAAAAAATCTTGAGTTCAAGATGCTTCAAGAAGGGTTCGCCCCGATGCAAATAAATGATAGCACATACAACCTAAGGACAGGTTTTATTCATTGTGTGAACATGGGTAGGTTTTCTATCTGGTCTCAAAAGGGTCTATGAACTGCCCAGTGACGACCTCACGTGAAGGTAGTATAGGGGTTTACAAGGAATGGTTGGGGCACCATGTGACTGCCATTACCGAGTAAACACTCAGCTCATAGTTGGATGTTTCACAAATCTGAACCCCGACTGAAAGTCATGAGGTAGACTGCTACTCCCCGCCTAACTTAGAAGCTTGTGTGTGCTTTCAAAAATAAATAAGTGATGCATGAAACAATTCTATAAAATACATGCATAAAATAAAACAAGACAAAAATAGCAAAATTTAAACACATCAAATACACAAAGCTTAGTCCAATATTGTCAGAAACAATACCTCCCCAGTGGAGTCGCCATTCTGTCGCACGTCGAAAAAATCCTGCGCACGGCAATCGACTGGCGATTTATGTCTCGTTGTTTGTAGTTGCTTGAATTGGTTCGTTAGGAGTCGCCACCTAATATTTAATTGAGGTTACTAGGAAACCCTGGTGGATTGGTCATCGTTAGAGATTCACGGGTAAGGGACTGATTGTGGTTAGGGAAGGTATTAGCACCCCTAACACACCCTACCTGAGATAAGCTGCTCCGTGGACTTGATGTGTTAAAGAAATTTTAAAAATTTTGTCTTTTCATCGGACTTTAGAAATACAACTTCCGTACAAGTTTGTACTTCTACACCGTGATCTAATCAAAATATTAAATCCTTCTTTATTCCTGTAATTTTATCATAAAAAAAATTCACAAACAAAATACACACACCACATTCAAGCTTCGTGAGCTTGATGTAATTTTTTTAAATAAAATTTTAGCCCACTTCTAAGGCTTCGATACATCAGTTATTAATTCCTAGAATATATGTAGAAACATGGTCTTACATTTTCATGGAAAATACAACATGATTTAATCCATCCTTAGAATTTGTGCATTTAAATATTAAAAAACATTTTTCTTTTTGTTCTTTTTTTTATAATTCAATATAATAAATAATAATAAAAAACACACACACACCTCTCTTTTTATTATGCTGACTCACCCATAATTACATGTTTACAACATAACAAAAAAAATAATCAAATAAATCAAGACACAACGGTGGCCAAATATACACAGCAACATTTACAAATCACAAAAATAGCTTTGGGAACAGTGCTGGGGAATCCTGGGCACCTTTTGTGATCGTTGTGCAGTGGTGGCGCGTCTTCCCACGCGCCACTGTCACCGGCGGCGCGTGGGTTAACGGCTTCCTCCCCTCTTCAATTTTCTGCCGGCGGTGAGAGTCCGGTCACCTGCAAACACCAAAAAAAACGCAAACAAAGCAGTTGATTTTAGTTTTTTTTGTTTCAGATCTGTTTTTAAATTTTTTTCTTCTGCCCGTTTCGGATATGCTTTTGGTTCTTTTCTTCTTCTCCCCCGTAGACTGTTCTGCTGTGAAGGAGGCCCCGTACTTTGGTGGCCCTGATCTGGCGGCGAGAAGGGGTGACGGCGCTGCTGTGGGCGCTGTCGGGTGGTCTATGACCGATAGTGAGGGAACAAACGAGGTCTGTGCTGCTGGGTCTCCAGTGATGGCTGGTCGCAGAGGATGAAGAAGAGAGTGTCGGTCGCGCGGAGAAGGTGCTAGAAGTCAGATCGTCCGGGGAGAGAGGAGCTGTGGTTGGTGCTGAAAAAGGGAGGCTTCTGGCGAGAAGAAAGTAAATATGATCTAGGAGCTGTTGTGCAAGGGCTGAGGCTCTGGTTTTGAAAGATCTTGGCTGAGTGAGAGTTGGGTCTGTGAGGAGGAACTGCTGAGAGGGAGATCAGTAAATGGGGGTAGCGGCCAGTTCTGGTTCGTTTTTAGAGAAGATGGAAATGGGGCTCTGTTTCTGTGGGCTGGAGGATGGCAGATTGGTGAGAGGGGAGATCGTGGTTGAGGTGGAGACGAGAGCAGCTGGGTCTGTCGGTTCAAAGGGGAAGAGGCAGAGGTCAAGGAGATGAGGGGCGAAGGAAGGAAAATGAGAGGCTGGTTCGAGGGGGAAGGAGATGAATATGTGGCTGGGTTTGATGATTATCTCACCGGAGAAGGTAGCTGTGAAGGGGGTGGAGTCAGTTGCAGAGGGCTGGTTTGGGTGAGGAGAAGGGGCGAATGGCTGTCAGGAGTGGCTCCGGTTTGCCTTTTGTTCTTGTAACTAAGAAGGAGAAGAGGTTCCGGCTGAGGGAGTCAAAACATTAAAACCAGCAAGGGGGCCGGCGGCTGATCTAAAGGATAGAGATTTCTTAGGGTTAAGTTTCTGTGTTTTTTTTTCTTTTGAAAATGCCGAAATTAACCCCCTTACAAAATGAACCCCCCCAACTTTGAGTTAAAAGGTGCTATTTATAGGCAAAAATATTTTTTCGGGCTTCCAAATTGGTCCTTCAATTTTTATGTTCAATTCACTTGGTAAAAATTAAATTTGGTCTTAAAATTTCAATCTTTTCAATTAAGTCCAAATTAGACTCACAAACTTAATTTTTCACCAATTAAGTCCCCAAATTAATTTGACCCATTTAAAGTATAATTAAGTCCTTGCACTTAATTAAATCCTTCAATTGGACCTAAATTAATTCTTAAACATAATTAAAATTTAATTTGGCCCATGATTAAATCAAATTGGCCCATTAAAAATTTAATTATGTCATTGAACTTAATTTTTATGTAAATTCATCCAATAATCATTTAATTTGACCTTCGAATTTGCATTTAATTTGACCTTTGATTTTTGCCTATTTTTGCAGTCTTTTTTTTATCGGCTTCCTCCACAGTGCCAGCCTTTATTCTATTTTTTTTTTTTTTTTTTTGAAAAAAGTGAAATTTAAGGAATAACCCAAAATTGGGTTATGACAACAAGAATGAATGTATTACTACAATAAAACTATGATATATATATATATATATATATATATATATATATATATATATATATATATATATATATATATATATATATATCATTCAGGCATGCCACTTATACCTTCAAATTTAGGAATAAGAGATCTAATGAATTGGCTTTGTGAATCAACTAACTTCTCTTCCTCAATTGTGTTAACATCATTGTCATGTTCAACATCACTTGTTTTAGATCTATTATGAAGCAACTGTCATACTCAACCAAACTTCCACATCCTTAATTTTTAAAGTTGATGTTAGGTATAATACATCACTACCAAAACTTGAGGGACAAGCTATATAAGTTGCTTTCAAGGTCTTTTAAGTGTAACTTGGGACTTGAGTGAATTACATCACTATTAGAAGAGTTGTCTCGTATAGGTTTATTATTCAAGTAGAGCTCTAAAATGTGCAACATATTTTTCAGTGGGCATCCCAAATATTGAATTCAAATTGTCATCAAAGAAGCAGTGATGCAACATCCCTTTTAAATCAACCAACCAAAAAGTTGTTTTTTTTTTTTTAGAACTTGTGATCCATTAGCAAGAACCGCTAGTGGCGATTAGAAAAATGATATTTTATCGTCATTTGATAACATAAATATCTTGTTATTTTCTATACAGTATAGACATGCTAGTTTTTTATCCATGTTCTAACCAGAAACCATTTCACATATTGGAAAATCATTGATAGTCCTTATCAAAGTTGCTTTCATCAAAAAAAAAAATTTCTCGATACATCATAAGTCAAAGCCCTAAATAACCACAACTGCTTCAACTCATCAATCAATGGTCAAAGAAAAACATATATATTTCAACCTAGACTATTAGGACTGGGTATGACCATAGATAAAACTAAGAACTTCAACCTCATACACATCTCCAGTGGCAAGTTGAAAACTGCAAGTATAACTAACCAACAAGAATAAGGAGCAGTAAATTATTTGAATCAATTGAATCTATTTGTATATAACCTAAGATGCATGTCCCTTGTCTCCAATAAAAACTGAGGATGCACATTGTTAAAGTGTTTCTACACTTCACCACTAAAAGGGTGCACCATCACTCCATTAACCACATTATGTGATTGGTGGCGCTCAACAGCCTTTGGTGACATGAATAATCTATGTAGTCTAGGTGTGATTAGGAAGTATCTAGTTTTTCTATGTGCAACAAAAGTCCTTCCCTTGTTAGTCATAGGTTTATAACGAGAATACCCATATATTCTGTATTTGGTCAACTCTGTATTTTCAAGATAGTACAACATGCAGAATTTTAGATACATGTCAATTTTCTAGTATCCTATACCGAGAGGTTTCATCATGGACTTAACACCATAGAAGTTATCTTTTAGTTTGTTCCCTTCAGGTAAAATGCTTCTTGTCCCTTAAAATTTTTTGTCATAACTGGCCTCGCTCAACCGATGATCTGATTTTATGGTGAACACTTGTGCAACGACTAATAATTTACTATAATTTGTGTAACCATCCCATAATAGTCTATCCTCCATAACCCTTGGGATAAATCTCTATACATTCATGAACAATCATCCATTATTTATATCAAACCTATATTAAATAATGATGACAACATGTATTAATTTACTATGTTAACTAAGTAATTTGCAATATTTAGCTTAAACTTATTCAATCTATTTTAATAGTTTTCTTAATTTATTATCAATTATCTACATAAATTTAAATTTCAACACATTTACCAAAAATTTCAACCTGGCAAAAAAGTTGAAAAAATACAAAACAGACTCGTTAAATAATCCATTATTTATTTCATCACAAAACACCTAAGTCAAAAATTCAACATAAGTTTCATTAATTTACAAACCAATACAATCTTATAAAATCTATAAAAAAAAAACCCAAATATGTACATATTAAAAATCCATACAACAAATTTGTATGATAAAAGTTATAAAATAAGTAAACACCTAAACAAAATACATATGCTACAAAAAATATGCAAAAAAATCAACATTTTAAAATTGAGTTCAAATAAAAAAGAGTAGATTTCCTTACTTAAAATGGAGAATCCTCAATAAAATTTAAATCGGAACACAAATGCTGATAAAATAAGTGTTATGGTGGCCAAAATTGTTGTAGGAGGTTGAATTATGTTGAGATTGGGGGGTGGTTGTTTGTTGCAGAAAAAACATGCATAAGGAAGAAGGAGAAATAGGGGAGGGGGAGGGGAGGGTTGATCGTCAAGTTATAAATTAAATATCATTGATGACATTACCAACAAAATTATTATGTTATTAACTTTGTCGGTCATTATGTCAGTAAAAATATAGCATCACCGTACAATTTTTCTTTTTGAATCCCACTATAATACCCTTTGTAATTCTCTTAGTATATATCGAGAAAATGTTTTCTTCGGCATATTTATAGATGTACTTTACTATTGGGTTAATTTCATTGATAATGTTGTTTGTAAAAGTTACATGTTATCGTACTATTTGGCTTCTTTTTTTATTCCTTATTTTTCTATTGCAATTCCTTTAGTGTATACCGAGAAAAGGTTTCTATTGTTGTTTACCGAAGGACACATGGATGAAAAATTCTATCTATAAAGGTCATCATAACATATTAACGGAAAAATTCAATCGATATCTCCGTTTGTATTTGTCAATTTTCTAGTAGTGGTAACCTAACCCTAGAACCTAACATAAAAATTTAGCAAAATAAAATAAAATTAATAAAGTGTAATATACCTGAAATTGTAGAAAATGAATGGTGGTAGTGACAAAGTATGGCAATGCTAGTCGGATTTATGCAAAATCATGCAGATAAGAGGAGAGATAGACTATCACGATGGGGAGAGAGAGAGAGAGAAAGAGAGAGAGAGAGAGAGAGAGAGATCAAAGGAGAAACTGAATTGGTGATAGTAGTGGAATGAGAGGAGGAGGAGATAAATAAGAAAAGAAAGGGAAACAAGTAAGGACAAAAAGGGTTATAATTTTCTAATTCGACGTGAGTCGCACGTGTTACCAGTGACTTTAGATTGAGTAGAGTCACAAACAACTTTTTAAAGTATGTTATTTTTTCAATCAAGTTTTCAACTATGCTATTTTTTCAAAATTTAATCACTATTATGCTACTTTAGGAAAGAAAAACACCTCTTTTTTTCAAGGCTAGCTATTTTTTATTTTTTAAAAAAAACAAATAAACATTGCATTATCCTTGTAAATCATCAACCTTCGCTTTGTCAAATTCTCAGCAATAAAAAAAAATATTTATATTAAAATATTTTCGATCACTCCCTCACATATAACCACAAACCTAATAAAAAGTTTACTTTTAAACAACAAATTAATACAAAATTAAATTTGAAATTTTTAGATCTAAAAAAACTCTAAATATAAATATTTTATATTATAATTTCAGTAGATAAAAGATTTTTATTTAATAGTGATATTGATCAACAAAAAAGATATATATATATATATATAATCCATCTCTATTCTCCCTCTTCTTTCTCTTTCCTTAGTCTTTTTTACGAGTTTTAGTTTTACGTTCTTACTTTCTTTTGTTGAAGCAAGTCCAATGATAAAAAATAACTTATGCAAATCCATCAGCAAAGTTGGTAAGTAGAGTTGGGGCATGGAATTTTGAAAACTCTAATAAAGATAGTTTTAGAATAAGTTTTTAGAATATTATTTTTTTTTGTTTCAATCTTTGTTTCATGCGTTTCCTAAAAACAAAGGTAAAAATTAAACAGATTTTCACCTATTTTTTAAATCAAATATGATTTTTTATGTCATACACCTTCCCTTTCCTTTTTCTTAAACCTAAATTATCCTAATTCTTATTTTAAAGTCAAATTATTTAAATGTGTTTACATAAATTATCATATACTATATATAGTATAGATCAAGCATAAAAATATAGTTCGAGTATTTACACATGGTTTTTTTATTTAATTAAACTTATATTTATATATACTGATCTTTTTATTTAGTTAAACTTACATTTAAAAGAGTGTGGTTTAAATATATATTTATTAAAATTTAACTATATTTTTTATTTAAAATTCTTTTTATATATTTTCAAATTATTTTAATATACTAATATCATAAATAAATTTTAAAAAATATAAAAATATATTATTTTAATAATATATTTATTAAAAAAACACATGAAAAAACATCAGCACTCCCGAATACACCTTAATTCTGCTCTCTTTCCCCTACACACACACACACACACAGAGAACTTTATTTGTCCCACCAGATCTAAACTCTAAAACCCAGCTATTTATACTACAAAATTTACTTTTCCGAAACATAACTCTTTGTCTTGATGAATGTCACAAGACCCCATCAACATCTCCTCGCACATCTCTCCATCCCATCCATGAAATCATTCAATTGAGTACATATCTTTGGATCTCTGCAAAAAGAAATTGAGCAATCCATCACATACACAACCAAGCTAATTCCTGCACATCCACTATTTTTTCTCACATTCTTTCTGTCCACAATGGCCCCAGATAATCTTCTGGCAAAACAGGCCCCCATAGACGACAACCAAATCACTACTAGTAACCGAAAAACAACAACGACAAGACCACAAGAGGAAGCTTTGAAGTGTCCAAGATGTGACTCGTCCAATACAAAATTCTGCTACTATAACAATTACAGTTTAACACAACCTAGGCATTTTTGCAAGACATGTAGAAGGTACTGGACCAAAGGAGGAGCCGTGCGCAACGTTCCCTTCGGCGGTGGCTGTAGAAAAAACAAGAAGATAAAGTCATCTTCAGGGCTCTCAAGTGACTCCAGTGGCTCCTCAGAGATCGGTGGATTCAACTTCTTTCATGGACTCTCCCCGGCCATGAAATTTAATCTCGGTGGACTATCATTTCCTAGGCTAAACCTTTCACCAAATGGCATATATAACCATTTCCCTTCATTTGGGGATATTTCAGCAACTTCTGAAGCTGCAGTTACTGTTAGTAGTCCTCGTTTCAGACTTGATCCATCTGTTAGTTCCACTGCTGGTTCTGGTTCCTTAATGGGGTTTAGCTATCCACTTACTTCGGTTAGTAGTGGGTTTTGTGGAGCAATTCAAGAGAATATCGGTGGCGCATCGATGAATTTCAACACTAATCTCGCGTCTTCAATTGAATCTCTGAGTTGTATAAACCAAGATTTACACTGGAAGTTGCAGCAACAGAGATTGGCTATGCTATTTGGTACAGAAAAAAATCATAGAGATGACAGTACTGTTTCTACAGCCCCTATTGAGAACCATGTCCAGAAACTACAACCTATTATGTTTGAAAATCTTGAAATTTCAAAACCACATGTATGTGCTGCTGGTAATTCAAGAAAAGATGGTGCAACTAGTGGTGATCCAGCAACTGAGTGGTTCTTTGGGAATTCATATGATCAATTGACTGCCACGCCAACAAATAGGAGCAACAATGGCAATAATGACAACACAGGCAATTGGAATGGGGTTCAAGCATGGGGTGATTTGCATCAGTATAGTGCTTTGCCCTAGAGTACAAGAAAGCATCAAGAGGTAGAAATTAATGAAACAAATAGGAAAAATGTGAATACTATCTAAATCCTAATTTGGAGGTTTTTTATCAACTTGTTCTTGGTTTGTTGGGTTCTGATCAACTTGTAAAAGTTGGGAAAAAATTAGGCTATTTATCTCTTTCTTGTGATTTTCTTTTTTTTTTCTTTTGTATTGTTAATATAATTTAGGGCTTGCTGTTTCTACCAATGGTGCTGATAATATTTCTCTTCGTTATTAGATGTATGTATCCCTTTTGCATATTTACCATAAAGATACAAGACTACTGTTGTTAATGCTAGAAATAAAAGGATGCTTTCAGACCAAAAAGAAAGCGGTGGATGTTCAGCGTTCTTTCTCACACGCAGATATATATATATATATATATATATATATATATGAATCAGAATGATCGTATGAATACATCGGAGGTGCTAGCTTGGTATCCATCGAGACACATATTGCCTTATGGTCATGGTAAACAGGTGCTCCATGTCTCACTAAGATAGCAAGTCACTGCAACCTTTGTCTTCAACAGCTATGTTTGGATCCTTTCTATCATCTCAATATCTTTGGGATCTGCGATGAATTTTGTACTGTTATTGAATGGGGACTTCATGCCATATCTTTGATTTTGTTTTATGTTTGAGTCATTATCTACAACTCTCACTGTCTCAGTGTGTCCATCGCTCTTTCTGTCTCAGGAGATCTGAGTGTCAGGCACCTCAGCTAATGAGCAAACGACGCCAACACCACAGTATCAGTAGCTGGGTAAGTAAGTAAGGTCTTCTCTGCGTGGGTCCTCGCTTCTTTACCCAGCTGCTTTGCTTTATCTGACCTCTCACTTTCTCTGTCTTTCTCCCTGAGGGTATAGGGCTCAGCATAATAATTAGTTGCAGTGTGGAGCGACTTGGGGTCTGTCTGAAAAAGTGGTGGTTCGAAAGTGTATTATTAATGAAAGATTATCAACAAATGGAGAGAGATGGCACCTACAGCTAGCTTAGTGTTCGTTTCTTTTGCATACAAAAATGTTTTGCGTAGCTTTTTAACTACTGTCTTGGGGAGTGAACCCTTGCTGCTGCAGCCACTGTGGGTCGTACTGATCATCTCTCATTGTGATTCTCTTCTGTTTTTTACTAATGAGAATGAAAGCTTTGCTTTTTCTTTGATTGCCTTTCCATCTCACTCTATGAGATACCAAGTTTTGGAAGAATTACATATTTTTTAAAAGTTTTTGAGGAATAATATAGTCAAAACAGAATAATTATTTTTTATTGTATTTTTAATATATATATATATATATATATATATATATATAAATTGTGTTTTAGAATAGCAGTTACATAATACAATCGTAATTTTGAATTGTGATTACGATTAATATATAATTCCCTCTCTTTTCTCTATAACCATCATTTTTGTAGAAGAAAAAACCCCAAGAATAAAAAAAAACCCTAGACAAAACGAGCCTCCTACATTAATATGTTAATGCATACTAATAGTTTAATTAACATATTTATTTATCTATATTTGATTTGAATTCAATGTTATATCGTGCAAGTATGCTAGAGAGTATATACTTTATATGTTTGGTAGTATACTTTTTATATGAGAAATAATTGCTTATGTTGATGTTGAAGTTAATTTTTTTTATTGATCAATATTGGGAAATAATTGTAGAGGTTAATGTTGGTAAATAATGAGAAATAATAGTTTATGTTGATTTAAAATTTTTATGTTGGTGGTAAATAATAAAAAAATAATTACATTGTTGATGTTTCAATAAATTATGTGGAATTCTTATTCAGAAGATGATATGACAATTGCTCTTATTATATGCACTATGGTTATGGATTTATTGACATCAATTGTGCCCCTTATATTTTTTGAGCTCGTTGAGATTAGCTTTGATGTATTATTATGTTGTATATAATTATGGTGTTATTTTTTATTTAAAAGTTATTTTTTGTATTATTATTTTTATTAAAAAAAAATTAAGCTAATTATCATGTTGAATTTAATGTTGTCTTACATATTATACATTTTCATACTTATTTTAGATTAAGAGAACATGTTATTTAAAATTTCAAATCATCCATTTACAAGTTAAAAAATGCACATTGTTATATTTTATTATTGTCATTATCAATTATCTTTATAATAAATAAATAAAAACAATGTTTAAAAATAGCACTTATTAATTTGGGATTATAATTAATAAATACAAATGATGTTAAAAAATAACACTCTCAATTATGGGTTTGTGGTTTGGTAATTTATAATTGTGTTTGAGCTTCGGATGTGGTGGTTTAGGCTTTGTTATATATAAAATTTAGGGTTGGGTTTAGGCTAAAATTGTATTGTGATAACACAATCCGAAATAAATTTTTTCGGACGCCGCGTATTTTATTACCGCTATTCACATTAGTTTTTGTATATTGAAGAACCACTATTATTATTAGTGATTGTTTAATAAAAACATTAATAACAATATCGATTTATTAATAAAACCACGATTCTCTTTAGTGATTGAGTAAAAGTGTATTATTTCTCCAATATTTTTCTATCATGTGCTATATCCTAAAATCTTTTACCCAACGAAAAAATATTAGCAATAAGGACTCCTTTAAAATAACATTTGAAGTTAAATATGAAGATTACATATGTGCATGTATAAATAAAGTAACAACTAACTTCTTCAAAATTTGGTAGGCCTTTTTGAAGATAAAGAATTCTAATGTTAAAAAAAAAAAAAAAAACCCGATAGCCCCCACATCTGTTAACATCTTGTTGCTTTTCATTACCACTTCTTTGTATTATATAAAAAAAAATAGCTTGTATATTAGGTAGTTTAAGAGAATTTTATCCTATATTAGAAATATAAGAGGTTTTGTTATATCTTATAATATAGAGAACATCAAATCAATAAATTTAAATGTTTGAGAGAAGATTTTGAGAAAAAATCAAAATCAAGATATATTTATATAATAGCACTTGACACTTGAGAACTTGGCATTTGATATCATGTAATATAAATAGTTTTTTTTTCAAAATTAATTAATTTAAGTTAATTAATTTGCTTTTGAAATTTTTTATTTATGAGTTTAAAGTTTTGTTATATCCTTAAAATAAATATAATAAAAGCAATTAACATTTTAAAGATATTGATCTTCACACCTACATTGTGTTTCGAAAAGACACGACACACAAATTGCAAACACATGTTCACTCGTATATACTCTTCAAAAGCCAGGCAGTCATTTTTATGTTTTTCTTTTTTCTTTTTCTAAAGCTACTATAGTTCATACATCTCTAATTTCTACATGAACAGGTTGTCATACATATCTCTTTTGCTTTTGAAATGAACTCAGTTTGTGTCTTCAACTAACTGTATATACTAATATTTATGGGCATTAATTGATAAACATGTTCATTACGCTCACTTCTATATATCCTTCGTATGTGTTTATCAGTTTATGTAAGCACGGCGGGGCGGCGGCCTGTTCTGGAGAAAAAGTGGGAGCATGAAGTTGCGTGATTAACGTGAAAGACTCCACTAGGCGAGAACTTTTTGTTCGAACTGCTTGTGCTAACTGTCAGATGACAACTCACTATAACCTGCGAGAAGCCCATGACCAACCCTACCTAAATACTGAGACAATCTGGCTAGCAATTACGTAATGCTACATACATTACTCCTCCCTTCTTCCTCAAAAAAAAAATATTTCTTATATTTAATATAACCCTTAGTTAGCTGAGACCCAGCTCAGGTCAACTACTTCCATGGGGTGTCTTGATTAACCGATGTGGGGCCAAGCGTATCAAAAACAGCCACAAAATCAATATTTGTGATATAAATGAGAACGATGCTAGCTATTTATTCATGTACACTTAAATAGTTAAATGTGTTTCTAATAAATAAATAGATTGTTATTCATGTACACTTAAATACATCAAACTGCTAATCTTGTCCGATTAATCAATCTATAATATTGGATTGGCCTTCCTTCAACAAACGACAATGGAGGTGTGAAAGGAAGAAGAAGAAGAAGTAGAAGGGAATCTCTCTCTCTAAGGCGTACGCGACATATAACTAAGCAGACATGTCATCATCACAAAATAACGTTCCCCCCCCTCAAATCGACGTTTTAAGATTTGTTTTGTTGCATGCTGGTGATATGACGTGGAGGAGACTCAACCCTAAAACGAGAAAAATGATTGCTTCCCATCATCCTTTTTGGCATCTTCTAAGTCATATCTATCGTGAAACAGCACCTGAACCCAGAAGACACACACCTTCCACCAACTCCCTCCCATCATTTTATTTGTTGTTTTCTCTCTTTTCGTCTTATCAATTATCTGATTTGATGATGTATTTGTTGTTAATACCTTTTCGAGAATGAAATGCTCGTATAACGGATGGTTCAATGCTCTATTTAAGACTCCATGTTTGAAAATATATAATTTTATATGAAAATATAACAATTCAATATGTATTATAAAACTACATATTAATAAGCATACAATAATAAATCAATATAATTAATAATAAGTAAATAAAATATATAAGAACAATAGAGATTAAAGGATAAAGAGAGAACAATTTTATTTCATATGAATTTGTAGTTATCTATGTATATACAATTATCTCAACAATACTCCTATTTATAGACACGTGTATATAAATACTTATAAGCTGAAAGGTCATAAGAAGATATAGATTTAAATGAATTTGATGATAATTAATGCACATAATAATAAAGGGGTATAGGAAGGCACCTAGACATTCATATACAATGTATGATTTTATAACACTCCCCCTTGAATGTCTAGTGTACAAACTTACGCATTAAAACTAACTCATTAAAAACCTTGTCAGGAAAACCCAATGGGATAAAACCTAGGCCAAGGAAAAAAAAAAAAGCACAGTGCATATTAACTCCCTCTCATGAATATAACATCTGAAGTCTTTAAGCCATCTCATTTCAATATTGTGCCACAATCCTTCAAACGTTGTAGCTGGTAATACTTTAGTGAACAAATCTGCTAGATTATCTTTTGAGTGAATTTGTTGAAGATCAATGTCACCACATTTTTCAAGGTCATTTGTGAAGAAGAATTTTGGTGAGATGTGCTTTGTCCTATCTCCTTTGACGTATCCTCCCTTTAATTAAGCTATGCATGTAATATTATCTTCATATAATATGGTTGGAGTTCCTCTGGAGGATAAACCACATGTTCCACAAATATATTGAGTTATTGATCTCAACCACACACACTCACGACTAGATTCATGGATTGCAAGTATTTCAACATGATTAGATGTAGTAATTAATGTTTGCTTTGTAAATCTCCATGATATAGCAGTAAAGAGATAACCTCTTTAAGATCGACCTTTATATGGATCAAATAAAAATCATGCATTGGCATTATTTGAATAAAATAAGCTCATATTAGTATTTCCTCGTGTATAACGAAGAATGTGTTTAATTCCGTTCCAATGTCTCCAAGTAAGAGAAGAAATATATATTGCTTGAAAGTTCATAGAGAATGCTATATCAAGTCTCGTATTATTAGCAAGATAAATTAGCGCATCAATTGCACTGAGATATGGTACTTCAAGATCAAGTAATTCTTTGTTATCCTCACGAGGTCTAAAGGGTCCCTTTTCACATCAAGTAACCGAACAATCATTGGTGTATTAAATCGGTGTGTTTTATCCATATAAAATCTCTTAAGGACCTTTTTTGTGTAAGTTGATTAATGAATGAGAATTTCATTTGCTAAATGTACGATCTACAGGTCGAGACAAAATTTTGTTTTTCCCAAATCTTTCATCTCGAACTCTTTCTTTAAATAATTTACTATCTTTGGTATCTCTCAATAAGTTCCAATAATATTTAAATCTTCAACATACACAGCAATAATAATGAAATCAAATTCTGACTTCTTTATAAAAACACATGTGCATATAGGATCATTATTATACCCTTCTCTCAATAAATATTCACTAAGACGATTATACCACATGCGTCCTAATTGCTTTAACCTATATAAGGACCTTTGTAACTTGATTGAGTAAACTTTTTTGGGATTTGAATTATATGTTTCAGGCATTTTAAATCCTTCAAGGATTTTCATATAAGCATCATTATCAATTGACCCATATAAATAGGTTGTGACTACATCTATCAGACACGTATCTAGCCTTTCATGAGTTATTAAGTTAATGAGATACTAAAATGTAATTGCATCTACTACAGAGGAATATGTTTCATCATAATCAATGCCAGATCTTTGTGAAAACCCTTGTCCCACAAGTCGTGCTTTATATCTTACGATTTTATTTTTCTTATTTTGTTTTCGCACAAATACCCATTTGTATCCAACTAGCTTTACACTTTCAGGTGTCTGGACTACAGGTCCAAAAACTTCACGTTTTGTAAATGAATTTAATATGTCTGGATTGCTTATTTCTATTTTAGCCAATCATTTTTGTGTTGACATTCTTCGATAAATTTAGGTTCAAGATCCTTGTTTTCATTAATGATATCAAACGATATACTATATGAAAATATATTATCAATAATTATTTCATTTTGGTTCCATCTTTTCTTTATAGAGACATAACTTATCAAGAACTCTTTATTTTTATTATTCTCAAGTACCTAACTCTTCTGGGGTTTTATGATCAGTTATGTCTATCTTCTTATGAATATTTTCTTTCTCAATAATGCCAATTTGATTATTTGCTCCTTTTTTTTGTTGAGGATTTTATCTTTTGAACCAATTGGTCTAGCACCCTTATAGCGTGCCATAGACTAATTTTTATATTTTTAGTGGATTGTCCTGCTAGGACTTCAATTTGGGCTAGAGCATTTACAGCTTGTATATAAGATTTGGTTACTCTTTTTTAGTCAATGAATGCATTCGGTAAGTGATTTGCAATGTCTTGTAAACAAAGTATCTTTTGAACTTCTTATTCATATTGTTTTGTACGAATCAAAATTCAATAATAACAATACATTCCATGTAATATATTTATCCTGCTATTTAATTTCTCCCTCTAATGTTGGAAACATAGTCTCATCAAAATGACAATCGGTAAATCGTTTCATAAATAAATCACCTGTTAAGGGCTCAAGATGTTTAATTATTGAAGGGGACTCAAACCCAATATACATTTCCAACCTCCTTTGAGAACCCATCTTTGTACATTATGGCAGATAAATTGGAACACATACCGCAAAACCAAATATTATTAGATGAGAAATGTTTGGCTCATGACCAAAAACCAATTGTAATGGTGAAAATTTATGATATGTTATTGGCATATAAGTTCTGCTGCATGTAAAATAGTGTGCTTCCCAAACAAGGACATGAAGTTTTGATCTCATAAGTAGTGGTCTTGCAATTAACTAAAAGCGTTTAATAAGTGATCCAGCAAGACCATTCTGAGTATGAACATGAGCAATAGCATGTTTAATGTTTATCCCAAGTGACATGCAATAATCATTAAATGCTTGGGATGTGAATTCACCAATATTGCCAAGAAGAATAATCTTGATTATATAATATGAAAATTGTGTTTGTAATCTAATAATTTGAGCAAGTAATCCCGCAAATGCCAGGTTGTGAGTTTATAATAAACACACATGCGACCATCTTGTAGATACATCCACTAAAACCATAAAGTATCAATATGATCTACATAGTGGGTGAATGGGCTCGCAAATATTACCTTGAATACGTTCTAGAAATCTTAGGGATATCCAGTCCCAACTTTAGCTGGTGATGGTCTAATGACCAATTTGCCTCGAGAACAAGTAGGACACGAGAATTCCTTGAATTGAGGAATCTTCTGGTTCTTCAATGGATAACCATGTGAATTCTCAATAATTCTTTACATCATTATTGATCTAGGATGACCCAACTGATCATGCCAAATAATAAAATTATTTAGTTCATTAAACTTTTGGTTCATTATTACATTGACTTCGATTGTACTAATAAGTGTAGTACAAACCTGAAGATAAAACGAGTAATTTTTCCAACATTTGTTTTCCGGTATAGATATTTAATACAATGTAAAGATTTTTTATACCATTGTCATTGACAATATATGGTACCCATTAAAGCGTATATCTTTGAAATTTGATAGATTTCTCCTTGATTTTGTTGAGAACAAAGCATTATCAATAATAAATCTTGTTCCATTAGGAAACATTATATTAGCTTTTTCGATGCCTTCAATCAAGTCTATTGAACTTGGTATTGTATTTACTTTTGCTTTCATCATTTTTATAATTGAAAAATATTGCTTATGTCGAAGAATGGTATGTGTCGTTGCACTATCTGCTAATAAATCTTTAATATTTATAAAAAAAAATATTCATGAATTTGTATAAAATTAAATATTAAAAATAATTTAAATCAATATGTAAAATTTATACCGTACATTACCTAATTTATGGGAAAGTTCATCTTGGCCCCTTTTACTCGTCCACCAATAGGAAATGCTGAGCATGGCCCAACTCATCAACTGGCCCTACATAGCGGATACAAAAAGGACCCAACCGGACTTTGTTCGAAGTAGCAATTATTCCTCCTCGGCGATTCACCGCCGTAGTTGGCTACTCTGACGGTCTCAAGCAAAAAGGCAACACCAGGAATAAACCCTAAAAAACCCACTAGTAAAAGCCCTAAATCAAAGTCGATTTGTAACAGAAAGATGGGGAAGAAACAGCACAGCAAAGATCGAATGTACATAACAAAAACAGAATGGGCCACGGAATGGGGCGGTGCCAAATCCAAACAACTCCAAACTCCTTTCAAACGTCTTCCTTTCTATTGCTGCGCGTACGCTCTCTAAATTATACCCATAAGATCTTGCAATTATTAATTATTGATTTTTTTTTCCTTGTGGTTTGTTATTTTGCAGTCTTACATTTACGCCGTTTGAGCTTCCAGTTTGCACAGCAGATGGCAGTGTATTTGATTTAATGTTAGTATCCTTTTCTTTTCTTTTTATCTTGTGCTGATGTCATTGCTGAATTTTGATGATGATATGTTTCTTCTTTCCTTTTTGTATCAAGGCACATAACTCCGTACATAAGGAAGTATGGGAAGCATCCTGTTACCGGAGCTCCGTTAAAGCAGGGTGATCTTATACCACTCAATTTCCATAAGAATTCTGAAGGTGCGGATTTTCTTGCTTTATAGTATTCGCAAAATTAATCCGATCACTGAAAGAAGTAAGATGTTTTTGTGAATGTATACAGGTGGTAGAAGCTTATGTAAATTTTAATTCGATTTCATTGTTATTCAATCTTGAGATCATGCTGATTTAAGTTAGGAGGAAGAGAAAAGAGAATTAATGCTGAGAAGGATGGTATTTTGTGGAGAAAACTTGTGAATTTAGTACCGTGTAAGAAATTTAAGATGTTCTTTGTGTTTTTTGAGGAAGACTTAAGTAGGCGGTGGCATCTTTTGAGTTTGGAGTTGAATAATCACATCATTAAGTTATGCATGTTGATCTTTGCTGTGTAAGTCGCTAGGAGAGCCTAACATTGGCATGTCCTTTTGGGTTAACCTAAATGTGGCTACATCTTTCTGTCTCGGTGATTAATTTAGTTTTAGTTCAACCAATTCTATTGCTTAGTTTACTTGTTTCCTGAAATTAAGCTCAAATGTCTGATAAATACTTTTTTCCTTTTAATTTCATTACTTTTATTGTATTTTTCCTCCATGGTCTACTTGTAGGAAAACTTTCCTCATACCCACTGTATTACTAAAGCCTTCCAATTTCTCACTTCTTAATGCTTCCAAATGGTTGTTTGATGCAAAATTTGCCATTTGTTTGATGATTCTTCCGTATCGGGATGTCTACACAACTTAGTTTACATCCATGTGCTAACCATATTACTATATTTTGTATTTGCTTCATAGGAGAGTATCATTGCCCTGTGCTGAACAAAGTTTTTACTGAATTCACACATATAGTTGCTGTGAAGACTACAGGAAATGTGTTCTGCTATGAGGTAGCTTTGTTCATTTCTTGCTTGTTCATTTATTGTCTGTAGTCATTCTCTTGTTTCTTTCTTCTCTTATTTATTCTTTTGCTTGTCTTATAGGCAATTAAAGAATTAAACATCAAGACAAAAAACTGGAAAGAACTACTGACAGATGAACTGTTCACTAAGGATGACCTCATAACAATTCAGGTGACTGATAAATTTACATTACATTCTCCTCCGCCATGTTACACCATGTAGGTGATGTTGCCTATCACCTAAGAAGCTGCTCTTAACTCTGCGGGTATGCTTTGCAGAATCCAAATGCCATTGATAGTAGGAATACTCTTGATTTTGATCATGTTAAGAATGCTCTGGAAGTTGATGATGAAGGTAGGCTATTTCCTTTGCCAACCTTTCTGGTTCAAATCCATTGTTTTAATATGCCTTTTCAAACTACAAGGTGACTTCAGACTTTGTTTTCCAGAGCTAAAGAAGATGAGTTCAGATCCATCTTATAATATAAACATATCTGGAGATATCAAGCAAATGTTGGCAGAGCTTGGAACCGAGAAAGGAAGGCAAATTGCTCTTCATGGAGGTGGAGGCAGCAAGGCACAAAATGAAAGGGCTGCTGCCCTTGTTGCCATTTTGGCTGCCAGGTCACGCATTAAAGAGGATCCCCAATCAACTTCAAACAAATTTCCAAGAGCTTATAGTATTGTAGATGCTGCATCTGCTTCAGTTCATGGAAGAAGTGCAGCAGCAGCTAAAGCTGCACCAGATGACAAAACTGCTGCTCGGATAGCTATGCACATGGCTGGTGAGAGGGCACCTGTGAATTCAACAATGGTAAGTTTTTCCCAAGTCCAAGCTTTCTGCAAGACACAAGATCAGACATCAGAGAAATTATTATGCTACTATACTCTTCTCAAATAAAAGTAGGACCTGCCATCACAACTACCAATGTGTCCCACTTTTATGTGATCAGGAAGCAGTACTCTAGGAATGCTGAAATTGCTAATACTAGAGCCGCAAACCAATGATCAGTCTGGGATTTACTAAAGCATGCCCCCAAGTATGAATAGCTGAATATACTTTGTTCTCTCCTTTTGACCTTGAAGTCTTATCCCAGTGTCATATAGCTGTGACATATACAATCACTGCTTGTTTTCATTTTTGACATGATCTGAATCTGGTCTTGTCCATCTCATTGAGCAATGGGAGTTTAATCTTTTTCTGTTCCCTTTTTTGAGGGAAGATATGTAAGATGCAAAATGGGAACACCCTGTTTTGACTTGATTTTTTGCTTCAGGTAAAGAGCCGTTTTACAACTGGTGCTGCTTCACGATCCTTCACTTCAACTTCTTTTGATCCTGTCACAAAAAATGAGTTTGAATATGTCAAAGTTGAAAAAAATCCAAAGAAGAAAGGTTATGTTCAGCTGCAGACAACACATGGAGATCTAAACATTGAGCTGCACTGTGATATAACTCCAAGGACTTGTGAGAACTTCATCACTCATTGTGAGCGAGGTTATTATAATGGAGTGGCTTTTCATAGAAGCATTCGGTATGTTATGTGAATTTGATATTTTTCATCGCTCTTTAAATGTAGACAGACCATAGATGTTGACCAAGAATTTATCCATCGTCTGTAGGAATTTTATGATTCAAGGTGGTGATCCTACTGGCACTGGGAAAGGAGGCGAATCTATATGGGGGAAGCCTTTCAATGATGAGCCAAACTCCAAGTTGCTCCACTCTGGAAGGGGTGTTGTCAGCATGGCTAATAGTGGTCCCCACACCAATGGTTCTCAGTTTTTCATCCTCTACAAGTCTGCCAATCATTTGAACTTTAAACATACAGTTTTTGGTGGAGTTGTTGGTGGCTTGACTACATTGGCGGCAATGGAAAAAGTTCCTGTTGATGACAATGACCGACCTCTGGTGAGTTATTCAGTTTTCTTGCTCATATATATATATATATATATATATTGGTTCCTTGACTAATTTGGTACAATAATGGTATTTTTACAATTGAATGGCAGTTGACTTGGCAAATGTGAAGTGAAAAATACATTATTTAGTCTGTGGACAGCAAATTCTTTGATAATAAGATTTCCATAGGCTTGTATTAGTTATTTTCATAAAAGTTGACTTCTTGTAAGTAATGGGGTAGTCGGATATCAAAATTTTGTGAGATATGGAAAGTTGAAGTCTCATAAGTAGCATGTGAAGGGAATAACGTTATCATTTACTGAATCCTTGACCTTTTCTCCTCTCAATTAAAATGCTTGCTAGGACCTCGTGTTGCAATAACAAAAACATGAAAGACACTATGGTCGCTCTATATATTGCTGTGTCATGAATTTATATCTAATAACCTGCTTGTGATCCAATCCTCATATTTGTCTTTGTTCATCTACAAATAATGCAGGAGGAGATAAAGATAACTTGTGTAACGGTATTTGTCAATCCTTACACAGAACTTGATGAAGAAGAGCAAGAGAAGGCTAAAGATGAGAAGGATATCGGGGACGAAGAGAATGTAACTTTCTGGGCCCCTTTTGGAGTAGAGAAGCGGCATTTTAAGTTTCTTTTCATTAATTTTGGTCTTGAGAGAGTGATGTGGATTTTGTTTGTTTGT
This sequence comes from Populus alba x Populus glandulosa, assembly GCA_033617975.1. NCBI lineage: Eukaryota > Viridiplantae > Streptophyta > Magnoliopsida > Malpighiales > Salicaceae > Populus > Populus alba x Populus glandulosa. The sequence goes on along the minus strand of CM066147.1, from coordinate 13,837,174 downwards.
TATGTTTTAGGAAAAGATTGGGTCATGGTATAGCAATCCAGGCACAGGAACTACAGAAAGTGGAACTGTGGGTGGTGGTGGTGGTGTTGGAAAGTACTTGAAAGCAAGAAATGCTAAAACTGAATCCACTGCAATCGACAGTGGTTCATCAACAATTGCTGGGACGAAGAAAAGGAAAGTGGGAGGTTCGACAGCGGAGTTCAAGGACTTCTCTGGCTGGTGAAAATTTCCTAATTCATGTACCGTACTCAGACGTTGGAATATGCGGCATAGATGGAGGTAGGTAAGCAGAACATATTCTTTCAAGGTTCTTAAAAATTGGAAGTAAAATTTTGAAGGGTGGTATTTCATTGATGAACAATAAGATGTATTATTAAACTACTAGCAGAAATAGTTTATATCTGATGAGTGCAGATTTTGTCCCGAGCACTCTCTCTCATTCTCGCGCACACAAGCACGCACATGTCATAATCCCATGATGGACGCCCCATGATTTTCCTCAAATTATGTTTCTCCATAATTTTTTGGGGCATAACTATATGCAATTTGACATTCCAGTAAACAAAGATATTTCTGTTTCCAATTTTGATGGAGATGCTACGATCTAGGGATCGACTACTCTCTTTATTGTCACTCCTTCCGAAATATCCCCAGCCACTTCGTAGTCCCGTCCTTTCCCAGCCTTAAAATTACAGTTTAATTTGGTTAAACCTGACTTGAATTTAAAGTCCATTGATAGATACTTTTTGTGCTTTTAATTTTATTTTTGGTCTTTTTATACAAATCAAGTAATTTTGTTGCTTTGTTCAAGATTTAATCCATAGTTTTTTATATAAAACTAATAAAATGATTCAAATACCCTCAGCTTTCATAAATTTTTAACCTTATTATTATTCTTAATTTTTTTAAAGAGTTAATTTTCAATTTTGAAAATCAAGTAAATAACTTGAAGGTGTGATATCATAATTTTGAATCCGTTCAGAAATTTAGGTTTGAATTGAATTAAAAATTAAAACTAATAACCTAAATATTCTTTTTCTATCCCTGAAACCATGGTAGCCTTGAAATCTCATTTATGTTTTTCAATTTAAGATAAAAAAATTTTGGATGGAGAATCAAAATATGATATTGAATTTTATCTTCTAAACTTAAAATTAATTATATAGAAAACATTTAACATTGGTTAGTTTAAAGATGATTAAAATTGAAGGTATACTTTAGGTTTGAATTGAATTTTATCTTAAGATTTAAGATCAAAGATCATTTTATTAATTTTATATTCAAAAGATGGACATAACCTTGAAAAAAGCAAAATATGTTTAAATATACTTTAGGTTAAAAGTGAAATTGAAAAATACAAGAACTAGTTCTTAAATGTTTAAATTCAGAGAATATTATGCCAGTTTCTTTTTTGGATGGAAGTGTTTTTATTAAAAGTTAATGCAATTTTATTTCTAAAATTATGTTTGGTTAGTGTTATAAAATAAAAAAGACATAAAAAGGATATAAATATGTTTAATTGAAGCATCATTTTCCCACTGCATGTGATATTGAAATTGACCAAAGGAAGAACGGAAAGATTACACTAACATTGCATTTTTCTTTTTCCTCATTTGGCTACATGGATTTAATATTTTTTGTTCAAGCAAAATGACTTTTCAAAACATTCATGTACTTGTGTCAAAGTTCTGTCAATTCATACCTAATCTTAACTTTTTTTTTATTGTGTCAATCTAATATTTTCTTTGGTTTTTTAATTTTTAATATGACTTTTCTTAGTAAAAGCATTTAATGATAACTTAATTTAATAAGGAAGATTTTAATACGATTAAAATATTAATTAGTATAACCAAATAAATATATATCATGTGATTACAATTAAAAAAGTAAAGACAAAATTCTAAAATTCATAATCTTACTTTCTCAAAACACTTAATATTATTTACAAATTATTTATCATGCCTGATCCATTTAATTTACAAAAAAAAAATATCTTAATAAAAAAAACTCATTTAATACATAAATCTATATTTTTTAACTTCAGTTAGTTACTTAATACACAAATCCAATATTAGCTTTAGAGATAACTAAGCATTTTTAATAACTTAAAAATAACAATTACCATAAATTATTTGCTCATTAGTATCCAATTCAATACATGAGATTGTTTCTAATTTCTAGTTTAATCAAAGTTTAAATATATCATTATCTTAAATGCCCTAAAATTCCCTTCAAAAATCACCCAACACTAGAAACCATGTTATTACAACCCCTTGTTTACTTATAAAATGCCTTTTTTTTAATAACTAAATATAAAAAATAATTATGTAAAACTTATAGCAATTATGGTCCAAAAATAATAACATTATAAAATATGATCGGAAAAAGATGGAGAAACATTTTTATTTCAAGTAAACATTATTCTAAGAAGTGCATGTGTTGAAAATTATTGATTACAACTATTTTTAGAAAATAATTTATTAATTAAATAATTTAATTTGTATAAAAATCAAGTTCTTTATGAAACACATTCCACATATTAAAATTCTAAATAAAAATAAATTAATCTTAGTATATTGAAACATTTAAGAACATACTATAAAAAAATATTCACTCTACAAAACAAACTTTAGTTATTAACTACTAAATTTGAATAATTAGAAATGATTTTTCTTAAATTCATACAAATTCTTAAAAAAATATCATTAAAACATACAAAAACTTTGTAGCAACATATTAAATAGAAACAATCAACTTTGTGGTCATAAGACATTTAGGGGGAATCACACTCTCTAATTAATCGAGAGTGAGCTTCAAAGAATTTATGTTCTTATAAATCAAGAAATTATATATTCAATAGCCTACTTTCAACTATCATAACTCTTAAACCACAGCTCTAATTTGGATAAATGACCTATTAAATTAAAACACATGACATACTATAACTATGTACCAATTTTTGACAATAACAGTCATTCGAAGACCATATTCCAGTGGTCTTTGAATATTTATCACTCTACACTTGGTCTATTTTAGTCATTCTTTTTATTTTTATTTTTATTCTTTTATAATTTTTTTACTTTTTTCTTTTTTTTTCTTTATATGTTTTTTAAGCAATTATTATATAAAGACTAAAAAAAATAGTATTTCACTGTAGCAATTGCAATATTATCTCATTTTTTTACTACGTTAAAATTTAGATTATAATCTTACATATCTTTATTAGCGTATTTGACCTTCATTTTATTTTATTATATATAAGCATCAGTTTTTGATTCATTATTATATTTTTTATTTAATGTCAAAAAATAAATTAATAAAACCTAAACATTGATTCTTTTTCATTAGAAAAAAGATTATTCAACCTGCAGCGAAGTAATTTTCTTTTTTTCATTTATTGGCACAAAATATTTCTTAATTTATTTAATTAATGCATGCATAAGCTTTTCAATTTATTATTATTATTTTTTGTAAAATACACATTAAAAAAACTTATATATTTAATATTTAACTTTTTTACCAAAAAAATTATTTAAACAGCTATAAAATATAGTTCAAATAGCTAATAACCACTAAGAACTCAGGCTCATCCTACTAGGTGTTTGAAGAACAAAAGGGCGGGCAACACTACATTATCTCTTGATGTGCTAAAGATTAAAGCACTAAATCAATTGTGAAATGATCAACCAGTTCATATTACTAGAACAATCAGCAAACCAATTGAGTCATAAGATAGATAAGTTGCTATATTTTGATAAAACAATATATTTAAATATTATTATTTTAAAACGCAACAACTATCTTGTTATATTTAAAAATAACAACATTTAGTAAATATAACAACTCTAAAAAGCAAAGCAATGAGATAAAAATATACAATTTCACCCTTTAAAAAAAAAAATATTATTCAACCAAAACTTTTAAAGTTACTGTGAGATTAAAAAAAAAATCCACTGAAGCTGGGACAATTGGTACAATTGCAATGTTATTAGCAAAATTTGCATCTCATGAATGGTTTATATAGGCAAGCATCCACCCATTCCTCCTAAAAGCTAATATTAACAGTGCCTAAACAAAGATATGTATTAAATCAACGCACAAGCTTTGTAATTACAGGCAGAGAAGTGAAAGAATACGCAAAAGAGGAATCACGTATGATACACTGAAGGCTTGATTTCAAATAAACTTGTCATTTCAGCCCTCTCCTCCCCGAAGGAAGTCTCCACTTTCTATGCCAGTAAATCGATACCCTTGACCAGACTGGGAATCCGAAATCATAATCCAGTGGTCGATCCGCAGGCCCTCCAACTATCAGAGGTAACCACACATACCTCGAGTCCCTCAAGTCTGCTGGGTTCCAGCGATCTGCTATAAAAATAAATGAACCTGGAAGACCTGTCAAAGGAAATACATATGTACCTTGTGCAAAAAATGTAGTCTGTCGAAACATCTTGTTCCCTCCAACGCATGGGTTTCCCATAGTTTCCCATGGTCCCATGATTGACTCTGCTGCATGGGCTAGGGCCTCATTTGGCGCCCAGCCAGTGCAACCAGAAGTGATCATGTAGTAAGTCCCCTGATACTTGAATAGAGCCGGGGCTTCCCTGTGCTGTCCAATTAAAATTCTTCGCACAACAAGTGTAACATCAAGATAATCTTCTGTAAGTGGTCCGATGTGAAGCTCGCTATTGTCCTCAGAGGAATATATGATATATGCTACACCATCATCATCCTTGAAGATTGTCATATCCCTGCTGTCAAATCCATGGGGCTGTTTGCTGTGAAGGTAGTTGAATGGACCGGTTGGATAATCGCTAATGGCAATGCCAACAGCAGCTTTGGTGTAGTTGGCATCATCAATATGCATCCACATTACATACTTTCCTGTTTTCTCATTGTAAATCACTTTTGGCCTCTCAAGCACATTGGATTTATGGAGGTCAAAGGTTTCATTTGCCTCTTCTGCTTCCAGTACGATGCCCTCATTTTTCCATGCCCAGAGGTCCTTGGAGGAATAGCAACCAACTCCTATGATATCCACCTGAACAAAAGTGCATAGAAAGACCCCAGTGAGTTACATGTGCTCGGTAACTGAAGCATAAATTACATCATAGGCAAATGGAAACATAAAACATATTATTAAAACATGAACAATATCAAAAACCTATCTTAACCCAAAAGCTCAAGTTATTAGATGTGGCTTAAAAAATGGTTTTATATTCTCTCTAACACACCATTACGTAAAATTCCATTGGTCTTGAAACTTGGGACAAACCTACCACTATCTTATGCTTAATTTTTAATTTAATTTGAGAATGAAGTCATAAGATTCGATCTCATGACCATGTGTTCATTAAAGCTTTAATACTATGTTAAACAAAACCATCTACCCAAAAATTCAAGCTATTGGATGAGGCTCTAAGAATGGTTTTATATCAACTCTCTAACAAACATAAATAAAAGTACAAGGAGATGGATAACATGACAGGTTTTATTTGTTACAAGAAACATTTGAAGTTTCTAAATCAAATTTCCTGTACATATGATAATTTAAGGGAATCTTTTAATAAAAAACAAACACTTCATGCATAAGCACTTCCATAAGAATTAGAAATTAAGACACTGCAAGTATTTTACAAGACATTTTTAAATGAGACGTATAAATAGGACTAGCTTTCCTGGCTTTTGTACATCTCATGACAATGTTTAAATGTACAACAGTACTGTATGATAACCCTTGTACTATATGATGAAAAAAAAATCAAAACAACCTTTTTACAATTCAAGAATATTAATGATAAGTAGAGAATGTTGAGAGCTGAACAATATGAAAATGCTTTCTTATGGATAGAGGGAGGGGAAGACAATTAAACCATGACAAAAACAAAGCCTCAATCCTAAACTACTTGGGGTCAGTTATATTCTTTTGCACCGTTCTGCACAATCATATTCCAACCCACCTCAATAACAAGAAATTTTAAATCCTTCCATGTCACTTCCATCCCATTTAAAACATCTCAGTAAAACATTTATAATTGCCGATTTGAAGTTTGGTTACCTCAACAGTACGTGTCCACCAGTTATCACATCTTGATTGTGGAATTGTCTTGATTTGGAAAATAGTCTTTGAAATGATTTTCACAGGCTTTAGTTAGGATTATTAAAGGACTGTTACTCTGAGCCAAGAAATCAACATAATGCATAAGTAAATATGTCTAAGAAGCAAAATGCACATATTTTCCACCTTAGTTAAAGATAAGGTGGGAACAGATAATCTGAGGCAGCCTACATATTATGGGTTAGAAAATTGCACAATCTTCTATCAGTGGGTTTCAGAACATTATGGATACAAGGAATGATGAAATTAAGTACTGTTTGCTTTCAAGGGTTAGAATAGCTTAAAGAAGATAGTTTAAAATATGGTGACCAAATAATTCACATTTCAATCAACATGGATATTATTAACAGACACAAGCTTCAAAATGGACGTGCATTCTTGAACACGCTCATTAATATCACTGCATATTGGATGATCAAGCACTGCCACCATCACTCTATAACAGTCTGACTACAATGCATTCCCATATAGTAATATTAACTTCAGTAGTGCACTCAGACTTATAGGGGCTATTAGGCCGCATATAATTTCTTGAAGCTATACAATCACTCCAACTTGGATGATAGGAGACCAAAATCATTTTATTGGTTTAAACCTTGCCAAGCACATGAACTCTAAAACCCACATAAGAAAAGAAAAATAAAAGCATAAGAACCAGATTCAAAAAGCCAAAATCTTTACAGAAAAATCATACTGATCTTGTACATCAAACTAATAACATATCACTACTCCTAAATAAACCATTGGCTCCAATTGAACCTAGGTCTCCTAGAAGTGGCCATCAAAGTTGAGACTCATTCAGTATGACAACAGATTCCATGTATAACATTTGATAATAAAATCATGTGGTAAAGAAATTTCTCCCCAATTTCAAGCTTTATAAATGGAAAAAAATAAAAAATACCAGGGGCATCCCAGCACAACCAAGAATAATTCTGGCTGGGCATGTAAACCATATGCAAAAGTTCCAAAGAGAAATCAGTACTGCTAGAGAAACCAATCTAAATTTTAAAAGCATGATAGTGTGAATAGCTAACTTACCCGAGCTGCTCCTTTTTTGTGAGCATGGTAGGTTGGTCCATCTTTATATTCTCCGTACCAATAATAAGTCCTTGAGCTTTCATCATATAGAATTCCCCCTCCATGAGCTTGAATTGGATTTCCCTCAGTATCCAACCAAATTCTTCCAGGATAATAGTTGAAACTGTCATTCCCAGAATCATTCATTGGATCTATAGCAGTTTTCATATCAGGAAAGAACACATGCCTAAGTTGGGAATTCTCATCAAGAAATTCATCAATCAGTGTGGTCGGCCTCTTAGGCCTTCGCTTTGCAGCACGTGGGGACCTTTTTCCTTTCGGTGGAGGTATTTGGATATTCTCCTCTTCCACCTCTTCAAGTTCACGGAAAAGAGTGTGATGACTGGTATGAAATTGGACATCTCCAACTTTTCCACCATTATGACTAACAAGGGAGTACAAGTGAAGGGACAGCAGAAATCCCACCAAGCTCCATACAACAACAGATGGTGAACATCTGCTCCCTGCATTGCAATGGAAAGTGGTTGGTTTCCTGTATTTGTTCCTCATTGTCATTTTCTCTCCTCTTTTTAACTCCATGATAATGCAGCAATTAACAAAATGCAACCTACGGATATCCAATAAACCCGGCCAAAAATAAGTCACAAAAAATCTAATCTATATTTGTTAAAGAAAACTATTGAGTTCATGCAAAGTAAAGGGCAAATCCAGACAAGATTAGAACTTTTAAAGATGGAGTTAACTGAATTGACTGAAATCAAGTGTAGAGATAGTCCAAAACACTCATTTTACAATTTGTACATTGGTTTCTTTACCTTCTAATTTCAATTACCAATAGCCAGCCTATTTACTATAAAGGGAAGACCTTCCCAGATTCACAATCATGAGGATCGTTATCCAGTTAGAACGACCGCTTACAGAAATAGTAGCAAAACTAGAAGAACTTCACCCACATGGCAATTTCCCGACTGTTCAATACAGCAATCAGCACAAAACCCCATATTGCAAAATCCAAAAAACACAGTATCCCAACAAAAAATAAATAAATAAAAGCAAAGATATAATAAAAAGGGAAAATGCAAAAAGGATCATAAGAACGTGCAGGCAAACCAAGAAATAATTAAAGACCAAAGTCAAATAACTTACCTGACAAATAACGAACCATGAGTTGAAGAGAAATTCTAGACATGGGTTTTACTATCGACGTGGCAGCAACAAGAAACTAGATTAACAGACCAAGCAATCCATGCCCTTCTACTGTATCAGCCAATATGAATAAATCATCTAACTTCACAGAAACAAGAAAAGAGAAGTTGGGTTGTTGGCTTTTTGTTGTATTTGGATCTGAAGAAGAGGTGGTTGTTGATGATATTGATGGTGACTCGAGACCAAAGATGCTATGGGAGCACTCTCTCTCTCTGTCTGTTTTCAGCAGTGTTTGTTGGGAGATTTTGATTTCTTAATACGATTTATCTGGAAGATGATGTGTTACTAGACTGCTGTAATAACAATAAATGAATCTAACGATGAGTCCGCGTCCTTTGACTTTAATCGTGATCTTTCTCAAAATCTATCCTTTTATTTTTATTTCAAATTAATTTATAAAATAAGAGAGAGAAGCGTTTGCATTATAAATATATTTAAAAAATTATAAATTCTTCTGCAATTGGAAAATAAAAAATATTATTTATATTTAATAAAATGAATTAAAAAAATATATGAATTGATAAATTAAAAAAAATTATTAATGTTAGTTAAATATTAAAGTGAAAAGCTATTTTTTTTTAATAAAAGCAAAAAATACATTCCAATATAAATATTTTACACCGATTTTTTTTATTTTTTATTTTTTTTAATTTTATTTTAGAGATTAATTCTGGTTATTAATAATAAATGATTTTTGTTTTTATAAATGTATCATATAAATATGACTTAATTAAGAGAAAAATACAAACAAATTATAATAACTTCAAAGCATTATGAAATTAATAAACATTTAAAGATATTAATTATTATCTAAGTAGAAATAATCAATAAAAAATGCTAGCCCCGTGCCTAGCCAATAATCAAAAAACTGAAGCACGTCTAGTAAGGTTTTTTTTTTTTTAAGGACTTGCTCCAAATCTTTTTTAAATGAATGACCAGTTATTTGCTGTGGCAGATGGCATATTATTGGACATCTTTTTCAATCACTAAAAATCAGGGCCCTGTAGCCATAGTTACACCACTAATAAACCCAGCTTTTTTCGTCCAACAATTCTAGCCAAACTATTACAACACCATCAATAGTAGTTGCAATCAAGGTAAGAAAAGACAGACGAGGTTGTCGCCAAGAGGTGAAAGGGACTTGGTACTTTTTTCTATACCAGGGTTCAAGCTTTACTTGTATATATTTATCACTCCCATGATGCCTTATATGTTTATTGAGCTTGCAGCATGTTTAGTAAATCTGGGAATTAGTTGTGGTGCGCGTAAATTGACTCAAACACCCAAGTTACCAAAAAAAATCAAGGAAAGAAAAGAAAAAAACAAGAAGGTGCAAGAAAACAAAAAAGAAACAAGAACTTTCTTAGCCTAATTTCCCTTCTAGAATGGCAATGATCTTCATCATCATGTAAGAGTAGAGAGAAAAGCGGGCACATATTATGATTGTCTTTTTTCCAAGTTTCTACCTAGCTCTAGCATTTTATAAAGGTTGTTTTCGAACCCCTAACATATTTTAATGTTTATCCTAGATAATGTTTAATATGTTATTGGTTTTTATATGAATTATGATGAAATATTTGAACTATTAGGTCCCTACAATAGTGAATCTTGGGGTATGAAGCCATCGAGATTTAAGTTTACAAGGTGGAATAATAATGGAATCAATACACTATAATAGAATTGGGAGAATTGGGATTGATTTGAGTTTATCTTAGATGTAATTGTTTGGCTTTAGTGTTGAAATTTTTATGCATAGATATATGTGTTGAAGTGTCCCCGTTTGTTGTGAAATTTATGCCAAAAAACAAGTGATACAATTATTTTGAGAAAGGAAACCCCGACCCCAAATTTGTGAACTAATGTTAAATAGAAAAATTATATATCAACAATAATAAATTAAGAGGGAAAATTTGTTGTGATTTGAGAGGAAAATTTCCTTAAAATTAATTTAAATCTCACATGAAATAAAGTAATAGATTGGTACACTAAATGTCAACATAAGTACAAATCATGCAAATTTCATGATAAGATAAAATAATTTTTTTATAAAATAGAATGAAAATAGATTAGCCGACGACAACGAAAACAATAATAATAATATAATGGAACTTGGTTAAACAATGAAATCTTTTTTGTTTTTGAAGATATTTTTTAAATGATTTTTTTTTCTTGAAAGAGACATTTTTTTTGGAATTTTGTTTTTTAGAAAATTGTTTAGGGTAAAAATTGGGTTATGATAGATTTTTTTTTAATTGAAAATCTATTTTTCAATAAATCTTCACCTAAAAAACCTAATAAAGGCTATTATAACCTCAATAAACTAATTGCTCAACTCAAAACACCCTTAAATCTATCCAAAAAGATATAATAAAAAAAAAAACACTATTTTTCAATCTCAATCTACTTTTTTCAACAAGATAATGTTAAAAAACAATTCAATGAAACTATTTTTATTAAATGGAACTCGTTGAAAACAAAATCAACCTTTTATTGTTGTTAGAATGTGGTCAATTTGTAACTTTCTCTCCCTTCATAATTTTTTGGTGATTTTTTCTATTCTCTTTTAAACCGAAGGACTAAAATTATGAAGAAAATAAAGTCTTGGATCAAAACATAAAAGTTTTAAACTAAAAGGACCAAAAATAAAAGTGAAAAACTTTTGAAGGTAAGAAATCCCAAAAATATACTTCATATTTGTCTCATTGTCAAATTAGGTTCTTATATTTTCAATATTTTATGCATAAATATCAAGTTTTGTTTTTTGTAAAATTCTGTAATAACCTAATATTGAAATTTTTTTAAAACTACGATAACCTTGTAAAAAACAAATTACCAAGACATTCACTCATCTAAAAATTAAAAGAATAAAATTAAAAAAAATTCAATAACCAATAAAAAAATATTAAAGAACAAAAAAAAATTATAAAAACAATGAATTCACTAACTCTTTTAATTTTTTACTAGATATGTGGTCTTGACTATGTGATAAACCAATTTTTTTTTTTTAATTTATCGGATAAAAGAAAGACACAAAGGCGACATAAGCATGCTTTAAAGAAATAAAAAAAAATTGACTTAGGGTGTCCACGTGACTGAGCCAAAAAGTTTGTATAATTTAAATGGACAATAAAAAAACAAACAACTACATTAAAATGAACAAATTTAGAAAAAATAATAATTATGGAACCTGCAAAAAAATAACGGTTATCAAAACAAAAAAAAGGTGACGTTCAACGAATTAAATGAGGAGAAACAAAAATTTTTTTAAAATAAAAAATAATTTGAATAAAAATAAAAATATTAAATATACAAGTTAGATCATAAAATCAAGATAAGTCAATAAAAAATAAATACATATAAAAATTTAAAATTCAATTCCAAATAAATCTAACATAAAATACAAGATTGAAAAGAAAAAAAAAACACCTATTAATTAGACAAGCCAAGTAAAATTTATGATTCAAATCATGTAAAATGATATAATCCAATAAAAAAAAATATTATGAATCTTAATTTTAAAATAATTTTAATATTAAAAGATGAAATATAAATATTATTAAATAAAAAAATAATATTATAAAAATTCAAGTGTTAATTTACCGTCTAAGTGATCGAAATAGAACAAACTAATTGAAAATAAAGAAACTAAAAAAAATCTCAAAACTTAATAAGACTGGATGATATGTTTATTTATTTATTGGTGGGTCCTGATCAAAATTTATTGCGCACCGAAGGGCGTTGCTTAAAAAGAAACAAGAAAAGAAACCCACCAGAGGATGGTGAGTTAAGAGAATGTTTAGCTCTGCGGTTAAAATTGTATTTTGTTAAAATTTAAATTTTTTTTTTTTTATTAAAATTAAGTTCGGTTTATATTTTTTTTTGGATGTTTTGATGTACTAATATCAAAAATAATTTTTAAAAAATAAAAAAAATCATTAACATATATTTCAACATAAAAAGCTATTTTAAAAAAACCTATCCACACTGCTCTAAATATTTTACCGAGGACCGAGAGGAAAGAAAAACCGTAAAATTGGGATGGGGAGCGCATCACAATGCAGGGCGCATTTTAGTGGTAGTCTTCTCTTTGTTTCTCTGGACCTTCCGTTTGGATTTCTTTGTACCCGAAAACCAACTGCCCCACGACCCCCTTCTTTCGTTATCTCGCTCGCTTGTGTGAAAAATATAGTTCTCAGTCATCTTTTAATCCTTTCCATGCAATTGGATTTGTCTCGGTCTCGGTCTCGATCTCGGTCTCGGTCTCGTCCGATCAGAAATAACGCGGTTTCGAACTTTTCCTCTTGATAGTTTGAGGTAATTCAAGTTGTTTTTATTTATTTATTTATAAGACCTGTCTCGTTCTTGCTTAAATTTGTATCCGATTTCATTGATTCTCGCGTTAATTTGTGCTTTTTGACGTTTATAATACTCAATTCCTTCCTTCCATGTTTTTTTCTCAATTTTTTTTTTTATCGTCAATTGTTTTTATAGTGCTATGATAGTTTTTCTGAGCGAAATTAGGATTTTTGTTTAAAAGCCACATGAAAATGACAAAAAAGGACATGTATGTCTAATTGTTTTTTTATTTTATTCGTCTGTCTAATTATGTTTGGAGATGGAACTAATTGAAGTGTTTTTTATTTTAAAATCAGATTGTTGAATTTTGATTCTGTGCAAATTTTGACAAATGTAACAAGTTGCCTTGCCATGGGTTATGAGGGAATTTTGGGTTCCTATTCGAGCTGCTAATTTTAGTATTTTTCCAAAATTGAGCATTTTAACTATTTTACTCTTGTGTATTTCCAGTAACCATTGGTTTTAACTAGAGCAACTGTCCGTTACTTTACTGAACACTATAAAAGATATAAACTGCAATGCGAGGATATGATAGAGAGGTAAGCCATTGTATCTAGTTTAATATCAAACTTCTAATTTTCAAATTTTCAAATATACTGTTAAGTGCATGCCCCCCGCCCCCCCTTTTTTTTTTTTTAATTATTTAGTGCTGTGATCATGCAGGAAGATGAGTATTATGATGAATATGAGGAGGAAGGTGAAGAGCAAGTTGAGGAGGAGGAGGAATATGAAGAGGAAGAACGAAAACCCACTGCAGAGGAAATGGAATATCTTGAATTGAGGGAGCGGATTAAAGAACAAATTAGAAAGAAAATGCAGAAGGAACATGGTTCTGCTCTTTCTAAATCCCAAGAGAAGAAGAAAAAACTTCCATCAGATAAGTGAGTGACGCACTTATTTTTCTTTATGCATTCAAACTTGTTTTTTTTATTATCACGATGGAATGCACTGTTTTTTCCATCTAAAGATGATTGTTGGTACTACATGTTGTTGACCTTTTGTAAATGCAAAAGCTCTGGTAAACATAGACGTGCACGCACACACACACTTGAACACAATAGTGTTTGATTTGTAATTATGCAGTTCAATTTATAATTATGCCTGTATCATAGGCATGCTTTGGCAATGCCTTACTGTACACATCCGAGGATGCAAAGTTGGTTTGTGTTCTTGCTTGTGTGGCTCCATCATGATGTTTGGGGATTTTAAGTGGTTGATTGTTTAGGCAAGCTCTATTAATGGGTCTGCCTTTGCTACACTAGTATATCAACTGCCAAGCCATTGAAGCCTATTCTAAGATAAATCTTTTGAAATTTGGTCCCAAAAGATCAGCCAGACATGTCCTTTCTGAGTATGGTTAGGGTGATGGTATGGTTTGTTTCATATAAATTCTCTAAGAGACGTAGCCCACTATATGTCATTCAGGGTCTAAAACCACTCAGTCGTGGTCTCACCTCGGGAACATCTCACTCTAAGTATGATCATTCAAGTTATATGTTTAGGATAATTACAAAAAGCCTCCTATACTTTGGTCTGTTTTTCATTTTTCCTTTTTCATCTAAGGTATGAGAAATTATAGTTTCCCTCCTAAACTTTAGCAACTTCATTACACTTTACATCCTGTATTTTGGCCCCAAAATACAAGTTAATCATTATTTATAAGTTTGCTATTATAATAATTTTAATGGCTAAAGTGCCCTTGGTGACTAAAAATAAAGAAAAAAAATTGAAAATAAAACATCTTTCCTTCAAATAAATATTTTTTTGACAATTTCAAAACAACAATATTTGAGCCAAAACTACCATAGAACAACTCAACACAATTTGTATACACCAGAAATTGTGATCAAATATGAACAAACAATTGCTTGTATTATGAAATCTAGCATGTAATCTGGAGCATAAACCTTACTAGAGAGGGAAAAATTAGAAGAACCAAGAAACCTCTACAAGTAAAAATTTGTTCCAAGAAATTCATCTATTGGAGCATTAAAAAAAAACCAGATTCAACCAACTCCAAGCCTATGGAAGAGCCAAGGCAGACCAGTTGATGCCAAGGAGAAGATGGTTTGATGCCCTTGTGATTTTGACCATTGGCAATCCTGTCATCAAAAGTATAAATGCTATCTACCATCTCAATCGATGATCGGCTATCGATGACTGCCAGCTGCAAAGGTGGATACCACTACCTTAACTCCCTCCTTTGCTGATATCTCACCATATCCTTCTTACCGAAAAATTTATAAAGTCTTGTTCAATGATGGACTATCTGCTCCTCCCTCCCACCGATCCAAAAGGTTGAGCAGGCCTTCTTCCTTCTTGCTCAGTATGGACAAAGCCTTCATGATTTGATTACCAGGTCGACCTGATGAACAGTAACCCTAATTTATAAAATTGGGGGGTTTCATGATTTTGATAACAACAACGTCCATAATTAGTATAAAACATACCTAGTGTTTTTAGAGAGAAATAAACTGGAGAGAGAAATCATGTTTGGAAGAGAGAAATGAGGTTTGTGAGAAAATTGTGCAGATTTATATTTATTATATACGATGACAAAAATGTCTTTTCTTCTAATTTGATTTGTCCTGTTGCTATGGAGGAAACCGTGATTTCTCAAACTTTAGATGGAAAATGAAAAACAGAACAAAGTATAGGAGGTTTTTTGTAATTATCTTTTTATTTTTTTTGTCTTTTCATTCAAGTTCATCCTCTGAGATTAATCTCAACAGTCTGAACTTATGGTCAGGTGTAGGATTGTTAAATTGCTTGCATTTTTCCTTTATTCATGCTTATCTTTGTTAATGATTTGGTTCACATCACTGATTTCATTTTTCTGCAGTTATGGCTCATTCTTTGGCCCTTCTCAGCCAGTTATTGCTCAAAGAGTAATTCAAGAAAGCAAGTCATTACTAGAAAACCAACATTTGGCTCTCAGAGTTTCAAACTCCCAGCATGCTGTATGTACCATAAACCTTTTGGTTTTGCTGAATCTCGTGAGATGTGCATGATGCAGATTTGATCTTCATATAACACTCTTATTTACATGCATGTTTGTGGAGCTGTGACATCTGATTAAAAATTGGTGAAATCTCAGGTGCCTAATTTTGCTTATTCTTATCAAGGTTGCTCTAAGGTTTGCAATTTACAAATAGATAATTTTCCCTACTCATGGATGTGCTAGCCCCACAGGTAGCGATACGGAACTGCTTTTATTAGAAAAGGGTGTCTCTAATACTAGAAATTTAGTATATTACTATACTATTATTTTTGGAACCAGTTCAATTACTGTAACATCTTGAGTTTTCTAGGAATGTCAATTTGGTTAGCTTAGTTTTTTCATGAAAAGAATGGCAAACTTACAACTTGAAATGCACCTTGGTATTGAGTGAAATGAATATTTTGAGAGAAAATCCATAACCTTGATAGTATCCGTGTGATCTAATCTGAAATTTTGTGTCATGGTTTGTGTGGTTTGTTCTCTTAGCTTTTTGGTTGTGGGTTTTGTTGATTTGAGACTGCTTTTCTTTAGTGATCTGCAACTGCAAGTGCTGTTGTGAATTTGACTTGTTACCATGTTGGAGTGAAGATGCTGCAAACAGCGGCTAATATATTTCAGATGGAGATCTTACCTTTGCAATCTTGTTTGCTGTTGCAGAACAAAAGGAACTCCTCTTCAACTGCCACAGGTTCCAAAAATGGAGGACATAGACATGTACCAAAACTAAAAAATGAGGTATTCTGAGCAGCTCTTTTCTTTTCTTCTTCTTTTCGGAGTGACCACTGAAAATGTTTTTCAATTAAATCAAAAGTCCAAAAACTCAAGGATACAAGAGATTATTCCTTCTTGTTGACAGATGATGCTGAGCTCCCAGCTCCTACAAAAGAACCTGCCTATCAAAGTTTCTCTGCTCTGAATTCCGGATCTTGCAACTTTAGTTTGTAATTTGGTTATTTAGATTAGTTACATGCAATTTTTATTGAGGAAGCTTATACAGGGTTTTTGCTGATGTTTAAGAGGCGGGATCTGCTCAAGTGCAACAAAAGAGCAAACAACCATCTAGCAATAGTGGCAGAAATTTTCACGGCAGACATGAAGGAAGCCAGTTTTCTGGAATGGCCAAATGCATTCTAAAGTAGGATTGCAAAAGCCAACTTCTGCTAATAAACCTGATGCAACATTGATGAACTCCAAAAGGCAGCTAGGTAGCAACAACGGGACTGGGCCTGGCCGGCCTGCAGGGTCAAAATGCTTGCCTTCAAAGACACCTGTTTCCATTATGCAGAAGAAGGCCTTGGCACCAAGTGCTAAGAAAATCCTGCCTGCTGTACACAAACCTCTCCCTTCAAAACCATCTGTTCCAAAACAACAATGGGAACAGAGAAAAGGATCACAAGAACCCAACAAGGCTAAAATGATACCAAAACAGCCACTGGCATCTCCAAAACCTCAGGTTTGAGCCATTCTCTACATTTAAATGGGTATGACAACATAATCGTTGTTAAATGTTTCTGTATCTCGTACTTTCTGCCTGGAATATTAACAGATAAATAAGCCAGTCAAGCAAGTTTCATCTCATGTATTGTTACCGGATAATCGTCTGAATAGCAAGCCTGTCAGACCATTCCCCGATGAGTGCTCCGATGATGACGTGGATGCTTTCGAAATGCTCAGAAAAATGATTGGGTAAAGCTGCTGCTGCTCCTGCCCTCTGACATACTCTCTTTCATTTTAGTTGTTGAAGTGCCTTTATTTTTGTTGAATAATCTTTCTGCATAATTCATATTTTTCCTCAAGTAGTTATCTCTGGACTAAGAGAGCTTCCTATTGTTATATGACTGAATCATGCCCTCTAATTGTCAAGGAGTGTGGTAAGAATGATTCGAGGCTATCAATCTGAGATAGGGTTTTGGTTGATTTAGTTTTGGATTCATAATAAATTGAATTTGATTGGTTAGCTTATGTGCCTTGTTTTTTGGTGATGCTTTTATGTGATCTTGATAAGATGGTTTGAGGTAATTTCTTTGCTATGAACGGTTGCTATTTTCTCTGCAGAAATAAACATCATGGTAATTATGACGATGCTGATGATAGCAACATGGAGGCAAATTTTGATGATATCATGAAGGAAGAGAAGAGAAGGTTAGAATCATTAAGTAATTTTATATGAGAATGTCAACTGAAATTTGTTATCGAATTTTTTTTTCTGTATCGTGACTACTGATTCTGTTCTTCTTCTAACATCTCCCATCGTATAGTTTTAATCAAGATCCTTCGTGTGTGCTTTTTTATTGAGCATGTGTGGGTCAATCCTATACATGCTTTGGGGGAGTGGGGAGGAAACCACGAAGGAGAATACTGATGATGTGCCTGCTCTAACATCCCTCATCGTAAAGTTATTTTAGTTAAGAAGTTTTGTTTTCTGCATTAAAATTGGGAGTCATAAATGGAAGGGAACATCTTTTGTGCGGGTCCCAAGGAGTGGCTTATTTGTCATATTCCTTGGGGACAATGTTCTTACTCACACCCGACTTTTCGTTATTTCGATATACAGTGCCAGAATCGCACGAGAGGAAGACGAGGAGCAACTCCGCTTGATAGAGGAAGAAGAGCGACAAGAATGGAAGAGAAAGCTGGCGAAGAAGCGCAAGCTGAGCCACCGATGAGCTGTTTTTATGAGTCATCGAGCCCTTGGTTTGGATTCTTATTCTCGTTGATTTCAAATATGTTTCAATTTTTGATGATGTTAGTAATTTATTAATAATAGTGAAATGCTTTTTTGGTGGATAGAGATCGCGTTGGATTCCTAACAGAAACTAATGTAATCTTATGAGGATTTATGATTAACAATAATAATAATAAAAAATTATCTTTATAAGCGATGTTTCTCTCTCCTTTTTCTCTTTCCATCAAGCTAAATCAAACATGAATTTGAGGTTGATAACTCTAATTTAACCTAAAAATGAATGGTTTTGAATAGTACTAATCCAACTAGAATTTCTTCTCTAAGCCTAACCTTTTATTTGTCTCTTTATATAATCCTAAATTTCAACAACTAAACATACAATATACTTTACAAATTTGTATTTAAAATCGAATCCTTATCATAAATTAAAGATATTTTATATTATAAGACTTGTAATTATAAAACATATTTAAATTAGAAAATTTAATGATATTTTAAGTTTAATATAATAATATAAAAACTTAATAAAAATACATTTTTAATTGCTTGTTATCCCCTCTTTTCTTTCTCTTTTCTTAACGAACTCATCAAATTCATTCATCTCGACCAATATTCTAAAAAGTCACATTCCTTACTAGAAATTTTTTGCTCATATATATATATATATATATATATGAACATGCACATGAATTCTTTGGCCATGGATTAAAATTTCATACTAAGGTCCATATGCTCTCTCCCAAATTTGTATAAAGGGAATGAAGGCATTAAAAGCTGGAAATTCTTATCCTTATTACTCATCAAGTAGTTTATTTATTTTTTGCAATAAGCATTATAAGTTGTTTATCCTTATTAACTTTGACGAATCTCTTATAAGTTTTTTTTATCTTCAACCTTCACAACCTGGAGTCTTAGTGTTGTTTACCTCCTTGTATTAGATACCATTTAGGATTGTCTCTCTTGCAAATTAGAAATCATGGCATTTTGTTTATCCAAGCTATAAAAAACCTCACCAAACCTCACATCCTTCCTCTGAAATTGCAGTTGCATATCTTGTAACATAAAAAACAGGCTTTCCCTCTTCTTCACAGTTGATGATATGTTTTTAAAATACATCATTGAAATCTAAAATTTTATGTTAATAGTAAAAATCTATATACTCACACTCTCTCTCATGTGTGTAAACTACAAATGATTTCACTCAACTTCTGTTTCACTCAATTTTGGCATTTCACGATAATATGGTCATCTTTTCATCTTTTACCTCTCATGCTTTTCTTTTTAGTTCTTTAAGGAACCAATAAAAAATCAACCAAAAGTTTTAGTTTTGTAGCATCTAACCAATAGAATTCAAGAAACACAACAGTAAAAGAAAGAAAGAAAGAAAGAAAGAAAGAGATGATAACAAAAAGGAATACGACAACAAAATTGAAATGGATATGAAATGAAAATAAAAACAAATATGAAAACAAACAATGAAGATATGAAAATAAAAACAAATACAAAAACAAAATGAAATTCAAGAA
This sequence comes from Populus alba x Populus glandulosa, assembly GCA_033617975.1. Lineage (NCBI taxonomy): Eukaryota > Viridiplantae > Streptophyta > Magnoliopsida > Malpighiales > Salicaceae > Populus > Populus alba x Populus glandulosa. Next base: position 13,817,240 of record CM066147.1, on the reverse strand, counting down.
TGTCTTTATGAAACCTAAAACAAAAATAGACTTCAAATAATCCAAAACCAATATCAAACAATTAGATTCAAATTGATATGAATTGAAAATTTCTTAAGAATTCTAAATTGAATTTTGTGCAAATTTAATGTTTGCAGCAAAAACTCAATCTATGATTTCTTTTTTGTTTATATATATATATATATATATATATATATTATTTACACAAAAATCAAGACTAAAAACAACAAATAAATAACATAGAAAATTCCAAATAGATAAATATAACCTGATTTTAGAGTTTTACTCTGATATCAACTAATGCAAACCTGAATGGTAAAAACCCTTGAACCCATACGTAAAAAAAAAACAATCCAAGAAAGCTAAAATTAAATTATGATAAAGAACCTAACACAGTAGTTATCTGAACCAACACATTAAAATTATTGGATGAAAAACAACCCCATCCTTATGATCATAATGAATCATGAGCTAGAAGTATAAAGGAAGAACCTCATAAAAATAGTTGATCTTTGATAAGTCCAGGAAAAGTTTAATGAAGAACAAAAGTATGAGTGATCTCACCACACAAAAAATATTATTTTGAAATAACTCAATCTCTTCTGAAAAAACCTAAATACAAGTTAAACAACCTTATTTATACTAGGTCAATCATTCTAAACAATGTCAGAAAGTTAACAAAAAAATTCTTAAAACAACATCGTAAACCAACTAAGAAAACAATACAATTATTGCATAGTAGCTTTTATGCTTAGCAAAGTCTTCTAGATGATGATTGCTATAGAATTTTTACAATATATAAAACAAGGCCTTTAAAATAGTTTGGAAAAATTTTATCCATATTCAACGGTTAGATCAAAAGTTATTTTTATTTGTGTAAAATTGTGCATTATGAAAAACAAGCCAAAAAACCGCCTATAATGTTCTTAAATAATAAGAATTGTTGCTACATAAGAAATCCTGACAAAATAAGGATTTCTGCATAATTGATCTTCTTGAAAATGAGAAATCATTGTAAAATAAGAATTCCACATGTAATTAAATCCTTATCTTATATGAATCCACAAATCATATGGAAAATAGTTGTTTTTCGACTTTTCTTATTTGCTGATAAATTTTAAGTCTAACTTCAAACATATTGTTATCTCTTGTCTGGATAAGTTATTGAACCTACTGTTAGCATTGTCAATATATTCTCTTTTATTTCATCTCTTTAATAGCTGTCGGTCTTTCCTTTATAGCTGTCAGTATATTCTATTTCTTTCATAGCTGTCACTATATTCTTCTTTCTTTGTTTAATTTCTGTTATCTCTAAAGTTCTCAATTATTGTCTAGGCCTAGTATTAAAGGATATGATTATGTTTTCCTAGAATTAAGGGATTTGATACTTCTTGATGTATATATATATTGTAACTCTCTTAGTGAAGGGGGAGGAAAACATTTCCAGAATTTCTCTTGTATTATCTTGTCATGGTATCAGAGCTATACCTTTGAATTTGTATCCCAAAATCAGGTTCTTTATTGTTGTTTTCGGTTTCTGGATTATTCTGGATCAGTTCTAGATACATAGGACTCTCGGTCTCCTGGCTCTTTGCAATCAGTCCTAGATACAGAGGACTCTCAGTTTCTTGGTTCTTTTGGTTTGGTTCTTGGTTGTCAGCTGAGGTCTGTATTCTCCTGGTTCTGTGATTTTTTTGTGTGTATCACTACAAAGATGTCAAACAATTCTGATTTGTTTGGTGTCCGATTTACTGGGAAGAATTATTCAGCTTGGGAATTTCAGTTTCAAGTATTTGTCACAAGAAAAGAATTGTGGGGTCATGTGGATGGGAGTGATCTAGCCCCTACTGATGCTAAAGAACTGTCTTTATGGAAGGTCAAGGACGCTCGGGTAATGTCCTGGATACTAGGGTCAGTCGACCCCCTCATTATTCTGAATCTGAGGCCATACAAAACAGCAAGAACCATGTGGGAATATCTAAAAAAGGTTTACTATCAAGATAACAATGCTAGACGTTTTCAATTAGAAAACGACATCTCTAATTATTCTCAAAGCAATCTTTCTATTCAGGAGTATTATTCTGGTTTTCAGAATCTATGGGCAGAATATACTGATATCATTTATGCCCAGATTCCAGTAGAATCCCTCTCGGTTATTCAGAAGGTGCATGAGCAGAGCAAGTGTGATCAATTTCTCATGAAATTGAGATCTGAATTTGAGATTACTCGCTCAAATTTGATGAGCCGAGCTCCCTTGCCTTCCTTGGATGTTTGTTTTGGGGAATTACTGCGGGAAGAACAACGAATCCTTACACAAAGTACTCTAAAGCAGGACAACCCAGCTGCAGTTGCCTTTGCTGCCCAAGGAAGAGGTAGAGGCCGGAATATGGGCAATGTTCAGTGTTATAGTTGCAAGGAATATGGCCACATAGCTAACAATTGTAGAAAGAAGTTCTGCAATTATTGCAAACAGCAAGGGCACATTATCAAGTAGTGTCCCACTCGTCCTCAAAACCGAAAAATACAAGCCCTTCCAGCGTTGGTATCTGAAAACTCATCTGTGACAGTCGCTACCAGTTCTCTTACTCCAGAAATGGTGCAGCAAATGATCATTACAGCCCTCTCGGCCCTAGGGCTACAAGGTAATACTTCCAATTCACAACTTTGGCTTGCTGATTCCGCTGCTTCAAATCATATGACCAACTCATCAAGTATGCTTAAGAATGTGCGAGAGTATCATGGTTCATCACAAATTCAGGTTGCTAATGGTGGTCATATACCCATCACTAAAATTGGAGATATTGATCCCACCTTCACGAATATTTTTGTATCACCAGAACTGTCTACTAGCCTTATTTCAATTGGTCAATTGGTGGATGATAACTGTGATGTGCATTTTTCTCGTAATGGTTGTCTTGTGCAGGATCAGGTGTTGGGAAAAGTAATTGCGAAGGGGCCTAAAGTTGGACGCTTATTTCCGCTGTATTTTTCCATTCCTAGTTGTCTTTCTTTTGCATGCTCGAATGTTCTAAATAAAAGTGAAGTCTGGCATAAACGTTTAGGCCATCCAAATTCTGTTGTTTTATCGCGATTGTTGAATTCTGGTTTGTTGGGAAATCAAGATAAATTTTCTTCTTTCGATGCTTTGATTGATTGTTCAACATGTAAGTTAGGTAAGAGTAAAACTCTTCCTTTTCCTTCTCATGGTAGTCGTGCCACAAAATGTTTTGATATTATTCATAGTGATGTTTGGAGACCTTCACCGATACTTTCTCATGCTCATTCCAAGTACTTTGTAACTTTTATTGATGATTATAGTAGGTTTACTTGGGTATACTTCCTACGTTCCAAATCTGAGGTTCTTTCCATCTTTAAGACATTTCTTACCTATGTTGAAACCCAATTTTCTACTGGTATTAAGGTATTAAGATTTGATTCGGGTGGGGAATATATGTCACGTGACTTTCATGATTTGTTACTACAAAAGGGCATTATTTCACATCATTCTTGTCCATATACACCTCAACAAAATGGGGTTGCTGAGCGTAAGAATCGACATTTGTTGGATGTCACTAGAACCTTATTGCTTGACTCATCTATTCCCTCTAAATTCTGGGTTGAAGCATTGTCTACTGCTGTTTATTTAATCAACCGTTTGCCCTCCAAGGTGTTAAAATTCGGCTCCCCTTATTATCGTCTATATCATGAGGCTCCTAGCTACTCTGATTTGCATACTTTTGGTTGTGTCTGTTTTGTTCATTTGCCTTCTAATGAACGCCACAAACTTTCTGCTCAGTCTGCTAAATGTGCTTTTCTAGGTTATAGTATTTCTCACAAAGGTTTTGTTTGTTATGATCTAAGTTGTAGCAAATTTCGTGTCTCTCGAAATGTGGTCTTCTTTGAAAATCAATATTTTTTCCCTACTGCATCTTCATTGCATGCTCATATTCTTCCTCATTTTGAGGACGTGTCGTCATTTGAGCGGTTTAAACCTGGAATTGTGTATGAAAGACGGCGCCCAATTTTGGCTCTTCCGGAGACTAACCCCCCATCTGATCCTGCTACTGAGGCTGCTTCGGTACCTTCCCCTCTGCAGCCTGCACTTCGTCGTTCTCCGAGGGTTTCTTATCCTCCTGATAGGTTTGGTTTCTCTGCTACTCTATCCAATATTATTGTTCCATCATGTTACTCACAGGCTGTCCAGCATGAGTGTTGGCAAACCGCCATGCAGGAAGAACTTTGTGCGCTTCAGGATAATCATACATGGGATCTTGTTTCATGTCCTCTATCCGTTAAACCCATTGGGTGTAAATGGGTATATTCCATAAAACTTCGCTCTGATGGCACTCTAGACCACTATAAAGCTCGGTTGGTTGCTCTGGGGAATCGACAAGAATATGGGGTGGATTATGAAGAGACTTTTGCCCCTGTAGCCAAAATGACTACTGTGCGTACTATTATTGCCATTGCTGCTTCACAGGGTTGGCCACTTCATCAAATGGACGTCAAAAATGCGTTTCTTCATGGTGATCTCAAAGAGGATATTTATATGGCACCTCCACCGGGTTTGGTTTCATCTTCTAAATCGGTTGTTTGTAAATTGAAGCGGTCCTTATATGGTTTGAAACAAGCTCCCCAGGCATGGTTTGACAAGTTTCGCACTACCTTGCTTCGCTTCTCTTTTGTGCAAAGCAAATATGATTCTTCAATATTTCTTTGCACAACATCTACTGGGTATGTTTTTCTACTTATTTATGTCGATGACATTGTCATTACAGGCACTGATTCGACATTGATTAGCAGACTTCAGCAACACCTTCGGGATTCCTTTCATATGAAGGACCTGGTTCTCTCACTTACTTCTTGGGTTTGGAGGTTCATTCTTCCTCTTCTGGTATTTATGTGCACCAACAGAAATACACTCATGATTTGATTGCTTTGGCCGGTCTTCAAGCTTCTTCTCCCGTAGATACTCCTTTAGAGGTGAATGTTAAGTTTCAAAGTGATGTTGGGGATCTTCTTCCTAATCCATCATTGTATCGACAACTTGTTGGCAGCTTGAATTATCTTACTATTACTCGACCTGATATCTCCTTTGCCGTTCAGCAAGTCAGTCAATTTATGCAATCTCCTCGTCATCTACACTTAGCAGCAGTTCGTCGCATCATTCGATATCTACTTAGTTCTTCTAACCGTGGTCTATTCTACCCAGCTGGATCTCCTCTTAGTCTTGTTGCATACAGTGATGCAGATTGGGCTGGTTGTCCTGATACCAGACGCTCTGTTACAGGTTGGTGTATGTTTCTTGGTGATTCCTTGATTTCTTGGAAAAGTAAGAAACAAGTTCGAGTCTCCAAATCCTCGACCGAATCTGAATATCGCGCCATGTCTGCTGCCTGCTCAGAGATTGTTTGGCTTCGTGGCCTGCTTGCTGAGATGGGATTTCCGCAGACTACTCCTACTCTCCTCCATGCAGACAACACGAGTGCTATTCAGATTGCTACAAATCATGTCTTCCATGAGCGCACCAAACATATTGAAGTGGATTGTCACTCTATCCGCGAAGCCGTCGATGCTTATGTTATTTCTCTTCCACATATCTCCACTGATCTCCAGATTGCTGACGTGTTCACCAAATCCATGACTCGACCACGACATCAGTTTTTGGTTGGCAAATTGATGCTTATTAATCATCCCGCATCAATTTGAGGGGGGATGTTAGCATTGTCAATATATTCTCTTTTATTTCATCTCTTTAATAGCTGTCAGTCTTTCCTTTATAGCTGTCAGTATATTCTATTTCTTTCATAGCTGTCACTATATTCTTCTTTCTTTGTTTAATTTATGTTATCTCTAAAGTTCTCAATTATTGTCTAGGCCTAGTATTAAAGGATATGATTATGTTTTCCTAGAATTAAGGGATTTGATACTTCTTGATGTATATATATATTGTAACTCTCTTAGTGAAGGGGGAGGAAAATATTTCCAGAATTTCTCTTGTATTATCTTGTCACCTACTATATATGGATGTAAATCTTGAGATATCTAGTTTTCATCCCAACTAGAATAGTGGGAGAATTCCATTTATAGCTTTATATATGACTCAAACAATACAAAAATGTTTAGTCTAGCATATTTATAATTTTTTAACCCAAACATCTTAAGTTAGCCCATTAAATTCTTCTTTGATCTTTTTAATTGTAGACCTTGTAATAGGTCCAATTGACACCTCTAATTGATCTTTTGGTGATGCTTGCTGATTCTTATCAACAAGTTTCATAATTATAAGAAATCATTCCTTGCTTAGACATAAACATTAAAGTTCTAAAACTAACATGTGCTAAATGATTATGCTATAATGAAAAAGATTTAGCAATATAAACATAAACATTGCTCTTATTACTAATATACTAAGCTTGAAAATTCCATTTAAAGAATAGTTCTTCCCAATAAACACCTCATTTTGGACAAGATCAACATTTTAGCCTCTAATACTACTTTAATTCCTTTCGGACACAACCTAGTTGTAGATACAAGATTTTCCTTAATTTTAGGAATATTAAAACATTAATTAAAGTCAATTTTCTTTGCAAAAGTGAAAGAAAGCTTCAAGATTTCTTCTCATGTAACCTTTTCCTTAGCATTATTTCCCATCACAACATGTTGATTCATCTTCAAACCCTTTGAATTGAGTTTTATCATTGAACATATACATAGTAGCAATAAAATGATACCACTAATTAAACGATATGGTGTTGGTTGCCATGTTAATTTTAAAGATCATGTCAATATGCATTTTGATCACCATGACCTCAAATTATTCCTTTTCTCTATCCATTATAATTGCTTTGTTGGGTTGTTTTTTTTTAACTTGCATTTCTTGTAAACTTGTAATCTTTCTTATGTGCCCTTCCTTTTCCATAATGAAAACAACTTCATTTTTTCTTGAAGTTGTTAGAGGGGCCAATATTATTGTTGATATTGTTAGATTTGTCAAAATCAACAAACTTTTTCTTTTGAAACTTGTTTTTGCTCTTGGATCTATTTTAAACAACATTAACTTTGTCACCATTCTAAAGATTACTTATATTCTCATGGATATATAATAGTTTCTTTCTCATTTTAAATGTGCTTCAAGAGTTAATCCACACTAATATCTTCATTTGAATGCATGAGTTTCTTTCTATAGTTACTCCAAGTTGGTAGAAACTCTATAATAAGTGTAGCCATTTACATGGGTCTAGAAACTTTAATCATTATTTTTTTGAGTTTGGATACCAAAACTTACAACTCATCAACGAGTCTATATACACCAAAAATAAATATTCATGTGTTGATAAAAATAAAATAATTATTTACATTTAAATTAGGAAAGAAAGGATGAAATCAATTGTGAATAATAAAATCGACCAAGTTAGAAAGTCCAAGCCAACTAGGAGAATAAGAAAATAGTTAACTAGATAATAAAGAGTCATGATTGATAAAAAAAAAAAAAAAGAATTAATTGTAGGAGTTTGAGTTCAAGCTAATGATCAAAAGTTTCAACCCTAAACAGAGTATAAATCTTTAATAGGCTAAATTAACAAAGTGGTGTAGCTTAATTAGTAATTTATGTGATTATTGCAAATGAGAAATTTAGTTTATATTAGGATTTAATATACTTTATTTTATAAAATACTTATATATGATTAGAATTCTATGTTTAGATTAGTTTAAACACTGTATCAATATAAATAGGGTCATCTAGTTTTTGAAAAATCTTAATCTTATAATTTATTCCTAATTAGTTTGATGAAATAAATATTATTATTATGGAGTAAAAATCACTTCACAATCAGCTAACCTACGACACATTCTCACTTTATTTAACATACGAGGCCAAGCAAGTGTAATAAACTGAGGAATGGAATGTAAATGGCTGGACTACATTAGAAAAAATTGAGCGGAGGGACAACACTGAAAATATGAATCTCTAATAGTAAATACTAGATCATTGCCACACGAAATATTATGAATACTATTTTTTGAAATTAACAAAAAATATTCAGGTATTATTATTGTATTTTTTAATAGAAAAAAATTAAATTACATGAATATTGACCTAATTTATTTGTCTGGTTTAAAAATAGCTTGAATGACCGATAAAAACATAATTTAATTCAAAACAAATTTTAAAATGACATTTAAAAAAAAATTTAAGACGACAATATATTTAATCAACCTGGATTAATTTTAGTTGAGCTACCAAATCCAATTTAGTTAACATTCAAGTCATAAGACTATAGTAACCCCATAAAAAAACAAATCAAAATAAATTATAAAACTCAATTTTTAATCAACTTAATATTAAATGATGAAATTAAAAATAAAACTCAATTAACAAAAATGAACTAAAAACCAACCTGAGTCAACCAAGTTTCTTGTCAAACTCATGACTTAAATCAAAAGATTGGGATGATCCCATAAAGAATAAATTAAAATAAATAATGAAGTCTATTTTCTAAATCAAACCCATGTTGATGGATAATGTTTTTATATATATATAAAAAAACAATTAAGAAAAACATAATAAAAAGAACGACTCTATTCAACCAGGATTAACCTGCTAAAACCATGATTTGAATTATGAGATCGAAATAACCTCATAAAAAGTAAATTGAGATAAATTATGAAAATTAATTGTCAATTAACTCAATATTAAAGAAAGAAATTGTAAAAAAAATTAATTAAAAAATAAACAAAAAAACCTTGAGTTAACCCAAAATCTTAATCCACTAAACCCGCGATTCAAGTCATGAGATCAGGATAATGCTATAGAAATCTAATTAAAACAAGTTATAAAATTAATTTTAATAAAGGATGAAATTAAAAAAAATAAAGTTAAAAGAAAAAAGCATTGTAATGAACATTGTCTTATAGGAAGATGAATAGTTAATTTGCCTTTCCTTATAGTTTTTGTTAATTAAAGTTATTTAATTTTTTTATAAAAAAATTATTTAGCATTTATTTTAGCAGTCAGTGTGTATATATATTAATGATATCATGTGATATTTTTTTTTTCCTATTTTAGCAGTTGTTTTGTATTAATGTAAATGTTAATACCTAGTAGTTATTAGTTTGTATATCCATGTGGTGGGGACTAAAATTATTTTAAATGTAATGTTCAGGTATCTGGTAATTTGTTGGTCCTATTATTAAACAAAAAACTACAGTTATTTTTTTTTTAGCTAGGATAAATTTTTTTATTAAATGTATTCCTTGTTTCTTAGAAAATATAAGACTTGTTATTATAATAAATTATTTATGTGTGATTGAATGCTAAAAACATCATAAGAGTGATAAAATCTATTTAAAAACTTTAAGAATAAAAATTGAATTGAATTTTCATGATTAATTTATTATTAGTATTATTATTTTTATATCAAATATATAATAATTTAAAAAGTATTAAAATTCAAATAAAAAATTATAATAGTATTTGAAAATTATATCAAAACTAAAAAAAGAGTAAATGAATCTAATAAATTTTTTATAGTGTTTAAAAACCTGGATAAAAAAATAATTAAAAATGGATTTTAAAAAAATAATAATAAACAACACTATGTATGTCAATAAAAAGAAAATACAATTGTCAACACGATTCAAACTCACAATCTACACCCATCACTCTAAACGCCTTAACTGACTGAGTGAAGATACAAAACTATTATAAAATTGATTAAGAGAATATATTAAAATATTAATTTATTTATATAAAAAATAAATCAGTAAAACATCATATAAAAAAAAGGGCAATTACGAGATGAACAAAGGCCGACAAAGGCTTTCCTCAAGTAGCAGGACGGAACATCTGTGGACTCTCTCTCTCTCTCTCTCTCTCTCTCCCTCTCCCCCCCTCCAGTTCTCCCTCCTAAAGGCCAGCAAAGGCTAAAGGCTAATGTCAGCCCCAGTCGAATCCTACAAACCTTACGCCCTAACCCAAACCCTAACAGGCCACAAATCCCCCATCTCATCCGTCAAATTCTCCGCCGATGGCCGTCTCCTCGGCTCTTCCTCCGCCGACAAAACCCTCAAAACCTATTCCATCTCCCTTTCTAATCCTCCTACATCTCCAATCACTCATCTCCATGACTTCCACGGGCACGAACAAGGCGTCTCCGACCTCGCCTTCTCCTCTGATTCCCGCTTCGTTGTCTCTGCCTCCGACGATAAAACCCTCCGCCTATGGGACGTCACAACAGGGCACACAATCAAAACCCTTCACGGGCACACCAATTATGTGTTTTGCGTCAATTTTAACCCGCAATCGAATATGATTGTTTCGGGTTCTTTTGATGAGACTGTTAGAATTTGGGATGTGAAGAGTGGCAAGTGTTTGAAGGTATTGCCTGCCCATTCGGATCCAGTCACAGCTGTCGATTTTAATAGAGATGGTTCGCTTATTGTATCGAGTAGTTATGATGGATTGTGTAGAATTTGGGACGCTGGGACTGGTCATTGTATCAAGACCTTGATTGATGATGAAAACCCACCTGTTTCCTTCGTCAAGTTTTCGCCTAATGGAAAGTTCATTCTTGTTGGCACCTTGGATAACAATTTGGTACGTCAATTTTAAAGAGTAAAGTTTTTATGTCATTGAGTTGGTTTTATTAGGATGCTATTTTCATGTTTGGTGTTGGTAATGGTTAGTTTTCAATATTGATCAACTTATGTAGTTTACGTGTAAATTACTTGTCATGGTGGAAAATTATGCCTGGTTTCATATGCTTTCGTAGGAATGCAGTTGAAATTGTTGTAAGCATTGTTTTTATGGCTGCAATTTTGCTGTCTTGAATAACAATGTGCAGATAATACATAGCATTATCATCCTTAACTTTTTCCCTTCCTTTCTTGTTATACGTCATGACCTATGCCCATGAAATGGAGATTTTAATGTTATGAAGTTGTCTGTGCATCATTTAGGTTCTTTGGCAAGGAATTTTATCTGCTTATTTGTCAACTGGTGCTCCTTTTTTTCTGCTTTTGTTTACCGTTTTGATGTGTATCTCATGGACATGTGTCTTAACAGTTCACTTCTTGGGATCACTGCTGGATCCTAGAGGGGTTTTGTGTATAATCATGTGGAAATTTGCAGAATAACCCATTAAATTGGGTTCCATGATGATATTTTGTTCTTTTAACATAGCTCATTGAGTATTCCTGTTCTTGAATTTATATTTGTACATATATCTCGTGTTCATTTATTATTTTATATACGAGGGCAAATAATTACCACACATAAAGTTCATTTGATAGCTTGTTGTTCTAGAGAACTAAGCATTTTAGTTTTATTTTGTAGGATCCAGTCTTTCTTTATCTGGTGTTTTTCATTTCCTAGATGGTCTCTCACCTGGATCTGCTATGATACACTTGCAGAGGCTTTGGAATTTTTCAACTGGGAAATTTCTGAAGACATTCACTGGGCATGTCAATACAAAATTCTGTATTTCGCCCACCTTTTCCATAACAAATGGAAAGTACATTGTTGGTGGTTCGGAGGATAGTTGTGTATACCTGTGGGAGCTTCAAAGCAGGAAAATAGTGCAGAAATTGGAAGGTCACACAGATACAGTTATATCAGTAGCATGTCATCCCACCCAAAATATTATTGCATCTGGTGCACTGGGCAATGACAAGACCGTGAAGATTTGGACTCAGGAAATATGATTTATCTGCTAGCAGTTTTTTTTAACCTGATTTAGCCTGTGCATAGGAGAAGACCTTGAGTTACAAGAGGGAAATACCTCTGTTTTTCCCCAGACACTTGTCCTGTTTGATATGCATGTAGTTTTGATTCATTTAACTACTGTTTATGTATCTGAGGAACAAATTTGATGGAAGTCGTGTGATCATTTATAACTCCCTTGATTCCCATCTGTCCCCTTCACGTTTATAACTGGACCAGTGTGTAGCTTCTGTTTAACTGAGAAGAAAGCCAGCCGTCCTTTTTTTTTTTTTTTTTTTTATAATTAATATATGCACTGAGCTTCTGTGTAGTGTGTACCATTGCTGTGATTATTTCCCGTGGTTATCGGTATGGTTGCACGTCCCGTTAATGGTTAAGGACGCCGGTAGCCTTACTACAAGGAACATGAAAGGAAAGAATGTTGGTAGGACAGGTCAAAGGAAAATGGAAGACTTAATGAGAGGGACATGCACGCATCATAGACATCCATTTTATATCATTGTCTTTCAAAGGGAAAGGACCCAAGTTGGTTATTGGAGGGGCTGATTATTCTTGTTCCCGTTTCAGCCTTGTGAGTGGAGGTCATCCAGCAGACCTAATTCTTGCTAATCTTAGGACCCAGCGCCTCTGGAAATCCGACAGAGAAGTAATGCCAGGAACAACTAGAACAAGTCAAGCACAAGAGGTGAGAAAGCCCTGTTATCATGATCCACGCCCAAAACAGCAACAGAAAGAGGTGGTCTGTACGGTGACAGTAAGCAGCTAAGAGTAAACGAGGGCTCTGGTCAAGGTCGAGAGGACCCGGCGCTACCAGGAATCCTTGTGGGCTGGGAGCACGTGTTCAAGAGTTCCTAGATCATAACTAATTGCCAAGCAGAAGCAGATACCATATCTAACAACAACCCTTATTCAAATCTAAGACAATAGGGGACATACCCCTTTACATATATAATCATACAATGTGTCACATTTATTTAAAGATAAATAATAGAAACTAAAGGTACGATGAAGTAAATATTTTATGATAAAAAAAAAAAAGTTGTATTGGTGATCAAAAATTTAGAGACTAAACAAAATGATTTGTAGCAATTTATAGTGTTTTGTGAGGAAAGATACATTGTTTTTGCCACATGATTTAGCTTTTTTGTTAATAAAAAGTAAAAAAAATTACAAAGCTAAATTATCTACCAATTTAATATTAAAAAAAAAAACCAATAAAGATAATTTTGGAAGGAAAAAAAACCAATGAAGGAAAATGTTATAGCAATTGACAATATTTTGTGAGGAAAACTATAGCGTTTCCCCTTATAAAGTAAAATAAAAAAATATTTAGAGAAATACTGTAGCAATCCACAGTGTTTTGTAAGAAAAACTACAATGTTTTCCCAATATGATTTAGCTTTATTGTAATTATAATTCTTAACCAACTCAATATTAAAAAAAAAATTGAAAAGATAATTTTGAAAAAAATTATAAAAAAATCATATGGGAAAACACTGCAACAATTTATAGTGTTTTTTTAAAAAATTACAAAGCTAAATTCTTAATCAGCTCAATATTAAAAAACAAAAACACAAAAAAGGGGAAAAAATCAAGTTAGAAACATTGTAGCAATTCACATTTGTTTTGTGATGAAAGCTACAGTGTTTCCCCAAATGATTTAGCCTTATTTGTAATGACTTGTAATTGTAATTCTCAATCAACTCAATATTAAAAAAATAAAAATTGACAGATAATTTTAAAATTTTTTTTTTAAAATCATGTTGAAAGACACTGTACCAATCCACAATATTTTGTGAGAAAAGCTACAGTACTTTCCCCACATGATTAAGCTTTATTACAAAGTTAAATTATAACCAACTCAATATTAAAAAAAAAAAAAAATCGACGAAGATAATTTTGAAAAAAAATATTATAAAAAATGAAAACACAAAAGAAACTAGAAAAAAAACCATGTGAGGAAAAACTTGTATTTACTTGTAATTGAAATTCTTAACCAGCTTAATATTTAAAAAATAAAATTAACAAAGATAATTTTAGGAAAAAACATAACAAAACAGAAAAAAAAAACCATGTGGAAAAAAACACTGTAGCAATCCACAGTAATTTGTGAGGAAAGTTACAGTGCTTTCCTCACATATTGTAACTGTAATTTTTAACCAGATCAGTATTAAAAAATAAAATATAATTTCGGAGAAAATAATAATAAAAAAAACCATATGGAGAAACACTGTAGCAATCAATAATGTTTTTTTAAAAAAATTACAAAACTAAATTCTCAATCAGCTCAATATTTAAAAATAAATCGAAAAATATAATTTTGGAAATAAAAAAGAGGAAAGTTGAAAAAAAAAATAAATGAAATTCATTTTGGAAAAAAAATGGCCAAAAAAAAGAAAAAAAGGCAAAATTGGAAAAAAATGAAAAAAATGCAAAAATAATAATAATAATAAAAAGGAATGCACTATAGATTACTGTTGTAATCTACAGTGTTTTTTGGTGTGGGAAAATAGTGATTTCCCCACATCCTTTAGTTATAATTGAAAAATAAAAAAATAAAATAAAAAAATTATGTGGAAAAACACCACAGAAACATGATCCATAGTGTTTTTGGGTGTGGGGGAAAACACCGTAGAAATCCATAGTATTTTAAAGGAAAAAAATTACAAAGCTAAATTTTTAACCAGCTCAATATTTAAAAAAGTAAAATCAATAAAAAATAATTTAAAAAAAAATAAATAAATAAAAAAGAAAGTCATTTTGAAAAAAAAAGAAAAAGAAAAAAACGACAAAAAACAGGGAAATTGGAGAAAACATGAAAAAATACACAATGTTTTTGGATATGAGAAAATAGTAATATCTTCGCACCCTTTAGTTAGATGTATAAATACGTTCCTAAAGTGTCCCATCACTGAGAGAAAAATATAATACCAAAAACCATAAGGTTGTTGATTTTTTTTCCTTCCACCTCTAGGTATTGACCCCATAAGTTGATGGGTCATATGGTTTTAATCACCCTAGTCCCATCACTTAGGTTAGTAGTTTAGATCGAATCGCCTTGGTAAACGTATTTTATAGGAAAAGAAACTAGGAGTTTTTTTTTTAAAAAAACTTATTTGTGTGGATGTTCCAAGTTCAAAACCAAGCAATTTACACAAATTTGGAGCTCCGATTATGAACTGGATAAGAATCCGAAGTGGGCTTCGATGCAGGTCTGAATTCGATCAGCACGAAGCAAATAAGGCTGGACTTGAGCCCATAATTTAATCTGAATTAACAATGACTTTGAGAAGACGAAGTACACAGACGCTCTGCATGTGAAAGGCTAAAGGGATCTCTTTCCGGTCACTTTCCTAGGCAGTTGATATTAAGCCATAATACTATAAAAAGCAATATCCTTCGTTGTTTAATTCCTTCAGCCAGCACAGAGGCAACTACAAGGGTAAGAACAAATTCAATGCTCGCCTTTGTACACAACACAAGGGTTAAAATAAAGGTGCGAAATCGATGTTTCAATGGGAATCAGCCACCTTCGTGATAGATTTCGTGTTTGGAACTCTCTCAGACGTACGTTCTGAAATCATCTTCCATTCTTGGCAATTTGCAGAGCATTTAGGATGGGTGGTATGTCCTGAGATAAGATAGGGCATTTTTTACTAATCTGCTCAAGGACTTGAATGCTTCGTGCCTGCCCTAGCTTGCTTAGGTTCCGGGTCTATTCTTTCACCAAAGAAGAAGCTAGTGGATGCTTCTGCTGATCAAGATCTAGCTAGCTAGCTGTCCCTTGATTGTATTGAAAAAGAAACCTCCCTTGAGGAAACAATAGAGGGAGTGTGTGTGTGAAGGAGAATCTATGGTGATTGAGACGTGACAAATGGGCTTAGATTTTGACATTTCATCTCTGGAAGAGATAGGGAGGAGACAATAGTGACAAACACAAAATGGTTAGAAGGCGAGAGGTAAGGGTTCAAGCTAAGGTTTGCATGCAAGGTAGCCTTAAATGATAGTCGGTGTTAAGGTCTCTCTCTTTCTTTCCCTCTGCTGCTGCTGCAGCTGCTGTTTTTTTCTTTTTTCTTTTTTTCTCTTGCCAGATTTAATTTAAGGTCTCTTTCTCTTTCTTAAGTATAAACTATGGAGTAAATAAAAACATTTTATCAACAGCGAAAGAGAACAGCTTGGCGCAGAGAGTCACAGCTGTTATTGTCCTTCCCAACTACTAGCCATTCCAGTGATCTCATGATCCACTCTCTTTCTGCTAGCTACCCTTATTGGCTACTGGCCTCTTGTTGTGATCTTTTATAGGATTTTGTCTGGATTTTGTGGTCTCACGTGAATCTCATAACCTCTTACCACATTAAATTCTCTCCTCAAAAAAGGACTGGACCTCAGTAGAGGATTGGATTAATGAGGTTAAAATATTAAAAACTTTAGCCAGCCACTTCCCACTTCAAGTTCAAACCCCACTTATGATTGCGATCAAGGTGTGTTTGGAAATATAATAATATTTTTTATGCAGCTGTATATAAAAAAAAAAAAAAAACTCAAACATCTGATCTGTTAATGCAAGTGAAAAGCAAAGTATAGTTAAATATTAATTGTTGCTTTTTTACCCAAACAAGTATTACTAATTATTTCATTTCATAAACTGAAAAAATTCGGTTGTCGAGATTGCTAGAGGTTACTAGAGAAGAGAAGAATCACTTCTGCTGGATTCTCTTTTTTTTTTTTTTTAAAAAAAAAAAACCTGCAGATGACTGGTATAAAGTTAACTGCTCCCACCATCGCTTACTGATGCTCTTGGAACTTTCTCAAATTGATCAATATGGGATATTCTTGAACATGTGTAAGATTGATTAGGTCACAATTAGGACAAACTAAATTCAACCAAATTGTAAGACAGTTGCCTGTGGGTTGTGTTGTATGTATCTGCAGATAAAAATACCGGAGAAACATTCTATTGTCTCTTTGTTTTCCATACTATTTAAGCGTCAGCTCAACAGCTGGGTATAAGTCTTGTATGTCCTGGAGCTCATTAAAATGAAACTGAGCGCAGGTTTTTCTTGCAACTGTTTTTTGTCTTCTTCTTTTTTTTTTTAACGAGTTTTTGTCCTTTTACCTCCTCCTCCTCCTCCTCCTGTTACTCTCTCTCTCTCTCTCTGTGCTCTTCTCTTCTCTGTAACTTGGAAGGTCCACATTTCTGACTAAGAATTTATGCCTACAGGTGGATAAATTTTGTTTTCTCCAATTCTCTGTTTCCAATCTGCCTTTTCCTTGTTCAATCAGGAATATGGTTTCTTGTTTTACAACGCCCTAGGCTTTGCCAATGGATGGTTATTAATTAATACGTAATCAGTAGGTTTTAAAATGTATAATTAGACAAAGAGAACATTAAACTTGTATCATCTAATAACTTTTTTGAGTTTTCCGTTTTCTTTTTGAAGAGGGTGAGTTTGGAATTGGGTGGGCAAACTTCCACCACCACCCAAGCATGCTCTTTTTAATATATATATCAGAAGATCAGAAGACGGGGACTTACGTGTAGCGCCAAGAGATAAAAGAGGCGGGTGATATTGAGCTTTCATGATAAATTTTCAGTAAAATTCAATAATCGAGACTTTTTAGCTTGTGATTCTTATATACTGAATTGTGATTATTCACATATTTTTTATAGATTATTTATGTTATGTGTTTTTCATTTCTTCTTAAAAGTGTTAGGTGAGCCTAGGAAATGAATGAATTAGGATGTACATTAAATTTTTTTCTTAACTTAAAACAATATATAACACAATCTAATGATCAATTTAAATAAATAACTTAAACAATAAATTGTTTTTGCCAATGATGTTAAATTTCTTAGCTACTTTTAAAAGGTTTTGTGGGGAGAAATTTGAAACAAAATTATTATTTTCTAGTACTTGTCATCCACAAATATATAGTCAAACTAAGATAATTAATAGGATTTGAACTACATTGTTAAGAACTATCATTCAAAAGAATTTGAAAAATTAGAAAAATTATCTACCATTTATTGAATTTGTTTATAATAGAAATATGCATTCTACTTCTTATTATTCTCCTTTTGAAATAGTATATGGCTTTAATCATTTGACTCATTATTTCGATTTGTTTCCTTTACCTATTGATGAAAGGATTTGTTACATGCTCCACTCCTTGGCAATGCGTGTATGCAAGACAGACGTAGGCATTAGATGTAGGCGCAGTTATTTGCATTCAATAACATAAAGGAGACCAAGTCTTGTTCAATTGAGAAGCAGTTTCTATTCTCCGGTAGCAATTCTATTCTTCAGCAATTATTCATAGTCTTTTGCATTTAGTTGTAACACACTTTGTTTTCTGTTGGTTGTAAAGGCTATTAATATAGCCAGTTGAATTCAATAAAGGATACATTAATTGTCCGGAACTCTATCTCTTGTCCTTCTCTCCTTTTTGCTTCTAAATATCTGAATTAATCGTCACAATTTGGTATCAGAACAATTTCTGTCTATGGACACCCGTGGGAAAACTATTGTTGAATTTTGCAACGAAGTCAATGAGACTTTGGTTAGGCACGACACAAGCTTTGATAAACTCAATACAGCCTTACAAAACATCCTCACCAAATTACAAGCCATATGCACCATCCAACATACACAAGCCATTCCTCCCGAAACCAACCCATTTGCATAGGAAGCTTCTTCCCATCAGGCAACCGGTCCACCTTCTGTTGCTAGTTTTGAACACCCACACCAACCTCAACTCAAGCTGCATTTCCCAAAATTCAATGGAGAAAACCCAATTGGTTGGCTCTATAGAGCTAAATAATATTTTGAGTTTCAGAGCATCAAAACCGAACAACGCGTACAGTTAGCCTCATTCCACCTCGAAGGCATTGCGTTCCAATGGTATTGATGGTTGATGAAGTTTCACGAACCACTCACTTGGGATGAACTTACGAAGGCCATCTCACTCAGATTCGATCCAACTGAATATGAAGATTCCTCAGAGGCCTTGACCCAATTGAAATAGACATCAACTGTTGTTGTATATTAGGAAGCCTTTGAAAGGCTCTCCTATAGAGTTGATGGCCTACATGAGACTTTCCTGATTGGATGTTTTATTGCAGGATTACGGGATAAAATTTGATTAGACGTCAAGATTAAACAACCCAAAATCTTGGCAAACGCAATTGGAGTGGCACGACTGGTTGAAGAATGCAACCAGTTGCAACGCAAACCTTTTTAACAATCATTTATGGCTTGTGACAACAATGTAGAGAGGGAACTCCAATCCTTCTTCTGGGATTCTAGGCCCGTCTTCTAATCAACGTGCAGGAGTTGGAACCTCCCCTTCGACTACTTCGTTTTGAAGAATCTCAAATCAGGAAGTAAGGGAACGATAAGGGAAGGGACTCTGTTACTACTATGACAAGAAGTACTCCATAGGCCATTGATGTGAGCGGCCATAATTGTTCATGATAAAGGATTCCCCCTATGATTAAAATTCTGAGGAAAACCAGCAAGAGGCAGAGCTTACATAAATAACACCTAAGATTTCCTTTCATGCTATTGCAGGAGCTGAACATCCCCAAACCATTTGAGTCTTGGGAAAACTATAGAACAAAAACTTGATAGTGTTGATAGATGGAGACAACACTCATAATTTCATTGACCAAGCCATTGCAACTCGGTTTGGCCTACTGATCATCAAAGACATGAAACTTCAGGTGGTGGCTGCCAATCGGGAACGAGTGGAATGTGCAGGCCATTGCCAAGGAATCATGTTATCTATCCAAGGTATTACCATCACTGCTGACTATTATATCCTTCATATGACAGCTTGTTGGGTAGTCTTGGGAGTACAATGGATGGAGACCCTTGGACCAGTTGAGACAGACTACAAATATCTTGCTGTAACCTTCAGAATCGACGGTGTTATACATACTCTGCAGAGACTTGGAAGGGGGGCTGAGGCGTCTAGCATTAAGGTTATTCACAATAAAGAGTATTCGGGTTTGCAAGGAATGGTTTTTTTTTTTTTTAATTCAACCAAAAAGCCTTCAACAATTACATATCCTCCAGAGATCAAATGCCTCTTGGATGAGTTTGCAGAGGTCTTCGCCTCTAACACTAGTATTCCTCCTAAACGCCAATATGACCACCGAATTCCACTTAAGCCCAACACAGGACTAGTAAGCATGTAGCCCTACAGATACCCATACTACCAGAAGACAGAGATCGAACGAATGGTGAAGGAGCTATTAGAATCTGGACTCATACATCCAAGCAATAACCCTTTCTCCTTACCAGTTTTGTTGGTAAAAGAGGCAGATGACACTTGGTGATTTTGCATTGACTACTTGGCTCTCAACAAAATCACAATAAAAGATAAGTATTCTATACCTGTAATTGATGAGTTACTAGACGAGTTCCATAGAGTTAAGTTCTTTTTGAAATTGGATTTGCTATCGAGCTATCACCAATTCATGTGAAGGAGGATGATATTTCGAAAATAGCATTTTGAACTCATGAGGGACACTATGAGTTCATTGTTATACCTTTCGGGCTCATTAATGCCCCAACAACTTTCCAAAGCCTCATGAATGACCTTTTTCGACCCTACCTTCGACAATTCATCCTGGTGTTCTTCGAGGATATCTTGGTGTACTCAAAATCATCACCTTACTCACTTGGAACTTATTGTTTGCCAAGGGATCAAAATGTCACTTAGAATTAAAATGATGCGAACCTCGTGCTCACATGGTCACACAACCCACATGCAAAGATAACAATTCCCAGAAAGCCAAGTAAATCAGGTTAGATAGGAGTGTGACACAAAGATAACTTGTACCTAGGCACCAACACTATTGGAAACAGAGACCCCCACCAAACGAATATTGATTCGTGAACGCGAAGTATAAAGATGACGCCACGAAGACAGTTGTTCTTTGATAAATCATTTTTCAGTTCTTTAAAGAACCATGTAAGGGAGATTATCTCACCAACACATACACATAAAGTGCGGCAAACAAGAAGTTTTATTAATCTCAATTGTCTAACCTTACTTGTCTGGTTATGCCCTTATTTATAGTGACTCTAAACTAAAATAAACCCTAATGGACCCTTTATGCGGACTTATATGAGGCCCATTTACAATTAAACCCAAATAATATAAATAACCCTAAACTAAGAAGAAAATAATAATAAAATAAATAAATCCTAATTTAATATCCTAAATATGATAAGATCAGAGTTGTTGCCCTTTAAAAGTCTCATATAAGTTAGGAGAATCAAATCTGAAGGTGGAATTAATTATGAAATCTTCTTTTCTTTTTGTAGTTAGGATGAATAAGGAATCCTTGTAAGAAAAGGATTATGAAACATTTATGAACCCTTGCCACACTTAGAAACTATATTGCAGCCCATTAAAGATCTTTCTAGAATTAGGAGATTTCCAAAAATAAGCTATCACATCCTTTTAGGAAAAGAATCCTATCCAAATAGGAAGTCCATAAGTCAAAAAGAAGTAAATAACAAAACTCGTACAACCTCTGTTGACTCATGTTTGGATGCCTTGCCGAACTCCAATTGACATGATATTTTAACCTAACGTAAGACAACATGTCAGAGACTCCACGTAAAATTTCAGCTCGATCCAATGGTAGGATTGAAAATTATGACTATTGCCGTAAAACTGGATAGTTGCATATTTTACGTCAAAATCTGAATTTGACCTTACCTAGATCGTATCATTAACAGG
Organism: Populus alba x Populus glandulosa; assembly: GCA_033617975.1. Lineage (NCBI taxonomy): Eukaryota > Viridiplantae > Streptophyta > Magnoliopsida > Malpighiales > Salicaceae > Populus > Populus alba x Populus glandulosa. Next base: position 13,795,759 of record CM066147.1, on the reverse strand, counting down.
TTAAGTATTTAGGGCATACCATCACCAAAGATGAAGTATCAATCGAACCTGACAAAGTATAAGCAATGGTGGCTTGGCCCACACCTATTATAGCTAAATAAATCCATGGATTCCTAGGCTCCACTTGATTGGTAAAAGAGATGATGACTTAAAATAATATGATGATCCATCATCCAATGATATCGGTGGTTTAGTGGTTAAAGACATTGTTCATTCTTGGTTTGAGCGAGGCATCATCCTTGAAAGTTTGTCTGGATCCCTCCAAAGAATCTTAAAGCTCCATCCAAAGTTTATGTCACTTCATTATCCTTTTTTTTTTCCCATATAGTGAGGATGGTTTTCACATAGATATTGCATTGGCTTATCAAGGATATCAACCACCCAAAAAACATCAAATGGTTATGATGAGAGCCTATTATGCTTATCTAATTCATAAGAGAGAGAAAAAAAAAGTACTCTTATAAAAGGTGGGCGATTGTACCAATAGTTCTTGGTTGACATGTTCATCAATGTCAAAGAAATCTTCTTGATTTTATTCATGCAGACCAAGAAAATCTTAGAAGTGAATATTAGAAAGGGATATAAGATGACATCCCTAGAGGTGATGTTAAGGGGTCAACGAAAAAAAAGACTATACTTCCATCTTTTTTATATATATATATATATATATATATATATATATATATATATATATATATATATATATATTGGAAGTCTACAATACATGATTCATAATTAATAGGATGCCATGATGACATGTAGATGTTATGGCAATCTAGACCACTTTATTATATTCACCTGCAATGTTAGTTGCCCTAAAATCCATCGAGAAATTAAGAAAACAAGAAACTACCAACCTAAGGATAAGCCTCACATTATCATAAGAGTTTTTCACTAAACAATTATTGATATAATGTGAGTCATCAAATCCAGAAAGCCCTTTGGATGAATGATTGCTTGTATTTCTATTTCATATCTTATATGTGTATGTGTGTGTTTGCGTTGTAGAGTTCTAGAAAATAGGCTTACCACACATTAATTTCTCAATCCATATGTTAAAAGTTTTGGAGTAAACTATTTAATTGCCAAAATAAAATCACAAAAAAGGAAATTTGACAAAATTCTAAGGAAAAACTAAGCAAAAAGGAAATGACACTATTTTTTCTTTTAAAAGGGCTCCTATTTTTTTCTTTGTTTTTATTTTGGTTCTTTTATTTTCATTTTTTTTCAAATAATATATCATATTGTTTTTACATCGAACATCAACTCAATATTCAAATGTTTTTTTTGAGATAAATATAACCATATAAATAATACATTGAAATACATTATGAATATCAAATTTCAATTAATACAATATTAAAAAATAAAATTAAAAAAAAAATAATGACCAAAAGCAAAAAAGAAAGAAGAAAGCCAAAGATGACACAACAATTTTTTTTATATAATAAAATGACTTATTTTTTTTTTGATTTTGGTTATATCATTTTTAATCTTTTATAAACAATAAAATATAAATTTTTCATGAATTTAAGTACCAATTTCATGGTATTTAGAGACTTTAATAATCATAAAAAACAAATTATTAACCTTTTTATTTTAATTAATAAAATATTGATTAATAAAATTAAAAAAGAGTAATGAAAAGAAATAAAAATTTATGTGTATACTGGAAGAGTTGTCTTTTTTCGCATACGTTATAGATTTTGTTAATTAATAAAGTTACCCTAGCAATTCACAGTGACGGGCTCGACCAGTTTGACGCTGCCAGGTGAATAAAGCAAGAAAGTCAGAAATGGTCACATCAATGACCCACAAAAGAAGGCTTGTTTTTATCCAAATAAACGGTGGGTGATGAGGCTGTGAGCAATGCATGGTCACAGCTAGAACGTGACACAATGGGTCCTGAGGCTCTGTCCCATTGCATTTTTGAATTGAAAGCTGTAAACCGGATTGGAGCAGTATTTAAGTTGAAAGGAAAAACAAATAGATATAAATTGTATTGCAGAGTGGCACAGTGACAGTGTACTGTGTGAAGTGACTGCATGGGCAGATGTTCCGCCGCGTCAAATCTATCTAACACCCTTTGGACGGTAAAAATAAAAATAAGAAAGCTAACCCTTTTGGTTATTGACCAGCCTCGCCCTCTTATATTCAACCGTCATTGAAGAGAGGGATCGTAAAGTTTGATGATAATATCTTCTGGGTATTTTTCTCTGGCTACTGAGGAAACGTACGTATATACTAGTAATTATTTTGTTAGTCGCTGAAAAGGGGTTTTTGGTAGCGGTGAATCTGGGTTTTTCTTTTTTCTCTTTTAAAGAAACAAAATAAAGTTAGTAAAACAAGAGAAGGGAGGGAGTTGAGAGATATGGAAGCAAACGACGGGGTCTTTCTCATGTACACAGATCCCTATGGAATGCTAGGGTGCTTCCCGGCATTGCTTGCTAGAATTCATTCCTTTTGTTTAGTTTAAAGAGACCAATTTTGTTCTCTCTTAGAGAACAAGAGAAGGGTTTTTTTTTAGCTAGTGTGAGTGGATAGAGTGAAGAGCTTTGGGTCAGGGGAAAAAAAGTTCTCTTGCAATGCGTTCTGGCTGCTAGACAACAAAAAACCAAGCTTTCACATGGAAGGAGGCAAGAGATTTTGGTATGATTAGTTTAGTTCTTTGCCAATGATTGAGTTGCCTTGCAACAAGTGAGAGACACTTCTAGGGAACATCTGGAAGTAAGAAAAGGAAGAGAGAGAGAGAGTGAAAGAAATTGAAGATGAAATCTATGAGTGATAATAACAATGGAAGTAATAATAACTGGTTAGGCTTCTCTCTCTCGCCCCATATGAAAATGGAGGCCGCTTCTGACCCCCAACATCATCATCAGTACCATCATCAAACCCAAACTCATGCTCCTACTGCTGATTCTGTTTCTGCTGTCGTTCCAACAAGTTTCTATCTATCTTCTTCTCTCTTCAACAGTTCTGGAATCTGTTATGAAGTTGGAGAAAATGGTGGCTTTCACTCTCCTTTGTCTGTTATGCCCCTCAAGTCTGACGGCTCTCTTTGTATCATGGAAGCTCTCACTAGATCACAGCCTGAAGGTTTACTTCCTTATTTCCTGTTTAGTTCCTTGTGTTTTGTCTTTTTTTCCCTTTAGTTTGAAAAACTGATTTAAAGCATATTCTTTTGTGTTTCCAGGAATGGTGTCGAGTCCATCACCAAAACTGGAGGACTTCCTAGGTGGTGCAACCATGGAAAGTCATCAGTACAGTAGCCATGAAAGGGAAGCCATGGCCCTAAGTCTAGACAGCATATATTACCAGCAAAGCTCAGAGCCAGAAACTAATAGACAACATTCTCTCAACCTTCATGAACCATATAGGCAGCAAGACCAACAGTTTTCAGTTCAAACCCACCCATATTATTCTGGAATAGCATGCCAAGGATTGTATCAGGCCCCACTGGAGGGAGAAACCAAGGGTACTCAGCTGGCAGATTGTAATTCACCTATTCCTCTAATGGGAGACGATGAGCTGCCTTGCTTGAAAAACTGGGTTGCTAGACACTATTCCTCGCAAAATGCACTGGAGCAGCAGATTAATAGTGGCATGGTTAATGATGGCGGGGCTTCTTGTTCTGCTAGTGCTGTAGGTTGTGGGGATTTACAGTCTCTCAGCTTGTCTATGAGCCCTGGTTCGCAGTCAAGCTGCATTACAGCTCCAAGGCAGATCTCACCTGCTGGCACTGAATGTGTGGCCATAGAAACAAAGAAGAGAGGCCCTGTAAAAGTGGGTCAAAAACAGCCTGTTCATAGGAAGTCTATTGACACATTTGGCCAAAGAACATCACAGTATAGAGGTGTTACAAGGTTAGCCGGGACTGCTACTTCAACACACTACTTTTCTGTTTTTGTTTTTGTTTTTTAATTTTATAATGAATTGTTGGAATAGTTTTGCTCTTGCCTATTTTCGTTTGGATGTTTCCATTCACCCGTACATTTCTTGTTCAGTTGTCACTGCTACTTTGAATTATTTCTTGTACTATATATTCTATTCTATTTTGGTTTGTGCTTTCCTTAAACTTTTTTCTCCTTTATGTGTCCCTGTAACCATTTTGAAATAACCCCCGCCAGACACAGATGGACTGGTAGATATGAAGCCCATCTCTGGGACAATAGTTGTAAGAAGGAAGGCCAGACCAGGAAAGGAAGGCAAGGTTGGTTAAGCAAAGCTACTACTGTTTTCAATTTCTGTTTGGAGGTGTTGCTCTTTTTGTGTGATTCTTAGGCACTTTGTCTTCATGACCTGACTTGTGCAATTTAATTCTTATTTGGCTTCACATACTTCTTGGAATGATGCAATTCAGTTTATCTGGGTAAGCCTTCTCTTAACCACTAATGATGATTATGCTAGAAAGCCTCGCTGTTCATTTTTAACATTATTTCCATTCCATCGATCGCATATAGGGGGTTATGATATGGAAGAGAAAGCTGCAAGGTCTTATGATCTTGCTGCCCTTAAGTACTGGGGACCTTCAACTCATATAAATTTTCCGGTAATATTTAATCCTGTTTGTTTGAGACCTTGTCAGTTTGATTGTTTTACAGCCACCAAGATCATACTTTTACCTTTTCTTTTCCAGTTAGAAAATTACCAGGAAGAACTTGAAGAAATGAAAAACATGGGCCGCCAGGAATATGTTGCACATTTACGGAGGTAAGGCAATGGCTTACCTTTCAAATGGTTCCTGTGTTCCTAGTTTACGAGGGTGCTAACATTTCTTCTCCTTTGCTTTACAGAAAAAGTAGTGGGTTTTCTAGGGGGGCCTCAATCTACAGAGGAGTAACAAGGTTTTTATTCTTCTTAACTTGTAACTACCAGTCAATTTTATTGCAAAAAGTTCAATCCAATTGATATTCTTGTTCTTGTCCTGTTCCCAAATTTTCCATCTTGTGTAGGCATCACCAGCATGGAAGATGGCAAGCAAGGATAGGCAGGGTTGCAGGGAACAAGGACCTTTATCTCGGGACGTTCAGTAAGTTCTTGCTTAAGTTTAAATGCTTTCTCGCTTTGTTTGCCATTTTCTCTTCATCCACTCATTTCAAGTTCAAATTTTGTTGGACTCTTTCTGGGCATAAAGAGCTTTTAAGGGCTCATTTTATGACATCTTTGCCCCGATGTCCACTAAAGACTAGAGATGCTTTTATAAGGCTGATGGTGTATGCTTACTTTGAGACTATGCGATACATTACTGGTTTCAGTACTACTAGAACTTTTATAAGGCTGTTTTGCCAGTTAAGATGCTAAAGAGGAATAAATGTATTTCCAGACTACAATGCTTGATTAAAGGCAAATTTTCTTTGAAGTGACTGGTGTTTTATAATTTATACTAAGCTGTGGATATTGTAATTTGCTCAAGTGTTTAATGAAAACAAATTTCAGGCACCCAAGAGGAAGCTGCTGAAGCTTATGATATTGCTGCGATCAAATTTCGGGGGGTTAATGCTGTGACAAACTTTAACATAACAAGATATGATGTTGATAGGATCATGGCCAGCAACACGCTTCTAGCTGGAGAACTAGCTAGGCGAAACCGAGACACGGAATCTAGCATCGAGGCCATTGACTATAACACATCAACACAGAACAATTGTGTTTTATACCATTCTCCGCAGGAACAGCCAAATGCCAGTGGAGAATCTCTTGATCAGAAGTCAATGAGTGCTGGAAATTATCGAAGCTCTTCTTTCTCAGTGGCAGTGCAAGATCTCATGGGCATGGATCATTCAGTGAACTCTAGCCAGCCAGTGGTAGATGAATCAGCCAAGCTAGGAACTCATCTCTCGAACCCCTCATCTTTGGGGACCAGTTTGAGCAGCTCTAGAGAAGCTAGCCCTGACAAGACTGGAACCCCTGTGCTCTTCGCTAAACCTCCACGGGCATCAAAGTTCATAGGCCCTACAACAAGCGTTACTCCTTGGATCCAAGCAGCAGCCCAATTGAGGCCAGCAGGAATCTCCATGGCTCACTTGCCAGTTTTTGCTGCATGGAATGATACCTAAAGCCTTGTGTTTGCGGTTCCCGTGTGGTGTTTTTGCATGAACTAAGGAAAAGGAAGAGTTACTGTTCAAGGAGGGAAAAGGAGGGGTGAAGGCAGGAATTTTCATAATGTTTTTTCTTTTTAGGAGTGTTAGTGGAGTAACTGGGGATTAATGAAAGACAAGGGTGGGGGCCAGTAATTTGTCTGTAACCCAAGTGTAAGAACCTTTGTCAAATTGACCTTTTGGGCTCGATATTGGAATGAACATCTTGCAAAATGGAGAGAAAAGGGATAGAGAAGTGTAGTAGTCTCATGATTAAATTCTGCGCTGTGAAATGACGTTGGCAATATAGTTTAAGTGGCTGGCCCTTGTTATATTATTGAATCTACTTTTTAGATGCTTCCAAGTACGAGCCCAGCTCCATGTTAATGCAAAAGGGTCTCACTTTGACCACAAAATCTCTTCGACATGTTCCTCAATCCCCGCCACCATCACAATTCCAACCTTTCGTACCTGAGCTTTCCTCAAAGGTAACAGACATTCCCGCATCACCAATAGAAACAGGCGGAGGGAGAGATTCCGAGGGAGGGAAAAGACTAGCATGTGTTTATTTTAGGATTTTATTTGTCATAATTAGTTAGCACTTTGTCTCCTCTCTCTTTTTTTTCCTTTTTTAAAGTCGCCATGGTTAAAAACATCTTTGACTTTTCTAATCCCTCTTTGATGTGAACCAAAAGATAAATTGCACCTAAAAGCGACTCCATGTCCTTGTGCGGACGCTAGAAAATTATAGTGGCATTGTAGAGGAAGATCTCCTTCGTGGACGTGTGCGAGGCTGAGCCTGATAGCAATCTTTGACCTGGAAAGGGGGGATTAAGTGATTTTCGGACACAGCCAGAAATTGACGCCTGGAGAGATGGAGATTATAAGCCATGTTAATCCAAACCAAAAGACAATATCGTAGAAAATGATAAAGCATTCCGACCTTGTAATCACTCTTGCTGATTCTTGCTGGCTTCAACCAAATTTTCACTTCGTTCAGTTTCTTGTCGACGAAGAAAAAGATGGCCACCGAACTGCCGTTGTGTATGTGTATATATAGCTCCTAGGTGATTCCATAGATTGGGAAAATGAGCAGGAAACATATATACTCACGGTGTTTATCTTTCCTTCTTCGAGCAAAGTGGGCAGGAAACATCTGAGATCTAACTGTTTGCTGTCAAATTAAACGCCCTACAAATTAATCTTATCACCGAAAACATGCATTCAATTCATTGCAAGATAAAAAGGCCAGGATGTCTGGAGATGAAAACGAGTTTGATTAGACACTGGAAGAGGCAAGGCATATGCGTATAGAGAAACGAGCATACGAGCTACAACATGGCAAAGAAAAGATGCATAACTGAGCGCTTGGTGGTCAAAAAGGTGGCGATTCATGAAGAAAAAGGTTGTAAAGTGAATATATACTGCTCATTTTTAACGAAAAAAGGCAAAAAACATTGATCTGAATTTCAAACCCTCTTTCTATTTAGTCAACAACTATGATTTCATGCTTGGTGTTGACAGGTTGGATTAGGCAAGACAAAGTTCGTGCAAGACAGCATCGGAAAAGCAATTTGTTTAATCAATCTTATTTTAAAACATTCAATTACGAAAAAGCCGTGAAAGTAAAAAATACGACCATATAGTCTTTCTTTCCACTCTTATTTAAGGATAGAAAATTTCATAATAATATTAATCCCTGCATATACGTACCTTGAAATATGATTCTACAATGGTGCAAAAATCATAAATTAAGTTTACGTAGCTTGACATATATACACTACACAACAGCTAGTATTAATAAGTTTGTTTAGTTTTTTGATATGGTATTATAATTTTATTAATTAAGTGGTTATGAATTCAAATCTTATTATTTTTATTTTATTTAATAAAAATTAATAAATTTATACAAGTTTTAATTTCAAAATATATATATTTTTTAAGATGGATTTTGAACCCTCAGCAGCTCACCGCTTAAATTCAAATACAAAAAAGCATAGGAGTACAATGAACAAGATGTTCTTCCTTTCTCTCAACTCTTATTCAAGGATAGAAAATCTCACCTGAAAATTCAACCCCATATTAAACAAGAAAAAAGAAAAGAATTGGCCAATATAGAGAGTGGTTGTCTGCGATGTATGGTACATCCATAGCTTGAGAGTACTATAGGAGGGGTTCTGGCAAGTACGTAAATATGTTTTGAGCTGTGGTTCAAATATCAAGTACTCCTCCTCCCATTTGTTGATTAAATTAAACCAATTAATGGATCAAAAGCTTCGCAGCCGAGGGGAAGTGCTTCCATGCCGACGCTGCAAGAAAACAAATAAAAACGCAGTGAAGTGAATTATTGAGGCATATGGAGGCCACCAGTGCAAAACTGTATCGTATACATGGAGAAAATGTCAGTACGGCCCTTGATATTTAAATGGTCCCAACGCAACAAGTGTTTTAATTAGGTCCCCCATTGCCATCACGTTATGGCTCGCAGGAAGGCAGTGAATCCCAACGCACGCATGCAGGTGTCTGTGTTGTTGTCCAACGTTACTTCATGTGTGTTTGAATAAGGGGAGTCTGTTTCTTCTGGGGAAACCTGTATAGCTAGTACCTCTTGGCTTTTGCTCTAACCTTACCTGGCTAATTTCGCCATGGACCACTACTCGATCTCATCATTTTAGCTCAGTGATCAGAACTTGACAAGAGAAACTGACCTGAGACCTAACATACATGTACAATCGCAAAGGATAATTAATACATGAAAGGGAAGAAACCTTGAGAAAACAAAAACAGTTCACGTACGGGGCTGTGATAATTCTATCCGTTACCATGGCTGTATTTGTTCTGTTTAGCTTTAACTGGTGTAGCTCTGTGCGCGGCATGTTGCAATTAGGGATGTTTTAAAAAACCAATTAATTAAACAAAAAATAACTAAAAAATCAAAATTAAGATGAAGAACTAATTAAACTGATTTTTAAAACTATAAATTTTAACAGGTCCGGTTCGGTTTTGGTTTTATAACCAAAACCGAAAACCAAAACCGACAAATCAAACCGAACCAACAAAAAAAATCCTAAAAAGCTGCCGTCTGTGCAAGAAGGGTATAAATAGTTAATTAAACTAATCCTAACATAACCCCCCTCCCCTGCCCTCATAAAAAGTCGCTGTTTGTGCAAACTGCAAACCACCTCTTCACCTCAAAACTCATTCTTCTTTTTCCCTTTCAAGTTTTCAATTGCTCTGTATTTTGCGTTTGCACTTTTGCATTCTCTTTTCTCTTTACTTTTGGCCGAACACAAACCTATATCTCCATCTCGCAGTGCTTTATTTTTTGAGAAAGATGCCTTATTTTTTGAGAAGCATAGTTTTCAAAAAAAAAAAAACTTATTATAATTTTTTTTTAATTTTTTAATTAAAAACATTGAAAATCATGTCTGGATGGATATTTTGTACTCAACTGAAGAAAAAAAATTAATATAATAAAATTATATGAAGAATTTATAATAAAAAAACAACAAAATATAAATTTTATTTTCATTGAATATTTATGATCATATTTTAATTGTTTTTACATAATAGGTTCATATATAATAATTAACAACATAATTGCTAATATTACAAAAAAAGTTATAATTTTATTTGAAAACTATGTCACATTAAAAAAATCTTCTTGAAAGTTTTGCATGCAAGTTTACTATTCACATTAAAAAAATGAACATGTTACTATTCATGCATAGACTTTATTTTTACCAGATTCGCAATAGTGTTAGCTTTACTTTGTAAAACTATATTGTCACATTTTTACATAAGCAAGTGTGTGAAATAAATTCATTTATGGAAATCTGCAACTTTTCTCTTATGCTTTATATTATTTTTATAAACTTGTTATTGGTATATTTGTATGATGAGGTGGTATTATCATTCTTTATGATTTGCATCATTCTTTATATTCACATCAATTCATTTTTACCGTTTCTTATCAACTTACAAACATCATCATACAAATGTATATAAAATTGTAAGAGTTCTTTCATCTAGTTCAATTGTGAATTAACAACTCATTGTAAACTAATAGGTCTCACCTCTCCCATGGTGGCTGAAATCACCACTTCTGCCCACTTAAGGTTTCTTCTTCCTCTTACATCACCAATACCCATAATTTTAGTCCTAAACATGTCTATTCTTTCAATCATTGAGCAAACATGATTTTCACTTATTTTTAATACTAGAATCTTTTAAGAATTCAAGAAACCCCTTCTTTCCACACTTTCTCATGCATTAACTTAATTTCCTCACTTTCTTGATGTGTTAACATCCCTAATTACACAAAAGAATTAACAAGAACCCCTTCTCACAGTTTTCTTCCCTTGACCAAACTGAGGGATCCTTATTTCTCTTGGATTTTCTTCAATTTTCTTGTTTCTTTCACCCTTTTACACATTCCAAACTCAATTATTTATTAAATTCCAAAGGACTAATGATTTTCCCAATTATTGCATGAACCCTATAATTCAAGATTTTGGATTTTTTTTCTCATCTGTCTACAAATTAGCCTACAAAAACCCATTCTAATTCATTACATGATGTTGATAAGCCTAAATTCACATAATTTAATATAAGAACATCCTTCCCCACATGAAACCCAAAGTTGGTCGAACCTAGGGGTTATGATTTCCTAGGGTTTTCTTTTTCAATTTGTGAAAATTTATTTCACTAACAACACATAATCATCATTCTATGTGATTTTTTTTTAAGAACTAATACTTTCTCTCAATTTCTATAATAAGAACCCTAATTTCACAATTTTTAGGGTTTTCTTATTTTTGTTCAAGAATCACATAATTATTAATAACATCATTGTTTAGAGAACTTACCTACGATTCTTGAATTGATAGAACCTTTTAATTTTTGCTTATACCAATCCTTCTTCTTCTCCCTATTTATTTTCTTCCTAGTTATGATTCTATTCTTTCTTCTTCCTTCAAAACTTGCTCTCCAATCAAAATTTCTCTTCCTCACCTACAGTTTGGAATCTACCTCCCCCCCTCCCTCTCTTCTTTTTCATTTTTTTTAAGCAGAGAAGACTTACAAAGTAGGTTCCTCTTCTCTACCAACCTATCCCTTACATATATTCGGCCTCCCTTAAGGAAACCGTTCGGTTTCTCCTTTTTTCATTATATATATATATATATATATATATATATATATATATATAAAAAAAAAAGCCTGGGTTTACTGTAACTAACCCCTATTTGAATGTCTAAAACAAGTGTATATTTTTGAATTCTTAGTTTTTTTTAAAAACTAAATGGTGACTTTATTTTCTTTTAAATTTGAAGGTTCAATATTCATGTCGGGTGACGATAGCATGATATCTTCACTGGGAATACTAGGGTTAAACCTATATACATGTGTGCTTTATCTTTTCATACCTTTATTGCCTTTAATAGTTAATTTATTCATGTTTTTCAATTTTATAAATTTATTTAATTTTTGTTGTTTATTATTGCATTTATTTTAATTTGCTAGATTAAATATGCATGCATATTATTTTTTGAGTTTTCATGAACTTCACAAAATCCCAATAAAAACTATAGACCTAAGTTTGTCCCTTTTAGAATTAGATAGAGAGATTTATATGGCGAGTATACTTATATCCACCGATGCTCACTTAAACTCCAATTCAAACTATAACCTCCCTATGCATTAGGGGATGTGCAGTTACTCCCCCAACCATGTTGCTTAAGTGGTTAGGTTATCCCACTAATAATTCAGAAAATTTAGGACTAATTTTTTTTTTAAGGATAGACCACCTAAGCCAAACCCTGTATGAGCTAGATGTTATCCATTAAGGTTAACCCTTTATAAGATCTGAATAATATCATGACATATCATCTTCATAATGTTTATGTTAACTCTATTATTTCTCCATTGATCCTCATACAAAATGTGATATGTTTGGGCATATTGAGGTTACCATTAAGGAAATGAGAATTAGGTTAGAGAAAGGACAATATGATTAAAGGGATTGCTTATTAATAAGATTTGATTCTAAATTACTAGAACGAGTAAAGAGAGAAGACATGGTGTCTTATTTTAGTCAACTATTGGATTTAGGAGATGTTGTCCTTATAAGATCATATTGACTTCTAAAAAATATATGGAGATATAGCCTAACTTCTCAAAATATGGATATAACCATCATGTTTCCAAACTATGATAGGGTTTTGGGACCTAAAATATAAATGTTTAACCTTCGATACCGTAGACATGACCCCTACTCTCAAGGAGTATGACTGTCTTTCAGATTGTTAAAAATTAGACTTGGTGTACATTTATATATCAAAAGAGCAATTTTAATCAAATTATCCACGGTTGACCATGATAGATCGTAAGGTAATGGGTGAAAAAATGACTAAATGAGGTTTCAGTCAAGGTTGGTTTTTAAACACGTTGAAACCCGTATATAAAAAGAGATTGAATGACAAAGAAAATGAGACTCGTTAGAGGATTTTGGCTTTTCCTATAAGTAGAAGGAATGATTGACTTCAAGGTAGCGAATGTGTTCAAGAATATGGTTTCTCTTAAAATTACTCCATTAGATGCAATATTAGTAGAGGTATTTTCATCTTTGAATCATTGTAGAAAAGCATGAAAAGGCCATTTGAGATGTTGCTTATAGTTTTTGTTTGTTTATTCGAGACAATGATAGAGAATATATCAAGTTTATTCGATACATTGTGGCATTTATACTTAAAGTTAGAGAAATTAGCTAAATATCCATTAAAAGAGTTAGGAAGGAATACTTGGGATTTGATTTTTTTGAGCCTAAGTAAATATCTATTTTATTAGAGAATATGATATGCCTACTTCTAATTCTATATTGCATACTACGATGATTACTTATAAGTCTTGTTAATTTATAGGATCTTGATGCTACATCAGTTCTTACCCTAACATAGTTTATGATAGTTAATATTTGAACAGTTCATTCCAAGAATCACCATTTTGACATAGTTTTATGAAGAGTTCAGAGTCTCAAGGGAGTTTCTCAAATTAATAAAACAAGCTTGGAAGTGCCATGGTGTGATCATAATTGATAGAAGAGTTGGTAGAAAGGTTAATACTAGCTATCCAATATGGAAAAAGATTAGAGAAAAAGGGTATTGGGTTCCATCTTTTCGAATTTATATTGTTCATCTTCTTTTTTTTTGCATTGGATCCTTTTTTGAAATTGATTTTTGTTTTTTAACTTTATCATTCAACATTAAATTGATTGAAAACTAAACTTCGTAATATTTTTTGGTGTGATGATCTTCGTCTCATGATTAAAGTCATGGGTAAGAAATGTTAACCCATATTGCAATCGATTTTTTTTAAAATTTTTTTTTTTACATTGATATATATATATATTTTTTTTTTTATGATAACCCAACCTCACGACTTGGTCATAAATTTGACATGCTAACTCAGATTGGCTCGAGGCTTTTACATAATTTTATTTTTACGTCAAATTTGATTCTGATTCTTTTAATTGCTTTTTTCTTTACTCTGGATCTATTTTTGAAATTGATTTTCTTTTTTGAAGTTCATCCTTCAACATTGGATTATTGAGAATTGAGCTTCGTAATTTTTTTTTAATGTGGTGATTTCGATCAAGGTTGTTAAAATCACGATTTGACTCATAAAATCATATGATTTTAGGAGTCAATGTAGGTTTAACATGCTAAATCGTTCAAAAAACTCGAAAATGGGTGAAATTGTTAAAATGAGGTGAAATCGCGTAAAAACGCGATTTGAGGACTGTTTTAATGATTTTGGCAGAAAACATGTACTGTCTGTAACCCTTGCCTCTACTCTCCAACTGTCTAGCGGCTATTGAGCCATTGGCTATTACGATTTGAGCATTCTTTCATCCTTTTCAGCTGCTAATACACACACAATCTACACAGAACAAACAAAATCTAAATCCCTAAGCCTGAAATTCTAAATCCCTAAATCTAATCTCTTTCTCTATTAACAATTCACGGCCTAACGCTGAGACTACTTCCTCTTCCTCTTCCTCTTCATCAACAATGACAACACTCTTCTGGTAACAACTCATGCCTCACGACTTCCTTTTCCTCTTCATCAACAATGACAGGTAGCAGTGCTCTCCTGGTAACAGCTCACGCCTGCCAAACACCGACTCACGCCTCATGGCTTCCTCTTCATTAACAATGGCAGCACTCTTCAGTCTTCAGAGTTTAGAGACTGTTCACTTTTCATTAACAACGATCTTTGTTTTTTCCATCATCAATGGCTTTTTCTACATTCTACACTCTACATTGTAAGTTCCATTTATAATGTCATTTTGTTGGTTGCTGAGAAAGTTTTGGAAAAAAAGATGTCACCTTTTTATTGTTATATGCTAATTAGTTGAACTAAATTTAGTTAATTTCTTGGTAAATTATTGTGCTTAACATCGGTTTGGTTTACTAATGATTTAAAGGTGATGAAAGTTTAGATTTGATAGACTAGAAGTAGATTGTGATAAGAAAAAATATATGCAACATGAAATTATTCAAATCGAGAAGAAATTTGGAGGATTTTATGGGTTTTTTTTTATTATTTTATGTTGATTTTGTGGGAAGAAATTGTAAAGAAATTTTGATAGACTAGGGGGCTATGTTTAACTTGATGGTTCTGCTTTGTGAATAAGCTATGATTGATGGAACTAGATTTGCAGTTTATGGCTAATAGTTTACTGCTTAAACTATAGTCTGAGTGTTAAATTATATTTATTTATAGTTGAGCTTATTGCCTGGAGAGGATATCTATTTTTTCTTGCCTAGATTTCGGTGGTGCAACATGATTATAGTCTAGATGCACTCTGCTTAGGGGATTTATATTATTGGTCATGATTATAGTATTCTAAATTGTCACTACAATTTTTATAATTATCTTCAAACTGATGATGCACTTTGTTTTGGATAATACTAGCTGCATGAATCATTTGCAGTTTACTGGTCATTTGTTTTAACCTTACAAATGTCCCCATTGCTGGCTGCATTATTATTATAACACATGTATTGTGGTACTTTTTTTTTATTTGAAGCATGTACTTTAAGATGTGTGAACTATGTATGAATTTTTATTTGAAGCATGAATTTTTTTAAAGTATTTTAACATTTCTTACGATTTTATGATTTTACGATCCAAGTTTATTTTGCATTTTCCATGCTGTGTCAAAAATACGTTTTTAATAACCTTGATTTTGGTCTCATGACCCGGGTCAAAGGTATGAATGTTAACTTGAATTGATATCGATCTTTTTTATATATATTTTTTGCATCAATTTTCTTTTTTGATTTCATCATTCAACATTAAATTTATTAAAAAAATAAGTTTCTATATTATTTTTTATTTACTTTTTATGAGGATGACTTGGCCTCGAGACTAGGGTCATGAGTTTGTCATGCCAACTAAGATTGACTCATAATTATTTGTCATTTTTAAATTTTTTCGATTTACTCCTTTAACATTTAATTAACTTGGAATTCAGTTTCCAAATGATTCTTCTTTTAGCAATCGTTTTTTTTTACGGGTCATGGTTATTATTTTTCTCTTTAGATCTGGTACATTTATTATTATTGTTTTTTTTTTAAAATCATATAATTAAATTAAACCATCTTGTTGGATCTAATAATGTATATAACTCGGTTATATAATTTTTGTATGTGATGTTTAAATATCTTTTTTATGTTATTAAAATTGACCTGGCTTGCAGTGAAATAAGAACCTCCTATCTAGTCTAATTTTATAAAATTTCATGTTGCTAAGAGTGTTTTTCTTTACATATTTTGTTAAAAGTTTTGATAAAATAATATACTAAAAAAGATATTTAAAAAATAAAAAAGTTCAACAAAGATAATATTAGAATTCACGGTTTTAACAAAGACATACTGGAATCTCGACTTTAAGAAAGGATATATTAGTAGTACTGGAATCACGGTTTCAAGAAAGGATCTATCATTAATAAAAAGGGTGGAACAAATTAGAAGCTCTAGTATTTGGGTCAAATTACCAAAAAAATAACACAACAAAACTGATTAACAGATAGAAATACATGATTCCAAAGGACATGATGAACAAATCTACCTAGTTTGTTGATTCCATTTGAGTGTGTTTGATATTGTGATAGTTTTTTTGGTTGTCGTTTGAAAAAAATTATTTTATAAAAATTATTTTTAGTTGAGATTGGTTTGGTATTTATATATGTTTGGTTAAAACTGTGGTTGAAATTGAGGTTGAATAAAAAGTAGTTTAATGTGTTTGTTTAAACATGCTTTTCAAATTGAGGTTATAAAATAATTAAAAATATATATATGTTAATATTGATTGTTTTTAATTTAAATACTGTAGATTTAACTACCATTATTACATCATTAAATAAATAATACTTTATATCAATTTTTTTTATTATTCCATTAACTTATCTACAATTTCATCATGTATGAAATTCATTTGATAAGGACTATAGTTTTCATGGTTTGTTGAGCGTGCAACAAATAAGGTCAAATACATCAAAAACAAAATTGGAATTGCGATCAAATTCCACAAATGCTATGTCAACATGTGATGTTCTTCTAATTCATATAGTGTTATTAACTAATACTAAACACTAGTTTTTCGAGTAAAATACAATTTTAAAAAATAAAATTTTTTTACCTGGTCGGATGCGGTCTACTGAATAGTGGAGACACTGCTCACGTGAACACTGCCAAACAGTTAGAATCATGGCACTGTTCACGTGAACAGTGCCCAAATAATTTACCTGGCAGACACGAGAAGAAGTAGCTCTCAATTGCTTTGTGAGAACTAGCGGTTTCAATCCAAAATACATGGGTCTAACAAAACAATCAAGTGTTTTTTTTGTGGTTATCAAACATGATATTTACGTAGTTTACTTTAAAAGCTGAAATTACAACTTAAACAAACATTTTCGAAGTAATACCATCGTAAATTTTTTTTTACAAAATAGAATTTTCTCCCAAAAGCACCATATCAAGAATGAAGTCAGAAAGGATAGGCGTGATATAGACTGCTGAGAAAAAGGAAAGAAGGATGAGAAGGAGAGACTAAATCGAATAATCTGAGAAAATCAACACCACCTTTTCTAAAGCATGCACCGATTCTTCCTAGCATCAGAGAACTTCCATGGTATTCCCTGTTTTCTAGGTTATTTATCTTTTCGTCTTCTCTTGATTGTTTTTTTTTCTAGGTTTATGTGGTTGTGTAGGACCAACAAACAAAGATTTATTTGCATTTGTTTTCTTTGATTGTTTTTAAATTCTTTTTTTTCTTTTCTAGGACATGAGAACATAAAGCCGCGATTCCTAGTAGCGTATTGCTAGTCACCACCCTCTGTATTAATATTTAAATATTTTTTTTGATCAGTGCTATTTTATTGAAAATCTTGACAAAGCATGTTAGAAAGGAAAAATATCCTGTCGTTGCAGCATTTCAATTGCTAGAGCAATACTTGTTCAACAGAAGACGACAAGACGCGAGGCATGTTAAGCCGTCCGTACAAGCCTGGAAGCTACAGTCGATATCTCAGCTAGCTAGAATAGCTAGGGTCAGGACTCAGGGTTCTTCAGGGTGAGATCAGGGCAGATAAAATAGGAGAAGAGGGTCCTGTCAACGTCCCGTATCTAACGTAGAATCTTTGGCCCCAGGCCTTGACTTTTGTTTCATTTCGCACTCGTGATCAATCTCTCTCTCCCCCTCAGTTGTTTTTCTTTACTTTCAATGTACTGATTCCACGTGGTATTCGGAAGCCGTCACAGTTACTGTTTCCGTCGTAGCCGCTGGTGGTTGTCAGTGGCTGTCTTTTCATTTAACCGAGTATGTAGTAGAGAGAGAAGCATAGACTCCGTCCCTGGAGGCTAGAGAAGCCACGAATCTACAAGCGATAGCTGTTAAAAGTAGGGCTGTTATTTCATGCTCAATCAATTCTTTTTCGTGAATTTTCCGTTTCAGTCTTTTTAAGAATTGTGCCAAAATAATTTGAGAGGTTTTGTTTAATGGTAAGACAGCAAGGACACGTTTGTTTCGCGTAAATATTTTACGTGTTTTACAGTGTTTGTTTCTCCTAAAAAAACACAAGTAAAAGGAAAATATTTTCAGTAATATTTTACACGGCCTGTTCCCTTCCTCTTCCCTGCCTCTCTTCTCGGCCTCTCTTCTCGTATGCCTCGGAGCTCATATTCTTACCAGTGAAGACTTCAAACTTCACTGCACGTAAACCCCCCCTCTCTTCCTCCTGCTCTTTCTTTTGATTTTTTGATGTTTTAGATTTTTTTCCCTTTTTGATTCATGCTATATCTGTGCTCTAAACCCTCTTTTCCTTTTCAAAAGACACAGATCTGAAGCTTACGCCATTACTCACAAACAAATTACACTGTCAATTTTTCAACCTCCACAGCTCCATTTCTGTACGTCTCTCTCTCTCTCTCTCTCTCTCCGGCTCTGCTAAATATGATAATTGTGGATTGCATTTTGACGCACTGATTTTTGTTTGATTCTTAGCTTAAATGGATGCATTCTTTGTGTGTTCTGTTTGGTGGCTTAGATTATTTACAGTAAGTGAAAATGCAAGAAAAGGAAAATGGGTAATTAATTATTAATTAACAAATATAATTCACCGGCTTGAATTGTTGATTTTTTCAAAATATATAAATACACTAACAATAATAAATTTAATTTTTTTTAGATTTTTAAGGAATTTGATAGATAAATTTCAGTTTATACAAAGATTACTTAAAAATTAAATTTTCTCTTAAAGTTTAAATATTTTCTTCAAGACTTGGTTGTCGTAAACTACAAGTCATTTAATAATCTAATTTTTAATGGTAATTTATATGAACTATAAGTAAGAAATCTTTTAAACCCTTTAAAGAAAGAGATTACTATACCTTAAAGTATTAGATTTTTTTTTTGTGTCTTGGATGTTTACGTATTGTACTTTACTCATTTTTTTCATCACATAAAATAAGATACTTAACATTCTATTTATAGAAAAATCTAAAAAATTCTATAAATGATAAAATATTAATTTACCTCTTAAATAATATTACGTATATTATTTTAGAGTAATTTAAAAAATTTATTCAATCAAGATTTTATTTGATTGTTTCTAGATCTAGAAGTGTAATCTCATGTATTAATTACATTCTAGTTTTTAATTTCTAAAATTTATTTACAATCAAGTCACACTTGATTAATTATTCTATTTAATTTTTGACAATTGATTCTTATGTGTGTGTAACTTTAGGTGTCCTAATAAGTTGGTCTAAATATAAATCACAATCTTAAATAAAATAAAAATATATTAATTAATTTATTATCAATTTAACAATCAATTGATTTATATTTAAAGATCAAGTACAAATTATAATGTGTCATGATCCTTCAAATATTAGAAAAGTCATAAGTGATTTAACTTGATTTTTAAGTTATCAGCTTTCAGTGTAATTATTATTCTTTCTTTAATAATATTCTGATTTAGACATTACAACATGAAGAATGTCTACTATGTTAAATCATATTTGTTCTCAACACCATAGTCATCAATTGATTTATATTTCAAATCTCACTCCATCTTATGCAAGGTTTACAATCAATACTATTTGAGCACAAATAAAATATTTCCTTCATTTCACCTAATATGATGAATCCTCTCTTGATTACTTAAATACCTTCATATTGTTCATGTTATATCTAATATTTGTTCATTTCTTACATTTGATTAAAGCATGTAACAGGATCAAAACATAACACTCTTTATATAAAATGACTTAGTAATTTCAAGTTTAAGGATCACTTACATAATCGTCATGTGAGCCTTTTCATAGACACAAATGATCTCTGCATATGAAATTTTCATGTAGGTCAATTCATTTAATAAGTACTTACATATTAGTTCAAAGTATCTCTCATATCTCAATTTGTGAGAACAACTACTTGATTTGATAAAAAAAAAAAGAGCTAAATAAATACTCCTCTCAATAGCTATAATTAATGTTTATTCTTAATAGAGTATTGACCATGAGCACTTAAGAACAATACTTTGATGCAATAAAAATCTCATAATTATAACAATTTTATAATTTTATTTGCAAAGTATTTTTGTTTCAATAACTTTATCTTTACTCTAGATTCATTAATCAAATATTAGATTCATTAATCAAAGATTTGATTAATATTAAACATTAATAAGTCTTTATTAATAAATTAAATATATACATACATGAAAAAAGTTAATGCCATGTATATACTAATAATCTCTCACTTGTACTAAAGTCAATCACTCATGTATTAAATGTCATATTGTTTTACTTAATAATAATGCTTTTATAAGGATCATAACTTAGTAAAAGGATCTACAAGATTCTTTTTAGTAGATACTCACTGTATCTTTACATCTTTTTTTTTTTATGATTCTCTAATAAAATAGAATTGTTTAAATAAATCTTTGGATCATTGATAAGACTTTAATTTCTTTACTTGTGCAATGGCTTCATTGTTATCACAATATAGGGCTATTGGATCAATAATATTAGGAACCACACCTAATCTAGTAATGAACTTCTTAATCCAAATAATCTCGTTTATCTTTTCAAACGCAAAGGTGTACTTTACTGTAATTGTAGAATATATTTTGGTCTCTTATTTGAAACTCTTTCAACTTAAAACATTATTATTTAGAGTAATATATAACCAAAATAAATTTTCTATTTTCAATATCTTATTGAAAACTAGCACCCAAATAACAATGAATTACTAGTTCATTTCCTCTATAGACCAAAAAAACATTTATAATTTTTTTTAAGTATTTAAGAATATTTTAACTATTTTTTAATGACTGTTACATGGATTAGATTGTTATCTACTTATTAATTATGCTCAAAGTATAATATACATCTGGTTTTATACATAACATTGTACATATTATGGATCTTATATCCATTGTATATAAAATCATTTTCTTTCTATCTCTCTCGGTTTATGTTTTTAAGACACATACTTGGAGAGAGTATTATATGTGAAATAGATAAATATTGTTTTTTGGATTCTTTCATGATAAATTATTTTAACATTTTATCTATGTACATGGATTAAAACAATACAAGATACCTTTTTTATATTACCTTTATAGATCTTTATTTCTAGAGATTGAAACATGGCTTGTTTGGGGCATAAGTGGCAACTAGCTTTGAGTTTTTTCTTTCAAAGTAGCACAATAAAAATAAAATATTAGAGAAATAACATGGTTGAAAACTTAATTACTATTATTACTATTATACCCATGCCACGTATAAATAATTACAATACTGAATGTTTATCAACCTAATTTTTTATGTCAAAAGTAATGCATGCATTTTATTGCACACCCATTAGTATCACAGATACTGGTGCTAATTTTAACATCAAAACCATATTGTATAGTACATCTCCAATCCAGTATCCTGTCCTTGTAGCTGATTGGAACTTTAGGGAAAAATATATTTTTTTGTATGTTTAGTTTTTCATTCATCTCAAAAGTCTGATATAAGCTGATTTTTATTACCTTAAGGTGATTAACTTCGTTTAGCTCTATGCCCAAAAGGTGAAAGAAAGAACAAGGTTGAATGCAGCAGTTGTAGTTGCACTGGAATATTGCTTAAATTGGTGCTACCATGGAGACTTCTAGACAACAAAATAGAAAGTAATGCTTGTGAGTAGTCGTCAAATACAAGCCAACGGTTTCACATGTCACAATTGCATAAATGTGGAAAGACAACAGTTTCACAGTGAATGCCCTATTTATTCAAGTTGCAAGTGGATACTATAAATCTACAAAAAGGTATCTCCTATAAATTGAAAACCAGGGGAGCTTAATCCAATAATAATAATAATAGTTTTTTTAAAAAAAAAATGAATGGTGGATGATTACTCCTCGTTGATATCAGGAAGATCTCTTCACTGACATTCTCATGTTCTACACTGGTATTAACTTAGCTCAATGTATCCTGAATTCAGTTTGCTAATTCCACGACATATCTGTATGGGTGCAACAGGCAATCGAAAAGCTGGGATGCTGAGCTTTTGGAAACTCTAGCAACGATGGCCCCAACCAAGGAGGAAGTAATTAAACTTCGAGAGTACAGTGGTGACATCTCCAAACTAGGGTCTGCAGAACTGTTTCTCAAGGCATTACTTGATATCCCATTTGCTTTTTAAAGAGTTGAGGACATGCTATACAGAGCCAATTTCGAAACAGAAGTTAAATATTTGAGGAAATCTTTTCAAACCCTAGAGGCATGCATATTCGCTGAAAGCCTACTCCTGAACTCACCGCGTTTTCTAATTTAAGATCCTTTAAATTATTTTGGCAGAAAGCTTGCTGCTGATGAAGTTCGCTATGTTTTCTAATGTAAGATCCTTAAAATTCTGTGTACCCTGATTACAAGAACTTTATTAGCAAGTCAACTGTCAATTTTTATTTTCCATATTTAACAACTTTGGTTTACTGCTTGATTTGTATTGATTTATATTCTATTTTAGTTTCCTTGATTTAAGATAGTTTCCTTGATTTAAAAGCTAATTGAAGCTTCTTCTTGTATATAAAAATATCATTCATCAGTAATGAAATACAGAGTTGAGTTTCTCTCATTTTATAATTTCTCATGGTATCAGAGCAGTTAAAATCCTAAATTTTCCATGGCCGAAGAAAATTTTTTGAGCAATGCTCAATCAAATACTACCCAAATTAACCTTGATTCCTCATCACCATACACCCTTCATGCTTCTGACAACCCAGGAACAGCGTTAGTAACCTGTCTCCTAAAAGAAGAAAATTATCCCATATGGCGTCGTGCTATGACGAATGCACTCCAAGCCAAAAGCAAATTTGGCTTCGTAGATGGATCTATTACTTGTCCATCATCTGGTTCAAAGGAAGAGTCTGCATGGTTCAAATGCAATTCAATGGTTCTTTCTTGGATTTTTAATTCTCTTCATCCTACAATACATGATAGTGTGGCTTTTTTTATGATAGCACAAGAATTATGGAAAGACTTAGAAGAATGTTTTTCACAAGGTAATGCTTCTCGAATTCATGAATTGAAAACTGAGATGATGAATACCTTGCAACGAGGAATGACTGTCTCAGCATATTACACCAAATTAAAAGGCATTTGGGATGAACTCAGCACTTATTCACAAATCCCACCATGCACCTGCGGTTCAGCAAAGGCGCTTGCTGCAGAAAGAGAAAAAGAAAAAGTGCACCAGTTTTTAATGGGTTTGAATGACAAATACAAAACTGCCCGTTCTCAGATCTTGAATACAGATCCCTTGCCTTCTTTATCTCGTGTTTATGCGCAGGTAGCCCAAGAAGAACGACAATAGTTAATAGTAGAGACTGCCTTCTGTTGATGCAGCAGCATTTTTGACCAGCAGTTTCAGCAAATTCAATAACAATCGCAAATCCACAAGTAATCGTGACCTCTCCAGGCTATTTTGTGACCATTGCAAAAGGCTGAAGCACACCAAAGAAACTTGTTTTGAACTACATGGCTATCCGGAATGGTGGGATAAAGGGAAGAAATCATTAAAGCCAAAGACAGCCAACAATACGCAATATATGGAGAAAACTGAGGGTAACAATACTGTTCCAATTACTGGATTGACAAATGAACAGTATGCCCAACTCATATCTATGCTCAACCTTGACAAGAGTCACGCCTCTACAGCCAACTTTGCGGGTACAGCTAACTTTGCGGGTAGTGCAATTTTTCTACCCAGCAATGAAGATGAATGGGTCTTGGATTCTGGTGCCTCTGACCATATGACATTTCAAGAAAAATTCATCTCTTCGCACACAACTATTCCTCATTTCATGCCAATTAAAATTCCAGATGGATCCTTTGTGCCAGCAAAGTCAATTAGAGATGTTTCCCTTACCTCTCTTATTACTTTAAAAGATGTCCTTCACATACCATCATTTTCCTGCAATCTTATTTCTATCAGTAAATTAACTAAAGCATTAAATTGCGTTGCTCATTTTTTTTCCTTCCTTCTGTGTTTTACAGGACCTACTCACGAGGAAGCTGATTGGAATGGGTGAATTGCGAGATGGTCTTTATTACTTTCGGGCACTCAAAATTCCTGTAGCAGCAACCAGCATTACCTCTAATTTGCATATTAATCTGTGGCATCAACGTCTTGGGCATTTGTCTAACAGCTGTGTATCTGATGTATCTGATTAATTATACTCGTACCCCTCTTTTGTTTGGCCAGAGTCCATATGAGTTTCTATTTTCCCGCAAACCCAATTACTCACATCTTCGTGTGTTTGGATGCCTTTGTTATGCATCTATTCTGCCTCGATCCAAAGACTCTGAACGTGCCACAGCATGTCTCTTTATTGGATATCCCTATGGTCACAAAGGATATAAAGTCTATGACTTGCATACACATAAGAGTTTTATCTCTAGAGATGTTGTGTTTTACGAACATATTTTTCCTTACAATCACCAAAATCTCCCATCACATTCCTCACCTTCTCAATCTAAGACTGTACCTATACCTCTACCTGTTCCTGACCATGACTCCATTGAACCTATTCCAAATACTACCACTGAACACATAGGACCACCCTCTCCACACACAGATCATACAATTCCTACTGACCTTGATATACCTGCATTACCTACAGACACACCTGCCACTTCCACCACCATTGAACCTCCTATACCACCAACCACACGCCCCTCACGCATTACAAAATTGCCATCTCGCTTCCATGACTTTCGTGTTGAGTTGCCAAAGTTATATACATCTCAATTCACCTCTTCCAATCATGCATCTTCAGGTACATCTTATCCACTATCACACTTTCTTTCATATTCTAATTTTACTACTTCACATGCTAGCTTTCTGGCGGCCATCACTCAACATGATGAGCCAAAATTCTATACACAGGCCATTAAAGATGTTCATTGGCGAGCAGCAATGCAGCAAGAACTAGAGGCACTTGAACAAAATCATACATGGACTTTGGAGTCTTTGCCACCTGGAAAGAAACCCATTGGTTCCAAATGGGTTTACTAGATAAAATATCATTCTGACGGAACAATTGAGCGATATAAAGCTCGCTTAGTGGCCAAGGGTTATACACAGATTGATGGACTTGACTATACCGAAACTTTTGCTCTAGTAGCAAAACTCACCACAGTCCAAACTTTATTGGCAGTAGCAGTAGCCAAATCATGGGAATTACACCAACTGGACGTTCATAATGCTTTCTTACATGGGGATCTTGATGAGGAGGTGTACATGACACCACCACCTGGTTATTTATCTTTCGCTGACAATTGTGTGTGCCGCCTTCGCAAATCCCTTTATGGTCTGAAGCAGGCATCACGCCAATGGTTTGCTAAATTTTCCAATGCTATCCTTCAGTTTGGGTTTGCTCAATCAAAAGCAGATACTTCTCTTTTTACCCATAGTCAAGGTACTTCCTTTACTGCATTGCTTGTATACGTGGATGATGTTATTATTGCTAGCAATAATAGTGCACATACTAAAGCACTTAAGGATTACCTGGATGCTTGGTTTCACATTAAAGATCTTGGCCCTCTAAAATATTTCCTTGGACTAGAGGTGGCTCGATCTCCTGATGGCATAGTCTTATCCCAACGCAAATATGCCTTGGATATTTTGCACGAGGCAGGTCTCCTTGGCAGCAAACCTTTCACTTTTCCTATGGAACAGAATCACAAATTGGCCTTGGATGATAGTGCTATTCTTGATAATCCAGGTGCATATCGTCGTCTTGTTGGACGACTCATTTATTTGACCATCACTCGACCAGATATCTGTTACTCAGTTCATATTCTCTCTCAATTCATGCATCAACCCCGTCATGGCCATTGGGCAGCAGCTATTCGTGTCCTTCGATACCTTAAATCTGCCCCTAGACAAGGGATTTTTCTACCATCAAAATCTGATCTTCAACTTCATGCTTACTGTGATTCTGATTGGGCTGGTTGTCCGGTTACTCGGCGCTCACTTACTGGTTACTTTATTACTTTGGGTTGCTCTCCCATTTCTTGGAAAACCAAGAAACAAACTACTGTTTCCCGCTCCTCAGCTGAAGCTGAATATCGCTCTATGGCTACTACAGCTTGTGAAATTATTTGGCTTCGCACTTTACTACATGATTTAATGGTTCCTATTTCTTCATCTGCTCAATTATATTGTGACAACCGTGCTGCCATTCATATTGCTGCTAATCCGGTGCATCATGAACGCACCAAGCATATCGAGATCGACTGTCACTTTATTCGGGATTGTATCAAATCAAGGTCTATTACTACGGCACACATTTGTTCTAAACTACAACTTGCTGACCTCTTCACCAAAGCTCTCGATTCCCATCAATTCTCGTTTCTTGTTGACAAGTTGGGCATCCGTAACCTCCATGCTCCAACTTGAGGGGGCATATTAGCAAGTCAACTGTCAATCTTTATTTTCCATATTTAACATCCTTGGTTTACTGCTTGATTTGTATTGATTTATATCCTATTTTAGTTTCCTTGATTTAAGATAGTTTCCTTGATTTAAGAGCTAATTGAAGCTTCTTCTTGTATATAAGAATATCATTCATCAGTAATGAAATACAGAGTTGAGTTTCTCTCATTTTATAATTTCTCAAACTTAATCCTGATATATTCCTATCTACCAGGCAGCTAGTGAGGAATTGAATTATAGCCGGTTATTCCTCAAGCTCCTTGAAGTTGTTCCTAGGGCGGGGAACCGGATGAATGTTGGCACAAATCGTGGTGATGCTAAAGCATTTAGGCTTGATACACTTTTAAAACCTGTGGATATATAAAGGAAACAGATGGGAAAACAACATTATTTCACTTTGTGGTCCAGTAAAATATAAGATCTGAAGGTACAGACACTGATTCTACAAATGAGAATCTGCAAGACAATACACGCTCCAAAATGAAGGAAGATCTCAGGAAACAAGGATTGCAGGTTGTGTCTGATAATTATTCACAATCAATTGTGTTGTTTATTCTATATACTGTTTCTTTATATTTACATAAGAAGAAAGCATAAAAGGAAAGAAGGATCAGTACAATCCTAGGCTATCTTTATCTCCCTTATTCACAGGATTTTCACATATTTAGAATGCCTAACAAATCTCCTAATTAATTGTAATTACAGCTCACGCCAACACTCTCCCTCAAGTTGGTGCATAGATACCTCGCATGCACAACTTGCCAAGTGAGTTGTAGAAATCCTTGCTAGACACTGCTTTTGTAAAAATATCTGCTAGCTAACCTTTGGATTTCACAAATGAAAATCGAACTATCTTTGCTTTAAAATTCTCTTTGATAAAGTGATAGTCTACCTCCACATGTTTAGTACGATCATGTTGGACATGGTTGTGGGAATTGGAAATAGATGCGTTATTATCGCAGAAGAGGTCCATTTTAGAAGTGGGGGCAAATTCGATTTCTGCAAGTAGCTTTCTCAGCCAAAGGAGTTCATAGAGACCTTTAGACATTTCTCTAAACTCAGGTTCAGCACTTGACAATGCTACCACCTTTTGCTTCTTACTTCTCCAAGTTACAAGATTTCCTCCTACAAATATAAAATACCCTAAGGTTGATTTTCTATCAGTGATATTACCTGCCCAATCTGCATTCGTATATCCATCAACCTTCAACTGATTATCATGTTTTTAGAACATGAGCCCCTTGCCTGGAGATGACTTCAAGTACTAGAGAATCCGAGTCACTGCTTCCATGTGACTTTTGCTTGGATTGTGCATGAATTGGCTTACAACACTTACCGCATATGCAATATCTAGTCGAGTGTGAGAGAGGTAAATGAGTTTACCAACTAACCTTTGATATCTCCCTTTATCTGTTGGTACCTGGTCTTGGTATTCTCCAAGTCTGTGGTTCTGAAAATGGGTGTGTCTGTGGTTCTGAAAATGGGTGTGTCTGTAGGTCTGCATTCTAACATTCCTAATTCTGTTAGCAGGTCTAATATGTACTTTCGTTGAGAAAGAAATATACCTCGCTTTGACCTGGCAACTTCAATTCCAAAAATACTTTAGTCCTCCTAGATTTTTCATCTCAAATTTAGTTGCTAATTTTTTCTAAAGTTGAGACATTTCTTCTACATAATCTCTTGTTATAATTATGTCATCTACATAGACTATCAATGCAGTTACCTTCCCCAACTTGTGCTTGAGGAACAAAGTGTGGTCAGAGTTACTTTGTTGGAAGACATATTTCTTCATTGCTAAACTGAATCTTCTGAACCATGCTCGTGGTGACTACTTTAGTCTGTATAAGGCTCGTTGCAATTTGCACACCATTTCAGTCTTGGAAGGTGTTGTGTAACCTGGAGGAACCTTTATATACACCTCCTCTTTGATTTCACCATGGAGAAAAGCATTCTTCACATCAAGTTGATGTAAAGGACAGTCAAGATTTACAGCAAGTGATAGTAGTACTCTGACTGTATTCAGCTTGGCAAAAGATGAGAAAGTTTCCTGATAGTCCACACCATGTCTATGTGTATCCCTTTGCTACTAATCTTGTTTTATATCGGTCAACAGATCCATCTGCTTTGTGTTTAACAGAGAACACCCATTTGCAACCCACTATTTTTTTTCCTTCGGGTAATTGCACAAAAGTCCATGTATTATTCTTTAGTAATGCCTCCATTTATTCATTTATTGCTTAGGTCCAATTCAGATCTATCAATGCCTCATTAACACTAGTAGGAATCCGACATATGGAAAGGTCCTATGTAAATTTCTGGAGGGGTTCAGAGAGACCCTTGGTGGATACATAGTTCTGGAGGGGTTTAGAGAGACCCTTGGTGGATACATAGTTGGCAATTGTATACCTTGACCTTCGGTCTTCAATCTCTGGAGAGTATCTATTAGGTGGCTTGCCCCGATTGTACCTGTGAGGTAAGATATATCCCATAGAGACATCTATATTATTGGTATGCAGAGGTGTTGTAGGAGCACTTACTTTAAGAGTATTCTCAGGAGATGATTCGGCTAGCACTTCAGGGGGGGTGCAGGTTTTGTCTCAGACATTACATGCTCCATGCTAGGATAGGTATCAATTTGCCCATTAGAGTTTATATCAGTGTCACAGTGGACAACACCAAGGTTGTCATTTGGCCTCTCGTGAAGCAGTTCAACATTTTATGGCAGGTTCTCATGATTGATCCAATTAAACTCATTAAGCTTCTCTTGTTGGAACCAATTCACCTCTTTATTATGTGTCTCCCCCTGAAGAGGGGAAGTAGATGCCAAAGGGGAATAGAACATGTCAGCCTCTAAGAATTGGACATCCATAGTCACATAGAGTCTACATGCAGTAGGGTCATAGCACTGGTACCTTTTCTAATGTCTGCCATAGCCCAGAAACAGACACCAGCGTGCACATGGATCAAGTTTAGAGCGCTGGTTCTTGTGAAGGTATACATATGCGACGTATCTAAAGACCCGAGGAGGGAGCATTAATGCATTTGGGAGTGTCACATGAGTAGAAAGGTATTGAAGTGGAGTCTGAAACGATAACACCTTAGAAGGCATTCAGTTGAGGAGATGAACTATAGTGGATATTGTATTAGTCCAAAATCATTGAGGCATATAAGCACCAAGAAGCAGAGCACGTGCAGTCTCAAGAATGTGTCTATTTTTTATCTCTGCAACACCATTCTGTTGGGGTGTTTGTGAGCATGAAGGTTCATGAATAAAACCATTATAATGGAAATCAGTCTTAAGGTGTTTATTTACATATTCACCACCATTTTCGGAGCGAAGAACCTTAATGGTGGCTCCATACTAGGTATAAACCATCACGTGGAATGTTTTGAAGATATTGAGAACCTTATCTTTATGTTTCATCAAGTAGAGCCATGTCATATGGGTACAATCATCCATAAAAATAACAAACCAACGAATGTTGGACATATTCATAAACCGGTGAGGGTCCCCACACATCAGAGTGTATTAAAGCAAATGGAGTGTCACTCTTATTCATGCTTAATGGGTAAGTAGCACGGTGGCTTTTAGCCAAAATACAAGTGTCACACTTCAAATCAGAAATCTGAGTACTCATAAATAAATCCAAAAGAACATGCTTCAAGTAATGAAAAGATGGGTGTCCTAAGCGACGATGCCACAACCAGATCTATCTCTCTTTAGCAGTATGCAGATGGTGCATATGATGTGCCTGGCCGATATTGATGTCATCCATATAATATAGTCCCCCTCTCTTAGTACCACGTGTAATTATCTCCTTAGTGAGAATATCCTGAATAAGACAGAAGTTTGAATACATCAGTACAACACACCTAAAATCTGTAGTAAGTTGGCCTACATACATCAATTTATGTGATAATGCTGGAACAAGTAAAGTGTTGGCTAAATGCAGGGATGAAGATAAGTCACAAAGCCTGCTCTAGTGACTGGTGAAATACCACCATTTGCATTGGCAATGCTGGTTCGGCGTGGGGAGGAATCTGATGCATCAAATGTCATATGATTGGTGGCCCCTGAGTTGAGAAACCATGTATTACAAGCCGCATCACTATTACTGGTAAGTAGGGCAAGACTAGAATTACCTGAGTTTAAGTGGGGAGGGGCCTTAATGGATGTTGAAACTGGTTGTATGAGAGAAAGGTTAGGCTCAGTAGCAGCAACAATCGCAGCTTTGTCTAGACTCCCAGTAGTACCATCTCCATCGCGACGTTTACGGGCTTGTAGATCATGCTACCAATCTGGGTATCCATGTAACTGGAAACAGTTTTCACGTGTGTGTTTCTGGTTTCCACAGTGGGAACATTTTCTTGCATCATTGGTGGTTCGGGTCTTGGTTGTTTTATTGAGAGTAGAGTTGATTAACATGAGACCTTTAAAGGCCAAGAAAGCCCCTGGTATCCCATCAGTATTGTGACTGGTCATGATCTGTTGTCCTATAGCCTCTCGTCTAACATGTGCATATGCTTGCTCTACTGAGGGAAAAGGTTTCATCTGTAAAACCATCTGCACGTATTTTGTCTAGTCGATCATCAAGCCCATCTAGGAACACATATAACTGATCTTCCTAGGTGATCTTATTATAATGCTGAATATCAACAAAGCACTTTATGGGATTTGGCCGGTGGAAATCAATTTCACGCCATAACCCCTGCAATTCAGTGTAATATTTTTCAAGTGAGCCAGAGGATTGTGATGTATCACTTCCATCAAAGAAGGTAGTTGCAATAGAGTCCCATACTGCATTTTTGTAGGAAAGCGAATAAAATTGCCAAATAAAGAGGGGTCCATAGAAGTAATTAACCAACCTTTAACAATAGCATTATCAGTGCGCT
Source organism: Populus alba x Populus glandulosa (assembly GCA_033617975.1). Lineage (NCBI taxonomy): Eukaryota > Viridiplantae > Streptophyta > Magnoliopsida > Malpighiales > Salicaceae > Populus > Populus alba x Populus glandulosa. Next base: position 13,764,233 of record CM066147.1, on the reverse strand, counting down.
ACTTGTGAAAGGAGGGATCAGTTGGTGGTGGCTAAGGAAAGTCACCATTAATATACCCAAACTTGTCTTTGCTAGAGATATACATCTCAACAACCTGAGACCAGGGAGCATAGTTGGAGCCATCCAACTTAATGCCAATAGGAGCAGTGAAGGGTTTAGAGGTGATGGTCGGGGTCTGTTTTCTATTCAATGCCTCAGTCATCCTTGTTGTTAATTCAAGGATAGAACCTAAGAGATGGGACGTGTTGCCATAGGTATTCTGATCTTTAAAGTCTGCCATAGATTACGTGGTAAGAGAACAATTGTGTTTTAGGGTATAGTACATGAAGCCAGATCGTAGGCTTGCTCTGATACCATGATAATTATTCACAATCAATTGTGTTGTTTATTTTGTATACTGTTTCTTTATATTTACATCAAAAGATAGCATAAAAGGAAAGAAGGATCAGTACAATCCTAGGCTATCTTTATCTCCCTTATTCACGGGATTTTCACATGTTTGGAATGCCTAACAAATCTCCTAATTAATTGCAATTACAGCTCACGCCAACAGTGTCTGAACTGAGTAGAGATCTCAGATGTAAGAAAGGCAGCAGGAATAAACTCTAATGTTTTAAGTAGCTATGTTTCAAAGCTAGCAAGTGGGGCTTGAGAAAGTCAGATTGGTTATGCAGTATGACGAGCCAGGTACACAGGTGAAATTCATTTCTCAAAGAAGCTGTTTCAAGAGAAGCCGATGAAGAAATTAACAGGATCAAGTCAGACGGAAAAAAGGCTTTATCACTGGTGAAAGAGGTGACATAATATTTTCATATGGATGCAATGAAGGAGGAAGTCTACCCTTTCAGAATTTTGATGATTGTAAGATATTTTCAAAATGTTCTAGATCATGTATGCAAGGAAGTTAGGAAAATACAAGAAAGAACTATGGTGGGATCAGCTAGACCCTTTCTGATATCAGCTACTGCATCACTACCGATACTTAACAGATATAATGTAAGATAAGATCAAAATTCAGATGAGGAAAGCTCCTCTCCTTGAAACATGTTCATACAAATTTTACAAAGATGATAGAAGTACCTGGTATTTTTACAGTTACAACTCCTTTTCCATTGAAGCAACATCATGAAATGTCTAGTTTTGTATATTTCATCACAAGCAAGTGAAGGAGTGCCAAGATGGAGGAGCAAGTCAGGAATCCTTTTATAATCTGATGTCAGACGGAGAGACGCATATTGCAAGCAGACTAACTATCTATAAGGAAAGCAATCACTCTCCCACAAATCACTCATTCAACAACATTAGTTTCTCCAAAAAATCCTCACTCAACGGAATCAAATCCTTACATTTAATTTGAATTATGTACAGCTTGCAGTTAGTTACAGAATAGCAAATGTTCAGGCTAAATAAGCTCCTCAATTCTGTATTTATACATGTATAATGAAAATGAAAATGTGTGTGAAGTTATTCCATTAAACTGCCTCTCCTTTATTCTTTATGGTATCAGAGCCCTCTTTTCTCAAATGAGTTTTGCCTTGATCTTTTTTTTCTCTTCTTTCGCTTCTGCAATGGCTTCCTCAATGTCCTCCCTTGTTGTTATTAATGCTCACAGCAAATTATGACCAAACTCACACCAACAAACTATCCCTCTTGGCATGCACAGTTTGAGTCCCTCCTTCTCGGTTATAACCTATATGGTTACATTGATGGTACACTCACATGTCCACTGTCCATGAATCCTGATGCAGCACCTATTGTTGCCTCCACGTTCTGGTTTCAACAAGACAAACTAATTCTGAATGCTATACTCACTTTGGTATCAGATTCTGTGATACCCTTCATAGCAGCCTCCAAAACATCTTCTCAAGCCTGGAACAAAATGATCAATCTCTATGCCAGTCGTTCCAGAACACGAGTCATGCAACTCAAAGAAGATCTTACTCTCATTCAGCATGGAACACACACTGTCATATAATTTCTTTATTCTATCAAGTCTATTGTCGATGAGCTTGCACTCATTGATGCTCCTCTCTCTGCTGATGATATTACTCTCTATGCTCTCAATGGCTTAGGGCCTGAATATAGAGAAATGGTAGCTCCTATTCGTACACGCGAATCTGCCTTATCATTTGAAGAACTTCATGATCTTCTCATTAGTCATGAGTCTTACCTCAAACGCCTGGACATTACTTCTCTGTCCCTAGTCGTTACAGCACATAACACTCAGCGTAGGCATCACAGTTTTTCACAAAACAACCATGGTCGCCTCATACAGCCACACAAAAATATGATTCCAAACCTCAACCTCGCTATTTCAGACAGCAAAAATATACTCCCAAATGCCAATACTGTGATCAATTTGGTCATGTTACCAAACAAAGTCCTAAGTTACACTCCAGGAAAGCTACAACCAACTACACCACTACTTCCCAAAGTCCAGACCAGCGATGGCTCATTGATTCAGCTGCATCACATAACATCACCTCTCAAGTATCTAATCTACACTTACACTCTAAATATGATGGCACATATGAGGTGCTTATTAAAGACGGTTCAGGTTTGAAAATCACTCATTCAGGTTCTCTTTCTCTTCCCTTTTCTAAACGTACATTCCAAGTTCAAGATACTCTTTGTGTTCCCACCATAAATCAAAATTTGATTTCGGTCTATTATTTTACCAAACATAACAATGTGTTCCTTGAATTTCATCCTTTTTGTTTCTTTGTCAAGGATTAACAGACGAGAGAGACTCTTCTTCAAGGACCCTGTGAGAATGGTGTTTATCCTCTACCTCATCACCATGCCTCCACTCCCATTGTACTAGTTCATGAACGCACATCCATAACTAGCTGGCATTAGCGCCTAGGCCATCCTTCCTCCAAAGTTGTTGACAGAATGATCTCCTCATTTTCTCTTCCTGTTTCCCGCAATTCATCTACATCTCATGTTTGTGATTCATGTTGTATCAATAAATCTCATCGCCTACCTTTTCATAAGCATGGTCTAACTAGCTCTGCTCCTTTTGATTTAATATATACCAATGTTTGGGGACCATCACCACAAATCAGCATTCAAGGTCATAAATACTATGCGATCTTCATTGATCATTTCACAAAATATGTCTGGTTCTTCCTCCTTCGAAACAAATCAGATGTTAAAATCATTTTCCCTCAATTTCATAAAATGATACTCAATCGGTTCAATGCTAATATCAAAAGTCTTCTACAACCATTTCTTACACTCCACGACATCAGCCAATACACCACAGCCCCACACACCTTCCAGCAAAATGGAGTTTTAGAGCGCCGTCATAGACTCATTGTAGAAACAGACACCATACTTCTCAGTCACGCCATAAAATGATACTCAATCGGTTCAATGCTAATATCAAAAGTCTCTACTCTGATAATGGTGGAGAATTTGTCACTCTACAACCATTTCTTACACTCCATGGCATCAGCCATTACACCACAGCCCCACACACCCCTCAGCAAAATAGAGTTTCAGAGCGCCGTCATAGACTAATTGTAGAAACAGGCACCACACTTTTCAGTCACGCCAACTTACCTTCCTCTTTCTGGTCTTATGCTTTTGCTGCAGCAACCTATCTAATTAACCGATTGCCCTCTCCTATCCTTCATCACAAATCTCCCTTTGAAACCTTGTTTGCAGCAGCTCCCAATTATCTCAAACTCAGAACATTTGGTTGCTTGTGTTTTCCATAGATGAAACCCTACCACACATATAAACTCCAACCTAAGTTTGTTCCCTGTGTGTTCCTTGGTTATTCCAATACACAAAGTGCATATCTTTGCTTCCACTTACCTACACAAAGATTGTATATCTCATGACATGTTACGTTTGATGAAAACACATTTCCCCTATAGAACATCATCAACCAGTCCACCTCCAAGTCTGCCTTACTTGTTGCTCCTCCTGTAACTGCTCCACTACTACAGCTTGTTCCCCTAATCAACCAAGCCCTCCTTGCACCAGTCTTTACGGTCCATCAAGAAGAGCTCTCTCTCCCTGCATCCAATTCGTACACTACAGTCTCCACCGTTCAGGTAAATCTTCTAGCTCCTGTTGTTTCTCAAAGACAGCATAATATGACTGACACGACCAAAAGATTGATGTCTTTTCCCAAGTGCAGGAGTGTCGAAGTAATAAATAACCCGGCAAGACCGGAGTCGAACCACAGAGAGGTTAATTGTATAAATTATAAATAACAAGACAACAACAACAACAACAATAACAATAATAATTATTATTGTACTCAGTACGTGGCGTTGTTATACCTAAGAATGATCTAAAGATCGGGTCACAGGTTTCCAGCCTATATACTGAGTTTATGAAAAGATCAAATATATATATATATATATTATATAATATAAACAGAATGTAAATACTAATAATAATAATAATAATGAAAGCAGAAGATGAAGAAATTAATGAGAACTTTGAGATGAAAGATTAACGTAAGGATTAAACAATGATAAAAACAAATGTCAAGGTTAGAGGATCCACTAATGGTACTTCAAACAAGTATAATATAAACTCTTATTACTCAATTGGAAACCACACATAAAGGAGGTTCCAATCAGATTATAAATTGTTAACATGATTACATTAATTATCTTATTCGAATAAAGCTAATACTTGTAAATGTTGGCAGGCATTCATGATTATAACTTATGTTAACAACAAATCAAGTACCTTTCATAGCTCAGGTGTCGGTTAAACCATACAGTATGGGCTATGAAAGTGCCAAGTATTTGTTGTACCAAGTGTTATACAACATAAATCTAGATTAACCATTTAACAAGCAAAGTATTAAAAGTGAACAAGATAACAAATATAAAACATGTTAGTATCCAACGTTAAGGTCCATGTTAAGTTTATATTATACTTATTCTTACACCATTAGTGTACCCTTTTCACCTTGACATAATTAACTTAGCTACACATAATGAAAGAAAGAAACATAAATAAACAAGATAAGAACATAAATGAGAAAGAAGTTAACTAAGTAAAGGAAAGGAAATGAAATGCATAAACTTGATATTAATGAAACCAAGACATAAGCAATACAAAGAGAGAAAGCAAGAGCATGATCTTGATCTGAACACCAAGATGCCTCAATACATGGTAAGTGCCTCCTTTTATAGGCCAAAATTTGGAACTATTGATTTGTTGACTAATTGATGAGTGGGTGGCCACATCTTGACTAGATAACAATCCTTATCTTCTTGTCTGGTCAAGACGTCATTGCTAACATCATAATTTGCCCAGAATCCTCAGGAATGTTCTAGGAAATTGTCTCAGCTTTCCAACAAAAAAAAGATGAGGTCATTTGGACTTCTAGAACTCAAGATATGGGCTGAACACTAAATAGTGTTTGGGCTGCAGGACAGCTTCGGACTTCTTCGTTGTTCCTTCAATTTGGACTTCAAAACGACCTTTTCAAATCTTGGGCTCCTCATGAAAGTTGTAGGCCTTTGTCTTACCTTTCCATCCATATAAAGTGGACCTAAATCCGAAATCTAGAGCTCCAGATATGATCCAATTACTGAGCAATGTTCCGGTTTGGACTGCACCGACATCTCTTTTCTAAGTTTGGCCATCTCTTTGTCCTTTCACTTTTAATACTTAAACTCATCAATCAATTCTTTTATTTATGTGATAGTCCTGCATTTAAAATGAACATTTACCATAAATTAAGGTATCTTATAATATCAAACTTGTTATTATAAAACATGCTTTAGTTAAGGAGTTATTGATACTTCAAGTGCAAAATGATGATATAAAACCTTGATAAACATGCACTTTTAAGTACTAATCACACCCCCCAACCAGCTTATTACTAGTCCCTAGTAATCTAAAGCGTTAAAATAGAGAAACAATTTGCAGGTTCCACAAAGCAAGGCATTCATCATTCAACTTCCATTAATCTATCCAGATAAACAAACTCTCATTAAATTTATATTCCTGCTTCATACTTCGTAAACAAGATATTAATAAACCTTCTTTTTGTGTGCTCAATGAAAACATAGATGATGGGGCTTTTGTTGGAAGAAAACAATATTATGTTCAAATGTTTAAGGTGAACTTCCTTGGGTTGGGATTATTATTTTTTTTTTTTCTTTTTTTTTCTTTTTTTTTTTATATACACATACAACTTAAAACACAATGTATCTTTAACCCATGTAACGAGTTTTAGGCTAATGACTCCCAGACCAGTTGATCTTAGGGTATTAGGTGTTGAGACACCCCTACGAGCTTAACAACTCGGGTTGCAGATACTGATACGTAGATAGTGCAATGTTTGATTCCCTTAAGTTTTTCTCCTTAACCCATGTAACAAGCTTTGGGCCAATAGCTCCCAAGTCAGTTGACTTTAGGGTATTAGGTGTTAAAACACCCCTTCGGGCTTAATTGCTTAGGTTAGGGAGGCTACGAAACCAAACTTATCCACATTTTATTATCATCAATACTATTTTTTTTCTTTTTTTCTTTTTTTTTTTTTCTTTTTTTTTTTTTTTTTGCAAATTATATACTATCCTTTTCCCTTAGTTGTTACCTTCAACAAAAGAACATAATTAATGTAATAATCCAATGTGCAACCCACAATCATATGTTAAAGTGTGTGTGTGAAAATGAAGGTTTAATAATACTTGTTAAATGAGTATAGGAGCAGAATTAAGTGATAACAATGTGAGAGTTTGTAAACCTGAATATTTCAAGAAGTATTATGATAGACCTTGGTAATGAAACTTACTAAGATGCGTCTCTAGAGTCAATAAAATTGATTCCATACTCTGCCATCCTAATAACAATTTTGTCGAATGGTTTTAATAATAGCAAAAACAGTTAGCAAGTTAGTATTTTTTTTTTTTTAAACTACTACCCTCTCCCCCCAACCAAAACGAGACATTGTCCTCAATGTTCGAAGGTAGAAAGATAGAGTATAGAAGACATCACCTGAAACAGCGAACAATGACAAACCTGAAACACACTTAAACAAACATAAGAAGTAACAAAACAAAATAATATGCTATTAATAAAACCAAAAGACACAAGGTTTCACAGATGAAGGCTCAAATCTAATCTAAGCTTTTTACGGCTTTCCTTAGTTGACCAATCTAGACGACTCATGCAGGGATCAATGACAGGGATGAAAGATTGTAGTTGGTCAATCAATTGTTCAGCAGTAGCAGCAGAGATTATGATTTGTCGTGCCGAAGATGTTAGAAATTCCTGTTCCACAGCTTGATCAAGGAAAGACAGCAACTTATCATAAAAACCATTAACATTTAACAAACCTATGGGTTTATGGTGAATGTGCAGTTGGGCCCAAGATGAAATATGAAAGATCTCTTCCAATGTGCCCAGACCACCTGGTAAGGCAATGAAGGCATCAGCATGGCTAAACATGGTATTCAGTCGGTCAGACATTGTTGGGACCTGTAGTTCCTCTCCAATTGTTTTTCCAATGATGTCCCCAGTTGCTAAAGCTTTGGGGACAACCCCCAAAACTTGACTGCCTCCTAAAAATGCAGCCATTGACACACCTCCCATTAACCCAAGGCTGCCTCCCCCATACACTAAATGAATCTTTCTCTCAGCTAGTACCCGACCAAGATGATTTGCTGATTCTAAAAACTCTTTTTCTTTCCCAGAACTGGATCCACCGAAAACACAAATATTTCTTATCTGATGACTTGAGGAACCTGCCATTTCTACACACTTATATATTTGATGAATATATGGGATGAGTAGAAATGAAGGGAAGGAAGAGAAGAATTTATAGATGAAAAAGTGAAAATGCAATCATACCACCTATATGTAGGCCAACTGTATTCTTACAAACTCTCTCTCTCTCTTTCTCTCTCTTTATTAATTATTTATTTTGAAAAAGCATGTATGTACAGGTAGTTGTGATTGTGGCTCACATCTTCCCTTGGTTTTACGTCCAAGAACGGCTTAAACGCCCTCTATGGGTCGGGGATAGGCTTCCCATCCAGTTTTCTTAAAAACTGGCAAACAGGGTCTTTTTTAGTCAGATTCCCAAGACTAATTCGATCATGTTCTTTATGGAATTGTGGCCATAAATCATGAATTACACGATGCACATCTCCACTAGGATGCGTCTCAAGGGTCAACAAAAGATTATCTAAAGACCCCTTACTCAGGCCATCCTTAATGAATTGTATCTTATCTTCACGGTTTACAGATACCATTCCTAAAGAACGACATGTCGTATTACAAGTCCATCTGGCACATCTGTGACAGACTTTCAGTCGTTTTGCACGACGTTTCTTTGCAAAAGTGCTTTTACCTGTTCCAGGCATGTGTGAAATGAAAGAATTGGAGGACTCACCTGATAATCGAACCTTTGCTTCAATTAACCAACGAATATCTTCAGGAATTCCATGATTCATTAACAACCTCAATCTTGCACACCTAGCACGGTAAATTTTATTAATCGCATTTGGAGGCAAAGCGGGAAAATACCTTTTCAACTTTTCAAGAGTGGTGTCCATTTTCAAAAGAGAATTAGAGAAGAGATTCAAAGAAGTAAGAAAGAGCTAAGAATTATACAAATATATACAGATATCAGTTATTTGGGAAACTGAAAGAACCGACTTAAGTCACGGAGTACCGTTATCCGCCATTTGACCGGGGTGAAAGAGAGACTAGCAAAACAATAGATACAACAAAACACAAAACAATGTGAGAAAAAGAATCAATCTTTATATACAGGATCACTCAATTCAATAGAGTCATTGTCAACCGAAAAATTGTCAAAATAAACTTTCAAACGATGCCCATTTACCTTGAAAACATTGCCATTCTTTGGATTCTCAATATCACAGGCCCCATATGGATACACATGTTTCACAATAAAAGGACCGCTCCATCTTGATCTTAGTTTTCCAGGAAATAAATGGAGTCGAGAATTATAAAGCAAGACTTTTTGACCAACATTGAATGTTTTTCTCAGTATTTTCTTGTCATGAAACTCTTTAATTCTTGCTTTATGAATTTTCGAATTGTCATATGCATCATTTCTTATTTCCTCAAGCTCATTTATTTGCAATTTTCGCAGCTGACTAGCATCATCAAGGCTTGAATTGAAAGCTTTAATAGCCCAATAAGCTTTATGTTCAATTTCCACAGGCAAGTGACAAGGTTTTCCATAGACTAGTCTATAAGGTGACATACCTAATGATGTTTTATAAGCAGTTCGATAAGCCCAAAGTGCATCATTAAGTCTTAAAGACCAGTCTTTCCTATTAGGGTTCACTGTTTTCTCTAAGATCTGTTTGATCTCCCTATTAGCAAGCTCTACTTGTCCACTTGTCTGAGGGTGATAAGGGGTGGCCACTTTATGTGTGATTCCATATTTCGTCATTAAAGACTCAAATGGCTTGTTGCAAAAGTGTGTTCCACCGTCACTTATCATGGCTCGAGGGATTCCAAATCGACTTAAAATGTTTTCTTTCAAAAACTTTATCACTGTTTTGTGATCATTGGTTCGACTTGGAATTGCCTCTATCCATTTTGAAACATAATCTACTGCGACCAATATATACAAGAAACCAAATGATGGAGGAAATGGACCCATGAAATCTATACCCCAACAGTCAAAGATCTCAATGACAAGAATAGGATTTAAAGGCATCATGTGACGTTTCGAAATAGATCCCAACTTTTGACAATTTTCACAAATCTTACAGAATGCATGTGAGTCTTTGAACATGGTGGGCCAGTAAAATCCACTTTGTAAGATTTTTGCAGCTGTCTTTCTTGATGAGAAATGCCCCCCACATGCCTCAGAATGACAAAATTTAATGACATTACTTACCTCATTGTCAGGAATGCATCTTCGAAATATTTGATCAGGACAATATTTGAATAAATAAGGGTCATCCCAATAAAAGTTCTTCACTTCGTTCAAGAACTTTCTTTTGTCTTGGGTACTCCAATGAGCTGGCAATTGTCCTGAAACAAGAAAATTAACAATATTAGCAAACCAAGGCATCGTAGAGACAGAAAATAAAGATTCATCAGGAAAGTAGTCATCGATTGGTGTAATGTTAGATCTCGAATCGGTTGTCAATCTTGACAAATGATCCGCGACAACATTTTCGGTGCCTTTCTTGTCTTTGATTGTGATATCAAATTCTTGAAGTAACAAAATCCACCGCACCAATCTAGCCTTAGAATCTTTCTTAGAGAGAAGATATTTCAATGCTGCATGATCACTAAAAACAACAATAGGTGAGCCAACAAGATAAGATCTGAACTTGTCACATGCAAATACTACTGCAAGTAATTCTTTTTCAGTGGTGGTGTAATTCATTTGAGCACTATTTAAAGTTTTACTTGCATAGTAAATCACATAAGGTTTCTTATCTTTTCTTTGTCCCAAGACAGCACCCACGGCATAATCACTAGCGTCACACATTATTTCAAAAGGTAATGACCAATCAGGAGGTTGAATGACAGGAGCAGAAGTAAGCAAGTTTTTAAGTTTAACAAAGGCTTCTTCACAATGTTCAGTCCATTCAAAAATATTATCCTTTGTTAGAAGGTTACTCAAGGGCTTAGATATTACACTAAAATCTTTGATGAACCTTCTGTAAAAACCAGCATGTCCTAAGAATGATCTAACATCTTTAACAGATTTTGGTGTTGGTAAGTTGGCAATTAACTCGATTTTAGATTTGTCAACCTCAATTCCTTTCGATGAAACAATGTGACCAAGTACAATGCCGTTTGTTACCATAAAGTGACATTTTTCCCAATTCAGTACAAGATTCTTCTCTTCACACCTGCTCAAAACCTTTTCTAAGTTAGTCAAACAATCATCAAATGAATCACCAAAAACAGAAAAATCATCCATAAAAATTTCAAGAAAACGTTCAACCATATCACTGAATATGCTAAGCATGCATCTTTGAAACGTGGCTGGTGCATTACATAATCCAAAAGGCATCCTTCAATATGCAAAAATACCAAATGGACATGTGAAAGTAGTCTTCTCTTGATCTTCCAATGTAATTTCAATTTGATTGTAACCTGAATAACCATCTAGGAAACAATAAAATTCATGACCTGCAACTCTTTCTAGGATTTGGTCCATGAAAGGTAAAGGGAAATGATCTTTTCTAGTCATTGAATTAAGTTTCCTATAGTCAATGCACATGCGCCAACCCGTAACAGTCCTAGTTGGAATTAACTCATTTTTCTCATTTGTTATCACAGTGACTCCAGACTTTTTGGGTACAACTTGGGTAGGACTTACCCATTTGCTGTCAGAAATAGGATAAATGATTCCATTATCTAGAAGCTTAATGACTTCATTTTTCACTACTTCTTTCATATTAGGATTAAGCCTTCGTTGCATTTCTCTAGAGGGTTTAGCATTTTCCTCCAAATAAATCCTGTGTGTGCAAATCAAAGGGCTAATTCCTTTTATGTCAGCTATGGTCCATCCTAATGCATTTTTGTGCATTTTTAGAGTCTGTAATAACTTACCTTCTTGATGCGCATTAAGTTTGGAAGAGATTATTACCGGAAAAGTTTCATTTTCTCCCAAAAATGAGTATTTGAGATTAAATGGTAACGGCTTCAATTCAGGTTTTGGTGGATGAACACTTGAAGGTATGGGCTCAATTGATCGTGGTGGCAATTCTTCAATTTGTGGTCTCCAATTGCATGCCTTTGATTCCTGAAAGTAGACCATTTGCAAATCATCAGATTCATCAATCTCAGTTTCACTAGAAGTGGTTTGAAATTGATCATGAACTAATTTTTCAATAAAGTCCACTTCCTGTAAATCATTATCATCTCCAGGTTGCTTGTAAATGTTGAAAATATTCATCTCCAATGTCATGTTTCCAAATGATAGCTTCATCAGTCCATTCCTACAATTAATCAATGCATTAGAAGTGGCAAGAAATGGACGTCCTAAAATGACAGGAATTGAATTACATGCTTCAACAGGTTGCGTGTCCAAGACAACAAAATCCACAGGATAAATGAATTTATCAACTTGTACTAACACATCTTCAATTATTCCTCTAGGCACTTTTACAGATCTATCGGCGAGTAAAAGAGTTACAGAGGTTGGTTTTAACTCACCTAGATTGAGACTCTGAAAAACTGAATATGGAAGTAAATTCACACTAGCTCCAAGATCAAGTAAGGCTCTTTCAATTTTATGTTCTCCAATAAAGCAAGAAATTGTAGGACAACCAGGGTCTTTATATTTCAAAGCATTATTGTTCTGAAGAATGGCACTTACTTGTTCGGCTAAAAAGGCTTTCTTTTTCACATTCAGTTTTCTCTTCACAGTGCACAGATCTTTCAAAAATTTAGCATAAGAAGGAACCTGTTTAATAGCATCCAACAAAGGTATATTGATCCTTACCTGTTTGAAAGTTTCAAAGATTTCAGAGTTGTGATTGACTTTCCTTTGTTTGGTCATGGCATGAGGAAATGGAAGTGCTGGCGGGGAATCAGCCTTTTCTTTGCAATGTTCAGGTTCAACCCCTTCCTTACCCTCAGAGATAGACTCATCATCTTTCTCACAAGGTTCAAGAATAGGTTTTTCAATAACCTTACCACTACGAAGAGTGATGACTGATTTGACTTGATCCATGTGTTGGCTTCCAGAACTACTTGCATTTGCATTGTATTGCCCCTTTGGATTTTGCTGTGGTTGAGAAGGAAACTTACCTTTCTCTTGGAAACTGAGAGCAGATGTTAATTTTGTAAGAGCATCTTTAAAATCGGTCATGCTTTGAGCAAGTTGAGTGTTGATTGTCTCCTGCTTTTCAATGAATGCATGCAATGTTTCCTCAAAATTTCTTCTAGGAGGTGGAGCATAAGGAGGTGCATATCCATGAGAATTTTGGAAATTATGGTGTGCTTGAAACGGTGGATGTGAAGTTTGTGCATTGTTGCTATCACTCTTCCAACTAAAATTTGGGTGATTTCTCCAACCAGGGTTATACGTTTGTGAGTATAGGTTATGGTTGGGCCTTTGGAAACTGTTTAGAGCATGGGCTTGTTCATGGAGGCATTCCTTAAAAGAAGGTAAAGTTGGACAATCATTGGTTGCATGCTCATTTGTTTCACAGATTTGACACACAATGTCTTGAATCGATTTTAATTGACCACTCTTTTTCAATTCTAGTGCCTCGACTTTTCTAGCTAAAGATGCAAACTTGGCTTGGAGATCATGATCTTCCCTAAGGTTGTGCATACCTCCACTAGATGTATGAGGTTGAGTTTTACCTGGTGCCTCATAAGTACCTGTGGTGTCCCAATTTTGAGCATTTTCGGCTAGCAAGTCTAGGTACTCCATTGCTTCATTAGGGTCTTTATCTTCAAAGGTTCCATTGCACATCAAATCAACCATTTGCCTATCTCTAGGTGTTAAACCTTCATAAAAATGTGAAACCAATCTCCATGTTTCAAAACCATGATGTGGGCAAGTATTAAGCAAATCTCGATACCTATCCCAACATTGGTAAAATGTTTCTCCTGGCTTTTGAGTGAAAGTGATGATTTGTCTTTTGAAAGAGTTTGTTCTATGAGATGGAAAAAACTTCTTTAAAAATTGTTGTTGCATATCATCCCAAGCACGAATGGATCCTGGTCTCAAATTTTGTAGCCATGTTTTAGCTTTATCTTTTAATGAAAAAGGAAAAAGCTTTAATCGAATGGTGTTCATGCTACAATTTGAGTCATTATAGGTATTACAGACCTCCTCAAATTCCCTTAAATGCAAGTATGGATTTTCTAAGTCTAAGCCATGAAAAGATGGTAAAAGTTGAATAATGCCTGGCTTAAAATTAAAATGAGATGCATCAGGAGGGAAAACTATGCATGAGGGTGCACTTGTTCTTGTGGGATTCATGTGGTCTCTAAGTGTTCTCATACGGTTATTCTCATTATTCTCATTATGAAGTGATTGATTATCTTCTTCGGCCATATTTTCTGAAAATGATGAGGATACCCTACAAAGTCTACCACTTAATGTACGTGACCAAACTCTCATGCACGTGTAAGAAGAGAATTAAAAGCAAGAAAAGAAAATAGAAGAAAAAGAAACAAAACAAAACAAAGGAAACAAAAATAGATAAAATGAAAAGTGAAAAGAGAAAATAAATTAAATATTATAATTTATACAAGAATTTACCTCCCCGGCAACGGCGCCAAAAACTTGACACGACCAAAAGATTGATGTCTTTTCCCAAGTGCAGGAGTGTCGAAGTAATAAATAACCCGGCAAGACCGGAGTCGAACCACAGAGAGGTTAATTGTATAAATTATAAATAACAAGACAACAACAACAACAACAATAACAATAATAATTATTATTGTACTCAGTACGTGGCGTTGTTATACCTGAGAATGATCTAAAGATCGGGTCACAGGTTTCCAGCCTATATACTGAGTTTATGAAAAGATCAAATATATATATATATATATTATATAATATAAACAGAATGTAAATACTAATAATAATAATAATAATGAAAGCAGAAGATGAAGAAATTAATGAGAACTTTGAGATGAAAGATTAACGTAAGGATTAAACAATGATAAAAACAAATGTCAAGGTTAGAGGATCCACTAATGGTACTTCAAACAAGTATAATATAAACTCTTATTACTCAATTGGAAACCACACATAAAGGAGGTTCCAATCAGATTATAAATTGTTAACATGATTACATTAATTATCTTATTCGAATAAAGCTAATACTTGTAAATGTTGGCAGGCATTCATGATTATAACTTATGTTAACAACAAATCAAGTACCTTTCATAGCTCAGGTGTCGGTTAAACCATACAGTATGGGCTATGAAAGTGCCAAGTATTTGTTGTACCAAGTGTTATACAACATAAATCTAGATTAACCATTTAACAAGCAAAGTATTAAAAGTGAACAAGATAACAAATATAAAACATGTTAGTATCCAACGTTAAGGTCCATGTTAAGTTTATATTATACTTATTCTTACACCATTAGTGTACCCTTTTCACCTTGACATAATTAACTTAGCTACACATAATGAAAGAAAGAAACATAAATAAACAAGATAAGAACATAAATGAGAAAGAAGTTAACTAAGTAAAGGAAAGGAAATGAAATGCATAAACTTGATATTAATGAAACCAAGACATAAGCAATACAAAGAGAGAAAGCAAGAGCATGATCTTGATCTGAACACCAAGATGCCTCAATACATGGTAAGTGCCTCCTTTTATAGGCCAAAATTTGGAACTATTGATTTGTTGACTAATTGATGAGTGGGTGGCCACATCTTGACTAGATAACAATCCTTATCTTCTTGTCTGGTCAAGACGTCATTGCTAACATCATAATTTGCCCAGAATCCTCAGGAATGTTCTAGGAAATTGTCTCAGCTTTCCAACAAAAAAAAGATGAGGTCATTTGGACTTCTAGAACTCAAGATATGGGCTGAACACTAAATAGTGTTTGGGCTGCAGGACAGCTTCGGACTTCTTCGTTGTTCCTTCAATTTGGACTTCAAAACGACCTTTTCAAATCTTGGGCTCCTCATGAAAGTTGTAGGCCTTTGTCTTACCTTTCCATCCATATAAAGTGGACCTAAATCCGAAATCTAGATCTCCAGATATGATCCAATTACTGAGCAATGTTCCGGTTTGGACTGCACCGACATCTCTTTTCTAAGTTTGGCCATCTCTTTGTCCTTTCACTTTTAATACTTAAACTCATCAATCAATTCTTTTATTTATGTGATAGTCCTGCATTTAAAATGAGCATTTACCATAAATTAAGGTATCTTATAATATCAAACTTGTTATTATAAAACATGCTTTAGTTAAGGAGTTATTGATACTTCAAGTGCAAAATGATGATATAAAACCTTGATAAACATGCACTTTTAAGTACTAATCAATGACCACTCGATCTATAAACAACATCTATGTCCCCAAGTAGCTTCACAACACCACAACACATCCATTACCTGACTCCACTAAGCCCACATGTGTTAGTCAAGCACTTAAAAATCCACTTTGGCGAAATGCCATGTCAGAAGAAATTACTGCATTACTCAATCATGCTACTTGGGACCTTGTCCCCCCCGCGGCCAATCAAAATCGTATAGGTTGCAAATTTGTCTTTCAAACAAAACAAAATCCTGATGGAACCATCAGCAGATACAAAGCTCGTCTGGTTGCCAAAGGCTTCCACCAAAGACCAGGCCTTGATTATTCTCAGACATTCAGCCCAGTTGTCAAACTAGCTACAATTCGCTTAATTCTCTCCATTGTTGTCATGCATGGTTGGTCTCTTAGGCAGCTTGACATCAATAACGCCTTTCTTCATGGCAATCTTGAAGAAATAGTATTCATACATCAACCTCCCGCCTTTAGAGACACCTCCAAGCCTGACTATGTTTGTCAATTGAAGAAAAGTATTTATGGCTTGAAACAGGCACCTCGCCAGTGGTATAAAGCTCTTCGGGATGCTCTACTGCAATTTGGCTTTGTTCACTCAGCTACGAACACATCTTTATTCATCTATGTCTCTAATAGTGTTCTCTGCTATTGTCTTGTGTATGTTGATGAAATTATTATCACAGGCAACGTCTCCACATTTGTAGATGCTATCATCAACAAACTCAGCCACACTTTCTCTGTCAAAGACATGGGACATCTCCATCAAAGACATGGGACATCTCCATTTCTTCATTGGCATTGAAGTCATTCCTACAGCCAAGGGCCTTTTCCTGTCACAACACAAATACATCCGAGATTTACTGTCTAAAACATCCATGAATATGGCCAAAGACGTTCACACTCCAATGTCCACCAGCACTCCATTAACTTTATCGGATGGTTCAGCTCCTATAGACAGCACAGAATAGCGCAAAGTCATTGGGGCACTGCAATATCTTGGTCTGACTAGACCTGACATTGCATTTGCAGTAAATCGCCTTTCCCAGTTCATACACAAACCAACAGAGTGTCACTGGACTGCAGCAAAATGAATTCTTAGGTATCTCAAGCATACAATGTTTCATGGGATTCTTATTCAACAAAGCAGCCCCTTAAGTCTACACACTTTTGTTGATGCGGACTGGGCTGCTAACACTAATACAAGGATCTCCACCACTGCTTTTATCACTTTTCTAGGCTCTAATCCCATTTCTTGGTCTACACGCAAACAAAGAGCTGTATCGTGTTATTCTACAGAAGCTGAATTTCATGCCTTAGCAACTGCAACCTTTGAAACAGTCTGGCTTCACTCCTTAATCACAGAACTTGGTTTACATCTTAAAAATCCTCCTCAGGTTTTTTGCGAAAACATTGGTGCAACTCATTTTAGCCTAAATCCAGTGCAACACACTCGAATGAAACACATCGACATTGATCTTCTTTTTGTTCGTGATCTTGTCCAAAAAGGTCGCATTATTGTCAATCATGTTCACACTTTAGATCAGCTTGCAGACTTGCTTATAAAGCCTCTTCCATGTAATCGTTTTCAAGTCCTAAGATCCAAGATTGGAGTTACTGATGGTACCTCCATCTTGTGGGGGTATATAAGGAAAGCAATCACTCTCCCACAAATCACTCATTCAACAACATCAGTTTCTCCACAAAATCCTCACTCAACGAAATCAAATCCTTACGTTTAATTTGAATGATATACCTTGCAGTTAGTTACATAATAGCAAAAGTTCGGGCTAAATAAGCTACTCAATTCTGTATTTATACATTTATAATGTAAATGAAAATGTGTGTGAAGTTATTCCATTAAACTGCCTCTTCTTTATTCTTTACTATCATCTTACGTGCGTTATTAAAAAGAGCAAAATGTCGCCTATTTGGAAGGGTTTATTTATTATTATTTTTTTTGGTCTAATGGGAATTTAAAAATAGAATTGGGACAATAATTCTTTCAAAGAGAAGAAAGCACAACAACGAGCGGCTAGTGTTTTTCCACTGCAGTAGAGATTCCTTGGATAAGATAGGTATTTATTCATTCAAATTAGATTCTAGAAATTCATTTCCATGAAAGCAGGATGTTTATATATATAAATATATATTAGAAACAGCGGTGTGTTCCACTTAAGTAAGTGGCAGTTTTTCCTGTTGCTAACTGAGTTTGTTCTCTTAAGCTAACTGCTTTAGCAAAACCATGGAAGAAAAAAGAAAAAGAAAAAGACTTGTAGAATGGGCATTATTTTCTAAAGACTTGAAGAAATTTGCAATGATTACTTAAACAAATAGATAATAGAAAGGTTAATTCTGATACCTGCAACTGCAATTTTTACTGTCATCGATCCCATGCAACAGGTTGAAAATTTTGGGCTTTCTCATCTTCCTCGTCTTAGAAAGCCTGTATGAGAAATTACTCCACATTGTCTTTAAATGGCAAAGAAGCTGAGTGGACAAATCCCCTCCTCTCTGTGTTTTCTTTTCTCTGTATATCACAAAGAGTCCAGACAGGGTTCTCTAATGGCAGAGAATACGGCCTGTGAGCGAGGTCATTTATCTGAATCAAACGACATCTAGCAGTCACGGTTTCAAGACATGTCGATCTTTTTTAGCACACAGAAACGTGACCTTCACCAATTTTATGCCGTTAATTTGGAAAAACCTTAAATGTGAAAAATACTTTTGTCAAACATAGTACCAAACATTGTCTTTTTGTTTTTTTTGTTTTTTTTTTTAATAAAAGAATGTAATTTCATTACTAATATAAATCAAATAAACACATCATTATTTTTGTGCCTTTATGATATCAAAAACAAAAAAAATAAGTTTTATAGTTTTTTCAACCAAACAAGGAAAAAAAAACTAGGATCAACCATCATCTAATAGAATCAATTATTGCCAATGAAGAGTCCAATCAACCAGAGAGATTATAAAGTGATCAACAAGAGGCTCTTCATCTCATGTAGTTCGGTCTTTGTGGTCCTTGTGGCAAGTTGCTGCTACTGTCTATGCCTGCTAATGGATGGTGAAAGCTACTTTTTGTTTGCTGGAGCTAACGTGCTTGCTCGGCTGGTTTGTTGGACTTTGCTTGGTAGCTGTTATGTTACCACTTTGCTACGCTGCTGATGGTCTCTTGTAGAGCTTGTTTTCTTTCTGTCTTTTCTGTTGCAGACTGCTTGTTGATGGCCAACTTCGTCTGGTCAGCTTGATAACAACATGAGCTGATGATGAGTTTGGCCTTGGTGCTCAGCTTTGTTATCTGCTGAATTGTGTGTATTCAGCTGGTTTAGCTGCTGGTGCGACAGTGATTATTTGTTTAGTTTTGCTTGGTGAAAGATTCCTTTGCCTGTTGTGGGCTCTGTCCTCAAATGTTCCGTCTCCCCCTGTTGCTGGATGTGCAGGATCAACCCCCGGTTGTTGCTGCTGGTGCTTTGGTCCTTCTATGAGTCCTTCATATCTTCTGCTTTGTTTTGATTGCTGTCCAGCTTACTCTTGCTGCTGGGCAGCTATGACTTCTTTTTTCTTTTGCTGGTTTGTTGTACTCTTGCAGCGGGCTGCTGGAACTTCAGTACGCTATTGCTGGAAGAGTTGGTTTGCTGCAGTTGACCTATGCTGCTTTCGCTATGGATTGCTGCTTGTTTTGGATGTCTCTGCGTGCTCTACTGCTTGGTTTCTTGCAGTTGGCTGCTGCGTTATGTACTCTGCTTTTGGTGCCTGTTTGCTGATTTTTTTAAGCTTGTTGGTTTTGCTATCTTTGTCCATGGAGCATACTTGTTCAAGAGAGTCTGTTCTTTTTGTTCGCTTGTATGTACATTCTTGTATATTCTAATTTGCTGATCTCCAGCTTTGTTTTACTTTTGATCTATACAATTACTTATTTTTGATTTAAAAAATTCATGATATTAACAAAAAAAATTAAATCTATTTCATAAAAGGTTTGTTATATTACAAATTAATTAGTATGCATAAGACTAATAAAAATGGAATACAATGTAGGAATACATTTATTATTAGGATTCATAATGTAAATTCCAAATCTACAATAAATAGTTGATATAAGATTATAAATTATAGTTTATATGGAATTCTATCTTTTTAACAATATAAATGGCTAATCCAACATCTTAGAATAATGGTTAGCCTCTTATATATAATTTTATTCATAAGCATTCTTCCATCATTTTCTTTTCCACCATTTATTTATATTGTTTTTTATATTTATAGTTTTCTTTATCACTTTATTTTTTTATGATCTTTTTCTAGTTAATATCTTCAACATTATAGATTTTCTTGTTAATATATTAGGTCAAGTTCAGAACTTTACATTTCGTTTGATTTGTGAGGTTGCTATCTACCTTCATTTAGGATTAAGTTTCTAATTATAATTTCTTCTCATTCAAATAAAAAAAAAAGAGCAAATAGAATAATTTTTATGAAATCAATGATAGAAAAATAGATGGGTATGTTGGGTCATCATATTATATGTTAGATAACCAAATTGGCATGGTCGACAGGATAAACTTATTATTCTAATAAATTAATCCAATGAACACTAATTGATTTTCATGCCTAATAAAACTAATTTGATAAATCACTAACACTAGTACTAATCATCCAATTGGAGGTTTGATTGAAGAAATTCAAAATTAAGGACCAAATCATAAAATACGCGAGATTTCAAGGGTTGAAATTGACCGAATCAGGGGTCAAATTGAATAAAATTAAAAGTTTGATGGTCAATTAAAGGTTTAAATGCACAAATCAGAAACTAAAGACGAATATAAATATTTAAATTTGATGTGAAAAGGGAAAGTTATTGCTTGTTTCCACTTCCTCCACTGGTTTTCAAGGGAAATGATAGCAAAGATATTTGGCTTGTTGAATATAAAGCAATACTTTTCATGACTTGCATTGATATGGAGAGAGATTTCATGGAAGTATGGATCATAGAGAATTACAATGGAAGACAATGGAACAAAGATGTTTAATTAACATAGGAGTTTTAATAAGGAAAGAACCTCACGTAAGTCATTTGGCCTTCTGCAATGCTAACATTGTTTTGATGGGAAAATATTTTCCTGACATTGCATTTTTCAACTTCAAGACTAGAAGCATTGATATGCTACAATTAGAAAAGGGTTTACTCCATAGATGTTTCACATCTCGATCTATTTTTATTTTTTAGGAAGAAGCACAGTTGGACACAACATTGTAATTATCATGCCCTCACGAACAATTACTCTAAACCATTATTCCCTATGTGGTATAATTCATATGAGAGATGTGAATAGTTGCAAAATTTTCAAGTATCAAGTCCGAAAATTGGTTAGCAAAAGGCTAGTTTAGTTTCCAAAGAATATTGTCATCTACCATATCGTCACTAGATCATTATGAGCATATCGAAAGTTGATAAACGATGATGAGATATGAATGTTGCTGGAGAAGCTGACCTCATTAGGGTGTTGCATTGTCAATAATTGTGTTATGAAATTTTGTTATTCTACACTTTGTTTTAGGATTAAACCATCTTTTTAATGAAATATGACTATTTTTTCTTTTAGTTGTTCTGAAATCAAGAGATGTTTAGTATTTTATTGTTGAATATGATATTTTGATCAAACTCCAACATGAAGATTAAAAGTGATTTGGTTGCAGAAATGATTCAATGTTTGTTAAAATAGCATAACAAATAATATGGGGTGACCAAACAATTTTGAGCTCACATATAAAATTAAACCACACAGCATGGAGCTAAGTTTTAGCAGTATGAATGATGACATGTAGTGGATTCAGTAGTTATAGACTCGTGAATCATGGTTCATTGCATGTCTAAATTATTACGTTGGATAAGGTCAAATTTATTGGTTCTAATCAACCTTAGTTGAAATGACAATAGATCATCTTTGTTTATTGTTTTCACATTTCTTAAAATATATATCCCTTGCAATTCTAATTTGAGTCTGATTGGAATCTTTCTTTTTAAAAACAAAAAACCTAACTTAGATCACACCCCACACTGAGGGTAAATGAAGGATCTTTTGGTTGAAAAGATGAAGACAATAGTAGAATTAATGGTAAGAGGAATGCTAAAATAAAAGCCCAATGATTAAGATAGGGCTAAATGTGAAAAAAGCCTTAGACTGGGGGATCGAGGAAAACTTTGAGAAAGCAATGAAAAAGTCAAAAAGAGAAATTGCTCGTACTTAAAGGCAAATCAATTTTTTATGATTGGTGGAATGCCATTAAAAGGTTAAGGGTAGGAAATCACCTATCATGTTTAAGAAGGATAAGAGAGGTTTTTAATTGAGGAAAAGCATAACAAATGCCAGAAGTTGATGTCGGGGGCAAAAAAAGAAAAAAAATAATGAACTATGAACATGTCTTTTGGTATCTGTGATAAAGCCTCTAGTGTCTTCATTTTTTATCCATCAAAGGAATAGTTAGAGTTGCTTTATAGTATCTGTTAAGAGAATATTGATCTTTTAGGTGAAAATGAAACATGTGGAATAATTATTTGCCATTCTTTTACAAAGATAGTGAAAGAAAAATGAGGAAATGATGAGGTTAATGATTGACAATGAACCTTGACCCTTCCTTCGAATTGAAACATGAGACAACAAAAAGTTAAAGGAGAATCATAAGATAAATGATGGGCAATGAGCTTTAGTATTCTCTTTAAGTTTGAGATTGGCAATGAAATGAATGGCATAGTTATATGCCAATGATTGATAAGAATGAAACTTGAACCATTGATTCAATGAGGTGAAAATTCATGTTGAAAAGAGTAGAATTGTTATATGCCAATGTTTGACCTTGATTGATAACATTTAAAGTTTTTTATTGATGAAAAGTCCTATAAAGAGGTGAGGCATGGTTATATGCCTCTACTTGATTTTGATTAATGGAAATTTCTTAGAAAAGGTAAAGCATGGTTATATGTCATTGTTTGAGTATGATTAATGGAAATTGATTTTCCAATCTAGTTTTAGGAAACAAGACTTTTTGATGAAATGTGTCGCACTCTCGTGGCAGAGCGCGGCGTCGCGGCGACCCTCGATTGATTTTGGGTTTTTTGTTTTTTAGAATAAAGAAGTCGCCACATAGTATTATGGTCACTAAGAAACCTAACTGGTGTTTCAAAGATTCTAAGGTAAATGACTGGTAGCGTAAAGGGAAGGTTTTAGCACCCCTAGTACGCCTTACCTAAGTTAAGTTGCTTGGTGTTTGGTTTGCCTTTTAATTGCTATGGTGTAGATGTTTTCTTAATCAGTTTTCCTAGGATAGGTTTGCTATGATGAATGATTTGGGTTCAAAGCTTAAAAGCAAGAATCCTTGGCCAATATAAATCATACCTTTAGATATGTCTACAATGTGCCAAGGGGGACCAATATAGATCTCTTAAAATCTGTATTTGATTCAAACTAAATTTATTAAATAGAAATCTAAGGAGATTCAATGTGGTTTAGCTCATTTTTCCTTGATATTTCAAGTGTTTGTGACTCGTAAATCGCACAGAAGAGGGAAAAAAATTTAAAGTTTAGTGGCAGTTTAATAACATAACTATTTGATTCAATTATTTGCAACACTTTAAATGGTCTAGCACTAATCACTTGTAATTTATGACTAGTTTCGAAATGACATTGTTCAAGTCTAATTTGTATCATGAAATAATCTCCAACATTAAGTGCATCATGATACTTAAGAAAATCAGCTCAGAATTTATATTGTTCATTATTTGCTTGAATATGTTTTATAATCTCGAAATACAAATGATGAACTCTTCATACAAAAGACTCGGCTTATTCATAAATTTTAAAGTGAGGAGACCAAAATTAAAGATCTACTGGCCTCCTAGGTTTGCGACCATGGACCTTATATAACTAAGAGTATGGAATGGAACACATGTTTTTTGAATCCTGGATAGATATAAATTGGACATAACCTAATGAATTGGGGCCATCCTTATCCTCCTTATCATGAATAAAAGGTAAGGATTCAGGGAGCTTAATAGACTGCTCAAGACTTATGACATGCTGGATGTCAAGCATAGAGGACAAAATATTAAGGAGCTTAGGAGGTTGTTCAAAATCTATGACATGCTGGATGTCAAGCATAAGGCATGAAAAGTCAGGAAGCTCGGAAGGCTACTCAAAATCTATGACAAGTTAGGTGTTAAGCATATAGATCGAGGAATTAGGGAACTTAGAATAAAACTATATTGAAACTCTCTCGACATTGCACTTAGCTCTTCAGACAGCTCTATTAGAAAGTCTATAGAAATTTTTATAACTAAAGAATACACAACTAACTCTTCATAAACCTTATTTTCAATCTCTTTTGAACTTATTATGTTAGCCATATTTACCTCTTCAGGTAGTTCAACTAGAGAGTTTTTTGAAATTTATTTTACAACTAAACTAGACATAATATGTTGTTTCTTAACATCATCCATAAACTCATTTGGACTCATTATTTTCCTTTTTCTTTTCTATTCTTTTTTTTTTCCTTGTTCTTATTACTAGGTCTTAGTGGTAATCTAATGAGTTTGGCCTTTCTACCTTTAAAAGAGAAAGAACATGAATTTCATTGATAAAAAATGGTGACATCTAAATCATATATCCATGGCTTCCTAAAAATAGCATATCCTACATCCATTAGAATCACATCACAACAGATTTCATCATGATAGTCTAGCAATTTCATAGGAAACAAACACCTAGCATTGACTACTATGGAGTTATTGTTAACCCATGACATATTATATGGCTTAGGATGGGGAATAATTTTTAGGCCTAAGTGATCTAGAACATTTGAAGATATTGTATTGATATAATTTTCATTATCAATGATAATCATTGCATTGATACAACTTTCATTATCAATTATAATCTTCTAACCCATATCCCCACACTTGATATAGACGTTAAAGATAACAGTCATTCTACAATCTTTAATTCCCTCAGGTTATGTCAAGGCATATCTAACTACACCCAACTTGTCTCAAACTCTGTAGTGTTTTGCTCATGATTGATTCTAAAGACATTCACAAATGCATGCAACACTAACTTACAAATGAAATTGAGATCAAATATTATTCTTGTAAATGAAATCACAATACAGAAAAAAAAAAATAATGTAGAGATTAATCAAGAATAGAAAACACTAAGAAATTTTTAAGCATGCAATGCTAGATTCCTAAGTATGAATGATTAATCAAACACAATGTCACAAGCAAAAATTCACAATTAATTAAAAAGATTAGATGCTAGATTATCAATAATGAAAGAGATTGATAAGCAAAAATAACATATAGAAATTCAAGGTGAGATTTATTTATTTATTTTAATTGTCTAAGCACAAAAATAATATTAATTACAACCTTAAATGACAAGTACAAACCAGAAAAAGTAAAATCCAACAACTTAAAAGACAAGAGTAATTTACCGACCAAAATTCAAATCAATGGACCTATTTGAATCATGCAAGCTGTAGTTGATGAAGATTGTCTCGCTGGTATTATACTAGCTGGTCTCTTTTTTGTTAGTGTAATATTGTCACTTTTTCTTCTTTTTTTGTCCTCTCTTTTATTTGTACTTTCCATTTTTTTTCACTCTTCTTGTTTTTTTCATCAATACAAAAGACAATTAGAAATAAAATCACAATTAAAAAAAAAAAAACTTTCCCTATTCAATTCCATTCTTTTTCACGTCTCTTCCTTAAAATATTTTGCTATAACTCCCAGGAAAATGAATTGGTAGAGGTTTCAAAGTGACAGGAAATAATACGTATACGGATTTAGCAGAATCTTCGAGGAGGTTGAGGGGGAGAGAACGGCGAGCGAGCCAAGCAACAAACTTGACGCTATGAGACAAAACCAATTGGTGAGTTCTTTGGTAGGCTTTCAAAAGTTTTGATCTTTCTAGCAATTTGGTTCTCTGGGTTTAGGGATTTTTGGGTGGAGGCTGACAATTTCTTGGGTTCTTTTTTCTTTTTTCTTTTTTTAACAGAAAGGCATAAGAAACTTTCTTTTTTGTTATATCACATGTTAATGATAAGAAGTCTCACAAATCTAGGGTTTTTTTCTTGAATTGTTTAGAATGTGAACAAGCTCATGAATTATTTAATTGTACGAACTATTAAAAAAAACCATATTCTAATACCAAAGTTTATAGGAAAAAAAAAAGAAGAAGATTTAAAGTATAATGAGAAGGGGGAAAAAGGCTAATGGAAGAAGCCAAATTAAGTTTGTGATTTTTATTCAATTCATCAAAAACTATATAACATTTAAAAAAATATGATATAAATATTAAAACCATAACTAGAATAATCAATTAGGCTTATAGCCCAATAAATAGAATACCTAACAATATTTAAATCAAGCCCAACAAATAAAATCTAATTAAAAAACCTTAATTAGAAGTTCAAATAAATTAAACTAAAAACATAAAGTGAAGCCTAATATCTTAATTGTTTGAGTTATTTTTCATCGTCTGTTATTATACAAGTATGTAAATAATATCTGGGGTCTAGTGTCCCACCATCTTTTCTTTTTGAAAAATAAACCAATTTATGCTGCTTAATCTAGCTACTTTAACATTAGTCTCTGTACGAGGAATTGCTGGCAAGATAGATGGCGATTACAAGAAAAGCCATGACAAACACAAAATGGTTAATTGTGACATATAATCTAACCAAGAGTTTCAACTTCCCACACACATGAAGTCACTGACGAGAATCTAAAAGCCAAAGTTTACAACTAATTCATGCCGTACTTTAGAGGTATCATCACAAATATATAATGTCATTAGTACTCCAAAACTTGTTGGGCAAGGAAGAGGCTCACTATAAGATTTTACAGTTTTACCGATAGAAATATTCTGTCGGTGTGTGATTAGAAGTTCGTTGGTAAATTATTTACCAACTATATTACCGACGGAATATGTCCGTCAGCTTTCCTTTCGTCGGTGATTCCACATTCCGTCGCTATATCGGTCAGAAAAACAAAAAAAACATTTGCCGACGGTTTTACAGACGGAATTTGCACGCCAAAAAAAAGGTTTCCCGCTTGAAATATACCGACAAAATAAAATCCGTCGGTGATATTGTGTATTACCGACGGACATTACCCGTTGGTAAATTTTTCGGTGAGTGTTTGAAATACCGACCGAATATATCCGTCTGTAAATTTATCGGTATGTTTGGCAGCTATTGTCAAATGCCGCATATTAATTCCGTCGGTAAATCTGTCAATGAGTGTATGAAATACCGACCGAATGTATCCGTCTGGAAATTCGTCGGTGATGGTGGCAGCTACTGTCAAATGCCGACAGATGAAGTCCGTCGGTAAATTTCTTTGTAATTGTTTTTTAAAAAATTTGTTTTTTAAAAATTATTTAGAATACATAATATAAAATGATATAAAGTAATGGTAATAAAAACCAATTATGCAAATAAAATTTATATTAAGCATCAAAAACAAAAAAGCAAGGTTAAATAATATTCATTACAAAATGAATGTATTTCAAAAAAATATTAAATGAAATTTTATAGGTAAATAATGTTTATTAAAAATTAATATAAAGGTGGAGCTGGAGGAGGAGGAAGAGGCTGGTGGTCATACGGCCAAAAAGAATTAGGCGCACCGCAATAATAAATATTCATTATGATCATTTATTTAACTTCCATACATACAAATTAATATATATAAATTTACGGAAATTACCACACCACAATACCATTGATAAAACTTAAAACGGACCTATTAAGCAAGCTATTAATTATTTCAAAACAGCACATGTAATTCGGTAATTCCATAAAGTTTTAATGATTTACAAACAAATACAATCTTACAAAATCTAAAACAAACCATAACATGTATAAAATTATACATTCATATACTACAAGTTTGTTTGAGAAATAACAATAAAACATGTACATCTACTAACAAAATACATATACTAAAAAAAACAACAAAATTGACATTTAAATGTTAAAATTTAAAAAGATAGAATTACTTCTAAAAATTGATAAAATCCATCAGCAAATCAGAATATGGATGTTATGACCACAAAACTTCAAGAAATATAACTTGTTGTGCTGAGATGAGGGAGATTTTTGTTTGGGTGTTGGTTGTTTGCAGATGGGGAGAGTTGGGATTAGGAAGAAGAAGGAGAAATAGGGGAGGAGAGGGTCAGCAGCAGGGAATTATATTAACTTTTTCCGACGGTTTCACTGACGAAAAACTTCGTCGGTGTATCCGTCGGCTTTTCTGTCGGAAAATAGACACGTCACCGTACGGACCCGCCATTTCAAATCCGTCGGTGATTCCGTCAGTATTTTTAACGGTGGACTGGTCATATCACTGTACGGGCCTGTCGTTTTGAATTCGTCGGAAAAAACTACCCCGCCAAAACTTCCACGTCAACGACCAGCCTTTTTTTAAAATTCTGAACTTTTCGCCTATAATTCAGTCGGTACTGAATTACGGACGGAAAAATTTTCGTCAGTAATTTCGACCTCAAATTACCGACAGAAATATTCCGTCGGTAAATCCGTTTCTATTAAGCGAATTTCTAGTATTGGCTGTTTGGAATTTTATTTTAAACGATATTTTTAAAATTATTGAATTTTTTTGCTTAGATCATTTTAAATTGATGTTAAAAATAATTTTTAAAACATAAAAAATATTATTTTAATATATTTTCAAATAAAATATTCTTTAATTACTATACTTTCACATATTTTCAAATAAGGACAAATAGCGAGGAAAAAAGAAAAATCTAGTACAGTTTATATGATAGTGAAAACTTCACGAAGCTTGCCAATGGGAATATATGTCCTACCACTCCTAAGATCCCGTGTTCGAGACTACGCTATGTATATACCAAAAAAGCAAAAACCAAAAAAAATTAAAGTTCTGGTTTGAGTAGAAACAATTTTAATTTGAAAGGTTAATTAGAAGGAGCAAACTCCACTTAGCCAATTAACTGCGCACAAAGTAACTAAAAGCCAAAGTGCAGGAGTGCAATCTCATGATGAATCACAAAAGAATCAACCGATAGCTGTATTAATCGCTAGTAATGATCAAGTATACAAATTTGGAAAGTGAGAGAGAGGGATCTGTTATACAGAGTAATTTTTTTTCTTTTAACAAGTCAATCTATTGAAAAATGATGGGAAAAACATGAATCATCATCGTCAAGATCCATTTAACATAACAGTAGAAAAGAATCGAAATTCAAGCCACAAATTCACGTACATACTTGATATTCAGAATCCTCGCATATATGCATGCTAGCTCGGTGATCCATGAATAAATATATATAAAGCTTGATTGAAGGTCGATGATAGATGACACTTCTTGCTTGCTCCTATATACTTTCTTATTGCCGGTCTCCCGGAGTTTATAAGATACTATACCAGAAAGGAAGCACTAACACATGAGAGAAACTGAAATTAAGTACAGAACTACAGCTACAATTGCCTGGCTCCATCCTGTCTGCCTTTTTCTCTATTCTATGGAGGAATGTTGTTGTTGCACAGAGAGAGGAAGGGAGAGTTTACATTGGAGCAGTGTTCATCAACCCTTTCATAAAGGGAATGCAAATGCTCTAAAATGACCCTTGATCTACAAAGTATTGTCTGTGAGATGCCTCCGCTTGAAGAGGGTGTTTTGGTCATAGAAGGAAGATGGTCATAATGGGTGGTTGAGAAAGATGGGAAGTGCTTGTCCTCTCGAGCCATTTCTTTCAGACTGTGCTTTTAATCACAGCCCCACCTCCCGCATCTCTCTAAGAATGGAGGGAGGGACCAAGAGAAGAGTGAGATAAAGGCATTATAGAGAGGGGACCCATGCAGTGGATATGGGAAGAGTCACAAGTTATTTGTTTATGTGCACGCCGCTTTTATTTTGTTGTGTTTTGACACTGTTTTGCTTTGCTTTGCTGGTGTTTAGAGGGCCTATGAAAAGCTCTTTTCAACTTCCCATTAGGTTTGTGTTCTGCTAATAAGACACAAACTCTCCCTTTCGCGGTCGGATTCGACCGCTTAATTAATTCTTCAATAGGGTCAATGCACACACTCCCGCAAAACAATCGAATATGTTTGCTATTTTGGATCGTCTCCGTCACGCAGCAGATATGGAAAAGATACCACGCTATCTGTCACAGTGGCTACAATCCCATCCAAGTTTCAGCTCCATCTGGCAACCCAACCTTAACTTAGTCCTTCATCCACTCGATTTCATCTGACAACTAAATATTCCTCCCTCATTGGATGGTATTCCCCATTCTTGTCTTTATTGTAAAATATAAAATACACAAGTAGAAAAGATACATAGAGTCAAGCACAAGTAATTATTGGAAAAACTCTCAATCTTTATTAATACCAATAACAAGAAAATGGCAAAATCCACCACTAACTATCCCAAACTATTGTAACTCTCTTGGCTTGCCTCCCACAAACCAACTGCACAGTTATCAACACCCATGCTGTTAGTCCTACTATGTCTCGGCATACCTTGGATTGTCGACTATCCAAGTTAAAATTCATGTTCAACATCAACTCATTTCCTGTTGAATCATTAAACATGCACTACTGTCGAACCTACCACTGTCTATGCATGCTTTCATTGCCTATGTATGCTATTATTCGTGCTAGTAGTTTTTTCATTAAACCTTGGACAATCTATTATTTAGATTCATCGTCAGCCCCAACTACCGATTCTATTGTCGTTGTTGATTTCATCGATGCTGTTGATTTTGACATTGTCCCATAAGTTGCCACTATCAACGATGTCGTTCCGACACTATTTTTGATAGTATATCATTAATGAATTTTAACCCCATTACAAACCTCCCACACCAAAAAACCCGACTTTCTCTTTAGCCAGACATAAAATTTCTTTGCACTAAGTATTTACATTATAATAAATTTATGCCCCACACACATAACCTCTCGGCTTTACCCTCATTCACATCTAGAACACTATTTGTTTATCCTACAATGCCATTAAATTTGACAATTGTGACAAAGTCTTCTATATGGTCCTACTTGTTTGCAACAGGATCAAAACATCTTTGAGTCAAACTCAAAGCATCAAGGACCAATACTCACCAAATAATAAAATATTTATAATAAAATAGAAAAAAAAATATGTGAGCAAAGTCTCACACATACTAATAATAATTTGTTGAAATCAAAGTTTGTCTATCAAAAAAACTTCAATACAAGCTAAATAATCTCATTTATAATAGGTAAAAAATCCAAAACAATGCTCAACAAATAATAAAATATTTTAAATAAAATAGAAAAAAAATCATAAATCAATTAAAAAACTAATATAATTCATAAATAGTAGCTTCTGAATCTTATCATCAAGCCTTCTTGAAATTCAATTGACCTAAAATTTTAATCCAAAATAGAACAAGATCTCTGAAAATTTTTAATAAAATTTCAATATGATCCAATAGTCAGATATAAAATTATGTCTGTTAAAATAAAATTATATATTAGAAAAAATAAATTTCTAACTACTGAAATTAATTAGTCCATTAAATAGATAAATTGGGCCTCTTTATATGTAGATTAGATTGATCAAAGTATGATCATTAGTTGTTAAGTTGTAACCTTCTTAAAATTCACTTTGGCCCAAATTCTATGAATAACCTATTAAATGCATCTTTAAGTTTCTTTATCCATGATCTTGTAATTAGTCTAATTGAAATTTGCAATGAATCTTTTGGTATAGTCCTAATCATATCATCACTGGTTTGGAAAGTTAACCGGGTTGTCTTAGCAATTTTTTTCTTAGTTGATTTTTTTTTTAATTTCATTACTAGACATTTGATTGACGAAATTGAACTTCATAATTTATTTTGATTTGTTATATATAAGGTTATCATGGTCTTATGACCTGGATTATAGATTTGGTTGATCTAAGTTGATCTAAAATGTTCTCATTTTAATATTTTTTAAAAAAACATCTTAAGTTTGTTTTAAATAAAATTATATTTTTACTAGTTATCTAATTCATATTTGAACTAGTCAAGTTGATCAGATCATATAAGAATAATTTTAATATAATTAAAAAAAAATTCTAATAAAAAGATATTAACAACAGCTTTTGCATTTAAAAAAAATGATTTAAACGCCGGATGAACGATCTAGTTTATACTAAAGTTCAAAGGTTTATATGTGAAAGGATACGATGGCGAAACAATCGGCGTTGGATGGTTCAAGTTTGACACGTGACCTTTAAATTATATGTGGTCATGATTTAATTATAGATATGTTTGTTTGTACTATGATAGTGTGTGCATGACTCATAAAATTTCTTTCGTTGGAGGATGTAACAAGAATAATAAAATTAGTGGGTGATGATTAAGATAGGTTTAAATAAATCAATCTTAATACACATGCCTCTCCTTGAGGGGTGGATAAAAGGGATGAGATTAAATATTAGTATTGAGCCCCTTTTTATTTCTTACATTGACATTCTTTTATCTTCGTAAGAAAATAAAAATTATGAAATTCTTTCATTTTCCCTTTTTCCTTTTTTTTATTATATATGTAAATATTTTAAAGCAAAATAGATATATATAAAAGGATCCACAAATTAGTTTTTACACTATCAACGATGAAACACTAAATGTGTTTGGATTGGAGGTAATTTATATTTTTTTTAATAAAAAACATATTTTTTAACTTTTAAAAATATAATTTATATTTAAATAATATTGTACCTTTTAAAAAAAACTACCACAACTTTAAGCTAAACTCACTCTAATTAAGTTTCCGCCTTGCATCATAGGAGAAAAGGCAAGAAGAACGCGATTTGATGGAGTGGAAGGAGTACGCTTCAAATTTTGAAATTTGGATGAGCTTCGGAATCCTAATTTTTATTCTTAGGATATGTAAAGAAAATACAAAGATTTTGACTATTGTTGCAAAAAATTAGATTTTGAGAAAACCTTCTCTCTAACCTGGAGTCCTTTTGATGTCATATATGTTAATTTTCTGTTTTGTTTATTTTATTACTATTTTCAGGGTTTTTTTATTAAAAAAAAAAAAGTAGAGAACTTGTATGGTTGGGCAATAATCGGGAGTGATGCTTAAATTATTTGAAGTTGGAGAGTGCGATTTTATCCCTTACCTTGTCAAGAATTTGATATCTTGAACTTAACCTTACGTCTCTTATACCCAATGTCATTGTCGACCATTTATGTTCTCAAACCTATTTTGAATCCTATCGTAGCTTGATTCTTGAGTGCCACTATCCAAATACCGTCATAGACCGGGCGTCCTTGATTAGAACTCAATCTCACCTCGTCTTGATTAAATAAAGTCATCTAAAAAAAATAAAGAGATTCATAATATATGAAATTTTTAGGGTTTGTTGTAAATCTCGATTCAAAGAAACATATAATTTGGTTATTTATTTTAAATCTAAAAAAATCTTGATTCTTGAGGATTTTTTTAGATAAATCTTCTAAATATTTTAGGTTTGTTGGGTTGAGTTTTTAAAAATACAAAATTAGATTTTGCGTCATTTTCTTCTTCTTCTTCTTCCTTTTTATTTTTTATTTTTAGTTTGGACCACCTATACATATAAAAAAATTAAAGGTGATATTGATATTTTGAGTTGTTTAAATCTTATTTTATTAGTTTTTTTATTTTTATAGTTTTTTTTTTCAGGTCTTTTTATCGTTCATATTTCACACAAATTCATATTGATACTCATGTTTTTGTATTTATAGTTTTCAATCTTTATTACTTCTTGAGTCTTTATATTATTTCATTACACCATTAAGATATTAATATTTGATTTGTTGTGAATAAGTTTCTTAAGAAACTAAAGTATTGAGAATTGAGTGGTAAAAGAAAAATGTGAGAATATTAGAGTGAAAAGGCTTAAAATTTATGTGAAACACGAAAAGAGTAACATCTATTGAGTGTAAACATGTAAATCTTCTTATAAAATTTTACAATGTTAGTGAAATATAAAAATTTAAACTACTGATAAATGAATTAAATTTATAATTAGATTTTTGAATTAAAAAGAAAAGGGTAAAGTTGTAAACCCTTTGTTACAAATATTTCAAGTTAGTGGAACACCAGAAATTTGATTAGGAGATAAAACAAATTAAATTGATAAACACAGTTGAGAAAATATTTTAAGATTAAAAGGAGTATAAATTATTTTATAATGTTTCTCTATGAATTTTTGTATTCATTTCATTTGATTATTATTCTTGAAAATTATTTTACAAGATTTGAAGTGATTGAAATTGGGATTAGATGTGTTCTAATCCAGTTATATGATGAAATGGTTAAATCTAGGATTATTGGACTCTTTAAAATAAATGAGTGTAAAGATCTATTTTTTGTGTTGTCAATAACTTGGTATTAATATTTTTAGGGGAAACACTATTGAATTTGGGTAGATTTTAAATAAATAAAAAATTCCCTAGCTTTTTACTCAAATTAAAACGTTAATTGCACTAAAAATCTAAGTATTAAATGGGGTCGTTATTGTTGGTATCAAAGCCCTGGATTAGGTTTGGTATTTGTAATGGAAATTGATATATGTTGAATTATTTCAGGACGATTCATATGAGGCAAGGTATAAGGACAAATCCCTCTCCAATATAAAAGAGGTCTCATGGTATAGATTCCAAAAGAAGGCAGTGAGAGGATTCCTTAGTGGATAATGCCTCTTTTATGTCACCACCATTTATTTAGTCGAGGTAGAGGGAATCATTTAGGCTTCAAGATGATACTATTTCTAAACATGTTGGGGTGTCCCAAACCAAAACGGTCAGATCATCAGGGCAAGTAGTTATGCCTCCACTAGTAGCACCTATAGGAGCCCCCACACTATATGTTGACCTTGCTTTAGTAGCATAGTTAGTGAGGGCAACAACTAAGGGTATAACTAGTGTATTAGCCACAATAGCCACAACACCCACAGACGATGTGGTTGTCTTAGTATGGATTGTAAAGAGTATGAGGGAAATGGGTTGTGAGCTCTTCTTAAGGGAACAAGAAATGGAGATTGCTGGGACATGAATTAGGAAAGTGGAAAAGATTTTGATTTAGATCAAGGTGATAGAAGATTTACAGGTAGACTATGTTGTAACCTATTTTTAGGTCCCCGCATAAAAAAATGAGAAAATACAAAAACAAAATTCAATCAATCAAAAAATATATCAAAAAATATTGTAGGAAAAGAGGATGTCAAAGCGCCTAGAAAATGACCAAAAATTTGTTAAGGAGGTTAAAAAAAATAAAAAAAGATTGGAATTTGACAGTATATCATTGACCGGTGAGAGCCTTATTAATAAAAAAAAATTGATTTGAGGAAGAAAAGTACAAAATTAGATGTTTATGGACTCAATTAAATTTTATTGAATGTTTAATTGAATTTATAAAGGGTTGATTACAAGAAAAACTAATTTTTAAGTCAATTTAGTCTTTAATTGGAAGAAATTAAAGTTTTGGGGTCGAAGTAAAAATTTTAAAAGTTGATTTGGTCAAATTAGGGACTTAATTGCATAGATATTAAAGTTTGATGGCCAATTAAGGACTTGATTGAAAAAATCTAAAACCAAGGACCAAATTGAAAATGCGTAAAAATAAAGGGACTGAAATTGACCAAATCAGGGGTCAAATTGAAAAAATTGAAATTTATTAATCAATTAAGGATCAAGTTGTATGAATCCAAAATCAAGGACCAAAGGGAAAAATGCGCTGAAATCTGGGTTTAAATTGAAGTTTTTCATGGGTAAAATTGAACAAATTTAAAATTTTAAAGCCAATCAGGGGTGTAGATAGAAATGAATCACAAATTGAAGGACTAAATCGTAAGATACTGTTCATCTTCTTCTCCAGCGGGGCTGGTTGGGTGGCCACCTTCCCAAGGCATTTGGCGCCTCGTTTCTTCACCAAATTGGATAAAACGTACATGCAAACGATCATGTGATACCTATCTACACACTAATGTAAGTTGTTTAGGTTGATCAAGGCTGCAAAGGCGGTGGCACCGCCCTAAAGTGGCCAACCCGACCAGCCATTTTCCTACACAAAATTGACAATTCATCATTTCTACTTTGAGCCGATGGTTGGGATGCTTTCGGGTCGAACCAAGGGCTAAGATTTTGCACCAGAAGAGACAAAATGTCCCTCTTCCACCATCTATAAATAGATTTTATCTTCATGCTCCAAAGGGGTGAGGAAGGGGGGGTCCAAAGTTAAGAAAAAATCATCTTTTTTCCAGGTTCCCAGCAGCTGCTCCTCTCTCTGTTTCTCTCTCCATAATGGCCTCCTGCCACAAC
The DNA here is from genome assembly GCA_033617975.1 of Populus alba x Populus glandulosa. Taxonomy (NCBI): domain Eukaryota; kingdom Viridiplantae; phylum Streptophyta; class Magnoliopsida; order Malpighiales; family Salicaceae; genus Populus; species Populus alba x Populus glandulosa. Next base: position 13,727,885 of record CM066147.1, on the reverse strand, counting down.
CACCAGAGTCATCGCCAGCTACCACCATCCTCCCAATCGTCGATAACAACACCTGCACCATGAGAAACGAAAGAAGAAGCAAAAACAGAGACAGACATAGGAAGGAACACAAAACAAAGAAGAAGAGTCACTACAGAACCACCATCATAGCAGCTGCCACCTGGTTTCCCAGCCACCGTCCGCAGTCCCAGTCGCTGCCACCGCCACCAGCAGATAATAAAAAAAGAACAGAAAAGCAGGGGGAAGATGAGGTAGAGAAAGAGGAGAAGAGAAAGGAAATGAAGTGGAGTGAAAAGGAAGCACAAAGGAGAAGAGAAAGCACCACCATCCTCAGTCCTGATCCGCCACCAGCACTACCACCACCATTGTTAGGTAAGCTTCCCTCTCCCTTCTGCCTCCGCCTGCTTCTCCTTCTTTAGCATCATCTCCACTGTTCACGTAGCATATGAACAGTGGAGAGTGAATTACGTGAGCAATGGAGAGTACTCTACAGTTCACTAGGCCGGACAAGTCCAATCCAAAAAAAATATTTTGGAAAATGTGATTTCTCCGTGTATTTGTTTATTGAATTTTGGCTAATATCGGGTTGTATTTTAATACCATAAAAATATAAATCTAGTACTAAAATATCCAGTTTTCGTCAAAACATTAAAAAAAACGTCTTTGTTTTCATGCATATGGCCAAGTCATATTGTATTTTCATACAACAAAGAAAACTTCAAAAAAAATATATATATGTTTTAGTTTGCAATTTAGCTTTAATAATCAGTTTATTAAAGTCACAACAACTTGCCCAATATTTCAAAACAAAACCCAAAAAAAATATTTTGTTATCTTTTAATATCCAAGATTATGAATTTATACGTAAAACGTATTTTCAATATTAAAAAGGTAGTTTTTTTATAGATATTAGAATGGTTAGGTTTTACCCCATAAGATAAGAACCACCTTACTAAGGAGGGCTTTTCTTGAACCATAGACGGACCAACAATTAAAAAACATCGTAAGACCTTAGATTTTTATCAGACAATAAAACAATGCAGCTTACCTTAGGTAGGGCGTATTTGGGGTACTAATACCTTCCCTTTATGCAATCAATCTCCGTACCTGATCTCTGAGACCAGTTAGGGTTCCTAGTAACCAAAAACTAGGTGGCAACTCCCATTTTATTTTTCACTGATAAGAGACAAGAATTCCTTGTCTCCCTATATTTACCAAAATAGATAGACATATAACACTTGATGTGATAGTGAACGATCGTCGCGATGCCACACACGTGCGACAGACTATACCACCCAATTATTATCAGACAGAGCACAATCTTGATAGGAGACTATACAGTCGATGCGGACCATAAAGTTATAGAAATAAAGTGATTTCAGGGTACATTTGAGAATAACTTCATTCCAAATATCATTATAAGGTGAAAGAACAAGAGTTTTTGACTTTGAAGTATGATTACATATCAATGCTTGATTATGAGAGGAGGTTCCATAACCTCTATATATTACTTTTAATAAATTATTTTCATAATTTTATATCTTGTACTATTTTTATTTTAAATGAATTATTTATACAAGCACAAATTTGAGTGGGATAGCGCCAACAATAGTGTTGTAAGGAGGGTATGGAAGAATCACGCAGCAACTATGCAACATCAAAAATAATATAATTTTTTGTTTTATAATTTTATGTTCTAAATTCTAATTTGTTGCTATAGAAGTAGGTTGCGTAATTTTTGGTATGACACAAAAAAAAAAGCCAAAAGATATAGAGGAGATAACGGTCTAGAAGGCTGGAATGAGGTGGTGGTTTGGCGGGAATTCAAACCACCATTCATCTCGGGGGATATATGGACGCAATGTATTGAGCACGTGACGTCTGATCAATTCACACGATGCTCACAGTCCGGTGCCGACAGCTAGAACCGACAAATTCATGGTTCGATGACCACGCACACCGGCGACTCTATTTCGTTCAGTGCATATGTGAAGCGGATGGTAAGATTAATTTAAATTAAATATATCGTTAATTAATTTGTTGTTACTTATAAATATATTTAACTTGCAACATTTGTTTTTCTTACAGAATACGTCTCTTGGACGTGAGCCGAGCCCAATAAAGCTATTTGTCGAGATGCACGTGCGGAGTGAAGACCGCCAAAAGGAAGTGCAACAGTTCGTGGACAACCATGCTCAACACTTCTTGGTATGTTCATTCATTCATTTTATTTTATAAGTTATTATTTTCTTGAATTGAATATGATGATTTAAAAAAAAAAAAATCAAGAGACCTATAATAGCTGGTTGAGGGAGAGATATGGGAACAATCCTTCAACCAATCCGAATTTCAATGCGAATTTATAGATGGAGGTAAGATTGTCTGGTGGACCCGATAAAAATCGGGTCAACGAGCTCTTCAACACTACGGCTGAAAACTTGTTAACGGCTTGTAGTATCTCAACCCTTGGGAGCTCTCTATCAGTATCGAGCACCTAGTCTGAGGAGTTCATGGCCTTGAAATAATAATATGAACAACTCTCAACGGATTATAAACAGCTTCATCAAATGGTCATGGACATTAGATCAATGATGGGTGATGATACATGTGTAATCCCTTTTTTGTTGTACGGTCCCGGTAACAACCAACCTTCTCCTTCTCCGTCATTATTCTAGTTTAATTTTGTTTTTGAAACACATTAAATTTGTAACAAAAATTTGGATGAATATTATTTAATATTATTTTAATATTTTTAATATTTAATACAATTTTATTTGGTTAATTAGTTTTTTTACTACTAATCGATATAAGATTTAAAAAAAAAATATTTATTCTAAATAATTTTTAAAAAATATTTTTAAATAAATACCGACGGCCTTACAGACAAAACAAGTCTATCGGTATTAGACAGATAGTTGAAAAAAATTTACTGCCCATGCAACAATCAACGAAGATGTTATTTCGTCGGTGATTTACTATTGACAATACCGACGAACTATATCCATCAGTATTTTACAAAGAGTTCTAAAATATTTAATATCCATGCCAGATGATTTACCTGTGGAAATACAAATGGAATAGGTTCGCCAATAAAGTTCTAGCGCGAAAAAAAAAAAAAATTTGGCACGCTTTGTCTGTTTATAAGACCATCGGTGTTGTTCAAATTCTGACTGAGGTCTTTCAATGGAAAAATTGTCCTTCACACATGCATCCTTCTACTTTCTCTCTTACATTTTGATACAGAAAATTCAAATGTTGAAACCATTTATTTTTAAAACTTTTGAATTCCAAAGTCAGAAAAGGATTTACCTTGTCGAAATTTCTTGGCAAGATTAGGAAACATCTACTGCACTTGTTGGAGGTTACAAATCACCAACAAATACAGATTTCCCCATGAATTTGCATGCAGTCATCAGCAAATTGTGTTAACCCATGCCAAATTCTACTGTTCATAACTCCACATGGTAAACTAGGCAGGTCAGACACGGTTAAGGATTAAAGTCAACACACAGGATTCGTATGCTTAAATAACTTGAAGAAAGAACAGTTTATCATCATCAACAAATGTTCTGCTGTCATCATCTCCATTCAAGAAGCTTTGCATACAAACACAAGGCTGATGTTGACAAAATAATCATTTCACATTTCCATAATGAAAAATAAATAAACATTTCACATTTACCTGACCCTAAGATCGTGGAACAAACAAGGTGGTGGAACCCAGAGATACTGAACTGGAACAAGCCTGCCCAACCTACACGAGTATATTTTATTTCATCCAACGAACACAAGTATCCAAATCAAGCTAAAACTACTTCGTGGGGGTCAAAAGCTTAAGATACCGACACAACAATGCACCGACGGACTAAAGAAACAAAACCTAAAACGGAGAAGAAAATTAAGAATACAGTCAGCTGGGGAACTCATTAAAGATTATCATGTGAGCTTTGTATACAAACGAGGATGCATAAATTATCATCCCAGGAAAGACGGATGCTGAGACTACTATGCTGAAAACTGTTACAAGCGCTTCCTTCCCTGCCCATCATTCAAGCTCCAATTTGAAATCTTGCTTCATATTCACGGGTTGGCTGCACACAAGTATAAATTCTTTCAGAAAATGGAATAACATGTTGCTGCAAACTAAAAGCAGCATGAACACGAGGACAAAGATGAAAAGACAACACAGCTGCTTTGATGGTTTTGCAATTTCTTAGGATAGTAGTTCCAGAGGGCAGAAAACACTTTTCTACTCAGAAGTAGAAACTGAACTCCCTTTTGTGTTACGGGTGTCAGTTAAGCATTCAATTCTTCTTCCAAGTACAAGAGGAAAAACATGCGGCTGCAAACCAAAAATAATAGGGGCAAGAGGACAAGTGAAGCCAACAATTTAGCAATTTTTAAGGAAACAAAGCCACTTCTCACTTGGAAGAAGAAAAGGAACCTCCATAAAACTTAAAGTTTAGAATTCCATTTTTCTTGCAAGGTACCTTGGGCATACCCAGCAAATCTGCTCTTTGTATGGAAATGCATAAGCTAAGATCAACAACATTTTGAAAACAAAATTTGGGCGGCCATGTTGAAAGACTTGGTATCCAGTCCAAAAGTAGAACCTTAAAGACCCCATTGATAAAATCTCAGTGGCAGTTATAGGGACCAGGATCCCGGAAGTATTCAAAATAGGCTTTTCAAATCTCGGTCCCAGATGAGTATCACGCATTTTCAAAAGCATTGAACTTGAATAAAGAATTGCTAGAACATGGAGACAATCAAGAAAATCATGGAAAGTTGAAAATTGTTACCATGAAAACTGCTAAAATTAACCTGCGTGCAAACCATCTCATATGCATTGCACGCTGAGCTCCAGCGGCTGCTTCAATGCTGCCAAATCGTAGATAAACACAACCAGCACTATTCCTACAGGTAAAATAAAACAGTTGAGAAAGAAAATGAATGGCATCCCAACTCAAAGAAGCACCCCTGTAGTTGCAAGCCTATAAGTTTTAGCATTGCACCAAGTAATGGCTCTTAAAAGTGGCATCAGCTTTTGAAATGGCATTAAAATAGAAATGCCCACAAAGATGGCATTTTGACAGGGTTAATGGATTGGGTATATGTGACAACACGACAGTATCAGACCATTGAAAGGCCATACTCATTCTTTATTCTTAAAAATAGCTTCAGATAAGGTGAAGTTCAGAAACTTCACTTGGTTGTGACTTTGAATTAGCACTACACTCTATTTGTAGTGCCCTGCAATTAGAATTAGGGTGGGGGAGCATGTAAAACATCTCAATAACAATTCCATGTCACCAGAATTTTGACAGGAAATCAAGAGGCCTAAGAAAATAATCATTCAACAGGTATATTAATATCCTTACATAAGCGCCAAAACCCTAACAGGACACTAAAACAGAGAACTGAAAAGAACATGGTTCTAAACAAAATAAAACTCCTAATTAACTCTAGTCTCCTAGATGTCACAATAACCAAAACTAACAAGATTTGCAGAAAACAAAAGCAATGAAATAAAATATTTAATTTTCCTAAAACATCTATGTTGTTAATCTTCCATTTGTTCCCCATTAGAGCACTTATAAGAACCTATATGGATAAAGTTCCATGAGCTATATACTTACTTGTCCACAAAAATATGATCCACCTGACCATACTTTGAACATTCTTCTTCTACATCCTCTTTAATGTCCAAATCAAAATCTGGTTCTGTCTGCAACATTTTCAAGAGAATCAGTACTTCCCAATGGAGAACCAGGGAAAAAAAAACAAAAAAAAAACAACCTCAGTGGCTGGATCAAACATATTCTTTAACAATAGACACTCGCTGGGTTGCCCGATAGGTTCATAGGCAGGGGAAGATAAAACTGGTGCTGGAAGTGCTGCAGCTCCTATAGCAGTTTGCCCAATGATAGGCAAGCTAATGGCTTGTTGATTCGAAGCTGAACCATTTAGCAAAGGTACTCCGAGAGAGCCTGCAATACTGGAATCGGGGCTAGATTTAAGGTCAAGGAATTGATATTTATATAGGGAAAAGAAAACACAAGGTAAGATAAGCAAACCTTGTAGCAATACCAGTGCGATCCAGCTTCTGCATAAGCAATGCTCTTGATTGAGCATTCAAGGCCTGAATGGGAAAAGTGAAAATCATTACATCAGATGAATTGGAGAAATTAAAAATGTAAGCAAAAGAAACAGTACAACTATTGACACTCTTGCTGATGCAAGTTGGTCCCATACCCTCAAACAATAATATCAAGAACTCTAACCTCAACTAATCAATAAATAAATCATCAAGTTTTGTTGCTGGAGAATCAATTTTCCCAGTATGCAAAATTTTGAAATTGGCAGCAGCATGTTCATTTACCTTAGTGTCTCAAAATCTTAGTAAAAACTACAGTCTCCAGATGCAGTAATGAGTTTTCCCATTGTCAATTCTGAAGTTATAAACTTTTCTAGATAGTTCATTTGACATTTTTTATGGGAGAAAAATAGGAAATAAAAGCAGAGACTCGGATACAAATTATCTCAAATCTTTGTGAATATAATGAAATGCTCTCATCCACATTCAAAGTTGCAGTGTCAAACGTTGCCAGCCTGTTGTCAGCATGATCTACAATTTTAAATACTTTTACCCTAAAGTAACAATTCTTCCACTTTGAAGTTGAATCAACAAACATCATTGTATTCATGAGAAATCTATACCTCATTACATGTTCAAAATTTTTGTAATTAGATGACCCCTGGCTCATAAATGCATTAATGACAAGGACAAAACCTCAATCTAACATTCATGCGAAAATATTAGCAGCAAAGTTACCAAGTTAATTTCTTTTGAAAAAATGAACATGTGGATCTAAGAAAACCTAACAATCCAAGATATAGAGTTGCGAAATATTCAAGGAAGACAATATAATTTTTTTATTGCAAGGGTCACAACCCTATGAAAGCCATTCATTATGCGGTAACAAAACAGTAAGATGTGAACTGTTAACCATGTAGATAACAGGCTTCCAAATCAGTAAGGTAAGTTTAACAGTCTATCTCAACAACCACCACTCACGAAATTGACCAAATTCAATTCATCGCAATGCTAGTATGTAACTAACTGTACAGACAGAGCAAATGCCCTATCCCATATATCGTACCAGCTCTAATCATAACTCATTTGGGGTCATCTTATATATAAACACCTCAAACTTCTTATTCCTAACTGATGTGGGAATTCCAAACTCATGTGGAACTCAAAAGCTATTTGCATGTCCTTCCAGGACAAGGATGACAATTCAATTTACTCATTGACAATAAAATTTGAGGTTACTATTGATCCAAAAAATCTGAATTAATTAAGTCGCTGATTTTTATAACACAATTATCAATATATATATATATACACACACACACACTATCCATGTTGGTAAAACTTGTAAATTCTTGTCTCAAAGTGTCAATATTTAAATGAGACGTTAGCAAAGAGCATCACAAGAGAAAAATAGTCAATTACTTCAATATAAGATCATCACCTCTAGTGGCATGCCAACAAAATTCCCCCTGGACAATCAACATAAAGCTCAGGAACAGAGGCCAATTAACAAAGAACCCCCCCTTGCCCAATGCATAAAAAACAAGATCGCAAATCAACATAAAGCTCAGGAACAGAAGCCAATTAACAAAGCAAACCAACCATAATTTCTAACATTGAAAATCAATATAAATCTTCAACGATTCCATTAGTGAAACAAACAGCACATCAGGTCCTTTGGTCTTTTTCCTATTCCCTTCATTCACAGAACTTTGTTTCTCTTTTTCCCCCACCTCTTTTCATTTGAATCCTTCCTTCTTGTAGAAAATTATTCTGGGCAATGTGATTATACACTAATATATTCAAATACATTTTTTTTCATTGTATGATTTACAAAAATTGTTTTGGATTCATAAAAATTAATGTACATTTTCATTCTTGACAAATTATGGTGGATTATGACCCCCCCCCATAAAAAAATAGTGATAATAATAAATAAATAAAGTGGCTGAGCCGCTGATCATGCAAGTTCACTCGTAATGAATGGCAAAATTTAACTCACCAATCCACCACCATCGTCATCATCGAAGTCTGCAGATTTTGCTCCAGTGTCTTGCTGCCCACCATGTTCTGTAACAGATGAAACCTATATGTACACAAACAATTCATCACAGACCTTTCCTAAGGAATATGATTAGCATTATCAATTGCCATTTACAGCTAAATCAGCAAAGACAAATAGTTTCCTGGCAACAACATGCACTTTCACATGTACAGCATATGAAAAGCAACCTGGTATGTTAGGCATACCTTAATTGTTCGACCAGCAATCTCCAATTTTCCATTCAAAGCACTTTGTGCAGCCTTTGCATTTTCAAGTTGAGTGAACTGTAGAAGAGTGGATGAATTAATCAATCAACAAATTAAGAAGATTAAATAGTACAGAAAAATTTTGCAATTAACAAGAAGTTATCACCGACTTGAACAAATCCGAAACCTTTGCATTGTCCTGTCTCAAGGTCAAGAGGCAGTTGTACAAGCTCCACAGTACCGAATGGTTCAAAAAGCTGAGAGTAATACAGAGAAGAAAGACAAGACATTATGTAAGAGAAACAGGATGAAAGTTTTAGTATTTCGAAGTACTAGTGAAGGGAACTTGCTCATCCTAATATTATTAAAAACTTCTATCTGTCTCTTCAAAGCTAATAAGGTATCACACAGACCTTTACACATCAAAATTTACACACAAAAAAAACCATAAAAGCTACTGGAGTCACTGACTGTTGATTCAACATCCATGGGAGGTTAAGTAACACTTCCATCAGCAACATCAAATATTAAGGCTAAAATGTCCTCCCACAGTTCATGAATCTGTAATGTCCAAGTCTATGCAGTAAGGAATTGTTGACCAAAGGCTTCTGACACTGAAACATACAGATTTTCTACAAGCATCCTAAAGTTCTTTGCCAATTTAGCAGAGGTGAACTAGTCTGTACATAATTCTTCTCTTACTTGCAGCTTATCCTTGTTAAGAAAGAAAATTGAAAGTTACAAAAACAAAAGGTAAACTAGTCTCTCTCAATGAATAATAAACCAAATGAACTATCCAATCTTATTACCTGTCTAAGCTGCATTTCAGTCATGTTAAAATGCAAATTTCCAACATATAGTTTTCTGTCAACAGGTCCAAATGGTCCAGCAACACCACTTGTGCCCCCACTAGAAGCACTAGACTGAACCAGATTCTTTTCAGCCTCAGAAGGCTTGACCATCACAGGTTGCCCAAAAAGGAGTTGACCTGAAAGAGCTATTGCCATCGGCACAGACATTGCATCATAGAATTCAACATACCTGCAGTTACACCAGTGCAGTAAATTAACTTGTCAGAAAATAAGAGACAAGAAATCAAAATTCCAAAGCGTATAGCAAAGAGATGTAGGGAAAAAAACTAGTTTACATGCCCGCGTTGTAGGGTTGGATCAAAATTTTTTGAACATAACAAAAACTATCCAGGTTATAAAGAATTATTTGGCATTTTTATTAAACCTAGCTGAGCAGGTCAATCTTAAAATCTCTCGATCCAACTCCTTACATAACCCGAGTTTAAAGTTGAACGAGTTGCATCGATGTGACTCAATTGTCTTGGCCGATTCAAAGGCATCCTAACCGACTGGTAAAAAGTCTAAGAATGAAATTGATTAAAAAAAAAAGTATAAAATTGACATAAAAAAAACGATTGACCTAACTTCTTGCCTAACCCAAGTTTGAAATTAAATTATGTGGGAGTTGCCCTGACCCGATCGATTTCGTTAGTCCGAAGACAACCAAGCAAACTGGTAAAAAAAGTATGAAGAATTGAAGAAAAAAAAGGCATTGATAGAAAAAACTTCTTGAACCGACTTCTTGCTTAAACCAGGTTTAAAAATAAATCGTGTGAGAGTTGCCCCAATGTGATTCAGTTGACTTGGTCAGTCAACCCGGATGATTGTTAAAAAAGTTTGAGGATGAAATTGAGAGAGAAAAAAGATGAAATTCAAAATAATAATTAAAAAAAGGGGGGGGGGATTAAACATGAGTAGAAAAGAATATGTTAGCTTATGCTGAATTTCTTTCCATGAATCAGATGTCTCATGTCATAGAATATGTTAGCTCATTGGAATAATAATAGGAAACCAAAACAAAATGAACAAATATAAATACAATTAAAAAGGTTAGCAACAATCTCCATTTTGACTTGTTTTGTGTAGAAAAGCCCAAAAATCACTAACAAATGAACCTCACTCAATGCTCAAACCAATTTAAGGCTCAATTGATAAAAAAATTAGATGGTTTTAGAAAACCAGATTCTGGTTACCCTAAGTTCTTAAGCAAAATGGCTGCCAAAACCAAACTATGCTGACGTAAAGGATCAACACTAGACCAGAATGGGAGCACCAATATTGAACACTACAACTAATTATCCATGCCTCATAATCAAGTCTCTTTACTTACAGAACACTTAGAAAAAAGAAAATCAGAAAACTAAAACAAAATTAGGTTTATGTCATCTACCTTGAGTGCGCTGCAAGAATTGATTAAACATGAGTGCAATGTATTCCCATCATCCCTCATCATTATCGCATTGCTAGTGCATTTAAGAATATAGTTAAAGTTGATTCTTGGAATCAATATGCTAAGAGTTACTTTAGAAGAATACAAGTGCATAAGTATCTTGTTGTCCATACAAAAAGGCACATACCCAACTCCTTTTGACCGCCTTGAATTTCTATCCATTATCAATCGAACATCCCTCACCTGAAAAATCAAGGAAAATTAATTTAAAATCAAATTGTACAACAGAGTGGATTTGCAGTGGGCAAAAATATTTCAAACACTTCAAACTACATAAAAAACACCTATCAAGATGCATTGCATTACAAGGATTAACAATCTTGTCTACGCTACTTTTGCACCCCACAAGGTAAATATAGATGTTGGTGTTGTGTTTGATGGAGAAAGCATTACCTTTTATGCTAAAAAAAGTGAGATTCTTTATGGAGCTTCATTGTTCATATCAACAAAGAAGCTCTCTTTTTTCAATTCAGTCATCCCATTTTTCCATCCCTTTTTTATTTCAATTTCAACTTTTTTTTTTCAATTTCATCCTCATTCTTTTTTTAACAATCATCCAGGTTGTTTTTAAACCAGCCAAATCAAATAGATCACATTGGAACAACTCTTACACGATTTAATTTTAAACTCAAGTCAGAGAAGGAGTGGAGTCAAAAGGGTTTTTTTGTTGGTTTTTTTTGTCAATTTCATCATTTTTTTTCTAAATTTTGTCCTCAAACTTATTTTAATGGTCGCCCAAGTTGTCTTTGGGCCAGCCAAGTCAACCCAGGATGTTTTGGGAGTTAGCAAGTTGACTGAGTCACGTTAAGCAAATCCCACACATTTTAATTTTAAACCCAAGCTAGGCAAGAAGTTGCCAAGAGGTTTTTTTCTGACAATTTCATCCTCAAGACTTTTTTTACTAGCCAATTAGGTTGACTTTGGACTGACCAAGTTGATTGAATCACGTCGGGGCAACTCACATGATTTAATTTTAAACTTGGATTTGGCAAAGATTCGAATCGAGAGGTTTTAAAGTTCACCCGTTGGGCCGGATTTAATAACAATATCAAAAAGTTATCTACAACCTGGATGTATTTTTTGTTACATTTTAAAAAAAATTAGATCTGAAACGTAGTGGAGGGCGGGCATGTAAACTAGCGGTAACTAAAATATCAAGGGTCCAATTACTGAGGAAGACATTGTTGGAATGAAAGAGGAAGAAGTTGAATAGGGAGTGCTGCATCCATTTTGAATTATATATCATTGCAGAAGAATAGAATCTGCCATTAAGATGATTCTAGAGCATCATGTTTGAATTTCCAAAAAAACAGCAGCATTTGGGATGACACTGTTTCTTAATACCAAGCTAAATTGCTCAATGCATTTGAACATTTTAACTAATATCGCATATCTAAAATGAGACAAAAGAAAGTCATTACACTACTTGTAACTGAGGAAGAATAAAGCAACGGTATTTCAGTAACATACATTCATGTCCTCAGCAGTTTCTCATGCAACAAATCATAATAATTCTCACACGCACAAGGTTGAAATAAAAAGAGAAGTTCGTAACAAAACCTGGAAAGACCACAATGAGCTTTGATACAAAATTTATAAAATCCAGAAACATGCAACTATTTTTGCATTATAAATATAAAAAACAAACCAAAGACCACTAACCTTGCCCGCTTTTGAGAAGAATTCATAAACATCTCTCTCTGTCACTTTTAAAGGCATCTATCATAAAACAAAAAATCCATAACAAAGCAACACCTATGTGAGAAAACAATGGAACCACATATAATCTATGATTCTATGACTAATAATCATTTAAAAATGGAGAAAAAAACAGCAGTGCAAACCATCAACCTGGTACACAAAAACAGTTCGTTGGTCCCTTTCTGGATCTGCTTCAGGTTCCACAGCTTCTTTCTTATCTTTAAATCTCCTGACAACCAAAACACTTTCAAAGTTTCAATTTTCACAAAAGATGAAAATTCATGAGATTAATTAACAGGCATAGACATTCTTATGACTGAAAAAAAAGAACCAGTATTAAGCTGTTAGAAAAATCCAAATGTCTAACCAACTGTATGGTATCATACGCTGTCAGCCTTTTTGCCAAATTATTTCTAACAAGGATAGCAAATGTTGTTTCGAATTTTTGTGCAATCACCAATTAAACATTTTACTCTCTTTCAAAGTTAGCAATGCATATTTAGACACATAGAACAAGATCTTTCAAAACATAGCAACGGCCAATCTCTAGCTTCATTAAAAAATTAACGCTATTTCATTTTTCATATTATACAATGTCCCAAATTCAATTCACACCCCTTTTCAAATGGAATGCAAATGGGTAAGAATAGAAACTCATATAAATACTTTAAGAAACAGCAATTTCTTCATCAAAAACCTAGAGAAATCATTTAGCCTTGGGTTTGCAGGGGACAATAATATCAATTAACAATCCAACTTAAAAACAAATCCTAGTTAGATGGTATTTGTTTCGCCCATTAAACTTCTAAACTCAATTTCTAAAGGACTTTAGCATTAATTAACACTTCGAGTGAATAAAGTTTTTAGTAGAGATTACGCTTGGAACTATATACACAATGAGTTCATTGTTTGTATTCAGCTGAAGTTATTAAAAAGGAAAAACGGAATGATTAGAAGTGAGAGCATTGAATTCCAAATCTAAACTGGAAACAAAATAAAAAATTATCACCTGCTTTCTCTAGTATCAATCTCTCTATCTCTTTCCCTCTCGCGAGAATCGCTTTCTTGCCTCCTTGACCGGCTCTTGCTTCGCTCTCTCCGGTCTCTCTCCTCCTCTCTCTCCCTCTCTATCCTTTCCCTCTCCTTCTCTTTCTCTCTCCTCTCTCTCTCCTTCTCTTTCTCCCTATGGCCACTTCTCTCTCTGTCTCTATCCTTCTCTCTACTACTTCTATCTCTATCTCTATCTCTATCTCTATCTCTATCTAAATCCCGGTCTCTCCGGTGGTGATCGCGACCTTTCTCGTCCTCAGCTTTCGATTTCTTCACCTTTCGGTTCTCATCGTTGTCGACATCCTCATCATCGACATCTCGCTTCCTGTAACTTCTCTCGGTTCCATCTCTCTTTTTGCTGCTGCTGCTGTTCCTCTTCCTCGAATCGTCTCGATCTTCCGCTTCCTCTACGGTTTTCTCCAGATACTCGATCTCGTCGAATTCCATTTATTGGCGTTTGCTATTAGGGTTTTGTGGAAGTAGCTGAGGGCTTCTGCTTTTGTTGGGGTCAAATTGCCTCCATCTATATCCCGAGTAATTAAATCAGGGACTTGGATGTCATTTTCTACAAAGTATACAGGGGTTCGTGTTAGCTTTCCAAATATTGTGGAGTCCGAAGTGAGGTATAAAACTTGGTTGTTATGTTTTGAAAGTGCTGTAAAAGAAATTTAAAAAATTAATTAAAATTTTGTGTTTTGAATTATTTTAAAATGTTAATATAAAAATAAATTTTAATATTATTTAAATATATTTTAAAATAAAAAATATTTTAAAAATTAATCATTATTATAATATCAAATAAGCTTTTAAATCACAGCTAAACAAAAATATTATCAATTTACCTTTTTTTTAACGAGTTTTTGATGTTATGTATGAGTTAAATTGAAACAAATTGAATATAATAAAAAAAATTATATTATAAATAATTATTTGATATTTTTATTAAATTTGATCTAGAAGGTCAATCTTAAAATCTTTTAATTCAAATATTTATTTAATTTGAATTTAAAATTAAATCGTGTAAAAGTTATCTTGATGTAATCCACTCGACTTGACTAGTCTAAAAACAACTTGGTTGGTCAGTAAAAAAAATTATGACAATGAAATTGAAAAGAAAAAAAGGTGGAATTGAAAAGAAAAAAACTCTTGACATAACTCCTTACTTAGCCCGGGTTTAAAATTAAACCATATAAAAATTATTTTGATGTTATCTAGTTGACTTGGTTGGTTCAAAAGCAACCTGGGTAGTTGTTAAAAAAATCTAAAACTAAAATTAAGAGAAACAAATAATGAAATTGAAACAGAAATGGGAGAGAAATGAAAAAAAAATGGGGGCTAAGTTTTTTTTAAAAGAAAAAACCTTCATAAATGACTCGATGGTGGATGTTGGCTTATACTAAGATTTGTTATTTTAATTAATTTTAATATTTTAATTTGAGTTGTTTCTTAATTATTTTTCTTAAAATTGTTTTTATTATACTCAAACTCCCCCTATCTTTGTTTGCAGAGCATAAAACTATGCTAGATACTTTTTTTGGGAACTACCCTTACTTATACTACCACAAATATTTTTAAAAGTCTAGGTTTTATATTTGGTTACTTACAACGGCACACCATCCACCTCAAATTCCAATTGTCTCCTTATATTATCAGCATAGTTCTTTATTTATCTTGGGCTCTTTTCATTTCTATTCTAGTTATCTAAACTATAGGGTTTCAAACCTCCCTCCTATGTATCTATAAAAACTATTCCAATTCTACTACTTTTCTCAAAAAAGGTTTTTGATTGTGAAATAGATATAAAAGGTTATTTAGCCTTTTGATCTTTTCACTAAGAGATTGCCTTGTAAAGATGATAATTCTACTTTTCTTGCCTTTAAACTTTTCTGTTATCTCAAGTCTCAATTATTTACATGAATTTTGTAAAGATCATCTTCGATCTCCAACTCTCAAACCCTCTTTCAAACTACAAAGCTTTCTTTAGTGGCTTTTTCTAAAACTACTGTGCTTTTTGTACTTTATTTTACAAGCATGTTATCATTACAACTATCATATTACTTGTATTCCCAAACTATTTAAATAGAGTTTGAGCTCTTATTGCAACTAATTATAACTTTTCCATTATCTTAACATATCCTCTATCATCGAGCCTTTATTAATTTTTTGTGATGCTTGCACCATCTTAATTTATTTTTGGAATCAAATTATAGTTCAACTTTTCAAGCTAATGAATGAAGCTTAGTTCCAGTAGCTTGATTTTAACTACAAATGCAATTCTCTTGTGATGTTGGTATAGGTACATGCAGATAGAAAACTTATATGATTTTGTTCTAATTTGGCTATGGTTTTCTTGTGCTTCTATTTATACAGTTATGTATTCTTCATCATTTCTTTTATAGACCCTTGTACTCAAAATAAAATTTTAGCATCCATGGTTTCCTTAACTAAATTGATAATGTTTCAATCAACTCATTTATGAAAATCCAGAAACCCTCAAAAACTTTTATAAAACCTTTGTTTTTTCACTGAAATTGTTTAACAATTTCTTAAAATATATGGAAATGTTATCAACATTTGTTTCATTCACTTGAATGATATTAATATCACTATTCACGTCTTATCATTTATAAATCTTATTTCATCGCATGGTAACTTTTCAATGCTTCCCAAATTTGTGTTAATAAAATAGGTTCTTAAGAACAAAATTAATAATTTTCAAGCTCTCATGCTGCTTCCTAAAATGTTGTCTAACAATGGATAACATGCTCTAAATTTTTATTAACAATTTTGATGTTCGCTAATATGATGCACAAGCTTTACAAGCCTATTTTCTAAGTTGCAACTAATTCTAGTTAACTCATTCATTCATGTGTTCAACTTAAATTTAAGCATAGAGATATTATGTTCAGTAACTTCTTTTCATCTTCCACCATAAAAATATCATTTGACGCCCTTGACAATGAATTCTCTAGTGATTTTCATATTTAAGAAGGTAGATTTCATATCACTAGTCTATGACTTAGCTTCTTTTGTTAGTTTTATTAGCTCATTTTTCAAATTAATTTTGTTGTTCAAAACATGATTGTTTTATTCCATCAACAAAAAAAATGGTCTTTACTTGAGATTGTAAGGTTCTATATACTTCTATAAATTTGCTAATTTGTAATGTAATATCTTCTTTTACTTTCTTTAGTTCATTTTCCATATAAACTCTACTTGGTTGTGCCTCTTCTCTCTCTTTAATGATTATAGAAATATCATTTTCTGTTAGTGACAACATATTTTTACTTTTGTAACTAAAGATTTAAATTCTCAAATTTTGAATTCCTCTTTTCAATAAGAAGTTTCAAGTTCTCTCTATCTTGAACCAATCTCTCGCCTTTCTTCACAGCCAAGGGCAATTTCTTATGTAAAAAAAAAAATAAGCCATAAGAATAACTTTTTATATAAAAATAAAAATAAAAAATTAAGCCCTTAACATAGTGCAATTGAACAACTAGTGTTATATAAATACTTATTAGGACTGGTTCAAAATAGTTCTATGTTTGAATTTTTTAAATGCTTTAATTAGAATTGGATTTTATGCCCTCCATTATTAGTATTAAATTTGAGGTGTTTTTAATGCAAGGTTATTACATTTTGAAAACAAAAGGAATGAAAGAAAATGATGTGTTTCTATATTTCTTAAAGTATGTCATTGCTTTTATTATTAAAAAAAAAGAAGCTAAATTACGTAGAGATATTTTACTTTAGCTCTAGACATATATTATTGTGGATTACGATAGTAAAATTATACTTTTACCTTTGAGTGACTTAAATTTAAGCCTTCGGTTTGGGGGTGTTTGAGTATTTTCATCTATTTTAGTTGTCATTAGAAGCTTATTTGGGGGTGTTTGCGTCTTTTTAATTTTTTTTCACATAAGAAAAATACATTTTTACCCCTAGAGTTAACAAAATTAGGACTGTTGGCCAAGGACTTTCTTGGCTTTTTATAATATTGGTGATAGTATTCTTTGCCTTCAAGATCAAAAAAGGATGGGCTGCTGGACAAAGGTATTTCAGGTTTTTGCAATTTCTGTGTATAGCAAAATAACGTTTTTAGCCTCAGAAAAGACAAAAAAGAACATTGCCTTTAGGGGTAGTTTTGTATTTTTACATGGATATTTTGTGTAATTAAGAGGACCATAGGGGGCGTTTTAGTGTTTTCAAGTTGTATATTTTATTTTTTAATTGAAAACTGCTGGCACGTGTTCCACACACCCTAGTGAGTAGGCGGCGTGACACGACCAAAAGATTGATGTCTTCTCCCAAGTGTAGGAGTGTCGAAGTAATAAATAACCCGGCAAGACCGGGGTCGAACCACAAAGAGGTTAATTGTATAAATTATAAACAACAACAACAACAATAATAACAACAACAATAATAACAATAACAATAACAATAATAATAATAATAATAATACTCAGTACGTGGCGTTGTTATACCTGAGAATGATCTAAAAGATCGGGTCACAGGTTTCCGGCCTATATACTGATTTTATGAAAAGATCAAAGAGATATATTATATAATATAAATAGATTTCTGATGCGAATGAACAAGGCAATACCAACAATGTCAGGATCCTTAATCAAACACAAAGCATATTTAACGTACATAAAATATAACAAGAATGTAAATAGTAATAGTAATAGTAATAGTAATGGTAATAGTAAAAAGAGAAGAGGAAGAAATTAATGAGAACTTTGAGATTGAAGATTATTGTAAGGATTAAACAATGATAAAAACAAATGTCAAGGTTAGAGGATCCACTAATGGTATTTCAAACAAGTATAGTATAAACTCTTATTATTCAACTGGAAATCACACACAAAGGAGGTTCCAATCGGATGATTTCTCATTAATAGCTCATTATAAATTATTAACATGATCATATTAATTATCTTATTTAAGTAACACCAAACTTTTAAATATTGTCAGAAATTCATGATGCTAACTTATGTTAACAACAAATCAAGTTCCTTTCATAGCACATGTGCAGGTAATACCATACGGTTGAGTTATGAGAGTGCCAAGCATTTGTTGTACCAAGTGTTATACAATACAAATCTAGATTAACCATTTAACGAACAAGGTATTAAGAATTAGTAAGATAAAAAGATAAGACATGTTAATATTAAACATTAAGATTCATGTTGAGTTTACACTATATTTATTCTTACACCATTAGTGTAACCTTTTCACCTTGACATAATAAACTTAGCTAAACATAATGAAGAAGAGAAACATAAATAAACAAAACAAGAACATTAAGAAAATACAAGTTAACTAAGTAAAGGAAAGGAAATGAAAAGCATAAACAAGATATTAATGAAAGCAAAACTTAAAAATTACAAAAAAAAAAAATATAAAGAGAGAAATAAAGAGCATGAACTTGATCTGAACAACCAAGCCCCCAAATACATGGCAAATGCCTCCTTTTATAGGCCAAAATTCGGAATTATTGATTTGATGACTAATTGTTGAGTGGGTGACCAACTCTTGACTTTGTAAAAATCCTTATCTTCTTGTCTGAATAAAAAGAAATTGCTAGCATTAGAACTGAGACCACTTGAAAACATGAAAGTTGTAGGAAATTGACTCATCTTTCCAAGAAAAAAAAATGGAGGTCATTTGGACTTTTAGAACTCCAGATATGGACCAAACACTGAACAGTATTTGGGCTGCAGAACAGATTCGGACTTCTCCGTTGTTGTTATACTTTGGACTTACAAATGGCCTTCTTAGATCTTGGTGTCCAAATGAAAGTTGTAGGCCTATGTCTTACTGAATTTTTGTAAAAATGTGAGATCATTTTGACATCTAAAACTCGAGATATGACCCAATTACTGAACAGTATTCCAGTTTGGACTGAACCAACATCTCTTTTCTAAGTTTAGCCCTCTCTTTGTCCTTTCAATTTCCATACTTGAACTCATCAATCAATCCTTTGATTTATATGATAGCCCTGCATTTAAGATGAATATTTACCATATATTAAGGCATGTTATAGTATTAGACTTATTATTATAAAACATGCATTAGTTAAAGAGTTATTGATACTTTAAGTGCAAAATGATGATATAAAACATTAATAAATATGCACTTTTAAGTACTAATCACGGCGCCCACACCATTAAGGAGGCACATGAAATGCTTTCCGGTGGCCAATTCTAGTCATCCGTCGTCTAACTAAATGTGCAATTGTGTTCTTTTTCACATGATGCGGCATGTGTAAAGATCTAATAGTTGAATTGCCGATGGTGATTGATTATTTGTGTTTTTTCTTTTTTTTCTCTCTCTTGACAACTAAAGTACACAATTGTCCTCTTTGTTTGTTGTTTGCTTGGGTTTGGTATGGTTTGTCAGGCTCAAACACCTTGGATCTGGCATGGTTGCCAGGCCTTACCCTTTTACCTTTCAGTAACTTAAATTTAAGCCTTTAGTTTATGAGTATTTGGGTCTTTTCATTTGGCTTAGTAGTCATTAGAAGATTGTTTGGGGATATATACGTCTTTTTCAATTTCTAACGCACGTAAATACTCTTTTATCCCTATAGTCGATAAAATTTAGAATTGCTGACCAAGTGCTTTATTGGCTTTTCATAATATTCATGATAGTAAAAATACTTCTTTACCTTTAATATATATATATATATATATATATATATATATATATATATATATATATATATATAAAAAAGGATAAGCTATTGGAAAAGGATATTTCATGTTTTTCCCTTTTCCATGTATAATAAAATAACACTTTTACCCTTAGAAAAGACAAAAAGTAGCTTGCGTCTGGTAACAACGCCAAACTCAACCGCCTTAGATCTTGCAACCTTGCTGGACCCAATCGACTTAGGTCTCACAACCGCGTCAAACCCAAGCACCATGAGTCTCGCAATCGTGCCAGACCTAACCCATTTAGGTATGCCAGACCCATGGCGTTTAGGCCTGGCATGGTTATCATACCCAAGCTACTTGGGTCTGTAAACTATTAAATTAAATAATTTACTTTGGATCAGCTTCTACATGGTTTAATTTGAAAGTTAACTAGGTAAAAATTAGGTTGGTAAGTTTCAAGATCGAATTGCTTGATTGAATTTAATGATATTGTTAAAAAAATCTTCATACTTAATTTTTTTTTTTAAGTTTTAAAAAAAATAGTCTGACCCGCAATGGAGCGCGAGCAAATGTACGAGTATTTATTAAACTATGTGTGTCGCACGTGTGAGGCATCGTGGTGAAAAGTGTCAACTCTTGTATATATCTAGCAAATATGGGGAGACAAAGAATTCTTGTCTTTTATCAGTGGAAAGCGAGAATGAGATTTTCCACCTAATATTTTGGTCTCTAGAAATCCTAATTGGTCTCATAGATCGGGCACGAGGATTGTTGTGTAAAGAGAAGGTGTTAGCACCCTAGATACACCCTACTTCAAGGACAATTTAAATATTTTTTTTTCCATAAGAAATAGAAAATATTTATAAAAACAATTATTTAGGACTCTTCGAGGGTAGTTCAATTGTTGTTTTTATAAGAAATAGAAAACATTTATAAAAAAATTATTCAGGACACTTTAAGGGTAATTTAAATATTTTTTTTAAAAATATATATAAAAATTATATAGGGTACTTTAAGGGTAATTTAGATGTTTGTTTTTATTAAAAATAAAACAAAATATAAATACAATTAATTAACATTTCTATTTAGGATATTTCAAAGTAATTTAAATATTGTTTTATAAGAAATAGAAACATTTATATATATATATATAAAAAGTATTTAGGACACTTCAAAGGTAGTTCATGTCATATTCCACATTGGCGGGTGAGGGATTGGTAGCTAGCTTTATTAAAAATGTTGGTTGTTAGCTTGTCATACACGTTTTAAGGTGTCAGACTCATATGTGGGCCCGCATCACAAGAAACAAAACCGTGAGGGTGATAAGGCCCACAACAAATAATATATGGCAAGTTGAGCTGGGTTGTTACCGTTCAAATGCTTTTTTTTTTATAAAAAATAAAAAAAAAGATTATAAAAAAATTAATTAGTATTTATATTTAGGATACTTAATGGGTAGTTTAAATATTTTTTTTATAAAAAACAAAAAAAATATAAAACATTAATTAACATTTCTATTTAGATATTTTAAGAGTAGTTTAAATATATTTTTTATATAAAAATAGAAAAAATTAAAAAAAATAATAATTAGTATTTATATTTAGGATACTTAATGGGTAGTTTAAATATTT
Organism: Populus alba x Populus glandulosa; assembly: GCA_033617975.1. NCBI lineage: Eukaryota > Viridiplantae > Streptophyta > Magnoliopsida > Malpighiales > Salicaceae > Populus > Populus alba x Populus glandulosa. Next base: position 13,706,193 of record CM066147.1, on the reverse strand, counting down.
TTTTTATAAAAAACCAAAAAAAATATAAAACATTAATTAACATTTCTATTTAGATATTTTAAGAGTAGTTTAAATATATTTTTTATATAAAAATAGAAAAAATTATAAAAAAATTATATAGGATAATTCAAGGGTAGTTTAAATGTTTGTTTTTATATATATTCAAAATAAAAACAATTAGTTAACATTTTCTGTTCAGAATATTTTTAGGGTAGTTGAAATTTGTTTTTATAACAAATAAAAAAAGTTATAAAAAAATTAATTAGTATTCTTGTTTAAGATACTTCGAGGTAGTTTAAATGTTTTTTTAATAATTAATTAGCATTTTTATTTAGAATTCTTTATAGGTAGTTTAAATGTTTTTTTTTATAAGAAATATAAAAAATTTATATAAAAAAATATTTAGGATACTTTAAGGTATTTCAAATTTTTTTTTATATATAAAAAAATTAATTAACATTTCTATTTAGGATACTTTAATGTAGGTTAAATGTTTTTTTTATATATATAAAAAATAGAAAAAACTTATATAAAAATTATTTAGGATACTTTAAGGGTATTTCAAATGTTTTTTTTATATAAAAAATTAATTAACATTTCTATTTAGGATACTAGGTTAAATGTTTTTTTATATAAAAAATAGAAAAGAAGTATATAAAAATTATTTAGGATACTTTAAGGGTAGTTTTAATTTTTTTACAAATAAAATAAAATAAAAATTAATTAACATTTATATTTATCATACTTCAATAGTAGTTTAAATATTTTTTTAATAAAAAATAAAAAATATTTATAAAAAAAATTATTTAGGATACTTTAAGGGTAATTTTAATGTTTTTTATAAAAAAAATAGAAAACATTATAACATTTTTTAATTAGAGTTCTTTTTAGGATATTGTGTATTAATTAGATTTCTTTTTAGGATATTTTTTATTAATTATATTTTTTAGGATATTTTATGGGTATTTTAAATGTTTTTTTAATAAAAATTAGAAACAATTTAGAAAAAAATTATTTATGACATTTTAAGGATAATTTTAATATTTGTTTTAGAAAAAACAATTATATAAAAAATTAATTAGCATTTCTTTTTAGGATACTTTAAGGGTAGTTCAAATGTTTTTTTTTATAGAAAATAATAATTATAATTTTTGTTTAGGATACTTTATGGGTAATTTAATTTTTTTATATAAAAAATAGAAAAGATTTATAAAAAATCTTTGTAATATTTATGTTTAGGATACTTAAAGTGTATTTTAAATGTTTTTTTGAAATAAAAAAATTATTTAGTATATTTTAAGAATAATTTTAATGTTGTTTTATAGAAAAAATAATAAAAAAATCACAATATAAATATATAATGTTTATACTGAAACCACACTGTAAATATTTAGAAGAGAATATGAACGTTATCTTTTTTATTTTAAAAACGGTTAGAGTTACGATATAATTGTTAGACATAGTGCTATTGAGTTTGACTTAATAACTAAATTAAAAAATATTAAAAATATTTTTTATACTTTTTAAATATTTAAAAAATTTATTGACCGCTGCAAACGCAGACGAAGCTAGTGTAATAATGTAACATGATGTCCTTGTTGTGATTATTATTATTATTATTATCAAAATCCATTCTTCAAGATCTCAGTTGCTAGTCCTAATTCGTGGCGAAAAAATTAAATCAACATCAAATGGCGGAAGAGAAGGAGTCAACGTCGATTCCACTGAGCCATCCCGACGACAATGGCGGCGAAGATCCACCCAAATCGCCTCCTCATTCTAAGTCCTCATCTAATTCTTCCACTCGCGAGGTTTTGCTTCATTCTCCACTCCTTTTCTTTTTACACTCCCTGCCTGCCACTTTCTTTCTTTCTTTTCTGATTTTCGGCTTCACTCACTAATTCTTACTTGTATCAATAAATTTGATTACCTATATATTTGTTTATAATTGAAAATTGATTCTTTTCTTCCATCTATGATAGCTAATACTGTATTTGGCGGCCTTTTCTAATTCAATGAAAAAAAAAAAAACCTAGAGAATGTAATGTTGCAGAATCATCTCTTGCAACAACCATGGCATTGTTAAACAATCTGGTTATCATCATTCTGGTTGCTACAGATGTCAACTGTTAATGCCCAACCTTAGATGAGTTTTGTAAGGAGAAAGTTTGGAATGCCCTGGGGAATTTACTTTTATCACACTTGTGGGAAACACCATCGTCAATATTGAATATTTTCTTGCTTTAGAGACTTTACCGACCAACCCCATATCACTTCCAGTAACCGCTGCAGATGACCATAAGCAGCAATGCCTTTGTACTGCGCTGCAGAAAATACAGTGCTTGACTGCTTCTGTTTGTCAATTTCTCGCTCCCCCTACATTGATAAAATTGCAGCAACTTACACACATGTGACTGTGCTGTAAGGATCCCAATAATATTTCCAATCTTGCTCATGGTCCAGTGCTTTTGCTTCTTTGGGCATTTGGGTAGTGAAGTGGTGTTGCTAGAGAGATGTCTGTTTGCTTGCACTGGCCACCTAGAGTGCTGATTTGATGTGTCAACTGAACAGACTGTGGCAGAAACTGTATCATTTCATGGCAATAGTGCCTCCTTGTAGAAATACTCCAAGTTCTGAACCTCTCAGATGTGATGAAATTCATCTACACATCCTAAGGGACTTAATCTATGAAACAACACAATTCCCTGCACATACACATAGATTAAATCCATGGAAATCTCCTAGCTTCATTGCTGAGGTTTATTTAAGTAAATAAATGTTCAAGTTTTTATCTATAACATTGCAATTTCATTCCTCCAATTTTCCAGGCCTGCTGTTTTGTCCTACAAAGCTGGGTCTCCAAGAAGTTCATTACTGGATGGTAATATGCATGGCTATGCCTTATTCATTCCAAAAATATTTCTGACTTTCCAGCCTAAGAATGTGATGCATTGTGAAATTGCAGTGTAGTACTTTTCCCCATAGCTGTGACATTCTTTATTACATGGTGGCTTATTCAATTTGTTGATGGTTTCTTTAGTCCAATATATGCACGCCTTGGCATTGACATATTTGGTAAGCTTAAAATGTGGCTTTTCTTATGCTTTTGACTTCTGGAACTTCAGCTTTTCTAATTCTATATCAACTGCTGTATTCTCTCATCTTTATTAGTGGATAAATGCAACCAGCTTACCTTGTTTCTCAGGACATTTAAAATAAGCATTTAAAGTTGAATGAAAAAAAACGGTGGATGTTGGGAAGAAATATATGAAAATTTCTCAATAAAGAAGATATGGTTTGATAGTCTAAGCATGATGTCACTTCATCATTTCAATGCTTTGATTCGAGAGTAATGCATTGTATCCAGTTCATTAATTCAATGGTCTATCTTGACTAATTTTGATTTGCTGGAATTAGTATTATATGGTTTATTATTATGATCCGAGTCTAGAAACGCAAAGTTCAAAACAAGTATTCTGAACAACTTCATAGTATTTGAAGTTGGAACATATTAGTTTAGTGGTCATTGGATTTTGTTATAAAATATGGGGAGGCTTGCTAATTTCAGTTGCTAACTTCATATCTCCTTTCGTTGTTTTAGTGGAACATCTTAGTGAAAAAGTTCTCCAACCTCTAATGCTTTGACATTTGCTTTACTGTGATAGAAATGTCTTGAATTGGTTTGGTAGTACATAATTTATAGCAGATCTCACCTCACCTAAATTTGTCGAATATGTGGCTTGAATTAAATTAATTATATGCCTAGCCAGATGAAAACCTATATGTTACGTATTTTGGTTTAATGTTGGGTTATAACTTGTTGATTAATCAAATAATTTCTAGATTAATTATGCTACATATTCTTAATCAAATGACATGTGATTGTTTATTTTTGGTATAAATTGATCGCACAATGTGGTTAGCCTATTTTTATGTTGGATTAGGTTCAATCTTGTCTTGTAATGATTGTGTTTATGGTTGATCATCAACTTCACGTGTCAGTATTCTAACATGTGTTTGTTGTTGTTGATTATTAACTAAAGGACCGGTCTCTTCTTATCCCAAAACCTATTCTCTTAGTAAGTATGGTTTATCATCATTCTTTTTCACTAGTGTGTTTAGACACTGCATCCTTTTGAGCTAGGTCTTGGTTAGCTTACCTTATCACCACCTTCTTTCCAGGTCTAGGAGATGCTGGCAATTACTTGCCAACCTGTCATCCTCATCATCGAGTTTTGATGACTTCTGTTGTGGTTGATGCTTATACCATTCTTTGTCAAGATGCTTTTTTAGGCGTAAAGGTCTTGGACTCTTGTTCCTTTCCAATCTCTATTTAGCTTTGCCCTCAAAGTCTTCTTCTTTAGGTAGTATTTTATGACAACTGGGACACATATATGCTTCACAACAAGGTTTATCATGATTTTCTTGTGTCAATAATTTTGCTTAACCCATATGGTAGTAACATCAGTGACCAACTCTAATTTTGTTGTGGTCGATCAAACCTAGTCTACTGTATTTCTCCTTTACCAAGAAGTACTCTTGATTTTGGATCAACCATTGCTGTTACCTTAGAGAAAGGATCTGAATAATCTTTATTTTCAATAGCCACTTTGGTCTCTTGTTTCTTTACTAATAGGCTTGTTAGCCTATTTGGACTTTTTCAATGCAACAATCTCAAATGTTTTTTCCTCTCTAAGTTTTGTGACTGATATTAGTTGTTGTTGAACTTCTTTAAACTCTTCATCAGAGTTTGAGTTAACCATTGAATGAGCAATTGTGACCTTGTTGAAGTAGCCAACTAAGTATGTTTCCTTACTTGTTGGTAGACAACAAGCCCCCATGAGGTATAGGAAGATTGAGATTGTCTTGTTAAAAAACCCGTGGGCATTGAACTACCTAATTATAGGTTGAGTTGGTTGTAAATAAGGTGACCCAATTATATAATTGGTCTAAGATTGCCTATATATTTGCGGGGTAGCCGGTACCTTGTGTGTGATTGTACTCCATAGTTGCTGGGTTTGTGGTTGTGTTTGATGTGTAAGCCTACGATACTTGGTATATGGTTGGGAATCCCCATTGCTTCCCAATGAAACCTTTCTAGTGGAAGGTGCCCTTGTGCTTGCCCCCCCAATGTCTACATGGGAGATTTATGCTTAATCTAATTAAGATGGTCAACCATGGCTTGCGTGGTTCTATTGATTATCACAATGTTATTATAGTAAGTCGTGTTTGTTTTGTTCTCCATTTCTAACTAGATGACTCTTAAATCAACAATAAATAGGTTTGTTTGCTGATAAAAAGACGATCCTTTAGGAGGAGCCTTTGGTGGATGACTAGAGTTTGGCTATAATAATTATGACCATTTGGCTGCACCATTAATCCCTCGAAAGGGCTATGTGTGAGGTTGGGTTGAAGGTGTAGAATTGATGCGGCGTATAACGTGGATAAAAGTTGCGACCCAATAAGAAATAGGACCTTCAAAATCTTCTATCAAAGTTGCAACTCAATCCAACGGTCAGATTAAAAAAGTTATGTTTGATTTACCAAACTGTGACTTGGACTATTTTTAAACTCCTCAAAACCTAAAAATCATAACTATTAATGAAATAATGCAAGACATTATTATGCCAAGAATATGGAAGGAATTTCCCTATGTCAATACCCTCTACATCTAAAAAACTCGCCCTCGAGTTATCTACCATAAATTGAACTTGATCACTCCAAAGGAAAAGATACTTCGAATATAACACTAAAGCTAGTCTATTCCTAAAGTTGCATGTCTTTGACCCGTGAACTTCAAAATCTAATTTATGATGTGTATATGCAAAAGAAAAATCCATATCTAATGTTGTATTTTCTGTTCCTATGAAGTCCATTTGTAGTTTCTTCCCACATTCTTTTACTTCAAACTTGATTCATCATCATCTATGACTTCCAATACTTTAATCATTATATGTAAAGGAACACCAAGATAATCTTCTGGAAAATTGCTAGAAACTATTATGTCTTCTATGTCCTTGTTTGCAAGATTTTCATCCATGATTGAAAGATCATTGTTTGCCATTAGCTTCTTCAACTTAAGGTTAAAAGATTAAAATTGTTTGTTAGCATCCTCTTTTATCACATTATCTTCAACATGATTATATAACTTTGAAATTTTGCTTCCATTAAACTCCTTTATGTTTTTTCTCATTGCTTTTTGAGAAGGTTGAATACAAGGCAAATAATAATAATCTATTTGCTTATCTATCCAATATAAAATCTCTTCATAATCATTTTGTATAAACTCTAAAATTAATGATTATCTCAAATCTTCCCAAGATGAAATTATAGGCATACCAATACAAGCTCTAAAGTCTAGAAATTCAAACCAACATTCTCTAGCACCATAAGAAAGTTTATGTATGATAAGTTCTACCTTTTGATGATAAGGAATCTTGTTGAAATAAAAATAAGCTTCCAACTTAGCCAACCACTTAATAAATCTTTTCTTAAAAAATCTCCATCATAGAATGAAATCTCATCAAATTTAGGAATAGGTCTAGGGTTTGGCCTACCTCGAGTTAAGTCTCCAGGAAAGTTCCTCTTTTCTTCATGATCCTCGTTTGCGCTACCCATTAGCCGAGCTAGATCTATTATGATTTGCTCCAAACAATCAAACCTCTGTTCTTAATGATCTAGTTTCTGCTCCTGAGCCAACACAACACACTAGTGGCCTCCACTCCTGCATCATAGAGCGAGTTGCTATTGCCTCTGTCTATCAACGAGATCAACTTGCTCTAATACCAATTGACACGGCATATAGTATGGATAAAAGTTAGGTTTCTCAATCCATAAGGTTACAAACCTAAACTATAGAGAAATTTAGAGAAAACGCTCTAGTGTTTTATAAAATTTGAATAATAGTCTTCAATCTCAAAATAAACCATGTAGCATTAGGATCCTTTAAAGGAAATGATTCTCAATTAAAACTAAGATCCTTTAAAGGAAATTATTTCTAATTAAAACTTTCATAACCAATAGAATCCATCTAGCATTAGGATTTCTAAATAGTAAATTACTAATTAAATCAAAAGTCCCAATTTAAATAGAAAAAACGATCCAAATACAACAAGGTAAATAAAGACAATCATGCACAGTAACTTATGAGCCGTATTTGAAGGCTTTTCCGATCTCTTTTCATCATGAGATTTTAACTCCATAAGAAACAAGGCCTTCAGAATTTTTTATCAAAATTGTAGCTCGATCCAATGGTTTGATTAAAATTTATGCTTGATTTACCTAATAGAATCTATCTAGCATCAGAATTTCTAAATAGTAAAGTACTAATTAAATTAAAAGTCCTAATCTAAATAAGAAATGAATCCCAATACAGCAAGGTAAATCATGCACAATGACTTTTGAACCTTATTTGAAGGCCTTTTTGATATTCGTTCATCATGAGATTTTAACCCAACAAGAAACAGGGCTTTTGAAATCTTTTATCAAAATTGTAGCTCGATCCAACAGTCAGATTAAAAGTTGTACTTGATTTACCAAACTGTGTCTTAGACTCTTCTTAAACTTCTCAAAACCTAAAAACTTAGCCATCGATGAAATAATGCAATAAGCATTATAATGCTAAGAATATGGAAGAAATCTCCCCACGTCAAGAAATGCCATTGAATCCTTGTGAAGCTGACAAAGGCAACAACATTGAGAATGATGGCAAAGGTATAGGCTGTATGGAAGCGCTATGACTTTGTCCATGTGCATCTCTTTATTGCTTAAAGGAGTTAAAGGGTACAATCTAATTAAGACGGCTAAATTGGCCATAGAATTGGCAATTGGCCTACATATTCTACATGGCTATGCAATTAGCCTTAGTCAGTTGCTTGTGCTAATTATTGATCAATCATAAAGATGATGTTTTTACCCTTTTTTTAGGTGGCATGATTACTGACTAATGGAACAATATTAGATATAATGTCTTGTGGAGCATGCCAATCTATTGATCATTAAGATAATATCTAGATCAATTTTGTTACCTGTTTTTAATCAAACAACATGTGGCTATTTATTTTTGGTATAAACATAACTCTAGCTAATTCAATCTTCCTTGTTGCATGTGTGTCTTTGGTACAATTTATTAGTGGTTGTTGTTGTTGTTGCTTGTATTAAGTGGTAGCAGTTTGGCTTTATTTGGGTTATTTAGTGAGCAATGCTTTCATGGCTTTGTTGAGAGCTTTTAGTGAGGCTTTGTAAGGAGATTTTGCAGTTTTATTTAGAGAGATTTCTGGGGTGTAACTGGTGTTTTCATTTTGTGTTTCCAGGATTTTCTTGAGTGAAGTGGTTGTGGAGTAGGTGATTTACTGAAACACCTGAACTTTGTGCACTCCTTTTAGTTGTTTTTGAAGCATGGAAGAATCTTATCTGAAACATGTGAGGCACATGCCTGACTTCTATGAGGCTACATAAGGCACAACCTAAGCACCTTGGATGCCTTAGCATGTGAATGCTTAAAATTTTCTAGTTTCCAATATGGCTGGTATAACTTATGTGATGAGGTGCGGTTTTAAATCAAAGGAATCTAGATACTCTGGAAACTAAATTTAATTACAGAGATTTTTTTTTTATCTAGAAGAAAATAGGTAGAAAGGGGCAGAACACTTGGTGAGGGCATCTAGTGATTGAGGAGAGCAGACATAGTTGACAGTGATGATGCAGTAAATGTTGATGAAGATTAGAACACCATAGGCTTTTGTGCTCTTAAAGCTTGAGCAGTTGAAATTAGATAAATTTCTTCTTGGGTTATTTATGTAGAGAAGAGAATGCGAGTAGCACAAGTTGAAAATCAATGTTCAATTCAATTATTAGTAAGTTTGCATAAATCATAGAAGAGGTTCTCTTTAATAGACATCAAAACTCTAGTAGTATCCTTTTTAAAGGATAAAAGTATATAGAAGAATAGAAGAAATCTAATCGACTCAAACAATTAAAATAAAATGACTCACACTACAATACTAAACAATATATCAAAGCCATATAGCTATTTCCCCATCATTGTCCGCCTCGCTGATTAGTGAAAGCATGGATAATCAGAATTGGTCTCACTCGAAGCAGATCCACCTGAAACATCAAGCTTATAGGACGAAAGGCCTTGCGATGCCTTGATAAGAAACAATTCTCCATATTGAAAATAGTGATAATGTGTTCATAGATGGAAAATTGAGCAAAGACACATTAGACTCATATGAACAAATAGCGTGAAAGTTGAGGCAAGAAATGGGGAGTGTAATACTTGGCATAGCCACTCATATCAAACCTTGAAGGCACAAAGTACATTTCAATGGAAAATGAACAATTAGCTTTATTCAACCAAGTGTCTGTTGGTAGCATATAGAGCAAGACTATGATAATAGGAACCAATAAAGTCCTAAGGGGAAAAATCCAGTGGTAAATATAGAAAGAATAACCACTTGAAAGTCTTTTCTTTCTCTTTAGTTCTTCTTAGCTTATTAAGGTCACTGTTCTTTTGCCATTGTACTAAAAGTTGTAGGTAGTTTCTCTAATATGATGAATTGAATCCACATCAAAATTCAAGGATGACCGAGCAACAAATGGGCAACATCTATAGGCAACACACTACACCATACTTTTTTATTTCCACCCATGTGGGGAAAGAAAATAGACTTCTTATAACATTAACTTGAGCATCTTTGATTTCCTCACATGACTCACTAGGTGTTAAAGGATGAACTATTTTATTAATATTTTCCTCAATGGACTTCAATCTTTCTTGTTCAAGAGTTAAAGTATGTTGAGGACAATGAGAAGCAAGATAGTTTAAAGCACTCAATATTATTAGAACCATTTCGAGGAAACCCAAAAGCTTTATCAACTTTAATCCCTTAACAAGAATAGTTTGATTAGGTATCAAATGGCTTATTAAATGTTGAAGATTAGTTTGATTAGTATCAAATGGCTTATTAAATGTTGAATTTTGAAGTCTGGGACTCTTTTATTTCTGATTGACTCAAAGACTTATAATGTTCATATTCTAAAGCCGTTTGTTAGGGCTTTTTCTAAGCTATCCGGAGCTTACATTTTGACTTCGTTTTACATTTTGTCTTAATCCATTAATGAATCTTGAAACAATTGTTAATAACCCTTCATGAAGGTCACATCTCAATATTAGATTATCAAAATTATCCATGCATTGAGTTACACTTGAAGACAGTTGATTCAAAGTTGAAAGTTGTTCAAGCATTTGTCTCTCATGATGGGAGGGAAGGTAGTTTTCCTTCAACTTTGTTTCATCTCTAGCCAAGTAATGATCGGTTCTTCATCTAATCTCTCTAATTCTCTTTCAACTCTCTTCCAGTATCATTTGGCAGCCCATGCAAACTTCATTTTGGTAAACTTATCCTCAACTCACCAACCATGTCTTGCCATACAAAAACAATTTCCTTCTCTCCTAACCAATCTAGAAAAGCATTGGGTTCCAACTTCCCTTCATAAGACTTGGCATCTACCTTGAATTTTTTGGAAGTCATCTGTCTCAACAAAAAGTTGTATTGGCAACCTATATGGATTCCTCTCAAGTAAGGAACTAGAGGTCTCTGTTGCCTTTGATACCTCCCACCCTCATTCTCAAAATGTCCATAACACGTATAAGAATACCTAGCTTGATGCCTAGTAGTTGATTGAGGAGGAACATGATAGTAATTGCCAACATCCTCATCAAACGAGTTCGCACCATGATATTCTCTAAAAGAAGTTTCCTAGTATTGACTCAAAGTAGAATTATGTGTGGCAGTGTTTCTTTCTGAGTTTTGTGGATCTTTAAAAGAAACACTTTGTGCTTGGAGAATGGGAGCTCTGGATAAAGGACCGTGGTCAAAATTCTAGTGTTAGGCACTATGCTAATGTGTGCTATACCAATCGTTTTCCTAGTCGGCAAGTTGTGTTAGGATTTTCTGGAATTATCAGCTAATTCAGCTATGCCACTTTCCATCTTGCGTGGTATATCCTCCATAGCCTAATGAGTTTTTTTTTTCCAATTCTTTGTTAGTTACCATAAACCAATGTAAAAGCTCAAGATATTCAAACGGAAGGGTACTAAATGACTAAATTGAATAATGCAATGTTTTTTATTTTTATGCAATTATATTTTTTCTTATTCTAACTGAAAGGTTTGATGAGAAATTTATAAATTAAACAAAGGAGACAGATGCAAAGTTAATACCAAAATTGATGTAGGATAGGGTTGGTTTTGTAGAGAATATAGAAAGGAGTAGAAATTACAGTAGGAGAGGTATTAAATAGAAGAACGACATAAAAGTAATGCAGAGAAAAAGAAGTCCCTAACAGAAAGGGATAAACAAAGGAAAAACAGAGGAGAGAATGAGAGTGCAAAAGTCGAATATCACTGTTCAATTCAATTATCAATAAGTCTGTATAAAATATGGAGAAGGTGATCTTAAATAGGCATCAAAACCCTAGTAATATCCTTCTCAAAGAAGGAAAGTAAATAATAGTAATTAGAATTGAAGAATTCTAACCTACTCAAACCACCAAACTAAAACAAGATATTAAAGCTATATAGCTGGTTTTCAATCATTTTGCCAATGGCCTAGTGCATAGGAAGCCTGGTTGCCTGACTGCCTTTAAGGTGGTGTGCTGCTCTTGGTACAACACTGGCAAAGAATTATTGTGAAAAATAAATATTCCTTTACTTCAAATTAGAAAAGCTAACAAGAAGTTTTTCAGTGAACATTTTTGCCACTGTTTCTATCTCATTTGACCGTTGGAGTATTAAAAAAAGTTGTAAGAGATCACCTGAAAATATGTGCAACTCAAACCCTACAAGAACCAAGAACCATGGAGGGAAAAAAACCAAGGCTTCAAAAGATAAGCTTGAAATTCATCTTTTCCATGTGCTAAGATATCAAGTTGCGATAAACTTCTTTGGAATGTTAAGAACCATTTGGATTTGCATGTCTGATGGATCATTAAGTGTTTTCTTCTTCACACACATTTTATTACTCTGGATGATTATTGTGTTTCAGATGTTTTTTCTTCAAACACTTTTTGGGTCTAGTTTGGTTACAGAAAATTATTGTTTGTTAAAATGTGCGATGATTTATCTCAAAAAATTTGTTCTATGATGCAGGACTTGGATTTGTCACATCTCTGGTGTTTGTGTTCTTTGTTGGTGTTTTTGTTTCATCATGGATAGGTTCCACCATCTTCTGGCTTGGGGAATGGTTTATAAAGCGAATGCCCTTTGTGAAGCATTTATATTCAGCCTCCAAACAAATTAGTGCTGCAATTTCTCCAGGTTATGATAAACTTTCTATTTTTAATTGCATGAGGGGATCTGGAAATGACAAATTAGCTCCAACTGCACCTTGTTGGCTAGGAAGCAGGAGTTGCTTTATGTAGCAGTTATGCTTTGGAAGTCGTGATCTAACATTGGTCACTGAAATTAATATTTTCATTATGTTAGAATTTATCATATATAATATCAACACAATTTCAGGTTTGGTTTGGATCACTACTGGCTGTGTTTGGGGTTTGATGCTATATGGGATAACATTTTTGTATGCAAATTTTGAATTGTCTAAAATTTAAGGACATTGTCATATCTTAGGGTGTGATGTTGATTTAAATCAGTCATGTTTCCAGTTCTCATTCAATCTGGAATCTAAGTCTTGTGGAATACTGTATTAGGAATTGAACTTAAGTGTTGAAGATGGATGTCTTTGGTCCCTCGTGACTATGTTACTATGGATGTGCAGCATGGATGAAGATATGTTTTTGTCTAAGAAAAGTTGGTCTCAGAGCATGTTATTCTCTGCTACTTTAGCAGTTATCTAGTTGCCATCACCATGATCATTTTATTGAAGTTATGCTTATTTGGTGTGAGGTTTCTTGACAGTTGACACTGACATCAAACCTACAATCTCTACAGATCAGAATACCACAGCTTTTAAAGAGGTGGCAATTATTCATCATCCTCGTGTAGGTGAATATGCTTTTGGTTTCATCACATCAACAGTAATCCTTCAGGTATTTGTTTTACGGTGATGAACTTCTCTTGCAAAAGAATATTTTTTCCTTTTGTGTGAGTATCTTAAGAGAACATCCTATTTCTTCGTACCAAGAATCACTCTGAGTTCTTGAACTTTGATTCTCTTGGTTATTGACTTCAGAGAGATAATGAAGATGAAGAGTTGTGTAGTGTTTTTGTTCCAACAAACCATCTATATATTGGTGATGTATTCCTGGTGAATTCCAAGGACATTATAAGACCAAATCTGTCAATTCGAGAAGGAATAGGTATGTGTGGTATTATGAAATAGCCATATCTATCATGTTGCTTAGGAAACATGGACTTTTGTTTGCTGGGAAGCTTGAATTTGTATCACAGCATATCTTTGTTTTGTTTCTTATTTTTATTTCTGCATTTTTTTCTTTTATAGATCATCTGTAGCTATTAAATTATTCAGAACATGATTTTGAGCCCCAAATCATGTTAAAAATCTACCTTTAAATTTATGAATAATGGAAGTTTTTATGATGTGCGAGAGAACCTTCAATTACTTGATGCTTACCTCTTTGCCTGCTTTTCTGAGTTCATATGCAGTGTAGTCCGACAAGTACAATTAAAATCATCTCGGCAAAACCATACTTTACTAAACTTTCAGTCTTATTCTAATTTATTCCTTGGTTCTTTTTCATGCAATTTGATATATTTACTCTATTTTTTCCATGTATTCTAGTGTTAAAACTTCACTTGCAATTTGCAAATAAGGATCACTAGAGACATGGTCAAGGATAAGAGTTCCGTGCTTTAGTTATGAATGGATCACATCCTTTATTGCACTTAAATTCCGAAGTCACTGAATGTAGGAAGAAATAAAGAACTGTGACTTAGATCCGATTTGCATATAAAAGAGCACGGGAATGATATTAGGGGGGGTAAAGGTACACAAAGCATGGTCTTATTTATTTACTTGTGTGCATTCCAATTTTTCATATTTTCCTAAGTTTGTAACACAAGATGCTATCGAGTCATATATTACCCTGAACTTAGACAAGCAACTTCTAATTACATCTTGGTAAGAAAGTTCAGTAGGATTGTTTAGTAGACACTTGAGAAAATATCATGCATCTGGACTTCAGTTTCAATTGGGGCTTTTTGTTGAAAGTTTTGACTTGCATTGTGGCAAAGGGAATATATGAAATGTTAGTCTTGTTTTTACAAGTTTTCTGATGCAGGCTTATTTCTTTATTGTTGTTTAAATGCAGAGATCATTGTTTCTGGAGGTATGACAATGCCACAGATGATCTCCCCGGTGGAACGGGTTGTTCACCAAAATGAAGGAATCCCTTTGAACAGGATGGTGTAATGGCATCAAGCAAGAAGTAAAACCCTTTAACTACATTCAAATCCCACATAAAATGACCACGGAGAGTTTATTCTTGTGACAACCGAGTCAATTGATTTGTTGCTTGTAGCCGTAAAGCTTTCGAGAATGCACAACTATGGCGTCTACTTGAATCTGTCTCTAACTACTATTGTTTATGTTGTCCCTGCAGCTGTTTTCTCCATACGAAGGAAGTTGTAAGGGAGCCCTGGCCATAAACTGTAATTGTCAGTAGCCCCTGTCATTAATGGTTTTTTATTATTATATATCTGTTTTAGTTTTTTCTTATTTCAGGATGCATTGCCCACCCTCATATAATAATATGATCCTTTTCACCGTGCAGTGAAAAAAAATTCTTTTTAAGAAAAAAATTGTTGTGTTTATTTCTTTCCGTGAATAATTTAAAAAAACAATAACACTTTTTTTAAAATATCAAAGAGCAGATATATTGTTTTTTTGTTTTGAGGTTTTTATTATAGAAAAAGGCAATTGTGACAGTGCTTTTGTCAATCTTCGCTGCTTCAACTGATTTGATTTAACGTTTGTGGCGGATTCATGGAGGTGATTCCTTACAGCGTCACTGTGTTTTTCTTCTCAACATTTCTAAAGAAATTCAACTTGAAATAACTTAGCTTTATTAAATGTTATTACTGATCTAAATTAATGGAATTTATAGGCAAGTTCATCTCTGTGAAGCCAAGGAAACAAATTGAGGTTTTCTGTGTATAAATGTTTTTTAATGCTATTGCATATCCTTTATCCACCCTCGCCTTCTTTTCATTTATTTTATAAATTCATGGTCCTCGTGTAAATTAATTGGTTATCGAGTCGGTAAAAAGGTCATCTACTGGTAGTGTCCTTGACTAGCAGAATTAAATTATTGCCTCGGTGCTTTGCTGAAAATCCAGATCTGTAAAGAACAAAAAGTTTCCTTCTCTTAATAACTGAGAACGTCAAAAAAAAAAAAAAAAAAGCATTAGAAGGGAGAAGGGACATTTAGAGATAAACGTTTTGAAATAATGTATTTTTATTCCTTCTGCTGGCATTTATTCATCACAGATGGTCCTTTTTATTTTTTTCATACGAAATTGCATGCTCAAATTGTCAATTCAGGAGTGCAAGGTGTTAGTCCAGATTTATTTTTTTTTAGTTTTTCATTTGTTCCTTTTCAACGAAATCAATGTATCTTATTTTGGACCGACATCAAATTTCTTTGTAATAACGAAAATTAAATAGGATGTAGTTTTCACTATTCATCCTTTTCCTGTTTACCAATATACAAATTATTATAGATTAAACTATATATAAATTATTGTCGATTGGAACAGTATAATGATATTATTGTCTTTACCAAAGAAACTTGTTAGGCATGTATATGAGGTGAGTTTATTTTATCCATGAGATATATTTAACATTAAAAAAATTATTAGGGACAAAATAGTTCGTTTAAGTTTTTTAAGGTCTAGCGCTGGAGAATGGTATGGTTGTCAAACACCAGGCACTGAGGTCAAGCGTGTCTATCAAATTCTAAGCACTCAGGCTAGACTGAAATGCCTGGGTTGATGTGCGGTTTTCCCTGTTCACCAAGACACATATCACTATGGATTAAAGCAGTGTAATGATGTAATTGTTCTTGCCAAAGAAACTTGCTAAGCTAGGCGCTAAGGCCATACCTGAACGCCTGGTTCGATGTGGGGTTTTCACTGTTCTCCAAGATATAGATCACTATGGGTTAGAGTAGTGCAATGATGTAATTATTCTTGCCAAAAAAACCTTGTTAAGCATGCAATTGGAGGTGAGATTGTCTTTTCCGTGGGATACATTTGACATTAAAAGAATGGTTAAGGACAGAATAGTTTGTTCAGGTTTTTTGAGGATTGGCGCTGGGGAATGGCATGGTTGCCAGACATCTAGCATTGGGATTATACATGTTTCTCATACCCTAGGTGCTCGGGCCAAACCCGTGCGCGTGGGTCTGACATCACACATGGTTGACAGACCCAAGCAAACATATTTTCATTATTATAAACAAATCATTATAAAAATTCAATTTAACGTTTTAGATCTAAAAATTTAAATTATATATTCCCATTGAAATAGTTCATGTTTTATATTTATGAATTTATTATTCTTTCAATAAAAAATTTATTTTCTATTATTGTTGTTGTTGTTAGTATTATTATTATTATTATTCAAATAAACTTTGTTAGACATGTTTGTCAGACCAAGTAATGTGGGTCAATTTTTTTTTTATAAATGAAGTATAAATACTTTATAAACAACAAACTATCACAAAAATCTAATTTAACGTTTCAGCCTTGAAGTATCTTAGACATAAATGTTAATTAATTTTTTTTATAATTTTTTTCTATTTTTTTATAAATAAAAAACATTTAAACTATTCTTAAAGTATCTTAAATAGAAATGCTAATTATTGTTTTATAATTATTTTCTATTTTTATTAAAAAAATATTTAAACTTCCCTTGAAGTATCTTAAATAGAAATGATAATTATTTTTTATATTTTGTTCTATTTTTTATATATAAAAAAATTTAAACTACCCTTCAAGTATCCTAAATAATTTTTTTAATAAACTTTTCTATTTATTATAAAAACAAATTTAATTACATTGAAGTATCTTAAATAGAAATCCTAATCAATTTTTTTTTAATAAACTATCTTTTTAAAAATATATATTTAAACTATCCTTGAAGTATCTTAAATAAAATCATAATTATTTTTTTTAAAAAAAATTTTGATAGGCTTTTAGCCATCAGACCCAAGAGCACCTTTATTTGTTTGTTGTTTACTTGGGTCAGGCAAGGGTTGCCAGACCCAAGCACCCTGGGTCTAGCAGGCGCGCGGGTCTGCAGACAAAGATGAGTGAGTCTTAAAATACAGGCTTGTAGGTTTGTAGACCTAGATGTGCAGGTATTATAGATATTATTATTATTTTTTATTAATACAGTAATTAATAAATTTAGAAAAAAAAATATTATTAATATTGAAAAAAATTATAGATTTGATTTGAAGGGTAAAATTAAAAATTATTATTATTATTATTATTAAATTTGAAAAAAATATTATTACTATTGTAGAAAAACCATCAATTTGATTTGAAGAGATAAAAAACTATAAGAACATGGGTTAGACAAGTTTAATATTATTATTTTTATTATAAATCTTATTATTATTATTATTATTATTATTATTATTATTAAATTTTTAAAAAATATTATTACTATTTAAAAAAACCATAGATTTGATTTGAAGGGTAAAATTATCATCATCATCATCATTAATAAATTTGAGAAAAAAGTAATAGTAGTATTGAAGAAAAACTATAAGTACTTGGGTCTGGCTAGGGTGCTAGACCTAACAGTCTCTCGGTTTGGCTTCGTCACCAGACTCAACTTTTTTAAAAAACATATTTTTTAAAATATATTTTTTACATTTAAAAAAAAATGTTATTGACTCGACCTGCTACGGAGCGCGGGCCAATACACTAGTGTATGTGTGTGTAATTGGAAATACATTGGAAATAAAATATTAGGGCAATCATGGGCAATTAAAAAATAAATTTAAGGTTATTGAGCAAGTTTTATCAAGTTAATCAAATTAATCTAGATCATTTCCTCCCCCCATTCTTTCTTCAACTTAGACCAGTCCATTTCTCGAGTCATCTAAGTCTGAGGTCGACCTGTTTGGTCGGTTCGAATTTTATAACTATGATTTTATCTTCTTTGTTTCCCTATCTTATCATTCATAACTGGGTCTTGACTAATTAGTGTTTAACTTTGTTGGTGCTTAATTTTGCGAGTGGGTATTTTTTTCATTGAATTAACATAAAATAGTTTTAAAAAGAACACAATTGTTTGACTTGGTGAATCCATTAGGGTTGCCTTTGAGTTATGTCTATGTTGGCCATCTGAATTGTCTTTAAACCCATTAAATTAACTGTATTAGTTGAAGGTACCTCCCAAACTATTTCATTTTAATTTAATACCTTTAGGGGTATTTTAGTATTTTTCACATGAGCATTTTGTATAATTAAGAAGATCATGGGAGTGTTTTAGTATTTTTAACATTTTATTTTTTTATTTTTTTATTATATAAGTTATTGGTGCGTGTTCCACTGGCACCAGCAAGTGGGCAGCGTTTGCGCCATTCAGGTGGTGCCTGTGACGCCTCCCGGTGGCCAAATCTAACCATCCATCGTCTCCCTAGATGTGCAACCGGGATCGATTTTTATTTTTTTTTCTCTCTCTTGACAAAAAAAGTGCATAATTGTCTTATTTATTTGTTGTTTTTCAATTTCATTCCTCATTTTTTGAATTTCTTATTTCATCCTTATTCATTTTATAGAAGTTTTTGTCCTTTAATTACAATTTCTTATATGTTTTGTTTTTCATTTCAGTCCTTATTTTTTTAATTTTTAATTTTGTTTTTATTCATTTTATAGTTTCAGTCCTCCTCAATCCATCCCTATTTTTGGTTGGTGTTTCAGAATCCATCCTCTTTGTTTTTATTTTTCGTTTCAATCCTTATTTTTTTTATTTCTCATTTTATTTTTATTTATTTTATAGTTTCAGTCATCCTAAATCCGTCTCTATTTTTGGTTAGTGTTTAAGAATCCATCCTCTTTGTTTTTATTTTTTATTTTGGTCATTTTCTTTTTTATTTGTTTACAATTTAGTTCTTAATTATAATTTGTGTATATTATGTTTTTCAATTCAATACTTTTAGTTTTGATTTCATATTTTTTTCACTTGGCTCGTGTGAAAACCCACTAAATTATAATATGAGTAAAATAAATAAAGTATTGAATAAATTAAATAAAAAGATTTTAAGTATTGTAATTGGATACAATAGAACAAAATATAAGATGTTATGGTGTGAATTAAGTAAAAGAAGAGTTGAGTGACAAAAATAGAAATAAGAAGAAATGAGGGCCAATGTGTAAATTGGAAAAACTTAAACTATAAATGCTTCATCTTCTCCTCTTTTAGCCGTGAGTTTGAAACAAAGAGAGGGGGAAGAATTGTGTGATTTTCTACTTAAATGCTCATTGATTTCACTAATTAAAGTGAGTAATTAGAGTGATTAACTTAATTAAACATCAAGAGGGGGTTGATTTTAAGGTGGTGAGTGCATTGAAGGAAGGATTTCAAGCTAGGGTTTGAAGAGGGAGAAGAAGAAAACTTGTTCTTTCTTGCATTCTTTCCTTAAATCCTTATCAAAGTGAGGTAAATAACATGTTCTAAATGATTAATTCCTTTAATTTTATGTTTGATGAAGGATTATGCAAAATGATGATTATGTGAAGTTGTGGATTTATGTTATAATTTATAGGAATAATGCAAATTATGTTTGAACCATGTTAGAAAGCATGAATTATGATTGGGTAAGTGTTTAATTTTAAATAAAAGAAACAAAAATTAATTTTCCCCATTTTAATTGAATATTTGGCCAAGAGAGGAATAATTTAGGGGATTTGAGGTTTAATACAATTGTTTGGAATATATGGGAAGATGAAAGTTTATAAGTATTGTTATATGAATGGAGTAGGAATTTTTCAAGGAGAAAAGAAATATATTCACTTCCCTCCCTAGGTTGTTTTTGGCTAAATGGAGAAGAAAATTAGAGAATGGAGTTTAAATGATATTATTGAGGAGTTTTTGCCTAAATGGAGAAGAAAAATTAGAGAATGGAGTTTAAATAATATTATTGAGGAACCTTACTAAATTTAAGACAATTGATGTTGATAGGTTAAATTGAATAGAGATTTTTGTGGAAATAATAATAATAATAAGAAAATGTTTCAAAAAGGGGGGGGGGGTTATCCCCTTTGAATTAAAAGTCAATTAAACTTAATTAAGGGTATTGGATTTAATCAAAGAATATGTCATGGGTATTAGAATTTTACCGGTTCAAATGAATGAACAAATGACAAAGTAATTTTGTTGGTGCAGAGGAGGCCGCAGGACCTGATCAGCAACAAGGGACCTCTTCACGCGCACATACACCAGGTAGGTGTTCAACACCTTTGCGTAATTAATCAGTTTATATTTTTATGGTACAAGGAACTTTATAGATTATAAATATTAGTGTTGGTTACTAGAAACCATGCCCTGGTGAATGGGCAAGCCTTGAAAAATTATTTCCTGATTTCTGGAAATAATGCCCTGGTGAATGGGCAAGCCTTGTAAAAAAATTATTTCCTGGTTACTGGAAATAATGCCCTGGTTAATGGGTGGTTACTGGAAATAATGCCCTGGTGAATGGGCAGGCCTTGAAAAATTATTTCCTGGTTACTGGAAATAATACCCTGGTGAATGGGTAGTTACTGGAAATAATACCCTGGTGAATGGGCGAGCCTTGAAGATCATTTCCTGATTATTGAAATTTATGCCTGGTAGAATGACCATGTTAAGAAAAATTAATTTGTCAAATTAATGGGATAATCACTCGATGTAAAATAAATCATAGAACTTTGAAGTTAAATATGTTGGGTTGTGGGAGACACTCTTGATATTTTTTTTTTTTAGTAGATCTATCCCTGTCTAGAAGAGAATTTATGAAATTAGAAATTTCAAAAAGAAAATAAGACAATCAATTCTATGACATGAAAATCACCTTAATGTATATAAATAATTAGTCCTTAATCAGTTACTTATTGAATGGTGCAATTGTTTTAATCATGTTTAATGCAATTATGTTTTTAGGTACATCGCACCCTCGATCTGGGAAGTAGATGCTCGGATAAATAATTTTGTTATGTGATTAATGTACGTGGAAGAACTAATATTTTGTTGTAATATGCTTCCATATCTAAAATTGTAATGTTTAACTTATTATCTTGTGTATGATGTAATTTGTAAGGTTATTATTATTAAGTTGAATTATGGTTGGTTGTATATATATAAATATATATAAAAAGAGACGATGCATGTTAAGAATTTATTAGTTTTATTGTAGTGTTCTATAGAAAATAGAATTGAGATATCAAAATATGCTTGAGTTTTTTGATGTCCAAATGATGGGACGAATATTGTGATTGATGTTACAGGTTGGGAAATGATTGAGTCGATAACTTGGTACCTAAAGAATACAAAGGAAACTCTGCCGAAATTTCGAGAAAATATATATATATATATATATATAAAAATTTAGTAACTAGGAATATATATATATAATATATTTTTGAGTTTACGAATTGAGACTGTTACAGCTCATTTGTCAAATTTTTATAGTTTTTAATTTTACCTTTCAAATTAAATTTATGGCTTTAATAATATTTATTTTTGTTTGGTCCTTTTTTGTTTGATTTCTTATTCATTTCATTTGCTCTTTTGTCAAAGTTTTTATGATTTTTTTAATTTTATCCATCAAAACAAGTTTATGATTTTGTTGTTTCAATAATAATAATAATAGTTTATTATAATGGTTGTAGTGATTATGATATTAATAATTATGATGATGATAATAATAATAGTAATAATTGTGATAATTATATTAATAATAATAATAATAATAATAGTTAATATTAATAATAATTTTGATTTTGATAGCAATAATAATAACAACGATAATGATGATGATAAAAATAAAAATAATGATAATATTAGTTATAGTGGCTGTGATAATAATTATAACAATAGTATAAATACTAATAATAATGATGATGATAATAACAATGATGATAATGATAATATTAATGATCATGATAACAATACTAATAATAATTATGATATTACTTGTTGATAATAATAATAATAATAATAATAGTTGTAGTTATAATGATAATGACAATATTAGTAATGATAATAATAACAATGAGAATAATTAATTGTTATAATAATAATAGTGATAATTCATTATTCGATGTTGTATTTGCTGAGAATTGAGTTTTACTGTCTTTTCATATATGATATTTTTTTATTTAATATCCCGGATTACTGGTTTGAAAAGTTTACATAACTCGATATTTTTTTTTATTTTTTGTGTTATTGTTTATTTTTTAATTTTATTATTTAACATTAATTTTTAAAAATAAAAAATAATCATCCAAATTTTCTTAGAGATAATTCTTAAAAAATTATTTTTTTGCTTGAGTTTATGGTATTGTAAAAAAATCTCAGGCACTTTTAATAAATATATTTTTGTAAAAATAAAAATAATGGGTTGCCCGCGTGTGAAACGCGTGCAAATGAACTAGGACCAAACTATATATAAAGAAGCTTTAGGGTTTCTTAACTCCATCCAAATTGTCACCCTCTTCTAATCGGATTCCTGTTGAAAGCCATGCCCTTCCTTGAGGTTCCTCTTTTTGCAGTTGAGGAGCTACTTGATTAGCCTTTCTTTGCCTTGAGATTTCTCTCTCTTTTTAATTTTGAATTGTGTTGGTGGTGGTGGTGGAGATAGAGGAAGACTGGTCTGCTTCTGTGATGGCTGATCGAGAGGGGATGGGTTCTATGGTGGCTGGCTCTGCTAGTGTTATCTTGTTTACTGCTGGTTCGTAGTGGAGAGATGGGTGGCTGAGCCTTCCGAGTTGTTGGCTGGTTTGTTCGGGTTGCATAATGGAGGGAAAGGGAAGGTTGTTCTGTTCGGTGGTTGTGATGATTCGGTGAGAGAGGGAGGAATGGCTATTGGGTTGGTTCGATCTGGGCTGAATGGTCGGTGGTGGTCTATTGGCGCCATGAATAAGCATTACCATCCGTACATTTGTTGTGGCAATTTGCAAGGTCAATAATAGTGAGACCAGAGAGTTTCCACTAGAAATGTGGATGATCCTGTAAAAGCATAGAAGCTACATTATTCATTCTGAATAATATTCTCTTTCGCTGTTCTCTACAGCCATTTTCTGTATATCAAAATATACATTCTCTTGACCACTTGACCAACTGTAAAATACCCTAGAAAAAGCACAACCAAAAATCCAAAATATGAGAATGGCAAAGTAGTGAATCCCATGACTTCTCCAACTTTTGTGAAAGGAATTGCTATCCCAATGGCAGAGATCACCACCGTTGAACAGATTACAGGCCACGAGGATATCTCCTGAATGAAGGGGATTTTCTCCGTTCGGATTAAGTGGAAAATTAGGGTCTGCATTAGAAGGCCTTCAATAAACCAAGCAGAATGGAAGAATTTGACATCGAATATGTTGTAATCTCTGTAGTAGAACCACAAAAAGACAAGGTTCGCCAGATCACAGAGGGTGCACACAGGGCCATTCCATAATATGAAGATGGGCAAACTTCTCTCAGACCATTTCTGGGGGGTCTTTACATAATCTTCTTCCATCTTGTCCCATGGGATTGCGATTTGACCCACACTGTAAAGGAAAGTTTGTGTAAGGAGCTGCCTCGGAGTCAATGGCTCAAATTCCAGCAACTGTGTTGCTATCAGGAGTGAGAGAACACTTCCTATGTTGGCGACAACAGACATTTTAATGTACTTCATGGTGTTGCCGTAAGTGAGGCGACCGTTCTCAACCCCAGCGACAAGTACATTCAGATCTTTCTCAAGTAAAATGATGTCTGCCAAGTCTTTTGCAACCGATGCACCTGAGTCAACTGATATACCTACGTTGGCAGCATCTATTGCGAGCGAGTCGTTAACTCCATCCCCTAGGAATCCAACGACATGTTCACCAGCAGTCTGCAAGGATTGCACCACCCTGAGTTTCTGAGTAGGGGTTAGCCGAGCAAGCACCGTTGCACTTTTAACAGTCTCATGAAAGTCATCCTGATTTAGTAGCTCAAGTTCCGGTCCTGTAGTTACATTGGTGGTTCTAATGCCAAGTTCTTCGCAAATCCTTACTGCCAGAGATAGCGAGTCGCCTGTTAATACCTTTGCTTTTACTCCCTTCTCAGCTAGCCTCCATAGAGCCTGCTTTGCTGAGTCCTTTGGGGGGTCAAAGAACGTTATTACACCAAGGAAGACCATGTCTGATTCAGTGATCTCCTCATTGGCCATGTTTGGATGACTTCCTTGCTGCAAACATTACACAAAAATATACGAAGGTTATTTATCATGAGATGGCTGGATGGGATTGCTTGTTTTGTAAGCAAATTTTAGCCTGCCATGCATGACATGTTATGGAGGTTGTCTGCCAGGGAAAAAGAATAATTGCAAGGCTTGAATATTTTCTGAACAATCAACATAGATTAGGGAAGTGATGTACGCAAAATATTAACCTTGAGAAGAAATAAAACAGAGATATTGAGACACACCATTTGTAGCCTTTTCATCGCAACTCCTATTATCCTGAGTCCCCGGTTGCTTAATTCTTCTCCCATATTCAGAATCCTCTGATAGTCTTCTGAAGAGAAGGTAACAATTTCACCCCCATCAACATTTTCTATAAAAGAACAAACTCTCATCACTTCTTCCAATGCTCCCTTGGTTATCATGAATCTATCACAGGTTTGGCTACTTCTTCCTTGGGAAGCATTTGATTCAGTTTCCAAGATAACTGACACTCTTCTTCGTATAAAATCAAAAGGAATTTCATCTATTTTACTCCACTTGGATGGCTGGAATCTGTATCCATTTGTGAACACATATGCCAAAATGGCATCATCTAGAGGATATTTTTGATCAGTCTTGAAGTAGGAATTCAGGAAGGCAAAGCGTAAAACCTTTTCTTGGGGTGAACCCCAGCTGTCAAGATGGTTAACTATGATTGCATGGTTCATGGTGAGTGTGCCAGTCTTGTCGATGCATAGGATATCCCTACGTAAACAAGTAAAACATACATGTATGTATATATAAATGCTGCCTGAGATTTGAGTAGACTAACAAACCCAATATGCGGGAAAATTAAGCATATGAACTTACATGGATCCCATATCTCGTATAACAGCTAAGCTTTTGACGATGCATCTGTCTCTGGCCATGACAAGTGCTCCTTTTGCAAGACTCGTGTTAACAATAAGGGGAAGCATATTCGGAGTGAGTGCACACGCAACTGATAGCCCGAAAAGAACACTCTCACTCACATCACGAGACTTGAGATAATCAGTCAATATTATGATTGCCATCACTACCAGCATTACGCTGATGAGCACGTAGGATATGCATCGGATGCCATCATTGAAGCCATCTGGTGGTTTTTTCTTTCCTATACTTGAAAACATGGTGCTCATGTAAGTCTTACATCCTGTCGAAACAACTAAACCCATTCCACTACCTGATACAACATTTGTTCCCTGAAATTATATGTATCTAATTAGCCCAGTACATGTTTCATTTCTCAGTACTATGAATGCTATACATAAACATTCCAATCCGTAGCCAGTGAATCAATCCTACTGAAAAGTGAAATCCACCGTAATGGTTGGAAACCTTTTTTTTTTCTTCCTCTTTTATTAGTTTAGGAAAATTATATGAAATTCTAAACTCAAAAGGCCAATCAAGAACAAGAAAGAAGGGCAATCACGATAGAGAACAACAATTGTGGCACGCACACACCTAATAGTGACATATTCTTTGGTTTTCTCTGCTAGTCCTAACAGTATCCGAATTTTCAATTGCACCGAGTGGAGAATAAACACGAATTCTAGTACAGATCAAGAACAACACAAATGTTTCAAAATCCCTTGAAATATTTCTGTCCCGTTCGAGTAGGATTGCACGCAACCCCATCCCCTAACACCATTACAATTAATGTATTCCCTAACTACTGTAATTCCCAATTTTATCACCCTGTTAAGATAGGAATCTGAATTCTGAACGTAATAGTTTGAGGCTAGAAATTCGATACATAATCTTACGTACCATGAAGCAAATATTTTTCAACTCTAGCAAAGGAGTTCTCTGATTTTCTTTAGCATCTGCTGTTTTTTCAGTTATCCAGGACTCGCCTGTCAATGAGGACTGACTGTTCATTAAGAGCAGGATGTGTTAATTTGTTCTATAATTAGCTCAAGCGGATAGCAAGGGAATGATGTGAAAGATATATATAATTAGAAATACCTGACGGAAAGGTTCTTCGAAGATAGTAGTCTAACATCACCGGGAAAAAGGTCTCCAGGTTCAAAAAAAACGATGTCCCCAGGAACAATATCCCTTTGATCAACTTGAACAATCAACTCTGTCTGAATAACTCTGCCAGCACATCTTTGAACTTTAATCGGGCATCTTACAAACTCAGAGAGTTTCATGGCAGCTTTTGAACTAGTGTATTCCTGAAGTGGGCATCAAGAAAATGATGTGAGCTGGCAGAGGAGTGTTGGTTATAGAGAAGAGAACAGAGTTAACTAAGCGGAAAATACCTGATAGAATCGAAGGGATACGCTTATAAAAACTAATATGAGCATAATGCATCCATTTGGGCTATCACTGGCTACGTAGGAGAGGGCAGACAGTATAATCAAAATAATATTGAAAGGGTGGAAGAAGGCATGCCACAGAAGATGCCACCAGTTTGGAAAAGTATATTCAAGAGGAACATTTGGACCATTTTCTCTCAACCTCCTCTCAGCTTCAGTGAAGCTCAAGCCTGCGCAAATAATACAAATACAGATAAGCAAATCTAATACCAAAATGGTAACAAGAAGTCATGATTTCTGCAGACATTAAATCTTAGCTTCCACAATCAAATATATATATGTCTGCATCTATTGCTTACCCCTTTCGGTGGAGCGAACGTACTCAAAAACCAAATCTTTATCCGACTGTGCCAAGGCGTATAGCCAAGAATACACCTTCTCTTCTTCCTCCGACCTCTGGCTCCCATCAGATTTATCTGCACCTTAATCAAGTATCTAATTTGCATCAAATATTATTCAAAACCTTAATTAAATATGTCAGGCTACTTACTTCCAGATACTGCAAGGCGTCCCAGTCCCAGGTAGTTAAAGACAGATCTGGGGAACGTCAAGTATTTACGAGGATTCTTTATGAGATTTTCTTGAATAGAACCGTTTTGATTGTTTGCATTTGCAGAGAGGATAGAAGAGAATTTGGGAAATCCCATAACTGACCATGAATGGATGAGGGAAGCGAGAGTAGAATTGTAATGTGGGTTTTTGAATCGAAGAATACAAGAGGATATGTATGGTCTACAGATGAGGATCAGCTTTCTTACTTTTCCTTCTTCTCTGCTTCTTAAACCTCAACCACCAGACTTTCAAAAGACCGTTAGGTGCAGCGGCTGAGCGCGCAACAACAGTTGAAAAGTTGTGCATTCAACCGCACCGGATTTTTATTTTTATAATCGTATTTGACCTTGATTGCACCAACCGATTTAAAAGTGTTTTTTTTTAATTAATGTTTTATATAATTTTATATTGTTTTTATAAGTATGGATATTAAAAATAATTTTTAAAAAATAAAAAATATATATTTTTAAATTAAAATGTTTTAAAAAATAATTATTAATTTCACAATAAATTGAGGTTATACACATAGTTTTGAAACTCGGCCCGGTCTAGCGAGTCGATTCGGGATCCGGCCAACCTGAAAAAATAACCGGACCGAGTTAAAAAAAAACAGAAAAAAAAAACTTGGTGTCACCTGGCGGCTTGACCCAACGACCTAGTCAAAAAACTTAGATGCATCTTGTTGATTTTTATTTTTTTAACTCAAACGATGTCTTTTTGATTTAAAAAAAAATTAATCCAAATAATTTAGTGACCCAATCAAAACCCGGAACCCGAGTCTAAAACCAAACCGGGTCTAAAACCTATAGTCATACCTCGTACTTTGTATATAATGTTGTTTGTTTCTTTTATTTACACCTTTTGTCTTCCTTTCATGGTTTCATGTTAATTTTTTTTGTTCCAGCTACTCTAAACTCATTAAATTAATAGATTACAGTGAAAATAAATTGAGGATTAAAAAAACGTGTCAAAGAGAAATATCCCAATTGAAAAGATGACTTGGAAAAAAAAATCTAAAACAATTACCTCGAGTTATTTTTAGATTCACATACAATGTTTAAATTTTAATGAGAAAATTTTCTTTTAAGAGAGGAAAATTTAAAAACCCTTGTTAAAATATAACCCTAGCAAAAATAAAAGAGATTTTTTTAATTAACCCGAAATAAATACAGGATTGATTAAATAAAATAATTCTAAGTAATGTGAGGAGGATGAAATTAAAAGAAGAAAGATAATATGTTATAATTTATAAGGAGGATTAATGAAGAAAAAAAAAAGAGAAATATAAAAATATAAAGGGCCTACGAAGTAAAAAAAATTGAACTACAAATAACTCATTTCTTCCCTCATTAGTCGGTGGTTTGAATCAAGAGAGAGGAGGATGATTTAATTGATTTTTCTACTTAATTTCTTGCAAAATATATCTAAAGAGTTGTTCAAAGAATGATTAAAACCTAGTTAATCAATCAAGAGAGGTGATTTAAACGTTTGGAAAGTTGTTTTGAAGAAGACTTATAAGCTAAGGTTTGAAAGAGAAGGAAAAGAGAATTCAAGTTTTCTTGCAATCATTTCTTAAATCATTATCCAATCAAGGTAATGAGCATGTTCAAATTGATTAGTTATTATTATGTGTTTTGAAGAAGAGATTCAATCGTTGTTGTAAATCATTATTCAATTGTCGGATGGAATGGAGACGGAATTTAGAAAGAAGGAAGAAGAATGATTCGTTAAAAAGAAGAAAATTGGGGCACTAGAGTTTTGACAAGTGTTTTTAGCCTAGAAAAATTGAGTGAGAAAATGTCCATAAACATGTGGAGATCAAGACGTTAGCCATGGATGAAAGGAGGAAGGCCAGAAGATTAATCCCTTTCTTTCAACCATAAACAAGCCATTAGTCAAATAATCAAACATCATTGGTAATCGTTAAGAACACAGTACATTTAGACTCAGTCCTCCAAACTTCCTCGTTATGATCAAATGGCATATTATATCCTTGATTTGAAGATTCTTTAGATTCACTGGTCAAATAGTATCACAGGAAAAACAATAGAAATACCAAAAAAGCAATCCCTCATGTTAATGTTGTTGTTGTTTTCATAACTCAATTGACTTCCATTGAAATTGTTTTCTCAGAAAACCTCTTAGATAACCATTGTTTCTTGTCATTTTAGGCTGGGAAAACAACAGCGTACTCTCTCTCTCTCTCTCTCTCTAGACAGGTAGGTAGATAGATAGAGAGAGGGGGGGGGGATTGAAGAGAGATACAGAGCAGGACGTTTCTTTCTTACTTTATTAGCTTTTCACAAGTTGTGGACCTGTAGCAAAAATGGCAACTGTGTCTTGTAACAGGAGTGATAGCCTTCAGCCTGCAACAAATCTGAAAGGCAGTCTTGCATAGGGCTATATAAGAGCGAGCATCCATGCCCATTCTCTCTACACTTTAGCTAAAATAGTTAAAAATATATTTTAGCATATTATTACTTGTTAATTACTAAAAATCATCCCCCATTAGTTTTAAATTTTAGGATCAAGTTGCCTTTATTGAGCTTTCAAGTGAGCTTCTCTGTTTTCCTGATCGAAGTCAAAACATTCACCAAAAAGGTATCGTTCTTCACCCGTTCACCACAGATGACCAGTTGGAATGTGATTCCTAATAAGAAAATGAGTGTGCTGTCAATGCCATCCATATTCACAGAGAAAAGGAAGCTCATTTGGAGGAAGACAAATTAATAAAAAACAACAACAGCCGCACTAATTGACAGATATGTAGTAGAACTTGTTCTTTAACATTTGAAAGTCCAGCCATACCCATGAGCAAGATTACTACCTAATACGAACAATAATTATGTATGTACAAGTGAAAACTTGTCCAAATGTATTCTTCTCCTTGACCCACTAACTAGATAAAACAATTCAACAAAGCATACCTCAGCATGAGGCAGGGCTGAAAAACAAAGTAAAGAGTATCATCTTTCTGTCTACTTAGTCTCCATCACCAGAGTAAATTATTATTGGGTGCAACCAAGTGAAATTTCTCAAGGACTTGGATCTACTAATCAGTTGTTGGAGGAAATCCCAGATAAAAGTTATTTATTCACATGAATAACTTGAAATCCTCATTAAAATTCTTTCTAGAGCATTGATCCATGATATGATATTGCAGGATTTGCTGTTTACGATCCTAGGATGGGAAAAGCACAGACAATACGGTTTTACAATTCTACTTTATTGATGGCTAAAAGTGAAGTTCTCTCTGGATAGAAACGATACTGGTGAGGAGAAAGCAATTAATCCAACTCAACCAGTTTATGAATGGGAAACCTGAGAGAGGGGGAGGGAGAGTGAATAAACTTTCTTTGGATTTCATCGTATCTCTTTCTCGTGTCAATGTTAGGGGAATATTTACTTGTAAGTTACAACATTATTTTTTTGGTGATTTCATAAAGGAAAAACACAAATCTCATAGGATAAACAAGACTAACCACAGACCTGGAAATTATTCAAATTAGAAGTTAGATTTTTTTTTTTAATAAAAAAGCACATCATGTATACAGAAAATTAGTAAGGCACCCAATGCATACAGAAAATTAGTAAGGCAATGGGTTTGTTTCATCTTTTAATAACTTTTTCATACCAAAAGAAGAAGAAGAAAAAAAGATAGATACAAACAGGGTTTCCATTATCTCAGTAGCAAAATAATACTCCCAACACACAGTCAAAGCAAGAAAAATGAAAGCTTTAGATGTTTTTAGTTTCAACAAACCTTAAAACCAATAGATACAGCAAGAAGAAGGCGCACATCTTAAGCTTCTAGCACCATATCCCTTCTCTGTCTCGCACGCACAAACAAAACAATGATGTTCACTTTCTATCTATGTTGTTCTTCCATTTTTTTCAATAAATCCTACGTAAAACCCAAAACAAAACCCGGATCAAGAAATATAAAAACAAACATAAGCTAATACAAAAGGGGTTGGGCTGTATAAGAAAGAGTGGAACTTTACTTGTAAGGTGAGAGAAGAACAAAGAGCGAGGCTTCAATCGAGATTAAGAAAAGATGGAGTTGCAGAAGATGACAGGGAGTCATAGGTATAAGACCCGATCCGGGGTTGACCCGATCAAAGAAGCAGGGTTCCAAGTTATACGGGTTAATCTGGATGAACCCGGATCAGATCAAATCAATCTAGAAAAATAAAAAAATTAAAGTTTTAATATTTCATATTAAAAATTTTAAAAACAATACATGTAAATATAAGCTATATATATTATAAATAATGAAGTTTAAAAAATTATTTCAAAATATTTTTTATCTCACATTAAAAATATATCATGTCAGTATGTTAATAGTTTAAGTTGAAGTATTTAAATTAAAAAGATTTTTTATTTCACGTTGAAAAAACATAACTTTTTTTTCTTCTTAAAATAAAATATTAACAAAATACTAAAATAACTTAGTATCACTATTACTGTTTAAATAGACACAAAGCACTATAAATTAGAGCAGTGATTAATGACAACACAACCCTTGACACAAAAAGTTGAAAGGGCAGCAGGGGAGGGGTGGGGTTGTTTTTTTGCTAGGATGCATTTGGCATTGAAAGGATGGTTGGGGAGAAAATGGTCAGCACAAATCTTGGTGAGGCTATAGATCATGGGGAGCGAGCACCTAGCGCTGACGCTATCCATATAAGGAAATCTAGCGCTTGGGCTGCCCGGCCCTTGAGCAGGGCAGGCCTGAGCACCACCTGGCGCACAAGCAGCCTTGAACTTGAATGGAGCAAACCTAAGCGCCACCTGGCACTTGAGCGAATCCAATGTGCGGGGCAAATCCAGGTGCCACATGGCGCTTAAGTCTTGGTAAAGGCCCGATTGACTACGACAACCCCAACACCAAGTGGCATTAGGGCAGCCCAAGCGCTCCTGGCACAAGGGCAACACAAGCGTCAGGTTTCTGCTTCTCATTATTATTATAATATTATTAATTATAATAAAAATATTAATATTTATACCACAACTGATAATATTTTTAGCATTCATACTGTTAATTATAAATAAAATAATAATATTTATAGCATAAATAATATTATTTTTTATATGAATATTTTAAATTTTAATAAAAATAATAATATTTTTAACGCAAATACTATTCATTATAATAAAATAATATTTGTAACACCAATTATACTATTTTTAAGAGTAATACTTTTAATTATAATAAAAATTAAAATATTTATAACACAAATTATACTATTTTTGCTATTAATACTTTAAACTATAATAAAAACAGTTATAACACAAATAATACAATTTTTAATATTGATACTTTTAATTATAATAAAAATTAAAACATTTAAAATTCTTCATTAAGACCTATTAGAATTGGATCACGCAAGACCCATTGAGCTTGGGTGTAGACACCAGACCCAAGACAATGAGCACTTCTTCAAACCCAACCGTCAAGTGCCCTTATTTGAGCGGGAGCAAGCTGGCTCCCCACAAGCCACCTCATCACCACGTGGTGCTCAGGAATGCACGTGGTTGTGCATGATTAGGCTCGCCTAAGCACTCCCAAGCGCCACATGACGCTCGAGTCTGATTGCTATGAAATTGCCGCCTAGCACCACGTGGCGTTAAGGTAGACCAAGCACTAGGTGTCCACTTCTCATTTTTATTATAATATTATTATTTATAATAAAAATAGTATTATTTGTGTTATAATTATTTTTATTATAATTAAAAGTCTAAACGCGTCCACGCCCAACCACATGTGTGTTAATATAATAATGTGTGTTATAAATATTATTTTTTTCTCATATAATTCAAAATGTTCATATAAAAAATATTATTATTTGTGCTATAAATATTATTATTTTTATTATAACTCAAAGTATTGATATAAAAAATATTATTATTTGTGTTGTAAGTATACTTGAAATTCTTAATATAATTATTTATATTATAAATATTATTATTTTTATTTTAATTCTAAATATTCATATAAAAAATATTTTTATTTGTGTTATAAATATTTTTATTTTTATTATAATTAATAGTATGAATATTAAAAATATTATCATCTGTGTTATAAATATTATTATTTTTATTATAATTAATATTATTGATAAAATAATTAATAAATTTGAAAAAAAAATATTATTATTAATATTAAAAAAATATTATTTTTTATATTATAAATTTTTACATTAGTTTTTATGAAAATAAAAAGTGAGTCTGCCGCATATGCGGGTTTCAAATCTCACATTGAAAAAATAATTTTTTTTCTTGTGAACATAGTATATATACTAAAAAAAATTTAATACTATATTGAAAAAATAAAACATTCTTCTAGTATTTATATATTGAACTTTGAAAATGGTTAATAACCAACTAAAAATATATAAAAAAGGAGAGTCTGGCTATGAGAAAAACACATTAAAAAAAAAAAAAAAGGTCTCAACCGGGTTTTGCCAGGTTGCCCAAGTCACAAGTTCACCAAATTTTGCTGGGTATTTGCTCTTCTCGGTCTTTTACTTTATCCAGACCAGTCTAGTTATTGGGTCAAATAGATTCCGGATCAACCCATCGAGGTGGTAAAGCTTAATAACTATGGTTAAAAGAATGCATTTGAGTAAAAGAGTTTGTAGAAATATTAAAATTGTACTATTATAAACAATTTGTATAGAATTAAAAAAGAAGTAAATCGATTATCCGATTAAATCAACAGGTGGGTTAATCTCCATTAATGTCCAGCAGAGAACATAGAAGTGGAAAAGAATAAACGAGCATCACTTTGTCCAAGTCCAACCCATGGAACTTTTGTCCCAAGAATATATTTTATGTATTCCTAATGGACGACAGAGAGTGTGTACGAGGAGGATAATATATGAGACCGACTTCATGCCTCGCAGATATCTTGTTAAATAAAAGACAATGATATACGGGAGAACCCTTTTCTACTCTAAGAACCTTTTCTCCCAAAACTCTAATGATGACTCTTTTATCAAAAACCACAATAGCTTTTTGAGGATTACAGGAACTCAATTGAAAATTAATGGAGAACTTCTGGCAGTCACTAGCCGGGAATAAATTTTTTTAAAGAAAAATTAATATTTTTAAATATTAATGGGCTATGGTACAAAAGCCCACAGACATCCTTGTTCCAAACTTCTAATGGCCTATCCTCTGCTCTTCGTAGTCCGACAGACCAAAAATATGTCGCTGCGCAAGCAAGCTTGTACATGCTGCGAAGGAGCAAAATCAAAACCTAGTATGTACTATGATGTAATATATCTGTAAAGAGGTATTTGGTATGGAGAGTAAAAGATTAACTTCATTTCGAAAGGGGAAAAATATCTCGACAATATACTTTCTTTTTGTTAACAGAAGTATGGAGGAACCTAGATCACATCAGGAAAACATGTCTATGACCGCATTCAACCATTCCTGTAAGATTCATGTCAATCATCATCAGAGCCAAGGACCTGCTGCTTAAACTCTGCAACTTCGGCAGCCAACTCATCCCTATTTTTCTGCATAACACAGGTACAAGACATTGATCAGTTGATTCTTGCAGTGCACAATTATTTTGAGTTCCAAAACAATTCTGATTACAACCTTGAAAAGCAGATATCGGGCGGCGAACCAGGTGGTGTAGCCAAGACCCACAACTTCCATCAATTTTGGAAACTGAAGCCATGAAAATGGAACTTATTCAAACAAGGTTATTCATTGTTCCGAGGAGCTTCAAAACTATCAAATAAATGAACATACGAACCAATGGAATAGAGTCAATAGCACCAACAACAGCTACAACCAGCCAAAAGACAACCAGGGCACCACTTGCATAAAAAAGAACAGAATACGCATCTTCAGGATCAAACTGCAAATTTTAAACAAGCAAGGTATCAATATTCCTAAATGCAAGGAACAGAAAGTTTTCAATCCTCCCACCCCAAGTTCCATCTCAGGAAAAAAAAATCCATACAAGGCAGCACCCAGAACCATTGTACAGTGGCCTCTAAAAAGAGACCACAGGGTGAAAAAATTGTAGATATCAACCAAAAAGCAGCTTTCAATTGGAAACTTGTTTTCTACCGACTATTTCACAATCCAAATCACACTAATAAGCCAGTAAAATTAAGATAAACAGGGCAGGGGGGGGCATAAAATAATCCAACAGATTGACAAAGCAAAATGCGAGTGTCTGGAAATCATCTCCTTTCACAGATGGTTCTCCCGCAGCTACTTTTGCATTGAGGTTAGACCCAGGTGAGATGTATATATTAATAGACCATTCTCAACGGATCTAGGATGTAGTAAAAGCTTCTGATTTTGATAAAAAGAATGGAACGGAAGGGCATCAGTGTCAACCTAAGATTGTTAAAACGTAGAAAAGAAAGTTAGATACCTAACCTGGGGTGCCCAGACGGTCCAAGGGATCCAACTTGATCAAGCACATGTAAATATATAAACTTTTACTACTTTCCATTACCCATCATGCAGACAAATTTGCATTAGAAGTTATGGATCTGTTAAGATAGACTATTCAAAAGGAGCATACCGCAAGCACAAGTCCAAAATCAAGGAGAGAAGATAAGGGACAAAAGAAAGAAGAAAAAACTCAATTAAGTGTAAGGATTGAATAAATAAATAAATCAAAAGTAGCACTGGAAAATATGAATTTGTCAAAACTGTGTTGCTCAGGTAACCGCTCAGGAATGAATATCATCAAAACTCTCATAACCTTTTCATACTCATCATAGCAACAACTTTGCATTAAAAAAAAAAGACAAAGAAAATCCCATTGGAAGCTGATTGCTGATGAGATAAGGAATTGAAGATGAGAGAATCACAAGGAAAACGATTAAATAGAAGAGAGGGGAGAGGTTAAATTTATTAGGAACACAAAACATACAAACTTTGCTTTCCTCACCAGCTTAAAAAAAAACTCATCACTGACTTGAGCAGCTGTTGCTTCCTCAGTTTCAGTTTCGGTGAGTGCTGGACTTTCTTCCACCGCCACTGCACCATTTCGGTCTTCTTTAACATATTGATTTGGTTCCTCAGAGAATGTTGCTCTGATCCCTAAAAAAGTTAAGAAAAAGTTACCATGAAATCCAACCAAATACAAAAACAAAACAAAAAAATGTAAAACCTAGGGTTCTGTATCGTACGGGAGTAGAGGCGGCGGCGGCTGGTGGGGGGGATTAGGGTTTTCTGGAGAGAGAGAGAGGCCTTGGGGCGGAAGTGATAGGGAAATTTGGGGTGATTTGATATGCAGGGAGTTGTTGAACACAGCTCCATTACCACTTCCTCTCCTTTTCAAAGCCTCTGTCTTTGGAAGGCCAAAATGGGTGCTCCCGCTGCATTTCTCGGTTTTCTGCTTCTTCTTATGGTAGTTCAATTTTACTCTTCTATCCTCTTGTTTAGGGTTTACCAAGTCCAATATCATACATAGCTTTATCTCTACAAGGGTACCACTCCGTAAAATAACACTTCAATAAAATAACATAGCTTTATCTTTACTAAATAATATAAAGGTATGCTATTAGTTTTTGGAGCAACTATTAAATATTAAAATAAGTTTTAATTTTATATTCCATTTGTTATCATATTTTAATTTAAGAAATATATAACTTTATTCATTTATTAGTAATTCAAAAACTATTGAAAATTAAAAGAAATTACTATAAAATAGTTGAATCCAGACACACACGTGTTGTATAGATAAAATAAATTATTAATAGCCATTTAACTTGCACCTCATCGTGGGTTATAATTTTGTTTTAAAAAAATATTAGACATGCAAGTTATTTCGATGTCTTTTTCACATAAAAAAATCAAAATGTAAATTGAAAATTTTATGTAATTATCTAAATAAATCGATAATTATTTATGTCAATAAAAAAAAGTCGTTAACAATAATCAAGGAATAAACTATAAAAATAAAAAATTCATCCAATTATATTTACTAAACTTATTTATTTAAATAAATAAAAGATAAAATCATCCTAAAAAAACTCAAGACTTAAATGATAAATACAAATAAAACTGACTGAATAAATCCATAACATAAAAAAAATATATTATAAAAGGTCCACCACATTAACAAAATGTAAACACCTCTCAATATAATGCAAAGATATATATATATATATATATATATATATATATATATATATATAAAGAGCTTCGAGAAAACCCGAAAGCCAACTCAGGTTAACAAATCAAACACATGATCTATGATATAAAATTGGGATGACCCCGTAAATAGGAACCCAAAAAACATACTAGCAAAAATAATATTTGAAAAAAAAGACTAAAGTCGATCCAGGCTAATCTTCTAGATTTATAACCTAGATTATGAGACCAGGGTTACCCCATTAAAGGCAAACACGAATAAACAAAGAAGTAAGACTCTTAATTAAACAAATATTGAAGGATAGAATTGAAGAAAAAAAATCAATCAACAAAACAATATAAAAATAAACAAATAGAAATTAAAAGAATTATGATGCAATCCAGCAAAAAAAATAAATGAAATTAAATCTCTAGGGATGGAATTGAAAAAAAAAACTAATCAATTAAGAAAATGATTAAAAAATAGCAATTAAAAGAATTATGACCAAATTTGACCACAAAATAAATGAAAATAAATGCTTAGAGATGTAATTGAAAAAAACCAAATTAATCAAGAAAATAATTAAAAAAATGAGAACCAAATTTGATTAAAAAATTAACAAAATCAAACCACTAGGGATTAAATTGAAATAAAATCCAATTAGCAATAATCAATGTAAATAAAATAATTGCAATTAAGAGAAAAGGGATTGAATAAAAAAAATTGAAAGGCTAATATAATTTTTGTATGGTTAGCATGTAATTCGAGGAAGAAAGATAAGGAAAAGAAAGAAATGAAAAAAAAAAGAGTAAATGGGTGTCAAACCAAACCCAACCATCATACACCTAGGAAGGAAGAAGACACCAAGATGAATCAAATGATATGGTGGAAACGCAATTAAAACCACTAGAGTAAGTCGCATATGCCGCCTAAAGTCGGTCGACGCATGCAAGACACATGTCAGCATTCTTTTTTTTTTTTGTACAAAAACAAAAATGCCCTTAGTACTAAACATTAATAACCAAAAAGTTATTATAAAATTACAACCAAGTCCCTGAAATCAAGGCAAAAAAAATTGAACGGCAAGGGTAATGAAATAATTACACTATTGATTGTTTTTTATGAAACAATACCCCTAAGACTAAATAATAATAATAATAATAAATCATTATAAAATCACAATCAAACCTCTAAAGCCAAGGCTAACAAATTTTAATGGTAAAGGTTATGGGCTAATTCAATTGCTCATTCTTATTGTTAACTTTTTAAAGGTAATATGGTAATTATAGTGTTATAGAAAATAAAAAGACATTATTAACCCCAAACAAATAAAGAATGACAAATCAACAATATGCAAAGACCATTTTACCCCTCAAGCAAAGCCTTATAAATAAAAGAGTGAAGGGTAAAATAGTAATTTTATTATAACCTAAGACACATTTTATTTTGGATTGAATTATAGCGAAACACCCACATGGTTTAGTGTTTTAATTAATTAATTACGAATATCAAATATATAAACTGCATCCAAAAAATAATTTGTTAGTAGTATTCAATCCTACTTGATAATTTGTTCTTCTTTTTGAAAAACCTATATTAAAAAATAAGAAAAAATATTAATGCTTACAAATTTTAATCCAAAAATTACAGCTCTGTTAGTAGTTTTAATATCGAATTTGGTAGAGCACAAATATATTATCACCTCACTTGCATCCTAACCAGCTATTTAACTTGCAAGATAGGATAATTTTATTTTTCAATTAAAAAAATTAATATTCGAGTTTTTTTAACATGTTTTTACCTATAAAAAGATTCCTAATAAAAAACCAAAACACTTATATATATATATATATATATATATATATATATATATATATATATATATATGATTGTGTGTGTACGCGCGTGCCAGTCTGAAGGATGTATAATGTTGTTGATTATACATGTAGAATATGCAAGTTCAGGGTAGTTTGGATGTAATTTAAAATGTTTGATTTTTACAAAATTGGTCTAAAGATAGGAATTGTGATCTTTAAAGATGAGAGAAATAATTTGGTTGTCTCTTTAAAAGAATATACATATGTATTTGCATGGTTTTATATTGATATACTAGTATTGGATACAAATATTATAGTGGATAGGTTACCATTGATGTCAGGTTACAAGCCACTCAAATAGAAATTGAAAAGGATAGGCCAAGTATATTGATCAAAATCAAAGAAGAAAGTGCATAAAAATGGAGTGCTAGTTTTCTTCAGGTGATTAAATAATCTTAGTGGGTGTCAAATACTATAGCAATTCATAAAAAATATGACAAGATCAAGATGTGTTTTGATTTCAAAGATTTGAACAAAGCAAGCCTCAAAAATGATTTGAACAAAGCAAGTCTCAAAAATGATTTTTCTCAGCTTTATATAGATGTACTATTAGATAATGTTGGTAAGAGTTCTACATACTTTTTTATGGATAGCTTTTCAGGATACAATCGAAAAACGATGGCAGAAAAAAATAATGAAAAAACCACATTTGTCACTAATTGAGGAACTTTTTATTATCAGGTTATGCTATTTATGTTGAAAAATGCTAGAACAATTTATAAATAGACAATTGTAACTCTTTTTAATGATACGATACATATGAAGATTGAAGTGTATGTAAATGATATAATTACCAAGTTCAAGAAAAAAAAAGACCATATCTAAAACTTGAGGAAGCTTTTTGAAAGATTAAGAAAATATCAATTGAAATTGAACCCATCAAAGTATATACTTTGAGTAAAATCTAGAAAGTTACTAGGGTTTGTCATGAGCAATAAAGGAAATGAAGTAAATTCTGACAAGTTCAAAGTTATACAGGCCACGCCCGTACTTGATATAAAAAGAAATGCGAAGCTTTTTAGGGCACCTAAGTTACATAGTCCTTCGTTTCTTAATTGACAACTATTTGTGAGTTAGTCTTTTGGTTATTATGAAAAAAGAACCCTTAGTATTGAAAGAAGACAATAAAAAACATTTAATAAAATCAAGCAAGTAAAATACCATGTCTTTTGGTACTCCCGTGCCTGGATAATCTCCCATCCTTTACTTAACGGTGATTGAAGTAACTATAAGCTGATATATTATATTAGTTAAAACCTCATTGATCACGAGTCTTGTTATAATTTACTGAAAATTTTGTGTCGCAGTCTTATATAGTGTCAAATGACTCTAATAGTACATGTTCTATTACATAATTGATCTTCAGATCTATTTAGATATATTTCTTAGAAACCTACTTGTCAAACAAGATAATGAGATGATAAGTCTTCTTTGGCAGAATATGAAATCTTTTATTTGATTAAAAGTGTATTTGAGAGTGTGGTAAAAATTATTTTTTATTTGGAAATATATTAAAATAATATTTTTTATTTTTTAAAAATTTATTTTATATCAACACATCAAAATAAGTTAATATTTAAAAAAATTAATTTAATTTTTTTAAAATTTTAATAAAAAATAATTTCAACGTCGATGAGATTCACCTCTCATAAAGCAGCGAATGATAGTGCAAACATAAATTTCCAGTTTTCCATTGTCTTAAAAATTGAAGTATTAGCGTGTTTCTGTCTTTCTGAAGGTCCCCACTTTAGTTTAGTTTAGTTTTTTTAATTTTTATACAATTTTACTGCAAGGAGAGTGGTTAAAACTCATTTGTAATAACCTTCCACACGCCAGTCGCCTCGCCTAGTGCCGAAGCTTTTTCTTTTTTAAAAAAGAAGCTGTCCCGATCCAAAAACTTTTCCTCACCTCTCTCTCTCTCTCTCTCTGGAGAAAGATGACAACAGTCAGTCACTAAGGTCTAAATGTCTGTCTTCCAGCGCCAGTTGGATTTTCTCCTCTATCGTACGACCGTTTTAGTGTCACCTTAGATCAGGTAATTAAAACCCTGAATATATATTTTTTTCTGGTTTCATCTGTACTGTATTGATGATTGGAATTACTTACAATTTAATCTTAGAGTAATGCCACTGTAGACTAGGGCTGGGAAAGGAAGGGAGTGTGTGTATTTCCATTGTATTGTAGGATGGCGGACGTGGGAGTGGGGGGGTTGTTTGTTTGAAATGGTTTGTCCTTAAATGGTTCCTCCATTTTTAGAGATTTTGGAGGTTAATCTCCACTATCGATAATGCATTTGTGGCACCTGTAATTTAGAGTAATCCTTGTCATGCAAGGGTTTGACTTTCGAGAGGAAGCTCTTTCTGACTCCGATGAATGTTCCTTTTACGAGGAAGAGCCGAATTTCCCTTTCATCACCATTGGCACACGTTTCCATCTGAAACAAGCTTAATTATTTGTTAATTACGATAAGTGTTGCATGGCTGGCTTAATTAAGAATCTTGTTGATAGTTTTTATATAAATATTATTTGTTAGTTAAGAAAGAATGTTTTGTGTCATCTAAGAATTAATTGTAGGCTTCTGTCTAAATACTATTTGTTAATCTTAAGGATTAATAGCGCATATCTGCTGTGGTTCATTCAAAGCCAAACTATAAATGCTGGCATAGGATCATAAAACTGTGAAACAGAGAGCAGATTATGTCATGTTAACATGGTACTATAATTGCAGTGTCCTTAAGCTGTGTTTATCTATCTATTTATTTTTGTTTTATTCTTTCCTGCCTACAAATCTAATTTTATATCGTAAATATTATTTGGCATTATAGGTTCTTTCTTTCTGCTATCTGTCATGCAAACCCAAAATCAAAAGTATAAGATGTTCCCTCCAGAATCTGGAGTTTTTCAAGATCGCGAGGATCTAATCAAATATGTTCGTGACTTTGGGGCTAATCAAGGTTATGTTGTGACTATTAAGAAGTCAAGGAGGGACAGAAGAGTTATACTTGGTTGTGACAGAGGAGGCATTTATCGTAATAGGCGCAAGATTGATGAAAGTCAACGTAAAAGAAAAGCATGTTCGCGTCTTATAAATTGCCCTTTTGAAGCAATTGGTAAGAAGGAAGATGACATGTGGGTGCTTAATATAAAAAATGGGGAACACAATCATGAACCTTTAAAAGACATGTCAGAGCATCCTTACAGTCGACGTTTTTCTGAAGAAGAGGTTAGACAAATTAGAATGATGACTGAAGCTGGTGTAAAACCACGACAAGTGCTTAAAGCTCTCAAGCAAAGTAACCCAGAGCTACAATCAACACCAAGACATTTGTATAACCTCAAAGCTAAGATCCGTCAAGGCGGTTTATCAGGTGAGATCCCAATCAATGCCTTTCCCTTTGAAATTGGTTATGCAGTGGTAGTTGGGAATCATTCATTGTTTTCCGCTGAAATGGAGGCTTCTTTTTGCTGGTGATAATCATAAATGAGCTCTCCATGTTACTTATTCATGGTTGTTATATAGGCTTGATATGAACTACTTGCAGTTGATTTGCATAGTTTTTAAACATTAAAAAATAGCAAATTTTTGGTAGAAGACATTAGTTGGTAGTTCTCTACAGTTTTGTTCATGATGAACTGCTTGACAGTCAATTGGCATGTCTTTCAGATATTTTAAGAAAATCATTTCCTGGTAAAATAAATCATTTGGTAGTTCTATAAAGTTTTCTTCACGATAGATTATCGTTTTTTTTTCCCTTGCAGATAGAAGTTTGAAGTCATGGAGACCTAACAGATCTGTTCCAGTAAACACTAGTGCATCTTCAACCAGAGAGTCATTAAAGCAAGATAGGCAGCCTGTAGGGTTTGAATATAATTGAATTTCTAATTCCCTTCTTTCTATCCGCAAGCTGTCTGTTTTTTCCTCGATTAAATGAATTGGGCCCAAAGCTGTAAACTAAATTTAATTGCAGATGAAGGTCCCTAACTTTATTGGAGGAAAGTTTGTAGTGTCTCAAGGGTGTACAATTATTGATGTTTTAAATCCTGTAAGCTCATATATGTTGTTACCTTTTCCTTTCAAATAGAGGTATTTTGCATTGTGGTTTTTCAGCATGTTTTATTTCTTAAATAGGCTACACAAGAGGTTGTTTCGCACCTTCCTTTAACCACCTGTGAAGAATTCAAAGATGCAGTTATCGCAGCCAAGAGAGCATTTCCTTCTTGGAAAAACACGCCTATTGCCAATCGTCAACGGATTATGTTCAGATTCCAGGAGCTTATTCGCAGGGACATGGTCTGTAAACAAGAATTGCATACTTGTATGGTTCCTTTCCTTGTGAAATTATTATTTTGAATGCACAAAAAATTATTTCCAGGATAAGCTTGCTACCAGTATAACCTCAGAACAGGGTAAGACTCTAAAAGGTGCCTTGGGTGATGTGCTTTGTGGATTAGGTAAGTACCCAGAGATTTCTCTTATTGTAATTTTCTCTTTGATTTCAGAAGATCAATTACAATGTGATCCCTAGTTGTCAAGATTGACCTTGGTGCTTTGCCATTGATTTTTATAGAGGCAGTTGAACATGCTTGTGCTATGGCAACATTGCAAATGGGGGAGTTTGTTCCTAATGCATCAAATGGAATTGATACATACTGCATTAGGGAACCACTTGGTGTTTGTGCTGGGATATGCCCTTTTAATTTCCCAGCGATGATTCCTTTGTGGGTATGTGCTA
Organism: Populus alba x Populus glandulosa; assembly: GCA_033617975.1. Classification (NCBI taxonomy): domain Eukaryota; kingdom Viridiplantae; phylum Streptophyta; class Magnoliopsida; order Malpighiales; family Salicaceae; genus Populus; species Populus alba x Populus glandulosa. The sequence goes on along the minus strand of CM066147.1, from coordinate 13,662,158 downwards.
TGTGTTCTAAATTCTTTTCTTTTATTAATTCTGTCCCTTGCTTTTCTTTACCCTTTCTAGATTTTATCTCTGGAAAATGGTGGCTCTGATTTCTTAAACATTCGTAATTAAACAAAAAATTCTAAATCTATGCGTCATGATTTCTCACACTTGGCTTAGCTGGACAAATAATCAGATTTGGCTGAGTTGTAACTTCTTATCTGAATCTTAGTTTATTTTGGGTTCTCTATCCTTTTATCATTCAAATCACTAAAAGAGTGAGTGATAGGAAAGAGGGAAGGATTTTTTTCTCTCTCTCTAAAATGGTTATATGTTTTTTTTTTCAGATGTTCCCTATTGCAGTTACATGTGGCAATACATTTGTTCTTAAGCCATGTGAAAAGAATCCAGGTGACTTTACCACAGATTAGTTTATATATTCCTTGTTGCTGTCAGCCATTGAATTCTTTTTTTTTTTTTTTGAGAAGGAAACCCTTGCAAGATGAAGCTAATTCATTTGAGAGTAACCATACCAATGGAATTTGGTTCTGATTGGGCAGGATATTTGATTTATAACTTGAACTTGGTCTTTGCTTGAGCTGGATATTTGATTAGGATGTGAAAGCATATGTGGGTTATTCTAGGAAAAAAATGTATCCTTTTACTCAATGATGGTGCAGTAGAGTCAAAATTTTGTTGAAAACAGTCAACGAGACCAAAAAATTTCGCCCATGCCTTTTTTGACATGTGGACCAGCATATTATTACAAAAATTGCCATGTCAGTAACTAAGTTGTTTCCAGAATGCAGATTAACTTAGAGGATTTCTACCATTAAGCATGTAAACAACATTATCAATAAAAAAATATAAGAACTATTTATGATTAATTTATTATTCTGTGAAGATATGTTATTAAATAGTTATGCTTTATTAATGTTATGATCTGCTGAAGCTTACTTGGATGGCATCCTTTAGGCGTTTGGACTTGTTAATTTTGTTATTCCTAAGTTGTTGATACGAGGCTAAAAAATGGAGGTGAATATTACATGAGTAAGTTTTATGGTTGCAAAAATAGGTGTACAAGTGAGTTTTTAAAATTGTTTGATACAAGGTTAAGAACCAAGTGTCTTAGTGGAACCAGTTAGAAATAAATATTTGAGAGTCACTAAAGAAGGAAAAATAGGCTATAAGTTTGAGAGAGAGAGAGGATGCCCACCCTCCAAATTAAATTTTTTACCCCTTCCTCTCTCAGGTTAAAATTTATTCCCCAATTAGCACCACTTGGAGAGTAATTTTTAAGCCCTTAATTATTCCCTCTCCACTTTTTTGCACCAAAAGCCTTAATCATTACTGTTGTAATGTTAAATCTCATTACCCCCACATCAGAAATCTCCTTAAATGAAATCTGTTCTTATACATAATCAATGCACTTTCGTGGATCGGTTCTGTGAACTATAACTGATATTAATGGCAATTTTATATTCAGGGGCATCAGTGATACTTGCAGCCTTGGCAGTGGAGGCTGGTTTTCCTGATGGTGTCTTAAATGTCATTCATGGAACCAATGTAATATTTGCTTCTCTTGAATCCTTTTATTCCTTATTACTCACATTATAATAAAATAATTTATAGAGGGATCAATTGACTGTAATGTCATTTTAGGGTGTTACATAGAATATATGCTGTTTTGAGGGCCCTTTCTCGTTTTCTTGGCAAGCTGCATTTTCTTGCAAATTATATGTAAGTGAGATTCCCAACTGGGCCCGACATCCAATTTTTCGAGATGGTGCATTTGTTTCATAGAACGGCTTTTGTTGTTGAGATTAGTTGGTTTGCTTTTAATGAGGAATTGACAGTTGTCTGATGTAACAAAAACCTAATATGGTTTTGGGTGGGATTGGATTCAACACTTCTAAGACATTAAAGTCGATCATTTAATTTACTCATCTCAACAAATTTCTGCAGGATATTGCTAATTACATATGTGATGATGATGATGTAAAGGCTATATCGTTCATTGGTTCAGATCTGGTGAGTTGTTTCAAGATTAAACTGCACACTGATTACAATTATATTTGTTATATTCAAAGTTTGAATACCATTGATTTGTGTGTGCAGACGTGCTTCCAATCTGATAGCAGACTAATATTTCCTTTCATTCTTTCACGTTATAGTGCAATTTCTATAATAACATACACAGTTGCAACTTTGAATAGACTTGTTGAATGTTACCCCTGCTTTTGTTAGCAAGTCAAGATCATTAGAAAGATAGAAGGACAAAGGAATGTCTCATCTTGATTATGCTTATAATAGACTGTGATGTATGCAAAATTAATACATCAAGTCAAATCCTTACACTGACATTCTGTGCTTGGTCTTTGTTCACCACTTGTAACTTGTTTTCCAAGGCTGGTTTGCATATACATGCTAGGGCAGCTGCCAGAGGGAAGCGTGTTCAGGTGAAAACCTCCTTTTTCTCCTCTCTGATTTTCTCTTGTGTGCGCAAGTGCATGCATGCACATGTTTTTATTTCAGGAAAAGACTTTGGGCATGAAAAGGAGGGCCACAGGTCACAATATGAACAGGTCAAGTCTGTTGATTTTGTGGGACCCAAAAGTCAATGGCCATGTCCATTTCTTGTTGTTATGTGTGCCCTCCCTTTTGTGCTGTATACAACACTACTCTTTTCATTCTAACATATTGGGTTGAAAATTTGTTTTACTTAAATGGGCTTCAAAACTAATTATATGCTCTTTTTTTATCCTTAGTCTAATACTGGAGGAAAAAATCATGCTATTATAATGCCTGATGCAAGCATGGATGATACTTTGAATGCTCTGGTTGCTGCTGGCTTTGGTGCTGCAGGACAGCGGTGCATGGCACTGAGCACAGCTGTTTTTGTTGGAGGTTCATCAGCATGGTATTTTTATTTGTTTGCTTGAGCTCTTAAATAATTTTATTTCCCATTCCTTATCTGAGCTAACTCTATTCTTACATATTATAATGTGAAGTCTGTGACCTCCAGAAAAAAAAATGTTATTTTGGCTTGTTTGTTAGTAAAATCCAACTTCTTGTGGGATGGTTCCTATTTGTGAATTTACAAATTTTAGGCAAGTGAAATCTGTTGACAAGATATGCTGGCAAAAAAGAGTTCAAAGAAGGGAGTAATTTGTGAAGAAATTGAGCGCTGAAAAGGAAAGAAAATGATATTAGAAGTTGTCCTGGGTAATTGCTCACACTCCCCCTTTTCGTTCTCTTGCTTGGCAAAATTTTCCACAAAAGATATCATTTATCCTGGTTAAAATTATTTCGCGTGCAGTATGTTAAAGAGATCCAAAAAAGCTCATCTTCTCTCAACCCTCTAAATTATGTTTTAGCTAGCACCATTTAGCAATATACTTTGCGACCAAGACTGTAGTATTCTCTTCCACAGGACTGGGATCTTTTTGAAGGGATATGATTTCTTGAGAATCCAATGCTTTTCTCAGCTGTCCATGTGAACAATGATCAAAATGTTGCTTTAATCATCTAGAGCAGCGATGATCACATTTTAAGGTGAGGAAAAGGAGGGGATGCTGTGGAGAAATTTAACAATTACCTTCTAATAGAAGTTTAGTTAGATTGTGATTGTAGACCTAGTCCAATTTGATCACACAAAGAAGTTCATCTTTCATTGCTTTCTCGACTCTTTTAGTTGCCAAAAGTAGTAGAATCACTAATAACTAGGGGTGTTCAAAAAAACCGACCAACCGATTAAACCGAGAAAACTGAGAAAAAATTAACCAAAAAAACCGATTAAAAATTTTAAAAAAACCACCCGGTCCGGTTTTAAAAAGCTTAAACCGATTGAACTGGACCAAACCGAACCGGTTTAATTGAATCTAAAACAAAATATAAAAAGTAGGGGTGTTCACGGTCCGGTTTTAACATAAAAATTCAACCGAACCGGAAAATACCATTTCTTGTTAATATAACCCGAACCGAACCGAAAACCGGTTCAAACCGAACCGGTTTTGTTCGGTTTGGGTCGGTTTTTTAGCCTTAGAAACCAGAAAAACCGAAACTAATTAAATAAAAGAAAACTTGGTTGAATCACAATCACTAGACAAACTTGGCCGAATCACATTAAAAAAATCCTTGTTGAAAACTTTGAATCCAAGCTCTTCGGTTGAGATCTGAAAGATTTCCCTTAATTGAATAAAAATCACTGGATCTATCTTTAAGCCTTGTGCACAGAGGAGAGGGAGAGAGGGAGGGGTAGGGCCACTAGAAAAGGGGAAGGGGGGAGAGAGAGCGGGGAGGGAGGGATGGGGCTGCTGGAAAGGGAAGGGGGAAGGGGGAGGGTGAGCAACTCGAAAGGTTTTGGGAGGGAGGGAGGGATGGGGTTGCTAGAAGGGGGAAAAGGGAAGGGGGAGGGTGAGTGGGGTGGAAAGGTTTTGGGGAAAAGGGAAGGGGATGGTGAGTGGGCTGGAAAGGTTTTGGAGGGGGGGCGGCGGCTGACAAAGTTTTGTAGGGTTAGGGTATTTATTATTTAGGTTTAGGATGTTTCTTTTTATATTTTGTTTTAGATTCAATTAAACCGGTTCGGTTTGGTCCGGTTCAATCGGTTTAAGCTTTTTAAAACCGGAACCGAACCGGACCGGGTGGTTTTTTTAAAATTTTTAATTCTGTTTATTCGGTTTTTTATCGGTTCGGTTTTTTCGGTTAATTTTTTCTCGGTTTTCTCGGTTTAATCGGTTGGTCGGTTTTTTTGAACACCCCTAATAAAAAGAAACATCCTAAACCTAAATAATAAATACTCTAACCCTACAAAACTTTGCCAGCCGCCGCCCCCCCTCCAAAACCTTTCCAGCCCACTCACCATCCCCCTTCCCTTTTCCCCAAAACCTTTCCACCCCACTCACCCTCCCCCTTCCCTTTTCCCCCTTCCAGCAACCCCATCCCTCCCTCCCTCCCAAAACCTTTCGAGTTGCTCACCCTCCCCCCTCCCCCTTCCCTTTTTAGCAACCCCATCCCTCCCTCCCCGCTCTCTCTCCCCCCTTCCCCTTTTCCAGTGGCCCTACCCCTCCCTCTCTCCCTCTTCTCTGTGCACAAGGCTTAAAGATAGATCCAGTGATTTTGATTCAATTAAGGGAAATCTTTCAGATCTCAACCGAAGAGCTTGGATTCAAAGTTTTCAACAAGGATTTTTTGAATGTGATTTGGCCAAGTTTGTCTAGCGATTGTGATTCAGCCAAGTTTTCTTTTATTTAATTAGTTTCGGTTTTTCTGGTTTCTAAGGCTAAAAAACCGACCCGAACCAAACAAAACTGGTTTGGTTTGAACCGGTTTACGGTTCGGTTCGGGTTATATTAACAAGAAATGGTATTTTCCAGTTTGGTTGAATTTTTATGTTAAAACCGGATCGAACCGGACCGTGAACACCCCTATTAATAACCATTCTTCTCTAAACCTGGTGTATGATACAGCCAAAAGATGCTGGTTTATCTTGTCACATGGTAGCTTCATAGGTAATTTCGGGCACATAATATCTATGACACCAACTTGGATGTTGTAACAATATTTCCAGGGAGCATGAACTTGTGGGGCGTGCCAAAGCACTTAAAGTTAATGCAGGGACTGATCCCAGTGCAGACCTTGGTCCAGTGATTAGCAAAGAGGTAAAAACAGTATGATTGAACATGCTTCAATTTAACTTGCAATATGAGAAGAGTGAAATTGAGATCTGGCTTTCCATCATACATGAATTCTCTATTGGCATTATTTTATGTCATGCATGTTTTTTAAGTATGCTTGTTCAATGCTCAATTGCTTTGTTGGTTTCTGTGTGTTATATTCTCGAAGCATGTTAAATTTGCAGGTAAAGGATCGCATATGTAGATTAGTTCAGAGTGGTGTTGACAGTGGTGCTAGGCTTCTTCTTGATGGGAGAAACATTGTGGTACACTGTTTGTTTCTATCTTTTATAAGATGATAACTTTGTGTAGCTTGCCCATGTGTTGTTTTTTACTTGGAGTAATATGTGTGCATGTGTGTAGTTTCTTCTGTATGCTTGTGTGTAAGCAGTTGCTAGATTTGCAACTGCCATGTACACAAGCATGCTAACATAGACAATCCACTTTCTTTCTGTTGTATAGGTTTTTGCTTGAACTATTTATCTCGGGTTAAATATTGTATTCGTTTATTAGGAGAAATAGCATACTGGAATTTAAATTCCTTTTTGGCTGAAAGACATTTTGTAATAATTCCTCATGGCTATGGGCTCATGGGGCAGTTAAAAAATATATAATTACCATGACCTCAATTTTTTTTTCTGGCCCAAGCTATTATACATCAACTGTTTAGCTAAACATGTGGATCAGATTTCAAAGTCAGGAGTATGATGTGTTTCTCCTATCTGGTCAGTGGAACTGAAAATGCCTAATTCATCTTTCCTGCTGGAATACTATCTCACTTGGTGTTGGTTTAAAAAATACACATATGGAGATTAAGCTGTCATTTTGCAAATCAATTTCACTAAAAGAATTATTTAATTCAAGTTTAAATTGTTTCTCAATCTTTTTTTTTGTTCAGTGTTGGGAATAATTTCAAAATCCTTGGTTTATGTAGAAAAACAAGATTTGTAGGCTAGACAGTGTGTTAGATGAGAAGATACTCTTTGTTTGTTCATGAGGTGATCATTAAGTCATGTAAAAATGGATTGAATAGTTTGTGAAACATTTCCTAGAAGATATATTACCAATCACTTAGATTTTTCCTTATGCTGTAACTTACTGTGAAGGCTCTTGCTGCATCAGTGCGGCTTTTTTTAATTTGTTTTTGAAGGTTGAAAAAGATATCTGTTTGGTTTGTTTGAAATGACTTTAAAGAGTAAAGGAATTTAAGAGTGCTTGATGGTTTATGATCAACATCCACATCAATATCCTATTTTTTTTTAAATCAACAAGGATAATATGTCAAAGAACACTATTAGATTTTACTAAATTCATGATCAACAAGGATGCAGTAGCTTATCATGGTTTCATATTTGGTATTCAATTCAATGATAGTAAATGTTGCATTGTCACTTTTAGAGCCATGTTATTGTGATTAAAATAAAAATCTTGAATGATAAGTGCCACATCAATTAGTAATCAAGTGCTTGTAAAATTGTTAGTTCTTTTGGCATTGCTCATCCACCTGATTTTCTCTTTGATTTCAGTTTTCTAGAATTTCTTGATAGCATTTTTCATTTCCTATTCTGTATGGAATCTTTCTACTATATAAGGACCAAGGTTCTGTGTAAATGGGATTTGCTTGTTTTGCCCTGATACAAGATTCTAATCAAAACATGAAATGAAATTGTAATGAAGTAGAAGTCTTGTGGTAGTAATGAGCCATTAGAGAGTAGCAAATAGTGTACCCAACACTTTGTCCATTCCATAGAGACTGTCCTCTTTGACTATGCACACATAACAAAAATGGCTATTTATGTTATTAATTAAAAGTAGTTAGAGAACAAGTCATCCAACTTTTATTGAGAGGCAAACTAGAATAGCAGGATAATGGTTTGACATTTTAGAGTGGACATATAGGAAAACTAAAAAAAGGGAAGGACACTCCTCACGGGAGGGGGGAGGGGATTTCTAGTTGATCCTGCTTCACCATGAGCCCACTCACTCAAATTATGTGGGACCAAAGTGATTACAGCACCCACCTCTTCCTGAGTTTGTTTTAATAGTGAGCCAAGCTCACCCAATTAACTCTCCCTTGTGTGATGTAGGGAGTGTTAAATGATCTAACTTTGAAAAATTTACTAAAGTAAAATAATTTCTGAATTGACTGAATAAAAATGGATAATACCTTCAACTCTTCTTCCTAGGATTGCATCATGAAGTTTGAGGAAAGTCAAGGAGAGAGCTCAATTGCTCAAATAGGAGCAAAGAGAAGTGTTTGCTGAAACATTAAGAGTCAGTATGAACTTAAGTTCAAACAGTGGAAAATTTGATGTTTCAGCTGTCAAAAAGAAAAGGAAATTAGAAGACCTTGTCTAGACACTGGAGAGAAAGCAAAAGGTGAGTGTTTGTATACGTAGCTCTGAAAAGGAGCAATGCTTGATTCTGGCTTTTTTTTTTTTCATGATTGATTTCTACAGTTAATAGAGGTTTCTCTATTTGTGAGCCTAAAGGAGAAAAAAATTGTTGGGAAAAAAGGAAGGCCATTGTTCGTGAAGGGAAAAGTTGACCTAGTTTCTGAATTGTATTGTGAGGACTGAGGACAATTGAAGCTTTGCATGCTCCTTAATTGAAGAAAAACCTCGTTTCCTTGAGTACTCTAGATTCCTAGGAAGCATGATTGTACTCCAGATTCTAGGTTTTATTAAAAACGTTACTGTGAGAGGCTGGGATATGTAATATGAAGCATGGTTTCTTCTGTCCCTGGAGGGGGTTGAATTGACCGAGTCACATAAATTGTTATTGTTTCCTCCTTTCTCAATTTTCTATTTCATTTTCTAATATCTTTGGTTCAAGGTCATTCTCTCTTTACACACCCCTGTGTGTGGACTGACCCTATAAAATGATTAGTCTCTGCTGTATTTGTTGTGCTTTTCACCTTTCCACATCTAAATTACATCTTATTTTTGCCTTCTCCAGGTAAAAGTTCGGTTTGATATTCTCTGTGATGAGTGATATAAAATTTTTCTTTCTTTCTTTTTTATAATTCAATTGCCGGAGAGTTTAATTTACTAATCTAATTAACTTGTCTGAAATTATTTTGTAGGTTCCAGGATATGAAAATGGAAGTTTTGTTGGTCCTACAATCTTATGTGATGTTACAATCAGCATGGATTGCTACAAGGTATCCATTTCATGCTTTTTACTCTTTTATGGCTTCAGAATGAATGGACTTGGATAATTTATGATTCTCAGTGGAAGAAGAGTTGAACCAAAGACCTTGCCATAATCTTGACAGCGATGTTTGTGTTGAGCAGGAAGAAATTCTTGGGCCAGTCCTGCTCTGTATGCAGGTAATTTTTTTTTCCTTAGATTGTTGCTTTTGTGTGAATCCTTTGGGAATTAGCTGGAGAATGGTTAGCAATATCTGTTATTTGATAATCACAGGCAGACAGCCTAGAAGAGGCCATAACCATTGTAAACAAAAACAGGTACATATTTTAACTCCTCTCTTAATCCTCAGGCTGCCATTAGAACGTGTCTTATATGTTCATCATCATAGAGATGTGTTTGTTGATTCAGTGTTTGTTGCAGTTTTCAAACATGTAACTGTTCCTCCATTCTTTCCAGACTTAATATAACATGCTGCAAACTTGTTCCTACCTACTTTTTTTTTTTCAGAATATTTGTAGATTGTGACGAGATAGTCTTAGACATATAGAGCCTTGAAAGGATTTGGAACTTTCTCAAATATATTATCTGTTCAATATTCACACATCCAAATATCTCCCTAATTAGTCATTATTTGGGGAGTACTTACCTTCTTTGGATTCTCATATCTATACCTTTGTAGGTATGGGAATGGAGCTTCCATTTTCACTACATCTGGTGTCGCTGCGAGGAAGTTCCAGAATGACATTGATGCTGTGCTGGTAAGCCAACGTTTTTCCATATGGTGTGGGAAATGAAGAATTGCTTTTGTCAAAATGCACCTTGAAGAATCTGTTACTTTCTAGAAGATTTGTCCCCTTACGGAAAGTGCCATTCAGGTTGGAAAGTGTCTTGATGGTGCAACAGGAGGGAATGGAAAATTTGACCTCAGCAAATGATTATGTCATGTTGGATAATGTGATAATTTTTTAAGTGGAATCCAAGTTTGCTGAATGTAGATGTTAGTTGGTCAATAGGAGGACTGGGTTCAAGCCTTTGATGTTTGTCGTGTTGTAGATACAATAGAGGGAGAGCTTGTGACAAACAAAAGAAAATGTGTTCATGGCAGGTTTTCTTTGAGTTTGGGTATTCTCTGCTAGTGTGAACTACATCTTGTCTTGCATTACAGGTTGGAATCAATGTTTCTGTTCCAGTTCCATCGCCATGCTCCTCATTTCATGAAGCTAAGGTGTCTTTTGCTGGCAATCTAAATTTTTGCGGTATAATTCCTTCAAACCCTCTCTCAGGCACACACATTACTTGGAGCAGTGGTTGGACCATTTATGAAATGCAGCTATGGAGCTCTCTTTTTTCTTTTCTGTTTCTGCATGCAGGAAAGACAGGTGTGCAATTTTATACCCAGATTAAGACAGTTGCGCAACAATGGAGAGAGTTACCTAGCATAGGAGTCTCGCTGTCTATGCATACATCGAATGAGATGGACATGACAAGTCGAGGGGTTTGCTCAGCATTGCCTCCATCTGAGAGAGATTCACCTGGCAAGATAGCATCACCGGCTATGAGAGATCCTCAGAAGCATAGAGAGCTGCTGTGTGAGAATATACCAAAATCAGGAGGGTCATCAGTGCCCTCAATAACTGACAAGGATTTGCATAACCAGGAGGCATCCCTGGTTTTGCCTCCAACAGCTGAGAAGGATTTACAGGCGAAGATACCACCTACTATACCTCATGCATCAGAGGTCAAGCTACCAAGCCAAGAAATATCATTAACCACATGCCAGACATCTGAAGGAATGTGTATACCTGTACCATCTCAGTGGAATGAAACTCCAACCCTAACATCTCAGAGGACTGAAAGTATCTCTCAAATTTCTGAGAGGATCTGTTTACCTACTTCTCAGAGGAGAAACAATACTGCCCCTTCTTTGAAGAGGATTGATGCTGCAATGGATTTAACTTCTGAGTGTGCATACATGGCAACGCCTCGTCAGAATGATAATATGGGTCCAGAATTGCTCAAAGACAGCAGTCCAACTCCAACCTCTCGTCCAACTGACACCGCTGCACATCCTGCTTCAGAGAGGTTACATGATATTATAACTTCTCACTTGAGTGACAGCATGGTCCAGTCATTTCAAAGGAACGATCACATGTTTCCAACCGAGAGGAAATTCACATCCGCTGCAGCTCACAGGAATGACCATATTGGCTTAACATCACAGAGGCCTGATGTTGCTTCATATCCAAGTTCCGAAAGGGTTTACAGCTCTGCAAAATCTCAAAGGACAGACAATATGATTCCAGCATCCCAGCGAGCTGAAGCTATGCCACCGACCACAAAAACTATGTATATGCCTCCAATTGTTCAGAGAAATATCGGTCGGCAGAAAACATCAGAGAGGCTATATATGTATCAATCTGAAAGGATGTATTCTGAGAGCACATTAATTTCAATAGATGGTTTTTCCAGCCAGGGAGTTTCAATGACTTTGGCGACATCTCAGAGGATGTAGGACACTAACAATGCTGTTTATTTTCCACTTGGGAATCTAAATTTAAGAAATATTCTCAGTGAACTCTTCCAAGGTATAAAACCTACCCTGTCTTATATGGGCCATCATTGTATTTCTTTTCGATGAAAAAAGTATCAGAAATTATCAGTCTAAAACTGATATGCACAAGATTCAAACAGAGAATGTGGATGCCGGCTAATGGATTATCAGGGATGCTAAGTTTTGCAAACCCAGAGCTTGTATCTGGGAATCAGTTTGCAACAACAGGCAGTGCTTATAAATAATTGTTCATATGTACTCTATATAAATGAAACACAAGGAAGAGGGAGAAATATGAGAGAAAATAAAAATATATTTCTGTTTCTATGAAAATATTCTTGTCATTTTTTGTGAATATAAAATTGATTTTCTTTTTTATTATCCATCTATTTCTTTTTTTCTGTGTTTTTTTTTTCTTTTTATTCAACAGGAGATCCATTGTGCTTTGCATAATACAATGGGGATAACTTTCTTCTATTTAATAGTTATATTGAAGAAATTGCAAATCATTAGGAGTCAATCTTTGTTTCACTATAAGAAATTATAGAATACACACTAACTAGTGTACAATTTGGTTACATCCCTTGTAATAAGATAAGATATTTAAGCAACTAAATCCTGAGAGGTATAGCTTAACTGGTCAGTTCGTAGATTTGTTTTTTAGAGATTACTAGTTTGAATTTCACAAATCTCAGGGCCACTGGAGACTTACACGGTCGTTAACTTTAGAAGAAATTAGTCGAGGTACATGCAAACTGGTCCGGACACTCATCTATATAAAAAACATATTTAAGCAACTAGTCATATACTTGTTTTGTACATTCATTTTCTGGTATCAAGAAATTAATTTTTTTTTCTTAAAATTGACAAGAACAAAAATATTAGAATTATTAATACTAATTAAATATTAAAATGAAAAATTAATTTTCCTTGTAAAATGAATATAGATGCCCTTTTCAATTTTCTTTTTAATTATATGATAATTGAAATGGATGTTAATAAGAAAGGTAGAATACAAATTATATTTGTCTAGTTTAAATTCACTTTTTCTATTCATTTATTTTGTTTTCACAAAACATATATTTATTATTAGGTTTATTAATTAAAAAATAAAAGAAATTAAAATAAATATTCAAAAATTCTCATTTTTTTTAAATGGAAAAAATTGTATCTCTTTAATCAAAACCCCTTTTCTTATTCATGTGTTTTTTTTTTTAACAAAAACATGTAATAGTTTTTTAAATAAAAACTTATCATAATTTTAAAATCAATTCTCAATAAAAAAAAATGAATCAATAATTTTTATTTGAATGTATAAAAAAATGTATGAAAAATTGTATAAAACATTTTACAACAAAATATATATGTTATTTACATTAAATATTAATGAACAAAACTTTTAAAAATATATGCATATTGGATTCATAATAATTATTTAGAAAGTAATTATTACTATTATAATTTAAAACTTTAATAGTATTTGAGTTACATAATTATTTAAATAAGGAGAGTCTAATTATAAACAAATGTAAAAAAATAGAAAATGCAAAGGATCATTTAAAGAAAAAGGGCAAGTGTGCCTACGGTGAAAGGACTACCCAAGCACCTAGCCTAAAATTTAAAAACCTAGTTTGCTTGGGCTAGAAGATTAGGCATGTACTTGATTTTATTTTTTAAATGACAGATAATTTTTTAATGAAAAAGATGATGGGTTATCTATTTACAATATTTCCCAATTATAAGAGGAGGCTATGGTGATTGAAAAATCAGAGTATTTGGATGTTAAAATATATATTTCAACTATTTTTAATACCAAAACATGAAAAATAAATAAAATATTTTAAAATACTATTTATAATTACAAAATACATTTTAACCAAACTAAAAATAAAAAATCAAATAAAAAATATGTTGAAATCCGATATGTTTTTTCAGGCATGATTAAGGTAAAAACTATCTTCATTAAGTTTTTCTCTAAAAAATAAACCTATAAACACTAAAATTATAGTTATTGGTGGCTATAATTTAACTACTTCTGAGCTTTTTTTCTCCTTTTTATTTTAATGAGTTTCTCTCTAATTTCATAAATGATAAGTACAGAAATAAAAAATAAATGAGGTTTCATAAATGAAATATAAAAGTTAAAAAGTAAAAGGAAAACATGAATCAATTATATAAGAGGTAAAATTTAAGAGACTAAAATGAAATTTTTTGATTTGAACACTTTGAACAATTTAAGTGAAAAAAGATTTTTTTTCTCACATGTTAATTTTGGTCATTGTTCTATTTTTTTTAAATAATATAAAATTATATTTTATAAAATTAATCTTTAATTTAATATTGGAATATTCTACGACATATAAAATATATAAAAATATGCAAATCAAAACAAATTCCAAAACATAAAATCAAAAGAAAGGGGGCCTTTAGTTGCATTGTATAATATTGTGAGCTTCTTAACTATATTTCTATAACTAGTTTGATTCTTCACATTACATTATAGGATGATGGTTTTTTTTTTTCAACACAAAAACACAAAAAAGGTGCAAACATTGTTGACTGTCTTTATACTTTCAGTAAAAGTTTTAACTACAAACTGAAAAGTTTATACGTGTATTCAAGAAAATAAATTAAGATTTGCATGTAACAATAAATAATAATAAATCTATTAATTCCAACTAAAGATTAAGTAGGGAAGCTGATATAAATATGTTATTTCTTAGAAAAAAAAGAAATTGAGTGTTTGTTTCAGTTTGAAATTGAATCTCTGAAATTTTAATTGGTTTGAATCAATAAAAATAGATTTTATTTTATCAAATTGAACATTAACTCAAAATTAAAATTTATTTTTAAAACTATGAGAGCTCCATATAAAATCAACTGAAATAAAACATCAAACCCAATTCCAACCCCAATCCCAAATTAAGTAGTCAACTTAACATGAAAGGATTAAATTGATTTTTTTTAAAAAAAGTCAAGTGACAAAAAAAATTAAAGAAAAAGAAAAAATTATGGAAACTATTACAATCCATAATTGATTATGTTTTTTTTTTTATATTGTATTTTCATCTTTTTTATAATATTTTTTTTTATCTCGTATTGCCTCGCATGATTATAATTTCAAATATTATTTCAATATTTTAAGAAACCAAACTATAATTATTAAAATATAAAGAAAACAACTCAATTAAAAAAAAGGATGCGAGAGAAAAAAAAACCAATAAAAAATGATGTGAATGAAAGAAGAAGAAGATTTTGAGATGGTTCACTTTCATAATAATCTAAACAATATTTCATGCTTTAACAAACGTTAATTATATATATACTAGTTACATGACTCATACGATGTTACGGGTCATTTTTTTTTATAAAAAAAATATATAAATTTTTTTAAAAACAATCTTGGGTTTTTCTGCAAAGTTATACCCAAGAATCTTGGGTTTGATTGGAACGCCTGACCTAAGAGTAATATTTATAATATTAATAATAACATTAAACTTGCATGACCCATGTTTAAGTGAGCTTTGTTGCAACACCGGACCCAAGAATATTGGATGTGGGTCTAGTTATAAGATCGTGTCATAAAAGTGTGATAATTAAATAGATTAATTAAAAAAAAGAAAAAAAATCAACAAGAAGAAAAAAACTAATGAAGAAAAAGAAATTTTTTTTGAAATAATTAGGTTAATCCTTTAAACCAGGTTATCTCGTAAAACCTGGGATTTGCGTTATGAAAGTTTGATAACTAAATAGAAAAAAAAATTACGGGTTTACCCAAAATCAACTGGGTTAACCCATCAAATCAAGTTAACCCGTCAAACCCAGGATTCGTGTCATGAAAGTCTGATAATTAAATAGAAAGAAAATTAACTTTAACAAACTAAACTAAATAAAAAAAATAATAAAAAAATCCGGGTTAACTCGTCAAATCAGGTTAACCCATCAAACTCGAGATCCGTCTGATGAAAATCTGATAACTAAATAAAAAAAATTTAACATTAACAAACTAAATCAAATAAAAAAAATTCATTTAAAAAAATTAAAAGCAAAAAAGAAAAAGAAAAAAACAGTTATATAATATAGTATAATATAATAATTATAATTATAATTATAATATAATATATTAATAAGTAAATATATTAAAAATAAAAAAGTAAAAGGAGTTGAATTAATAAAAAAAATAAAAAACTCTCGTAAGTTAATTTACTTAAAAATCGGTCATAAATTCAAGGTTGTCAATTCCGTTCCGTTCCGTCCGGAATGGCCGAAACATTCCATACCAATTCAAAAAACGGAACAAAACGGAACAAATTCCATCTCATTTTAAATCTTGGTCCATTCTGGATTTTTCGACTAAATTCCGTCCGAAACGTTCCGGTTTCATTCCACATGTTCCGTTCCGCTCTTAAAAAGTCATTGAATCAAATTGAACCTTGTTCAATTTAATTAATTAAACCGTCCAATTATAAAAAGCGTTTTTTCATTACTATTTTCAATAACAATGATATTAATAATAATATTGAAAATTATTATTACTATTTTCATTAACAATGATATTAATTTTTTAAAATTGAATTTATCACAAATATGTATGGTTTATATTCATGTTGTTTTTTTTATGCTTATACTTTGTAGGAATTTGAGCAAAACAAGGGATGCTTTATATTCCATTAGCCTTGATAACATTGACCTAATTTTATATTTAAAATATTTTTGTTAAAACATTTTACTTCAATAATATTTTGATATTTTGTTGAAGTTGAATTACTTTAGGTTAAAAATTTATTTTGACTATTTAGAAATATTTTAAATTATATTTGTTTGATATTGTGTTTGTATTGCATAATTTATAATTAGTTTATCTTAAATTTAAATTATATTTGTTGAATATATATATAAACAGTACAACCATGAAACGGCACATCAAAACACTTTAAAATTAAAATATTTTATTCCAATTAAAAAAAGAAAATACTTATCATAACGAAATTAACAACGTGTGATAATTCTGCGTACAGGGATAGGGGATAGAAAGGGAAAACGGCTGATGTAGAGTGTGAATAGAAAACTGGAATTATAGGAACAAATAGTAAAAGGAAAGAATGCAGAGCGCGTACGCATCCGGTTCCTGGATACCAGCTCAAGCTTGTGTAGAACTCCAAAAGTCGAAGGCAAAGCTAACAACTGAAACCTATTATTATAATTGCTTTGACAATACAGGAGGAGGCGGCGGCGGTGCCGGCGATAATTCAAGATTTGCATTACCAATACCAAGAATAATAATAAAGACAGCAGCAGCAGGAGGTCATGTAAAATCAATAACAAGCACTTCAAACCCTTTTGTGAAGCACTGTCTCAAGCTCCAACAAAACTCCTCTTATCGCCACTCTCATGCTTCAGCTCTTGTTGTGGGTTCTACCCCTATCAGGTGGTGGTGTGATTTATTTTTTATTTTTTGAATAAATCATTTTGGGTTTCAAAGTCACGTTATTGTAAACGCAAATGCTTGCTGGTGGTTGATGAATTCTTTTTTGCTCGTAATCCATTTCTTGCATCGGCTAGCTCTATAACAAATTACTCTCAATCGATTATTATAACAATGACTCAGTGACGTGATGTAAACAGGGAGATACACAGATCTCAAGAGTCCTTGCAAGAAAGGACCGTTGAATTGGAATATTTACTTCTTCTTGATGAAGCAGAGGTCTCCCAAGTCCTCGACGACAAGTCGTCTGCTCGTGTTGTGCGTGTGAGCTCTGTCGTGATGAAAAAGCTTTCACAGTTGCAATCTACTGAATCTGTTGATGCTATTGCTCTCATGAAATTTCCTACCACCTATTTTGTTGTAGACAATCATCAAGATTGTAGCCGGAAATGGTTCCCATCTCCGCACAGAATTTTAGTCCTCGAGGGAATCCAGGTTATTCCACTAAAACAGTTCTTACTTTTCTATCTTTCTTCCCTTTTTTCCCTTCATGAATGTGATTAACAATTGTTATTAAGAAAGCTATACAGAGAAGCCATCAGGAAGATGGCATAAAACATCACCAAAGGGTGATAACTGATTTTAAAATTACCTGCCTTGCCTCTCATCTTTCCTTTGCCTTAATGTTGTCGTCTTAACATATGGAGCCATTGTCTTGTATTCCGCTCTTTGTACTGATCTTTCTAGTATTTCTGTGAGACAATCAATGGCAAAATAGAAGCAAAACAATCGGTAATGTGAAACTCTTGAACTATATAGAACATTGACCTAAAAAGCGTTCACCTAATATCAATGAACGTGTAAACCAATTGGATTGAATGAACACATAGCTTTATCTTCTGTACCAAATTAGAGATGTAAAATAAACACGAGCACTTTTCTGATAATGTCTCTTTTTAGTTGATTGATCCTCTTTTAATTAATGGTATCAGATTATCAGGATCATACATGTGTTCTGAATTTGTGGTGGATTAGTACGTTAGCGAGACAAAATTTTTACGTTTTGACAAACTTTTTTTCACCAGTTCTTCTTGGAGTCCCTTATCTTTTCCAATTACTTTACCATTTTCACTTTTGTTAGCCTACTTGATTAGTAAAGTGGCATCATCAAATTTTAAAATTTGCCTCTCATCATGTCAAAACATATAAAGTTAATCACATAGATAGATGGAATGCCTTACTGCCAGAATAAGCTCATTGCTTGGTGTAGTCTTTTGCCCTGCTCACTAATCCATAAACAAACAGCTGGTAAATACTAAGGGCCAATCAGTTTCTAGAGGTCACTCATTCTTGCGTTCTTCATTTCATTTTTCACATCAATTTCTGGAACTCAATTTTTAATATTGCAATGGTCGGATAAAAATGATGCCATCTAAACAACAGCTTCAGTGTGTTGACATCATGTTAATCAGAGCTATTTGTTGTGCAGTCACACTGGAATTTATTTTACACCTGTGAACCTTTAAATTACTTTTCCTGTTGTTTGAGATGCTAAAATTTGTTCTTCCTTGGATGATGAAGTGAAAAAATGCAGTTTAAACATGATATTGTGATTTAGGAAATGATTTGAGGAATGTCATGGGTGTATTCATTACCAACTCCTTAGTGTCATTCACTGCAGGATCCAGGTAACCTTGGTACATTACTCAGATCAGCTTTGGCATTGGGATGGGTAAGCACCAAGTGCAAATCTTATTTATATCTTTTTTTCCTGCTTCTGAACCCTTTTTTTTTTTTTCTTTTTTTTTGCATTAGTTAGGCGCATTTTATCCTGAACACCCAGTATACATTATTAGCAAACCTCCATTCTGAGTTTTCCGAGGTTGTTGTGAAGTCATTTCATTCACACAATGACATCAGTTACGATTGAACTCAAATGTTTCCCTCCAATGTTATCATCATGGTGGACCATATATTTGAAACTTTTGAGGATATTTTTCTCTCTATTCACCTATTAGTTGCAATAAAATGGCTGCAGTCATTGCAATTTACCTATTCGTTGTCTGAACTGGATGTAATATCATGCCTTCACGAAACTTCCCTTTGGACAAATTATTACATCCTATGCATTCCTTAGAATAGATTTTTCTTGTCCACTGCTTTCTCAATTCGTAATTGAAAAACCGAAGGGCTAATATCGATGATGATAGACAACAGGGTGGTGTGTTCTTACTTCCTGGTTGTTGTGATCCATTCAATAGTAAAGTCCTCCGAGCTAGCCGAGGAGCGTCCTTTCAGATCCCCATAGTTTCTGGCAGTTGGTATCATCTTGAAGCTCTCAAAGCTGAATACCAGATGAAGATGCTAGCTGGCCATCCAGACTGTAATGACAAATCGAGACCCGTGTCGCAGCTATCTCAAGGGCTTGCAGATTGTTTTGCCAGGGTACCATTGTGCTTGGTTTTGGGTAGCGAAGGGCATGGCCTTTCAGAAAAAGCTCAACGTGAATGTGAGCTTTTGAGCATACCAATGACAGGAGAGTTTGACTCTCTCAATGTCGCAGTTGCTGGAGGCATTTTCTTATACATGTTACAGCCGAAAAGCCAAAAAATTGTTTAATGGTTTTTATTTGTGATTTTGTATGAAGTCAAAACTTCACTAGTTACATAGTGTTATTAGATGAACAAATTATTGTTGAGTAGTTGAGGTTTTATTGAAATTAGACTTTAAGTTTGAGCTATTTTGAAAAAAGAAGAGTATTTTGAAATGATGAAGCAACTTTTACAAATTGACTTCAAATCTAATGAATCTATTTTCTTTTCATCTTCAGAATCCATAATCAGCTTAGAAGATAAAAATGAAGACGATTATTTTTACATTCTTTTTTCTATATAAAAACCTTAGACATTTATGCGTATGTGTATATATGCTATCAATAAAAAAAAAGCTTTTAGAGGTAAAAAATATTTATGATCAATTTTTTTATTTTGTTCTTTCTTTACAAGGCCTATCTTTTTAGCTTTTATGACAGGTTCATTTAGACCCATCTTCTCCTAGCTTTTTTTACTCCTAGTCTAAAAAATTATGATGGCGAAGAAGATAATGTTTTTCTCCACTTGCAAATACAACAAATCACTCCCAATGAAGGGAGACAAGACATACAACCTCATCTAACAATATTTTGAAAAGACCAATAATTAAAAGACTTTGTAAAGTTTCAAATTTGTCATATTCCCCTATAAATAGGTGTTTCTCTCTTTGTTTAATACAAATAATTTTTTTTAGATAACTCTTTAGCAGATAAGACTAATATCTTGAAAAAAAAAACACATCATTTTTTCCATATTTGTATTACCTTCATCAAAATCCATATCTCTTGGATTTAACTTAATATAAATTTCAATAAGATTTCTTCAAGCTTTGTTTTATTTGTGTTTTATATTCTTGTATTTATAAGTATGCTATGTATTTATTAGATAATTTTTTTATTGTTTATATATATATATATAAACAAATAATTTTTGAAAATATAGCATCAAGTGTAAAATATAAATTGTAATCTTTTAAAATATAGCATGGAGTGTAAAGTAGATATTCATGTAATTTTTCTAATATGATGAATGACGTAATATTCTAGTTTATTTTTCTAGTTTACTCAATAACAATTTACTTATGTAACAAAAAATAATAATTTAGTATAAAAGTATTTTTAAAAAAATTAATAATTAATATGTTTTTAGTATTTTTTAATTATTTTGATCTGTTAATATTAAAAATAATTTTTAAAAAATAAAAAAATATTATTAATATATATTTTAATATGAAAAATTATTTAAAAACAATCATACACAGTGGTAAACAAGATATTAAGAAAGAAAAACTACTTGACGTTTGGCATGGCATTTGAGTTGAGGGATTGAGGCGGTGAAATAAATAAAACAGGTACCCAATTATTAGCCAAAAAACCCACAACGGTCCACCGATCTGAAACTTCAGTGAAAAACCCAAATCTCCCACCACTGGCTCCTCCGGCAATGACAGCCGGAAAGCTGTCCCAACAATTACAGCAACAGCAACAAGTACAGAAATCCATGTGTTCTTTGAAAGGCTCCCTCCGCACTCTGGCAATCCTAACGCTCGTCTCTTTTACATACCTTTCTTTCAATTCTCTCCATTCCTCTTATTTTTCTTCTTCTTCTTCTTCCATCGCTGCATCAACCGTTTCTTTAGCGCCGGTGACCAAGAAGACGACTATATTGGTTGAAGATTACGACGACGACGCGATATCTGATCTGTATCATTCGCCACGTGTATTCAAATTGAATTATGAGGAAATGGAGAGGAATTTCAAGATTTTTATATATCCAGATGGAGATCCAAATACATTTTATCAAACACCTAGGAAATTGACTGGCAAATACGCGAGCGAAGGGTACTTTTTCCAGAATATAAGAGAGAGCAGGTTTCAAACACAGGATCCTGATCAAGCCCACCTATTTTTTATTCCCATCTCCTGCCACAAGATGCGCGGCAAGGTCTTTTTTTATTTATTTATTTAGCAATTGCTACTGCATCTATCTGCATTTCTCCAGTCATGCTTTCAGCTTTACCATAGGCTGACTTTCCTGCCTGTCTTTCTGTAATTCTCAGTATGAATTTTATTAAATATTTTTTTGGTTACATTTTCTTCACTACAGTGTGTTACTGGAATTGTTACCCATCTATTTTTCTTGATATTCTTCTTTTGGGCACCAACTGTAAGTGTGTCATCAGGCTACCTTTCACGCACCGAGTCTGAGCCCCTTCCCTGTCGATTCTTATGCAGGCCATCCATGACAAATTATTCTTCGCATGGCCCCTTTTGGATTCGATCCTGGATGATAATATGGAGAGCAAACCCACTTACAATAAATCTTTCTTCATATTTTGACTGATAAGCATTTGATAGATAAATATTGCTTTTCTAAGTGAGGAAACCCTTTGTTGATGATGGCTCCTATTTTTCTACATTAGTTTCCCTTAGCTCTGCTTGCTTGCTAAATCTAAATTGGCATGACAAATGCCTAAATCTATGCATGAATAGCTATCTGACACTACCTTTTCCTTTTTATTACTAACCCAATCAATTAAAGATGCCGCATTGCATTGTTGGTTGTTCTGATTGATGAAGTTGCTTCAAACCTGAAATTCATTGTTCTGTGCAGGGAATATCTTATGAGAATATGACCATTATTGTTGATAATTATGTGGAAAGCTTGAAATCCAAGTATCCCTATTGGAATAGAACATTGGGTGCTGATCACTTCTTCGTCACTTGTCATGATGTTGGTGTAAGAGCAACTGAAGGAGTTCCGTTTCTCATAAAGAATGCAATCAGAGTGGTGTGCTCCCCTAGCTATGATGTTGGGTTCATTCCACACAAAGATGTTGCTCTTCCTCAGGTCCTCCAGCCATTTGCCCTTCCTGCTGGAGGAAATGATGTAGAGAAGAGGTAACAATAAGTGAAAATGTTGACTTATTTATTCTTCTAAACTTAGGTTTTATAGGCTATTTTTTTTAGGATTTGTAAAGGTATGGCTGTATCCATTTTTCTGTAGACTATGAAGCGTTGTTGCATTTTGCATGAGCAGCATTGTTTTGTTTGGACAATAGCAGTCATTTTGATGATTGATTATGGACAACTAAAATTGAAAATACAGGATATCTCTTGTGAATCTTGGGGCTTTTTTTATTTCTCATTTAACATCTTACTGTGCATTGAGGACATTAATAGAATTCAATTTTTCTTTTAAGTGGAGTCATAATATTAATGTTTAACTCTTTAGCTTTCA
Organism: Populus alba x Populus glandulosa; assembly: GCA_033617975.1. Classification (NCBI taxonomy): domain Eukaryota; kingdom Viridiplantae; phylum Streptophyta; class Magnoliopsida; order Malpighiales; family Salicaceae; genus Populus; species Populus alba x Populus glandulosa. Next base: position 13,639,544 of record CM066147.1, on the reverse strand, counting down.
CATCCTTATTTTCTGTGTTTTTATTTTGTGCTTCCCAATGAATATTAGAAGCTCACATGCTACCTATCACCGAAGAAAAAAAAAAATACAAGCCCAAATGTATTGCGGTTGTCATTTATCATTGACAAAGGTTACATGCTGAAAACTTATACTGAGTGTGTATTTGTCATTGCGTCCATGTTCATTCCATGAAAATAACTTTCACAATTTTTTGATTGACTCCTTACCTGATAAAGTTGCCGTCAATTGAGATAGGCATATGTGTAGATAGGTGTTGAATTTTTTTATTTTCCAACTGGATAGAATTCACCCTTGAGTTCATTTGCTTTACAGGACAACTCTTGGTTTTTGGGCTGGCCATCGAAACTCTAGAATTAGAGTTATACTAGCACGTGTGTGGGAGAATGATACAGAACTAGATATTTCAAACAACAGAATAAATAGGGCTACTGGACATCTTGTCTATCAAAAGAGGTTTTATGGATCTAAATACTGTATATGCCCTGGTGGATCTCAGGTTAACAGTGCACGCATAGCTGACTCAATCCATTATGGATGTATTCCTGGTAAGTGTTACAACTGTTGCAACTTTTTTTGATAGCCAAGAATGGGTATAAATATGTTTCTATAATTTCATATCTCAAAATATGAAATTAAAGGTTTTGATTCTTTAACAAGGTCCCTTTCATTTACCCCGACTTAAATACCTGGAGAATATGGTTAAGCACCTGAAAAAACTAAAAACTAAAATAAAAAATGAATTGAAAACAAAAAACATACATGGAGGAAATTTGACATATATTTGTTATTTTAGTCCTACTCATTTTGTGCATGTGCATATTCTCTTAGAATCTAATTGGGGCTTAGCAATCATGCTGATTGCCCCTGAATTATGATAGAAGGAACACCTTGCATGATGCATGGAAAAACTTTTTTTGGTATAACGAAGGACAAATGATTTCCTAGCATTACTAATAGTTCTTTATATATGTGTGTGTATGCGTGCATGACTAAGTTGCAGTTGGATAATTTCTTGTGATTACTTGCAAGATGTCAGAAACTCCATAACATGGTTTTAAATCACGGTTTCAGTCTTGGATTCATTTGCTGTCTCAAGGAAGCAGGCTGTTGCGGGTGTTATGTAATATGCTCATTGTTATAGCTTAGTACCTACAAATATATGTTAATGAAATGTCTAACATACTAAGGTCGGTGTTCATATAAATCAATATAAACCATTTGATTGTGAATAAATAACATGCACTGAGGAAAAAGATAAATTTATAAATAAAAAAAATAATTTCTCAAGTGTAATGGTTGTTCCTCCTAGGACAGCTGTTATATAACGGATAATTAATAGAAGGCTAAAACTCTGTTATGAAACGGCCATATGTTATGGAACGATAGTTTATTTTAGAACCATGCTCCATAGTTATGAAGCTTCCTATAAACACAAACATTTTTCATGCAATTTTAACTGTTGTTCAAATAGTTGGTTGAGAATCACTTCCTTTGAATACTTTTGTCACTTCTCTTGCAGTAATATTGTCCAACTACTATGACCTGCCATTCAATGACATTCTTGATTGGCACAAATTTTCCGTCATACTTAAGGAGCAGGATGTGTACCGACTCAAGCAAATTCTGAAGGACATACCCGACAATAAGTTCGTTTCACTGCATAAGAATTTAGTTAAGGTAGAGCCCTCTCCGTTGCAGCTTAAAATGTGATTCTTTTTTTGCCAGATTATGGATTTTTGTTATGACTCAAATAATTTAAGAAGAACTTCAAAAATCCATATTACTTAGCACCAGCAACTTTGAATTTGTTCTTAATGATTTGCAATAACTCACATGCACATAAATGTTATGTTTATCAGGTACAGAAGCATTTCCAGTGGAATTCGCCTCCTGTCAAATATGATGCATTCCATATGGTCATGTATGATCTCTGGCTGCGCCACCATGTGATCAAATACTAGCTGTTCAAGGGGCGTGATTCCAATTGTCATCAGTTTATGCTCAAAACCTTTCATGCTTACAACCCGAAGCCTGTACATTGTCACATACAAAACGTCCTCCATGCCCCTTTGAGCTAGGGAATTGGAGTACTTTTAAGGTTCCAAATTCTTTTTCTTCTTTCTATCCAGCACTGGATCTATTGTATATGTTTCTGATTCATGATTTCTCGTTTCACAATGCAGCGCTAGTTTCTTATTTCAAAATAGAAATTTGTAAAATTAAATATTATATTTGTTCGAAAACACGATAAATTCATAGAAAATCAGTTAAAATAAATTATAAATTTTAATTCTTAATCAATTCAAGTTAATCCGTCAAATAAATAATTTACATAATGAAGCATATTAAGTTTAATAGCTTTTTTTAGGTTTAATAACTTTTTTTTCTTGTAATAGTTTATATTTAATTATGTGATTACGAAAATAGATGCTTACAAATTAAAGTATCAATTTAATGTTAGGATATTTATTTAAAATCATGATAATCTTATATATAGCAAATTAAAATAAATTTTATAACTCAATTCCTAAAATCAACTTGTCAAACTTGTATTCTGATTCTATTGGGATTAATAATTTTGTTTTTAAATTATTTTTATTTAATTACATGATAATCAAAATAGATGCTTATAAAATTAAGCGTCAATAAATATCGAGATATTTATTTGAAATTTAATAAACACTCAAAATACTCTAATAGTGATTCAAAAACAAACATAATCAAACCTGAAAAAAAAAAAAATTTCTTTCTCAACTCTAATCTACATTCTCCATCCAGATAAAGGTTTAAAAATACTTTAATGAGACCCCCTCATCGAATAGAATCAGTTATTGAAATGTAACGAACTAACAACATTCTCTTTTATTTGCTATTATTTGGTGACTTCTTTCTTTTCTTTTTTAAGTTTAAAGATTGAAATATTAAAAAAATAAATTTTTAGATCAAAATTAAAATTATAAAAACTAAAAGGATATAAAGGAAGAAAAAGGAAAGCGAGGGGACTAAACATAATTGTTTTTATGCGAATTTAATATATATTGATCATTTGGATTCTTCTTGTTTTATACTTTTATCATCTTTTGTTTAATTGTTTCTTTATGTAACAAGATAAACTAATCATTAATTAGGTCATGGAAGGTTGTAATTGAAAAAAAAAAAATAAAGGTAAAATTGAAGAAAAAGCCAATAATTAATGTGAATTGTTACAAAGAAATAACTAATGGAATAGTAATTGAGATGCTAAATTGCTTGGATCGAAGTGAGAGTTGCGCTTCAAAGCTCTGTATATTCTAATGAAACATCACACATTTAATGAAATATGAAATTGTTATATATTAGATGGCTGACAATGGGAATTATTATATATGGTAATGAAATTTACCCTCACGAAATTTAGAGTCATGGTGGGTAATCTTTACCTCCAAATTGGTATTCCTTTTTATGGGTAGATTCTACACTTTAAAAATTAACCTCTTTTTAATCAATAAATAAAAAAATTTTGTTTATAATTTATAAATTAAGTAAATAAATAAATAAATTGATAGATAAAAAAATTATTAACACTACTTAAATATCAAAACAAGAAGCTAATTTTTACCGCAAAAGATAAATGCTCAAGCAAATATTTTATATTGATTCTTTTTTATTTTTTGTGCTCTTGCTAACAACAAATTATTTTATTTTTATAAAAACATAATATAAATACAATTTATATATATATATATATATAAAATACAAGAGGGAAAAATTAGAGTCAAATTAAACTAATTTCTTTGAAGTACTCTAAAACTAAAAAAATATAAATAGATAAATCACTATTTAAATAATAAAGCTAACCAAAACAGTAAAAAAATAATAATAAGAGAGATGATATTAATTAATATTTAAGTAGAAAAAAAATTAATACAAAATTTTATACCAGTTCTTTCTTTCACCTCTCAACATGTAAAATAAAAAAATAAAAAAAATAAAGTTTATAATCAAAATAAAATATATATTTTTAAAATAACAAGGATAAAATGAAAAAAAATCTAAAATTCTAGAGATCGAACCGAAATTCTTCATGCTAAAATGGCATGTGTTTTTGTCCTTCGTGAAGTATTATTCTCTTTCTTTTAATTTGTATGGTCAACCAAATCCATTTTCAAACATAATCCAATACTCAATGCATTAGTGAAAATCAAATTAGAAGAATTACACAAAAAAAAATATAACTATAAGGTATTGAAAATATAGTTGTGATTGATTTTTAAAGTATTTTATACTTGAAAATGTATTAAAATAATATATATTTTATTTTTTTAAAATTATTTTTGACATCAGCACATCAAAATAATTTAAAAACATTAAAAAAATATTAATTTAAAATAAAAAAATAAAAAAATTTATTTTTTAAAAAATATTTAAAAAATATAAAAATAATCAGGACGTTGGACACAATTCAAAACAATTGCGAAGAAGGGAAGAAAATTAAATTAGATTTTGTTTAACTTATACTTGTTTGACTCGGGTGGGCCGCTTCAGACATTGAAGGCCCGAACTTGACTTTGTTAAAGACCGGACCGGGGCAGGCTTCTGAACAGGGTGATCGGGAAGCACGGCGTCCGGTCAGGTCTAATAGGGCCGCTTTCATGTATAAACAAAATAAAAACAAATTTCCAAGGAATCTTTTGAAAATTTGCATCCACACGGCCCCACGCCCACTCTGAGTCTATTTCAACATTTCTTTAATCTTGGTGCGCATGCTGTATAGGTCATATGACCGGATTGCCTACCTCGCTTCTCTAGCCTAGACTTTAGAAGAAAGAGCGAAGATGGTGTCGCAGGCGATAGATTTGTTAAAGGAGCTTCCTGTTGAAGAGGGAAGGCTGCATCTGAACGGAGATGGAGCTAAGACTACTGGTCTGGTCTTGGTCGACCTTGTTAATGGCTTTTGTACTGTTGGCGCTGGGAATTTGGTAACAAAACAAACAACCCAAGAATCGCTCTTTTGCTTCTTCTTCTTATACTATTTACTTACATATATGCATAGACAGAGAGAGGTCTCAATTTGTTTTGCTCTGTTGAGGTTGTGTTATGTTGTTTGTGATTATTTAAAAAAAAACTGTTTTGGCAGGCCCCAAAAGTGGCAGATAAGCAAATATCAGAAATGGTGGAGGAATCAGCGAGGATTGCTAGATTATTCTGTGAAAAGAAATGGCCTGTTTTTGCCTTTCTTGATACCCATCATCCTGATATACCCGAGCATCCTTACCCTCCTCATTGCATTCAAGGAACTGATGAAGCAAATCTTGTTCCTGGTAGCTACTGTTTCTTCTTCTTACAATAAAAACCGTACTATTCTTCTTCTTATTTATTTATTGAATGGATGAATGAACGTATGGTATTCTATTCTTTTTTATTTATAGCCCTTCAATGGTTAGAGAATGATCCCAGTGCAACTCTTCGCCGCAAGGATTGTATTGATGGATTCCTTGGTTCAATTGACAAACATGATGGTTCCAATGTCTTTGTTGATTGGGTTCGAAATAATGACATCAAACTTGTAAGCAGCAACACTCCTCTTTTCTTTTCCTAAAATTCTATTTATTGTTTCTTTTCTTTCTTTAAAAATCAATGGTGCATGTTTTCCTTTTGGAAGCTACTGGTTGTAGGGATATGCACAGATGTATGTGTCCTGGATTTTGTTTCTTCGGCCTTATCTGCCAGAAATCGTGGCTTTCTTTCTCCTCTAGAGGATGTGGTTGTGTATTCTCGTGCTTGTGCAACCTATGATCTTCCACTTCACATTGCCAAAACTCTCAAAGATACCATAGCACACCCACAGGTACTTTGAATTATTTAATCATAGGTTTGCTTGCTTTGATCCCCCCTCCCCCTCCCCATTTTCCCTGTTTTGATTAACCCTTGTGGTGTACTTCAATTTAGATTAGCGGGCTAGCCAATTACCATGATGGCTGGGTTGTGTATATCGAATGCAAATTTTTCTAATAAGTGTAGATATATCACGGGTCAGCATTTTTCTCAGATTAGTGATCTCAGACATGCCAATTTTGTTAGATTATTAGGATTTTGACGCAGTTGAGACTGGACATATAAATTAATAGTTAAGACACGGTATAGGCATGAGGGGGTGGTGTAAATTAATGTTAGATTGCTTGTTTAATGCATGGTGATGATTAAGGGACAGTGCCTTTACAAATGAGAAGTGCGATGCACAAATTGGAGGATCAGGTTCTTTGATCGATGGATCAAATCAAAGAATAATTTCATTTTCTTTTTTTAGTTAATTATTTTTATTGTATATTAGGTGGCTTAATCTTTTGTTTTTTCTTGTAATGATATTTACTTGAATTTGCATCTTTACGGAAAACAGACATTACATGCTTTTTCCCTATGCATTGGTGAAATATGTAATCTTACCCCATTTCATTTTATTTTATTTTTGTGGCAGGAGCTGATGCATCACATAGGCCTCTATATGGCCCAGGGAAGGGGAGCTAAGGTAGTATCAGAGGTTTCTTTTGGTGAATTGCCACAGCCATTATTTTAGCCCAGCTATGCTTTACATGTTCGTCGGAAAGGGGTAGCCGAAAGAACAGTATGTATCTAGAATAAAGGTTTTTTATATTTGGGCTGCCACTCAATAATTATGGCATAGGTATTGAAATTAGTTGAATGGAAAACAAGATTGTCACATGCCCCTGTGTTTCTTGATCATGTTTTGCTTTGTAAATTTCTGTGCAAATCTAAATGACAAAGTATCAGCAGGAATGTTCTTGGCCAGTGATTTCGTAGTTGGTTCTGTTTCAATTGTTTATCAACGAAAAAAAGTGGCCTTTCCATGTTTCGATTCATGAATTATATAGTATTGAAAGGGATACAATCTGGAATTTGTGTGACTAGGCTTCGCATCCCTTTTCAGGAGATCAGCAAACCAAATTTGAATTACAAGGCACTTGACAATTCAGTAGATTAAATTTTAGACGTCCATCTTGAACATCTCGTGTTGAAGTTTTGGAATTGGTGGGTGGAGATTCAGGGGAAGGGGGAGTTACTTACCCCTGCAGTTGAGCCTGAGATGCAGTGAGCCTTCCCATAATTACATTCAATTCATGTTGCAGTTCTATAGAATTGCATTTTCAGGACTGAATTTACCAGAATTTTCAGCACGGCAGTTAATTGCCTCTGGAAGGACAGAGAAGCAGGCCAACACGTTCCCCATCAGAATTGTTCAAAAGGATGTTTCTCATTCCATGTGTTAAGGATACTTCCAAACTACGTGTATTCTTTCTGAGGTTCAAGAGAAGGAAAAGAAAAGAATATATCATGTTCTTTCTGGTGCATGAATAATGGTTTTGATATGCAATAAATGGAAGATCAAATTCAAATAAATTCGTCAATTTCAAGTTCACATTTTGCCTGTAGTCGCACTACAAGATTTTTTGTTCTTTTTTTGATAAGGATGTGGCTTGGTTACAGACATTTAGGACAGCATATAACAGGAAAGCAAAACTTTCATAGAATTGCGCAGAAAAGATTTCTTGGTTGATTTTATAAGGTTAAAATGCAAACCCACTAACAGGTTAAGTGAAATCAAATTGTTGAAGTATTCTTCTCGTTCTGATACTTTTGATTGATCAATAGTAAGCACCCGTAGTACATAGAAACCATGCCTTGATAAAAAGTAGAACAGAGAAGGAAGCTTAGGCTTCTGAAACAACAACAACAACAAATGGATTGGATAGAACTCAGACAACCGATTCAAATAGCACTAATTTACACGTTAGGTCCTGATCTTAGATGTCTCCTATTCATTGCAGGGTGCATGCGAGAAAAGATTGAATTCTTTTGCTTTTTGGGTTTTATGCCAAAGATGAACGACCGCAAAGGAACTCGAGATCCACTTTCTGAGTGTGGAACCTGGATATTTTGACGGTTCTTTGATCCGGAAAGCTTAAATTCCTCGTTCAATTTTTCCAGTGTTCTTTCAACTTCGAGTTGGAGTGTTGTTATGTAATCTAAGCCTGCCTGCAATTCATCTGCAACCTTGTTATTCTCTTGTTTCATGTTCAAAATCTCTCCTTGGAACTTAGCAGCTTGATAGCTTGTAAACTTGAACTCATCATCTTCAGCACTCTCCTTCAATACAGCTGTTATTTCATCTTGAATGTCGCACAGAGATGCAAATCTGCTCTTGACTTCATCTTTCAGTTGCATGCTTTTCTCTAACCAGACTGTCAGTTCAGTATGTATCTCTCTAAGGTACTTGTATAGTGGCCGCGCATCTGATTTCAAAGAATATTTTGCATTACTACTCCCATCTTGAATCTTTTGCTTTTCCTCTAGTTTGAACAACTCAGACTGTAGATCTTGAACTTCAGTTTCAAATTTCTGTATTTGTTGGAATGTAGTGCTGAACCTTAACCAGAAATTCAAGTTCTCTTCAAGAACTTCATCAATGTTCATCCGGAATCGATCTTCGATTTCTGAGGTAGTTTCTGGTTGGTCCATTAGAATCACATTGATGTCTCCTGTTACTTCTTGTTCTGTCACCATTGATTCTACATGTTTGCTATCTTCACCCAAACCTGCTTGAAGAAGGATCAGCTTCTGGCGTAGAAATTGAATCTGTTCATCCTTCTTTGCATTAGCACCTTTCAACTCTCTTACCTGCACTGTTGCATCAAAGAGGCTATCTCCATTCTTCTTTTCTGCTTCAGTAAGCTGCTTCTTTAATTTCTTGTAATTCCGAAGAATTGTAGTATACTCTGTCAGCAGTACTTTTTCTCTATTCTCCATACCATTCATGAACAACTGCTTCCAGTCTGGCTCATCAACTAGCATTGTTTCCTGTTCCCATATTTCAACATTGAGATCATCCATCGGTGAAGGTGAGTCTTTCTTAGCAGTTTTTTCTTCAATTTCCAGGCCACTAAGCTCCTCCAGAGAATTGTTGAGGTCAATAGTTTTCTTGGGTTGACTTGAATTTTGCCCGTGCTCTGTTATCTCTTCATCTTCCCTTTCAATCCCTGTAGTCTTTATAGAACTATCAGCATCATTCATTTTATCTTCTTGTTCCTTCAACTCCGCAAAGAAACTGGATTCCGCAGGATATTCCTTTACTTTCTCTGAAGAATATGAAACCTTGAGCTCGTGACGTGGCTTCAGATTTTGTTGTACCCCAAGACTCTCATCAGGATTTAGTGCATCTTCTGATCCCTTGAAATCTTCATGGGATTTACCAACCTTGAGCTCGTGCATCTCTTTTGTCTTCACATTCTGATGTTTCTCAAGGCTATCATCAGGATTGAGTGCAGCTTCTTGTGATTCAACTTTTACCAGTGATCTGTCCCCAGTTTCAGGTTTGACCTCGAATTCCTCATCTGATTTTACAGACAGCAATCTTTCAGAGAGGTGGTCAATATTAGAACGAGCTTCAGTAAAATGTGCCTGAAGGTTGTTATTCTGGTGCTCAACACTCTGGTTTAGATCCTGGAGTCCATGCAATTTCTCCTCCATTTCCCTAAGCTGTTCCCTCAAATCATTTTTGCCATTGAATAATATTTCCTTGTCTTCTTCTAAAGTTTGAATTTCTGCTTGCAGTTCATTTGTCTCCAACCTTAACCTCTGTATAAGAGCTGTCTGTGATGAAACTGAAGCTTCTAAGTTAATGATCTTGTTTACAAGTTTATCGATCTTCTCAGCAAGTTCTCCCATGGTGACACATGCACTAGATCCAACCTCGAAGTTTTCCTTAATCTTCTCACGCAACAACTCCATATCCTGTCTCTCTTCTGTATCACTGCTCACTCCTTGATATATACATTCCAATCCTTCTACTGCTTTTAAAGGTTCATCTTTGGCTTCAGGATTTTCTGGATTGATCTCACCATGCAAAACCTCATCCTTGAGACACTTCAACTTCCCCCAGGCATTGTTGATTCTTTCCCGCTCTTCTACTGCTTCTTCTGCAGATCTCTCTTGTCTCTCCTGCAATAGAGCCAATGTCTCTTGGCATGATTTCAGGGCTGCCGATGCGATCAATTTCCGAGCTTCGTTGTCTTCAATGACCATGCCTGCACCAAATTCATCTTGCAGATTACAAACCTTCTCCTGCATTTCCCTGATCTGAAGCTCAATTTCCCAATACTTGGCAAGTCTGCTGTCATAAGAACTCTTCACAAACTCTTTTTCAGTTTGTAAAGCCAGGATTGTTTTCTGAATTTTGTCAATCTCTTGGAGTCCGTCGGATTTGCTCAAACCAGACTTGGCAACTGTTGCATTCCTTGCTCCTTTCATTGACTTCTTTGATTGCAGCTTCTTTGAAGCTGATGTGATGATACCCTTTATATCTTTAGGAATCTTTGGGACCTTTGGAATATTTGCTTTCGAGATTTCTGGACGCTTCTTTGCAAATTTAGATGGGGTCTGATCGCCATCTTCTTCCATTGCAAACTGGACTTGTTCCGGGAAAACATAAGCAATGGTATTGTTGGCATTTTGAAGCTCTGTTGATATGTGGTCATACCGTTCAGCTAATGCCCGATAAGCTCGGTAAGAGTCTTCAACGAAGTGTATCAGCTCTGGTCTCTTTTTGTAGTACATTTCAGCCCTCTTGGCAAAAGAGTCTCCATCTTCTTCAATAAGTTGGAGCACGTTTTGAACCTTATCTTCCATATCTGCAATTGAAGGTTTGTGTTGTTAAGGCATGCTATACACATTGCATTTATGCATGTTCCGATCAATTGATTCATATATAGATGAAGGCATTTGACAAATTTATAAAGCAATTAGATGGAAATGAACTTCAGTTGTATCAGTTCCTCAGCAGAAGGTCCAAAATCATTTGAAATTGCCGGAAGAGGTCCAGAATCTTATTAAAAACGGACTAATATTGTGACTTGGTTTCTTTTAAGTAGGTTTTATATAATCAAAATTATACTTTTACCATATGTTACCATCACAAAATGAATAAATCTGGAAGTCATCGCCGTGCTTGACTTAACTGGAAAACTAAATGCATTGAAATGAGATCTTTTTTATGCATATGTACGCCAAACATGTGAGATGTAAACCAATCCAGACTTTTGGGAAATATAGAAACTTGATCAAGCTGGTCTAATAGCGCATCTGGGCTTGGCCTTGCCTTATTATAGCAAAAAAGAAAAGGAAAACAAATGTATTCTCAACTAAAGTTGTTCTTCCAACAAGAACGAGCTTTGCAGAAATCAGCTGGAGTGTATCATGCACGTAATGAATCGATTAGCATACGAAGTAGTCTAATTCCTATTCAATCGTAAATCTCCCTCTCTACAGCGTTTTGTTAAATCCCGTGAATAAAAAATGAAGGTGTGATTGCTACAACATGAGGTTTACAAAAGGCCCATTAATCCAATCACTAACATATTGAGTGAGAAACTAGACAAGAGTAGACCCTAATAATTACCATGAAGGTTTTGCTCGAGCCATTTAGATTGCTTTGTTCGGATGTGGCTTGCCCACCACCACGAGTAAGCATTGCTTGCAGCTCTCTGCAACATATTACTGTTTCTTTCTTATCTCTTTTGTTTCTCCAAATAAAAAATACGTTGGATCATGCAGCTTTTCTCCTCCTCTTTCTTCAACAAGGGACAGACCAGACTACATGCAATGCAACGCTGCAAGTAATTGCAGCCCTCCCTTCTTTCTCCCCCCTTTCTCTAACAAGAGAGCACAACAAGACATGGAAACCCGAAACGTCGTACCCTTTTGTTTTGGAAAGACAGAAGAAGAGGGTTGTTGGTTGAGGTTTCAAATTGAAAGAAACAAAAAAAGAAAGGATGCTCCAACTACATGCTAATAATGAGATGATGGAGGGGAGCCATTCCCGGCTGGTTTAGCTGATGAATCGAGTTAAAATGAAAAGACCGAACGCCCAGCTGCCAATTTGTGATGGACAAGTGTAAGCATGGAATATGGATGGCAGGGTTTTTGCTTTTCCAGGGTGTATATAGGACACCTCCCTTTTCTTTTCTAATTATTTTCTTTCTTTCTTTGCGTTCTCTTTACCCTTTCTTCCTTTTCTTCTTCTAATAATTATTATCAACAAGATAAGCAACAAGACTTGCTCCATTCAAGTAAACTAAACTTATAGTCTCACACCGGTCATTACAAACAAAACTAAGAGATCAACTTTGCACTGTGCACTGTGAGTGTATTTACTGTGTATTCGAGCAATGTTTATCGGGGGAATTTGGACCATTCTTACGGGTTTTTCATGTGTTTTGTGCGTTATTCATGCCATGTCTTCAGATCATTTTTCTTTCTTTCTTCTGCCATGCATCTCTTTCGACACGGTTGCTGGGTTGTAGGTGGTCAATGAGTTTTTGTGGCCTGTCATTCTTGCAGTGTACCCAGTTGATTGGTGGTTGTTGGTAGAGTGTGGGGCTGGTAAAGTGGAGTTTGATTTGGGTTAGTTTTGCACGACATGTTTGTCCTTTCTTTCAGTCCTGGAGACTTGGTGGGGTACTGTGTGGCTTCTTTCTGGGCATTTAAGCTCCCTCTCACTGTGCTTGATTGGTTATTTCGCTCATTTGTTTTGGATTTTGCTTGATTTCAGGGGGTTCGGTTGGATTTGGTTGCTGAAATTGACTTATAAGTGCTCTGTTACTGCGAAACGATAATGATTTTGGGTTTGACACTCGCATTGAATCGCCCAAGCGCCGAGTAATACCTAGATTTGCCCTTGACATCGAATTGCTTGAGCGCCTGGTAACGCTTGGGTCACCCCTTGGCATGTCAATCCCTGGCATCAGATTGCCCACACACCAAGTGGTGCCTAGGTCTGACCCTTGCATGGTAGGTCTGACCCTTGCATGGGATCGCCCATGTGCCGGTGACGTTCGGGTCTGACCCTTGCATCAGATCACCCAAGGGCATGATGGCGCGTGGGTCTTCCCCTCGCATTGGATTGCCCAAGCGCTAGGTGGTTCTGGGGTCAGCCCCTCTCATCGAATTGCCCAAGCGCCAGGTGACGTTGTGGTCTAACTCTCGCATCGAATCGCCTAAACACCAGGTGGCGCAAGGGTCAACCCCTGACATGTCAATCCCTTGCATCGGATCGCCCAGGTGTCAGGTGGCGCTTGGGCAGCCCCAACATCGAATCGCCCAAGCACCAGGTGGCGCTTGGGTCTGGCGTGACCCAATTTTATAGGGTCTTGCCTGACCCAATTCTATTATATCTAGCATGACCTAATTTTATTGGGTTCAACTGAAGGATTTCAAATATTTTAAGTTTTATTATAATTAAAAGTAATATTATCAAATATAGTATTATTTGTGCTATAAATATTTTAATTTGTATTATAATTAAAAGTATTAATATAAAAAATAGTGTTATTTGTATAATGAATAGTTTTTGGGTTAAAAAATATAATTACTGTTATTAAAATTTAAAATATTTATATAAAAATAGTATTATTTATGCTACAAATATTATTATTTTATTTATAATTAATAATATGAATACTAAAAATATGATCAATTGTTGTATAAATAATACTATTTTTATTATAAACAACAATAAACAATGGGAAGTGCCACGTGACGCTTGGTTTCCCTTGCCCCATATGGTGGTTGGGCTGCCATAGCCAATCAGACCTTTTTCAGGCCCCAGCGCTAGGTGGCGCTCAGGTCTTCCTTGAGCAAGATTAGGTTCGCCCATGCACCACGTGGCGCTCGGCTCTGCTCTAGCGCCATATGGCGTTGGGGTTGCCAAAGACAATCAGACATTTTGCCAAGACCCAAGCGCCATGTGGCTCTTGGGTCTGACCCTCGCATCGGATCGTCCAAGCACCAGGTGGCGCTTGACTCAGCCCTTGGCATTGGATCGCCCAAGTGTAAGGTGGCGCTTGGGTCTAGCGTGACCCAATTCTATGGGGTCTTGCCTGACCCAATTTTGTTGGGTTCAACTGAAGAATTTTAAATATTTTAATTTTTATTATAATTAAAAGTATTACAATCAAATATAGTATTATTTATGCTATAAATATTTTATTTTTTATTATAATTAAAAGTATTAATATCAAAAATAGTTATATTTGTATAATGAATAGTTTTTGGGTAAAAAATATAATTATTGTTATTAAAATTTAAAATATTCATATAAAAAATAGCATTATTTGTGCTACAAATATTATTATTTTATTTATAATTAATAGTGTGAATACTAAAAATATTATTAGTTGTGGTATAAATAATACTATTTTTATTATAAGCAATAATAAACAATGGGAAGTGCCACGTGGCGCTTGGTTTCCCTTGCCCCACGTGGCGGTTGGGCTGCCATAGCTAATCAGACCTTTTGCAGACCCCATCGCCATACTAGAACCTTGTTACAAAATAATAATGAGGATGTGAGGCTATGTGAAAATAAGGTGAGCCATGAGTGTGAAACAACAAAGGGTAAAGTTTCAGCTATTAAAGATATATTTTAAGGCTTCGGCCAAGATTAAAAAAAAATAAGGGAAAGGCTGAGTATGGAGAAAATAAAAGTGGAGAGAAGAAAGGAAAGATGAAAAAAAAAAGTGTAGAAAAAGTGGGGAAACAAAATTTTTATGAAAAAAAAATTATCTTAAACATGTTTATTTTTCTGATATACCTATGATTTTACTCTTGTATATGAAGACATACTTTAACACCATCAAACTTGATTTATGTGCTCCTAGTGTTTATGTTTCTTTGTTACTAGAATTTGAAGATGTATTTTATAATGAAATTCCAAGTAGATTTCTACCTATGAAAAGAATAAAAAAATAGATTGATCTAGTACCATGTTCAGCTATTACTTATAGACCAGAGTATAAAAGTAATCTTGAGGAAACAAATAAGCTATAAAGGCAAGTGGAGGAGTTAATGTCTAAGGGGTATATTTGAGAGAACATGAGTCCATGTGTTGTTTCCGTACTTTTAGTACCTAAGAATGATGGTACTTGGATCATGTGTGTTAATTGTAAAAAAATCAATAACATAACGGTAAAGTATATACATCATATCCCTATATTAGATGATATATTTGATGAATTGCATGAATCTTATTTGTTTTCTAAAATTCATCTTAAAAATATATATCATCAAATTAGAATGAAAGAAGGTGATGAATGGAAAAGTGCTTTTAAAACTAAATATGATTTGTATGAATGATTAGTCATACCTTTTGAACTTACTACTGCGCCTAGTACTTTTATGAGATTGATAAACCACATATTGCATGCATTTATTGATAGGTTCATAGTTGCTTATTTTGATGATATATTAATTTATAGTAAAGAATTAAATGAGTATATGGATCGTTTAAGATAGGTACTTGATATACTTAGAAATTAAAGTTTGTATATTAATTTAAAGAAGTGTAACTCTTGCATGGAAAATAGTTTTTCTTAGATATGTTGTTAGCACAAAAGGTAATGAGATAGACGAGTATAAGGTTAAGGCTATAAAAAAGTGATTTATACCTATGACAGTAAGTAAGTAAGAAGTTTTCATAGATTGACTAGTTTCTATATTGTAAAAGATTTAGTCAATAATTGCTCCAATAACTGAAATTGTAAAGAAAATAATAGGTTTTAAATAAGAAACTAGAAAAGAGAAAGTTTTTAATTTAAAAGAAAAGCTTATTTTAACTCCATTGTTTATTTTGCCTAACTTTACAAAAACTTTTAAAATTGAATGTAATGCTTTAAATATAGGTATTGAAGTTGTTTTAATGCATAATAAGATCCTAATAACTTATTTCAGTTGAAAGCTTAATTGTACAATTCTAAACTATCTAACATATGATAAAGAGTTGTATGCATTAGTGAAGACTTTGGAGACTTGACAACATTACATTTGTCCTAAATAGTTTATGATTCATACCGATCATCAATTTTTTAGATACTGAAAAATCAAGGTAAGATGAATCATAGACATGTCAAGTTGGTGGAATTTATTTAGACATTCTCACATGTCATCAAATATAAGCAAGATAAGAAAAATACAATTGCAAATGTATCATCGCAGATGTATGTTCTTCTTAACACTTTGAATACTAGATTTTAAAGATTTAAGTATGTGAAAGAATTATATCATAATGATACTGATTTCAGTGATATTTGTTTCCAATATGAACTTGCAGCAACTAATGGATTTTTTAGGCATAATGAATTTTTTATTTAAAGATAAAATATTATTTGTATCTAATTGTTTAATGCATGAATTGCTTGTAAGTGAAGCTCATGGTGGCAGATTATTATGACACTTTGGGATTACTAAGACTGTAGAAGTTTTATATGAACATTTTTATTGGCCTAATATGTAAAGAGATGCATAAATATTTGTGATAGGTACATAACATGTACACAAACTAAGTTTAAAGTGATGCCCCATAAGTTATATACATCTTTAAATGTTCCTAAGGAACTTTAAGTTGATATTTCTATAGACAAATAATACTTCATCTTTCCTCATTTTCTTTGATGAGTATCGTCATTTTAGAGGACTTATCAACTCCAATGAGCATCAACCACCATATAAAAATAATATTTCTCCAAGTTTATAGTAGGAAAAAAAAGAAGAAAGAAAAACTCTCTCCTAAACCTTTTAAAAACAAATAAAATCTTAAAAAATAAACTATAACCAACAATTTAAAAAGAAAAATTCAATTTTAAAGTTTTTAAATATAAAACTTCAAAAATCCATACATCAAACAACCTCATGGCCATTTGATGAAGATTTTCATTTCAATGATAGTTTTGGATGAATTTGTCACCAAATTTCATCCGAAAAAAGTTCTTTATACTCTTTTTTTTACTATTAGTGAGAAATCTCTTAAACCCTTTTGGGAGAGATGAATTACTATGACTTTAAATTTTAGCTTTTTTCTTTTCTATTTTTCATGTGTATTGTGTAATATTTACTTTACTGAAAATAAAGGTATAACATTCTATTCATAAGAAAACTTGAAAACTCTATAAATAAATAAAATATTAATTTACACCTTGAATAATATTACATATATTATTTCAGAATAATTTTAAAATTTTATTTAATCAAATCCTTGATTTATTTTTTCTAAGTTTAGAATTGTAATCCTATGAATAAATTATATTCTAGTCCTCAATTTCTAAAAATTATTTACAATCAAGTAACACTTAATTAATTATTCTATTTTAATTTCTAACCAATTGTTCTTATATGTGTGACCCTTTAAGTTTCGTAATAAGTTGATCCAAATATAAATTATAATTCTAAATAAAATAGGATTGAATAAATTAATTTATTATAATTTCAAGAATTGATTGATTTTATATTTGAAGATCAAGTACATTGTTTAACAACCTATTATGATCTCCAAATATTAAAAAAGTTATAAATGATTTGACTTAACTTTTCAGTAATTAATTTCTCAGTATAATTATTATTCATTCGTAATTTAAAGATTAAGTACAATGTCTAACAATCTGTCATCATTCTTCAAATATTAGAAAAGTCTTAAGTGGTTTGACATAACATTTTAATAACCAATTTCTCCGTGTAATTATTATTAATTCATCAACAAAATTTCAATTTAGACATTATAACACAAAGTGTGTATACTTTGTTAAATCATGTTTTTTTCTCAACAACATAGTCATTGATTATTTGAATAAAATTTGAACCTCTTTTCAAATCTCATTTCACCTTACGCAAGAATTTACAATCAATACTATTTAAGAAAATATGAAGCATTATTTATAATTCACCTAGAGTAATGAATCCTCTCTTGATTACTCAAATACTTTCATAAAATTCATATTATACCTAGTATCTTCTTATTTGTTACCCTTAATTAGAACGTGTAGTAGGATCAAAGAATAACATTCTATATAAAAGATAATATTGTAATCTCAAGTTTAAGGATCACTTACATAACCATCATGGGAGTCATTCCTTAGATATATAATGTTGTAATCTCAAGTTTAAAGATCACTTACATAACCATCATATGAGTCATTCCATAGATATAAGTAATCTCTTCGTATGAAATTCTCATAATGGTCAGTTCAATATAACTATCATTTAACAAGCACCTACATATTATTTCTGATTTTAAATATCCATTATACCTTAGCTTATAAGAATAATTGTTTTCTTTTATTAAAAAAAACATAATATATATTAGTCTCAATAACTTTAATTAATATATAGTCATAATATAACATCAACCAGTAACATTTAGAAACAAAATTTTAATACAATAAAAATCATTTAATTATAATAACTTTATAATTTCATTTACAAAATATTTTTGTTTTAAGAACTTTATTTATACTATAAAACATATATATTAACAATTTTCCCTTTCCATGACCACCTACATATAGACCCTTGTGTTGAACGGGTAAAGATAGATGCAAGCCACAATGCCACGTGTTATAACAAGTGAAAACATCAAGATAGACTTCCTGTGCACAAGCTTTAAAAGGGAAATTAAACCATCAAAAGAAGTGCCCTGGCTATGAACTCTCCAGAATGTTAAAACACCTCTGGAATGGTGTGCAAGGAAGATCATGTCGGCCCCAGGTTCTGATCCATAAAAGGTGCTAACCCTCGCTTGTAACTAGATCTTTTTCAAGAACATGTGGCAAACTCTTCCTGATGATATTTCTGGGCCTGGATGGAAATAGCCACATTTATCCTTCTTCGGTTGTATCTAACTCTACCCTGGGCTTTGCTGAAAGACCTTTTGCCATCATCTCTTCATCATACTTTCTAGCCATATCTACCATGCCCTTTTGAATTAGAGCATCAATTAAAGCATTATATGCAAATTCATCTGGACTGCACCCAAGTTTCTCCATTTTCTTCCACACTAAAAGAACTGGTCGAAGAAATCCCCATCTTCCAAACTTTCTCATTAGCATTACATAAGTGTCCATCCTTGGGCAAACCCCACTCTCAATCATCTGATCGAAAAGACAAAGAATCTCTTTTGGCTTCTCAAGACACCTAAAGAAACAATGATAAGTGAAGACATCAGGGGCAATATATGACTGGGGCATTTCATCAAGCATTTTATAGGCTTCCTTTATCCTCCCATTTTCACACAAAAGCTTTATCACCGTATTACAAGTCACAACATTCGGCTGACAACCCAACTCCCTCATTTCACGATAAACCCTCAAGACGAAATCCACACCCTCTGATAAACCAATGGCATTAATAACCGTATTATATGCCACAACATCCAGCTTTATTCCCTTACTCTTCATCTCTTTATACAATTTCACCGCTTTCCAAGGCTTCCCACTTTTGCACAGTATATCCATGTATATGGAATATGAATGCAAGTCTTTACAAACTTCTTTCCTATCCATCTCCTCCCAGAACTCCCTACACTTACCCCACCAACCCATCTTAAACCACCCGCGTAAAATCATATTATAAATCTTTGTTGTATTCCTAACATTGATGCTGTTATTGTTATTTCCAAAACACAGTTCATGGGCTTCTATAACATGCTTGTACTCACAAAGTGCATCAACAAGAATACAATAAGACGTCTCGTCTTTTAAACCGAAGTCTTTTAATCTATCCTCATATACACTTATTGCTTCATTAACAAGATGAGCAGATATATAACGATGAAACAATACACGAAAGGTAGTATGATTAGGCGTTGAAAAAGGGTTATTTCTCATTCTCTGAATCAAGTCCCATGATAAATCGAATTCAAAGAACTTACCCAAGATGTCAATCATGCGATTGTAAGTCTCTGTTGTGTGCTGAAATTGGGATTCAGTTTCCACCCAGTTGAAGAAATCCAGAGCTCGTTTCCAGTCATTGTTGTAACATGACAGGGTTTGAAAAACAGTGCTGGAGTCAAGATTTAGTTGATCTGATTGTGGGGGATTTGGGGTTCGGGAATGGAAATGAAAAGCGGGGGTATTTTTTGAGTATGGAAGGAGGAGGGTTTTAGCGGGGTTTAGGCGTCTAGTTAGTATCGAAGAGTTCATTGCTGGAAGCCTGTATGGGCTTTGGGGATCAGAGAAGAGGAGAGAGGAGATGAGCAGAGGGGGACGTTGCAATGCTTGTCGTGGCAGGAATAAATAAATTATTAACATTAATAATTAACAAATAACAATTCATGATAACAAATGACAATAACAATTATTATACAACAAGTGAAGACGAAGGGTTGTTTTTTGTTTCAATTACTATGGCTACCGCGCGTCTGAGTTTTGTCCCTCTTTCTATTGATACTTAAACAATTATATATTTTATTTTTAAAATTTTTTTATAGTTTTATTTTTCTATATTATATCCCCAGTGTTTTAAGCTTAATAATTTATTTTAGTTTGAGAGTTATATTATATTGTCAATATCAAAAAATATAGCTGTACTACATTTTGTAAATTAGAATTTGATTTTGTCAATTAAAAAGATTTAAAATAACATAGACTAAATGTATTAATGAAACAAAAAAACATCCCATTTTTCTTTTTTTAATATTCATGGGATGCCAAAAAACCACAGTTTAGTCACTAGAGTTTTAACCTTTTAATTTTGCTTCTTTTTATTTTAATGGTTTCATGTTTTAGCGTAAAACTTTATTTATTTTATATTTTAGCCTTTAGGATTTTAGAGGAGAGAGTGTCGAAAAATAAAAGAGGAGAGAGAAACTGGATAGTCATCCATATTTCATCCCCTAAAAAATCGATCTTTTGTTATATAAAGAAGGGTTAAATGAAAGTAGTATTTCCTTTTGAACATTGTAGAAAAATCAAGAAGGATCTAATTCAGCTTTTCAAAGTAATGATACATTAAACACATTATGAATTTTAAGAAGATGAGAAAGTAATGCTAACTTGTATGTTATTGGCCTAATTCTCTTTGTAATATTAAAGGAATCAATATATTTAGGTGCTAGTTTTCTCTTATTTTTAAAACAGATAATGTTTTTCTAGGGTGTAACTCTTAAGAATACTTGATTATCCATGTTGAACTCCAACGGTCTTCTCCGATTATTAGCATAACTTTTTGTCTATCTTAAGCTTCCTTAATCCTTTTTCTAATTTCCTTCACTTTGCCCATAGATATCAGGACCCATTCTAGTCTTAGTACCTTCCTTTCATCCATTTCATCCTAACATAATAGAGTACAACATTTGTTCTTATATAATGTCACAAATGAAGACATATCTATAGTGGCCTGATAGTTGTTATTGTATGTAAATCCCACCAATGATAGATGATTTTCCTAGTTTCCTTTAAATTCCAAAACACATTATCTCAACAAGTAAATCCCACTAATGATAGATGATTTTTCTAGTTTCCCTTAAATTTCAACGCATATTATCTTAGCAGGTTTTTCAATATCTAAATAGTCTTCTCTGATTGTTTGTCAATTTAAGGATGAAAAAGTATATTTAAATTCAAATTTGTTCCTAAAAAAACATTATATATATGACCATATTCGAGAAGTAAATTAAGGGTCCTTGATAGAAAAAAAAAAAATAGACATTGGGACTTTGTGTAGTCTAATTACTTCATCAATGTACAATCTAGCCAATTTGTCTACTAGACCAGACATCTTTATAGGTAAGAACAAGGTAGACTTAGTTAGCCAATTGATAACCACTCAAATTATAGCATTTCCCTTTTTACCCCCTAGAAGTTTTGATACAAAATCTATCATAATATCCTCCCAATTCCATTTTGGCATTAAAAGAGGTTGTAATTCTCCAACAAGTTTCTAATGTTCTACTTTCATCTGTTGATTAAGGACCAAATTGAAGAATCCTAAAACTAGAGATCATTGTGAAGAAGGCACGAAAAACAAAGGATTTGATTGGGATATTTAAAGGGTGAAATTAAAGAAATTCCTAGAAATTAGGTTCAATTGAGGGCTTAATTGAAAAACTCAAAAGAATAGGGCTAAATTAAAAAAGATATTATAGACAACATATCTTTTATTTGTTACCATTTATTTTCTTCTTCGTTTAAACTTAAAAAAGCTACCTGAAATGTCTTGTTTCAATTCAATTTTTGCCCTCATCTTCTCACTAAAAGACCTCAATATTTTTACAATATGCAGTAATGATCCCCCCACCCCACCCCAACAAGATCTAACAATCAGAATCGTTATTTAGTATCCAAAAAATTAAAAAAAACAAATACCACAAATACTCATCCCAATCACAGGTCGTGAAAAACTTGTCTACATTATACTTTTCTAGATTTTTCTCAACCTTCATCTTTACATCAATTAAGATCATAAATACACAGGTTAATTTCCATGATATTCCGATCCAATTTCAGCCGCTTAGATCTTCTTGCCGTTCCATGAGTGCATCACATTGATAAATTTAGCCGACCTTCTTAGTTCTTACCATGTTTTAGGTTTACTCATGCTTTTGTTTCTTTTTAGTCTATTGTCTTCACTCATGTCATTTTTTATAAGGGCCGGCAAAGCTATATCTAAAGGTGTAATCTTGTGTGGTTTATTCTCATTTTCCTTCCCTTTAAGATCTCATTGAATATGATACATGGCCATGAGACTTAGTAGTTTAGGGAGAAACCTGTAGTTTGTCCTATTTCCAAAGCTTCGATTTTGGCATGGAAATGTGTTTTCGATGTCTTTGGGAAAAAGAAAAAAAAAAAAAACAGAGAGAGAGATTCTGTGTGTATGCAAAGTTTTGAGTAACATGGAGCAAGTCCAGTTCTTCTATCATATCATTATATTTCACCATAATTATATTCCAATAAATTTGTATGATATATTTTTAATATATTTCTTATATTAAAAAAAAATGATTTCAAAAAATTTTGAATAATAAAAAGAAAACAGGTTAAGAAATCCAAAAATTGGCCCTCTAACACGTGACCATTTCCCTTGGAGACATATTTGCGTTTCTTTTTTAACCCTCGTTATTTGAAAGCAATCTTTGAATGAGTGCATAGAACCGGCATAGTTTGCTGTGGAAGAATGGAACAGAAAGGTAATAAAGTAATTAAAGGAGAGTACGTAGCCAGGCTGCCGAAGTCATAAAATACGCGTAAATAAAGCATGTATCTTGGCTAATAATTGATACATGTAAAGGGAAACACACACACACCGAAAAGCAAAGTGTTAATAGTTACTTTTGGTACGTTAATGGGTGGCGAAGGTGGAAGCGAATCATTCTCTTGATGTGTCGCCCAGAAACCATGTGAGCTGCTCCGCTCCTGAGAGAGTTTCCAATGCTTGTTTCTCACGATAATGATGGCTAGCAGGGTTCATTCAAACGGTCAACCTTTTTATAGAGAGAAATATGGTGTTTCATGATTTTCATGCCCTCAGATTCGTTTCTTCATCAATTATCACACCCTCCACCTCCTCCACTTGAACACAAATAAAAAGTCTCAACTCATTCTCTTCCCATTTCTCTCAGACGTCCTCTCCGGCCAGCTGATCCATCGTTTCCTCCTCCTTTTCTACTCCCTTCGTTTTACAAGAGAGACTGCTCTTGCTTGCACCTAATAATGGGTTGTCTTGATGATGGGTGCAGTACTGGCCTTGTTCTAGGGCTAGGCCTCACACCTTTAACAGACCTAGAGAGTAGTACATCAAAGCCAGGTGATTACAGCAATCGACTTACAAGGCCTCAGATTAAGCCATCCCTCAAGTTTGACCACAAGCCATCAACGAGTACAAGCTTTGAGCTGTCACTTAGTTTGGTTCTTTCTTCTGAAAGTTATAGCCATGGTTCTCGCCAAAAGACCTTGGATGGAGAGAAAGGTTGTGAGGATCAGTCTATTGTTGCTCATGATCTGTTGTATCGTCAAGCTTCTCCTGATCAGAGCGCTGTTTCTTCTTTCTCTAGCGGTAGGGTTAAGAGGGAAAGAGACCTTGGCTGTGAAGATATAGAGGTAGAGAGGATCTCTTCAAGAGTGAGTGACGATGATGAAGATGGAACCAATGCCAGAAAGAAACTTAGGCTCACCAAAGAGCAATCTTCCCTTTTGGAGGAGAGCTTCAAACAACACAGCAACCTCAATCCTGTAAATAATTAATCTCTTAATCTCTATTTTATTTTGATACGTGGTTTTGTATGGATATCTATATGTCTATTCTCGTGATTAATTAAGAGTGCTTGATCCTTCTTTAATAAACAAACAGAAGCAGAAGGAAGCTTTAGCAAGGCAGCTGAATCTACGGCCGAGACAAGTAGAAGTATGGTTTCAAAACAGGAGAGCCAGGTAATTAAGAAGATAATCTTTAAATTTAACTGTTATCAAAATTAACTCCATGAAACAAGTGCCATGATATCCATAACACACCCAAAAGCCCCACAAAAAATGTTTCTTATCCCTGAAGAAGAACCCTCTGAAGCATTTTCAGCACCAAGGTACCTGTGCTTAAATCAGAGATGTACAACTACCTGCTTTAATCAATAAAGCTATCTCAAACTATCATAATTAAGCTGGAGGGTTTCTTTCTTTATCAGAAAAGAATCTGAATTAATGGTGGTCGGTAATACTCTGCAGGACAAAACTCAAGCAAACTGAAGTGGACTGCGAGTTCTTGAAGAAGTGCTGTGAAGCACTAACAGATGAGAATAGGAGGTTACAAAAAGAGCTACAAGAACTTAAAGCACTAAAACTGGCACAGCCCTTTTACATGCACATGCCAGCAGCTACTCTAACCATGTGCCCGTCCTGTGAAAGAATCGGTGGTGGCGGTGGTGGTGGTGCTTCAAAGAGCCCCTTCTCAATGGTTCCAAAGCCTCACTTCTATAATACCTTCACCAATCCTTCAGCTGCATGTTAATGAAGGTGCCACGTACGACATATATAAGAGAGGAATAAACATAGCTTATTAGACCAACCCCCACAATCCATCTGTTTTTTGGTTAAAGGCTTGTAGTGAAAGATTAGTGTATGTAATTATTTTTTAGAAAATATTAATAATTACGGATAAATTTCCCTTCTCCTTTGTTTTTGTTTATTCATTCCAAAAATATGAAATTTGTGATCCTAGGTCGATTAAAGCCAAAGACTTATAGTTTAATATCTTTCAATTACTTTCCTTTTTATGATGAGGAATTTCATATCCATATTTTTTGGGAGTTGTCTTAGATATATAAATCACAGATAGCATAACAGTTTCTAATTCCATTGATCTAGTTCTTCACCAACAAAAATGGAGAGAAGTAGAATTGCTATCTACCATGGGAGCATAATTAACAAAACCTAAAAGGGATCAATGAATCCCTTATTTTGAGAGGCAAAACAATGGAGAGAAGCAGAATTCTTATTTTGGATCAATGAATCCCTTAGTTTGCTGGGCTCTCTGCGGAGAGGAAAGATGGATAATGATCAATCAGTTGATGATTATTACTGTTTGCGTGTGAGAGAGAGAGAGCAGATGTGGGCAGTTAGCTCACGTGTACCTGTCTCTAATACATTATTCAGTTGTGTTAGAAAGTGAGAAAAAGTAGTCGAAGAAAATTAGTGGGCCAGAGGCTTCCGGCGAAGAAGGGAATGGATGGTTCACTTGAAGACATTGAAAAGGTATCAAGGTCCTCCTCGTGAGGTGCTAAAGGGTCGCCACGTGCCACGTGATGTCGCCGTGGCACCTTCTCTTCTTTCTATCTATAATTTTCATCATGGGATTTTGCCATGAATTGAGTTTCATATCCCACTTCACAGTAACGGAACAAATCTCAGGCTAGGGCTTGCTAATTGGACGGTCCAGATTAATGAGGTTCACGCAAGCCAAGAATATAGACGGTGGAGAGGGGGCATTATTCATTGAAGTGATGAGAAGGTTCTCTTCGATAATAATGTGCACATCTATATAGCGATGCCTGAAATCCTGACGTGCACCAATAAATGATGAGGTCACTTTCCAGTTAAGGTGGGGGCTTTCTAGGAAAATCACGCCAACCCTAGTGCTAACGCTATCATTTATGATGAAGGAAGTACCAAATTGTATAGCTTGAGATTACACATTCAGTTGATGAATTTAAAGATTTAGTGTATCGAGAAATTAATTCATTTAACATAGTTGGTGATATAATGAACCTACCATCAGTTCAAGAAATGATGCATATAAAACCTTGGTTTAGTATGGTAACAATATCATATTGTTATGATGAATCTGAATCAGATGATGAGGAAGAATATTGTGATGTCAATGATGTAGTTGAGGAAGATGAAAAAGATGACCTAATAAGCCAAATAATGAGACCTCCTGTTTTTAAAATTAAAAATGTTAGTGGGTTTGGTTATATGATGAGGTTTGGTTAGATTTTAAGTCATTAAAATTTAGATTTAAGTACTGAGTTGAACAAATATTCCAAACCAAGACTGATTTAATTAATGAAGTTAAGAGGTTAGACTAATTTGCCTTTAAAGGCAAAAAAAAAAAATGTTCAGCTTTTAGTCATAGGCTTTTTTGTCTTTGAAAAAAAAATTGCATAGTAAAGTTACGATCATACCCTTGAGAGAGAGAAAAAAGTGAACATGAATAGAGGAGTTTCTTTGTCTTTTTCATTTTTTAAAACAGTTAAATTATGGAATTATCCTTGAGTTAAAAAAATAAGGCTCATTTCAATGGTGTTTTGGTCTTTTCATTCTTTCTTTTTTTTGTATTTTTGAATTTAGTTAGGTGTTTATGGTAATTTTAAATAATTAAATATTATTAAGAAAAAACTATAAGCATCAACCTCTAGTGGTGTTAGGAGTAATTGGTCATCCTCTTTCTAGTAATGTGATATGTGCTCACTAAAGGGTATTGTTGGGCTGCAGTCATAGTTTTAAATCCCGGATCGGCCCGGCGGGTCGACCCGGGCATGAGACCGATCCGGGTCTAAGCAAAAACTCGTCTGGAAGTTGGCCCGGAGAAACCCGGTCGACCCGCTAGGTTGGCCCGGAGAAACCCGGCTAAGACTCGGCCTCCTTTTTATATATATATATGTATAAAGGTCACATGGCGTCGTTTTGGCTAAAAGACCAAAACAAGATGAACGATGCACTAATGCACTGATGAAGAATTGCTGCAATTGCCCGGGTCACCATTGTTGATGCAGATACCACAGTTAGGTATCATAATTTAGCTAATTCACTTATTTTTATAGCAAGATGTTCATTCAGTTCCGGATTCTCCTATGTTGGAGACTACATCATTGTTTGGTCCGACTTCTTCTTCGCCTTCGCTTGTGAATTTGTCTCTGATAAAGGTTAACATGGAGGGTGGTGGTGGGATTAGAGATCAGAAAGTGGTGGGGTCGAGGATCCACTTGCTCAAATGACTATTGGTGGTGGCCGTGTCGGGCAGAGGCAGGATGAGGGATTTGTAGCTCTGTCATCACCGTCGCCGATGCATGTTTCAATTGAGGTGTCGAGTGTGCCTGTTGGCAGTCAAATGGTTGTTAGTGAGTATCAGAATCGGGTTTTCTCTGATGATGAAAGATCCGACCACGGGGTTCTTGTTTGTTATAGAAAGTTGTCGTAGCCACAACCTCGCATGCAGATGCAGACTTTGACTCCCCAGAATCAACAGAGGTCAAGCAGTGGTGGTGGTGCTGCTATTGATTTACCTTCTCCAAATTCAGTTTCAAGGTACTTAATTTGCTACTCTTTTTTATATTATTTTGAGCTTTATTGAATAAATAAATCTGAATGATCAGATTAGATTGTTAGTTGAGATGGGAAGAAAATATTAGATTTTGAATTGGGTTTTGAGCTAGTATTCGTTGATCGAGAATGTTTTCATTCTTCAAAGTTCAAATGATACGCATCCTCGTTTCTTGATGTAACTTGTAAGTGTTGAATTATAAGTGTTTTATATAGTTTTTTTAACGACCCGGGTTAACTCATCTGACCCGTGACCCCGTCATTAGACCGGGTCGATGACCGGGTTAGATTTCAAAACTATGGTTGCAGTGATGTTTTTATTCTTACGCCTCTCATGCCCTTAACATTCACACCAACCCTTCCCAAAAACAATTATGTCCTCCAGTTCATAATTTTATCGATTTTGATCTTCATTCTTTTCATTACAATTTATTTTTCTTTTGATGCTTTTTGAAGCTTAACTTTTTTTAATTTTATTTGTGGGTATTTTATTCTATTTATTTTTATATCAAATTTGGTCCTCCTACTTTTTTTATTGCGTTTTTTTATGTGTTTTATGTACTTTTCTTTATTAATGTTTTTTTTTCAATTTTGTCCATTATGATTTTGTAGAATTTTTTTTTATTTAATTTCAATCCTCATTTTTTTTATTTATCTTTTTTTTCCCTCATCATTTTATTTCATTTTGTTTTTTTATCCAATTTGATCCCTATTCTTTCAATTATATATTTTTATCATTTTTTTAATTTATTTTTTTTCAATTTAGCCCCTAATTATTTTCTTTCATTTTGTTTTAATACCATATTCGGTCCATATTATTTGAGTTTTAAATTATTTTACGGTTAGAAATTTTACTTTGTTATTTTTTCATGATTGCCTTTCTACGAGGTAATCCATGTTTGATGACCTAGGTCCTATTAAGTTTGGCTTTTTTCTGGAATTGTTTATTAAAAATTAATATTTTTTTTCAATTCATCATTTGACATTTGGTTATTAGATCCCTGGCTTCATTATTTGTTCTACTTTTATTGAGTTATCACGATCTCATATACTAGTTAACAGGTTAGTTGAGTTAACCTAAGTTGACTTGGATTTTTTTTGCTAGTTTTTTTTTTTATATAAGGTTGATTTAAAAAAAAATCATCATTTGACATAAAATTGTTGGCTCTTGAATTTTGTTTTTTCTTTATGTTGGCTTATCCTGAGTGCGGGTTAGTCAAGTTATTCCAAGTTAGCTCAAGTTTTTTTTTTCAATATTTTTTATTTAAATTCAGTTTTTTTGCTAAGTTCTTCTTTTGAAAGTCTAATTTTTTTAATCTTGTTCTCATGTTGTGGGTGGCGGGTTAGTCAAGTTAACCTGGGCTTACTCATGATTTTTTTCCCTAAACTTTTTTTTTTATGACATTGATTTTTTAAAAAAATTATAATTTGACATTAAATTATTGTCCCTTGAACTTCGTTATTTTTAGCCCTTCTTTTTATCAGGTCATACGGAGAACAAGTAAAGATAATCCAGATTAACTCGGTTTTTTTTAATGTTTTTTTAATTGAACTTGGGCCTTTTTTTCTCACTATGCCCTTTTTTAAAAATTCTATTTTTTTTATCTTAATCTTATATCGCGAAGCGTGTCTTACTTAAGTAGCCTAGGTTGGCTCAAGTTTTCTTCTTCGATGTTATATTTTTTTGAATTTGTTTTTTGTTTTATCCTTTAGCATTCAGTTATTAGACCTTGAGGTTTGCAATTTTTTTTTACTTTTTTTTTTTACATGTTATTTTGATTTCATATATCGGGCTGCGTGTTAGGGAAGTTAACCCAAATTTGCTTGAATTGTTATCGCTTAGGCTTTTTTTTTTTTACGTTAGGAAAATTTGATTTGGCCTGCAGCGTAGCATGGGTCATCTATCTAGTGCAGAACTAGTTACTCTATGGGTCATCTATCTAGTGCATAACTAGTTGCTATTTTTCGAGGGTGTTTAAGAATGTGATAAAAATTGTTTCTTAAAGTGTTTTTGTTTGAAAATGTATTAAAATAATATTTTTTTTAATTTATTTTTTATATCAACATATTAAAATAATTTAAAAATACTAAAAAATTTAATTTTAAATAATTTTTTTAAAATTTTAATAAAAAAAACAAGTTAAAACTATAAAATGACACAAATTATCAAAGTTACCACCCTCTTTTCTTAAAAAAAATAATAATAATAAGGCTACTCGTTAATTATATCGTCACTATGTTACTTGTGCTGATCAAGACATCATGGTGAATACTAATGTGACACACACACCCCCACACACACACACAGACCCAAAAAGATCACACATGCATGCAGCATCTCCAAATTTCAACACTTGCCAACAAAAAAAACTTCGAATTCGTACATGAACTGAATGAACATCACATGATTGTAGATGCTCCAAAATTCCATCAAAAGATGCAAGAAAAATAAAAAGCTGACATCTTTTTGGTTTCCAAGAACATTTACTACCTAGAAGAAAAGTCCGGATCAAGAAACATTTGGTTTTGGAAGACTATTTCAAGGATAAAAATATTTCTGTACCTGGCCTTCGAGACAACAAGCTAAGAAACTTCCTCGGACAGCATATTTTAGCACACAAGTCTTCTCCTTTGCAAGAAAAGGCCTCCTCACATCCCATTGTCAAAACTCGAGTTTTAGAGGAAATCTCCAAAACGTGTACACATGAGTGATCATCTTTAAACCAGCAGCAATGGCATGGCCAGAAATCCAACAAATATTTGGCCAAAATCTGAAGATAGTATTGAATCAGGGAAGAGATCGAGATGTCTGTGGAAGTATCAGGACAGGAAACACTCAAGTTTAGTATTTAATCAGGACAGAGAGATGTCTGTGGAAGTATCAGGACAGGAAACAGTCAAGTTCTTCAATTCTATATCATCGCGTAATACAACTGAGAAGGATATTTACTACCAAGCAGAAACATTATGCTGCAGATGATACAAGATTAGGCGTCCACGAAGGGTTCAGATTTTCTGAAAATTCATCAACGCAAAAGAAATTGGAACTGGTAGCCTTGCTGTTGTGCCTTTGAAACCTGTTGGATTTTTTGTATTTATCAAATAACAAAGCCTTGTAAATAATCTATAAAATATGGGGAAGAGTGTGAAGCTACTGTAGTGATTGCACACGACACAACACATCATTTTCATCCCTTTTTCAATGTACAGAGGCATAAGAAGCAAGAAATGAAATAGAAGTGAGAGAGGAAAGAGCCCAAGGAAAAGGAACTCGTAAGTTTTAATTTCGGAGAATAACAATATTTATAATAATGCTAACTAATTGTGAAAAGTGCAGTGCACCTATGAAAGTCTGGATCCTCAACGGCTATACCATCATCGGTAAGAATCCCACATTCCCTTGCAATAGCCTTGGCGGTATTTATATTGTCTCCTGTAGCCATTCTTACAGTGATACCCGCTGAACGGCAAACTGCAACAGACTCCTTGACACCTGGACGAACATGATCTTTGATACCCGCTATCCCTATACAACTATACAAGTGTGCCCGGAATGCGGTAAAGGATTATCAGGGGAGAACCCACTTTCCAGCACCATACAGAGAGTTCTAAGAGCCTCACTAGCAAACTGATCAATTGTAGCCTTAAGGTTGTTAATGGATTCTTCATCGTCACCATTTGAATTGATCACCTTGTTACAAGCAGCCAAAACTATTTCTGAAGCAGCTTTGGTGTGGGCTCGCAAACCACCTTCAGGAAGCTCCACCACTACTTCCGTTTGCTTCTTCGTGGAATTGAAAGGCTCAGCTCTAACAAGTTTCACTGGTTGTCGCTCTGCCTGGAAATCTCCACCAAGAGATGGGCCAAACTCCGACAAAGAAGTCTCTGTGGGTGTTCCTAAAATTTCGCATTTTCCATATTTGTTAACAATGACTTCACCCCCAAGTGTTGTTAAACAATGCCTGCAAGAGAAGTTTTACAGAAGAAGCGGGGATTTCAGAGAACAAGCTAGACTTCCTTGACATTCAAGCAAATGCATGATTACACAACAGTCATATGATTCGTAGTTAGTGTCCCAGTTGTCACTGTAGATATTTGTGGCTGACCCCATAGTCTCACATGCTGCCAGATGACGGACAAGTGCTTTACCATTCATCATCTTCTTCGTGGAAAAGGCAAGGCTTAACGTCACAGCCAGTGGTAGCCCCTCGGAACTGAACACCAACAATTGTAACTGCAATTGCAAAGTATTCCATCATCTCCAGACCAGCTAAAGTAAGTCCCTGCTTGCCATTTACGGCTAAATAATCCTTGGATCAGAACTGCAAAGGTCACTACAGCAAAGAAAAGGCCTATCCTCCCAATAATGGTTGCCACTCCATTCAATTTTACCTGCAGTGGAGTTTCATCTTCTCCTCCTTCACTTAGAGTTGCCATCGATTTATCCCTTTGGGTTCTCATCCCAACAGTGGCAACCATCATCTTGCATGATCCATCTTGAACCTCAGTTCCAGAAAGCATACAAGGATTTTCAGAATTTACCATTACTGGCTCACTTTCACCAGTTAAACTCGACTCATCAATTAATACAGAAAAGCCTGAAACAAAAAGCCCATCTGCAGGTACTTGATCTCCAATAGCAAGATGAACTAAATCACCAGGAAGCAAATCATGTAAGGACAATTTCTGCCTAAATCCATTACTAGTGACCTGAATGGTGATCTTCCTTTTCCCTTTGTCCAAGTCCATGAATTGTAACGATTGACGATAATCACTTACAGCTGTCACAAACACGACTGACAAGATACTTGCAACAATTCCGAGGCCATCATGAGCTCCATTCGGCCAGCCTTAGGTTGCTAGGCCAACAATTAAAGACTCAAAAGCACACACCCCAAGTATCATTAGAGTCATATCCTGAAGTGCTTCCCAAACAAAAATCCAGAAACTCCTAACTTGGCTCTCAGCAAACTTATTGATCCCATGAGTCTCTTGTCTGTGATTCAGTAGATCACACTATTCGTGGTGGTTAGCCCATCAGTCATTGAAGTGCAGAGCTTGTCTGCAATACCATTTACCCCCACCGTAAAATTTGAGCTTCTTCGATCTCATCGTGGCCTTCGACAATTGATCCTAACTCATTAGCGCATATTGTCAAAACCTGCAGCCTTGACTTGTGCAGGTGTGGTATAGTCGCTTGGGGAGAAACCTGAAAACATTCCATTTCTATAATTATCATTTATCAGTTACGAAGAGGCTGTAGAACTATCTAAGCTTAATTAACTAAATTCGAAACAACCTCACCTTGGATATATTGAAATGCAGCTTTGGAAACCAGAACAGCAATCCTTAATTTCTCCTGCAATTAAAACACACACACACAAAGAAAAGCAAGCTTCCGCCGCAATCACCAGGTATTATATGTGTTCTCTCATGAAATCAAAAGGTATTCTAGCAGGCTTTATACATTATTGTATTGGGCAAGGCAGAAATAGCAGTGCATCACAGTAAGAAGAAAGAAACTAAGAGGTCAAATAACGTAAATTATGAACTGGTGAAGGATGCAACGTCAGATTAGCCAAGCAAGCTAATTTGTATTAAATGCCAACGTATTACATGCAGTAAGGAATTTATGATACCAATGGAAATCGATTATGGTTGGTCATATGAATTTCCGAAAAACTGATTGCAGATATCAGCTTAATATAGATGATATACAGCAATTTAAGATAGGAATACAATGAGATAAACATATATCTTTATCTTTAAGATAAACATGATCTCATTTGTTACTAATCAAAAAGGTTTATCTCTATCAGCCTCCTTCAACGCGAGGAGAAGAGACCTTTAGTTAAGATGTCTGAAGGTTAGATGGAGATGTATTTAGCTTGTATAACTTTGTTAAAGATATTCCCCCGTGTAAAATGGTAGTCCATCTCCAGTGGTGGAGCCAGAGTTTTTAAGATGAGGGGGCAAATTAATAAGAAATATTATATGATTTTTTAATATAATTTTTTTTTGAAGTGGATTGAATTACATAACTTGAAATTTTAAATGACTTTTCATCCTTAATGTATTTATGCTTAAAATACTTGTCTAGTGATATGTTAATTTTATTTATGAATCAGCTGGTTTTTTTTTTATTATTAGTGTCTACATAATAATTAACACAACTACACAATAATTCGTTGTTAAACAAAAGTCAGTTGAGTTATACAATAATTCTAGATCTTTTATATGAAATTCATAGCAAAATAAACATCAATTCATCAAAACTCATTTCAATTCATATCTATATGCATATAATAAGTATGTTGATTAAATTATACTTGATCATTTCTAGACATTTAAATTATTTCTAAACACACACAAAAATTATATGAACTCACCAAGTCAAATATATGAAACAAGTTTTAATATTATATTCTAGTTTCAAATAAAAAAAAATATTGAGAGAGAAAAATTATAACTTATAGAATTTAAACTCATGCCTCTCCAAACTCCAAGCATCTCATTAACAATTAATTACAAACAAATATGTGATATAAAATGACAATCAATATATGTATATTGTAAATTAAGAGACCTCAATTAATAATTAATCCATGAATATAGTGAATTAAGAGATCTCGGTTAAATAATTTCAATAATATACTCTATCAATACACGAGATGTCAAAAATAGTGGTTTTGTATGAACATTAATTTATTCATTTATAATAAAAAAAATAAAATATTTAATTGATTAAATTAGTAAATTCAAACATTTATTTTGAATACATTCATATCAAAACCCCTAAATTATCATAAACCCTAATGTTTTTAATGACTAATTATAAAAGAATATAACTAAAATTAGATAATGAAATAAATTTAAAAAAAGAAGAAAGAAATTTACCTCATAAAACAAAAAAAAAAAAGAAATTTGCACGAGAGTGAGAGAGGCATTTAATAACAGATCAAAATGAAAAGAAGCTCTATGTTAATTAGTGAAAGAAAAAAAAAATTGAGTGAATGAGCTGTACATAAAAATTTTGAGTCAATGAGCTGTACATATATATTATATTAAAATATAATTCAACAATAACTTTTCACTTTTTTTTACTTTTCCGTGTATCAAACTCTTATCAACCTATTATATTAATATCCTAATATTAAAAAAATTAAGGGGGCAATTGCCCCTTTTTGTCTCTAAGTGGCTCCGCCACTGTCCATTTCTATATGATTCGTTCATATGAAAAACAACAGGGTTTGAAAATAGTATTAAAGCACTGATATTGTCAACCCAAATACAAGGCGCAACCGGTAAAGATACATGAAGTTCTTTGAATAGCATTCTCAACCAGTAAAGTTCAGCTACTGTATATGTCATTGATCGATATTCAACTTCAGTGCTTGATCTTGCCATCACAGATTGTTTCTTAGCGGTCCAAGAGATCATATATGAGCCTAGATAAATGCAATGTTTTGAGCTAGATCTCTGATCATCCGGATTACCAGCCTAATCAAAGTCACAAAAACCATTGAGTTGAAGTGAACCCTTGTTAAATTGAAGAAAAAATTGTGGAGTGCCTTTAAGATATCTTAACACCCTTTTGGCAGTAGTGAAATGAATATTCGTAGGACAATAGAGAAATTGACACAATTGATCTTGTTAATGTCAAATACTGAAGAGCTTCTACCATGCTTCTGTATTCAGTAGGGTCACTAAGAGGATCTCCTGAGAATTTTGAGAGGTTGGCACCTGATATGCAGGGGCGGAGCTAGAATTATTTGTTAAGGGGGGCCATAATTAATATAATAAAATATAATATTTATTTTATTT
The DNA here is from genome assembly GCA_033617975.1 of Populus alba x Populus glandulosa. NCBI lineage: Eukaryota > Viridiplantae > Streptophyta > Magnoliopsida > Malpighiales > Salicaceae > Populus > Populus alba x Populus glandulosa. Next base: position 13,604,079 of record CM066147.1, on the reverse strand, counting down.
TATTGTACATGAGTTGTAAAAAAACCTGTATAATTTAGTTTTATTCAAATAACTTACTATAAACATATAATGATTTTTGTATGAGGTAAAAGGTTTGAAGAAATACCAAATTGAGTTAAAGCAACGAAGTTAATTTCATCTTCATAATATATTCATCACTTTAATGTTGGTCTTTATATCTATTAAATATAAATATACAAAGTATATAAGAAACATTAGCTAAAACGAAGCATTATTTATGTTTGATAAACTTTGAAATAAAGCAAAAAATAATAAAGAACTATTCTCACTAATCAACGCGGGTTCTTTGTAAACTGAGGCGCATTGGAGTTGCTCAATCATAACTTTAACATTACACATTGGAGTTGGTTTACTAGGCTACGAGTTATCAATATTTTTTTTGAAAAAAAAAACAAATTCTTCTTATTTTGTTCATGGTTCAACCTAAAATAAAAACATATATCGTGAGAAAAAATTGATAATTTTAGTGATTCTGCTAAAAACAAAACATAAAAAAAATCAAAGTATAATCAAAACAAACCAATGAAATATATATAATTAATTAAAAAAAACACTATAACAAGAATTCAAAAAACAATTGGTAAAATTAGTACATCTAAGAAAAAAATAATAGAATTATATAAAAAAACCTCATCAAATTATTAACAAACATCTCAAAACAAAATAAAAATAGATTTTAAATTTAAATTACCTTGTTTTGTTTCATAAAAAATAAATTAATTGATGACTCTACTTTAATTTTTTCGTTGAAAAATTTTACTTATGATTTATATTTTTATTTTTATTTTTTACCTACTGCAAAATTTATTGTGCAAAGTAATGAATTTATATTTACAGGATTTATATTAGGGTATGTAAATTAATTTTTTAAAATAATCAAATTAAAAAATTACACTTAATTACGTAATATATATATATATATACAGGGGCGAAAAGTATATATATATATAAGGGGGGCGGAATAGTTTAGGGGGGGCCCGGGCCCCAGCTTGCCCCCCCTCCTTCCGCCCCTGCTGATATGCATGGTGTTGGTGCAAGCTTAGCAACTGAGATGCAAGCTATTTTCTGTCTTGGTTACGTGAATGCCTAAGAAATAAGATAGTAACCCAAGATCCTTCATAGCAAATTTAGAGTCGAGATTAGAAATAAGAATATCAATGGTTACTGGTGACAATAATGTCATCGACATATATGAGCACAAAAACACACATTGTTATGATGGTAAGTAAATAAGGAAGTGTCCACAGTTGAGGCAGTGAATCCAAGTTTCAAGAGAGCCTATGACAACCTTGAGGCCATATATTGATTTATGCATAAGGCATAATTAGGTAAATCTGAGTCTTCAAAACCTTGAAGTTGCTCCATATAAATTTTAAAATTGATATGTGGTATTATAAATATACAACAAAATATAAAGAGGGATTTACCTATAATTTTTTATTTTTTTAGTACAAAGAAAGGAAAAAAAAATGTGTGTAGCCTTAGGCATATTCTCGACCAAGGATTTGCATGTTTTTAATTTTTGTGTATCATTAGATCATAAAGAGAAAATTAAAAACAATAAATGGATGTTTAATTCTTTTTTTAATTTAGAACATACTACTTTACATGCTAGTGATATGCTTTAAGTTGGGTCAGAAAAATGGAACATAATAAAAAAAAAATACTGCTAATAAAAACTATTTGATATTATTTTTAAATTAATGTTAACGAGTCAATTTTAAAATTTTATGATCTGATTTTTTATCTAACTTAAATTTAAAATTACATCATATAAAAATTATTTCAACATTAAATTAATTTGGTTAATTCAGAGATAACCTGGTTAACTGATAAAAAATATTTAAAAAAAAAAATAAAAAAAAAACTCAATTAACGTGCTGTCCAAGTTTTTTTAGTTGTATGTGGAAATTTCCTTTAATTTCATCATTGCACATGTAACAATGACGAATCCCATTTTTGACAATGCAATGCACTTTTCTGCCTCTTATTTTCTTCCTATTATTTTTAAGTGGGTCTCCTGCCTTAAAATTGTTTTTTTAATTAATTGATAATGCTGTTTTCCATTCTCGTCATTAAGAAAACAACACCACATGGTTTAAAAGGAAACAAATAATAAAAAAAGAAACTTAATTTAAAAACGATGGGATCTAGTTTTCGAAAAGTGCTGTGTCGGTACTAATCATGGAGGTGACCCCATATGCTTACAAAACCACACCATTAATCTAGGGGACCCCACATAACTAATCATACAGTTTAATCAAATCCGTACACGGATTTGATTTCTAAATCTCAATTAACCTGTCCAGTTGCTCAAGCACTCGGGGCTAATTATTGATTAAGACTTCACTGTCCTCCATTCATTCACACCCCACTTTTTATTTATAGCGCTTTCTTAGGCTAATAATTCTACATCAAAAGATTTTTGTATATATTTAATTAAATAAATTAAGAATTATATGTGTAAATAAATATATAAAAAAATAACAAAATTAATTAATAATTAAAAAATAAACTAGAAAGTTAAGAGATAGATATAGATTAAGATATATGATCTCACAACACGAATCATAAACCTAATTGTATATAATAACTTTATTTTTTTGAACTAATATTTTATTTTATCAAGTGATAAAGAAAATAGACACACAAATGAAAGCAATCAAATAAAATTCAAAAAACAAATATCATATAAGGCTGCACCAAATAAATACCTACTAATATTAGAAAAAAAATATTCAAATCTTATTCAAAAACCAAGTAGAAATTAAATGAAATTATATTTAAAAGTTTCACAATTTTTTTAATTTATTTTATTTTAATCAATCTCAATTTAATTTGAACATTTGAATACCAGCATCCTAATTTATCTCGGCCTAGAAAATGGTTAATGCTAATTAAAGACTAAACTAAAAAGTTAAGAAATGAATTTAAATTAAAATATTTGATTTCACAACACGAATCATGAATTAAAATATTTAATAGCTTTATTTTTTAAAAGTAATATTTTATTTATCAAGTGATAAAGAAAATAGACACACAGAAAATTGATTGAATAAAATTCATAAAACAAATATCATGTAAGGATGCACCAAATGAACACCTACTAATATTAGAAAAATAATAATATAATTTTATTCAAAAACAAAGTAGAAATTAATTGATATTATATTTAAAAATTTCACAACTTTTTTAATTTATTTTATTTTAATCAATCTCAATTCTCTCTCACATGCACAAACATAATCTATTTTAATTAATTTAGATTTAAATAATAAAAGAAATGTAAGGTCAAAGTTAGAAAAAAAAACCCCTCATGTTTGACATTATCTTTTTTTCTATCCTTTTGAAGTCATCTCTCCTACTTTTTTAAAGACAATTAACAAAAAATAAAGGTTAATGACATATCTTTACCTACTTAGTTTTTTACCACATGAGAAGTGATTAGAAAATGTTTTTTTATCTTAGAATCTAATTTTTAATATATTTTCACTTAAAACATCTAAAAATCATTCTTGAAACCTTATACCCTAATTTCTCAATTTAAAAAACACAAAATTGATTTAAAAATACAAAACCAAACTGAAAACAAAAAAAAAAAAAACTCTTTTCAACTTGATATGCTTTTTTCAGTAAAATAAGGGGTAAAATCTTTTTGAAACTCCTCTTAGTAAAATTTATTGATATTAAAAATATTTTTTATTATTATTCACTTTCTTTCTCCTCTTCTGTTTTCCAGCAACTGTCTCTCTTTTTATCTTAAAGTAAAGTACTAGAATGTGACACGAATGAAGTTTTATGCCAAAGATATAAAGATTTAAAAAAATAGGAATTGACTTTGAAAATTTAAAAATTTTGGGTCTGAGGTTCGAAAGATATGCCTCTTGTACAGTAATTAAGAAGAGAAATAACATGCAATTATTTTATTTTTAAATTTTATCCTCAAGTTTTAATTTTTCAATCAATAATTTTAGTTGGGCATATTGAACACTAATTTAATATTAAAATATTTTTTCACCTATTATAATAAGAAAATTAAAATAAATTATCAACCTAATTTCTCATTAAACTTGATTATAAAAAAAAGAATTAAAAAATCAGTGACAAAAAAATAAAATTCCAAAGAAAAGAATAAGAAGAAGAGATAGTCAACAATGAATTCCATGCATCTTTTAATTAATTAACAAGAATACTAATTTTTTTATTTTTTTATTTTATATGCTAGAAGCTCAGTCCAATCGGGCGTACTATTTTATTGCCTCGAAAAAAAAAATGTAATTCGGGTTAGGTGAAGACGTGACTGAGGAGGTAAATAGCCCTAAAAAACCTGAGGGCACGACAGGGGCTCGCCGGCTGTAGTGGCCAGGCTGTTTGAGATTAAGATTATTGGTATATTATTATTTAATGTGTGTCTCTGCTTCTGACCAACGACCATGTACCACTGCCACACCACGTGTCATCATCTCCCATCACCATATTTATTTATATTTACATGTAACACATGTAACCCATCATTACTATTACCTTATCTGCTGCTGGCATAGAATATTCCACAGCTATCCATATGCGAATAACTACATTGATTCTCCCAGACATTGTCGGTGGCGCTGATACGAGGATAATTTAGACATTTAATTTTTCTCGGCTTAGGTGGGTTTAGTTCTGCTTCTGTTTTTCTATAATTTTCAAAAATAATTTTAGTTTAAAAATATTAAATTTATATTTTTAAAATATTTTATGATAATTTTGATATATTAATATTAAATATAAAAAAAATATTTTGAATTATTAAAAAACTATTTTAAAAATTATTATACACCACAACTTCAAACACATGCTATTATAGTGTTTAATATTTCAATAACAATTAATTTTTAAAATATTTTTTATTTAAAAATATATTAAAATAATATTTTTTTATTTTTTAAAAATTTATTTTTTACATCACTTGCATTCTAGAAGCCAAAATTTATTAATATTAAAATCTAAAGAAAACTCGGTGATTTGTTTTAGCAGTTCAACTTTTAATATCTGTATCCCTCCCAGTTGCCGGATTACATGGCTGTGATTGTATTAAACTTTTTAGAGGACCTGCGGGTTTCGCGCTTAGTTTTATAGAAAATTTATTCCATCTTTGGATTCAAATTATATTTTTGTTTTAACTCATTGATATAAAAGTTGTCTCTTTAAATTATTTTTAAAAATATTTAATTTAGGCTGACACATCAAGATAAACCTACTTATTAAATTTTTAAAAACATATTTCAAAGATGTTTAAATAGTCAAATGTTCTAGCATGTATATAAAGTTCATAAAATAAAATATAATTTCTCAAAGTATAAGGAAAAGTGAAATTTAAAACAATTTTTAGAAGGTTCGATGCAATTATCTCTATTTTTAATGGGTTATAAAAATAACATTGACATTGGGCTCATGCTTAAATTTACAGAAAATAATTTGATTTCTTTATTTCCAAAAGATTAAAAATAGAGGACCAAAATTGAAAATGAGATAAAAAAAAAACAACCCTTTAAAAATAAAAATAAAAACCTTCGGTGTTAGCACTTTTTATTGAAATTTTATTATAAAGATTTTTCCTTCTTTTTTTATCCATTTAGTTTGAAAATTATATATTTTAGTCCTAAATTATATTTTGCTCATATTTCAGTCTTCAAGTTTAAAAAAAAAATCATTGAAAAATGACGAAGAAAAGAGAAAAAAATATTGGTTGATCAGATCTTGGTGACAAAAATGACCATATTAATGTTAAAGTGTCTTTATTGATGATATGAGTGTCATTAAGGTGTTTTCAAGCTTTTATATTACCGAAAAAAATAGATCGGGATTGAGAGAGGTTTTCTCGATTTAATTTTGTGTTTTTTTAACCAATTCAAAGTATTTTTAGTTGAAGATTTAATTTATTGAGGTTACAAGATTATTTTTTTAAGTGTTTTTTTTGTGAAAATAGGTTAAAATTTGTTTTTTAAAATCCAAAAAATCCCATCTTAATTTTCCTACCACCTCTCCGGTCATGGAATATTCGGCATGCAAACAACATGTCATATATTTTTGAAAAAAAAAATTGGGATAGATGATGCATTGTCTACCCAATTTGAAGAAAAACTTAAAAAGATCATCCACCCAGTTTGAGGAAAAGAAATAGAAAAGGGCTCAGTTTTGGCGCTTGCCTTGTCTATTTCTTAAGATTTTTTCCAATAATTTAAATTTAAATTTTAAAAAAATTAAGTAATTTAAAATATATTATTTTATTAAAATTTTAAATTAATGAAGAATATATTTTAGATATTATTTTGTTAAATATCATTCAAGTTTTACTTTTTTTCAAATAAGATTATATAAATATTTTTATAATATTAACAAGCATGTTTTTTTTAACAGCCCATCATAATCATTTTTAAAAAAAATTATTTGGTTATTTTACTCAAGCATAATTTTTGTTATCATATAATTAAAAAAAAAATCAACTCATTCAGGTCAATGACTCATTTCGTGGGTATGTCAGGTTGACTTGGGTTAATATAATATGTCGTTGTCTCGGTATTGAAACAAAATATTGTCTTGAAATTTTTCAAAGTCAAACCCAATTTTTAATAGTCATCTGGGTTATCTTGGAATTGTCAAGCCAATCAAATAACATCAAGTCAACCTTCACATGGTTTAGTTTGAAACATAAACTCAATAATGTGGTGTAGGTTTTAAGGTTAACTTGCATTTCCATAAAGTCTCTCATTGAAAATGTTTTTTTTTATTACATTCATATTAAAATTATCATAGAATTATTATTTTTTAGAATTGAGATTTTCTTTTGCAATAATGATAGAATGTTGATTAAAAAACAAATATCTTGATGAAAAACAAAATTGAGCAAGTTACTGAGACAAATGAGTTTTAGTTAAAAAGATATTTTTTTATCTTTATTTTAAATTATCCAGGTTTTTTGGTATGTGTCTTTTGAATGATTTTGACTTTTACTGCATAAATGACATGGAATAAAATGTTAGATTTTTTTAAATTAAATATAATAACAAGAAAATGAATAATTTTTACTTTCAAATTCTCTTGTTTCAATGGTATTTAAATTATTTCTCTTTTTATATGAAACATTAGTGCATATATTTAAGTAATTTTTTTAATTAAATATAATAACAAGAAAATGAATAATTTTTACTTGCAAATTCTCTTGTTTCAATGGTATTTAAATTATTTCTCTTTTTATATGAAACATTAGTGCATATATTTAAGTAAAAAAATGAAGGGCTTTTGTAGCTCATGATCATGCATCTTTATCTAAACTTATTTCTTAACTTCACAACTTAATCTTCGGTTAACAATAAGATATCTTTTCAATATTTATTAGTGTATATAACCCTCATTCTTTTTTGTTAAATATGCATAACAATTTTTAGATTCATGATTAAAATTTTTCTTATTATTAGAAAACATTTTAACAAGCCGAAAAAATCCAAATCCAACACACACATATAAATATAAAAGAAAGTGTTTGATAAAATCCACAATATTATAAAAATTTTAAGATAATATTAAATCTATGAGAAAACGTGATCAAGTATGAACATTTTATTTTAAAAGCATTAGTTCTAATCTAGTAATTGAAGCAGAGATCAATATAGTTATGCAACCCAAGATTGACTAAATTATTTAATGATGATTTTTTACACGATAATGAACTAAAAATAAATTCTCACAATAAGTTTACAAAAAAATATCTTTTAAGGTTGTTTAAAATATGATTGTGGTTATTTTTTAAAGTATTTTTTGTGCTGAAATGTATCAAAATAATATTTTTATTTTTATTTTTTAAAAGTTATTTTAAGATCAGCGCATCAAAATAATTCAAAATATAAAAAAATAATTTAACAAAAAAAATTAAATATTTTAAAAATACAGATATAATCACATTTTCAAATTCTTTCTAAATATAATAAATTAGGATAGGGTATGGCTAGCTGATAATCCGAAAGAGAAGATGATGGTGACATGTTTTGTGAACACAATAAAATGGAGTGAGAGGAGCGTGAATAATCCAGCCTTAAACCATATGGGCATGTTTGAAAGAATGGTTGCAAAAACAAAAATAAACACTCCTGAGGAGTGTTGGTGCAAATATTTTTATCATTAAATTAAGATATTAAATTACTATTATTATACATACTATTTTTTTAATTTTGTCTTGGACAGAAAATACTATATAATAAAAAAGAAAGAAGAAGCAGAATAGAAACGGAACACCGGTAGATGAAAATACATGTAAAAAATTGTCATGCATTAATCAGTAGATCTTTTTATATAATACTTAATTCTACAGAATTAGATGATAAATCAATTAAAGGAATCAAAAAAAAATTAAAAAAAAAAACACCCAAAAAGTGAAGAACAACAATTATCTCACCTTATCACTTGTGGCCCCGTACGGTGCGGCTTGTTCGCTAGATGGTTCGGCACACATTCCCTGCCTTTTGAATTTTCTCGACCTTGTTATTGTTGCCACGTACGTGTAATTATATATATATATATATATATATATATATATATATATTCTGAAATGCGCTCCATTGCAGGTTAAACTAATTTTTTAAAATTTTAAAAACGTGAATAAGTTTTTTTTATTGTGTTAAACTTAGTTTAATACGTCATATATATCTCTAGTTTCCAAATAAATCACTTGGAAGCTAGACCAATTTAAATATATTAATTTCATGGATCCTAATATGATTTTAATAATTAATAAAAATATGATTTAATTTTTAAAAAATATCAAGATAATAATTTTTTAAAAAACAATTATTGAAAAAATGACAGATTTGATTGATGTGAGTCCCCTAACTACTCATATCATGGACTCCATAGAGTTTAATAATATTTTTTTATAAATTTTTTTTAATTATATAATAAAAATATATGGTCGCAAAATTGAATATAAACCTAAAAATAAAAACTTATTTGAGACAGTAATAACTATATAGAAAGCAAACAAAAATAAACCAAGAAGTTTATTTCCAAATAAATCTAATATTAAATAATAAAATTGAGAGAAAAAGACAATTAAAGGACACAATAAAAAAAGCATATCCGGACACTGGATGAACTCATCAAACTTATGAACTGGGTAACCCAAGTTAGCATGCTAGATATGTGAACTAGGTTATGGATTCCAATGAGATTATAATTTATTTTTAAATAATAAATATTTTTTATTTAACTATATGATAACAAAAATAGACGACCAACCCAATACTTAAATGTTGAAAAAAAAATTAACAAGCAAAAAAAAAAAATTAAACTCGCACGATTTGCGAACCAGATTAACTAGCCAAACCTGCGAATATGTCCATGGATTTAAAGTTTAATAATATATATTTTCTCCAAAACTACTTTTTTTTACAATATAAGAAAAAAATAGATGGAAAAAAATCAAGTTCAATGAAAAAAAATACACTTTAACAAACCAATTTTGGCTTTGTAATTTTTTTCTTAAACAAAAATAAAACTGGAAAAACTTAGAGATAAACATAAAGCAAAATATTTAATATTGTAATATAGAATATGTTTTTGTGTCTTTAGTGATTTTGTTTATTAAAATCAATTTAAAATAGAAATTGACACAGGTATAAGATTTATTGAATAAAATAAAAAGAGAAACATACTTTGCAAGGTTGTATATATTAAAAATATTATAAGAAATTAATATTTATTATTTCTAAAAATAAATTTAATATATATGAAATATATAAAAATTGCAAATGAATTATACTAATCTCTTCAAAAAATAAACATATCCAATATAATTAAAAAATAATCACTATTTAAAAAAAGAATAAATAAGAAAAAAAACTCATAGAGAAGTGAAATACAAACGTAAAAATTATTTTTAAAATATAAAAAATTTATATTAAAATAATCAAAACTATTAAAAAAAAAAAAACGAGGCCAAGATAACCCGATCCAACATGGTAAATATGTAATTTGGACATTAAGGGGCAGGTTAGTCCGACTTAACCTGACAAAATCTTGTTCTAGGTTATGATATATGGATAATTTGATAAATAAAAAACTGAAGAAAACCACAACACATTTTCTTTTAAAAAGAAATCAATATCAAGAAAATAATACAAAAAAAGTTAACAATCCTTGAATTGAGTCATCAGACTTTAAACACTATATATGACAGGATCATGAATCACAATTCTTAAGAAATGAAATGTTAAAGCATAAAATTATAAAAAAAATTCAAAAAAAATAATCTAAAATTAAAAATAACGATTAAAATAATGAAGGTTAAAATCAAAATAAAGAATAAATTGAAAGCCAATAACAAATTTTCACTTTGAGATTTAAATTGAAAAGAACAAAAACATTAAAACAAAAACCAAAAGAATGAGAGTGAAAATGATAAGAAACAAAATCAATATATTATTAACTTGGATGGAGGGGTGAAATTAAAAACAATTAAAATTTTATAAAAGGGTTAATGAAAAAAAAATCACAAGAATAATGATTAAATTGAAAACACGAATACATAATAATAAAAAAATTTGAACAAGTAGAATTTTTCAATGAGTTTTTTTTATATTAAAACAATTCATAAATATAAATTGAAAAACTTATGTATGCATCTAGTTAAATAAATCATGAACTATTAAGTAAATAAAAAAAAATCATTAACGATAAATAAAAATATAAGTGGAAAAATTTAGAGATAAATCAAAATATTTAATATCGCAATATGGGTTATTTAACTGGTTGTATTTAATAAATTTATTTATTAAAATCAATTTATAATAGAGATCAACATACATAAAAAAATTTATTTAATAAAGTTATAAAAAATACTATGCAAGACTGAACATATTCAAACAATTATAAAAACAAATATTTAATCTAAATAAAATATATTTTAAAAAATTACATATGAGTCATACTAACTTCTTAAAAAGTTAAACACACCCAATATAATTAAAAAATAATTTCTATTTAAAAAAAATATTAAATAAGCAAAAAAATATCATAGGGGTGTTAATTAGAATATTAAATTATTTAGTTTTTTAAGAATACATATAAAAATAGGTATTAACTTAAAAAAAATTAAAAAGAAAAAGAAAAATAAGGCTAGGCCATGTGCCTGACCCAAATAGAAAAGGCTCGTGCCTAGGCCTGTATCTTTTTTTAAGTCCCCAATGTGTTTTTTTTTAAAAAGATGATGTATTGTCTGAGATCCTAGAATCTAGCAACTGAGGCGATCGAAAAAATAGGATCTTTGGTTTTTCCATTCAAAAACTTATTTTCAATATGTTTTTGATCCAAAACATTTATAAGAAAAAAACCCCATGAACCTTATTAAATCAAACCATGGCCTTCAAAAACACAAAAAACAGCTCAAAACCTGAAATCAACTTGAAACAAAAAATCTTCGCAGTTCATTTATGTTTTTTTATGTGTTTTCAAGGTAAAAAAAACACATAATCCTAACTCTCCTCATTATATGGAACATTTTGACATAGAATTTGTACATTTTGCTAGCCTAATGTTTCCTTAACAACAACTTTCTCTTTTTAAACCAGAATTCAGTGATCACCCTCTCTCCTCCATTAAAAAAAAAAACTAAAAAAAAGAGGAACATGAATTTTTGTACCAAAATATGTATTTTTGAAAATTATAAGGATCGAATATCTAATTGCTTAAAAGATAAGGGTCAAAAATAAAAATTTCAAACAAATTGCATACCTATCACTAATTTTACCAGCTTTTATTATTTTAGTCCATTTTATTTCAATTCAAACTCACCCTCTAAAAAACATGCAATTGAACTATAATTTGAGTTCAAAATGATTCAATTATGCAAAAGAAAAGTTCGAAGATCATATTGGAAACCTTAAAAAATTTCATCACTCCAATCTATGGTGAAATATGAGAGGATGAATAATAATTTAAAAAACAGCCAAAAGGCCACACATTTTAGCTTTATAACTAGTTACATGACCCGCGCGATGCCGCGAGTTATTTTTTTTTGCATAAAAAATATATAAAAAATTAAAATTTAAAAGTTTTGGGTTTTTTTGCAAAGCTATATCCAAGAGTCTTGGATTTGGCTACAACACCTGGTCTAAGAGTAATATTAATAATAACATTAAACTTGCATGACCCAAATTTAAGTGAGCCTAGCTGCAATACCGGATCCAAGAATATTGGATATGGATCTGGCTATAAGGTCGTGTCATAAAAATATGATAATTAAAAAGAAAAAAACTAATGAAGAAAAATAATTTTTTTTTGAATTAATTAGATTAACTCTTTAAATCAGGTTATCTCGTAAAACTTGGAATTCGCGCCATGAAAGTTTGATAACTAAATAGAAAAAAAAATTTGATAGGTTTACCCAGAATTAACTGGATTAACCCATCAAACCAAGTTAACCCGTCAAACCTAAGATACGTGTCATGAAAGTCTAATAATTAAATAAAAAGAAATTTAACATTAACAAACTAAACTAAATGAAAAATATTAATTAAAAAAAATCCGTATTAACTCGTCAAACCAGGTAAACTCATCAAACCCGGGATTCATATTATGAAAATGTGGTAACTAAATAAAAAAATTTTAACATTATTAAACTAAATCAAACAAAAAAAATCATTAAAAAAACAAAAAAACTGAAAAAAAAGTTAAATAATATAATATAATTATAATTATAATTATAATATATTAATAAGTGAAAGGCGTGGGGAAGCTACAGTACTTTCCCCACGCCTTTTAGTATATTGTTAATATATATATATATATATATATATATATATAAAAGTGAGATTGACAACATATACTAAGTTAATGTTTGAAAAATATTATTTTTAATATTAATGTTTGAAAAATACTAAGTTTTATTGGTCAATTTTTAATATTAGTAAATAAAAATAAAAAAACAAAAGAAATTAATTTGAAAAAAAACCTCAAAATTATTCAAAAGCACGATATTACAACAACTCGAAAGTCGAAACAGCCCTTTATCTTAGGTTCAAATCAATCCCGTCAGGTATTTTATCTCCTGTATCCGCCGAAAATACAATTCTTTCTTTTTGAGAATATCTTTTTATTGTTAAATTAATATAATACAGTATTATTCTAATTTTGTCCTGGACAGAAAATTGTATATAATAAAAGAAGAAAGAAGGAGCAGAATAGAAAAAAGAAGAGCGGGTGGCGAAAATACATAAAAAAGATTGTCAGGCATTAATTAGGAGATGTTTTGTAGAAAGGAAACGCATGAATCTAGCGTCGAAAATCTTAGAAAAGGAAAAGAGTCGGAAGAGGTAAAAAGTGAGAGAGAATGAATTAGGCAAAGCAAGATCCTCGTCAAAAAGCATGCAATGATCAGTTTGCAATTAACGCGGGAGCATGCCCTAATCCTATGGTTGATCTCTTTCCATAACAATGCTTGGAAGTGGAAGCTCCCTCGACATTGACACAGGACGTGCTCTGCGCGTGTCTTCATCTCTCTCTGTGGTCTCCACGCAAAGGGGCTCCCTCCATGCCCTCCCTCACCTAATCTATATGGACATTTCACCAAATATCTATAAAATTAATTATTTGATTCCTTTTAAAGAATCAAAAACTCTCAATTCTCTAGCAGAAAGACGTGTTGAGCTGTTACCTTTTTCTCTTTTCCCTTATCAAATCTCTCTGGACATCACTCTCCCTCTCTCTATAATCCCATTGAAAGCGCTGTAATTGAGTGAGAGCTCTTTTGGACTCGTCCCCAGCCCTCCCTCCTGACTCTCTCTCTCTCTCTCAAGAAACATATTGTTCTATCTCCATCTCCTTCTTCCAAGAAACTCTTAACAATAGTTATGGTATAAAGTGTCTGCCCTGTCACCGTAAGTTAGAGACCACTCGCTTTGGTTGCTTTCCCCTTCCTTCTCCACGCGTTCTTCTTCTCGCATTATGTTATAGGATTTATAGCCCTTCTTTTAGCCTCAAAACAAATAAAAAGATCGGATTTTTGACGCTTTTCTTCCTTTCCCCTGTGAGTCCCATTTTCTTTTTTTAAAAAAACTTTGTTTTGTTTTAAAGATCAGAATCTCAAATAAACGACAATGGCACCCTTGTTTGACTGGTGGGCAAAGGACAGCCATAGAGGAACACCGGTTGTTGTCAAAATGGAGAACCCAAACTGGTCAATGGTGGAGCTTGAAGGTCCATCGGAGGAAGACTTCTTAACCACTGACTCACCGAGTCGACTCGGCCGCGACAAATCACGTAACAAAAACGCTAAACAACTTACATGGGTCCTTCTCTTAAAAGCCCACAAGGCTGCCGGTTGCTTGACCTCCATTGCCACCGCAATGGTCACTCTCGGCTCCGCTATCAAGCGCCGCATCCACTCTGGCCGCACCGACATCGAAACCACCGACATCGACCGGGAAAATGAGAACCCAACAGTGAAAACTAGATTCTATACTTTCATCAAGATTTTTCTTTGGCTATCAGTTTTGCTGTTAGGATTTGAAGTTGCTGCTTATTTTAAGGGGTGGCATTTCGGAGCTCCACATCTGCAATTGCAGTACTTATTAGCGATGCCATTTGGGTTTCAAGATATCTTTGATTCCTTGTATTCACGGTGGGTTTTGTTTCGCGTGGAGTATCTTGCTCCTCCTTTGCAATTTCTAGCCAATGCGTGTATTGTGCTCTTCCTTGTCCAGAGTATTGACAGGCTTGTTCTTTGTTTGGGTTGTTTCTGGATCCGGTTTAAGAATATTAAACCAATCCCAAAACAAGACGCTGTTGCTGATCTTGAATCTGGTGAAAATGGATTTTTTCCCATGGTTCTTGTCCAGATTCCCATGTGCAATGAGAAAGAGGTAACTTCAAATTTCACATTTGTAGCTCTTTAATTTTATTTGGTTACTTGGTGTTTTATTCGTTTTTTTCCCGTAGGTTTATCAACAATCTATAGCAGCTGTGTGTAATTTAGACTGGCCGAAATCGAAGATTTTAATACAAATTCTAGATGATTCTGATGATCCAACTACGCGTTTGCTGATTAAAGAGGAGGTTAATAAATGGCAGCAAGAGGGTGCCCACATTTTGTACAGGCATCGTGTAATTAGAGATGGCTATAAAGCTGGTAATCTCAAGTCTGCTATGAATTGTAGCTATGTCAAAGACTATGAATTTGTGGCTATTTTTGATGCCGATTTCCAGCCAACCCCCGACTTTCTTAAGAGAACAGTCCCTCACTTCAAGGTACTTCACTTTGGTTCCTCAATTTATTTTGATCGAATTTGAGTTGATTTATGTGAAATTCTGTGGCATAATAGGATAAGCAGCTAATTCAACCATTCCAGTAATTAAAGAACCAAGTATTGAAATTGAATGTGGCATTACAGGGTAATGAGGAGCTAGGGCTTGTCCAGGCAAGGTGGTCTTTTGTGAACAAGGATGAGAACTTGTTGACTAGGTTGCAGAACATTAATTTAGCATTCCATTTCGAAGTGGAGCAGCAAGTGAATGGTAATTTCATTAACTTTTTTGGATTCAATGGGACTGCTGGGGTGTGGAGGATAAAAGCTTTGGAAGATTCTGGTGGTTGGTTAGAGAGGACTACTGTTGAGGACATGGACATTGCTGTTCGTGCCCATCTTCATGGCTGGAAATTCATTTTCCTCAATGATGTTGAGGTATAATAAATTATTCTTTTTAGTTTTATATTACTGGATGTTTTTGTCAATTGATTCCAGTGAGTTTCTCACCAAACTAGTGGTAGTCATTGGTTCTAATGTGGTTTAACAGTTTTCTTTTTTTTAATGTTCAGTGTCAGTGTGAATTGCCTGAATCATATGAAGCATATAGAAAGCAACAACACAGATGGCATTCTGGACCCATGCAGCTGTTTAGACTCTGTTTACCTGCTATTATTCGATCCAAGGTATATATTTTTTCGAACACTCTTTGTCCTAATTACAATTTTCCCCTGTTTTTGTGCTGGCTCTATTTGCTGACTTTGTTATATTGGTCTTTTGTAGATTAGCATATGGAAGAAATTCAACATGGTTTTTCTCTTCTTTCTTCTCAGAAAGCTTATCCTACCATTTTATTCTTTCACCCTCTTCTGCATAATTCTCCCCATGACAATGTTTATACCAGAGGCTGAGCTCCCAGCATGGGTTGTGTGTTACATTCCAGCCACCATGTCATTTCTCAACATTCTCCCAGCCCCCAAATCCTTCCCTTTCATTGTCCCTTACCTTCTGTTTGAAAACACCATGTCAGTGACCAAGTTCAATGCTATGATCTCCGGCCTATTCCAGCTTGGAAGTGCCTATGAATGGGTTGTTACTAAGAAGTCTGGCCGCTCTTCCGAGGGTGATCTTGTTTCCTTGGCGAAGAAAGAGACGAAGCATCAAAGGGGTTCTTCAGAGCCAAATCTTGAAGAATTGAAGGAAGAAATTATGCAACAAGATCAAAAGGACAAGAAGAAAAAGAAGCATAATAGAATATACATGAAAGAGTTGGCACTGGCTTTCCTTCTTTTAACAGCTGCAGCAAGGAGTTTGCTTTCTGCTCAGGGGATTCATTTCTACTTCTTGCTATTTCAAGGGATATCATTCTTGCTTGTTGGCCTGGATTTGATAGGCGAGCAGGTTCAGTGAAGGAAGCACGGTAGGTTTTGTCAGATAGAATGCTGATAAAAACATGGGCGACATGATTATCACTGAAAAGGAAAAATTACATGGGGAAATTGATCTGGCTGGCGGTGCTGCATTTCTTGATTGGCCTCCAACCCTCCAGAACCCCAATACATTGCCCCCTCATCATGAGAACATATTGTGTTATATGGACAGAAGAATGACTGCAGGTGGGAAAGAAAGATAGGGTAGATAGTGTTTTCACATGTAAGGTTTTTCTCTTTTATTATTACTTTCCTGCTTTGTTTTTTCCTATTCTTTCGTTTTTCGGTCAATTCTTTTGTAAGAAAAAATTGTCGTTCAAACATCAAGTTACAGCTTCAAGGTTCATCCTACTTTATCTTTGCCTTAGCTATGATTGATGCCAGCTTGATGATACTCAAGCAGCGGTTAATCTCTTTTACTAATGGCGATGTAAATCTTGCCTGTCTGCTTTCGAATTGCTCTGCTGAAACCAGCAGCCATTTTACTTCTTACAGACCACCGACACTTACAAATCACTCAGCACTTGCCTAAATTATCTAATTAGCAAGGATCCATGGATAATTCTGTTTTCAAGAGAGATTGAATTTGTGATCAGAAGCATTTTCAAAGAATGAGCCAGCTTTTATGATGGCGCTTTGTAATTGTCAAGAGCAACATATTGGTTCCAGGTGCTGAAGCAAGTTTACTTTCTCCCAAAATCATCTTCAAAGTTATGGCATATCAGTATAGATTTGAAGATTATAGAGAGATTCTCATTGGATCATCGTGTGCAAAAAGCGTGTCTCTAAGTTAAAATTAATAATAATTCGGTGAAGTTGCTTTCCAAGCATATGCACGAAATCAATCAAGTAACTGGGATGCGCATGGGAACGTGTTTTTGTCTGGTTTTTAAGCCTGGCACATTTCAAAGGTGTCTCGCCGTTTTTCTGACTGGGAGGCAGCTGGACCATGCCGTGATATGGAGAGTCGTTTTCTACTCTCCTTGAAAGCATTTCGTCGGAGACACGTGGCAAGACTAGAGAGTTTAGAATGCTGCATTTAATAGCACATGCATCTACGAAACATTTTTATTTTATTTTTTTATTGAGTTTAGAAGAGACTCTTGTTCTTAAATTAGAAATGGTAATGGAGAAAATACGTTTTCTTTATAAAGTAAAATCATTATTTTTCCCTTCTCGTAGAAACCATTACATTAGCTAATGGGGGTAGAATGATCCATTGATTATTATTAGGTTGAATGAGAGGATATAGGTCTTTCCAACCTTTTTATAGCACAATATAATTAATAAATCACCATTGTAAGCAAGATTTATCTAAATTGGTTCTTGAGGTGTTTTTTATTTTTATTTTTTCAAAGCATAAGCAAAATTATTAAAATATTTTAAAAAGTGTAATTTGTTTAACGGCATACATGTGCTCTTATCTTTTCATCATTTTTTTTTATTAAGTTGACTAAATGATGATTTTGCAATCTAATAAATAAATTATTTTTAAGATATGTATTGCACGCATTAGTGCGTGGGTGATATCTGCTCATTCCAGATAATGCTTGATAATTAAACATCAACTTATGAGATGATGTTGGAATATCCTTAGTAGCCTTTCCATGCATGGGAGGCTTGTTTAGTTAACGGACCACTAGTTTGGTGTTGATAACCCTTTTTCTTATTATTTTCTTTCGACTCAATTTTAACAACAAAACCTTCAATTTATTTTTCCTTCAAATTTAATTTTTATTTTTGTTGTTATTAATTTTATTTGAAATAATTTATAAAACTTGATTTTTTTTAATTTCATCTTTTAATTTTTTTATATATTATATTTGATCAAGTTATGGAACTTATTTGAATCATAACTTGAGTAGTTTTTGGGTTTTTTTTATAATTATTGTTGTTTTTTTTGGGTTTTTTGTACTTGTGTTGATTTTTTTTTATAATTATATTATTAAATTAATGGAGGTTACATAACCTATTCTAATCATAACTTGAGTATTTTTTTTGGCATGGCTAAATTACAGGAAATTGGGAACAAGAATCTTTAATTTTTTTACTCTAATTTAGTTTTTGTAGTTTATGATATGACATTAAATATTGGAGTCAGGGGCCACCCAGACGAGTGGTATTCATCAGGAAGGTGTGGTGAGGACACCTTGTGAATTTGATGGGCATGTGGCTTCTGTTTTCTGTGGGGTTTTTCTTCAATACGGAAGGCAAGTGTGTTACAGGCCCATACATGTGCCAAAATGAACGTGTGTGTGTATATATATATATATATATTAGACTTTATATAATATCAAGCTCAAATGATATAGATCTGATTTACTTATAATTTTTATATTTTTAATTTCAATAATATACTAAATTCAAATATATATTGATTTCATGAGATGATAGACTCAATTTCCTTTAAGTTTAATTATATGTTTAACTCAAGTACGCTCAAGTACATATAAGTTCGATGAAAACTAGATTTTAATATTCTTGGGATCAATTACATGCTAAAATTAAATGCATGGTTTTGATAAGATGCTAGATCCATTATCTCTAGATTTGAAAGTATTTCAAGTCTAAATACATATGAAAAAATTTCATAGGCTATATGATTTTGAAATAATTAAAATAAAATAAAATAAAATTAGAACCTCCGCGAGGGTGGCGTTCTCCTTGCCAAGCAGGGTACTGTTCGAAAGAATCTTATAAACATACTCAGCATTCACGTGTGAGCTATCAGATATCAGAATATATGCGTCATCTCTCATTTTGCGCGTCGCCATGGAATTTTAATTATATTGACACTTTTTACTATTTACTGTGAAAACGTAATTAATGTTTTGCTATTTACTGTAAAAATCTTTTTTATTATTTCTTTTGTATTGACACTGTATAACTTTTCATGGTGTCGGCCTGAGTACCGATAGGGGCGGCGCAACCTGGCGCTACATGTATCCAGATACAGTGTTGTCTGCCACTGCAACAATCATCGGCAGTGGGCAACAAGTCCACTGTGGGCCATCAGGGGAAGATGCTGAGGAGAAAGAATTATAATTCTGCCATTGCAGCAAATTTTAGGTTTTCGGTGTTTATATTATAATTTTGGTATTTGTGGCAAAATTACGATTCTATGCCTTTATATATAAAATAATAATTTTATATTAAAATTGAAAGTCTAAATTAAATTAATTGTAAAATTAATTTTTCTTATTATTCTTGTAATATTCTAATTGGATTAGAATTTAATTAAAATGTTTAATTAAATTATTTTAGAAGAATATTTTTTCTAAAATAAATAGAATTTTTAAGCCAAAAATTTTTATTTGATTGATCATAAAATAGTTTAGGATTTTAATAATAATTTTGATATGATTAATTTTTTTTATTAAATCTTTAAGATGTTTTTTCAAGAAAGTTTTGTTTAATTATACTAAAATAACTTCGGATGATAATTTTCTTTTTTAATATGATTAGTTTTATTAGTAAATCTTGAAAAATGGTTTTCAAGAAAATATGTATCTAATAAAATTTATAAAGTTGGGAAATTATCAAATTGAGTTTGATTTAATATTTTTAAATGTTAAAAATATTATTTTAAAATTGCACATAAAGTTGATAATTTAAATTGAAGCATACAACATATTTAATTATTCATATTAATGTGTTTTATTTCTTATGGATGATTATGGACATTAAAATGCCAATATGATTGTGTGTTTTGATGATTAAATGATTGTAGTATTAGATAGGGTTTGTGTGCCCTGTTTTTTCTCTATTTTTTATGGGGTTGTAAAATTCTTTATGATTCAATTTTCTTTGAATATAACTTGAGGTTTTGATATGATCAAGACTATATTAAAAGATCTATTGTAAGTTTCTATTGGGTCAATTACAAGATTAAAAGCAAAGAAGCTCAAAGATATATTCAATAAGCATATTTAGAATATTTGGGTCAATTAGGATTTCAAGGATGCAACATCAACAAGTGAATATTAGATCTTAGTTAATTTAATTTATGCGCAAGAGGAGTCAGATCCATCTACTTCATGAGCTAATTAATTTTGATAGTTAAAGACTTATTTTTTCTAATGTATAATTTTACTCTAACAATCATAATTTTCATTTTGATAATTGGATTTAGTTGAAAGTTTGCCATATTTTTTAAGAGGTATATTGAGTAAAAACTTAAGGGAAATTAGACATTACGAAGACCTTACGATAAGATCCAAAAGCTTTATATGAGAATTGTATTAGTTTCCTAGTTGATTTAAGATTTATTTTATTTAAAACTCTTTTATTATTTTTGTAGCATTGTTTAGGAAGTTTTTACTTATTATAAATGGAGTTATTTAGCTTATATTTAGATTTATTTGAGGGGCACTTTAATTTCAACAATTATTATTAGTGTGTGTGTGTGTGAGAGAGAGAGAGAGAGAGAGAGAGAGGTTTTGCTAATAGTTTTTGGTTTTTTATTAAATTATTATAACTTATCAAATAATTAATCAAGCTTTGTGGTATTTTCTATACTTTTCATTCGTGTCTCTTTATAGATGTTGGGTGGGGATTACATTAATTATAGTCTTGATGCCTTTATACAGGTTATCATTGTGTCAAGCTCAATCTCAAACTTGGTCTTATCTTTTTTTAGAAGAATATATTTGACTGTGTGTTTTTGAATTTTTATATGCATGAGATTCGTATTGGTTGATATCAGAGCAAGACTCAAAATCAGGTTATATTCATTTATCTTCAAGTTTTCAAATATTTTATTATTGTTGAGTTCATTTTCTTTTCTAAAAACTAGTTGCGGCATCAATTTTTTTTTTTTAAAAAAATTTATTTGTGATCTTAATTAAATAAAGTCATATAAAAAAATAAAGAAAGTCACAAGAAAATAAATTCTTAAGGTTTATCATAAATCTTAATTTAAAGAAACATAAAGTCCAGTCCCTAGCTTTCAATTTGAAAAATATATTGATTGTTGGGGATTCTTAGAAATAAATTTTGAATTGAGATATTTTAGATTTACTTGGTTTGGTTTTCTTGAATTTTTTTTTTAAAATGGATAGTTTTTGTATCTTTGCTTTTTTTTCCCAACACACACAAGGTGGTATTGTTATTTTAAGTCGTTTATATCTTATATCATTAGTTTCTTATTCTTTCATGTCTTTATTAGTTTCATGTCTTTAAATGGGTATTCTTAGCAAATTATTTTTTCTTGTAATTAAGTTTTTAATAAAATTAACCGAACCTTTTAAAATTCTGATTAAGTCCTTACCTATCTAGATTTGTATTTCTTTACCCAAAATAAAAATATTTTCACCAATAAACCCCTTTGTCAATTAAAATTAGGTTTCTAATTTTACCGATTTTATATATTTTGGCCCTTTAACTTTTTCACTTGACATTTTAATTCTTCACCACCAACTTGGACAATCTTGTAGGCTTTCTTCTTATATATCCTCTTATATTTTGGATTTTGTTTTCTATTTTTTCTTGATTTTTTTGTGGGGTCAAAAGTAAATAACATATAACAATAAGAACAATAAATTTGAATAAAGTGGTCCATTGCTATGAAGCACCAATACATACAAACACTGACTGATAAGGAGCAACAAACAAAAAAATTGAATCAGAAAAGGCTAATTGTTAAATCGGATGCCACAAAGATAAATGAATCCCACAAAGATTATCGTCAAAACCAAGTCCAAAAGGAACTCTCGGTACCATAGAAAATAAACCTTAACAAGCATTATCCATGAACATTGTTAAATAAACCACAGGACCAGGGATACTCTATCACCATTGTGAAGTTCGATTTTATTTATTTATTTATTTTTGTTTAAGTGACAGAAAAGCATGAAAAATAAAAACTAAACATAGTTGGCAACTGGAGTACTCTTAAAGAACAGCCACCACTGAATTACGAGGAACGAATCATAAATGCAATTGGCCAAAATTCCCATAAATCAGAATTAAAGTTCTCTGCGGGAAAAGAGTAGACTAGGCAAGTATCAAATGCCTCCAAAACCTACAAATAGAGGACCACGGTAAAACTAAACATCAAATCAATTCATCCACAGTCATCATAACCCTCGGAACATGTTTATGTGGAGCTACTTATTGACACTCCTTTCCAAGTGCCATCCAGAAAAAAAAAATATAACAAATGAGAATTGGATTCAAACAATGCCTCATCAAATAGCAGGCAGCCTTTAGGGCTTGAGAGCAATTGCCAGGCCAAACCTGGGATTTTTGTCCAAGGCCTTGGTGTCAACCTCACTGGAAATTGTCAGCACTGACTTTGGTATGACCTCATGCTGCACCAATGCCCCAAGTTTCCCATGATTGTTGAGCTTGGCTTTCACCACTGTCAGGTGATCAACAGCAAATGACCCTCCAACAGTAAAAGTATTCTCATTAGACGAAAACCTTCGTGTGATCTCCCCAACAGCAGCACTCTTTTTCAGCAGATCCAGATGATGCACATACGATGCTCTAATAGAATCTCCCTTGTCACCTCTGTGAGAAAGAAAGCAAATAAGAATTAGTGTAATACGTTTCACCAATCTATTCCGAGTGTATATATTTAAATTTCACATTTTTAAATACAATATCTAGCATAGTTGGGATGCCAATGAGGCTAGAGACTTACAAAATTATTGAAGCATAAGAATCAGGTTTGGTTACACTGATGCCTGCAGTGTACTTCGTGAAACTACCAGAAGTAGTATCATAGCCTGCCTCTGCACCAAAAGCAATTGTTGGAGTACCAATGGTGGCTGTAACATCAATTGCTGGAGATTGGTTCAAAGCAACAACAGTGGTGAAAGTTGCATGGTCGTGAAAATATTGAAGCTCCAACTGCAAAATACAGTGCAGGAAAGAAATATAAAAAGCCAAGTCTATCATTACAAACAGTTTCAAGTTAGCCGGTAGGTCTCAGATTGGGTCGAAGCCCTGCTCCACCACTAATCAAGGCACAAGCAATATTATCACTCCTATCAGAAAAAAGAACAATTCTCCCCTGATCATAAGTTCAGCATCTATTTCATTTTTTTTTTTAACTTTACGAGGAGTTCAAGCTTAAAAGATGCCCAGCTCCCTACCTTGCCAGAGTTATGGTCAGGTAATTTGATCGAAGCAACAGTCTTTGTTGATGGAAGCAAGTCAGTGAATGTCAAGGTTGCTGAAATCTGTCAGAATGAAATGAGAAAGTAAGATGCTTATTTGAAACAAGGGACATGCAATTAGTGTTTTCTTTAACTTTAAGAAGCAACATACGTTGGACTCAGTGTCAACTTTAACATCAAATGTAGTATTCTTGTACTTGTACAGTGTAGCAACATCCCCAGCTAAGAGTCCTCCTTTCTTCACAGCTGTTGATGTGAGGGCCTGATAAACAGAAAACATAACAAACATCACAAAGCGCAGGTGATGGAAGTCTTCCCAACTGCATTTTTAAGGAGGTACAGAGTTGGCAACAAAAAAAGTGACTGCCCCAAATAGTTAAAGTTCAAAACAAAAACATAAACCAATTGAGTTTAAAAAATCATTCACGTGGCCATATATGGTAGCCATAACTGCATCCATCACTCCATTGTAGGAAAGAATAATTAACATGATTCATAAAATAACTCACAGCTAGTTGCATTAGAGATTTCATTTTCCAATAGATACATCGCTCTTCAAGATATAATTGGCTTTTACACGTGTGAAAAAATGGATAGAAACGGAATAAAACATGTTTCCACTCACATGGAAAGTTAAACCAAATGCCTTAGAATAACATCACTAGTTGTTCTAAATTTTCAATAGTATCCACTTAGAGCATTAGATCCCTTTAGCCGAAGAGTAAGGCCACTGAATTCTTATTTTGAGAAAATATTTCCCTTTCTTCGTTACCTTACACATCCTTCTGAAGATCATTTCTATTGTTAAACACCCTTTTCACACAGCATCAATTGTTGTTAGTTTTGAGAAGGTTGCAAACATTCCCTCAACTTTTCTAGGCAAAAAATGGAGACTATGCAACAGTTTGGAAAGCCTTTCTCTACTTTTACACTAATTATCCTTTTGACGGGATAAAAGCAGAAAGAATAGTGAATTAGCCAGACATCAGAAGAACAGCTAGGTTTTCTTTTAAAACACAAACGTCTAGATTCCTTGGAAGTAAGAGATAAAGAGTGGACTGAGATTCGAAAGGCAGGACAGCAGCATTTGACTCAAATCACGATTCGAAAGATAAAATCACAAAGTATAAATATATAAAAGAAAGAAAAACCCTGATCGTTATTACCACTCAAAACATCACTTTTGAATTGTCAAAATTAAGTATCCAGAAAGGAAAATCAGTGAGACATAACAACTAAGAATCACATAAACACATACCACTCCAGCATCGCTGTAAGTAGAGACGCTAAATTTCTGATCAGAATTATAATCCTTGGTCAGCAGATCTACATGTCACCAATAAATAATCATCGTCGGATCATTGATTTTGATTTTCTTTCACAGATAGAAATAGATTCATTGATTACCTTTGGCTTTCTTGCCGATATCGGCGAAGAGTCCAGGTCCTTTGCTCATGGTTGGTCTTGCCAAAACGAGACTGGAGAGACACGGATCTTTGCCTTCTCTCTCTTCCCCCTTGATATGTTCTGAAAAGTTCCCAAATAACCAACTAACTAAAAAGAACAGGTAAAATAAAATACAAAGCTATAAATTGAAGCCCAATTCACAAGCTTTGTGGAAAATAGACCCGAAATATACCCAACTTTACAAGCTATATGGATAATTAAGCCCAATTCTCCTAGCGTGCTTGACCAAGAGTCTTAAATTAGCCAATTGAAAGACTTTTGATCTTATTAACTTTTATTTTTGTATTTAATCTATTCAGCATATAATGGATCATATATTATTTTTCATTGATTCTCATTATTCTTCCTCTTTTTAAAAGGATTTGACTTTGAATTGTCACCTATATAAAAAAAAGAAAAAAATAAAAAAACATTAAATGTAATACTAATATTATATTCACTTGAAATTTTTAACGTAAATATATTGTTATTAATTCATTTAAGGACTTAGAATGGACCATTCCTTCATGATACAACTTAGATCATTTATAGACTATAAATTATTTTTTTTTTATATACACTCAAACCAAATCACTAAGTTAAAAAATAACATTCCTATAATTTTTGTTGGTTTTAAATGCATATTTTTCATTCTTCTTTTCTATTTGCTGTCGAACATTCTTATGGAAATTCTTCATCATTTCAACCTTTTTATTTATATCAAGACTTCTAGATAGAGCATTGACCACAATATCATCTTTACCTTGCTTTTACTTAATGGCATATGAAAAAGTCTCAATGAACTCCACTCATTTAGCATGCTTTTTATTCAATTGAACTTGTCTTTTCAAGTGCTTCAATGACTCGTGATTTGAATGGATAACAAACTTTTTCAGCCATAAGTAATGTTGTTAAGTCTCCAAAGTTATATTCAACGTGTAAAACTCCTTGTTATAGGTTGGGTACTTCAACACTGCCATGTTTATTTTTTTCACTAAAATACATTATTGGTTGCTTCTCTTGCATCAAAACAACTCCAATATCCATATCTGATGCATCACTTAATCTCAATTCTTTTTAAAAAGTTAGGCAATGCTAATAAATACGCAAAACATAACCCTTTCTTTAATCAAATTGAATGCATGCAATTAGTGTATAAAAAATCTTTAACAAATCACCTAAAAAAACTAGAAAAACCATGAAAACTCCTTACTTTGATAATTAACTTAGACGATGGCAATTTTTTGATAGCCTTCACCTTTTTTTCATCTATCTCTATACCTTTTTATACTAACAACATAGCCAAGAAAAACAGCTTCTCTAAGTTGGCATATAATTTTTTATTCCTCAAAACAGCAAGCACAAAACATAAATGGTTAATATACTCCTTTAACCTTTCACTATACATAAAGATATCATCAAAATAGACTACAATAAATCTTCTTATAAATGCACTCAATACATGATTCATTAATCTCATAAATATGTTCAGTGCATTAGTGAGATCAAATCATATAACTAACCACTCATATAGCCCATATCTAGTCTTAAAGATAATTTTCATTTATCTCTTTCTTTCATCCTAATTTGATAATATTTGTTTTTTAATTCAATGTTTATAAATATATATGATCCATGTAACTCATCTAACATGTCATCTAGCCTATAAATTTGATGTCTATACTTTACTTTAATACTATTAGCAACCTTGCAATCAACACAAATCCTCTAAAACCCATCTTTTTTAGACACAAGTAGTATTGAAATTGCACATGGATTCATGCTCCCTCAAGTACCCTTTATTAAGTAGCTTATCAACTTGCATTTAATGATCTTTTATCTCTTCTAGATTTTGTAGCTCTAGGCACAAAATCAATTTAATATTTTATTCTTCTAATATACAATAAATCACTACAAACATCGTTAAAGAACAAATCTTCATAAGCTTGCAACAAAGAAATAGCACCATTATGAAGAGAATTTTCAAGACCATTAGTATTAAAATATATCTCTTTGTATAAAAGTACATACATAGGTTGGCTAGTGTAAAAAATACTCTTTATTAGTTTGGATGCACACCTAACTTTACGATTTTGTTGATAGCAAAATATGTGATTAATGTTGTCTAAATATATATTTATGTTCATGTTTTACATTAATGACTTAAGTATTAAAAAAAAACATAAAATATTAAGTTTGTGACTTTATTTCTTGCATGATATGTTAGAAATACTTTACAGTTAAATGATATTTTGATTTGAGTAATGATAATTTATATTCATCAAACTAATACTATTATTATTATTTTTTTCAAATGATTTACACAAAACATCAACGTCTAGAACTCAAATTGAATCATTTTGCTTTAGATCTTACATATCATTCACTCTATTTCTAGTAACCCTTTTTAGTTATCATTATGATCAAAATAACCACATCAATGACCATTTAGTCAAGTTTGACTTAACCTAATTAAACCATTCGATACCTCTATAATTATCATCATCAAGATATCATTAGCACTAACATTTCTTTGCCATGACTTTTCTCATCACTCGTATTTATAAGTCTACTGAATCACAAACCTGACTCTAATACTAAAATGTAACATCCCCAACATTTGGATACAAATTCTCTCATAATCCTGAACTACAAAGCAATTAACTCCCTTTTCAAATCCTATCCAAATCCATCTTGTGTCCTATCTATCTTGTGTTGCTCATTAGGTAGGAATTTAGAAGAAAACATAGAGAGGTCCTAAAACCACATCTCATACTCTAGTACAATTATATTGCTCTGTCTTAAGGCTAAAAACTCTTGCTTTTTAACTTTTACGATGCTGTCTAGAACAATGTGTATTTTCAAATTCTACTTTATAGTCCCTCCAAGTGAGTACCTCTCTAGATCTCCTCTACCGCACCATGTCCCACTATGATTAGGCACTGTCTAAGAGTAATCAAGTATCATAATATAATCGCACCTTTTCTAGCACCGAAATCGGATTAAGAGGCTTCTCTATTTTTTGTACCATTGTCCAACTATCTCAACATCCTCCTCTCCTAAAAAAGACACACATCCCATCTCTCATATAATGTACTAGAGTATAAACAATGTCTTTGTGAGTTGTACTTATTGCCTTTGGCATTCCAACTACTACTGCTATTACAATCTCCTCGAGATAAATAAAATCGAGGGATATTAAATGTACTCCTACAGGTACTGCAACTGCTCGCCCCTCTTTGATTTAAACTTTTAAGATACAATAGTCTGATCATATGTGGTTTAGCCCTTGCATAAATGAAAGAGTCCATGGTGTAACACTAACACCCTTCTTTGGCTTGTAAAGTTTCCAAAACATCAAACATTTTAATTATAGTTATTATCTCTTTTTAACAACCTTAGCTTCATTATCTATTTATAGGTGATTATTTTCATGTAATCTATGAGTTAATTAATTTATAAGTTAACATAATTAATCATATTTGTTGCCTTTCATATAATTTTGAATCTTTGATGTTAAGATGTAATAACAAGCATCAATGCCATCACCGTTATAATAGAAATATAATTAAAGAAACTGTTACATAAAGAAAACAATCCAATGCAAATATATATAAAATAACCAGAATTAAAAAAAGAAGATTGATGTATTGAGAAAGAAATTGATTAAAGTACTTGTGTTGGTTACTTGAATTTTACAAACATGAATGAGTTTAAGTTTAAGTATGGTCTAAAAAATTAAACTTCAAGTGTTGATTGACACTTCAAAATGTATAATATTGATATAGTAGGTCAACATGGTATCTTTCCAACTAATTAACCTTTGACAAAATAAAGAAATGCATTGGCCATGCTCTATGCTTGTTGATTGAATGAGAGTTAAATTGAAGTACAACATAAATTCATATATAATTAATGATTCCTAAAATAATAATAATTATTTTTATATTTTGTTTTATGAGTAATTCATTTTATGCTTTAAGAATACTTATTTTTAAACATTTATCATGGTTTATTTTCTTACACAATTATTATTCTTATTATTAATGGATAATTTGAGATATTTTTATGCGTAAATCTATTGGATTGTTATAAATATATTTTTTTAATTTTAATATTTGGATTGATATGCTATTATTCAGATTTGTTAAATTTGCATGTTCATTTAGATTTCTTTAAAAATACAAGTGGTTGATGATTAAATGGTTAGGATTATAGTTATACAAAACCCATCATTAATTATCTAAAATTGCAATCATATACAAAATCCATAATTGTTTATCTAAAATCGTAATCATATGCTTAAACATGGTCATCTTGAGAGACAAAAATCCATTCTAACTCATTCAAAACCATACTCATCACCCAATTTGTCAAATATTCAATTCTTTGGGGGAAAAACCAATAAATGGCCAATCAAAGGAGCTTCATCTTAACCAAGTAACCCATGTGGTGCGCGCTAGCATTAAGTCCAAGTTTAAGCTATGATGGTCGCTACGACCTATAAAATGATGCATCCCTTCGTGAAGGTTCTTGTGAATCCCTTGCCTGGCTATACAAGGCACGTAGATGCCCCTGGTTATCTTGCATACCGTGCAAATTCTTCTTAATAATAAAAGGATATTCAAGCGAAACAAGTATTTTTAAATAATTAAAAAAAAACTAAGATTGTTCAATAAACTCGGTTCTTATAGTAAACAAAGCAAATAAAAGAAATTGGTAATAATTAACAATAAAAAATTTGTCAATGCCATACCCAGAATGAGAAGAAAAAAAAGCTTGTTGGAGATGTATTGTCGCTTCACTATGGATAACATATTATGACCAAAAAGTGTTAATAGAGACGTCTCTAGCGTTATTGTGAAAGGCTGCACAAATACATCGAAAGAGGTTGTATGCATTGTTAGAGCAGTGACTCTAAAAGCAAACCAAATAAATACCATGAAGTGAGCATCTCATGTCTATATTGAATCAATTGGTTTAATTTAATTCAAAAACAATTATTTTTTTCAAAAAGCTAAATTTAATAAAGAAAAAAACTCAAGATAACCCATGTTATTTTTAAAATTATTGAAAAATCTCATAGAAAGAGAATAAAAAAAAAGATTTGATATACAGTTAAATAAATGT
This sequence comes from Populus alba x Populus glandulosa, assembly GCA_033617975.1. Classification (NCBI taxonomy): domain Eukaryota; kingdom Viridiplantae; phylum Streptophyta; class Magnoliopsida; order Malpighiales; family Salicaceae; genus Populus; species Populus alba x Populus glandulosa. Next base: position 13,573,656 of record CM066147.1, on the reverse strand, counting down.
TGGATGATGAAATAAAAAAAATTAAGCTTAAAAAAACAAAAACAAAAACAAAAACAAAAACTAGCAAACTAGGTGAATCTCATGAACCTATGTTAATCTATCAAACTCGTAATTTATTAAGTCCTACACTTGAGCTCGATCAATAAGCTTAACACCTAATCAATTCAATATTGAAAAATAAACTAGAGAAAAAAATCAATTTAAAAATAAATTCAAGGTAAAAAAATAGTAATAAAAAAATAAAGATAAAACTAAAGTAGAATGAAATTGTAAAAACAATATTCAATCTTAAAAACCATCTCAAATAAAGTAAATATCAATCAAAAGAATAGAAACCAAATTTGACAGATAAAAGAATCAAATCAAATGAAATTAAAAAACAATTTTGATTTCATAAATTATTTCTAATTAAACAAATAATAATAAAAGGAACAAGAACCAAATTTGAAGGAAAAATAAATTGAAAGACTACTTTTAAAATTTGAAGAGTCAGCATGAAAATTAAGGAGAGAGAGAAGGGGGGAAAAGTTATCGACACCAAACTAGACACTTGTTGAAAGATCGAGAATTAAATCGAAGCACAACTTAAATTAATATATAATTAATGATTCCTAAAATAATAATATTTATTTTTATATTTTGTATCATGAATAATTCATTTTATGCTTTAAAAATATTTATTTTTAAATCTTTATCATGATTTATTTTTTTATATAGTAGTAGTTGTTGTTATTATTGTTATAAATGGATAGTTTGAGATATTTTTATGTTTAAAATCTAATTGTTATTATAAATATATTTTTAAATTTTAATATTTGGGTTGATATATGATTATTCGGATTTGTTCAATTTGTATGCACATTTAGAATTTTTTAAAGCATAGGAGTAGTTGATGATTAAATAATTAGGATTATATAGCTATACAAAATCCATAATCATTTATCTAAAATTATAAACATATGCTTAATCATCATAGTCATCTTGAAAGAGAAAAACTCTATCTAAAATCATAATCATATGCTTAATCAAAGTCATCTTGAAAGAGAAAAACCCACAATCATTTATCTAAGGCCTTGTTTGTTTCCATGAATTTATTTTCCTGAAAACCACTTTCCCCACTTTCCCATGTTTGCCAAGCATAAGGAAAATCAGTCAAAGAAAACTCAATTCCAGTCAACAGAAAAATTAAAACGTTAGAGTAGGAAAGTGTTTTCCTGTTTTTAAAACAGGAAAACACTTTTCTTTTTTTAATTAACAAAAAGTGTTCTTTGTCTCAATAAACCAAATCTCTAAAGCCTCTCTTTCTCTCCCAAATAATTTACGCAGATCAACTGCAAGCATCTTTCATCTTCCAGGTAATTTTTTTTCCCTTGTTTATCTATTATTTCACTGCAACCATGCTCAGTAAGTGGTTAGAAGCCGAGTATTTCACTGCAACCTCCCATGCTCTGTTAATTTCACTGGAACCTCTGTAAACCGAAACCCATGGGAAGGCAACCCATTCAACCATAACAAACCGAAACCACAGGGAAAATTCAACCACAGCAAACCCATAAATTGAACCCAGAAACCAAGCACAGACCTATACATATACACGACAAAATAATTTCCTTTCGCCATTGTTGCTATCACAGCAAACAATCACCACTATCACAACAAACAATATGGTGAATTCAATTCAATTAGAAGGAAAGACATTGGATCCGGGAATGGAAATGGAGAATTGGAGAGGGAACCTGTTGGTAGAGAGCTGCATAGAATCGCTCGGGGTATACGGGGCCAGAGCTTGCCCTCGCCCTCGCCATCGCCATTTCTTACGATAATTACTCTCTGCGTGTGTGTTGTTGTAAAATTTGAATTCATTTTGAGTGAGATTGGAAGGGAATGAATGAATGAAAGAAATATTAAGAAAGGAGGAAAAAAAAATGTTTGGGATCGGTTATGGAGAGGGAGTGCTTGTAGTGATAGGCATGTTTGGTGGGGTTTTGTAATAATTTGGTTTTATTTATTTATTTATTGTGGTGGGGTTTTGTAATAATTTGGTTTTGTAATAATTTTGGTGGGCATTGCTTCTTTTTTTTTTTTAATATTAAAGAGATAATTGCCTTTACCTGTACAAAAAAAATATTTATCCAAAAAAACCATAAAAATATTTTTGTATGTATTTATCTTTTAAAAAATTCTTTATACAAAAAAAAATCCAAATATATAACTCTTACCATAAATTAATTTGGCTTTTTTCATATGAAAAAAAAAACTTATTTTAAGCTTTTAAAATTGAAAAAAAATATATTAATAGGTTTTACGTAAAAAAATATTTCACAAACTTATTTCTCTATAATATGATATGACTTATATAGTTATATTTTATAAAATAAGCTATGTATAAATATATGATATAATAAAAAAAAATTCATCATTATACTTTTTAGATTTCAATTTTTTTTTATTATAAGTGATTAAATATTTTATATATATTAGATAAACTTGAAAAAAAAATTAATTCATTAATAAATTATTTTCCAGTTCATTTTCCATAACACAACCAAACACTGGAAAATGTTTTCCAGTTCATTTTCCATAACACTACCAAACATCGGAAAATACTTTCTTGGAATTCACTTTCTTAGAATTCACTTTTCCCGAAATTCACTTTCTAAAAGAAAACAACTTTCCTACAAACAAACGGAGCCTAAATTCGTAATCATATGCTTAACCATTCTAAGAGTTTATTTGTGTATGATTGTAGTTATTTTTAAAGTGTTTTTTAATTAGAAATATATTAAAATGAATTTTTTATTTTTTTAAATTATTTTTTATATCAGCTCATTAAAATAATTTAAAAACATTTAAAAATATTAATTTTTTTTAAAAATAAAAATATTTTAATTTTTTTAAAAATATTTTTAAAAAACACAAACAAACATACTCTACCTCGTGGATCCATATTCATCACCTAGTTTGTCATATATTCAATTTTTGGGGGGAAAAAACCAATAAATGACCGGTCAAAGGCGCATCATCTTAACCAAGTAACCCACGCGGCGCACGCTAGCGTCTAGTCCACGTTCAAGCAGGGATGGTCGCTACGGCCTATAAAATGATGCATCCCTTCGCGAAGGTTCTTGTGAATCCCTTGCCTCGCTGTACAACGCATATACACAGGCATTGCCGGCAAAGCTCCTTCCACCTTCCCAAATTTTTATTTTTTTAGAGGATTAAACGAGAGCGCAAGACAAAGAAATCTTTCCTTCTCTAACGTCGTCGTTCCCATTCTTTAATTGATCGTTTTTGCATTTAAAAAATAATGGCGGATCAGTGCATGCCAGGATGGATCTTAGCTGCTCTGTTTGGTCTCTCTGCTATCTATTATTTGGTAACCAAGAAGAAGGAACAGAGAGCTAATAAGGATTTGTTGGAGGCGAGAAGCGAGTCCGTTGATAGCATAGCCACCACCAGTGGAGAATGCAGATCCAGTAATGTTTCCGATGTCGACGTTATCATTGTCGGCGCCGGTGTTGCTGGCGCCGCTCTCGCTCATACTCTTGGCAAGGTATTTTCTTTTCTTTTGCTGCATCTTCTCGGCAATCAAACGGAGAGAAACGAACTTTTATTTTATTTTTCGTTGGATAATCGATTATTCCAAACTCTTGGTTTTTTTATTGTTTATTTGGCTAATTTTATATAAAAAAAATGAAAAAGAAAACGCACCTCAAATGATCAATAAATCTTTCTAATTGAATGAAGAATTTTTGATGACCGAGGGGAAGAGTTGATTAATTTATTGAATTATACGACACAGAATGCCGCGTACAGGATTTGATGATTCTTATGTGTTTATTTTTGAATTTCTACAGTCTATGTTCTTGTGATTTTACACTTTTTTTTTAATGGAGGCCAGCCCCTTCATATTTCCATTAAACACAGATAAAACATATATATTTGCAGACTTGTGAAGTAAGGCATCTTCGTTAAACGCGTGCTTTACCAAGATGAATAAGTAGCTGTTGTTACTATTTTTTTTTTTTGAACTTTCATAGAGTTGGTTGAGAATTGTTAATAAGATGAATTAAAGCGGGGACCATACCAACTTGGAGAGATGACCTGTCTTTTATGTTCTGTCTTATGGATCAAAGTGTATAATTATGTGATAACTGGCCTTTGGGAGGCCAAGCGGGTGTGTATGAACTTGTTCTGATAATCAGAGGATCGGTCATCTTTCAATTAATTAGTTGTTAAGATGCTATATTTTTGTTTCCTTCTAATTAGTGTTGTCAGCAAGTGGAATGAGAAATTGATTGCACAAATGAAATTCATGTTGTTACCACCCCCAAATTGTGGGTCTAGAAATGAAAATTATTTTTCTATATTTTAGTTGATCTCTATTTATTCATAAGGATTTAAATCATGTTCATGATTCTAATAGATTGCTACTGGTAATATTCTCTAATAATTATAGAAATTGTGCTATAAAGTTATTAAAACCGAGGACCTACTGTATTTCGTTTCTTTTGCCTCTGTTATCCCGATTAGTTTGCATCATGATTTGACAGACTTTCATAATGAATTGAATTTACATGGGATCGTTCCTTTATATATATATATATATTGACTGCAAGTCATTTCAATAGAAAATCCAATGTATATCTTAAAATGCAGGATGGACGTCAAGTGCACGTCATTGAAAGAGACTTGACTGAGCCTGATAGGATTGTGGGTGAATTGCTACAGCCAGGGGGTTACCTTAAGTTAATTGAATTGGGACTTGAAGGTGTGTGACTATGAATTCTCCTACTACCTGCTACATTTTGTAATGCCACAAGTTTGTATTAATCGATGTCATTTGTGGCCACTCAATAATGAGAGAACTTAGTTGCTAATAGAATCCCTATCTTGTTTCTCGCTGCAGATTGTGTGGAGAAAATTGATGCTCAGAGGGTGTTTGGTTATGCACTTTTCAAGGATGGAAAACATACTCGACTCTCTTATCCTTTGGAAAAGTTCCACTCAGATGTAGCTGGAAGGAGCTTTCACAATGGGCGTTTCATACAGAGAATGCGGGACAAAGCTGGGTCCCTCCCCAAGTATGTCTTTTCTTCCATTGTAAATATATGCATGTGGCAATGCCCTTTGAAAATTTAAATGGTTCTTAAAATGATTCAAGAAAATGGTTTCTAAGTTTTTGTGTATTATTCTTTTCATTGTACATGCACATTTTTAAGATGGTTGACATCCTCAGGTACCCAGTGAGTGTCCATGGTCATCTGATTGTCTGCTGTGCGCATGTTGTAATTCTTGGACACTGCTCTTGATAATATATTTTATGCCAGTTTAACATGCCATCATAGTATCTAGAAGCATCTCTTTATGTTCATTGGTAGTTATATTTTTGTTTTTGATTTTACTAGTGTACAATTGGAGCAAGGAACTGTCATATCTCTACTTGAAGATAAAGGGACTATTAGAGGCGTGCAGTACAAAACAAAAGATGGGCTAGAGCTGAAGGCATTTGCACCTCTGACAATTGTTTGTGATGGCTGTTTCTCAAACCTGCGTCGCTCCCTTTGCAACCCTAACGTCAGAACCTTTGATATTAGTTTGATAGTAGCAGTGTAGCAATTCTAGTATCAAGTCTAAGACGACCAATCCCATAGAAATTGTCTCACCACTTGCTTATTACAAAATGAAGTTCTTCCTAGAAAATTAAAATGCATGTCAAATTACCTTGTGCAGGTGGATGTGCCCTCTTGTTTTGTTGGCATGGTCCTGGAGAATTGCCAGCTTCCATGTGCAAATCATGGGCATGTTATCTTAGGGGATCCGTCTCCGATTTTGATGTATCCTATTAGCAGTACCGAGGTCCGCTGTCTGGTTGATGTACCTGGTCAGAAGGTTCCTTCCATTTCAAGTGGTGAAATGGCAAAATATTTGAAGACTGTGGTGGCACCTCAGGTATATAGTAATCTTCCATGCATCCTCAGCTGCTTGTTTGGCATTTACTAATCCCTTATTTATGTTTGGTGTGGTGATTTCTTCAGCTGACTTTCTGTCATTTCTGTTGGCAGCTTCCCCCAGAAGTTTATGATGCCTTTGTAGCTGCTGTTGACAAAGGAAATATTAGGACAATGCCAAACAGAAGCATGCCAGCTGCTCCTTATCCTACTCCTGGTGCATTGTTGATGGGCGATGCATTCAACATGCGTCATCCTCTTACCGGGGGAGGAATGACTGTTGCATTGTCCGACATTGTTGTTTTACGGAATCTTCTCAGGCCTTTGCGCAACCTTAATGATGCACCTACACTCTGCAAATATCTTGAATCTTTCTACACCTTGCGCATGGTGATTTGTATATCCGGTGTTATGCTTTTTTTTTTCTGTTCACTTGCTGGTTTTGTAGATTTTGGAATACCTTTTGAATGATACTAGGATTTAATCTAAAAGGTCAACACACAGTCTCCGAACTTGGAGTTAGAGACAGCTTTTAGCAGAGCATTTTTCATGATGAAGATGCCTTCATAGTACTGCTGTTAAACTCAGATTTATCCCATGTTTTTGCAGCCTGTAGCATCCACAATCAATACACTGGCGGGTGCCCTCTACAAGGTTTTTTGTGCTTCACCTGATCTAGCAATGAAGGAAATGCGTCAGGCGTGCTTTGATTATTTAAGTCTTGGAGGTGTATTTTCAGCAGGACCCGTGTCTTTGCTCTCAGGCTTAAACCCCCGTCCGTTGAGCTTGGTTGCCCACTTCTTTGCGGTTGCTATATATGGGGTTGGGCGTTTGTTACTGCCATTCCCTTCACCTAAACGCGTCTGGATTGGAGCTAGATTGATTTCAGTGCGTATCCACCCCTCCCTCTCTATGGGCTTTCCATTGCCATTTCAGTCTATTTACCAAGATTAATATCCCAATTTCATGCACATTTTTCTTCCTGAACACTGAAAGATCAAGTCACTTTTTTGCAGGGTGCATCAGGAATCATCTTCCCCATCATTAGGGCAGAAGGAGTTAGACAGATGTTCTTCCCCGCAACTGTTCCAGCATATTATAGAGCTCCTCCAGTCAAGTGAGATTGATTCGGCAAGACGTGGAGATAGCAAAAAACTCTTGATGCCGCTCAAGCGTAAGCCACTTCTGTTCCCACTCCTTCCCTTGTTGAAAGTCGTCTGGGTGAGGGTGAATGCTTCGAAGAATAACTGTGCATTATTATAGATTTTTGTTGCTAGGATGTTTGTAAAACTTCAACTCTGACCAATATATATAATATGAATTATACAACAAATAACTGCTTCATGCTTTGTTTCATATTTTACAAGACATGTCCCATGAAACATCATATTCTTTAAACAACAATTTTGGAGGAAAGATTTAATCATTTTCAATTGCTATATTTATATTTATTTGTTAATAGGAGTATAAACATAAACTAAATATTTTATTCTTAATGCTATATTTATAAACATAAAATAAATACTTTTAAAAAATATCTTTTTAATTATTATTTGAAATGTACTTGCCCATTGTATGTTTTTTGAAGTACTTTCTTTTATTTTAACAATATATATTTTGTTAAATAAAGTCAATACATGCTATAGATATTAACTATAGCTAGATAGCTCGCATTATGCTCCGATGAGGCAATTTTTTTTTTTTTTTTAAAAAAACAAAGGATATTTATGCGACACAAGTGTTTTTAAATAACTAAGAAAAATCTAAGACTTAGGTAGTTCAATAAGCTCGGTCCCAACAATAAACAAAGCAAATAAAAGATATTCACAATAATTAACAATAAAAAAATAAGTTGCTAAAACTATATCTGAAATGAAAAGATATAAAATTGTAGAAGATTTATTATAGCTTTTCTATGGATACCGTTCCATAACTAAAAAGTGTTAATAGAGAACGCTCTAATATCACTGTCAAATGCTATATAAATATTAGTTTATAAAAAACAATGCATATTAATTTCAAGTATTTTAATTTATAAAAACAATTCTTTCCTTATATATTCATCTTAACAGCTCTAATCAATATTTAATCTTAATATAATATTAATATAAATATTTAAAAACAATCCTTTAAAGAGCGCTTAGTTGATCACAAAATCATTACTCTAAATTTATTAATTAAATATTTGATTTATTAATAAATATAAATAAATATTAAAGATAAAAAAATATTTATTAATAATAAATATAAATACATATGTTTGTGGTCAAAATCAATTGATAAGGTAGATAATTTCAGGAATTACATACAAAAGGTTGTGCACAACACATGAATTGCTGTCCTTGTTAATATCTAGCCCTTAAAAATAAAATAAAAAACTATTTACTTACCTCTCCACACAACCTCCTATCAATATAATATCAAATTCCCACAACAAAATTAAGTTGTTGTTAGATTTATTTTCCCCAAGTATACATATGTCGGAACATTTTGCACTGAGTCTACGCTGTTCCCCTACCAGTGGCAGGCAGTTTAATATTTAGTGTTCTTTCTTTCTTGCTTAATGGCCTCGTAGGATATCATCACCTCTTTGAACTTTGCCTCGGAAGCCTCTGCAACAAATCACAAAAAACAACTTTTAAGTTCCACTTCAAAGCTGTGGCATCACAGTACAAGATCATAGTTAGCAATCAAAAACAAAAGCCAGCCTTTATTATCTTGGTTCTGATCTGGGTGAAACTCCTTTGCCTTAGTTCTGAATGCTGTCTGCATGTATAAAAGAAATACATTTAGAATTGCAGGAATCCCAGAAGAACACAATAAACCCAGTTATAAGATGAAGCTCTTGAATTGAAACAGTATTCATTGGGCAGGCCAAAGAAACCAAGTGGAATTGAGTATTGTATATAAGATCCACTATATTCAGCCCCTAACATTTTCCAAGTTTTCAAGTAAGAAGTTTCATCAGGAGCTCAAGTCAGCTTACAGATTTGAAAACATGAAGAAATGGTCGATACACAAATAGAAAACGCAGATAAGATGCGAATGACATAATGGGAGACAAATTATAAAACTATCAATCGGCAAATCTGGTCACCGAACATAGATTTTGAAGAGATGATAGTAATCACAAGTAATACCTTAATCTCAGCTTCAGTATATGGTGCTGTTCTAGACCTGTCACAAAAAGACCAGGGACAATCTGTCAATCCCAACTGCTAACGGTAAAGTCCAGATAACTGAGAAAATCTCCTGAATAAAAAAAATAAAACACTCAATTATATTGTATCATATTCCAAACACCTCTTAAATTCATCCTAAAGCTATATTTCAATCTCCACAAATCAAGACAGCTATACAACTTGACTGAACCATCCACAATGGATTCTGATAATTACCTGTCAAGTCCCAAAACTGAGTAGTGATGTGATAATGGATAGCTTCCACTGTCTCTTGGAGTTCTCCTGAAGTTAGTCCTCTGGTCTCTGAAAGATGAATCAGTATTCCAATACCAATCATCACGCTGAAAATGTTGATGATATGCACCTGGACCATTTTCCCTCCACCTCTCGTAGTCTCTTTTGAACTTGTTTCTTTCTCGGTTAAACACACTTTGCATACGCCTTATACGCTCCTGCAAACAAAAATACAGCATTAGTACATTATGCATCTAGACTAGCATTATAGATCTGAATTCAAAAATATGTTTGTGGCTTCAAACTGCACAAGGAGTGGCACTCCAATTGAACAGTCTTGAAAACCTTGCTTGTAAGAGGAGTCACCTTGCGGATGCAATTAAATGACTGGAAGTGAACAAATAAGAGCAGCATAAACATCACGGCGACGTGCCAGAACTACCTTGACCGATAACTGTCTACTCTAAACCCAACTGTTATTCTTAGAAGTAACAACGATTTAGTTTCACAATATCATGGAAAGCAATCTAAAACATTGAGGGTAATATCTGCAGGTACACACAGAGAAACCAAATATCCAAAAACTGATATAGTATGTTCTGCAGGGTTCCATAAATATAACTAATATGACATCCAGAAGGAAAGATTCACAAGAAAAAAGCTCACCACTCTCTCCATTTCCTCTTCATGTGCTTCTTGCATTCGACGATTATAATTTTTCCACGCTTCCTCCTGAAAATATGTCCGGAATGACTTGCTAGTTCCAGATCCTCCTTTCCACATTGATTGAGACCTGGTTAACTAATCAGGTACAATTACAGACATGATCAGGTGGGGCATTGACATGCATAGACAAGAAAAAAATTGCAGTGAAATTCTCAATTTTTAATTTAAAAAACTTCACCTTTTTTAGCAGACCAAACGCTCAGAATCAATCACTATTTTTTTTAGACAACATTACATTGATAAGACCGAGTTTTCCTACACAAAAACCTTTCGCTAAATCTTCACAGCTACAAAATAAGTAAATAAAGATTGTTCTTGTGCGTTCAGTTTGCCCAAAAAGAAAGTCGAATTTAAGTGGACGACATAGGAAAGCGGTGCATTTATACTTGCAAAAGTCTACCTGAGCATACAGCTCATCAACAGTCCGCCGCAGCTGCCTGACCTGCCATGCCAAATCAATCTACTTTCTCAGAATCTAAAGAACCAATTGTGATGTGTTATCCATTCCTCAATTACTAAAACATTTTCCAGAATTTCATAAATAACACCATACATATCTAATGATTTTACTTATCTACCACATGAAATGAAACAGGACTCACAGCGTAAGTGGTGGCAGTGGCCCCAATCAGGCCGAAGATGACAACTCCCCAAAGCTTCATGTCTTCGGATTTTCCTTGATAGGGCGGTGGCGGTGGCGGTGGCGGTGGCATGTTTGTAGACGACGGCCAGGGATTATCCTTACTCTGATTAATCTTCTCGCCTCCCATTTTTATTGTATTGAGATTCAAAAGGTAACAAATTCCTCAGCAATTTCAATCGATTGAATTCTAAACCCTAGAAGCATACTAGTTTTAGGGTTTAGGGCAGAGTACTAATGAAGCGTAGTTAGTTACCTTTGAAAATCATAGAAAACACGCTCATATGGATTTCAACAGTGCAATGATTGTGGCTGGGCATGTGATCTTTATGGGTGATGGGTTGATGTTAGCTGGTGGAGTTGTTCTTTCTCGAGAGCCATTGCTTGATTTCAAACCATTCATCTTTTTAATAAACAAAATCAAATGAACATCTATACCTTTCAAAAGAAATAAACAAAGTCAACAAATACAAAATTGATACGAGGGTCAAATAATCACGCCTTGGATAAACTTGTTATGACCCATCCTATTAACCCCATTGCAGATTATTAATTATAATGTTATTTCTTCTCTGAAAAATAAATTCTCCGATGACTTCAAAACCCCCCCGGAAAGGTAGAGTTGCATGGATTATCCCATTTTACTCTTTTTTTTTTTTCTTTTTTTCCATATCCTTTTGTTCACAATTTAATTTTTCTCCATTATTTCAGTATGTGTACTCTTCTTTTATTTCCATCCATTTGCTAGACGAAGATATCAACTATTTTGCCATCTTATGCAATATAAAATCTCCTCTTATTTTGCTATGCAGTGCTCCCAGCAATGTTTTTTTTTTTTTTTACGAGGTAAATTTAAATAATTTCTCTTTATGTCCTAAGATCTAAGATCATTATTATTTTACTAATAAGATTAACTATTATTTTAATAGTTACTCTTTAAGTATTATAAAATTATTAAAAGCATGTGGAGTTAAATTATAATCTTTATCTATTATTTTTATAATATTCTAAAAACAAATACAAAAATTATATTCAATATAGCTAAGGCAGGCATGACTAGTATGAATAAATTATATATTAGAAAAAAAAGAATCACTAAAGCACTATCTCATCTAATATGAACTAAGTCATATTCAAATTTAGCTCTAAAATATTTATTGGCTAGTTTTATGAAATCAGACATATCTCTTAAATTATATATCAAAACAAGCTGGAATTTTACATGAAGATACTAGACATATGGAACTATGTTTTGGAAAATTTTAAGGAAAATAAAGTTCAAGAACATATTATTTCATAGGGTTGAAATTACTAGATAAACTAGACCTTTATGTACGGTTTAGGACATATTTGGAGCTGCATGTGAAATTTTGCTGCAATTCAAGTTGAGCTGGAAATTAGACATCTAAAAAATTTCAACCATACATGGTAGGTTCAATAATTCATCTAGATGAGAAAGAACGACGTGTTTAAAGTTAAAACTAAAAATCTGCTAAAAATATGTGAAATTAGAGATTCAGGCTACAAGGAGGAATTTTGGCATGAAAACTTTGATTTTATTATTCTATTTTATTTATTTATTAATAGTTATTTTTAATTTGGATTTGTTCTGACCCATTAAACATTGTTTAGAGGTTTATTTCATTGTTGGACTAATGTTAGTTAATTACTAGTTTAGACCTATTAGCTTGCAACCCAAAAGAGGTCCGTAAGGTTTAGTTAGAGAAGATTATATTATGTTTCTTTAGCTGCAAATTTCAGCAGCAAGTTGGAGAATAAACATAAGTTTTTCTTTTGTTTGTTGTGACAAAACAATCTTTCTTTGCAAGGATAAAGATTGTACACTGACTTATAAAGATTAATTGGATTTGTGATGGCATTTGCATACTTAAGGTTCTTACATACATTGTTATCTCTGGGTCCTAGTTTTTTTCAAATATCTTTGGTTCTTAGGTATAAGGTTACCTCTGGGTCAAGGTTCTATCGAACATGATTTTTGGATTTTTAGGTTGTTATCTACTTTGTTGGGGGTTGTTTGACTGCGAGATCAAGAGGTTCGCATCATTTGGTATCAAAACTAGGCTTAAAAATCAGGTTATATCCTTTATTTTCTTTTTGTTAGTTTCAGCTTCCTTAGCTTTCGTTGTCTTTAATTAGATTTTATTATTTTATGTCTAGAGCTTAGTTGTTTGCATCTTGGGTTATAAAAAAGGCCTTATTTTAGTTTGTTGTTTTCTCAAAATATGTCAATAGCATAAAGAGTAAAAAATAGAAAAAGAAAATAACATTCAAAAGTCACTTTTATTGAATCTACCACAATACACAAACAAGGGAGAATTTGGACCAAACCAATTCAGCTCCTAAGTGCACCCCATATAAAATCTGAGCTCATTTAGAGATTATTTGCTATAGTAACCAAGTTCGGGATTAAAATTTGTCGTACTAGGTTAGATTTTTATAGGAAGGGAATTTCAGGTAAAATAAATTCAAAAAATTCTTGAATTTTTATACTAGGTTTTAAGGTTCTAATCACATCTCATATAAAACTTAAGGTTGTTTGGAGTTCATTAGCTATAGAAACTAAATTCAGGATTGGAACTTGTCATAAGAAGTCTAATTCGTGTTAGTAATTTAAACATGTTTTGCTACTGTTATTTTTCAATTATGACATCATAATAACATTATAATTGATATATTTAGGTGCCATTTCAATTTTTTTATATAACATTTTTTTTCACGTTTTAAAAAACATATATTTTTTTTGTATAAAATCGTTTGTTACTCGTGAAATTATAATTGTAGTTGTCTTTGCTTGTTTTCATATTTTTCTTGCTTCTTGAGTCATATACAAATATTTGGATATACGGTTAAGGCTGTTGTATTTGGTCTTGATTTCAAATCCACAAAATTCGAAGAAAAGTGAGATGGGAGAAAAAAGGTGTAGAGAACATGTTTAAGTGAAATGCAAGAGGAGTGTAAACGCATGAGGAAGTGAGTCAGGAATATATATTTCTTGTCAACTAACCAATTTTCATATTCAAAGGTATCGAAGGCAAGCAATAACATGGCACCACAAAGAGGAGACAATGAAATTGTAACTCAGTTATGCATTATGAATCAACGAATGGATTAGATGGCCAATGAATTTAGAGATAAGTTGGAGAGGCAACATGTTAATGATAACAGTAGGGTTAGAATTAGGCCTAAGCGAAGAGAATTTAATGTTAGAATGGTTGTTAGGCGAGTTAACACTAATGTGAATGAATTTGTGGTTGATAATGCGGATATCCGTGATTTGGATTTTAAAGATGTGTCAAGAGACATGAGGAACATTTTATGCAGTAGCGAAATTGTTAGTTTGTAGGGAAAAAATATGGTAACAATTTTGGTCAGAGGAGTAATTATAGGTACCGGGACCATAATGTTAAGTTAAGTGGAGGTTTGGGTACAATTAACCTAAAAATACCGGCTTTTCAAAAAAAGAATAATCTAGAAGTTTATTTAGAATGGAAAAAGGCGGAGTGAATTTTTTTAGTGTTATAGTTATCCAGAACCCAAGAAAGTCAAACTTGTTGTGATTGCTTTTTCTGACTATGTCATTGTGTGGTGGAATGAATTTTATTGACATCCCGCAAGAAAACTATGAGAAACAAGTTAATACTTGGGATAAGATGAAATCCCTTATAAGGAGGAGATTTTTTCCTAGCCATTATTAAAGATAATTGTATCAAAGGTTGTAGAGTTTGAGTTAATGTATAAAGAGTGTATATGAGTACTTCAAGAAGATGAAACTTATTATGATTCAAACTAATGTTGATACAGATATGAAGGCTACTATAACTAGATTCATGAATGGCCTTAATCATGATGTAGCTCATATTATAAAGTTGTATCATTATATGGAGTTGAAGGAGATGGTGCATATGGCTGTGAAGGTGAAGAAATAGTTAAAATGGAAAGGTACCATTTAGCAAAGCGAACCATTAGGCCTTTCAAAACCTTGGAAGGCTAACACTAGGGATTGTCCATCACAATAGAATAAGGAGAGCAAGATTGAATACCCTAGACAGAAGAAAGACACCTCGGTCATTGTTAAAGGTAACAATGTTACTTGTACTTCGCGTAACCATGACATTATATGCTTTGTTGTTTGGGTTTTGGTCATATTGCTTCATGATGTCCAAACAAAAGAGTTATGATTATGAAAGCTAAAAAAAAGGTTAATACCAATTAGAAGGATAAAGAGGAAAAGATGCCACAATTAAAGGATACTGATGATGTTTGTGTTGAGTATCCGGTTGATGAAGAGGCACTTGTGGTGAGAAGAGCACTGAATATGCATGTCAAGGTGGATGATTCAGAAGGTCATAGGTAAAACATAATCCACACAAGATGCCATGTTCATAATAAGGTATTTAGCTTAATTATAGATGGTGGTAGTTGTATTAATATAGCTAGTATTGAATTTGTGAGAAAGTTGAACTTGCACACTGCTAAACACCCCATACCTTATAAATTATAGTGGTTGAATGATGGTGGTGAAGTGAAAGAAAATAAATGGGTATTGGTTGCTTTTTCTATTGGTAAATATTGTGATGATGTGTTATTTGATGTTGTGCCAATGTAAGTTGCACTAATGTAGCTCGTACTGAATTGATGAGAAATTGAACTTACACACTACCAAACATCTCATACCTTATAAATTACAGTGGTTGAATGATGGTGGTGAAGTGAAAGAGAATAAGTAGGTATCGGTTGCTTTTTCTGTTGGTAAATATTGTGATAAGGTGTTATAAATTACAGTGGTTGAATGATGTTGGTGAAGTAAAAGTGAATAAACAGGTTTTGGTTACGTAAATATTGTGATGAAATGTTATATGATGTTGTGCCAATATAAACTAGTCACTTGTTACTTGGTAGATCATAACAGTATAATAGAAGAGTTATGCATGATGGAGTGAAAAATAGATATTTCTTTGAGATGAATGAAAAACCTATAATTCTTATATCTTTGACTAATAATCAAATATACGAGGAGTAACTGAAATTGAAGAAGGAGAAGATGGTTGAAAAGGAGAGCTTATATATCAAGGGAACCTTCTTTCCTAAAAGGTTATTATTGGTGTTAATGATGATATTATTCTTCAACTTGGTACTAATTTGTTGACCTTAGAAGATGTTTTTCATAATACATATTTGAGGTTGAATCTTTTTTTAAAAAAGGGAGGATAAAACAAACCAAGGCAGGTTTGAATTTGACACTAAGATGTTTATTGATTAATTTTGCAAGATCATGCATATCTCTCAAACCATGCATCGAAACAAGCTGAAATTGTACAAGGAGATACTGGAGATATAAAAATTTATCTTAGTAAATTTTTAGGTTAAATAGGGTATGGGAACATATTATTTTAGAGGGTTGAAGTTACTAGATAAATCTTATCAAATCTGTCATATTGAACCTATGTTAATTAATTACTAGTTTAGGTCCATTAGGATTAGTTAAAGGATACCATATTATGTTTCTTTAAATGCAAAATTTTACAGCAAGTTGGAGAATATACATGAGTTTTTCTTTTGTTTGTTTATGGTAAAATAATTTTTCTTTGCGGGGACAAAGATCGTACATTGACTTATTGAAGATTAACTAGTTTTGTGGCACTCTTCACATACTTAGGGTTCTTAAATACAAGGTTATCTCTAGATCCAAGTCTTTTTCCAATACCTTTGGTTCTTAGGTATATAGATTGTCGTGACGTGCACAACGTCGAATGACGGAGTTGCCTCTTGAAATTAAAGGGAGTTTTTGGTTTAATCATAAAGTTATGATTATAGGGTTTAAGAGTTGACACCTAGTATTATGGTCACTAGAAAACCTAATGGTCTGCGAGAGTCTAGGTAAGGGGATTATTTGTGCAAGGAGAAGATGCATCGCCCCCAGTACACCCTACTTAAGGTAAGTTGTATTGTTGATTGATTGTTTTTTCAAGTTATGTTTCTATTTGTTAGTCTCATCTAAGTTACAAGGCAAATTTATCTTTGTGAGGAAGTCTCTACCTTATTGGATTAAATCTTAACCATTCTAAGACCCAGATTTAACATCACATTTATTTTATATTTTGTATCTTTAATACTTGAGGGTATACTTCATAGTATAATTTTATACTCCCAAATATTAAAGCCTACAATTAAATCCTGACGCTCTAAATAACAAATTAAATGTTATGGGATTTTTTGGTATTTTGGATAAACTCTAATGCATAATTATAAACTAGTTATGATATTCATTTTTCATTTCTAAAACATGATAAAAATGCATTTTTATCCTTTTTAGAAAATATGCATGAAAAACCTTTAGGATTTGACCCTTTGTATAAAAACAAAAAAATTTTTGTTTTTGAATTGAAAGTTTATTTTTGAATTTTTCTTTATTTGTTTTGAAATTTCAGAGAAAAATTAGATTTTTATACTGGGTCTGTGTCTTATAATATAAGTTTACGACTTGATATTAGATAAAATTATTGGAAAAATACACAAGGAACCCACAAATAACTTTAAAATGGTCCTTGAATTTATTAGTTTTTTTTATGGGCTGCTTGGGCCCAAGGTCCAAGCCCAACTCGGCCGAGTTGGGTTGGGCCAATTAAAGACCCAACAATCTCTTTTCTTTTTTATTTAAATGGTCTGGACACATGGCTGGGCCTAAATGGGTTCAACCCATTTATGTTACATGGTCACTACCTTAGCCTATTGACCATGTTAATTATCGTTTGTTGTAGAACAAATTCATGTTCTGCATGCGGACGATAATAATAGGAGGGAAGAGAGAAGAACCTGATGTAGAGGTGGTCTAACCTTTTTGCTGGGAACGTGGGTGATTTGGCCAAGGGAGGAGATGATGGCGTAGTGTTGTTCTCCACTGAAGCAAAAAATGAAGTTGCAAGGGTGTTGGGTTGTTGTTGGTCACGGTGTAGAGACTGAAGTTGCTGGAGTTCACGGTGGAGGAGCTAGTTGAAGTTACGGTGGAAAGGGAGAAGAATAAGGTTGGCAAATAAAAATACTGTGAAAATGCTAGTTTTTTGCTTATTTTTCACTCTAATTTCTTCCTTTTTAATGCCCGAAATTCACCCCTTTTTTATAGGAGGTGAAAGAGGGACATCTTGTTTTTATTGGAGATAAATCTTGAACCTTGATTCAAACGGGAAGGATCACAACCGTTAGCCCAAAGTCATCATCATAAGTTGCGAAATTTGGCTCCTAAATGTTGATCGCGTCAGCCTTTTTGAGGCAACACCGCGACGGCTATAAGGACAACCAGCCAACAAGATTTATGTTAGGGTGTAGTATAGTGTCAGGCCATTATAGTGGTGTCTTGTTTGTCATGTTTGGTGGAGAGATAAGATATGAAATGCCCTTAAAAAGTAACCACTCAAGCAACCTTTTAAGTTTAAAAGATAAAAGATAATGAACAACAGCTAGAAGATGTTTTGTACCAAAACAAATTGTTTTGATCAAAACCTACTGTTTCATTTAAATGAAATGATGTCGTTTTGATATCTTTAAGGTTTTAATTAGGGATTTTATTAAAATTCAATTTAGTCTTTTGGTTTTTGATTTTTTTAATTGCATCCTTAATTAACTTCAAACTTTTAATTTTATACGATTTTACCCTTGTCAAACTCCAATATCAACCATAAATTTCAGTGTCTTTTCATGTCGGTATTGGTCTTAGATTTATGCAAGTTGATTCTCAATTAACCATTAAACTTTTAATTTGCTTCAATTCCATCCCTGTTTTCAACCATATTGAGTTTTTGGAGTTTAACGCTTTTTTTTCTAAAAGGTCCTCCTCAGCTGTGAATTTCTTCAATTTAACCCTTAATTGACCGTAAACTTTGATTTTTCTTGTAATTTTATTCTTGATTTCAATTAATTGACCTCGTAAAATTTAAGTCTGGTCTTCTAAAATTCTAATATTTTTTATTAAGTCTAAATTGAGCTCTAAAATTTAATTTTTTATCAATTAAATCCCTAATAAAATTAATTTAACCCATTAAAAGTATAATTAAGTTTATAGATTTAATTTTTGTGCAAATTTCTCCGATAATTATTTAATTTAACTTTAAAACTGCATTTTTTTGGATACAATGATATATAATTAAACTCAGAAAACTCAAAATTTCATCTAAAGCTTCAGCTTAATTCTTCCAAGTATTTGAAATCCTTGGTCTTCTTGTTATTAAAACTTTTATTTTATGATTTTTTATTTTTATTATTTTTTTGAAAGGAAAAAAGTAAATTTGAAAGGTCAAACCCAAAAATGAGTTTTGGGAGAAAAAGCTCAAGAATGCAATATATAATCTTCAAATTGCATAAATAATTTGGTGATTCCCACTCACTTTAACAATTTAAATCCAATTTAACGTTCCTAAAAAATACGGTCCCACCCAGTAAAAACTAAGTAATGGGATGTGGAAAAGGAGAAAGCTATCCTCTCCCACGCAAATTAAAACCTTAACAGATCAAAGCTTGAATGATGCCCCAAAAAATTCAAAAATCACACCATTGCAGCTAAATATAACCTGGTCTGTTTGAACATATCATGGGTACCAATGAAAACAAATATCTGGCACATGTATTCTGTTAGCTTGGTAAACCCTACAAGAGAGAGCTTCATACATGCTCAAATTCATTCCCAATGAAACAGGCAAAAATCGACAAACATCACCAGCAAAAGTCTCACTTCTTAGTCGGAAAATATACATATATCTGTGATTCTAGCACGTAATCTTCTTCCAAAAAACTTGAAGAAAGAACAGTTAGGAGCTTAAACCTATACAACAGAAGAATTTTCTTGACTATTTTTGTTTTCTTTCAATATGAAAGTCAACTTGAACCACTTGAATTTCTTTGTTAGGTGGAATCAATGCCTTGTTATCTCTCTTCAACATTCAGAGCTCTGGTTTCAAATGCCCTGCTGAAAGCATTAGTATATACAGGTCAGGAAAACCGAAACAAAAGTTTGTTGAGTAGAGATTATAAGAACTGCTGATTACCATTTGGTCCTAAACTGTCAACAGCTGAACTGGAATCAAATCCCATTTGGAAAAAGCTCTGGAGCTCGTTATCTAATGCAGCCTACACATATGGAAACAATTCCAAGGATAAGTTTTTGATGAGCAATTGATTCTGCAGAGCATTTGCAAAGATACTTCACTTACATGATGTGCAGGAGAAAATTGTGGATTGGAGTTTAGAATGCCCGGTATACCAGGTTGAAAAATACCATGTGAATACTGGTGTGAGTTTATCCCAGGACTGAATCCTAGAATAGCTGCATTGCCACCACGTGGAGGAAGGATCTGGATGGAAGGGAAACCTATTAGACTTCATTCAAAGAAACATATTTGAAAATTGTGTTGAAATTCTTTCACCACATAAACCTTGCTTACATCTTTAGATTGAATCTTCTCAACATCATTGTACAGTTCTGGATTTACAGTGGCTAGTTTCATTGACAAAAACTGCAATAGCAGGCAACATATCAGTGACTTTTAGTCATGTGAAAGCACAAATGGATTCAGTAATTTTAAATTTATCATGTAGAACTCCTGGTGTTTACATCTTTCAATCTAGTATACTTTGCAGATGTCATTCTTGTAAAAAAGGTAGAGCTGATTCTCTTCTATTTGATTACAGGAATCACAGATTATAAATCACTGTCCTTTATGGGCAATATATCCCATGCACCTCAGTTGGACTACAGAAATAGTAAGACCTTTTGCAGAGCCTAAAAACCATATACTTTATGGGCAATAATGAAGGTGCATTATTGTGTTTTTCTAGAGGTTAGAGCTAAGCTCCATTTCAAACTAGCAAGCTTATGATGTGGCTAGTGAACATGATGAGCACAAATCCACATGACAATTTCATAGACAATAATCTAAATCTTAGAACAGCATACCTCAACCTGCTGTTGCAGTGATTGCACATAGTTGATGATCTCATCAAGCATCACCGCCTTGCCAGTAATCTAAAACAATGATCAACACCAAACTAATCAGCATCCTGTTTTTTTTTAAAATCAAATAAATAATTTCCATAAAAAAAGGCAGACCACATTTAAGTACCTTATTGCATCCTGGAACAAGTTCTTGTAGCATTCTCATCCGCTCACTAATCTTTTCTCTCCTAACCTGCAAAAAGACTTATATGTTCAATATGAAAATGAGCCAGGTCATTTTACGATTGTTAACACTCTATAACGAGAAGGTACCCTCTCTGCAAGGCTGTGGCTATTGGTAGCTTGACCTCTTCTGGCTCTTACATGAATGTAATCATCTTTAGGATCTTCCCCACTTTGAAGATTGTGTTTAGCTTGTTTAGCTACCTGTTTGCCACGCAAATTAGCACCACAGTTTTGTTCAATTTTTTGTTTCTTCTCATCCAGTTCTTTTGCAATATCAGAACTCTCTCCAGAAGGATCCTTTTGAAACTCTCCTTCAGCATTCTATATTCAACAACAAAAGATTCAAGAATTCACAAACTTGGAAACACACAATTACAATGCTGCAGAATCTTTAACATGCTAAATTAAAAGAGTAGACCTAATTCAAATTACCTTGTTTGGATCAAAAGGAGAATTGGACTCGGCCACTAGTCTTCTTCTCTTTCCATTTGGTAAGGCTCCTATAGTTGTCTCTTCGGATAATTGCTGATCTTCCTGACGTTGTGCACCATGTGCAGTGCTCTCATTGTTTGCCTCCTTGTAATTTGGAGGGCACCCAGCATTAACAATCTGGCCACACTCAGTTAGGCCAACAGAGCCAACCATTTCTGAGAAATTCCCACTTCCAAAGCCAGGAAACTTTGGCACCAGCTCAACAAAGCCTGAATCAGATGGGTAATGAACAAGGTGGCTCGTGTTACTAATTCCTGGGTTTTCCATTACAATTGGGAAAGGAGAATTGGAAAATTCACTTTGAGACCCTGTCGATGAACCACCAAAATTCCCAATCTGGCTAAGTGAAACAACTGGATCCCAAGCAGAAACATAGAAGGGGTTAGTGTTCATTCCTGAAGATGGACATTTCATAACACTCTCAACTCTATTTTGATATCCCAAATCACCATTGTTATCACCGCTACCATCCATGTCCTGGGACTCAAAAGCTAAACCCCCAAAGCCTAAAGAATCACCTATATACGTGATTGAGGAGAAACCCCAAAGCAACAGTCAGCGAAGACTAGTGCTAAATCTATCAAAGTATATAACAGAAGGAACTATATATGTGGTCATATCTTGGAGGACTCAGCAAGGAACAAGTAACCTTGGCAGCTTTATAAAACTGTGAGGGTGCTATAAAGTAAAAGAAACCCCACGCAGCAGCATTCCATAGACAAAGTGAAAAAAGAGATATCCAATGTAACATGCATAAAATCTACCCAGCACCAGCTACATACTTCAATATTTGAAAGAACCCTACGATCAAGCCTTCTCTAATTTGCAAGAGATAAAAAATTGGAAAATGCTTCCTACAGACAACAAAGTGAACCTTTCAGAGCATAAAGTAGACACAGACAAACAATGGCATTAGCTAACAAACAGCTCATCAAAAGGAAATCAGATTCCCTTTTTTTCACTTTTGTTGGACTAGAAAAAAAATTTCACCTTCTCCACACATTTAAGCACCAATACATTGATCTTGTTACCCTTGAATCTCTTCAATTAAGACCTAAATTCAAGATGATCACCACAAAACTTGAAGCAATGAACTCGGACTGAGCAAAATGGTATCTTGAGAAAGTCTTAAAAAGGAAAAGACAACAAGTTCCAAGTTTTGAGAATTAAAGACCAAACAACCCCAAGAACCCAGAAAAGGTACGCTTTCAGACACCCTTTCCCAATATTCTCAGATGAGTGTCCAGAGAAGAATCAATTTCTGCCTGAGTCATGCAAGAACTGAAATTAACTGATTTTCATTCACGGTCTCCTAAATGGGTGATTTGAGAGTACCCTGAAGAGCATCAAATGCTTCCTCAAATAGACAAGAAAAAACCAAAATTCACCAAATGGGCACTTCTCCGATCAGGAAAAGAAGCATCAAATTCCAACCTTATTGATAGATCACAGGTGACAAGTAAAGGAGACCTGCGAAGCTAGAGAAACGGAGAGTGTGAATACAAAAGTAAAAGAGAGAGGGGAGTGTCTTGGCCTCTTGGGTTACCGGGTCGAGTTAACAGGTGACAAGTACGATTTTAAAAGAATAAAGTTACTAACTACTGCCCCAACTGCTCCTGCTGCTAAATTATTACAGAACCTGGTCCAAACCATTTTCCTGTTTTTCAATGGTTGGTAACCTTAAAGAAAAAAAAAATCATTAATGATAAAAATGAAAAATTAGTTTTAAAGAAAGGAAAGTAATTTATTTTTTATTTTTTTTATTTAATTTAAAATAATTTATAAAATTAATTTTTTTAATTTTATCTTTATGTAATTGTTTTTTATCTTTCTGATTCTATATTTATTTATTTTTATTTAAAATAATTTATAAATTAGATTTTTTTTAATTTCATCTTCTCTCTACATTTTCATTTATCAAATTTTATCTTTATTTTTTCAATAAACTTGAAAAAAAATAAAGCCTGAATTCCAACTCATTTTTTATGGTATAGACAACACTGAAAATTATTTTCTAACTTATTTTTTTTATATTGTCAAACATAAAAAAAAAATAACTCAATTTTCAAAAATTAACTTTCCATAAAAATTATATTTTCCAAAAGAATCTATTTTTCTATAAATAAACATGGCTTAGAAATAGGGAAGATAATTTAATTCAAATGAAATGGATATCAACTTGAATGGGTGAATATTTTTTGGATTTGATAGATAATGGGTAATGTATAAATATTGTCAAACCCAACTTAAAACCTGTCCAAATCATATATGTTAACTATTTTATTTTTTATTAATTAATAAATAATGGACTTGAAATCTGACCAATAATTTATAAATATTTAAATTTTTTATTTGATGAATAATAAATAAAATATAAATAATAAGAAATTAGATTAATGGAGATACTTATTATCATCCTATGTAGAAACCACTTTACTCGTAACTTTTTTATTATTATATTTTAAAAAATTATAAAAACCCTGCACAGTATACTTTTCTTTTATAGAGACAAACAAAAATATAGTAAATGATTTCTCTGAGAAAAAAAATTGGATTGGAAGGGGTTCCTCTCTTCAAGTCCAAGCTTTGCTTGCTTGTTAGATTGCTTGCTTCTCTGACATGTATATATATATATATATATATATATATATTATTATTTTTCCTTTTTACCGACACATTTGCCAACTATTCTAACAGACCTCTTTTCTGCTACACACTCATCTTTCCCGGTGCCATCTACCCCTCATTTCATATTTTTTAATTGTTTGAGAAATGGCATTATGCACTTGAGGTCCATCATTCTCCATCAGCCCCACCACTCTCCTTCAAATTGTTTCACGTGGCCCCATCAAATCCCTCTTCCCATACTCAAACAATCAAATCAACATTTTCAGAATGATCTTAATTTAGAGTTTTTAACGGATTTTCATGTTTGAAATTATTTTAAATATTAAAAATTTAATTTTAAATGGTATTTAAATTCCAAAAATAGTATAAAATTAAATTAAACATTAACTCCCGATCTATTATATTAAAAACAATTAATGTTAAAATTGACTTTTCAAAATACTCATCTTTTGGGTAAGATAGAAAAAAAAAATTAATTCAATGATGGAATATTTCTTCAAAATATATGAATTCAATTTTTTAATCAATTAAATACTTTAATTGAATTTAATTATTATAAAAAATTGATTCTAAATAGCTTATAAAAGTTTAATCACCAATAAATATTTGGTATTAAGTTTTTTTATATTGGAAAGACAGTGGGTTCAAATTCTTCCATGTTTTGCTTATTATTAATTATTGAGATTAACCCATAATCAAGAATGGTAATGGATACCAAAGTGTTGAGTTTTTCTATATCTATACTGTATTTATTATTTATCGGGCATGGAATTTAAACATTTATATTCTATCTATTGAGTTTCAACTATTTATTATCCAACTATTATTTATTATTCAATATAAAATAAAAATGTGTGTGTGTTGAAGTATGTATATATATATTAAATGATTAAGAGTGTTTTTGGCATTGTGGTAGCGATTGCTTTTCAAATAGCTTTTCGTGTCGAAATACATGCCAATGATTTTTTTTTATTTTTTAAAAATCATTTTTAACATCAGCACATCAAAACGATCTAAAAAGTACAAACCGAATTCAATTTAAACAAAAAAAAAATTTGAATTTTGGCAAAACACCGTTTGGACCGCAATGCCAAACGGTGCCTATAAGTTATAAATGTTACACATGTATGTGAATTATGTAAATATTAAATTTAAAAATAAAGAAATAAACTTTCTATATATAAATATATATTTCCAATTAGGTTTTTGGGTATGAGTTACAATATAAACCAAAATATGTATTTACAACTAACTAGTTTTTATATAAATCAAAAGAGTTGCCTTTTAATTGATGGTTGTTTTTTACGTGATTATCAGACAAGCCACGATTGTGCGGCTATGATTAGGGGACTCTAAAGAAAGTACTGTAGGTGAAGAAAGCAGAAGACAGTTTCACCAGATATATATATTTTAATTTATCAATTAACGCCTGCAGCAATCTTTCTTCTTCTTATTATTTTTACTTTTGGAGGCTCTGGCAGATGGAGAACACAAGGAATAATGGAATCTAATCATCAGTTTTACCCTCTTGTCCTGGTACAGTTTCCAGCTGTAGGTGAGAGTGTATGCCCAAAAAAAAAAGCCTCTCGAGTCTCGACTAACCAAACCTGGTCAAACCAAATAATATGGTCAACTTCAAGTCTGGCTGTGACCTTGCTGGAATTTGGTAGTCTAATGTAATCCGAAATTAATTGCTCGAGAAGCGTAATAATGCTGTGCGAGACAAATGATGAATGAATTATTTGCATGCTAAATATTCGTTTGTTTATTATTAAAAGGAAAGGTGGAAGATGAGGGAGTTTCAATGTAGCTTTATATACATCTTATCGTGAATTATTATAGTAATTATTATTATTATTATTGGATGGCTTAAATTTAAATCTTAAATTTAGAGATATTTAGATTTTTTTTTTACTCGATGGTTATTAAAAGAATATTTGAGGATATATATATCTTTTTAAATTTTTAACTCAGAAAAAATATTTTTTCACTCCTAGAATCAACAAAATTTAAAATTATTGACTAAAAGCTTTCTTGGCTCAATATTCATAATGGTAAAAAATATTTTTTTTGCCCTTGAAATAATAATAATAAAGAATGGCTGTTGAATAAAGGTGTTTCAGGTTTTTTTAATTTTTATGTATAGTAAAATAACTTTTTTTTATCTAAAAAGACAAAAATTAAGCTTTGTCTTTTAGGAGTATTTTCATATGGGAATTTTGTGTAATTAAGATGACCATGAAGGTATTTTGATATTTTTCAGATTTTATATAACATTAGATATGAAAAGTAATGATAAATAATAATTGATTAAAAAGATAATAACTATGTATATTTTTTAAAATTAAACAGATGTAATTTGGAAATGCTATATTTTATTGTAATATAATTTTGTAATTAAATTATGTTCACCTATCAAATTTAATTATGAATGTTGTAATTAAAGAAGTTGTGTTTTTTTTTTTGTATGCATTATATAAATTGTGATAATTAAAGGTTCATCCATTTAAGTTTTAGATTTCCTTTTGGTTATAATTTAAACTTTTTTACTATTTAATTTTAATTTTATTGAATGAATGTTGAAGAAAA
Source organism: Populus alba x Populus glandulosa (assembly GCA_033617975.1). Lineage (NCBI taxonomy): Eukaryota > Viridiplantae > Streptophyta > Magnoliopsida > Malpighiales > Salicaceae > Populus > Populus alba x Populus glandulosa. Next base: position 13,547,025 of record CM066147.1, on the reverse strand, counting down.
TAAATATTGTTGTGATAATTAAATTATAGGTTCATCCATTTGTCCAGATGGTGGGACAAATGATATTTGAACTACTAGCAGGTCGTGAATATATTAGATTTTAAATAGTAATATCTCATAATCTTAATATCTAAAAATACATTATTTAATATACATTGGATTTTAAGCTTCAAGATATCTTTATAGCTTTTTTTATAATTAAATAAAAATATTTGACTCTTGATTTATAGTGTATTTGGAAACGCGATGTAAATTGTGTTTTTTTAAATTTTGATTTTTTTTAAATAAATTTTTTTATATAATTTTAGATTTTTTTAAAATGTGTTAATGTTAAAAATAATTTTTAAAAAATTAAAAAATTTTATTTTAATATATTTTTAAATAAAAAATATTATCATTATCACGATTCTAAATATACCCGACAACGAGCTGGTGTAAACTTTTAAATGGTGTGGGATTGAAGTTGATTTGATCATGCGGATCCCACGTGAAGAGGACTTCACAGTCAGAGTAGGGAGATATGATGATTGAGATGGGGTACCTAACTAATCTACGTGGGTACTCACTCCCGGAGAAAATCATTTTCATGTACGTTGTTGTTGGCGTTATTATTACCTTAGATATGCCCCCCTCTCTTTTCTCACTTGCAGACATGATATCATGCAATTAATATTTTATAAATCAATATTTTTTATAATTACTAGATTTTTAGTACAAGCTAAGTTAGGAGTTAGATATTTTTTTAATCTTAAAAAAATATAAAACCATCAAGAAATAAAAAAAATCTGATGTACACTAGATTTCACATGAGATATTGAGATGAATGTGTGAAAAGAGATAAGAAAACATCTGCTATCTAATTTTATAATAATTAGAAAATTTAACTTGTTTATATAAATCTTGAGTACGAAATTGATTATATAATATAAAAAATAGATATCACCTTATATATTCTATTTAAAATAAGCTACATGGTTATATAATTTTAATAATATATGTATTTATATAATCTATCTAAGACAATATGTTATTTGAATAATGTCTTTATTATTTTTTAAATAACATCCAAAGAACATGATCCGATGTTAGACCTTACCATTTCCGGAGTTATTTTGATGAATAATAAGATTATATTAATTGAACTTATAGTCTTGGATATGATCATAGAACATTTCATCCTTGGTTATTTAACATATAATAGGATCGTTTAATATATAAAATTAAATAACTATTGTTATATAGTTATGGTCTCTATACTAGATAACAACATTGGATGGGACCCAATATTGAACCATTCCATCTTGAGTTATTTAGTAAATGATGGAAACAATAATGCATGAGAATTATTATGGTTTGAAAAATTAATGTTTTTCATTGAGTATTGCCCAAAAAAAGGATCCACCATTGGATCATTTCATCATGGGCTACTTAATAAATAATAGAAATATCATATTAATTTAAAAAAAAAAAACAAATTTGTGAGATGAAATGATTATGTGATGACCAAAATTTTTATTACCTAATGTCTTAGAGATTATGTATTAATAGATACCATCATTCATTTATCAATATTTGAAGAACATGATCCAATATCAAATCATATTATTCTAGATTGATTAATAATTAATAAAAATAATTAATTCATCAATTATATATTAATTAATCCTGTTAATTGATAATTGACATCCGTAACATAGGGTCTAATACAAGACCGTTCTATCTTAAGTCAATTAATAATTAATAGGGAAAATTAATACAAATATAGTTTTATTATTATCTTACTAAAGTCTTTTTATATGTATATCTCTTCATAATCAAAATAAAATAATATAGTTATATCTAACCATCATCTCATTCACCTAACCAATAACAAACCACACATCTTTCATGGTTTTAGTTTCTAAAGTCACATAACCAACTCAATCAAAATCAACATATTACAACTTTCTAAAATCAACTCATCTCATCCACCGAACCAACCAATAAAAAAGAAAACAACCTACACATCTTTCATGACCAACTCAATCAAAATTAACAAATTACATCTATTTTAAAAGGCACATATTATCCATATACATTTAAAAAATCATATCTTAATCTCTTATTTTAAACTCACAAACATATCCTTCATTGTTAGATATAACAACTAAACTTACATGTTTATAATTTTGAAAATTGATAACAAGTAAAGACCATAATCAAACAATGGTATTATTCATTATCTAAATTTCCACATAATACTTATAACAAGGTCATTTCTATAACGAATTCAAAATCAATCTAATTTCTCATCATCTTAAGATCATATTTATATATTCACAACCAAAACTAATTTCTCTTTAACAATTTTTAATTTCATCAACAATTCCTTACATAATCCATGATTACTATTCAAAAAATCATCTCATTTCCAAATCATTGTCAATATCATGTTCACACAACTTAATTAACATCAACAATTTTCAACCTTATACATCATTCATTTTATTCTTTCCAAAGCAACAACTCAATCATTAATTTTAAATTATAGAACCACTCAACTTGATCATAACTCCAAGAATCACAACAAAACCATAATAAATCTAACATCCTCATATAACTTTTATTATTTCAAAGAACAATATCCTACTCACTCAAATAAAATTAAAACCAAATCAAGTCATATTTAATTTCACAAAATCAAACAAAATACTCAATAAACTCAACAAACCCATGGTTCCACAACATAAACCTAATTATTCAACAATCAAATCTTTAATCAAATCCTCTCCTAATGTTTGATTATGTTCAATATTCATGAAAACTATCATAGATAAATATCTCAACTACACAATTAATCTTGATGTTAAACAAATATTTTTAAACACCACTTCCAAATCAAGCACACAAATCATGAAAATAAAAATACAAAAATGATTCATAAAAATCAAATTTGAGAGGTCATGCTTTTAGAGCTTGAGAGTTAGACCTTTAATGAATACCAAAAGAGAACTAAGGATGTTGGAAGGGAAAGGTGTTGTTATTGCTCTTAGTTGAAACAAGAACCATTACTCACAATTGAAAGCACTGTTGTTCTTCATGGTTAAGACAAAGGCTACTGCTTACGGCTGAAAATTTTAGTTATTGTTCCTGACCGATGCTGGTGTTGTGGTTGTTCTTGGCAGAAAAAAAGGCTTGTTATTGCTCCTGACTGACACAGGTGGTGCCACTATTCTCAGCTAAAACCAAAACTATCGTGGCTATTGTGAATGAAGATGAAGAAGTGGATGTGGTTGCTGTGATGCTTATTGTTAGTGAAGATAAACTTCTGTTATCTTCAAGAGCTGGAGAGTCATGGGTGTTTTAGCTATTTGTTGGTTGTTTTTTGAATTTTAGGAGAGTGTTTAGCTAGGTGTGAGTGGAGGGATTGGGGCATGAGGGTCTAGCCATCAAAATTAAACTATACTACTTAAAATATTCTAATCTCTAAATTTTTCTATACCCATTTACTATTTTTTTGATTCTCTAAAACTTTCTATCACTTTCTAACTTCTTTTATATATATATATATATATATATATATATATATATATATATATATATATTCTCTCTTAAAACAAAATGCGTTCCCTATTTCTTTGTTTTTTTTTGCATTTCAAAATATTTTCTAAACTAGTCCTTATTTTTCAATTACATTTTCTCACTAAAAAAATTCTTTTTATTTGATTGATTTGAAAAACTTGTCAATACAAAAACAATAAGCAAAATAGTTGAAACTTATAAAATGACAAGAAATTGTTCAAATTGCATTGAAAATATATATATTTTTTAGAAGTTTGGTATTTCTTTAAGTTTTTGAAATTATGTTGAAAAGGGGGATAAAAAATGAGTGATGATAGATGTCACCTCTTTACAATATTTAAATTTACGATGTAAAGATATGGAAAATAAATATTTTTCTTTGACTTTGTATAGTGAGTTTAGTAAAGAAAGAGAAAGACCACACACAAAAAATATAAAAATAAATGGATTTAACTTGGGATTAATATAAAGAATAAAATGGTCAACTTGGGATCCATGTGAATGAAATGATCATCTTAGGATTTTTACAGATGAGATTAACTTGATAATTAGGCACAACTAAACATTAGGAATAAAAAACAAATAGCAATGCAACTTATCTCAAGTATAATGTTTTACGATGATAATATCATTCCTTTAACATAATCAGTCTCTTACTTTAGATCTCTAAAGACCAATTAGGTTTCTTAATGATTATAATACTAGGTTGGGACCCTTTTTTCCTTTCTACACATTCCACTCACTTTTTTATTAGTTTATTGTAATGTTAGAAGCGACAATAACTATATCTAAAAAAAAAACCAACCTGTTTATTAACAAACTAAAACATGAGCTTTCCAACTCATCCTCTCATAATTTCCTATTCATAAGCATTATACTTGTATATGATTTCCTTCCTGGTCCCTCAAGGTTTTTTTTTTTTTCTTTTTAAGTTACAAATTCTTTCAATTTAGTCATTAAAATTTCTTTTGTTTTTATCCCATGTTTTTCATTCTCTTTAACTTTCATTTTTGCTCATGCATGTGGTTTAAAAAATTATTTCAGAATTTAATTACATGATGATTTTGTGTAGGTGATTTTTAAATTATTGCAAAAGATAAAATTAAAAGAATAAGAACTAAATTTGAAATTGACAATAATTGGTAGTCTTTTCTCTTTGTTTACTATTTAAAAGATGCGTAAATCTATACTTTAGTCTCTTAATTTTAGTTTTTATTTTATTTTTGTCCCTTCTATTTGTAGATTCTTTGTTTTGATCTCAAACTTCTTTTTTTTTTTGCATTTATGTCCCTAAGTCTTGAAATAAGATAAAGAAAGTCATCGAAAACTTTTAAGGAAAGAGGAAACTTGGTGGCTGGATTTCAACCACCAATAACTTTAGTTTTGGCGTCTATGAATTTGTCTTCAATAGAGAAAATTAATGTAGGTGGTTTTCACCTTTAATGATACCAAAAAAAGTGGATTGCAGCTCATAGTTTTTTTTTTTTTTTTTTTTTAAGATTTCAAGGCAAATTGTCTTCAAGAGAGGAACTTAATGTAGGTGGTTTTCATCTTCAACGATACCAAAAAAAATTGGATTGGAGCTTAAAGTTTTTTTTTTATTATTTGATTTTGAGATTTTAAGGCAATTGGAAAGGGTTATAGAGGTTTATGGTACCCCCATGGTTTTATCTAAAAAAAAAAAGGGTCAAAATATAGGTTTTTAGGGAACTTGATCTTCCAATCATTGAAGACACCTTCAACAATTGGAAAGGGTGATAAGCAAGTGATATGTCATCCGCCCAAGAGATCAATGAGCGTTTGCCGTATTACAAAATAAATGGGATAATCGACTTAATATAATAAGAATAGAAACTAGATGTGTGGGTCTGGGTTTCCAAGATCAGGTGCGCTTGAGTTTCATTTAGGTCAGGCTCAAACATTTAGCCCATGGGTGGCTGACCCTTTATTTTTTTTTATCCCTTTGTTTTTTTTTTTTTTCTCTTTCACACTTTTTATATAAACTTATTTAAATGATGTGTAGACAATTACCCAATTAATTATACCATTTGTTTTCTAAATGATATTAGCATATTTTATGGTAACATTAATAATTGCTTTCTAAAAAATTATTTATGAATCTAATATATATATTTTTTAAATACAGATGAATTATATATATTTTAAATTTTTATTATAAATATTTTATATAATATTAATCAACATTATTATTGTTATATTTTTTAATACATTCATGTTAAAATTAACAATTTATTAATTTAATGTTTTATTTTATAAAAACACATTTTTAAGATTATAATAAGCTTTTGTTTAGAAAATAAAGCTTATGATAAATAATATTTTGTTAAGAAGGAAGAAAACATTAACAAGGTAAAGAGTATGAGTAATTGGCTATTAATGTAATTTATTATATCAATAAGGGGTTAACGATGTCAAGATACACTACAACTCATCAAAGATTAAATATAGTAATAAAGTACATGATTAGTAAAAATGTCAAATCCAAAAAGGATAATTGCTAAAATCCTCACGGGATATTTATACACAATTTACTCATCGTAGATCGTATGAGGATTTTATAGGGTGATAATTCTTTCATGTTGATAACAATGTGTTGTGATGTACTTTATGCTAGATCAATGGAGATTGTTTATTTCATTGATGAATATTTTGTGGTTGAGGAGGGAGCCAATCATGATATTTTTAACTGTTGACATGTTTCATGCAAATTGGAATATATTTCTTGAAACAAGCAACAAATATACTTGATTGATGTGTCGTGTGACATGTACTTCAAGAATCTATTTGAAAGAGGTCTCATCTGGTCGTATTTGGTAGGAATGTTATTGCTTGGGCCATAGCATGAACAATGTGGGCATTGTTTAGGTTGCGGCCTAAACAGTGTGTTAAGCCACCGTTTGGGCCAAGGCCCAAATAATGTGATGGCATCATTTAGGCATGAGCCCAAATGATGTGGTATTATTTTTTATTTTTACCATTCATCATCATCCATGTCCTCCAATGAAGATCAATAGAGGCATGCATAGAAGAGAGGTAATCATAATCTAGTTGTTTTAGAATCAAAAGCAGAAAGGTTGTTCTTAAGGAAACAAAAACTATTGATACTTATTATTTGACATAACTCATTAAAGCCCATGATGGCACCGAAAAAGATAAATATTTTACAAGTCAGTATGAATATATAAAGTTAGAAAGAAGGATGCAAGGAAGCTTATTCTATTTTCACCCATAAAAAGGAGAGAAGAAACACTTACCTTAATATAAGATTATAGTATAATAATATGAGTTATTTTTTCATAAACTTTTTTATTGGATCTCTTGCATATAAATTATTAGTTGGAATAAAAAATGTCAATTACATTATTTATTTGACTATGTTTCTTTGTCTCCATCTTAAATCACTCCAACAATGTATAAAAAGTACACAAGATGGATTACTTAAATAATTTGTTATCATATAACCTTTAAATAAATAAATAAAAATCAATTTTTTTCAAGTGGACATTCTATAAAATTAAAAGTTAGAGACATAATTACTGGTTTATGCATAATTCACATTGCATCTTAATTATATGCATGTACCACATCCAAATCAATTAATTGAACTCTATTGTGTATATGTTTAAAAGGTATAATGATTACTTTGAAGTTGAACTTGCTTATTGTTGAAGAAAATGATAAAGAGCATCTTTAGGTTTTCATATAGGAACTCATGAATAGAAACAATCTCTGAGGTTTGTTCATCTAGTAGAAATAATAATATAAATTTCATGAGTAGAGATTGAACTGAACTATGACAGGATTCATCATTTGAGTAGGAATTCCTTTAAAATTAGGAGTCCTCTATGATTTACCTGCTAAAGGAATAAGAACAACTCTTGTTTACGACTCTATTGCCATTGAATTTATAAAGTTTTCTACTATCATAGATAAAAGAAATGGCAACTTAAAGGAAAGTAGTTGAAAGAGAAAATGTCTATCAATTACATGATTTTAAATAGTTAAAATGATATATAAGGAGTTGTAGTAGTAATAATAATAATAGTAATAATAAAAGAGAGGGCAAGAGAAACATCCCAAACCCATACAATATGCCATATGCTTTGTTAGTCTAGGTTTAGGCATCGTTTGTTTTTGCAGTCCAACTATGTTTTTTAAAAATGTTGAATTTTTTTTTTTTGCTTCAATTTTTTTTTTTAGATCATTTTGATGTGTTAATGTCAAAAAAATTTTAAAAATAAAAAAAATTATGATTTCGATGCATTTTCAAAAGAAAAGTTTTTTGAAAAACAATTTCTACAATAATGTCAAACACTACCTTAGCTGAATCATGGGATGTGTACAACATATTAGAACAATTACATGGATTTTGGTTGAGGGTGCTAGTTCAAAGAATTGGATTACGGTGGTGATAGAAAAGGATTACATTTTTAAAAATATCTATCTGTTATATCAAGTTTGTTTACTATATCCTTATAATTGTTTTTAATCATGTGTGAGATATTTATTATTTAATATTCATATTCATATTAATACCTTATATATATAGTATTTTATTTTTTTATTAAATTACAAATAATAGTAAATAATGGATAAAGTATGAATAAAAAAACCGATATTTGGATACCCATTATCATCTCTACACATCAATACAATTTTAAATGATCTTTATAATATTAAGAAACATTCAAGCTATAAAAATACTTTTATTTTAAATTCAAAAGGTTCAAAGTTTTGAACTTTTAGATTCAAACCATTAGGAGTCTTAAAAGCTGCTATCATCAGTGTTGGAGATGACACATGATAAGTGTGGCAAAAAACTGACAATAGGAGGTGAAATCCTTCGACAAACAAATATAGATGGTCGTATGAAAAACTCAGTTATTTTCAAAGCATCAATCTCTTAGAATGAGGGTACTTAAGGTAATTCCCTTTTTTTTTTTTTTCTGATAGTAAAAACTCTAATACATCCCTATATGTTTCAATATTATCTTTTTTATGATTTTTTTTTAAAATTAGCATAATTAATTAAAAATGTTGGTGGAATAACACAATTGAATTTTTTTGATAAAATATTACAGTTTGTGTCGCAATTGGATAACATGACTTTTATAACCCGTCACTATTTAAAATAACATAATTTTTAAAAATTATTAAATGGGCATGAGAGAGGAGAGGAGAGAAAACAAAGAAATAAAAGATCCTAAAGATACATAGTTTTGATTATGACACCATTTGTACTGTCAAAAAAATCTCAATAAAACGAATCTAGCAATGTCGATCAAATTTATCAACGATTACCCGAGTGAATTACACTTGCTGCAAAAATACAAATGGATCACCCTCCATCTATGGACAGCAAGTATATCCTACTTGAATTACTATTGATTACTTTTATTGAGATTTTTTTAATTCTGTTAGTGATGTTATAATTAGAGTTTTAATATTTCTTTCTCTTTTTTCTTTTCTATTTAATATTTTTTTTAAAAGGAAATCGCTATTCCCGGTGGCAACAAGCTATAAAAGTTGCATTTCTAGTTATTTTGCCAGTTTTTTTTTTAAATGTGCTAAAAATATAAAAAAATATAGCCCTCTTTTACATGGAAAATCGCAGTGGAGATTCCGCTGGCAATCTTCAGTGAATTCTAAGAATTCCCTAGTGGTCAACTTACAGAGATAATTTTACAAGCCCAACAACAAGCCCATGCTTTACTTTTTAGCTTAAGGGTGTTCTGACAATGATACTGAATGCCTTCTGCTTCTTGAAGGAGTAGATTTTGTCTCCTCTGCAGTGGCAGAATCCGATGTATCGGAACTGCTAATCTCACCATTTCGCTCTTTGTTTGACCACAGCTTCGAAAAGATCTTTGACATGACTAAACCTTTCAGTTTACCAGCTGCAACTTTTTCAGCATCATTTTTGGCACCACCACCATTCAAATTTCCATCGCTGCCACTGCTCCCTAGCCTTAGAGCAGCAAGTTCTCCTTTCAAAGCCTTGACATCTTCAGCTGTTGGCACAGCATCCCAGTCCTCCTCTGTATTGGTTGTCGATCTTGAGCTCCCATGAGACCCACCCGGGAGCAAGGCCCTAATAGACCCAGGTTGTTCTTCAGTGCTGTTGTCTACAGCTAATGTTGCTTGCCTAATCTGTTCAAAGAAGAGAACCTGTACAACAACTCGCAAGGGTAACCGCTCATTTTGAACAGCATGCACGCACGCGTCTGCTGACAACTTCCTGCAATCCATCAACCTACAAATTCTCTTTCTCTCACTCTTGCTGATCCCAGGGTGTTCCTGTACCCACAATAACAATCAGTCTTGGCACTTACAAACCACCATTAAAATTCCAGAGATCATGTGTAAGTGGTGATCTCGCATCTACCCAGGGATTCACGTACACACAATGACATAACTGCTTATGTGCGTATCTCAACATGTATATTGAAGTGAGGAAATGATCAATAAGTGATGCTTGTATAAAAAATGAAATTTTAGGAACTTACCTTAAGATACATATCGATGGCGCGGTACAATCCATCGTGTGATGCTCTCCCAAAGCTTGATACCGTGTTAGCAAGATCGACAAACTTTGAGAGAGGTAAATTGGGATCTCGGGCAATTTCAGCAAGATAACCCTCGACCAGCTTTGCCACGAGCACTTTGGAAGCATCTGATGAAAGCTTTGGGCTTCTGTTGTCCTGGAAGTCACTGTCTACAAGAAGAGCATTCTTAGCATTCTGTTCATGAGCCACAAACTTCTCTACTAGGCCTTGCACAATATCAACACTATACATTGTTGTTTCCCTTGTAGAAGATTGAATCAAAAGATCAGCCACTGTAACCTCATCGAGCTGTTGACTTATTCTTCTCATCAATTCATTCCTTTCCGTTTCTTCACATTCTAACAATATTGCTGCTCTTAACAACCTAAGCATAAAACCACAGGGAACACTGCCTGTCTCTGTGGGCAGCAGCCCGACAATGGTCTCAGCTAATGACCTGTATTTTGTAATATCGCCACTCTGCACAATTCCCTTGCTAAAACCTGGCAGTCTTCTCAAGGCATATGCAATCAAGGCTTCTCCGATTAAATCACTGGAGACTCTTCCTTTTGTTTTTATTGTTGTAATTACCCTTTTGTATAAATCGATCTGAAGTTCACAAAGATCTTCTACCCACCAATCTTTAGGAACTACCTGGGGTCTTCTTACACCATTCCACAGAGGATCTTTCCCGTTCTCAGATGGGAGCTTTTTCCTGTTATAGGTGTATGACCACTCCACCTTGGTAGTATCCATGCAAGCCTTTGAAGCTATGGAATCAAGACAATGGCTAACCAACTCTAATTCTTCGGCCCATGGAAGAAGAGATTTTGTGGTTTGAAGGACGATAATAGAATCTTTCCAGCTGCGAAAGATGCTGGAATTTAGGAAGATATCAATCTTGCAGACAAGGTTTCCTTTCTCAACACTTTCATACATCTCAAGGTACTCTGCTGCACACCGAGCTGCAACCACATTGTATGCATTGAGAGTTACAGTCATACCATAACAGAACTTTGCACATATCTCAAAAGCAGCAGGTCCACCAGGAATCTCCTGGATGAGAATTTCATCACCATCATCACTTGTGCTCGCAACCAACTTCTGCAGATGTTCACTCTTGGATAGCAGTGGAAACTAGAGAAACATGAAAGGAAATCCCATAAACCCTGGCAGTCAGTACCAGAACAATCTACCTAGCAAGATCTATGATTTTGAAATTGAATCATTATCATTAACTCGTTTTTTCATAGTTCCATGTACAACTATTATTCCTTAAAATCGTCCAATAATTCATACCTTGTGCAGATTGAATTTCACATCCCCAATATTAATCACTATGTCCGTTGCCAGCTCAGTTGCAACATACCTGAAAAACAGAAGTTTCTCTCATCATGTTGCAAACAAATTTGTATAACTCATATAGAACAATGCTAGAGCTAGTGATGAAACAGAGAAACATGGATATAAACGTCTTCTTAGTTTTAAATATGAAAAAGCAAGAACGAGCTTTTTGCAGAAAGGGAATGGATTAATTCTGGATTATCAGGTTGAGTTTAAACGGAATATTAGAGAAACCTCTTGTAAAAAAGATATTTAAGTGTTACATCATTCGAGTAAAGAAATAAACTACTGTTAACACAATAACTTGAGCACTGTTTTGAAGAGGGCTTTAATATTTGATAAGTCATGCCTTCTCAACTTTTGAAGGAATAGCAGACACTGTATTTTATTGCAGTAAAGGGAGAATCTAGTGTCTTAAGAGCTGAAGGGACACAACAGAGAGAGTGGAACCCACGACAGAAGGATTTTGGCTCATACAAGAACAACTTATTTGCCAAATAGCACCTAACATTCAAAGAAGAATGGGCACCACACCATTGCCAAAACATGCTTTATTGATAGTAAAATGTGAAAAACGTTATGGAAAACAATACTTCAAGTCAGCTTAGGTGAAGTAATAGTTGCTTTTCAAAGTTGAAAGTCTGAAGACCTCATATATCTTCAGAAGCATATCACTAGAAACAGACAACCTTTATCTAAAACCATAGTTGACAGCACCAGATTGAAATGATCTCTCCATCAACTTAGAAGCCAAGTTTGTTCCACATCAGTTGATATTGACAAGACTTAATTTTTAAATTTCCTCGAAATCCACCAAGAAAATTTTAAAAGCAGTGAAACAAGTACTCTTCCATAGAATCAATACCCTTCAAATATGAAAAAGAAACTGAACTGGGAAAGAGCAACTGAACTTAGAAAAATTAAAATCCTGATAACAGAGCTAAGATAGAAGTTAATTGCTCAAAAAACAACATAATGTTTTTTTAATGGTCTTCAGCAGAGGTAAATTGATTAAAGCTAATGTAAATTAGCATCTAGTTTAAAGTGGGATATCAAGACTAACCTGGTGTTGTCCCCATCGGTCTGAAACGAATCAGGCTTGGATCCAAGTTTCATAAATTTCATATTTGCCTAACAAAGATAAGTCCCTCAGCTTCACCTTCAAAGATTCAAATTCCCAAACTCCACGAAATCCAAAACTTTGCAAGCTAAAATCGCCTGGAAGACTAAGATAAAAAAAATAAAAATGTTTTGACGAGCTTCGTAGTATGAACGGATCTTGCCCACAGAACGAGGTCGAGGAGGGAAAGAGAGTAAATAGGGATAGTGTGGTTTTGTAACAAAGTGAAATGGTTGCTAACGAAAATGGTAACAGAGTCCAAGGACACCGGACAGAGAAGGTTAATCAAGGAGACATGGCCTCTAAACTCTCACAAACATGATAAATAAAAGAAGAGACACTCCCACTTGCTCAAAACTGACACCACCGTCTAAGTCTTATTTCATTAATTTATCATCTCTCTCTCTCTCTCTCTCTCTCTAGAAACACTAGAAAAAGAGACACCTTTCAATTTCGGGACCCGAACCCTAAAATCCACATTCTTCTACAAATCTGAATCCCCTACCGTCACCTTTCAATTTAAGCTACACAACACCTGCAACGAGAAGATAGCATATCTTGGTATTAGTTCAGGGAGCCACCAAAACAGTGGACAAAAAGCATCAATTTTGAGGGGAATTGGATTATACAAGAGAGAGAGCATCACTACCAACAAAGTTGTTTCAAAGTGGAGGTGAATATGTAAGAGTTTTCAGAATCAAGTCAAGAAAGTGACACAGAATCCGTGTTCATAATTTAACACCAAAATAAATAAATACCAATCAAACCTCATGAATTACCACAACAAGTCATAAATTCAGCTTCAAGAATTTGAAAACTTCCCAACATAAGGAATGGTATCTCATAATTTAAATATAAGCAAAAACTGTTTCAATTACATTAGAATTTTGATGGAAACCAGCTTCAATTAATGCTCATAAAAGGATAAACAAACAGGAAAACGTAAAAAGGAAGAAGCAAACAAAGAACGAAATTTGTAAGAACTTAATATAAAAAATAACAAACAGCAATACTTGATTGACAAGATCATCAACACGAAAAACCAGAATCAAAGCATGAGAGCACGTCATATTTTCGACACTTTTACATATTGGGAAATGTCTCTCTAGAGACCAATCTCCCAATAAAAAACTGTCACAAGCATATATGCACCTTCCGTGTTTCTTATTTATTAGCTTGTGGTCGAGGACCAAAAACAAGAATCAAATATAAGCTTGGTAAACAAAGTGCTTAAACACACAACATTCAGTGCATGAGAGAGACTGAAAGAAAAGAAAAGGAAAGGAAGAAACCCCACATTTCACAAAATGCAGCCAACAAAACCCAAAAAACCTTCCATAAAAAAGATGAGCTGTTCCTCATGTTTGACAGCAACCTCTGCGTGCTTTGCCCACACACTCACATAAAAAGCCAAATCCCAGAATGTTCCCTCTCTCTTACTCGCTTTGAATAAGCACCACCGCCCCCACCATCTTTCTTTTCATGTATCTTTTCGCTACTCCTATGTCTTGAAACCTACCTAAGCTAGGCACCCAAATAAAAACAACTCATAATTAAAACGACTTTCTTTCACTTTAAAAGCAAAACAACTTCATCTCTTCGATTTTTTCGAGTGATGCATACATGCACAAACTTTATGGATGGAAATAAAAGTGAACGACCATGATGATTCAAATTTAATACAGTGGATTTTGTCTTAAAAAATAAAAACCTCTGGTACATGGAGTTTATAAGTGAGTTATGGCCTTCATTTTAAAACATATCAAATTAATACCATCATAGTCCTCTATTCAAGAGTTTTAGAACTCAAAAGAACATAATTTTTATGCTGGTTTAAGGAAATGCATGCAGCTAAAACTAAAAACCACAACCAAATATAAAATATAAAAATTTGATAAGAAATAGGAGATTTACAGTAAATTCTAAATTCATAATTTTATTATTTTTAAAATAGTATTAATTAAGTATGTCTTTTTATAAGATTTACAAAACTTTAATTAGATTATAAATCCTACCTCAACTAGAAAAAAATATTTTAAAAAATAAAAAACATAATTATAAAATCCAAAACAATATATCAAATCTGAATAAAATAAAAAAAAGTGACAAAATTAGCTCAAACTAAGGCTCCAGGTCGAGATTTTGATATTTAAAGATTCAACGTTAACATAGCATTATAAGTGCTATTATAAAGAAAAAACACTTGTAAAAATTCAAGTTTAATCTAACGATCAAATAAAAAATTATAGTTTTGTTAGGTCATTATTTTGGTTTGGAGCAATCATACCTCTTATTACGTCTAAATCTATCTCACTGGTCCATAAAATGCATCTATTAAACCATTTACATAAACTATCTGTAATAGATTATTGTCTAGTCACTATCTGTAATAGATTATTGTCTAGTCGTGACAGATCTACACCCGATTGCTTAAAATCACTTGTTATATCAAGCTGGGCTACATCAAGAGTGTTTGTTTTGTGGTTTAATTTGTTTTTTAAAGTATTTTTCATATTATTTTTTACATGAAAAAACATTAAATTAATTATTTTTATGTGTTTGTTTTATGGTTTTCATGTATTGATATATATATATATGAAAAAAAATATCATTTTAATATATTTTTAATTGAAAAACACTTTTAAAAAATATCATGCATCGCATTACCAAACACACACCAAATTTGTTATATGACTAGTCTCTCAAGAGGTATTGTCTCACATTCAAACTTATAGTCTTATGAATTTTGTCACACCATTTAAGGAGAGAAGTTATAAAATATACAGATAAGACTTTCTAAGTGTAAGACTTAAAAGAAACACAAACTCAAAGTCATGATGGGTCATGAAACTCACCTGATGCTTAAATTAGCTCACATTCGTTCATGTTCGGGCTTATCATATAACCTAATGCTTCATTGAAACTAAGATAGTCAATTTAAGCCTTTAAAGCCTTGAAAACTCAACTACATAAAAACTACCATTAAGTTAGATTTGGGGTGTTGATAATCCTTAATAAGACGACACCCCTAGACAAGAAACACATTTAGATCTCATGCAGGCCTAACCCTAGACCGGTCAGGCAAGCCCTGAACCCAATTGCTATCCCTAAATACATAACCTCTTAGGTTAACTTTGGTCTACTTGCTATCAATTATGGAGGCAAAACATACACATTAAATGATGGCACATCTTCTAGTCATTTGTTCTTTAAAGATTAATTATTTTATCATCATTAACAATATACCCATTACAGGATTTAAAATGAAGGCATCTTTTATAAAGAATCTTTGTCACTTTTTTTCTTTGTCTTCTAATAGTCCAAAATTATAATTTATAAGCATATCAATTATTATCCATTTGTGTTTCTCGGATACAAAATTATATAAATAACCTTGAATTCCAAGATAAATAATCTTGTTCTAATCAATAACCATCTTCTACATAATCTTATTCGTAACAGACCTCCCTTTTCTTTTAAGTTTTACATGCACATATCATAAAGTTAAAACTCTTTTTAATGATGCTTAAATATAATCTTTTAAGCATATTAAAAATTTATTTTATAGATGTTTTAGTAACTCAAACCTAACATCTTATACCATCTAATTCTAACCTTTAGTTTTAAAACAAATTAAAGATTTGTGAAGTTTTATGCAACTTGATATTAAGTAAACTAAATTAAAGAATAAAGAGGCCATTTATGAAGTTTTATACAACTCAGAAATTAAGAAAACTAAATTAAAGAATAAAGAGGTCCTCACCATAGCTTTGCTCTTGATTACCTCATTTCTTATCTCTCTAGTCTTTTATAACTAACTAAAATTAATGAGGTAAATGCATGTTAATCTGACAAGCACAACTTCAATGTTTTCTTTATCAAATACAAAATAACTTTAAAGGGAATTAAGCAACTATCTTTTCTTGGAATTTAAAAATAAAAAATAATGAGAATAATGAGAAGAAAAGAAAAGTTATAAACAACCTACGTTTACCAAACAAATACGCACCCATTTTTTTCTCGTACTTCGATAGTAATGGCATCCATCTTATTTTTTGAATTCTTTTCCATTTTTTTTAGATAATTTTTAAAAGGTAGATGGAAAAGTTGTTTTTTATTTTCATGTGAAATGTTGGGTTTAGGTTTCTTCTTCTTCCTATTTGAATTTAACCATATTCTATTCTATTGTATAAAAATTCTTAACACTTCATATATTGATTTTTGGAATAATTACAAAAAACCTCCTATAAATTGATCGTGTTTTCACTTTCCTATTGTACTTTGAGAAATTACACTTTATATCCCAAGTCAAATAATTTTTTTTTAAAAGATAAAAAAAAACAAAAACAAAATTGCCCTTGTATATAATTACACTTTATTCACTCTCGACCTCGCTCCATTAGAAAATCCAAATTCAAAGTTGCCAAATCCTTTTTAAGTGAATCTCATGATTACATGGTCATGTAATTGACATGCAAGATTGGCATAATCCTGGAAAGCCAAAAATCAAGTTTCATAAAAAGTCTAACATCAAGATTATCTTATCAAAGCACCAACACTATTGAAATGCATCCCCACCCAACAATTAACAAATCGTGAATGAAAAGTATAAGGAAGAACACCACAAAGTTGTTTATACTTTGATAAGTTTGATTGTTCTTTGTCCCAACAAAGAAAAAAGTGTTGCATCATGCAAAACACAAGTTTATTAAAAACAATATGGCTCAGAAGCAAACACCTAAGTACAAGCTTAATAAACCTATTTATACTAGGTAGAAATGCCTTAAACAAGTCTGAAAAAAAATAATAAAAGAGTTTTAAATAAAATAAAAAAAACAATTCTTAATCAACCAATTCTTGCACAATAGCCTCTAAACCTTATCACAACGCCTTCCTGATATTTGATTGATTTGAGATTTTAACCTAATATAAAACAAGACCTTTGAAAATTTATTATAAAAGTTCAGCTCAATTCAATAGTCAGATAAATAATTATGTTTATTAGCGTAAAACATATAAAACAAATTAGTCCAAAATCAACTTTTAACTCTCCTAAATAAGCATAGAAAACATTGTAATAGCTTTAACCCTTTAGTTTCTTTGTAGAATATAGAAACTCCTAAAATATTGTGCCATTAAATACCATTAACCATTTTATATTAATTTAGTTAGGATAAATAAGAAATTCATATAGGAAAATGATTTTAGAACATTAAAGGAATCATTGCCACACTTGCAAATTTTTTTGCTACCCATTAAAGATATTTGTAGAACTATAAAAAGTTCTAAAATTATCTACTTAATATCCTTGCATTATTAGGAAAAAAAAATCATCTTCAAAATTCATCTTCATAGTTGTTCTAATCCCTCTCTCAACTAATCAACCATGTTAAATACCTTTTATACTATGCAACCTTCTCTCTCCACTGCTATACTCTTCCTAGGTCGATTTGATATAAAAGGGAATGCATTCTAATTTCTAAGGTAAAACTGATGATGTTGAAGAATTAAAGGATGAGATAAGGGAGGATAGGTTGTTTGCAATATTCATTTGGTGTCTACCTTGAGACATGTTGATGGAAAAGATTATAGGTTGTTTTTTGGGTTGATTTATGCTTTGTTTAGAGAGGAAGAGGGCTGTGATTTCTAGGTAGATTTTGGATTTAAAAGAGACTGAAATTTTTGGTGATTTCTAGGTTATTATGTGCTGTTTCAAGCTGGATTTTTAGGTCTTTTCAATTGGCAGAGTTTGGAATAATTTGTGGGTTTTTTTCGATGAAGAGAGAGGTTATGATTGTAATGGGTTGTTCTGGTTTTAGGTTAAAATAATGGCAGGTGTTTGATGGCTGAAGAAAGGGAAAGACCGGGTGATGTAGGCTTCTACTAGTTGAGATAACTTGGTGAATATGGTAATGGAAAAGAAAAGGAGGACTGGAATTGTAATAAAAAAGGGTACTGGATATTGTTTTTAATTTGGTGGCAAAATTGTAATATTTAATACAATGATTCCTTAGTCATTAAAATGAATATAATAATAAACATGTAAGTAATCAGATGTTTTTTTAACTTTTTCTAACACGCGAGGTTGAGAATGTATACAGTTATTTAATATGTAAACACCATGATGTAACATGTAATTTTTCAAAGTACAACGAGAAAGTGAAAAAAAAAAGATCAAAATAAAATAGGTTTTTTTTTATCCCTTGATTTTTTAATGCTCTTATGTCTCGTCTTTAAATTTTATTTTCACATTTTATCTCTAATTGTTTTTATTATGTAACAAACACAATCTTAGTTTTACATGTTGGGAAAAGACAATCCAATATAACAAAATTCACAATCCATAAGTCCTAATTATTCTCTCTTTGAGCAATTAAAAATAAGATAAACCAATCAACAAATTGAACAAGTAATCATAAAAAATCAACACTAAGATTTTTACGTGAAAAAGCCACAATGTAGGGAAAAACCATGGGAATAATAGTTCTCTTAAAAACTCTTACTATCAATAATAATAATAATGAATACATAATTGTTCTTTCTTAGTTAAAACTAAATGTCATAACATAAATAATTAAGAACAATATATTCTTGAAATACATCAACTTTAAAGAGAAATAGTTGAAAAGAATCTCACAAAACTAACAACCACATTTTTATAAAAAACAAACTAACTTAGACACCTCAAATCTTTAATTCAACCATACAGAATGATGCGTTATATGTTCAAAATCTGCTATCAAACCCTCAGGTCAATCCAATAGTGAATCAAATGCCTATCAAATATTATACAAAGACTATTCAAACTACCATCTTCTCTCATTTTCTCTTTATATGTCATCACCACTTTAAAAATAAACTAAAATTAGCTTTTTATACCTAGTCATCTACATGACCTAAAAGACTTTAAGCCTTTTCCTTTTTTCTCTTAGTTTATATGGGTTATGTAAAAAAAAAGGACCAAACCTAACAATTCTCCCACTGGGGCTCTACCAAGCCCATTTTCCTTTTATAAAATTTAAACTTCTCTCTCGTTAAGGTATGGTCATCATATCTAATACATTATCATCAATATGTATTTTCTCAACAACAAAAGACTTTATCTCTATAGCATCACAAATTCATTGGTATTTAACTTTAATGTGCTTGGATCGATATTGAAAAGTTGGATGCCTACTAAGATGGATTGCACTCTAAATGCTTCAGTGCAACATATTATTGTAATGGGCCAAGTTCATGCAAGAACTTCTCCATCCATAACAATTATTTTTCTTATTCAGTAAAAGATATGCATTTAGATTTTATAGAGGATAATGCAACACACTTTTACAATCTTGATTTTCATAAACTGCTCTCTTTGTAAAGGTCATTAAGTACCCAGATGTGAACTTTCTATAATCAACTTCATTAACCATTTATGTATTTATTTATCCATCCAACATAGGTTCATCATTTTCAAAACATAAACTAAAACTAGAAGTACCTTTGAGATATTTAAGTATCTATTTCATTGTTAATCAATATTCTTTATTAAGATTGGAGAGGAATCGACTAACCATACCAACAACATGAGTTATATCTGACCTTGTGCAAACCATGATATACATCAATCTACCAATTATGAATGCATAAGGTACCTTTTTCATCTTATTATTTTCTTCATCATTTGAAAAATATTGTTTAAACTTATCTTAAAGTAGTTTGCAAATAGAGAACAAATAGGTTTGGACTTATTCATATTGAATATCTCAAATACCTTTTGAACAAATCTCTATTAAGATAGCCTAAGTTCCTTATTCTTCCTATCATGAGTAGTCTTCATGACAAGAATATGTTTTTCTGGTCCTAAGTCTTTCATTGTAAAAGACTTGCTTAACTCTTCTTTTAAACTCTAGATTTTTTTAGCATCATAGCCAATAATCAACATAACATTCATATATTGAAAGAGAATAATAAAGTTACTATCATAAAATCTTTTATAAACACATTATTATGTAGATTAATAATGTGTAAAAATCATAAAATCATATATTGGAGTCTAATGTAAGCACTTGAGTAGAGAAATACTTTATTATGTAGATTAAGTCATTAATCTAAAGTAAAAATGAATATATCACATTACAATTAATTTAATTCTCATTTCTATGCTTCTATTTTTTTTCAGTTTCTTACATCATTTAAATTAAATCAATAGTGATTAACTGTTTATTTAGGTGGTTCCATTCCACCCCTTTGAACTTTAATTAATATTAATTATCTAATCAAATTAGATAGACAACTCGATCAGGATACAATGATCTCGTGGCTACGTACTTGAGGGTCTAGCTTATTGGTCAACTGCAAGGCTTGCTTTGCTACTGTCCCTAGTTCGATCCTCTCTGTGCACCAGCCTGTCACCCCACGGTGTTTTACTTGCCTACTAGGCTTACAGGATGTTCAGTAGGCCCGAGAAATAGTCGTGGTGCGCATAAGCTGATTCGAACACTCCGGGTTAAAAAAAAAAAATCTCGTGGCTACTATATAATATTAAAAAAGGCTTGATAAAAGAATTAGATAGTCCAATCACAATGATGAACATCTTTACTAGTCAGTGGACAAACAAGTTGTGACCACAACTTTTTTTCCCTTGTCCAGTCTCTTTATTCCCTGACCTCACATGCAATGCTGCAATCCACTGCCCCCAATGTCACTAAAAATCAATCCTAAATAATATATATATATATATATATATATATATATATATATATATATATAAACAATTACATGGGGTTAATTAGTTTATGCTCCACGCATTCCCATGACAACGTTAACTAGTTTCTTAATATTACTTTGCAATTGCATCAAGAATCTCACCAGAAGCACATAAACTAGATAAATTGCCGTCGTGGACTGCCTTTTAACGTGCAATAAAACTTTTATTAAGATAGTGGCTTAACACATATTCAAAGAAAATGTTTTTTTACGGTAGTTTTTTTTTTTTTCAAAATGAAGAATATATTTATTTTTGTTTTTTAAATGTTAAAACAGTGATATATTAGATTAATCTGGGTTAACTTAGAATCACCTATTAAATAAATAACTTTTTTAAGATTATTTTTTATTTAATTATATAATAAAAAAATTATACTTGTTAAGCACTAACCTAATATCAAGATTTTTTTGGAGATTATAATAATTCTATTGAAAACAAGCCCAAATAAATTATGTAATCTAATTTTTAATTAACTAAATGTTAAAGAAAAAATAAAATAAATAAATAAAAATCTCATATTAAAGAATAAAATTTTAAATTTTTTTTTATATAAATATTATGAGAACTTTACGAAGTTTTTTAAGACAAATCATCAATCATAATCTTAAATCACTAACTCTAGCATTAAATAACTAAATTTATAAGTATTGAATCGAAAAAAAAAATAACTGGAAAAAAACTATTATAATCCTGAGTGTTTTAAGATACAATCTAAATTAAAAATGGCATGCGCATTAGTTTTTTTTATTTTTATTTAAATATTTTAGTTATTTTTAATTAAGTCGCACACCTGTTACAGTTGTTTAACTAAAAACAATTATTGCAGCAATAGATAAAATCTATGCAAGATGAGACTGATTCGTCGACAAATGTCGGGACTTCTGAATTAAAAGACAGACACGAATTTAGATTCAAAGATTCTGTCCACGAGAATTGTCGGTAGGAGGAATTAGTTTCTTATAATTATTTTTATTTTTGCTTTCTATAGTCAAGGAATTAATTATAAAATAATTAATAGTGCGTGCTTGTCGAAACTAATTGCACAACCAGATCTGCTAATTTGGACCCTCTTGAAGAAAGAAATGAAAATAAGCTTCTTTTCTTCGAGGTGTACTGCCCACTTTAACAAAGAAAACAAAAACACGTGTTTGTCCTATTCAGCCTTGTATCATAAATTTAATTATAGTTATTTTTTATAGTGTTTTTTATTTAAAATTATATTAAATAATATTTTTTTAAAAAAATTATTTTTATATCAACATATTAAAATGATCTAAAAACATAAAAAATATTAATTTGAAATAAAAAAAAACTTAATTTTTTTTAAAAACATTTTTAAAATACAAAAATAAATAGGAATTATATGGTTTTGCAGTCCAAGTATCTTTCCTTTACTATAATTACCTAATAATGATACGACTACGTTTTATGAGAAAATTATCTTTCCAGCTCACTGGAAATGTCTTGAATTTTAGGGACCTTTAGGTATCCCATGTATAGCATATTGTTTAATATACTCCAGCATATACCTTTATAATTTTAAAGATTAAAAACTATAGCTTTATAGACAACTACTTGCATGGAAAAATAGTATAGGAAATATCTTAAACATATTGTTTGGTATACTTAAGTGTTGAAGCACTTGGAATCTAAAGAAATGCATATTATGTTGCTATCAAGGATGGTATCTTTTGTTTTTAAAATTTTATTTGTTTTTAAAAATTTATTGTTCGCACACTTGATACAAATAAATTAATTACAATCAGTCTCTCAACATGAACCAAGAAAATGAACTCCAAGACTCTCCACAAAAAATTGTACCTAAGCTATAGAATGACCAAAGAAAGGCAAAGCACAAAATGTTGAAAACAAGGAAAAAGAGCTTAGTGTGCAAAACATCTCTCATTCAATCTTCTTTTATACTGATTTTTTGAATCAAAATTGATGTAAAATTAATTATTAGAATTGATTTTCACTATTTTCCTTAATTATCTGTCATAAAAAGAAAATATGATACTATTTTGCCTTAAAACGAAGTTTTTCCTATGAAAATAAATTGTTTACAAGGTGGAAGATCATTGTTTAAACTATTTATTCATGGGTTGGCTAAATAGAATGGGTTGATAAAAAATAATTTTTTATGGTCTAAATAATTAATTTATAGCAAACTCAAACTTAAGTCCAAAATAAGCTAAAACAATAATTATTTATGAGCTTATTTTACACCAAATTCAAACTCAAATCCAAACTCAAACAAAAACCCAACTCTAGGCCCAAAATAAAGGTCCCAGGACCTAGGGCCTGAGGCCAAACTCTTGTCCATGCTAGAGTCAAGTGATCACGTATATGTGGCTTAAACCCAAAGCCTACTTAGCCTAATGCCTCTTCCTTCTAAAAGCTTTAGTATTTTATAGATTCATTTTAAATTTCTCAACTTCTCACTATATAAGTTACAATAAAATCTTGTATTCTTTCAATGTGGAATATTTGAGATTAAATTTTCATTCACTTTTAATTTATTTTAATTATGTTAATATTTAATGTTAAAGTACTTTTGTTTAAAAATAATTTTTAATAAAGTTTTAATCTAAAAAACAGAGTTTATTCCATTTTTAATGTGGTCTCAAATGTGTCTATTAATCATATTTTTTTAAAAAATATCTTTCTAATAACCCCCCATATGAATGGAAATTATTTGACCACTATACAAAGACTCGAAGATTTGTTGAGATAACAACTTGATGGATCACTACATTAGGATAGGTAGGGTTTTGCCTTAAACTTTTCTTAATAAAATACTACCACATTTACTAATCTAATTATTAAATGTAATGTCTTGAACTACTCAATCTTTTACATCAACCAGGACCATAGTACTCACATAGTTCCCTACCTAAAGATTTCATTTGATTTCCAGGATTGTGTATATTTTTGCCGTGAATAATTCTTGAGTTGCTTCAGAGAATATAGTATTTTATAAATTCTCAAAGAAAAGGACATATTTCTCATTTACATAAATGATCTTTCATTGAGAGTATTTTGTTGTACTTCATTTGGTATACCAAAATATGAAAATTACTACGAGAACAACTTACATTTTATCACATTACAACGAGTACCTTTCTCATTATAGAAATATACAAAAAATAATAAATTTTAAGTACTACTAAGAATGGCATTATTTAATTTTTGATTTGAACATATATCTTGAAATTTATAGTCAACTAGGTAGGTTTACCATCATTATACCATTTCATCTTTGAAGGCTTTAAACTCATTCTCCTTGATGAAAATTACATAAGCTCTCTTTACAAATTTTTAGTTAGCAGATCTACAATATTTTTCTTTAACTTTAAATAGTTAACATAAATAATCTCATTCGAAAGCATGTGTTTAATGATATTATATATATAATATATATGTCTAAAATTACTATTATACATGCTATTTTATGCCCTTTTTATAGTTGACTGACTATTATAATAGACACAAATTGCTGGCAATAATTTTAGTTAATATAGAATATCCTGTAAGAAACTTTAAAGTCACTCAGTTTTTTCATTAACTTTATGAAGAAAAATAAACTTTGATTCTATCGTGAATCTAATGATACATATTTTTGTAAAGAATTTTTAGTTTAAAGCTACTCCATTGAGTGTAAATATCCACTATTGAATTTTAAATTCTTAATATTAGATATTTAATTTGCATTACTATATCTTTTTAGTATAGCTAAGTAACTAGTATAATATAACCCATAATTCAAAGTGTATTTTGAGTGAAAAGAGTTATGCATGAATATTTACTGAAAATGGAATATAAATTTTATAATGTTCTTTATTGTCAAGTGTTATAATGTTTTCTCAAATTAATTATTTTTTATTTTTTTATGTTTTCGCATAAAAATAATCAAAATATTATCTTTTTAATTATTTTTTGCTTTATAATTGCTTTAGAGAATCATCATAAATTTTATTTCGAATAATCGTGCCCTTAAGCCATGAAATTACGCGGTCCTTGCACAGAGAATTAGGCTTTAGCTCAGCTTTCCTTGAAGTGCAAAAGTACCAGCAAGGAATCATGACCACTCTTTGTTTTTCTAACAAAAGTACAAATACTCATTATAACTTCTCTCATAGTCACATGAAGCATCAACTCTCCAGAAAAAAAAGAAAAAGAAAAAGAAAAATAAATATCACGACCACGTACGAATTAAGTGCTGCATGTTGATAAGAATAATTAAGTGCCATGCTTCAGCAGTGATTAATGGTGGCCATACTGAAATGAACCTCGAGTGACAGCTTTTTGTTCTTAGAAAACAACAAGAGGTATAGGTGTGGCACGCAGTATGCTGCAGGCGACCCTCCAACAAATTACTACGCAATTATTTTTTTAAGTGTATTTAGTATTACAGCAGCTGTTATAATTATGATTTGAAAAAAATTATTTTATAAAATTATTTTTAGTTGAGGTTGGTTTAAAAAAATAGATATTTAGTTAAAATTGTGGTTGAAATTGAGATTGAATAAAAAATAATTTAATATGTTTGGTTAAAAATGCTTTTAAAATTGAGGTTATAAAATAATATATATATATATATATATATATATTGATGATTTTTAATTTAAATATTGTAGATTTAACTATTGCTATTACATCATAAAATAAATAATACTTTACATAAAATATTTTTTATTGTTTCATTAAACTATCTACCATTCCATCATGTATGAAATATATCCGACAAGAACTACAGTTTTCACAAATTTTTTAAGAGCGCAACAACATCAGATAAAATACAATCAGGAACAAAATTGAGATTGTGATCAAATTCTGTAAATGCGGCGTCATCAAGTGATCTCCGTCTAATTTATGTAGTCATTAAATAATGCTTAATACTATTTTTTTTTAATAAAACACAATTAAAATAAAAAATATATTTACAGAATTTGAATTATTAAAAATGCATTTTTAGCTTTGAACCACACCGGTCCGACTGGAACAGTGGAGCCTTGTAGAAAATGGACCATTGTTCATTGTAGAAAATTGATGAACAGTGGAGCCATGCTTAACTGTTCATCCATTTTCTCATCAAGAGCTGCTTCTTGTAATATGAGGCTCAGCCGCAATTAATGGTGGTATCCACCACTAAAAACTTATGATAAAAACATTACCAAACGGTAAAAATTATGGCTGCGGGTGAACCTCACGCGCAGGCACAACACCAAACATGCACTAAGTTGAAGTTGCATTAGGTTCCGTGAGGTGAGGTGAGGTGAGGTTATTTTATGATTATTTTTTAAATTATTTTTTATTTAAAAATATATTAAAATAATATATATTTATTTTTTAAAAATTATTTTTGACATCAACACATCAAAACAATTTGAAAACGCTAAAAAAAATATTAATTTGAAACAAAGAAAAAAATAAATAAAATTTAATTTTTTTTTCTAAAATACTTTTAAAACGCAAAAACAAGCAAGGTCGTTAACTCTTTTAATTATTTTCTCAAAGAACTAAAATAGTGAGTATAAGAGGTAAAAGATGAAAATGTGGATGTATTATCTTGAAAAACTAAATTTAATTTAAATACAAGTGGAGTGATATTTTATTGAGCGAAAATATATGAGAAAGTGTATAAGAATATTTTACTACTAATTTGATTTTTAGATTTTCATGATATATTTCAAAGATGATGCATCCCTATCAAAAAGAAAAAAAACCAAGCTTTTATGTTACAGGCTATAGAATATCAACTTGAAATGATTAATATGAGATTTGATGAGTGATTTGAACGAGTAAATAAAAGAGATGTTGAATTGTAAAAGGGACAATTCCCAAGAGTTGCTAATGCTAGGAGGTAAGAGAAACTGAGGTTTCAAGCTACAAATGTTAATGGTGAAAGGGCTTCTATAAGCTTAGTAAATGAGTGCAAGAAAATTACAATGATATTAGCAGAAACAAAGAAACTTATTGATAATTGGAAAACTTCAAATTAGTGTCCAAAAGATGCAAAACAAGAAAAAGAAGTTGCATGATGAAAGGATGCAAAACGAGAGAGAGAGAAGCTCTCATATTCATACAGTGTCGTTGGAGGTAAAAATTGACAAAAAAAGCTCTGAATGCTTAAACAAGATGCTAATAAAGTGGGTGCTACAGTTGCTCTAGATCTTACCATTGTTTCTATTTGTGATTTAAGGATGAATCTTTTAAAGAGAGGGATAATGACATGATCCATGCAAGGGCTGAACAATCAAATTTAGTTTTTGGCCTAATATTTTCTAATATGTAGATTTACTCTAACAAGCAAAACTCTCAATTCGATTGTTGGATTAGATTGAAATTTCACCAAAAAAATTCTAGAGGTCTTATTTTATATTGAGTTCATTTCAAGTTAATCAAACTTCAGAAAAGCATCACGATACAAATTAGGAGTTGCTAGATGAGTTTTGTTAATTGTTTCCTTATTATTTTTAGACTTTTTATTTAGCAAAGATTCTTTATTTCTACAAGGATGATTTAGGTGGAAACAATTAAAATTATTTTGGCAAGGATTTCTATGTCAGCCAATAACACTCTGAGCTTTTTGTGCAATTTTTCATCTTTCCAATTATCATATACATGAAAGAGGATTTTCTTTCCATATAATAAGGTAGCCTTGAGCTTACGACGTACAACTTTCATAATTCATTTTCATTAATTTTACAATCTATACATCATTTCTATTTAATAAACATATAATAAATTATTATATAATACTAACTAATTTTACAAACTTTTCCTCAAAATAAAATAATCATTGAAGATCTAAACATGATCTCGAGATACCTTGGACAAATAGAAAAACACATAGGAACATAAAATAAGATTTTCAATATACAAATATTCATTTCAATTGATTACTATATCAACTCTAAAAATAACATAACACAAGTATTCTTTCACAAAATTTCCTGTCGATACCATGAATATTTCTATTACAATCTTCATTTACAATCCAATTCAATTATTCCTATAAAGTCATCACAAATGCTTTTAGTTCATAGTCCCAAATAGTTTAGAATCTCATTTTCCCTTTATTTAATCGTGATCACATCGTGACTTAATCATTTATTTCATTAGTTTATTATACCACCCTAAACATTTAAGGTTATTACCTCGATTCATCATTCGCTTCACTTATTTCCATGTCTATAAATTATTTTTTAACCAATTGATTTTGTATGTTAATCTCCGATACGAGTTCCTATCCAAAACTTAGTTCGAGCGCTATTCCTGTAAAAACTCAACATTACAACCACAATTTCTCATCACCATGTAACAAAATCCATCTAACAATTCCATAGGTAACCTCAAGCATAACTTGACCCATACTTCATTACATCCATATAATTTCTATGATTTATATCATCCAATGCAATAATAAGTTTTATATTAGATCTAATATATATGAAGCATGCATAATTAAGTCTAAGCTATTATAATTATAGATTTATGTTCAAATAGTCCAAATCTATTACAAGTATACGTTCATTAATTACAATCCCAAAAGTATATAAAGGAAGACAACATTCTACATACATAACAAAAGATGATGGTAATAAAGTCTGGCTACCTATAACAAAAAAAAAAAGTAGCTGCATCATTATTGTTGTGATGGAAAATGTTATTGGCATGAAACACACACACATATTGAATTAGCAATTTATTATTATGCAATAAATTTCAACATTTAGCAATTCATTGCAACTAATTCCATAATTGCTATCATTAAATACACAACTCCACTATGTTGGCCTTTCCTAGACCATATTATCTATTTCTTAGCTCATTACTATTAACTCTTCTCCAACCATTTATTATTCTAGCACACACTTAACATTGATTATCCTTATATTCATTTATTTATCTATAATATAACTCAACTCTTATGTTTGAATTTACTCATTCCATGCCTTTAATTTCTTTTGTGAAATCATCTAAAGAACATTAGATCTATAGATCGTACTTGGGTGATTAAATCATAATCCTTCCCAAATCACAATTCTTGTTCTTGAGCTAACTCATCAATTCCTGATATGCAACCATGTAAGCACTTACATAAAAAAAAAAGTGTGAGCACGAGTAAAAATAAATAGCAATGTTAACATGAAACAATAAAAAAAATAAATGGTGAAAAGGACAAAAAAATATATTTTGAAATAAGTAAATGCTATTAGGGATTTATTGGAATAATTGATGATATTTATATAATGATGGAACAATAAAATTTAAATTTTTAGTATAAAACCACTTACTGACTAATTCTATTCTATCACACTTAACTTTTAATTTGATAGTTGGATTGAGCTGAAATTATACAAAAGGTCTCTTGACATATTATTACCCTACCTTGATTTAAAATTTTAGATTAATGAAGGGGTTTCAATTTAAGCAGTGGTCGGGTAGTTTGTGTGAACAAAAATTAAAAAAGGTATAAGTGAGGGCTATTTTTGTAAATAACTAAAAAATACCCTCCCCCTCCCTTTATATAACAACAGTTGAACATTTCTATTGGAAACAGAAGTCATTGTATCTGATTTTTGAAGAAAATAAAGAGAAAACACTTGGGTAAGGTAAGATTTAGTGCATTAAAATGTGGTTAAGTGAAAATCATACATAAAAACAAGTTTAAAGATGATCGTTACAAGATTCAAGCAAAGGTTTTGAAAGTTAAATGGAAGAAGAGGAGGTGAAGGAAAAGCTTGATTTTCTTGTTTATTTCTTCTTGATTTTTAGAGATTAAGTGGTAAGAATCCTAACCTAAAGCTTGACTTAAAATCTTGGTAGAATTAAGATGATTTGTGTGATGAAATGCAATATGGAATTTGAGTTTGCATGTAGAGATGTTTGAATTGAATATTTCTTTTAGAACTATGTTTTTTGGCATGAAAAAGGGTTGGGTCAAGTAGTATTTGGAAGAAAATTTGAAGGAACATGCGTGCTTTTGATATGGGAAGTTTCGACCACACTTATGAAGGGAGAGTTTGAATTTGTTAATTTAATTAGTAGGAAGTTTGTGTTTAAATATGTAGTATGATGAATTTAATGAGTGGGCATGAGATCTATTATATGAAAGTTATTGATATGAATGTTAACTTTCAAATAACATTGGATTTAGGATATAGCAAACACTATAAGAGAGTGGGTCATCATAGTCCAATCATAGTTAGAATCTAGAAGGAAGAATTGAAGAAGCTGAAAGAACAGCATCTAGAAGCCGAGGGAGAGTTGAATGAGTTAAAACAGAAGTTCAAAGAATAACAAGATCACATTAGTAGATTTGATGTCTAGAAGAATACGAAGATAGCTGAGCTTGGCAATGAATGAGAAGAACTTTAAAGGGCTAAAGACCAGATCCAATAGCTCGAAAAAGACAGTTCAAATATTAAATAGAAATAACAAGTCACTAATTCTAGCCAATAATGTGTTGCTCTAAGACAACACTATGTTCCATTACAAAATAGATCAAATGAACAGGTTAATTGATAGGGTGGCTCAAAGGACAAATGAATTACAAGTGAAAGCCTATCTAATCCACAATAGTGCTAATAGATACGAGGAGACTTGAATGATATTTTAGCTTTTATAAGAAATGTATCCAATAAGGGCATTGATTTTGAGAATGAATAGAGATTTATAGGAATCTTATCCCTACCTGTGAAAACTCTTTGTAATAACTATTTGCCTTTATTGAATGAAAAAGGCTTGGACCTATTTTTCATATTGTACTCTCTAATGTATATAAAATTTAACCGAGTTGAGGACTTCGGAAAGATCTTTTTAGATTCATCACACTATGGATTGTGCTTGTATTCAAGGAAAAAAAATTCAAGGATTAACTCTTTCCAATGTATATAAAATTTAACCGAGTTGAGGACTTCAGAAAGATATTTTTAGATTCATCAGACTATGGATTCTGCTTGTATCCAAGGAAAAAAAAATTCAAGGATTAACTTTTTCCAGCAACGAAGGTCATTTGGAGGTTTAATTTCTGCCAATGCAAAGATAAAAATAGTTTAATTTAAAAAATATAAGATCATGAGATACCTTTAAGGTTATGTGAATGCAACTCTGAAGCATATCATTTTGAGTACGCTTTTAAGCCACTTACTCTATCATCTGTGAAATTATTTTTTTTTGAGTGTGCATTTGAGCCCTTATCATCTAGATAATATGTTGTTTATCTCTTTTACATAGTGTTTTTAACACTCTATATTCTTCCAAGTGCATGTTTGATCCCTTACTATCCAGATAGCGCGTTGCTTAGTCCAATCTCCTTTATATAATGCTTTTGACATTATTTTCTTTTGAGTGCATTTTTGAGCTCTCGCCTTCTAGATAACAAGCTATTTAGCCCTATCTGTTTTACTTAGTGCTTTGAGTATTATTTTCTTCTAATGCCTTTGAGCCTTCACCTTCCAAATTGTATAATGTTTAGCCCCTATCTCTTTTAGATAGTGTTTTGACACTATTTTTCTTTAAGCACGCCTTTGAGCCCTTATCCTTTAGATAGTGTGATGTGCAACCCTATCTATTTTAAATATTTCTTTTGACACTATTTTCTTCTCAGTGCACCTTTGAACCCTTACCCTTAGGCAATGAGTTGTTTAGCCTTATCTCTTTTAAATAGTATTTTTGGCACTAATATCTTCTAAATGCGTCTTTAAGCTCCCACCCTCTATATTTATCATTCTTGAAAATATTCTTGAATATCTCATCACTTTGAAAAGGATTAACCACTTCTTGATTTAGTAAATCCATATTATTTTAACTTTTCTTCTTTACAAGCTTACTATATAAAGTCTCTTATGAGACTTTTTATTGTAAGCATTATAAAAAGAGGACAACTATTATAATCTAATTTTGGTTTCCCAAAAAATTTCCTTTTCTTTAAAAAATATAAATAAATAAATAAAAGAAAAAAAATGACAAATGACTTGATTGGAAAAAAACAGGCTCAAGATGGATTTATGTGCATAAATAAAACAGGCACCATTGAAGGACCTGAATATGAAGATTAAAATCAAGGTTAACTTAAAGTGAAAATTAGATGAATTTGCATAAAAATTAAGTTTGGAGACTTAATTAAACTTTTAAATGGCTGATTTTATTTAATCACAAGCCTAATTAAGTTTAAGAAATAATTTAGGCTAAAATTAAAAGAATTAATTATTTGCAAGGACTTAATTAGACTATTACGTGGGCCAAATTAATTTTATTGAGGACTTAATTGGTGAAAAAGTAAATTTGAAAGCCTTATTTGGGATTGATTGAGAATAATAGAATTTTGAAGGACCAAATTTAACTCCTACAAGCTTAATCGGATAAAATCTGGGGCGAAATTACAAGAAAATAAAAGTTTATGGGATAAGGTCTAATTAAAGAAATTTAGGATTGAGGATCAAGATGCAAAAGGCCTAAAAACATGGAGAATAAATTAGGGGTGAATTTGAAGAAATTAGAAGTTTGAAGGTTAATTGAGGATGAAATTAAAAATATCCAAGACTAATTTTGAATAAAACACAAAAATCAAAGGGTCCTTTTGATATATAATAGAAGTGAAATAGAATTGATTCTTAAATTTAGATTTAATTGAACAAATTGGAGATTGAGGGGTGAAATCAAAAGAGAAATTTATGACCTAATGTAATCTAGGGTTACTATTTATTTAAATAAAACGATGTCATTTTGCCTAATATTAAGACAAAAAATAATAATAAAGGCCAAATGACATGTTGTTTGGCACTATTCATCATCTTCCTTTAAAAAACCCGAAGATACCTGGTTTTTAGGCCACTTTGCAATGTTCTCTCTCTCTCTCTCTCATACCCTTGCCAAATAAGACAAGAACACACCTCCTCACTCCCCGACATTGTACTACACCTTGATATGGTTCCCACCAAATGGTTACCCTTAGAGTTTCTGCAACGTTAGTCCATAGAGATTGACCCGGTCAACCTTAACAATTTGGTTTTAAAGTACCAAGTTGTTGGCTTGTTACCAATATTTTTGATCCATTCCGAGCGAATTAATAGCTAGGATTAGAGCTTGAAAAAAAAAAAATACCAAACACCATCTCTATCTTCTATAAGTAGAAGTGGATATTCCAACCAATTAAGGAGGAGTGACCGAAGCCAAATAAAAAAAAGTTCCCATTGTACCTAATTGTACATAACATCTATCTAAAATTAGAAAGCATGCTTATAAACATTGAGTGTATATTATAATATTTAAAAGTTACAATATGATTCTTTTATACATTATGTGATACAAATTGGGCATCTACTAAGATATCACCTTAAAATAAAACTTGCATGCATAAAAAATGTGAAACCAGAACCAGAGCCTAAAAGAGTATAAAGAGTCCTACAACAACATGCATATCCTTGTCCTTGGAAAATAGAGAAATGTTGCATTATAGTTTGAAGCAGAAAAACAATTTGTTTGGTTTAGTGGCGTAACCATAATTGTTTTTCAACAGATTGATTAAAGAAAAAAAACACGCTTATAGAAAATATGATTTTATATTTGAAAAAAAAATTAGTTACTAATTTTGATGTTGTTGGTGATTGAAACCATTTTGAATTCTAGATTTTGATTTTAAATTATATAATGGATTTTAGTTTTATTAAAAAAATTATTGTGTTTTTTTTAATATAGTTGATTTAAAAAATTTATTGCAAATCATGATAAAATACTCAAATTAAAATTTAAAAACCACTTTTTTCATTTATGACTACAATGTGTTATATCCCGATCTTATTGTTCATTCATTAAAATAACAACAAAATAAAACTTGACATGATAAACACTAATCCCAAGTAGTTCCTCTTCTTTTATTTCAATCATCTATTATTTCTTCCCCTTGTTGACATTGAATTTCAATAGTTATGTTGATAGATCAAAAGCCTTAACTCTTCTTCCAACATGTTTTTCTCGAGTGCTAATTGAAAAATAGTTTCATGCAGCTCTTTATCACACCTATTTAATTAAAAAAATATCTTTTCGTTAGGTTTCCTAAACTCTTTGACACAATAGAAATGATAATTTTAAATTTTTATTAGGAGTTTCAAGGTTCTTGTTTGATAATATAAAGTCATTTAGGGTTTGAGCAAGATTACTTGAAGAATAGATCTTCTTTCTAAGGTTTGGTCAACTTTTTCAAGGCTAGGTTATCACAAAATAGTAATATATATGAACCATCAATGAGAAAAATCCTAAAACACTTTTATAAGAGAGATCGTTATACTTTTGAGTACTAACTCTTTTTTTTTTTTTTTGTATTTTTAGAAGTTTTTCTATATTATATGTTCTATAACAAAACAACTAATAAATATAAGGTATGATATTCTATTTATAAGAAAAACCTGATAAACCTATAAATAGAAAAATATCATATTTTGTTTTCAAATAATATCCCATATATTATTTCATGAAAGTTTTAGAAATTTATTCAATCAAGTCTCTACTTTATTTTTTCAAGTCTAGAATTAAAATCTCCTATAATAATTACATTATAGTCCTCTATTTCTAAACTATGTTTACAATATATTCACTCTTGTTTTATTATTGTAATTTAATTTCTAACTAAGGGCTCTTAGTTTGTGCGACCCAATAAAGTTAGTTCATAATAAGTTGGTGTAAATATAAATCATAATTCTAATCAAAATAAAATTAAATAATTTTATTTATTATCAATTAAATAATTAATTAGTTTATATTTGAAAACCAAGTATACACTTTTTATGTAACAACCCCAAATTGTTCAACCAAGTTGTACATTTCATAACAATACTTTGCATGAACAATATCAAGAATTGTTTTTCATTAGTTATTCAATAACCTTTTCCATTTGATTAATTTCATGCATTCCTTTTATGTTAGAAATAATTTTAACAAAATTTCAGCAGAGTTTTCCCATGAAAAGAAGCTTCCCA
This sequence comes from Populus alba x Populus glandulosa, assembly GCA_033617975.1. Taxonomy (NCBI): domain Eukaryota; kingdom Viridiplantae; phylum Streptophyta; class Magnoliopsida; order Malpighiales; family Salicaceae; genus Populus; species Populus alba x Populus glandulosa. The sequence continues at coordinate 13,511,700 of CM066147.1, read as the reverse complement.
AAAATCTCACATCCTGCAATTGATACATTAACTCTTTATATACATAAATCCAACCATCTTGGATCACCACATCAATTTCAACATATTAGCCAGCCTTAAGCTTACCCCTTCACTCCATATATATAAAAGCATACATTACAATTTCAATACACATAATAAAAGTAAAATTACATGCATGATAAATCTAGTTTAAAATTAGATATTCATTTAGTTACATTATTTGTTATACAACCAAAATAAGTTTTTTAAGACATTTACACAAAGTAGATACTTAATCTATAAATGCAAACAAATAATCTATTGCTCATGTATGGTATGCAACATACCTGAAACATAATATACATTAACATAAATAAACATTTATATTTCATCAAAAAGTTTGTATTAAACATGTATAATCAAGATCCCATTTTGAATATTTCTCTAACAACAAGCCTTCAATCCACCATCTTTACATATGGCCAACCATTTAGTCCTAGTATTGTCGAACATATGTCGTGTTGCTTCAATCATCTTCCTGGATCGAGGTCTCTTTGGTGATAAGAAAATAAAAAAAAGAATTCTTGTTTCTTACCAGTAAAGAATGAATGGAGTCATCACCTAATCTTTTTTATCATTAGAAACCATAATTGGTTTCACAGTTTGGATAAAGGGACTGGTTGTATATAGAGAGGGCGTATTATCCCTAGCACACCTTACCTATAGTGTAACAGCCCAGCCCAACATGCTGAATATTGTCCGCTTTGGGCCTTACAGCCCTCACGGTTTTGTTCCTGCTGACGCGAGCCCACTACTGAGCCTGACGTCCCAAAACGCGTTCAACATGTTAGCACCAACACTACTAATAAGGCCAGCAACACACCCCTCACCCGCTGATGTAGGATCTTACAATCCAACCCCCCTTAAGGAGCCCGATGATTAGTACTTAAAAGTGCATGTTTATCAAGGTTTTATATCATCATTTTGCACTTGAAGTATCAATAACTCCTTAACTAAAGCATGTTTTATAATAAGAAGTTTGATATTATAAGATACCTTAATTTATGGTAAATGCTCATTTTAAATGCAGGACTATCACATAAATAAAAGGATTGATTGATGAGTTTAAGCATTGAAAGTGAAAGGACAAAGAGATGGCCAAACTTAGAAAAGAGATGTCGGTGCAGTCCAAACCGGAACATTGCTCGGTAATTGGATCATATCTGGAGCTCTAGATTTCGGATTTAGGTCCACTTTATATGGATGGAAAGGTAAGACAAAGGCCTACAACTTTCATGGGAGCCCAAGATTTGAAAAGGTCGTTTTGAAGTCCAAATTGAAGGAACAACGAAGAAGTCCGAAGCTGTCCTGCAGCCCAAACACTATTTAGTGTTCAGCCCATATCTTGAGTTCTAGAAGTCCAAATGACCTCATCTTTTTTTTGTTGGAAAGCTGAGACAATTTCCTAGAACATTCCTGAGGATTCTGGGCAAATTATGATGTTAGCAATGACGTCTTGACCAGACAAGAAGATAAGGATTGTTATCTAGTCAAGATGTGGCCACCCACTCATCAATTAGTCAACAAATCAATAGTTCCAAATTTTGGCCTATAAAAGAAGGCACTTACCATGTATTGAGGCATCTTGGTGTTCAGATCAAGATCATGCTATTGCTTTCTCTCTTTGTATTGCTTATGTCTTGCTTTTATTAATATCAAGTTTATGCACTTCATTTCCTTTCCTTTACTTAGTTAGCCTCTTTCTCATTTATGTTCTTATCTTGTTCATTTATGTTTCTTTCTTTCATTATGTTCAGCTAAGTTAATTATGTCAAGGTGAAAAGGGTACACTAATGGTGTAAGAATAAGTATAATATAAACTTACATGGACCTTAACGTTGGATACTAACATGTTTTATATTTGTTATCTTGTTCACTTTTAATACTTTGCTTGTTAAATGGTTAATCTAGATTTATGTTGTATAATATTTGGTACAACAAATACTTGGCACTTTCATAGCCCATACTGTATGGTTTAACCGACACCTGAGCTATGAAAGGAACTTGATTTGTTGTTAACATAAGTTATAATCATGAATGCCTGCCAACATTTACAAGTATTAGCTTTATTCGAATAAGATAATTAATGTAATCATGTTAACAATTTATAATCTGATTGGAACCTCCTTTATGTGTGGTTTCCAATTGAGTAATAAGAGTTTATATTATACTTGTTTGAAGTACCATTAGTGGATCCTCTAACCTTGACATTTGTTTTTATCATTGTTTAATCCTTACGTTAATCTTTCATCTCAAAGTTCTCATTAATTTCTTCATCTTCTGCTTTTATTATTATTATTATTATTGTTATTATTTACATTCTGTCTATATTATATAATATATATCTTTGATCTTTTCATAAACTCAGTATATAGGCTGGAAACCTGTGACCCGATCTTTTAGATCATTCTCAGGTATAACAACGCCACGTACTGAGTATTATTATTGTTATTATTGTTGTTATTGTTGTTGTTGTTGTATTGTTATTTATAATTTATACAATTAACCTCTCTGTGGTTCGACCCCGGTCTTGCCGGGTTATTTATTACTTCGACACTCCTGCACTTGGGAAAAGACATCAATCTTTTGGTCGTGTCAAGTTTTTGGCGCCGTTGCCGGGGAGGTAAATTCTTGTATAAATTATAATATTTATTTTATCTTCTCTTTTCATTTTTCATTTTATTTAACTTTTGTTTCTTTTTCTTCTCTTTTATTTTCTTCCTTTTAATTCTCTTCTTACACGTGCATGAGAGTTTGGTCACGTACATTAAGTGGTAGACTTTGTAGGGTATCCTCATCATTTTCAGAAAATATGGCCGAAGAAGATAATCAATCACTTCATAATGAGAATAACCGTATGAGAACACTTAGAGACCACATGAATCCCACAAGAACAAGTGCACCCTCATGCATAGTTTTCCCTCCTGATGCATCTCATTTTAATTTTAAGCCAGGCATTATTCAACTTTTACCATCTTTTCATGGCTTAGACTTAGAAAATCCATACTTGCATTTAAGGGAATTTGAGGAGGTCTGTAATACCTATAATGACTCAAATTGTAGCATGAACACCATTCGATTAAAGCTTTTTCCTTTTTCATTAAAAGATAAAGCTAAAACATGGCTACAAAATTTGAGACCAGGATCCATTCGTGCTTGGGATGATATGCAACAACAATTTTTAAAGAAGTTTTTTCCATCTCATAGAACAAACTCTTTCAAAAGACAAATCATCACTTTCACTCAAAAGCCAGGAGAAACATTTTACCAATGTTGGGATAGGTATCGAGATTTGCTTAATACTTGCCCACATCATGGTTTTGAAACATGGAGATTGGTTTCACATTTTTATGAAGGTTTAACACCTAGAGATAGGCAAATGGTTGAATTGATGTGCAATGGAACCTTTGAAGATAAAGACCCTAATGAAGCAATGGAGTACCTAGACTTGCTAGCTGAAAATGCTCAAAATTGGGACACCACAGGTACTTATGAGGCACCAGGTAAAACTCAACCTCATACATCTAGTGGAGGTATGCACAACCTTAGGGAAGATCATGATCTCCAAGCCAAGTTTGCATCTTTAGCTAGAAAAGTTGAGGCACTAGAATTGAAAAAGAGTGGTCAATTAAAATCGATTCAAGACATTGTGTGTCAAATCTGTGAAACAAATGAGCATGCAACCAATGATTGTCCAACTTTACCTTCTTTTAAGGAATGCCTCCATGAACAAGCCCATGCTCTAAACAGTTTCCAAAGGCCCAACCATAACCCATACTCACAAACGTATAACCCTGGTTGGAGAAATCACCCAAATTTCAGTTGGAAGAGTGATAGCAACAATGCACAAACTTCACATCCACCGTTTCAAGCACACCATAATTTCCAAAATTCTCATGGATATGCACCTCCTTATGCTCCACCTCCTAGAAGAAATTTTGAGGAAACATTGCATGCATTCATTGAAAAGCAGGAGACAATCAACACTCAACTTGCTCAAAGCATGACCGGTTTTAAAGATGTTCTTGCAAAATTAACATCTGCTCTCAGTTTCCAAGAGAAAGGTAAGTTTCCTTCTCAACCACAGCAAAATCCAAAGGGGCAATACAATGCAAATGGAAGTAGTTCTGGAAGCCAACACATGGATCAAGTCAAATCAGTCATCACTCTTCGTAGTGGTAAGGTTATTGAAAAACCTATTCTTGAACCTTGTGAGAAAGATGATGAGTCTATCTCTGAGGGTAAGGAAGGGGTTGAACCTGAACATTGCAAAGAAAAGACTGATTCCCCGCCAACACTTCCATTTCCTCATGCCATGACCAAACAAAGGAAAGTCAATCACAACTCTGAAATCTTTGAAATTTTCAAACAGGTAAGGATCAATATACCTTTGTTGGATGCTATTAAACAGGTTCCTTCCTATGCTAAATTTTTGAAAGATCTGTGCACTGTGAAGAGAAAATTGAATGTGAAAAAGAAAGCATTTTTAGCCGAACAAGTAAGTGCCATTCTTCAGAACAATAATGCTTTGAAATATAAAGACCCTGGTTGTCCTACAATTTCTTGCTTTATTGGAGAACATAAAATTGAAAGAGCCTTACTTGATCTTGGAGCTAGTGTGAATTTACTTCCATATTCAGTTTTTCAAAGTCTCAATCTAGGTGAGTTAAAACCAACTTCTGTAACTCTTTTACTCGCCGATAGATCTGTAAAAGTGCCTAGAGGAATAATTGAGGATGTGTTAGTACAAGTTGATAAATTCATTTATCCTGTGGATTTTATTGTCTTGGACACGCAACCTGTTGAAGCATGTAATTCATTTCCTGTTATTTTAGGACGTCCATTTCTTGCCATTTCTAATGCATTGATTAATTGTAGGAATGGACTGATGAAGCTATCATTTGGAAACATGACATTGGAGATGAATATTTTCAACATTTGCAAGCAACCTGGAGATGATAATGATTTACAAGAAGTAGATCTTATTGAAGAATTAGTTCATGATCAACTTGAATCTACTTTGAGTAAAATTGAGTTGGATGAATCTGAAGAAATCACGGATGAAAAGGGCACTAAAAATGTTGATGTCAATCTTTTGTCAAGAGTGACAACAGATTTGACATCTGACATCCCACCAATCGATGGAGATTTGTCAGCTCACTTGAGTACCGAAGACAAAGGAAAGTTTTTGAACGAAGTGAAGAACTTTTACTTAGATGACCCTTACTTATTCAAAAATTGTCCTGATCAAATATTTCAAAAATGCATTTCCGACAATGAGGTAAGTAATGTCATTAAACTTTGTCATTCTAAAGCATGTGGGAGTCAATTCTCATCAAGAGAGACGACTGCAAAAATCTTACAAAATGGATTTTATTGGCCCACCATGTTCAAGGACACACATGCATTCTGCAAAACATGTGAAAATTGTCAAAAAGTTGATACTGGTAAAAAAGTTTTGCTTTATAATTCTCGAGTCCATTTATTTCCTGAAAAACTAAAATCAAGATGGAGCGGTCCATTTATTTTAAAACATGTGTATCCTTATGGGACCCTTGATATTGAGAATCCAAAGAATGACAATGTTTTGAAGGTAAATGGACATTGTTTGAAATCTTACTTTGATGAGTTTCCTAGTGAAAATGAATCCATTGGTTGGAATGATCTTGTAGATAAAGGTTAATTATTTTGTTTTTCTCACATTTTTTTGTGTTTCTTTTTGGTGTATCTTTTGTTTTGCTAGTTTCTCTCTCATCCCGGTCAAATGGCGGATAACGGTACTCCGTGACATAAGTCGGTTCTTTCAGTTTCCCAAATAACTGATATCTGTATATATTTGTACAATTCTAAACTCTTTTTTCCCTTCTTTGAATCTCTTCTCTAATTCTCTTTTGAAAATGGACACCACTCTTGAAAAGTTGAAAAGGTATTTTCCCGCTTTGCCTCCAAATGCGATTAATAAAATTTACCGTGCTAGGTGTGCAAGATTGAGGTTATTAATGAATCATGAAATTCCTGAAGATATTCGCTGGCTAATTGAAGCAAAGGTCCGCTTATCAGGTGAGTCCTCCAATTCTTTCATTTCACACATGCCTGGAACAGGTAAAAGCACTTTTGCAAAGAAACGTCGTGCAAAACGACTAAAAGTCTGTCACAGATGTGCCAGATGGACTTGTAATACGACATGTCGTTCTTTAGGAATGGTATCTGTAAACCGTGAAGATAAGATACAATTCATTAAGGATGGCCTGAGTAAGGGGTCTTTAGATAATCTTTTGTTGACCCTTGAGACGCATCCTAGTGGAGATGTGCATCGTGTAATTCATGATTTATGGCCACAATTCCATAAAAAACATGATCGTCTTAGTCTTGGGAATCTGACTAAAAAAGACCCTGTTTGCCAGTTTTTAAGAAAACTGGATGGGAAGCCTATCCCCGACCCATAGAGGGCGTTTAAGCCGTTCTTGGACGTAAAACCAAGGGAAGATGTGAGCCACAATCACAACTACCTGTACATACATGCTTTTTCAAAATAAATAATTAATAAAGAGAGAGAGAGAGAAAGAGAGAGAGAAAGAGAGAGAGTTTGTAAGACTACAGTTGACCTACATATAGGTGGTATGATTGCATTTTCACTTTTTCATCTATAAATTCTTCTCTTCCTTCCCTTCATTTCTACTCATCCCATATATTCATCAAATATAGAAGTGTGTAGAAATGGCAGGTTCCTCAAGTCATCAGATAAGAAATATTTGTGTTTTCGGTGGATCCAGTTCTGGGAAAGAAAAAGAGTTTTTAGAATCAGCAAATCATCTTGGTCGGGTACTAGCTGAGAGAAAGATTCATTTAGTGTATGGGGGAGGCAGCCTTGGGTTAATGGGAGGTGTGTCAATGGCTGCATTTTTAGGAGGCAGTCAAGTTTTGGGGGTTGTTCCCAAAGCTTTAGCAACTGGGGACATCATTGGAAAAACAATTGGAGAGGAACTACAGGTCCCAACAATGTCTGACCGACTGAATACCATGTTTAGCCATGCTGATGCCTTCATTGCCTTACCAGGAGGTTTGGGCACATTGGAAGAAATCTTTCATATTTCATCTTGGGCCCAACTGCACATTCACCATAAACCTATAGGTTTGTTAAATGTTAATGGTTTTTATGATAAGTTGCTGTCTTTCCTTGATCAAGCTGTGGAACAGGAATTTCTAACATCTTCGGCACGACAAATCATAATCTCTGCTGCTACTGCTGAACAATTGATTGACCAACTACAATCTTTCATCCCTATCATTGATCCCTGCATGAGTCGCCTAGATTGGTCAACTAAGGACAGCCGTAAAAAGCTTAGATTAGATTTGAGCCTTCATCTGTGAAACCTTGTGTCTTTTGGTTTTATTAATAGCATATTATTTTGTTATGTTACTTCTTATGTTTGTTTAAGTGTGTTTCAGGTTTATCATTGTTCGATGTTTCAGGTGATGTCTTCTATACTCTATCTTTCTACCTTCGAACATTGAGGACAATGTCTCGTTTTGGTTGGGGGGAGAGGGTAGTAGTTTAAAAAAAAAAAAAATACTAACTTGCTAACTGTTTTTGCTATTATTAAAACCATTTGACAAAATTGTTATTAGGATGGCAGAGTATGGAATCAATTTTATTGACTCTAGAGACGCATCTTAGTAAGTTTCATTACCAAGGTCTATCATAATACTTCTTGAAATATTCAGGTTTACAAACTCTCACATTGTTATCACTTGATTCTGCTCCTATACTCATTTAACAAGTATTATTAAACCTTCATTTTCACACACACACTTTAACATATGATTGTGGGTTGCACATTGGATTATTACATTAATTATGTTCTTTTGTTGAAGGTAACAACTAAGGGAAAAGGATAGTATATAATTTGCAAAAAAAAAAGAAAAAAAAAAAAAGAAAAAAGAAAAAAGAAAAAAGATAGTATTGATGATAATAAAACGTGGATAAGTTTGGTTTCGTAGCCTCCCTAACCTAAGCAATTAAGCCCGAAGGGGTGTTTTAACACCTAATACCCTAAAGTCAACTGACTTGGGAGCTATTGGCCCAAAGCTTGTTACATGGGTTAAGGAGAAAAGCTTAAGGGAATCAAACATTGCACTATCTACGTATCAGTATCTGCAACCCGAGTTGTTAAGCTCGTAGGGGTGTCTCAACACCTAATGCCCTAAGATCAACTGGTCTGGGAGTCATTAGCCTAAAACTCGTTACATGGATTAAAGATACATTGTGTTTTAAGTTGTATGTGTATATAAAAAAAAAAAAGAAAAAAAAAAAAGAAAAAAATAATAATCCCAACCCAAGGAAGTTCACCTTAAACATTTGAACATAATATTATTTTCTTCCAACAAAAGCCCCATCATCTATGTTTTCATTGAGCACACAAAAAGAAGGTTTATTAATATCTTGTTTACGAAGTATGAAGCAGGAATATAAATTTAATGAGAGTTTGTTTATCTGGATAGATTAATGGAAGTTGAATGATAAATGCCTTGCTTTGTGGAACTTGCAAATTGTTTCTCTATTTTAACGCTTTAGATTACTAGGGACTAGTAATAAGCTGGTTGGGGGGTGTGATTAGTACTTAAAAGTGCATGTTTATCAAGGTTTTATATCATCATTTTGCACTTGAAGTATCAATAACTCCTTAACTAAAGCATGTTTTATAATAAGAAGTTTGATATTATAAGATACCTTAATTTATGGTAAATGCTCATTTTAAATGCAGGACTATCACATAAATAAAAGGATTGATTGATGAGTTTAAGCATTGAAAGTGAAAGGACAAAGAGATGGCCAAACTTAGAAAAGAGATGTCGGTGCAGTCCAAACCGGAACATTGCTCGGTAATTGGATCATATCTGGAGCTCTAGATTTCGGATTTAGGTCCACTTTATATGGATGGAAAGGTAAGACAAAGGCCTACAACTTTCATGGGGAGCCCAAGATTTGAAAAGGTCGTTTTGAAGTCCAAATTGAAGGAACAACGAAGAAGTCCGAAGCTGTCCTGCAGCCCAAACACTATTTAGTGTTCAGCCCATATCTTGAGTTCTAGAAGTCCAAATGACCTCATCTTTTTTTTGTTGGAAAGCTGAGACAATTTCCTAGAACATTCCTGAGGATTCTGGGCAAATTATGATGTTAGCAATGACGTCTTGACCAGACAAGAAGATAAGGATTGTTATCTAGTCAAGATGTGGCCACCCACTCATCAATTAGTCAACAAATCAATAGTTCCAAATTTTGGCCTATAAAAGGAGGCACTTACCATGTATTGAGGCATCTTGGTGTTCAGATCAAGATCATGCTATTGCTTTCTCTCTTTGTATTGCTTATGTCTTGCTTTTATTAATATCAAGTTTATGCACTTCATTTCCTTTCCTTTACTTAGTTAGCCTCTTTCTCATTTATGTTCTTATCTTGTTCATTTATGTTTCTTTCTTTCATTATGTTCAGCTAAGTTAATTATGTCAAGGTGAAAAGGGTACACTAATGGTGTAAGAATAAGTATAATATAAACTTACATGGACCTTAACGTTGGATACTAACATGTTTTATATTTGTTATCTTGTTCACTTTTAATACTTTGCTTGTTAAATGGTTAATCTAGATTTATGTTGTATAATATTTGGTACAACAAATACTTGGCACTTTCATAGCCCATACTGTATGGTTTAACCGACACCTGAGCTATGAAAGGAACTTGATTTGTTGTTAACATAAGTTATAATCATGAATGCCTGCCAACATTTACAAGTATTAGCTTTATTCGAATAAGATAATTAATGTAATCATGTTAACAATTTATAATCTGATTGGAACCTCCTTTATGTGTGGTTTCCAATTGAGTAATAAGAGTTTATATTATACTTGTTTGAAGTACCATTAGTGGATCCTCTAACCTTGACATTTGTTTTTATCATTGTTTAATCCTTACGTTAATCTTTCATCTCAAAGTTCTCATTAATTTCTTCATCTTCTGCTTTTATTATTATTATTATTATTGTTATTATTTACATTCTGTCTATATTATATAATATATATCTTTGATCTTTTCATAAACTCAGTATATAGGCTGGAAACCTGTGACCCGATCTTTTAGATCATTCTCAGGTATAACAACGCCACGTACTGAGTATTATTATTGTTATTATTGTTGTTATTGTTGTTGTTGTTGTATTGTTATTTATAATTTATACAATTAACCTCTCTGTGGTTCGACCCCGGTCTTGCCGGGTTATTTATTACTTCGACACTCCTGCACTTGGGAAAAGACATCAATCTTTTGGTCGTGTCACCCGACGACCCCGTCGGGACAACCGGACAACCAGTGAGGTCGGCTCTGATACCAAATGTAACATCCCAGCCCAACATACTGAATATTGTCTGCTTTGGGCCTTACCGCTCTCACGGTTTTGTTCCTGGTGACGCGAGCCCACTACTGAGCCTGACGTCCCAAAACATGTTCAACTTGTTAGCACCAACACTACTAATAAGGCCAACAACACACCCCTCACCCGCCGATGTGGGATCTTACATATAGTAACTTGTATTTTTTGTTTGACTGATATAAATTAAGCTATTGATGTGTTTTCTAGTTGTTGGTATGTATAAGGTTTAAGAAAAATCTTCTTCAGTAAAAAGTTTCTTATCTTATCAGGTTAAAACCTATCAATTCTAGAGTCGAAATATATTTCTGTATTTTTTTCTTTTAATATCAGGAACATATCTTATGTAAAAGTTCGTAATCCTTGATATTGAAACAAATAAAATAATATTTTTGGAATTTTTAAAATATAAGCCAAGTTCTCATGACTTTAATAAATTGGTTACTAAATCTAAAAATACATGTAAAAATAAAAGATTATTTTTGTGATTTTTTAATATGCTAAAATATGCAAATATTTTTTTTGAGAGACTTGGCCCCATATGAAAAATAAAAATAAAAATTATACTTTTGAATAAAGATTTTTGTTGTTTTGTAGAAGGAAACTAATTTATTTAATACTATAAAAACATATTTGGAGGTCATAATTCCAAATATTAAATACAAGAAAGTAAAAAAAGTTAGGAACCCAAAATTAATTGTAAAATTATTTCTCCAAAACTTTGAAAATTTATTAAAAAATAGCTGAAGTCCTGTTTGGCAAAACACTAAAAAAAGTAAAAATATAAGGTTTGAAATTTTTCTTGGAATGTGTTTGCTAAAAAACCCTTACGAACCCAAAAATAGCTTCCTTGTTTTTACAAAATTTTTATCAAACCTAACTTGGCCTTAAGGCTCTTCATAGGCTCAGCCCAACCACACGGGCTGGCGTTTTAGCTGAAACCAAAACCAACATACGCCCAGTCCAAAACTTATGCTAACATCCAAGTCCAAACAAAACATTCATAAGCCCATATCACACATATTTAAGCCCATGTAAAGTAGTGGGCTTTAGCAAAATCATCAGCCATGAAACTTATTAAGCCAGGGCCCAAGATTAAACCTATCTTCACCAACCCATTAATATAGCAAGAATGAAACATTTGCTGGACTTACTCTTTAACGTGAAGGTTGGAAGAGAAACTTACCTGCGTCTGAATTATCGAAATGGTTGGGAATGGATTGAAGGCTGCTGCTCACGGTATGAAGGGAAAGTTGCTGGTGTGGGGTGGCCTGTTGGTGGTGAACCACGACTGAGGTTGCTGGCCTGCTGAAGCTTAGAACTCCTGCTCACGGCCTGCTACTCTCGATTGATTCTTCTGCTGCTGTTCACAGTGCTGCTGGCGACTGGAATCGCTCGGTTGGAACAAGAAAAACGAAGCTGCTGTGAAAAGAGAAGGATAGGGAGTGGACGTTGCTTAGACACTGTAGAGAGACTACTGCTGTTGCTCACGTTGCTGGCCTTGAACAGCAGAGAAGCAACTGGAGTTTGCTGCTGTCGTGACCGAGAGGAACAGAAAACTCTGGTGCTGCTGCAACTGGGAGGACAACCACTACTGCTGTTGCTGAGGAACTGCTCACAGTGCGGAGGAGAGAAACTGCGCTGCTGTTGTCCACGGCTGAAATAGAGGAGAGGAAGTGCAGCTACTACCGCTCAAGGGTGCTGCTGCTGTCTGTTGCTGGATGAGAACTCTAGACCGGTGCTCTGCTTAAGATTACAAAGATAGGTGTCAAATCCTAGCTAATAAAGAAATTAAATTATTCAAAAAAATTTCTAATCTAATAAGAAATTTAATATTCTATTTAAACAAGGATTGTAATATACTAATTTATTACAATTCTTTGTTCATTAAAGATTTCTATATTAACTAGGATCTTGTTTGTTTTAAAAAAAACACTTTCTTGAAAACTATTTTTCTCATTTTTCTATGTGTAGTAAATTTATGAAAAATTAGTAAAACAAAACTAAATTTTAGTTAAAGAAAAAGTTAAACTTTAATGTCTGGAAAGTGTTTTTCTTTTCTTATCCTTGAAAAACACTTTCCTTTCTTCACAAAAAAACATCTTATTTTAACTCACGAATATTGGAACATAATCTCTCCCTCTTTCTCTGTCTCACATAGTTTTATTGAAAATCTCTACAAAAAAACACTTTTATGTGACTGTTGAAAATCTCTCTCTTAAATCTCTTTACTAGAACAAAAAATCATCATAATAATTTATTTTTTATGCTTTATTATATGTAACAATCTCCATTGAAGCATTGCATCATCTTATTTCAGATAATCCTTTTCCTCAGATGTCTCTCTATTATCTGTCTTTTGTTTTCCTCTTCTTTGTTTGGATTTGTAGTTGTGATTGTGGCATAAATCTTGTGATCTTGTTAATTTGCTATGTTTTTCATCTTTTGTTTGATTTTTGGGGGAAAAAAACATAACAATCCCATGCTTTGTTTGGTATCGGATCTTGCTTAATTTTCTTGTTAATTCAATCTTAGATGCTTATAAGAAATGGAATGGTCTTTGCTTTTATAAATCTCAAATGCTATTGTTTGGAATTATTTATGCGATAGACTCTTCATATATTTGAAAATTATTGGGTGCTCTAATGAATGCAAGTAAAACAACCCTTCAATAATTTCTAATGCAATTTTAAGCCTAATTTTCCATGACAATACTCGATTAGGTTTCTATGTACCAGAAGAAACACGCGTGTTAGGAGCAAAAATAAAGTTATACAATGTTGAGATTAATATTGCAGTAAATAACTCCAAATTGAGAATAATTGATTTCTCCTTACTGGAAAATAAATGGTAGTCTACAGAAAATATTTGGTAGTCTGAAAGCTCTTTTTTTGCATGTATTCATAGACATGGATCTTCTCTTCATTTTCAAGATAAAAAACCCAAAAGCTTTATAATGTTTGAATGATACACCCTTCCTAGTAAACTGATCTCGGTCTGTACCAATAATTGATAGCAAGTAAGAGCACAAACAATTTGTTACTATGAAACTATAAACAGATTGAGTGAATTTTCCAAGAAAATTATATTTTCAAACCATAAAATATAAGGATTGAGAAATCTTACCATATTATGGTATTGAGCCATGTTGTTTGCATATGTGTGCACACCAGCTACTGCCAAACTTTACCACCAACTTGACCATTCAGTATCTACTGCCAAACTAGTAATCCATTTTAAGGCCTTGTTTGTTTATAGAATCAAATATCATTGCAATAATTATGATACATTGTCATCTCCTTTTATTTCTAACTTTTTAATTTATAATGTGTGTCGGTTTGATTATAATTTCTTATATTGCTTGCGTAAGTATATGATCTGCTTTTTGAATATTTATTTCCCTAAAACTTTTAGGTTTTGTTATCAAAAAACTTCACTTTCTTATTATGAATAGTAAAATTATTCATGCAACATATATGAGAGTAGTTGTGACTGTTATAGCTGCAGGGTTAGATATTATTGAACGAGAAAGAAAAATAATTTATATACTAAGATAATCACGTATAAATGCAATTGCTCAACTAGAATTCTATATTGATAGCATTTTGAATTTAAGTGATAGACATTACATCGAACAAATTCATATGAAACCAATTGTATTATATAATTTGTGTGATGTTCTCACAAGTTGTGACCTATTATGATTAACTCAAAATGTATCTATTAGGAAGCAAGTAATTGTCTTCTTATAAATTATAGGCCGAAACCAAAGATTTTGTTTTATATATATATATATATATATATATATATATATATACACTATATGTCTGTTGAAACCATCTATCGTTGCTTTAGATATGTATTAAAATCAGTTCTTAAATTATACAAACACCTTATTAAAGACCCATGGGTACAATTTCAGCGGAGATAATGAATAATCGTAGATTCTATCCTTATTTTAACGTATGAGAACAATACCAATATTTGTATATATTAATTAATTACATCTATAAGAAAAAGGTTATAAATTATTTTTTCATATTTATATAGGATTGTGTGGGAGCAATTGATGGTACCCATGTTCCTATTGAAATTCAAGGAAAGTTTCGAGGTAGAAAAGAGGGAACACCATAAGATGTTTTAGCAATTATAACTTTTAATTTGAAGCTTATATACGTTTTGGGTGGATGAGAAGGAAATGCACATGATTCTCGGGTTTTGAGTGATTTACTATCAAGGCCTACTGGTCTAAAAGTTCCAGAAGGTATAAATTAAATATTTATTATATGCAATAAACATACAAATTGTCTAATTAGATAAAGATAGTAATAGGTTTTATTTTTTATTTGTAGAAAAATATTATCTTGGTGATGTTGGTTACAATATTCGAAAATGAATCATTTCTTCTTTTTGTGGAGTTTGATACCACTTGAATGAGTTTACAAAACATTCACCAGAAAATAAAAAGAAGTTATTTAATCTTCGTCACTTTTTATTGAGAACTGTTATTGAGCGAGGGCTTGGTATTTTGAAGAGTTTTTTTAAATCAATTTATGGAAAACCTTTTTGGTCTTATGAAACATAAGTGAATGTTGTGCTTGTATGTTGTGTTATTCATAATCACATATTGAAAGTGGATTCTTATGACTTTTTTATGAAAGAAATATGTTTAGAAAGTGAACCAATTAGAAGAACAATCAACTTAAGCCAATGGGAAGAGAGGGAGGAGAATAAGGATTGGATAACAAAAAGAGATAATTGCATTAACCATGTAGAATGATTATAACACTCAAAGAAACTAGTAATTGAGTATTAATTATATGTGTTTGCTTTTTTATTATTTCTTTCTTGAGTTTGTATTATCTTGGTTATATATTTGGATTGCTTATTGACTTTATTATAATTTCTCATGTATTTCATGTTTTTTTTTAAATATTAATTCTATTTTTTATTTGTATAAAATTAATTCAATCTAAATATTGTATGATTTTATTTTGTATAAATCTGTGATTTGTTTTGTAGAAATGAGTACCACGAAGAATGAAAAATGCAAGGGTAAGCATTTCACATGGTTTAAGCCTATGTCTCACATGCTACTTGAGATATTAGCCGATGAGGCACTATTTTGTCTAAATTTGTGATTTTGTTTTTTATAGAAATGAGTACCACGAAGAATAAAAAAAATGAAAGGGTAAGCACTTCACATAGTCGAAGCTTAAATCTTACATTTTACTTGAGATATTAGCCGAGGAGACACTTAAAGGAAATAAGCATTTTTCCACCTTTAAAGCAGAATCTTTTGTTTAGGTGGCTTAAAAAATTAGTCAAAAGTTCAATGTGCAATGCGAGCCTAAGTATGTGGACAATCATCTCAAAACTGTTAAAAAAGAATTGGGAATGATAACCAATTTTCTTGTTTTACTTAATCTTTTAGTAATTGTTTCTCGGTGTATTTAGTATCCCTTCATCAAGAATATTTTCATTCAAATATTATAGAATAAAGTGTGTTTGCTTTGTCAGTTCATATTTATTCTGAACACCTTAGTAATTAATTCTTTGAATAAGATTTGAAACTCTTTCAAATCTTAATTCACATTGTTCAAGGATTTTACAATTATAACTTTTTTTAAAACAAATGAAACACTATCCTTAATTCATTTAGAGTCATGAATCCTCTCTTGATCACTCAAATACCTTCATACAATTCATGTTATACTCAATTTATACTTGTTTGTTACCTTTGATTTGAACAACATGTAGTTAGGATTAATGGATAACATTTCTTATATAAGATAAATTGGTGATCTCAAGTATAAATATCACTTACAAAACTATCACATGAGCCTTTTCTAGATATAGATGATATCTCTATATGCAATCCTTATATTGGTTAGTTCAGTCTACATGTCATCTGACAAACAACAATATATTAATTCCAAGTATCCTTCATATCTCAACTTATGAGAATAACCGTTTTTTTTTTCCATAAAGAAGATAAAATTATATATATTAGTCTTAACAACTCTAAGTAATGTGAAATCTTAATAAAGCACGAGCCAAGAATATTTAGAAATGATGTTATGATGTAATAAGAATTTTATAATTTTAGCAACTTCATAATTTCCTTTGCAAAGCATTTTTATTTTATGTATTTTATCTTTACACTAAACTCATTAATCAAACATAATAAATATTAAAGATAAAGCATGTTTAATTACTAATAAATATGTTTTATATGAACAAAGTCAGTGCCATATTTAACTAACCGATTGGCTATAATGCATATACAGTAACACTATTGGCACGTGAGACAAAAATCAAGTTTTTCCATTTTATTAAAAAAAACGTAAATCTATTTCTATGTGGCAGATATTGGGAAGACAAGAAATTCTTTTCTTTTATTGGTAGAAAATGAAATGGGAGTCACCACCTAGTATTTTGGTCACTAGAAACCCTAACTGGTCACAAAGATCGAGCACGGAGACTGTTTGCGTAAAGGGAAGGTATTAGCACCGCAAATACGCCCTACCTAAGGTAAGCTGCATTGTTTTATTGTCTGATAAAAACTAAGGTGTTATTGTACTTCTAGTTGTTGGTCTGTCTATGGTTCAAGAAAATCCTCCTCGGTAAGAAGGTCTTTATCTTATCGGGTAAAATCCTAATTGTTCTAACGTCTATACCAAAACTTTATTAATAATATTAGGAATATATTTTACGTATAAATTCGTAATCCCAAATACTAAAAGAAACAAAAAGATTTTTTTTAGAATTTTTGAAATATTGGCCTAGTTCTCGTGGCTTGAATAAACTGGTTATTAAAGCCAAAATACATGCTAATACGTATATTGTCTTGAAATTTCCTTTGTTGTGTGAAAATATGATGTTATAATATATATATATATATATATATATATATATATTGGAGAGACTAGGCCGTATTTTAAAAAAAAAACATTTTTTTTTATGCAAATACATATATTTGTTTTTTATGCTTTGACAAAAATCGGGTATTTTAATACTGGGTTTGTATCCTTACGGTATAAAAATACAACCCAATATTAATCCACCTTAATAAAAATATGCAGGAAAAATCAACAATATTTTTAAGGATTTTTGGAATTTTTTTTGAAAGCAAAAACATTTTTTATTTTGAAAATCTTTGATGTTTTGACGAAAACCGGGTATTTTAATACTGAATTTGTATCTCTACGGTATAGAAATACAAATCATTATTAAGCCATTTTGACAAAAAACTATGCGGGAAAATCAACAATATTTTTCAAAGATTTTTCAATTTTTTTTTATACACACATATATATTATAATATATAATATATTATATATTGTGGGCTGGGCCGGCCCAAATAAACGGGCCGATCTCGGCCCAACCGAAAATTCTTCTTCAGTCTGGGCCAGGCCCAGCAACAGAAGCCCAGCGAGGGGGAATTATTTTTCTCCCCCCCGCCTCCTGCATGCAGAAGGCAAACGCCTGCAACAAAAGCAAATGCAGGGGGAATAAAATGTGTACCTGGTGTGGAGGAGGCGGTCGCTGGTGGTGCTGCGGTGGCGTGGCTCGCGGACGGCAGCTCCGGGCGGTGCTGTAGCTATTCAAACGGCGGCGAGAGAGAGACTTCTTCCCCTTCTCCTCTCTTCCTCTCGTTTTCGGTGGTTCTCTCTGTTCCTTCTTTGTCCTCGGTTTGTTTTTTTCTTTTGTTATTTTTCGTTTGTTCCTTCTCTTCCTTCTCTCACGTTCGTTCTCTCTCTTTCCTCACTTCAGTCTCTCCTCTCTTCAATTTTTTCTCCTTCCCTTTTTCTTTTCGTTTTGCTCTCTATTTATAGGGAAAAAAAGGAGCTGGTCCTTTTGCTAGTGCGCCTTGGGAGCGGGTTTCGCGGGCGGCTGGTCGGCCACCACCCGCGACAGCCAGGCGCCGCTCCCTTGCTTTCGGCAGGGCGAGCGGCCGGTCGGCCAATGGCTTCGGTTGGTGGTGCAGAGCATGGGGCTTTGGGTTGGTGGGCGCGAGGAGAGAAAGTGGCAGGTTTAAGGAAGAAAAACCATTTCTCTCTTCTTGTTGCAGGTTCGGGGGGGGGGGGGGGGGGGGAAGAAGAAAGGGGAACAGTGCCGTTCAAAACGGCACCGTCCGGTCTTTTTGTTTTTTTTTTTTATGTATGAAACGACGTCGTTTTGGAGAGAACGCACCGTTTCATTTAAAAATGGAGCCAGAACGCGCCAAATTTCAAATCAGCCCTCAATTATCTTTTGTTCATTTCAATTGCGTCCTTGCCAATTTCGGTCCCCGCCCCTATAGTTGGCCGCGTTTTTCACTTTGGTCCTTAGCCTCTGATTTATGCAATTTAGCCCTTAATTGATCAATAAACTTCCAATTTCTTCAATTAGGCCCCTGAATCAATTCAATATAGCCCCCTCTATCTTCGCGCCTTTTCCAAATTGGTTCCTGGTTTCGGATTTTCACAATTGAGCCCCTAATTGGTCATTAAACTTCAATATTTATGCAATTAAGCCCCTGATTTGACCTAATAAATTCCTAAAAAATATAGTTTGGCCCCAGAACTTAAATTTCTTCTAATTAGAGCCCAAATTGACTTAAAAATCATTTTTGCTTGCAATCAAATCACCTATAAATCCAATTAAAAATCCAATTAAGTCGATAAACATCCAAATTTGGGCTTTTCTCCTCAAAATTTAAATTTTCCTTCTAAACAGGGCCCTCATCCTTCAAGCATATACTGTCAAAAATCCAATCTTTGTATTTTTATACTCCTTGACCAATTTTCTGGCCATTTTCTGAGCGCTTCTGCCGCATATTATTTTTCTAACCTCCTTTGGCTATTTATTTTATTTTTATTTTTGTGGGGACCCGAAAATGGGTTACAACAGATGCCCCCTCTTTATAATGCTTACGGAGCAGGGGTTTTGCGCAGTAAGTTTTATAAAGATAAACTAAACTGAACTCCCGAAACTGATCTGGTCGAACCTTGATCGATCTGAAACTTTTTCTTTACAGCAATCCTCTTCGGCCCAAAAAAACTATGATCAAAATTTAGTCATCTTGAGATCCCTTCTAGCGATCTCTTTAAACCAAAATCTATAATTGTAGCTTACTCAACTTGGAATCCCATCTGGCGATTCCTTTTAACAAAAGCTGAAAAACGAGGTCCCATCTGGCGACCTCTTTTGACCAATATCGAAATACGAGATCCCTTCCGGCGATCTCATACAACTTGGAATCCCATCTGGCGATTCCTTATTAACCATATGAAATATGAGGTCCCATCTGGCGACCCCCTCTGACCAATATCAAAATGCGAGATCCCTTGTGGCGATCTCCTCTAATCAACTTGGAATCCCATATGGCGATTCCTTTTTAACCAACATGAAATATGAGGTCCCATCTAGCGACCTCCAAATAGCGAAACACGAGATCCCTTCTGGCGATCTCCTTTAATCAACTTGGAATCCCATCTGGTGATTCCTTTTAACAAACATGAAATATGAGGTCCCATCTAGCAACCTCTAAAATAGCGAAATACGAGATCCCTTCTGACGATCTCAAACAACTTGGAATCCCATCTGGCGATTCTCTATTACCAAAGCTGATATCGATGTCGTTCTTCGTGATGGCAGTCCCTATTTTTTTTTTTTTTGAAAAATCCCTAATAAGTTCTTCTCGTTGTTCCAGAATCAAAACTATGATTCTTTGCTATCATCAACTCAATGATTCTTTCTTCGTCCAAAATTTTGTTGGATTACATTAAGGATTCCTCTTGTAACAATTCAAAAATAATGCAATGATTTATGATTATATGCCATGCATTCATTCGTACCTGGTTTTGAAACATAGGCCCCATCCTCTTCTTCTAGTTCATGAGACTCCCTCTTAACATGAGCTTGCTTTTGAAGTTATATGCTGGATTCATCTCTCGTGTTGCCTCTTTTTTACTTATCATATTCTTGGAGAAGAAGTCTTTGACTTTCTTCAAGTAGTCCTTTTCTCAAAATGTATGACTTGTTATTGCCTTTTTGTCATGCTTTAGCTTGGTTTTCAAATCTATAGGCTTCCGTAAAACTTTTCATAAAAAACATCTTGTATTGCCCCTAGTGTAGGGGTGTGATCCTATTCTAAGCTTTTATATAGAGAAGAAATTTGTTCAGCCGATGCTAAACTTTTTAATGAGTGATGAGATAACACCAAGACATGCACTGTTGGGATTAATGCAAAAATGATTGTTGTGAGATCAATGCAAAAAAGGAAAGAAGTCAATGGCCAAACTTTGCTTTATTGATTTAGGGGCCTACATCAAGCATAATATCTTTTTACAGAGTCAGAATTCACAGGTTGAGCTAGGTCTTCTCCATCCATTCTAGCTAACTTCAACGCTCCTCCTGAGAATGCCTTCTTTACTACATAAGGACCCTCGTAATTTGGTGCCCATATGCTTTGATCATCTCCGGGTAATGACAATATTTTCTTCAATACTAGATCCCCTTCTTGAAACAATCACGGTCTAACCTTCTTATCATACGCCTTAGCCATTCGTTTCTGTTAAAGTTGGTGATGACATATTGCGGCCATCCTCTTTTCACTGATCAGGTTCAGTTGCTCGTGTCTCACTCTGGCCCACTCGACCTTTTCTAACTCGGAATCTATTAACACTCTTAACGACGAGATTTCCACTTCCAAAGGCATCACTGCCTCCATACCATACACCAGAGAATATGGGGTAGTCCCTGTCGAGGTTCGAACTGCGGTGCAATCTGCATGAAGGGCAAATGACAACATCTCATGCCAATCCTTATAAGTGACTACCATCTTCTGAATAATCTTTTTGACATTCTTATTAACAGCTTCTACCGCACCATTCATCTTTGGTCTATATGGCAAAGAATTGGAATGCTTGATTTTCCATTTAGTGCAGAGCTCTATTATCATCTTGCCGTTGAAAATCTGAGCATTATCAGTTATAATCTTTTCAGGTGGACCATACCGACATATCAAATCTCTCTTTATAAATTTCTTCACCACTTTTTGCATCACATGAGCAAATGACCCAGCTTCTACCTATTTTGTGAAGTAGTTAATAGCCACGAGGATAAATCTATGACCATTGCTAGCTTTTGGGTTTACAAGTCCAATCACATCAATTCCCCACATCGCGAAGGGCCATGGAGATGTCAAGTTAAACAGAGGAGCTGGTGGCATATTGACCTTGTCACTGTAAATTTGACATTTGTGACATTTTCTAACATAGTCGATACAATCTTTTTCTAGTTTCATCAAAAAATAACCAACCCTTTAGATTTTCCTTGCCATCATATGCCCGCTAGCATGGGTTGAGCAAATCCCCTCATGGACCTCTCGTAATGCCTTTCTAGCATCTGCCTCATTCAAACACCTTAGCAGGGTTCCATCGAACGATCTTTTATATAAAATATCTCCATCTAAATAGAAGTCTATAGCCAACCTTCTCAAGGTTTTCTTATCCGTTTTAGAAGCTCCCACCGGATATTCCTGATTCTGCACAAGATTTTTGATATCGTAATACCAAGGCTATCCGTCTATCTCTCTTTCAACCAAGCAACAGTGAGCTGGGTCATTTCTAATGTCAATGTGTACCGGTTGTACCTTGCACTTGAGATCAATGGTAGTCATAGCAGCTAGTGTGGCCAAAGCATCCGCAAAATAGTTCCCCTCCCTTCCTAGATGGGTGAACCTAATTTCTTCAAATTCCTTTGCTAGCATGGATAGGTATTCTTGGTACGGCCTCAACTTTTCCTCTTTGGTTTGCCATTCCCCTTTGACCTGGCAGATGATCAACATTGAATCCCCATATACATCTATCTTCTTTATCTTTAGCTCCAATGCCGCTTCTAAACCGAGGATACAAGCTTCATACTCAGCTGTATTGTTGGTGCACTCGAAATGTAGTTTGACCGAAATTGGGTATTGTTTCTTATTAGGAGAGATTATTACCGCCCCTGCCTCGTTACCATATACATTTACTGCCCCGTCAAAAAACATGGTCCACCAATCTGTCTTCTCTTCTTCCTTTTCTATTGACAAAATATCTTCATCGGGGAAATCAAAATCCAAAGGTTCGTAATCTTCAACAACATTATCGGCCAAATGGTTTGCGATTGCACTCCCTTTTACGGCTTTCCTTGTCATGTACACTATGTCATATTCTGCTAATAAAACCTGCCACCTTGCAATTCAACTTGAGAGAAAGGGCTTGTTACAAATATACCTCAGAGGATCCACTTTTGAAATCAACCAAGTGGTATAGTATAACATGTAATGTCGCAACCTCTTTGCTGCCCACACCAACGCACAATAAAGCCTTTCTATCTCCGTGTATCTGGACTCACATTCAGTGAATTTCTTACTTAAGTAATAAATAGCTCTTTCCTTCCTTCCGGCTTCATCATGCTGACCCAATACACATTCCATGGCTTCTTCAATTACTGTTAGATATAATACTAGAGGTTTTTCTGATACAGGAGGAACCAGTAAAGGTGGATTTTGTAAATAATGCTTGATTTTGTTGAATGCCTCCTCACACTCCTCATTCCAGGTTCCCGGATTCTTTTTCTTTAGTAGTCAGAATATAGGTTCACATGTTCTTGTTAGTTGAGCTATAAACCGAGCAATGTAGTTCAACCTTCCCAAGAATCCTCTTACTTCTTTCTCCGTCTTAGGGGATGACATAGCCTGGATGACCCTTACTTTATCTGGATCCACCTCTATACCTCTATCACTTACCACAAATCCCAATAGCTTGCCCGATTTAACTCCGAATGAACATTTTGCAGGATTAAGCCTTAGTTCATACTTCCTCAACCTCTCAAATAACTTCCTCAAAACTTCCACATGATCCTGTCCCCTTTTAGACTTGGCAATCATATCATCTGCATACACCTCAATTTCTTTGTGCATCATGTCGTGGAATAGAGTCACCATTGCTCTTTGATATGTTGCACCTGCGTTCTTCAACCTAAATGGCATGACCTTGTAGCAGTAGGTCCCCCAAGGTGTGACAAAAATTGTTTTTGCCTTATCCTCTAGAGCCATTTTTATCTGGTTGTATCCTGAAAAACCATCCATAAAGGAATAAGTGGAACTTCGAGCAACATTATCCACTAAAACATCTATGTGTGGTAGAGGAAAATCATCCTTAGGGCTAGCTCTATTCAAATTCTGAAAATCCACACAAACTCTAATCTTCCCTTCCTTCTTAGGCACCACAACAATGTTAGATACCCATTGTGGATATTTAACTACTTCTAGAAAGCCAGCATCCCATTACTTTTCGAGTAATAGGGTGATCATTTTTATCCTTTATTCAGAAGTAATTAAGGTACCTATTTTCAACTCTTTCTTGAGCTGACCACTGCCCACAATGATGGTTTTGAGTTCTTCGGCGGCAGGCTTCCAAGTCTGTTCCTGTTGTTCTACTAGCCTGGTGAATTCACTGATATTGCTTTCATCCCACTCTTCTTCTTCCATAGCTATTACATACTCGTTCAAGTTTGGCCATTTATTCTTGATGCTAAATATGTGTGATGTTATAGGAGATCCGCTTTCAGGATTCTTGAAAGCGGGAAGTGCTTGGTGTAAATGTATAAAACAAACAATTTTGAAAGTGCATGATCTCATCATTTATTCAAAGGAAAAGGTGGGCTCCATGACAAAGATAGAATCTAGCTGACATCATAAGCCTTGATTGTCAACTAGAGAAAACAAAAGCAAACATAAGCAATGACAAAAACATGTTAAGGCAAACAAAGTTGGTTTACATTTTGAAAACCACTGGAGCTTCTTGGGTCACCCAATTCTGAAACTTCTTGCCTTGAGCCAACTTGCGCACAAAGGTCTTGGCGGAGACTTCTTTTAGTGTATGGATCGTGAAGTAGAGGTAATTAGTTGCATAGATCCTCCCCACTAGATGCTCCATGGTTTTATGTTCAATGTCTTGGGGTACATATGCCTCATTTAATACCTTTTGCAAAGCATTTCGGTGCGGCTCAGAGTTGAGTATCAAGGATATAAGGGAGATCTGAGCTGGAGTCTTTTTTAGTTGATCCACTATGCAATATTCGCTATGCTTGATCAACTTCAAAAATTCATTTGACTCCTCTTCCGTTACCGGTTTATTAACTTCTGGTGCTTTGTCTAGATCTACCACTTATTTACCCTTTTCCTTCCTCCATATTTCAGGAGTAAAGCAACAACCACTCCTGGTCAAACCACTTATCTTTTTCTGGAACAAAGGAAGAGGAGCTCAAACGTTGGAGGCATACCTATAATTATATGGCATGGCATTGTGATTCTCTTTTGTGCAGGACGGTTTAACCAAGATCAGCCTTGGGGGCCCATTAGCAGTCTGTTGGACCCTGCATACTCCTGCCATCTCATCTTGACCTTCCATCATACTCACCTCACACCTGCTCTCCATGGGTTCAATCCTCAATTGTCCCATTCTCAACATTTTTGTGATCTTTTCGCAAAACTCGGCGCAATCCTCAATATGATGTCCATCTCTTCCATAGAACTCACAGTAGTCACCTCCCTCCAATTGACTTTCCACATTTGCCTCTAGAAATCCTGATCGTACTAACATGTCGTACAACGTTTTCATCGGCACCTTTAACACCTTGCATTGATTTCCCACTTCGATCATGCCTATTCCACCACTATTTGGGGCATGTTTAGGCAATGGGTTTGAATTAACATTGGGCTTGTCTTCGAAGGATACCCATCCCATCTTAATAAGCTCCAATAACCTTTTCTTAAAAGCGTAGCAGGTTTCAATCCCATGCCCGGGATTACCCCCATGGTACTCGCAAGTCAACTCGAGCTTGTACCAAATTGGGAATGGTGGCTGTAGTGGTAGTGTAGGGATAGGAGTTATCTGTCCAATGCTCAATAGTTTGGCATACATGTCCTTCAAAGGCATGAGTAACGGCGACAGTTGTTTTGAATTGTATCTTGTATGGGATCTTTGGTAGTGATTTTGGTAGTTTGGCTAGTTATTTGTTCGATTAGGGAAAAAAGGTTGGTTAAAGTTTATGCGTGATAATTGAGAGGTAGGTACTTGTGGATTATGGAAATCTACTCTCTTGCCCTTATACCCGCCTTCCAAATTGTTAATATCGACTTCTCTCTTTCTTCCAATAAAACCCTTTTTTTCCACTGGCATCGCTATTCGCCCAGCTTTAATTCCTTGTTCTATCCTCTCAGCTATGCGTCCGCATCATAGAAATGTTGAGAGGAGCTACCCATTAGATGCTCATAGTAAGGTGCCTTGAAGGTATTGGCAAACAAGCTCACCATCTCTGTCTCTATCAAAGGAGGTTGGACATGCATTGCTTCGTCCCTCCATCTTTGTGCATAAGCCCTTATAGACTTGTTCGATCGGGAGCAATTTCCATGTTGAACTTGTACTGCTTAAGGAAAGCCTCCACCAAGTCTCTCCAGCTCCTGATCCTGACACTATCTAACCTCATGGACCAACTTAAAGCGGACCCTGCGAGGCTATCTTGAAAGAAATAGATTAGCAGCTTATCATCGCGGATTACTTCCGCCATTTTATTGCAATAGGATCGAAGGTGAGTGTTTAGGCATTCCAAACCAGTGTACTTAATGAACTTTGGTATCCTAAAATCCTTTGGCACCACAATGTTTGGTACCAAACACACCTCAGCTGCTCGCATGGGATCAAACCAATCATTACCCTCAACTGCCCTTAATCTTTCTTCCAAGGCAAACAATTTGTCCTGGTCCATTAAATTTAGAGACCTATTACCCGGGATTCCCTCCGTTGTTAAGTCAACAGTGACTGGAGCCTGAGTTGGTTGGATAGGGGTAGTAGGCATAAAATGTTGTTCGTTGGCCGAGTTTGCCCCCTGGTTTTGGGATGCTTGAGGGATGTGAGCTGCTGGCGCTCCTTCGGGTGGTTGTGTTGACGTTCCCTCCCCATTCTTAGTTCTTAGAAGTTGCTCGAGCAGGTCGGTCAACCTAGCAACTTCACCTTTTATGGCTTCTAACTTGGTCTGATAGTGTGACTCCAAATGAGCTCTTTCTTCGTTCTCCATTCTTGATCTAGACCGCGTTTGGTGAACTCTAGACGTGGGACCTATGTTTCACGATCTGGCGTGCATGTGATAAATTAAAAAACAAAATGCGTGATGAAAATGCGATGCACATGTAATGTGTATATTTTTTATGAGCTAATTCATGACTTTCGTAATCCTTTAGGCAAGATTTCTGAGTTGACTCGATTACCATAAAGGAGGGTTCGCCAAGTTCTTATCATAGTGGCTTACCAAAACACATTAAGAAGAGAAATACGTCACGAACTTCTTATAAATAAAAAGTGGCTCATACAAAATGATAAAGAAAATCTTATACATTGCTACCTCTAAAAGGCATTTCCCCTATTAGCTAAATCCCCAATAAAATAGGCCATGGCCCCTATGTATTCTCGATACTTTGAAGCGTCATTTCCAACTTGGGTGGCTTGTTGTTGCAACCTATCTGCATAACGGGCTACGTGCTCAACTTGTTTTGACATATGTCTTATCCTATCATGGAATACGGTGTTATCTGCGATTATCGTTTCATTGCTGGCTCCTAAGGCTTCATTACTTCTTTCCAACATCCAGACCATATCTTCTGACCGTGCCAGCTTATCTCTTATCCTCTGTAGCTTTTCCTTTTCGATATCCAGCTCGGCTATTTTGGAATTGATTTGAACTGCAAAGCTGTCCATGTAGTCTTGGCATTCTTGACGCTCTTGCTTAGCCTTACTCATCTCCTTTTCCATCTCGAAGTAATGGCTTCTCAACTCCCTTAACTCTTCTTCTCGTACCTCGACCTCCGATTGTAAAGCCATCATCCTTCCTTTTGAAGACTCAGCTCTTTTTTGGTAATCTCTCATGTCAGACTCAGCGGCCCTTCTCGCATTTCTCTTTTCCTCCAGTTGCACCATGTATTGAGCTCTGCCCTTCCTTTCTTCTTCTATGTCGAGCTTGGCTAGACGATTCTTCTCCTTTTCAACTTCTACTTTCTTTAACAGAAGGTTCCTTCCCTTCTTCAAAGAATCCATCATCTCCTTATCAACATTCACGCCTTTTATTGATCTCTTAACCTTAGCCAACTCTTTTTCTGCTATCCCATTCTTCTTGACCAACTCATCATAATTTGCTATCATTCCTTGCTATCATAATTTGCTATTCGATTTCTTAACTCAGCCTGGACTCCCGTTGTTATCTCTTCAGCTACCTCGGCCCTTTTCTACCATTCCTTTAGAGACATTAATTGCTTCTCTTGTTTTTCTAACCGCTGATTCAAGAAAACCCTCATCATATTTTCTTCCTCTAGCTGGTTCTCTAATAGTTGTTGTTGCCCCTTACTTTTGCTAAGATCTATTCTACACTGCTCTAGCTGCTTTCTTAGATCTTCCTCATCATCCATTCTTTTTCTTTTATGTGGTTCTATCGTTGCTTCCGACTGTTCTTGTGTAGAGAGACCCTTCATTTTAGAAAAATCTTCATTCCTCCAAACTGTATAATTCTGGCTGAATGAGGTTTCAAAACTGCTTCCTTCTTCCCTTTTCACCTTCAAGGGTCTTTCCCAATCCTGTCGGATAAACTCCATTTCTTCGATGAATGGTTGGTGCTTGAATAAACCGATGAAATCAGCTAAACCCAAGGTTCTTGGTGTATATTGCATTCCGCCTAACTGCCTTGTTACAAGGGCGGGCGCATAGCTGATGTAACCGGTTACACCAATCAAAGGAATCCATATCTTGCTTCCACAGTTCATTGTGCAAATAGCGTTGTTCATCCACGGCGCTTTCCACTTGAAGTTGCTCCTTGGTAATGCTGCATACTTATCTCTCCATGTCTTCTCATCCCAATTCTTCCAAGTCTCATCTATGGTAATCTTTAACGGTCGCATGTCAAACCACCAAAAGTTGTTGAAGATGTCTCTTGGTGTTTCGATATGACTGATTATCCATAAGTACAACATAGGGATGCAGCATCTCATAGCTCCTTTTCCATGCGTTCGGCAGTGATTGAGAGATAACATGGTTTTCCTCAAGATGGCTGAGGAAAGATTGATCCGGTCATGCTCATATTCGACGAAGACACTTGCTGCTTCTAAACTGATGACCCCAGTTTCAGAAGGGAACATTACTAGTCCAAAGATGGCGAAGGCCACCAACCTATATCGTTCATCTCCTAACTTGCCTTCTTTGGCATTTTTCTTCATTCGGGCTCAATGACCTTCCATTTAAAACCCCCTTCGGCGACTCTACATTGGCTGATCTTTCCTAAGCCTAATAAATTGACTACCTCCGAAGCTGTGTCCTCAAATCTGCGTTGGTGGTAGATTTTGTGGCTGTCATTTGGAAAATCCAGAATTCTCTCATATTCTTCCAAGGTTGGTGTCATATCAATGTTTCCAAAGGTAAAACACCGATAACTGGGATCCCAAAAATTCAGAAGGGCTTTGATCGCCGCTGCTTGTACAGGCAACCTCATTATTTGTGCAATTCTCCCATATCGCCTTTCAAACAGAGTCTCGTCAACATATTCCATGATAGACAATAACTTCCCTAAGTCGTTTACCATGTGATTTACCTTGGTAATGCATGGTAACCCACTAGCATCGATTCTTGGGCATTTTTCTTCGGCGATCTGAGCCAACTCAGACTCTTGTCCAAATTCTTGGAAAGAGAGGTACTTAGTCATGATTTCAGCTCAAAACCTAGGTTGATGAATTTAACATTATTAATCGTGATGCAAATGAAAGTAAGATACATAACCTAAGGACAAGCTCTATTTATTAAGTGAGAGTGGGTAGTTTTTCTATCTGGTCTTGAAGGGTCTCATATATGCCCAGTGACGTTCTTCGTAAAGACAGTATGGGGGCGTTGCAAGGAACAGTTAAGACACGTATGCCCACCATTACCAAGCAGGCACTCAGATATGAGTTGGGTGTTTCACGCATTTAAACCCTGACCAATAGTCTTAGGGTAAATCGCTAATTCCCCACTTAACTTAAAGCTTGTGTGTGCTTTTCAAATTTAAAGTAAGTGATGCATGAGACAATTGTATACAATGCATGAATAAATGCGCGTAAAAAACAAATACGCAAATAAATAAAAGGAAAGGCATATATTAAAAATAAGCACAGGAAAACACAAATAAATCAAACAAAAACAAAGCTTAGTCTACAAGGTCCCCAGTGGAGTCGCCATTATGTCGCACGTGTGCGGCGTCGCGGCGAAAATCAAGTTTTTCCATTTTATTAAAAAAATGTAAATCTATTTCTATGTGGCAGATATTGGAAAGACAAGAAATTCTTGTCTTTTATTGGTAGAAAATGGAATGGGAGTCGCCACCTAGTATTTGGGTCACTAGGAACCCTATCTGGTCACAGAGATCGGGCACGGGGACTGATTGCTTAAAGGGAAGGTATTAGCACCCCAAATACGTCATACCTAAGGTAAGCTGCATTGTTTTATTGTCTGATAAAAACTAAGGTATTATTGTACTTCTAGTTGTTGGTTTGTCTATGGTTCAAGAAAAATCCTCCTCGGTAAGAAGGTCTTTATTTTATCGGGTAAAATCCTAACCGTTCTAACGTCTATACCAAAACTTTATCAATAATATTAGGAATACGTTTTACGTATAAATTCGTAATCCCAAATACTAAAAGAAACAAAACGATTTTTTTTAGAATTTTTGAAATATTGGCCTAGTTCTCGTGGATTGAATAAACTGGTTATTAAAGCCAAAATGCATGCTAATACGTATATTGTCTTGAAATTTCCTTTGTTGTGTGAAAATATGATGTCATAATATATATATATATATATATATATATATATATATATATATATTGGAGAGACTAGGCCGTATTTTAAAACAAAAACATTTTTTTTTATGTAAATACATATATTTGTTTTTATGCTTTGACGAAAATCGGGTATTTTAATACTGGGTTTGTATCCTTACGGTATAAAAATACAACCCAATATTAATTCACCTTAATAAAAATATGCAGGAAAAATCAACAATATTTTTAAGGACTTTTGGAATTTTTTTTTAAAGCAAAAACATTTTTTATTTTAAAAATCTTTGATTTTTTGACGAAAACCGGGTATTTTAATACTGAATTTGTATCTCTACGGTATAGAAATACAAACCATTATTAAGCCATTTTGACAAAAAACTATGCGGGAAAATCAACAATATTTTTCAAAATATTTTTCTTTTTATATACACAATATATACACACATATATATTATATATAATATATTATATATTGTGGGCTGGGCCGGCCCAAATAAACGGGTCAGACTCAGCCCAACAAAGAAAGGTTGGGCCGATCTCGGCCCAACCGAAAATTCTTCTTCAGTCTAGGCCAGGCCCGGCCCAGACATGCAAGGCTGGGCCAGCATCGGGCTGGCCCAGCAACAGAAGCCCAGCGGGGGGAGAATTATTTTTCTCCCCCTCGCCTCCTGCATGCAAAACGATTCTGCATGCAGGAGGAAAACGCCTGCAACAAAAGCAAATGCAGGGGGAATAAAATGTGTACCTGGTGTGGAGGAGGCGATCGCTGGTGGTGCTGCGGTGGCGTGGCTCGCGGACGACGGCTCCGGGTGGTGCTGTGGTTGTTCGAACGGCGGCGAGAGAGAGACTTCTTCCCCTTCTCCTCTCTTCCTCTCGTTTTCGGTGGTTCTCTCTGTTCCTTCTTTGTCCTCGGTTTGTTTTTTTCTTTTGTTATTTTTCGTTTGTTCCTTCTCTCACGTTCGTTCTCTCTCTTTTATCTCTTTCCTCACTTCGGTCTCTCCTCTCTTCGGTTTTTTCTCCTTCCCTTTTTCTTTTCGTTTTGCTCTCTATTTATAGGGGAAAAAAGGAGCTGCTCCTTTTGCTAGTGCGCCTTGGGAGCAGGTTTCGCGGGTGGCTGGTCGGCCACCACCTGCAACAGCCAGGCGCCGCTCCCTTGCTTTCGGCAGGGCGAGCGGCCGGTCGGCCAGTGGCTTTGGTTGGTGGTGCAGAGCATGGGGCTTCGGCTTGGTGGGCGCGAGGGGAGAGAGTGGCAGGTTTAAGGAAGAAAAACCATTTCTCTCTTCCTGTTGCAGGTTCAGAGGGGGGGAAGAAGAAAGGGGAACAGTGTCGTTCAAAACGGCACCGTCCGGTCTTTTTTTTTATTATTTAGGAGAAAACGCGTCGTTTCATTTAAAAATGGCGCCAGAACGCGCCAAATTTCAAATCAGTCCTCAATTATCTTTTGTTCATTTCAATTATGTCCCTGCCAATTTCGATCCCCGCCCCCATAGTTGGCCGCGTTTTTCACTTTGGTCCTTGGCCTCTGATTTATGCCATTTAGCCCTTAATTGATCAATAAACTTCCAATTTCCTCAATTAGGCCCCTGAATCAATTCAATACAGCCCCCTCTATCTTCGCGCCTTTTTCAAATTGGTCCCTGGTTTCGGATTTTCACAATTAAGCCCCTAATTGACCATTAAACTTCAATATTTATGCAATTAAGCCCCTGATTTGACCTAATAAATTCCTAAAAAATATATTTTGGCCCCAGAACTTAAATTTCTTCTAATTAAAGCCCAAATTGACTTAAAAATTAATTTTTTTTGCAATCAAATCCCCTATAAATCCAATTAAAAATCCAATTAAGTCCATAAACATCTAAATTTTGGCTTTTCTCTTCAAAATTTAAATTTTCCTTCTAAACAGGCCCCTCATCCTTCAAGCATATACTGTCAAAAATCCAATCTTTGTATTTTTATACTCCTTGACCAATTTTCTGATCATTTTCTGAGCGCTTCTGCCTCCTGTTATTTTTCTAATCTCCTTTAGCTATTTATTTTATTTTTATTTTTGTGGGGACCCGAAAATGGGTTACAACAATGATGTAATAAGAATTTTATAATTTTAGCAACTTCATAATTTCCTTTGCAAAGCATTTTTATTTTATGTATTTTATCTTTACACTAAACTCATTAATCAAACATAATAAATATTAAAGATAAAGCATGTTTAATTACTAATAAATATGTTTTATATGAACAAAGTCAGTGCCATATTTAACTAACCGATTTGCTATAATGCATATACACTAACACTTTATTAACTTGTTCCTTAAGCAAAGGATCAACAAAAAGTAAAGAAATCATAATTTTTATTTTAGGTTTTGAACAAGCATGAAACTGTATACCTAGTGTAATAACCCAAAATTTTACCCCCCGCTATTTTCTAAATAAATATTTCGCAAACATCTTTTTAATAAGTTTGTTTAATTTAGAGTATGAAGAAATATCCAAAAAATATAAATGATTAACAAAAAAAGAGAGGAATAAATAATATAGTTGAGGAAAAATATTGACAAATAATTGAATTTAACATGCCAAGGATTGAGTTAGGGAAGTTTTTTTAAAAAAATCCATGAATGGTTTGGTTTGCAATTAGGGAATCAATTGAAGAGAAAATGTAGAAAAAAAAGGGTTTAATTTGGCTATGATTAGAAAAATTAAAGAATTGGGGATGAATTTGAAATAAATTACCAGATTAAAAAGTCAATAAAGGACTTAATTGAATAAGAAAATAAAAGTCAAAAGTTAAATTGGCTAAAAATGCACAGTTTTGGAAACTAGGGACCAAACTAAATAAAATGTCAAGATATAGGATTCATAATTAGGTTAATTAAGGGCTTATTTGAAATAAAATCTGAAGATAAATATCTTAATTAGGTTAATTTATAAATCTACAAAACCAAGGATTAAAACCAAAAAGGAGTCAATATTGAGGGACTAAATTGGATTTGGACACTTTTGTAATGATATCATTTTTATAATCACCCAACCTTAATTATAATTGTAAACGACATGTCATTCCATTTTAAATGAAATGACACGTTGTATAGAATCAGAATTAACATGTCATTCCACTTTGAATGGAACGACACATTGTTTAGGGACTATTTTATTTTTGAAAATCCAATTAAGTCCAATGATTATAGCTTGAATCCTGATCTTTAGCTTTAATTCTAGACCATGATTGATTCTCTAGAATCATGAAAACGCATGAACCTTGCTCATTAACATACCAACTATGATTTTGGATCGAGAAATCATCTTTTGATCTCTTGAATCAACCCCAAAATATAAGCCAAATACATGCTCATAGTCAACCCTCAATCATAGAAAATTAGCTCTTCAATCCTTAGATTTTCAACCATTTCTATTTTAGTTCTTGACACCCCCAACAACCGTAAATTCCCTCTTATAGATATCCCTTCCCCTACCAAGAAATATATAGAGACAAGGAGAGAGAGTGTGTGAGAAAGAATTCTGAGAAGAAACATAGAGAGAAAGGTGAACGATAAGAAAAAAACTTGGTCAACAGAGTTTGAGTGAAGTGCAGCAGTACTATGGAAAAGTAAAAAGAGAAAGCTTGTTCTAAAAAGAGAAAAAAAAAATCGGTCCTAATTTTTGTCTACCAATAACCTAACCAAAGATTTTATATTTTAAAGGACCTACCTTAAAAAATTTTAAAGTAATTTAATTGATGAGTCTTTTTTTCTAAGGGACCAACATCATATTTTTTTTAATTAATTAAAATAAACTATAAATAAGTTTATAGAATAATTAGTATATTTAATGGCAATTAAAGATAGATTTAAGAGAAAACACACAATAAGGTTCTTAAAAAATAATGCAATAAGGGTGACATCATTCTTTCCTTTAACATAACTAACTCCTTACCTGAATCTCTAAAGCTAGTGTTAATATTTAGAATTTCTAGTTTCCTCTAATTACTAGGTGGCGACTTTAATTTTCAACATATATTCTCCCATTGTATTTTAGGGAGTCTCATTTATATATGGGTAAGACAACATAGCATGCACTTAGGTTATTAATGGTCCATGATGTCCTTCTAGGTGTCTTCAAATTAAATCCACACTTTATTTCTAGACCATTATAATCCTATATTGGTGACTAACGAATAACAAAGCATACCTTCAACTCGATTGATGATGACATACTAGATGATGAGATTGAGAATAAAGGGACATCTTTGATATTGATTTTGAGGGTTTTTGAGATTTTAAAAAGATGAAAGCCAATTATTATATTAGGATTAGAGTTCTTCATTCAACAAATCAAGTGCTTTTTTTTTAATATGTTTTTTGATTTCTTAAAAAAATCATAATTTGCTCATTTTTAGGGTGGTGAGACTTAATGACACATGTCATCAATTTATTGGTTGTTATTTGATCAACCAAGGAGGTTTAGTTAAAATAACAGAAACGAGACATTAAGATGGATGAAGGGGTACTGAAGGTATGACATCCAATTATGGTTAAAGGATCAATTATGCTTTTATATTGATGTACTAATTTGATCAAATCTAAAGGCACAAGATAAATTAAACCTGTGTCTAGCATTGGGACAAGAACTTTATTTATTTAGTGGTTGCTCATAAGCATTAATCAAAACCTAGCTCCAATACCAAACTTTATTTATTTAGTGGTTGCTCATTACATTCTTTATTTGAATTCTAAAGATGAAAAAGATTATAAGTGGATTGCATAAAATGATGCTTTTGATAGAGAAATTTTATATTATTTTCAGAGTAGATACCCTTAGTTGTTTTAAAAGCTTATTATGCGCAAGTATGGGAAAAAATCTCAAAGTCCATCCTATAAAAATAATGATAAGAATAGTAATATCTAGGTTTAAAAATAATGTTTTTAATTTTTTTCTCATCTTCCTCTCTCTTCTTTTTTACCCATGTCTCTCCATGAAATAATTAACTGTAGTCAATTACATTTGGAGTGCAATAAAATGTTTAGCTCTTGATAACATCTTCTTTTCTCGTCCATATAATTATGGAAAGCCGCGAGTCACAGTACACCACCAAAGATCATCTTCTTCATTCATTGACTTGCAAAGGCAAGGAGGCCGAAGGCCGACCACATAGAATTGACTATTATTTGTAACTAATGGCATCTCCCGACCGTTGCTTGTACCTAATCCACTCATCATATTTTCAATTTAACCCCCAAGAATGACGAGAACAAAAGGAGGAGGGTTAATATTTCTTCATAGTTATACTAATAATTTTTTTAGGAGACACCATTCCCTTAGAAACTGGGCAGCACGAGTTGAAGAGTCAGCTTCCTTACCTTAATATGCTAATTAATTACATTAGGTTATGTTTAGCACGTAAAGGGTGAAGAAAACCCTAGTCAAAACTTGCCTAACACGTGCACTTTGACACCTATCGACCTTATTCACAATTTATTATGTCCTTGTTGGCATATTAGAATATTCAATCTTCTTAATGGCGAAGACAAACCGTTGATCAACAGCATCCCGTCAAATTCTCGATGGTTTTTATTTCTTTAATTTCGAGATTTAATAAATCAAACAATAATACGAAAGCTCCTACTTCAACTTGTCAACTACACAATAGTATTTTATCAATTTATTTTTTTGAGCCAAATATAAAATAGCAAATAATAAAAAGAAGTTTAGGTGTGTAGGCTTGATTGGCCAGCATGC
The DNA here is from genome assembly GCA_033617975.1 of Populus alba x Populus glandulosa. NCBI lineage: Eukaryota > Viridiplantae > Streptophyta > Magnoliopsida > Malpighiales > Salicaceae > Populus > Populus alba x Populus glandulosa. Next base: position 13,475,618 of record CM066147.1, on the reverse strand, counting down.
CTAGACATTAAAAAATAGGCCAAATGTGTGGGTCAAACACTTGGTGAAACTACACTCATTAAGTGAAACTAATTGACACTCATATCATTTATTTTTATAAATTAAAAAAATAAACAATTGAGAGAAAATTAATTATTTCAATTTACGGTGATTCGTGAGAGAGTGCATAATGTATATTGAACAATGAAAGTGCCTCACATCTTAGGTTTTTATAATTATTCAATATAAGACAATCCAATATTACTATAATTACAACAATATCAAATAGATATTACACGAGTTTTCAGGCACCATCTCAATTAGTTGAGAAAATGATTCACAAATAAGTGGTAGGGTTGTAGTTATTTAACTTGATAGGTGGTTAGTGCTTCACCATGAGCCTAGTCAATTTTTTTTGTAACCTAAAATAATGATGTTAAAGCACTGCCAATATGTTTTAAAGTGGAAAAAAAAAATATCATGACTTGAGTTATAAACATTAATAATAAAGGAAAAGATGAAATAAAGTGGAAAAAAAAGCCCCAACCCAATTCGAGTTCACATGGAAAACTTATAATTCAGATCATGAGTTCAGGATATCCTTATACAAAGCATATAGAAAAAAAAACTCAATATTTAATTAATACAATGTAAAAGGTTGAGATTGAGAAAGAAAATAGGTTTTTTAAAAATTAAAAAATAAAATTGATATCAACCTGAGTTAACATCTCATAGTCGTGACCCGGGTCATGAAATTAAAATGATGGCATTGAAAAAAAAATAAAACTCAATCCTTAATAATCTAATGCTGAAAGCTAAAAATAAAAAGAAAAGAAAATCAATTTAAAAATGTTTTAAAAAACAATTAAAAGAATGATGAAAAAAATTGACATAAAAATAAAATGAAATGAAATGATGTAAAAGCCCCGAATCAATCCAAGTTAGCATGGAAAATATATGATCTAGACCGCGAGGCCAAGTTATTGTCATAGAAAGTGAAACAAAAAAAAATAAAGAAGCTTCATCTTCAATAAATCCGATGTTAAATGATGAAATCAAAAAATAAAATTAGTTAAAATAAAAAACACAAAAAAATGTATATCAATCTAGGTTAAATTTTCATACATGTGGCTCAAGTCATGAGATTGAAATCACCACACTGAAAAATTAATGAATCTCAATTCTAAACAAATCAAATATTGAATGATAAAATTAAAAAAACCAAAACCGATTTAAAAAAAAGGAACCAAGAAAAAAATTTTAAAAGAATAAGAGCTAAATCTGGTATAACAATTAAATTAAATCAAATGATAAGGGATGAAATTAAAAAATTAAAAATCAAGAGAATGCTGACAAAATTTGATATAAATACTAAATAAGAAAAAATGTTAAAAGATGAAATTAAAAATAATAATTAAAAAGGGATTTAAAACAAATAAAAAATAATCAAAAGAATAAAAGTCACAATTGAAATAGAAAATGGAGGACATCTTTTAATTTTAGCTGGTCTAGCACATTTTTCAAGGGGAAGAGAGAGAAAATGAGAAGGGGGATCCAACTATCGTCTAATCATCACGAAGCACCACCTTACATGTGATCCATCAAAAGAGGCGATGATTGGCTGTTTTTTTGTTTTTGAAAGTCGAAACATGTGCCAACACCTTTTTTCTATTTTTCTATTTCATTTATAAAAAGACCTAAGTGCCCTGACCCTACATGATATTAAAAAAAAAAACCAACATCAACAATACCAAAAAACCCCTTGACCTAAGCCATAATAAATAAATACTAGTTATTCATGGTGAGAGTTTTATCATGTGATGTGTTGTAACCCATTTTTGGGTCCCTCACAAAAAATAATAAAATACAAAAAAAAACATATTATCAAAAAATATAACAGTGAAAAAAAGATGCCAGAACGCTCAAAAAATAATCAAAAATTGGTTGAGGAGGTTTAAAAATACAAAAATTAAAATTTGGCAGTATTTTATTAATTTATGATAGCCCTGTTGACAAAAAAAAATTCAATTTGAGGAAGAAAAGTCCAAAATCAGATGTTTATGGACTCAATTAAATTTTATTGAAGGTTTAATTGAATTTATGGAGGTTTTGATTGCAGGAAAAATTGATTTTGGAGTTAATTTGGGCTTTAATTGGAAGAAATTAAAGTTTTGGAGTTAAATTATAATTTTAAAAGTTAATTTGGTCAAATCAGGGGCTTAATTCCATAAATATGTTTAATGGCCAATTAAGGACTTAATTGAAGAAATCCGAAACCAATGACCAAATTGAAAAAAGGCACGTAAATAGAGGAGCTGTAATTAAAATCGGACCAAGGGCCAAATTGAAAACATTAGAAGTTTATTGTTCAATTGAAGGTCAACTTGCATAAATTCAAGACCAAAGACCAAAGTGAAAAAGGCGGCCAACTTCAGAGCCGCTGTTTGATTTTTGGCAGGGATGCAATTGCATTTTTTAAAAAATAAAAATGGTAATTGAGGACTTGATTGAACAAATCACAAATTGAGGACCAATGTGAACTCTAGCATGTTTTTGCCGCCCTTTTCTTTTAAATGAAACAGCACGTTTTGTCCAAAACAGCGCCGTTTCATGTACTGTTTACAAAAAAAAAAAAAAAAACAAGAGCCCAAAATGGTGTTGTTTTAAACGCACTGTAACCTTTCTTCTTCCCCTAGACGTGCGAGGCAGGGGAAGAAGAAGATTTTTCTTCCCCCTGTTTTCACCAACTTTCTTCCTCTAAAAAGTATCAAAAAGACGTCAACCAAGGACACCCACTTGCCCAAAAGCTTTCCACGTGTTGGATGTGCGGTGGAGGGGCGGCCGCATAGTGGCCACTCCAGCCACGTCCCCCCTATTTTTACCTATAAAAACAGGGGAAGAAAAAAAACAAACCGAGAGAGAGACAGAGGAAAGGAGAGAGGAGAGTAAAAAGAGAAAGAGAGAGGGGAAGTCGAAATAGAGAATAGAAGAGAGAGACCAGAAGAGAGGGAGGAAGAAAGGCAAAAACCAGAAGAAAAAAAAAAAAAGAGAACGAGAGAGAGAGAGAACACAACAGAGTGGAGAGGGAAGAGAGAAAAGAAGAGAAAGAAGAGAAGAAAAGGAAAAAAAAACAGAAAGAAAAAAAAAACAGAGAAGAGAATGAAAAAACAGAGGAAGGAGGAGGAGAAAATTACCGGCCATCATGCCTTTGCCTCTCCATCGGAGGTAACCTCTCGTTGTCTCGTCTCTTTTTTCTTTTGCTCAGCCGCTATCTACAGTTTCTTGCAGAACGTGAATTAATTCACGTTTTGCATCAAATGGAGGGCTGGTTACTGTGCTTAGACACAGTAACCAGCCTATTTGGTATTGGGTCGGGTCTGGCCCAGCCAACTGATATGGGCCGGACCGGCCCATTTAAAAAAAAATTAAGATTTTTTTTTGTTCAGAATTTTACAATTTTCCAGCACAGTTTCTTTTATCTATTTTGGTTAATATCGGTCTGTATTTTACGTCATAAAAATACAAATCCAGTATTAAAATATCCGGTTTTCATAAAAAAAAAAAAAAGCTTCCAAAAATACAAAAAAAATTGAAAGAAAAAATTGTGTGCGTACGGCCAAGTGTCTCAAAGCTAAAAAATCATAGTGTTTTTCATACACCAAAAAAATCTTTTAGCATGCATTTTGGCTTTAAGAACCAGTTTATTAAAAATCAAGAGAACATTGGCCAAAATGTAAAAAATAACAAAAATTTTATTTTGTTTCTCTTAGTATTCGGGATACGACATTACACAAAATATGTATTCTAGATATTAAATTTTTTTTTTCGAGCACTAGAACAATTAGGTTCTACCATATTAAGATAAAAACTTTCCTAATAAGAAGGGTTTTTCTTGAACCTTAGACAGATAAACAATTAGAAACCACAACAAGACATTAGATTTTATTAGACATTCAAACAATGCAGCTTACCTTAGGTAGGGCGTAGTTGGGGTGCTAATACCTTTCCTTTATGAAACCATTCTCCATACCCAATCTTTGATACCAATTAGGGTTCCTAGTAACCGGAATACTAGATGGCGACTCCCAGTCTATATTTTACTGATAAGAGACAAGAATTCCTTGTCTCTACACATTTGCCAGGAAATAGATCATTTTTTATTTTCCCTAAGGGTGGACGATCGCCGCGACGCCGCACATGTGCGACATAATGTTTATGAAAGAAAGTTGTTTAGAGTTCACTAACATATGAAACCATGTAAGAAATGTTTTTGGGAGGAAATAATTAGAAAATAGAATTAAAAAATAAAATTATGAGAATGTTTTGGTGATTAAATGAAAAAATATATGTTTAATCAAATTAAAGTGTTTTTCTTACGTGCACTTTAAATCAAGAGAAGTTATTGGAATTATTAATAGGTTAATAATGTGGTGAAATTCTGTTGATTCAGGAAAGGTTAATAATTGTCTCAAGCAGCAGGTAGATGTTTAAAATCTTAGAATTATAAATTTACTCTTTAAAGAATTCTTAAGTCGAAGTAAGTTTTAGATGTTATCTTCATAATTTGATTACGTTGATATATCTTTAGATGTTGAAACTAATTCCTTGTTAATGAAACTAGTACCCTATCAAATGAGAAGATGTTGAAATTGACTCCTGGTTAATGCAGTATTGTTGCCTTAATGACCAGACAGTTGTTGAAACTAGTTTCTAGATAATGGGACTGAGTCCTGTCAAATGAGAAAATATTAAAATTAGATCTTGGTTAATAAAATTTATGTTTTGTTGATTGGTCAGGATCCTATATAATAGAATTAATACCTTATCTAATGGCTAGCCTTAGAAAAATATTTTTTAATTAAAGGAATTAAGGTTACGGACAGTTAGAAAATTAAATTATTTGGTTGTTATGAATTTGTAAATTTAAGTAATGTTTTAAAAAATAATTTTTTTGGAAGGTGAATAACTTCACTTAATTAATTGAATTGATAAAATGTTCTCTTTGAATATTTTTAATAAATCTTATTGTGGATATAATTTGTTTGGATATGAATCAAAGATTGGAAATCTTGATTGAAGTATTATATGTTATTGTTGATAACTTGAGATGTTCTCGATGCAGAGGAAACTCTGCTAAAATTATACTAGAAATTTCAATGGAGATTTAAGAAACAAATCTTACTTTTCCTGTAATATAATCATATAGTGATTATTTGAATTTTGCATTACAAAATGTTAAGAAATATTACAAGATCATTGTATCTCATTCAATTTAGTAATGACAAATAGATCTCGTGACAAAAACGATTTCTCCCCTGAAATCAAGGCTATGTTTGTTTCCTGGAAAGCAGTTTCCGGAAAACCATTTTCCAAACTTTCCTGTGTTTGTTTGTCATTAGGAAAATTGGTCAACGGAAAACACTTTCCGGTCAACAGAAAACACTTTCCAGTCAATTTCAGTCAAAGAAAAATTTGATTTGGTTTTCAGGAAAGTGTTTTCCCTTTAGCTGTGTTTGTTTTTCGGAAAGTGGTTTCCGAGAAATCACTTTCCAAACTTTCTTGTGTTTGTTTGCCTAGGAAAGTTGGTCAATGGAAAACACTTTCCAATAAAAGGAAAGTTTGGCTTGGTTTTCACGAAAGTGTTTTCCTGAAAAATTTGAGGGGAAAACACTTTCCGGAAGTTGTGAAAAATTTAAAAATATCATTATTTGTTGATTATATCAAATTTGATCCTCAAACTTTTGATTGCTATATATATTTTTTGTTTTGAATATTTATTTTTTAATTTCATCTTTTAAAATTTTATTTTTATATTAACTTTGGTTTTTATTTTTATAATTGCTATTTGCTTTTTCCTTATCATTTTTTTATTGAAAAAATTTTGTATCTATCAAATTTGGTCTTCATTTTTTTTTATTGTTACTTATTTTATTTGAAATAATTTATGAAATGTTAATTATTGTTATTTTAATTTCTTCATCTTTTATTTTTTTTTTATTTTTTAGATTTAATCTCTATTATTTTGATTATTTTTTATTTTATTTGAGATAATTTATGAAATTATATTTTTTTTTCAATTTCATTCTCATTCAACTTTTTAATTTGTAAGATTTGTTTCTTATTATTTTAATAAACTTGAAAAAAATAAAATATTAATAAGTTATTTTCCAGCTCATTTTCCATGATATAACCAAACACTGAGAAGTGTTTTCCAACTCATTTTCTATTATACTACCAAACATCGAAAAATACTTTCTCGGAATTCACTTTTCAAAAGGAAACTACTTTCCAGCAAACAAACGGAAAGTGACATGGTTTTTCTGCTATAGCGTGTTTGGGAATGTGGTTGTTTTTTAGAATGCTTTTCACTCTAAAAAATATGCCAATAATATTTTTTTATTTTTAAAAAATTATTTTTAAGATCAGCACATTAAAATGATTTGAAAATATCAAAAATATATTAATTTAAAGAGAAAAAAATTTAAATTTTTTTAAAAATGTTTTTCAAACAAGGTGCCAAACGCTGGTTATAAATTTACAATAAATAATAAATTATGATTGGATGGCTTTGGGGTTTTTCACCTAAACAAATTTACTAGCAGCTAGCTACACTAATTAATTTGCCCATGGCCCTTCTCTCATGATTCATCTGATTTTCTTAGTGCAAAACTCCGTGAGGTTGGTCAGTCGTGCTTCCAATGACCGGCGTTTATTGCATGTTCAACCTATTTAATAAGATCTTGATCATGCACCTCCCTAGCTAGTCCAACATCACCAGTTTAATCTTTAAAATAAAACAAACGCCTCAGTATCCCTATCAAGTCACTAAAGACACAACTGATAAAAAATATCACAGAAACATAAAAGAAAGAGTAAAAAAAACATGCTTGTCTTCGCTTTTAGTAGGGTTTTTCTTTTGTTATATTAAATATTGGGATGATCATGGGACCCACTATTCTACACTTGTTATTTTGTCTGGGTGGGTTCGAAAACGTCAGCATCTCAGAACCACCTGTCTGGCCCGTGCTCCGTAGCACCAAGAACTCAAAAAAAACGAGGAAAAGAGAAAATATCTTACCACTAGCACTGTACCATCTCTCTTCCCCAAGGCAAAAAGAATGCAAACCCACAGCAGCTAAAAGCCAAATCTCCCGTCAATTTCCACCATGCAATAGCACAAAAGGATAAAAAGGCAAAAAGCAAACCCACAAAGGAAATCACCCACCACCATCAAAGATCACCCACAGAATTAGATAGATGCCCATTATGAAATTATATTTTGGGCAGTTTAAGGACCATATACACCACCCTTCATCGAGACACAGGTGACCCTATATGCTGGAGGCCATGCTTTGCTATCTGCTGACCCTAACTACAAAGATGGCTCGAGCCAAAAGCAAAATATAATCGAAGTAAAGGCAGCGATACATAGGTTTTTGCATGTGAAAATATCAGCTACAAATGGTTTATTCCGATCCACATGTGATTGATCTCATCTGAATCAATCACTTCCACGGGCACACCTCGGAATATATAAATAAAGCTGAAAGGCTGAAGAGATGACCACAAGAAAGAAAGGCTACAAGAGGATCTAGCATCCATGTACACAAGCTGAGAATATTATCGAACGTAAGGATATTCCCCTTCTACAACAAAACCCTTTTCTTTATTATTTTCTTTCCATATCCCCTGAGATTCTCCACCACGTCTAAAAACTCCCCTCCAAAAAGAAGAAAATTATGGATTTCTCCTTCTTTGATGGTGTTTCTACTACACAGAAGTGCCTTAGAACTCTCTAGGGTCAACAAAAATTGACAAGCCAGGTGATGATTTTGTCCAGTCGCCAACAGGCCCGTCACTGTAGTCCTCCCCGAGCCTTTTGATGCACCATAAATCCTCTGCGCACGATAGCATTTTCCAGTGTGGTATCCCTAATTTAAGCGGTTCGCTATTTGCCACCTCTGTAGCCACCACTCCACACCCACTCTCTTTAGCCAAGTTATGCACGTGACCGCACAGCGCTTTCATCATTTTAGCCGCGTGCGGCCCTTCACCGCCCAGACCATACATAAAATACAACCCAAAAGGCCTGAACACCGCGGGCACTGAAGGCAACTTCAAAAACGGAAAAGCCTTGTCGACGATTCTTGTCGTTTTAGCAAATGTTCGCTTCAAGCGTGACGCGCCGCGCACTTCAAGTCTGAAAACATCCTTGCAATTCCACACGCTAATCACAGTCCATGACTCCGGCGGGTCGGACAAGAAGTGATCCGACCCGGCCCACAACCCAAATCTTAAACTGTCACGTGGCACAGCCAGAAAAGTTCCTACATTAAGCTTGTTCTTGAGGACGGAGTCGATATCACGGGGGAAAAACTCAGTAGTGGCGAAGCGACGTCGGTACAGCAACTCGGCGTCCGGTGGGGTGAGTTTGATGATTGTAATTCGGTTTGACACGGTGACTCGGTGAGCGAAGACCGGGTTAACCAGGATCGAAGGGGTACGGAACCTCGAGTAGCCGCATTTGCCGGTGAAGAGCTTAACGGAAGCGTGGTTGTCGCTTTCAGTAGCCATGTATGAATATTCAGCGCCGTTTTGACGAAACCAATCTTCCATTTGACATACCAATTTTGGCCCTAGACCCATCCTCCTATGCAAGAAGGAAAACGGAAAAGATTCATGGAAGAACAGAATAATATAAATGCATGCAGTAATTAAATTAAAATATTTTAACATGACTTTATATTGGTAATTAAAAACCAATGAGAAAAAACCAAAACCCAAAAAAGAAAAATGTTATTTAGTCACCCTATTAACAGGGTTCGTTATGGAACCAATAATTAGAGGATCAAATAACATTTAATTAGAAGAATCCCTGGACTACATGTGACGAACCAAGATCCTTCCAAAAGCAAGTACATTTCTTCCGATCCGGTTAAATAAATAAATAAATAATTGAAGACAAAATGCAACAAGACAAAACAGAGCATCACCATATATATATATAGCAGCCAGCAGTAGTAAGGATGATGCAGGGCAGCAGCACTTACCGGTGGGAAGGAGAGACACGAAGGCCTAGAATGTAAGCCACTTTGGTGTAAACAGGGACTGGGTTGTAGGAGATGGAGTGGTTGTTCACTTTTCTTGAGATCCTCTTGCCACACGTGACGGTTTTGATGCAACCTCTTATCATCCCCACTATCTCTCCACCCATCTCAGCCACCTGTTCATATAATCAACAGCAAAACAACTTAGGCTATTACATGACATTGTGTAAAGACTGTTAACTAATCGAGCCACATGCTTTTCTTTTTCTTTAATCACCTTGCGAGGTGCTCAAAAGGTAAGTAGGAAGGGGTACAAATATTTAATTTAAAAGTGAAGGGAGTAGTGTGTAAATTAGAGACAAATTTAACAGATTATGCTCGAGGAGAGGAGGGTAGTTATCAATATTGTAAGTACCAGCATGAGGAAAGCAGGAGAATTGCGGATTCTGCAAATTGGGTCACCTAGGAGGTCTGTGAAGAGAGAGAGCTTGCCGCTGGAACCAACTTCACATCTTCTCTCTACTTCTTCGACACCAACTACATCTCTGCTTGGATCAAACTCTCTCACCACCATCATATCCATTCTATCTTCTCCCATACAAATAGGGTCTAGTACTCGTAACTTGCAACCAAAATCCAAACTAGAGAAAGAGAAGAACGAGCCAAAAGAAGCAGCTTCAAGAACTTTGGCAGTAAGATTGACGAGGAAGTGAAACGAGGGTTGTACGTGTGTGTGTGTGTGTGAAGAAGGGAGGACGAGGGCTAGGTAGTTTATATAACGTGTGAAATAAGCAAGGAAGGAGCAAAGGGCATACGAACGAGCTAGTCAGGAGCCTGTAGAACTTGAAAACGAGAGAAACCCCAGCAAACTCAAAAAAGAGAACAGCTAAGATATTAGATTATAGATCAAACGTATAACAAAACAGAGAAGATGAGGGAGGAAATCAAAAGGGTCGTTAGGCCCTTGGAGTTTCAAACTGTGATTATAGCTGTTTTAGGCAGCGAGGAGAACTATCATTGCAGAGATAACTCTCTCCTATGGCACGGCACCTATAAATACCGGATTTTGGAGGGTTTTTTTTTTCCCTATCTCTTCTTCTTCCATCTGTCTGTTTATATTTCCTTTATGTTTTTTCTCTCTAGCGATGGAAACAATACTATTAAATATTAATAAATGGCTATCCATTGAATAATGAATATACAGCAATGAGAGGTAGTAAATACGAAATATTGATCTTCTCATAAAAAATAAAAAAAACATATATATATATATATATATGGAAGAGGAAATGGCGGCTATGGCTGCGCAGCTCTCTCTCATAAGCTTTGGATTTTAATCATTTAGGAGGCGTTGCCATCATGTCCCCTTTGTAATCATTACTTTTTTTTCTCTCCCTCTCCCCTTCACATCCCATCCGTTCAATCACATCATCATTATCTTATCATCAATGAACCCATCCATTGATATCTCGCCTTTCGTTTTTTCCACCCGGCTCTTTTCTCTTAAGAGATGTGCTTTAACAAAAATCTCCCATGATTTTCTTCTTAATTTTAGTAAAATAGATTGTTTTTAGTTTTCTACTGACACAAGAATACTTGTACCTTGGAAAAAAAAAAAAGGCATTTCATGTAATTAATTTAATTATAGAGAGTATTTAAGTATTTTGAAACCCAATGGAGAATTTAAAACTTCTAGTATGGTGAATTAATTTGTTAGTGGAAGAGATGGGAAGTGGCAAGGTGGGCACCTGCCAGTAGTTTCGGCCGTTGATCATTTTGGTTGTATTTATTTGCACAGTAATGCCGTGTGTTTTAAAAAATATATTTTAAGAAAAATATTTTTAAAATTGTTTAATATAATAATATTAAAAATAAATTAATTTTAAAAAATAAAAAATATATTATTTTATTATATTTTTAATAAAAAATATTTTCAAATATAATAAACACCACGATACCGTCTAAAAAAGAGGTTTCCTTTTACCATCAAAGATAATTTTTTGCTAATGGTAAATAATCAGTGAGTAGTGAAATTGAAATGACAGTACCAATAGCTTGGATTTGCCGATCATGGTTATCCACAATCTTTGATGGACGGCCATAAGGAAATTTTAGAATTCTAATAAAAATTCTGGGAAAGTAATATACGATAGAAAAATAATATATTTTAATCGTAATCATATTTGAGAATAGCAGTTAAATAGAACTATTATTTTTAATAATAGTGGAATACAATTGTTATTAGCAATAATAGTTGTTGTAAAAATTATATCCCTTTCAATTTAATTAACATGTGTTCATCTAAAATTTTATAAAGATCTTACAACTAAAAAATAAGTTTTAAGATTTGATAATCAAGAAAAAATAGATTACTGGGACGCATTAGAGTTTTATTTTTTACCCACTCAATACCATTAGAAAGATTTTGAGAAAATAATTCTAATTACATCTTGAAAAATCATCAAACATAGTAGTAATTTGTTAAGGGTTTTATTCAAAGTTAATTTATAGTTAATTACAAACTCATTTGAAATTTTTTCAATGTATAATTAGAATTGTCTCATTAAAATTTTTTAACAATATTAAATATGTAAAAAACATAGCCCAGTATATCTCCAATCCATTATTTCTTGTATGTTTTTTCTTCTCCCATTTCTTTCTCCACATCATCTTATCTTCACTGTTTTTTCTTAGTCATAGGTTAATTAATTTGTAAAAGAAAGTCATTTTGAAACTTTCACTAAATAACTACTATTTTAATATTAGTTGTGTAGAAAAATATATTCTGAAATGTAATTATTATTTTAAATAGAAGTTATGTATAAAAATAATATTTTAAAATAAAATTATATTATATTATTTTTTAAATATTTTTTTACCTTGTGATATTGCATCAAAGTTTTTAGCAAACTATGCTATATTTTTTTATTAAAAAAAAAATCCCGGGCATGATGATCTAGAACCAGGTTTTGATACTGTGCCGCCACAATCCACCTTTTGAAAAAGGCAAACACATTTCACAATACGATGCAGCCGTTTTACATGTAGCTGAATCTACACTCTACAATATATAGATAGATCATCTTTTTCTGTAAATCATTATGATGTAACTCGACAATGTAGCCATGCTCAACAGTAGGTTCACTTTGACTTCTCGCTTCTTCTTTCCCCAATGCCTATTTTACAGTTTCAATTACAATTAATTAACAATATTAAATAATATTTTTTTATATTTTAAAAAACTTTATTTTTTTTCTTCAAATTAATATTTGTTAGTACTTTTATATTATTTTAATATGCTGATATAAAAAATAATCTTTAAAAAATAAAAATATATATTATTTTAATGTATTTTTTAGTAAAAAAACAACTTAAAAAATAACCACAACCATACTCCCGAACACGCTATAAGAAAACTCACTATCTTACTTTAAATGTTGTTCATGCTCTTATTTTTCATCATCAATTACAATATTGTTTTTTTCATTTTAATCATTAATTATTTTTTAATTGTATTTTTTAGTGGTTTAAGATATTTTTGTGAGTTGATGATTTCTTATCTTTGAGTATTATAGATATTTTTAGGTTTTTTTAGGATTTAAAATTTTATTGAAATCAATTTAATAAGATATAGTTTGGATTTAATTCAAAGAAAAAGAATATATTTAACAAACAGGATAAAATTGCTAGGCCAATTTTAAATTTGCTCCAACACATACTTTTTATCCTCTTATTTTTCTACAACTTACATTTCAATCCTTTAAGTTTTTAAAATTTTAGTTTTGATTCAAAACTTTATTTTGTAATTCTTGGATTTGAGAGATGAGAAATAAAATCACATAATAACAGTTAAAGAAAGTAGAAAGTTATTGGTTGACCACATTTCTACAACAAAAAAACATGACCTTTGTATTAATAGATTTTATTTCATGAAATGAGTTTCCTTGAGATATTTTATGACCTTTGTCTTACCACAAAAGAAAAGGATGGAGGCTCAGAAAATATTTAGGATCTAGGTTTATTTTCTCTTCTTTTTTTCCACCAATTCAATGCTAAATTAAGATTAGAAATTGATTTCTTGAGATCTTTATGGTATTTATATTTTGAGGTTTTTTTTCAAGTGAAAATAGGTTTCTCGATCCTAAATGTCAAACCCTAACTTTCAGAAAGTCAATGAGTAGAAGAAGCGTCATCTGTTATTTTTTTTAATAAAAAAAAAACAAATGAGTCGTCTGCCCAACTTAACAAAAACAAAAGAGTATCAAGCACATAGGCCTAACCTTGAAAGCCACAAGCCCTTCCCTTCCATGTTATGGGCCAAGAACTAGCCCGCCAAAGCCTAGCTAGGGACCTGATTTATTTATTAAGTTTTTTTTTGTTTTTTATTAAATTATATTTTTAGTTCATTGAAATAAAATAACTAGATTTTTTTTTGAGGATATTATTCCATTAAATATCATTTAATTTTGAATTTATTTCAAATAAGATTATGACATTTTTATATAATATTAGCAAGTGCTCCTTTTTATACAACCTTTTATGTTTTTTTTCCTTGAAGTTTAGTCAAAATTAATTATAACTAAATAAATAAAATTATATTTAAGATATTATTTCATTAGATATCATTCATTTTGATATTTATTTTCAAATCATATTCCAGCTTTTGTTTTATAATATTGACAATTAGTGAAGTCTTAAAAACTTTCAAATTGGATTTAAACTTTCTATAACTATCTTAGGCTGAGTCTAAGCTTAGTCATTCAATGCTCTCTTGCAAAAACAAGTCTCATATTAGGATAGGGAACCTATAATACTTAAATCATTAAATTGTAAAAGAAAAAGAAAGTATAACAACGAGAAGAAGAAAGTATGAGAGTGTATGTTATGATGGTTGAATGTTTTTATATGAACTTGTATTTTGTATATTTACCTGGCGACCTGGTAACATCAAGACTACACCAAATGATAAATTGCAATTTCTAATTGTTCCAATTACAAGATCAAAGGCAAAGAAACTCAAAAAATATACTCAATGGGCTTATTCAAAATATTTTAATTCATACACAAAAAGGAGCTTAATCCATCACTTTCTAGGCTTATTTAATTCAATATCATGGGCTTTTCTTGGAGGAGGCTTACAACATTATTGAAAAAGTTTAATTAAAGAATTTTTCTTATTTGATTGGAATATCAAGTGGTGACAACATGTGTAATTGGCCAAGAATTCTTTTTAAGCAAGAATTTTATTCGACATCTATGTTTCCTAGCCTATCATGGGTAGCAATTAAAGTTTTAATTATTATTATTATTATTATTATTATTATTATTATTATTATTATTATGTTTTGGGCTTTATTTAAGGACTTTGAGGTTTATTTTATTATGAGTTGATGGTAGTCCATTAACTCCACCATGGTTTAATTTTTAAGTATCAATAGCATTGTGAAGACAATATTTTTTAGGTTATCAATTATATTCTTGCCGCATTTTTATGTGTGTTGTGAGAGGTTTCTCTTGCTTTGTTTCTTTAAAGAACTTTCCTTGACTTACCTAAGAATTAACCAATCCTCATATCATCTTTATAACCATTAGGTGGGGATTCAATTACTTATAGTTCTAGTGTCTCAATACATGTTATCGTTGTATTAAGCACAATTACTAACATGATCTTAGCTTTTTTAAAAAAAAGTGTATTACTTGGCTATAGGTTTCTAGATCTTTATATCCATGAGGTTTACATTAATTAGTATCAGAGCAAGGCTCTAAATCAAGTTATATCCCTTTTATCTTTGAGTTTTTGCATACTCCATTGTTTCTTTATCTTTTAAAAGATTAGTTATGGCATCAAGTTAAACAAAAAAGGAAATTATTTGAGATTTTGATTAAATAAAGTCTTTTTAGGAAAATAAAGAAAATCATTAGAAAATATATTTTTAAAGTTTGCAGCAAATCTTGATTCAAAGAAACATAGAGTTCAGCCACTTACTTTAAATCTAAAAAAACAAATCCTGATTTATTGAGCTTTTTGGAGATAAATCTTAATTTGGGATATTTTAGGTTTACTTGGAAAAAGAAATAGGTAGTTTTTGCTTCAATGTCTTTTCTTTAGTTTCGGTCACCACGTGTTTGTGTGTGTGTGTATTGAAGGTGCTATTTTTTTTTTTTGGAGTCATTTAAATCTTATGTCATTAGTTTCTTAGTATTCGTAGTCTTTTATTTTGTATCTTCATATTGTTCATATTTCTCATGAATTCATATTGATACTCGTGTTTTTGTATTGATAGTTTTCAGTTTTTATTACTTCTTCAGTTTTTATATTATTTGATTAATCCATTAAGATGATGGTGAAGGTGAAGGTGAACATATTAGAGTGAAAAGCTATAAATTTATGTGAAACAAGAGAAGAGTGACACTTATTGAGTAGATACGTAATGGAGTGTGTTAGGGCCTGATCCATAATTTTCTATGCTTATTTAAATTAATTAAAGAAGTTTTCTTATTTCATTAGAATACCAAGTGGCAACAACTTGTTTCATTGACTAAGAATTCTTTTCAATCAATGATTTTATTCTACATCTAATTTTCTTAATCTATCATGGGTGGAAATTACAGTTTTAATTTAGAATTTTTATTTTTATTTTATTTTAATGTTTTGGGCCTTATTTAAGAAACTTTAGGCTTTATTTTATTATGGATTGATGGTAGTCCATTATGTTTATTAGGGTTTATTTTCTTAAGTATAAATAGCATTGTAAAGACATTATTTTTTTAGGTTAACAATTATATTTTTGTTATATTTTTATATGTGTGTAATGAGAGATTTCTTTTGCTTTGGTTCTTCAGAAAACTTCTCTTGATGTCTCAAATAATTAACCGATCTTCATGGAATCTTTTATACTTCTCATTTGCGATTCTTTATCATCTTTGGGTAGGGGTCACTTGATACAAGTTATTATTGTGTCAAGCTTAATTTCAAACCCAATCTTAACTTTTTTAGGAAGTGTCTTACTTGGCTATGAGTTTCTGGATCTTTAAATCCATAGGGCTTGAATCATGACCTGAGATATTTATACACCTTGATCACATGAAATTACCTTGTGTAATGTGGAGTTGTTGAGGGAGTAATCATAAAGAATAATAATTTTTCCTAACAGGTAACATGTAAAATGAGTTGTTAGATGTTGTATCTTGCTTTTCCATTAATGGAAAGTGTTAGGGCTCAAGAGTCATTGATGAGAAATGTTGGCCACCTAATAACAAAGATTGCATCCTATGCATCAGTGGTTGTATTTATTAGAGAAAAAACTAAGTGTCATAGTAATCTCGACAAGGTTGTAATAATGCATTGTGGTGTGTGACCCTATTAAGTTCCTTAGAAATTTGCACAAGGTTAGGATTCATTCTATTGTTTGTTGTTGGGCAAAGGTCCATAACTTAGTGAACAAGGCGATTCACTTGGGTGGAGGACCATTAACAAATAGGTCTTGTCCAAACGGACAAGGAATATCCAAAATGGGCAACCAAGTGGTTTATTTTGCTATATTTTTTATTTTGTTTCCTATCTACAATCATTTTGTTAATTATTATAAGTGAAAATTGTATTCATTTGTTTTTAATATTTGTGGTTATGAATATCCTATAAAAATGAAGTTTACGTAATTATAGTCCAAAAATATTTCTTTTTTGAATTGATGTTACTTTTTATTAAATGAACTATGTTTTTTTTGTAAAAAAATATTGTTTTAAAAAAATAAAAATGAATAAAAAAAAGGATCTAAAAAAAATACATTTTTCTCCATAATTTTATTCATTGTATTTCTTGCGAATGTCTTTTTTATTATCGTATAGTGTATTATAAAGTAGATTCCAAAAAGTTCATGATAGTCGCAAGCTTGATATTATTTTCTATTCTAATACATTCACATCAAAATTATCCAAACATAATTATTTTATTCTTTTAATAAAACTTTTATTATTCTAATAAGTTATGTAGAAAAAAGAATTATTTTGGTAAGAAAATGTAAAAAGAGGAGCACAATGATAATCTGAAGGAATTTTAATTAAGGAAATATCTTTTATCCTTATTTCAAATCATTTAATTTCTTTTTTTTATATTTATTCTAATTGCTTTTAGTTTTTATTGAATAAACAACATAACTTGGGAAGATATTTTAATATATATATATATATATATATATATATATATATATATATATAAGAAAAGAAGGAATTATAATAGAAAACTATTTTGTTTTTTATAAAATTCAAGTTATTACTCTACTTCCAAAAAATATTTATTACCATAAAATTACATAAAGAAGTTGAAGAATGACACTAGATCAAATATCTTAATATATGTTTATCTCTCAACTTCTTAACATTTGTTTTTTGACATTTATTGGCACATAATTCTAGATTTATTTTATTAAATAAATGTAATAATTTTTTACTTACAAGTAAATTTTTTAATGATCCTAGAAAACAAGTTGACGATGCCTCCACTTTTTTTACGATAATTGTTTTTATTTTATTTTATCAAACCATAACAAAGCACGAGTTAACTAACTAATTTAAAAATTATGTCTTGATAACTTACATTTACCAAATTGTTTTTATCAATGAAAATATAGGGATGGTTTTTTATATTGGATCCATATAGTTGATCACTAGATTTATGGCCCACACTATGCCACAAATCAACTCATTTATTAATTTAAACATAAAAAATTAAATATGTTACTAATGTGTTTTCAATATTTAATTATGAAAAACATTTTGATGCATATTGGATGATACCCTTTTTAAATATTAAGATAGTGACATATTAGATGATATTTTTTTTCTCTAAATATTAAAAATGCAACATATTAAATTGACCTGGGCCAACACTAGTTAAGTTGCAAAATCCATGAGTTGGGTTATGAGGTTGTGATAATCACTTCTAAAGCAAATAAAAAACATATCAAGAAGTTTAATTTACAATTCATGAGCATTCAAGTCATTAGATCAATATTGATAACAGTTATAAGCTTATCTTTCCATTCGATGTATGAATATAGCCCATTAACTAGAGCATTAATCCCATTAACCAGGGAATCATTTTCTTCAATTATCCATTAACCAGGACACTAGTTTCATTAACTAGGTTAACTAGTTATCCTAATTGCCCATTAATTAAAGCACTAATCCCATTAAGTAAGGAACTATTTTCTCTAATTGCCTTTCATTAAACATGGTAACTAGTTTTTCCAATTGACCATTAACCACGAAACTATTTTCTCTAATTTCTAATTAACCTAGGCACTAGTCCTATTAACTAGGGTAACTAATTTTTCTAATTACCTATTAACAAAGACATTGGTCCCTTGAACTAGGGTAGCTAGTTTCTCCAATAGCCCATTAATTAGGGCACTAGTCTTATTAACCAGTGTAACTAGTTCCACACATAATAATGTGAAAATAAGAACATTCCACATTTAAAGTGTTTGTCATTACTTGACATATTGAATTTGTTAAATAAGGTATCAAGGTGTCAATCATCTTTTCCCTAACAATATCCATACACATGTTGACTATCCTATATATTAGTTATTTTAGAGTTCTTATCTCTCTCTCACACAGACACACACATACACATCCAACATTAATTTCTTTCATGGTGGTCTAACACAAATTACACATGATTTTCACTGTTTCAATCGATAATAGATCTTACATTGAATCCCACCAATGTGATTGATAATAATTCTTGCATAGCAATTTTGTCATTGTAGTAAATCACATCTCATAATATATTACATATTATTACCCATACGATTAACTATAAATTACATATCAATTTCTATCTTAAAGGCATGTATAAATTGTAATTCATTAACAATAACAAAAATAATAGAATATACAGTTTAATTACCATTTTAATTCATCAAGGCATGTATAAATAATTACAAGGGCAAGAGAGGGTCAATCCTTTACCCTAGCTTCTACTATCCAATTTCTTGAGAAGTCTACTCTTACCCTAAACGCTTCTCCTACAAACTCCATATAATATTCAATATTACTCATACATTTGAATTTGAATTTAAATTTCTTTTATATCATTGTAAACCCCTGGAAAATATCTTTAAGGACGGTTAAGTAAATGTTATATGAAGCTTGTAAATGGAAAATAGTTATACTAAGAGGATGATAACAAATTCTGAAAATTAAAAAAAAAATGATTACATGATAGTTTTTAAAATACAAATATGAAAAATAGCTGGAAAAAAATACAAAAACACAAATAAAAACTAAATGAAAATAATTTTTCAAGTGAGGAATGTTATGAAATCAAGTTTAATGAAACTTGATTTCACCAGCATTAAGCTTGGTGTAAATAGGCGTGGGGATCTGAAAAATATTACTTAGGAAGTATAAAAGGTATAAAAGTAGGGATATAATAGGAATTAAACAAATTATTGGTCATTTACAATTTTATTGTGCTATTTAGGGAAAAATAGGACATTTGTGAGAAAAAAAGAGAAGTATGCGAGAAAAAGAGAGAAACCTTATGAGATCACCACTTTCTATATCATCTTTTATAAACCATATTTTAGGATTGATTAAGTGAGATTAAGGAAGAGAGAGTAAGGTTTTAGAGAGAGAAAATGAAGAAATTAAAGAAAAAAGAGGAAAGCTTGGGAAAGTTTCATTTGGCCATCATTTGGAGAGAAAAATCTTGTTTGATAAGATGATCCAAGCTCATTTGAACAAGTTATGAGGAAGATTAATTTCTTTTGATGAAATTGTTACTTATATAAATTAGAGTTAACTTCATGATTTAGAATTTGAGGGGTTTTGTAAACTAGTATTAGAAATGCTAAAACAAATAGAAAATGAGTGTTATATATGTGAAATTGGTGTTATTAAAAATAAAACATGTTTGGTCAAGTGTAGGAAAAAAAGAAGAAAGAGAAAGTATTATTTTGATGTTTTTGTGTTAACATTGTAAGGAATTAATGTAAAGTTTTTACATTAAAAATTATTAGAAAGAAATTAGATTATGTTATCAATTTCGGTTAACATATTAGAATGTTTGTTAATTGTTGTATTGGAAGGATGTGTGCGTGTCTGTTTTTTTTATATTCTTTGAACTCACAAAACAAACTTTTTTCATTAGTTATTACTAACAAAAATAACAAAGTGATTTTTCATCGGTAAATATTATCTCTCAGTGTATTGACAAAATCGTTTCTATTGGTATTATCGTAGGTTTATGACCATTTTCTGTAGTGTCAGAAAAAACCTATATATACTGACTATTATACTGAATATTTCAAGACGTTATGATGATGGCCTTTCTGCCACTTTGTCGTGCTACTAAGCAATAGGAAACATTACATGCCAAAAAGGAAAGAAAATCATATATATATAAAAGATGATACGAAGCGGTTTAACAAGGAAGAAAAATGAAATTGATGATGACAGTTCTTCTGTTCATGACAAATAATTGACATTGGATGAGAAATGATATATATGATGTTGGTGTTGATAGTAACGTGGAGAACAACATTTTTGGTTCATGGAAAATAGTGGGATTAAAATAAAGTGAGAATGGAAATAACAGCTGTCTATATGTTCTTGCTCGTCATTAAATAAATCCTATATGGTTTAGAAGATCCTAAGAATCCACCAACATTTTTGTCATCAAATTATTCTTTGTCTAGATGATTGTCGACGGTCCACTAGATGACCTAGATCAAAGAGAGTGTTGTTTGATGCCGATTTCTATACAAGTATGAAAAGTCAGTGACGACCTAGATCTGTTGACTCACGTCAACGTAATGAGAATTGTGCTTTGGAGAGGAGCTAATTAAGAGTGTCTTCTGTTCAAATTATATATATGGTTTGGAATCTTACTTATTTATGAGTTAATCAACTTGGTTATAGTGTTGATCGGATCAAAATGAGAAGATTATGGTGACGAAAGAGTTGACAGGCACATTTATCATAATATATAAACACATGATTCTTGTGAAGTTTTTGGCTTTTGTTCCATTTTCATGCTTCATTTTGTTCCTTTGGCAAAGCTTTAAAACTATATAGAAACAGTTTTTTATGTTGATAATGGATGGATTAAGAAACGGATGCATATTTCCATATGATTTTGCTCTGAACTGGCCAATCAACTATATTAATGTATGATGTTGAACCAGCCAGGACCACATTTCCACAACTCATTTGATAAGAAACCCTAATATCAAGACGACGATCGTAACATATGATGTCAAACTTGTAATAAAAATATGGTTTCAGTCAAGAAGAAGAACATGGGTCCTCGACACGTATCATGTTAACATGTTTCACCCGGATGATAAATAACACAGATAGCGAAGCACAGTTAGAGACAAATGCCAGGACAATTGCCTCGAAATGATAATGGAAAGGATTCTGTTCCCTTTTTTCGTAATGCAGCTTATGATCCGTGCATGGGTTTTTATCCCCATCATACATTAATCAACGATGCTCGCAATGCAAAACCAACATTGTAGGGTCAAAACGAAACATTAGTCCTCATATTAGGTTATGTCTCTTCTTGGATATCGCATGCAGAGAAATTAGAGAACATGATCATCAAAATTAATCCATGTTGTTGAATAGTTTGTAACCCTATCCATGTCGTATGGGAAACGAACATGAAACCCTAGAAAAATCAGCAAGGAGGTAACATGTTCACAATCATTTTTCAAATTGTCTTGCCCAGTGCAAACGAGGAAATAGCAAGGTTGTTAATGGGGATGATTAAATATTGCTCAAGACAGTTGGAAAGTAGGGATTTGAACAAGTTCACCCACCAAAGATTAGAGATGATACGAGCGGATAGAGCATGGCTCGAGAAATTATATGTTAGTCTTAGTTAAGTGCTAATCTCTCCTCACTTCTTTCCCGCTTTGTTTTGTTGTGAAAAATAAATAAAAAACAAAGGTGGCCATTACCTGCACAGGCTCCACCTAGCTAGGTTCTTTTTGGTATCGAGACCTTCAAATTTGACCCGGCAATATACTGATAATTTTATGGTTAAGAAAAAGGCATTTAAAAATAGCAAATTTAATATCCTAAACCACCCCCCACCCCCCAAAAAAAAAAAAAAAAAGACGTTCTGATGATGAAAACAGACCCTAGCTAGTTTGTTTCCTTCTCGTGAAGTGTTCTCATGCTCGGTGACATAAGAGAGAAGCTTTTGAGTTTTGACCTGTATTTTTATGCCACTAACGTCTATCATATCATGCCAAAAATCATATGCATGTGTGTATTTATGTAGGAACGAGAGAGAACAAACTACCCGGTTACCCATTTGGATCTTTGGTGAGTAAAATCCCCTTTTTACATTTATCGAATTATAGGAAAACATTTGTTTAAAAACGTTCAAATGGAGTACAGCTTTGAATGTTGGGGTTTTGACAGAGTGAGGGAGACAGAGTGCAGGGATAGGGTTAACTTGGTAGTGTACTTTGCGATGACAGAGCTTGCGAGCTCAAGGGGACTGCATTTGACGAGCTGTCATTTCTCTCAAATCGTTAATTTTGTTTGGTTTTGAGCCTTTTTGTATGCTAAGAGACCGACACATGGTTGCTGCCCTGGCTCGGCCGAATCCCCAAGACAATGCACCCATGTCTCATCACCCATCCCTCCTTAATCTTAATTACTGTCTGCACAAACTTCTGAAATGACCTTTCATCACGATCACGTTTCTCTTGACCAGTTTACATCTTACATTTGATTCTTCACTTGCCTCTTTCCTCATTCTATGGATGCTCACAGACGGTAAGAGAGAAAGGGAGGTGCGCAAAATGGAAAATGAAAAAAAAAATAGACATTTTTACATTATGGGTGAATTCTTACCAATCCTATCAGCAAGCACCTCCTTGTTTCAGAACATTGCGTGTGAGGATCACCTGGTTTAATTTAACATCTACTGCTCCATATTATATACTCTTCGTGTCTTAAAGTTATATTGGAGACAAAAATATGTATTCAAAAAATCCAAAAAAAGGCCAGCTTAATTGTATAATCACCTAAGAAAATAATTATTTCCTCATGCAGATTTCAGTCTGAAATGATCGATGGAATTCTCTAGTGGCATATTTCTATCAGCAATTTCACTGTTGGTATTCACAAATCCATCGGAATAGATTCCTAGCAGATTTTTTTCACAAAAAACCCCATCATAAAGTTTATCCATTTTTTTCTTTCCTCACAGGAGAAATAATGACAGAAAGTTTGTCACTATTCCATTGGAAAATCAAATTAACAAAAAAGAAAAAGAAAATCAATTGCCATAGGTTTTTGTCGAAGAACTTGTAGGAAAGTTTAAAATATTCCAGTATATGCTGATGAATAAAGCCAAACATAAGGTGTTTGCAACTAATTTGCCAGGGCTTTGCAACAAAATAAAATAAAACAATATTTTATCACTTTACAACCATATGAGTGGTTGCCAATTAAGAAAAAAAACTAAAACTATAGGACACCTTTTTTAAAAAAAAAAAAAAAAACATTGAAGAATTTTCTATTTAATCATTATAAGTTATCCTTAAATAATACGGTGATTGGAGTTTAGAGACTACTACTTTGTATTAATTAGCATACTATAGAGTTCTCATGGTCTTAAAATAACATTCCAATGTTAAGTTAATGGTAGATTTGATAAAATAAAATTCAATTTTATTGATTAAAAATAATTTAAACTTTAGAGACCAAGTTTGACATTAAAAATATATAAAAAAAAAACTAGCTTTTTTTTTCTTTTATTGGTCATGAGTCACACTTTTTAAAATTTTGGTCTATAGTGTTTATGTATTTTTTATTTTTGATTTCTTTGTTTTTTGAATTCTTAATTTTAATCTAAAATTTTATTTTGTTTATTTTTTAATTTTTATCTTTGAGAGAAGAGAAAGAAGGTTATCAAAATATGAAAAATAAAAAGAAAGTTATTCGTCAATCACTTCTCAATAATAATAAAAAATAACACAATTTTGGTGTTAATAAATTTTATTTGACGAGAGGAATACTATTTAAGTGCTTTCAATCCTTTATCTTGTTAGAATAAGTAGATCATGCATCGATAATTCCTTTAATTTGAATTAATTTTTTCTTTTGTGATAGATTAAAAAGGTGATTTAAGATTAGAAATGAGTTTATTTAAGTCTATAAGGTATTTTTTAGATGTTTTAAAGTAAAAAAAAAAAATTAGAAAATGAGGTTTTTTGGGTCCCAAAGTCGGACCCTAACTTTTTGGTCACTTTTTCGAATGGTTTGAATATAAACTAAAAGGTGATATGTCACCTATTTTTTTTTAATTAAAAAATTAGAAGAATGACACGTTGTATGATAAATTTAATTATAAAAAAAGATGTATAAGCATATGGACCTGACCTTGCAGACTTACGCATGTATGGCCTTCTCTGTTTTGTGCAAGGGCTAGCCCATCTAGGTTCAAACACATAGGCTTTTTTTACTGTTTTTTTTTTTTTTACTTTGTACTTAAATTTCAATTAAAATTCTATAAAATAAAATAATTAAAATTATATTTAAGGTATTATTTCATTAAATACCATTCAATTTTAATTTTGTTTAATAAGGTTATAATATTGTTTTATATATATTAGCTAGTGGTTTTTTGTACAGCCCTAGCCTTCATCAATTTTTTTAATCTTAGGAGTTTAATTAAATTTAATTATAATCAAATAAATAAAATAATATTTAAGATATCATTTCATTACATATCATTATATTGTATATATATATTCTCAAATAAGATTCTACTTTTTTATATATGTAATTTTAGCCATCATTTCTTTAATTATTATATGTGAACCTGCTATTCAGACATTTTATATGTTTGTAGTCATGAATATTTTATGGAAATGAAGTTCAAGTCATTAAAGTTATCACCATTTGTTTTTTGGAACTATTATTACTTTTTATGCAATGAATTATGCTTCTTATAATTTTTTTGGTTAACAAAATAAAAACTTAAATGAATAAAAAAGGTTGTGATGAAAAAAAAACTATATTTTTTCTTTATAATTTTTTTCATTGTCTTTCCAGTAATTGTTTTATTGTATAAATCATTAAAAATAGATTCTAAAATGCTCCTCATATGCACTAGCATTGCATGAGCATTTTATATATTAATCATTTTCTTCTAATACATTCATGTCATAATTATCAAAATATAATATTTTTTTAAACTTACTTTTATGGTTTTGATAAACTATTTTTAAAAAAAATCATTATTCTGATAAAAACAATATAAAAAAGAAAGAGCATTAAAAAGATGAATGAGTTTTAATTAAAGCGATACATTTTTTAACTCTATTTAAATTTTTTGATTTTTTTATATTTATTCTAATTGCTTTTAGTTTTTTTATTAAGTAAACAACATAGCTTGGAAAATTTCTTTCTTTCTTTTATTTTTTTTTATTTTTTATTAAAGAAAGTCTAATTTAATGAAAGCCCATTTGTCTGCGTAGATGAATCTTTTATCTAGATTTTATTTTGATGTCTTGTAATACATGACATCTAACTTAGTCTTTAGTTAATATTAACGATTCCTTTTTATACTTATTTTCCCATATACTTCTATAATTATTCTATTAAAACACACATGAAATTTTAATTTAGAATTATTTATTTTCTAAAAGCTAGAAAACACATTTACAATGCCTACATATTATTTTTTTGCACTAAATAAAAATTTGATTTGAACCTCAGTAAAGCGCATGCCAACTAATTAGTCTATTTCTAAAAGAGTTAGGGACACAATTAAAAACAATATAAAAACTACAATAAGCTCAAGCAACACAAAATTTTGTCAAATGGGATCACCAACACAAAACCTTAATTCAAGATTTTATTATTGGATATTTTATTTTCAAGCAATCTACTAAAATACAAGCTAAAAAATCATATAATACTAGAATAAAATTTTCTAAATAAAGCTATTCAAATAAGAAAAGAGTTATAAACTAAACATAAAAAAGAATCCTAAATTAATAAGAAAATATGGTAAATCTTAAATAGTAACTTACAGACCTTATTTAAAGGCCTTTCTAACCTTAATAAACTATAAAGTTTTAACCTTAATAGGAAATAGGATCTCCAAAATATTCCAAAATAATTTCA
Source organism: Populus alba x Populus glandulosa (assembly GCA_033617975.1). Lineage (NCBI taxonomy): Eukaryota > Viridiplantae > Streptophyta > Magnoliopsida > Malpighiales > Salicaceae > Populus > Populus alba x Populus glandulosa. Next base: position 13,449,426 of record CM066147.1, on the reverse strand, counting down.
ACATATTCTCATAGTTAAATTCAAAGTTATGTTAGTTAACATAAAATTGCTTGTTTAAGAAAAATTTCATGCATCAATCTTCAAAGTTGGGGAGAACATGTCCTCTAGTTCAAATTATATTTGTCTTGATCTTGTGGATGTCCAATAAAAAATTATCAACCCATTACATGCTTATCCTTCCTAGAAACAACATCAATCTTATCATTAGTTGAAGATTATTTGCAGCAATTCTAACAACAACCTTCTTAAACTCTAACTCAATCAAAGACTTACTACTTTAAGAACTGAACATCTTTGTATGTTTTATTTTTAAACAAAGGTTTCTAAACATCTTCTTTCTATATCTCAAGGTTCTTTTTTAGTAACCAAAAAAATCAGTTCTTAAGTAATTTAAATGAGCTAAGATATAAAATGAGTTATGTAATTTAAATGGCCTATAAAAAGTAAAAGGTGTTTCACTCCTGATGAAGTGGAAAAACAAAAAATGATGAACCAAAAAGAAATAAAACAACGAAATCAAAAGTAGTTAAGGAGTTGACTAAGGATAATAAAGTTAATAAACCAGCAAGTAAAGAAGAATTCTTAAAAGTTCCAGTAATTAAGTACTTTCGAATTTCAATCAAATAGAATCATTTTACTATAATTTCACGTAATATGTATCATTTATGATAAATAAAATATCATCCAATAATAAAATTATTTCCTTTGATATATTTAGAAAAAAAATATAAAATAATTTGAAATTTAGTAAAAACAAAATCATTAATAACAAATCAAAACTAGATCATTATTGTTGTTGCTATTTAAACATTATTAAATTAATTGCATATAGATATACAAATGTTTTTCTTCAACAAAATATAAATACAAATAAAATAGAAAATAATATTTAAGATACCCACAAAACATAGGGTCTTTCATCATTTAAACATAATTTGATAAAGTTTTGGGAAAATAACACAGGTTAGAAAACTATTTAAAAAATAGTACAGTATGAACACAACCGCTATTAGGAATAAAAGTTATACACAACCTCTATTGGAAATAACAATTGTTTTGAAATTCATATCTCATTCAAATTAATCAAAATGCACAAAAATCATTATGAAGATCCGGTAGACAAGAAATAAAAATGAGATAAAATGATGTGGCAAAAGAAAAAATAAAAAGAGAAGAAAAGGAAATGAAAAGAAATAATAGGTCTTTAAAAACACATCGAAACTTTGTTTTTCACACACATGATACCATTAAAAAGATTTTAACGAGACAATTTTAACCATAACTTGAAAAAACACCAAACAAAGTTGTAATTGATAAGAAGTTTTGTTCAGGGTTAATTATGGTATTATTTTATAATGAATGTTAAAGTGTATTTATGTTGACTCATTCTTTTGTTTTTTGTTTTTTTTTTCTTCATCATTTTTTTTTCCTACAACATCATCAAGATCTTTTTAACAATAATAAATGTTAAAATGTATTTATGCTACTCATTCTTTCGTTTTGTATTTTTTTTTTCTTATCATTTTTCTTTTCTACCACATTATCTTATCTCACTTTCATAACCATTAGATCTTAAATTTTATCTTGTAGATATTAGATATTTGTAAAATTTTAGATTAATCTTTGTTTAATTAATCTGAAAAAGACAATTTGAAACTTGACTAAACAAATATCAATTGATGTATAAAAACAATATTAAGAAACACAGTTGTATTTAAACTATTCATATTATCCAAATACTTTTCCAAACTATATCATTCTCCAAAAAAATTTATCAAACTATATAATTTTTTTTTAAAAATCCAAAAGATAAGATCCTTAAAACCACTCATCCTAAAAACCTAATGCAAAATAAATAAATAAACTATTAACAAGTTTACGAGAGTACAATCAAGTATAAAATACATTTTGATAAATCGATGTCATCCCACAGGATATGATGCTAAGCTTTATCTGAGGAGATAAAAAATACTAAATAAAAGAATTTATAAAATTTAAATATGCAGTACATGCAATTCAGTCATACAATTTTTATCACAATATTATTGAAAAAATAAAAATAAAAATAAACATATCTCAATTAATGAGCCCATTAGATGCATATTTTAATTATTATTTTATTTATATTTATATTTTCTGTTTCTTGATTCCTCGTTTGCTTCTTATGAAGTGAAACAATGCGAAGGTATATTTGATCCAATGAAGATTCTACACTATCAAATTTCACAAGTATAGGGATCGAAAAACCTTTGTTTCGTTGGATTTGGTATCATTTTACAACAGAAGAGGGGTAAATTGAGTTGCCTCGCCCCAAATTTCTTAATGAAAAACAATCCACGACAAAGTCAAAATTCAAAGGTATCTTCTAAACATAAAAAGAGTGGAAAGCCAAACAAAAAAAAAAAATCAGAAATCAGTATTTCATTCCCAGATTAGGAGAACATAAATTCAGAATAGAAAAAGAAAAACAGTATATTCAGTCAGGAGAAGCTTAAATTGAGCAATTTAAATATGACTGGCTTTATAACAGAAAAACATGGAAGACTTTCCTAAATGCAAAGGAAAGTCTTGAGATGCCAGGACACATTACATAGGAAGGCCGCAACAAAGAACAATTGAGATGCCAGGACTAAACAGCATCTTGAGATTTGAAACTAGGTACGAGTTCTGCTGCTTTCTGCATTTCTAATTGGATAGAAGTATGGATGAGCCTGCATGGTATGTGATATGAAGGTCTGTCATAACTTACAAGGCAAAGATACGAGTTTATGGGGGGGAAAAACAAAAACCAACACAATCTTCAATAATATACACCACTCAATCATGGGGTCACTAATCAGGGAAGTCGACAGCAAAAGGACAAGGCAAAAACCACCACTCAAGGGTGTTTGTCAAGGATAAGTAGTAGAGGCTTACCATAGCTTCTTTTGCGGTTGGCCTTTCCAGGTGATCATATCGCAACAACTTGTCAAGGAAGTCAACAGCCTTTGAAGAGGAAAAAAAAAAAGATAAAAAAAAATATTAAAATTATATTTAACAATAAATGATACTTTTACATTTGCAAATTAAATTCTACCTCAGGAACTGCCAAATGTTGATTGTCCACATTAGTAAACCTGGACCATGGTTTGCGGCTATGCCTTTAAAATAAAATAAAATAAAAATTCTCAATCAGGAGAACTGGATCAGTAAACATAATTAATTGATAGAGTTATCAGCACATTTTACCAACCTCCCAACAAGAGCAGCAAGATGCGGATCTAACTCTATGCGATACTTATTCAAATATGCATTCAGCTCATCTGTTCCAAGCACCTGGGCGGAAGGGAAAGAATAATTACATTTCCATCATCTGTTCCACTCTTAATAGGCATATTACAGCTAGATTTCACAGATACAGAGGACTTGATGTAAGATGGCAATTATGCCATATCAGTTGTCAGGCAAGGCCAAGCATGTTAGGGGGGGGGGTCTTCTCCAAGAGTGACGGACATTCCTTAGAAGGCATGCATGCACATGCACACTCACAGGATGAAGTATGTGCCCCATTGCTCTCCAAATTTGCAACTTTCATCCTTAGAATTTTACAACTCTCGATCTCCATGGGTTGTCAAATTGCTGTAACGTTGTCCTTACTGTCCAGATAGATGACAGGGCTGGGGTGAAATTTGACTGACAGTACACAACATGAACTTTCCAAACCAAACTGGACAATACAAAAATTCACATGGACCAAAAGATACCCAAAGACCAATATGACTTGCTTATATATAGTCATCTAGAAAGTGATGACGAGATGATTTACAGAATCAGATATGTGTGCCTGTTGCTTTTTACTCAAATCTTTTATCCAATTATTCCACATACCTTAGCTATTTTGACCAGCTGATCATAATTATCATGCCCATAGAAGAATGGCTCCTTACGGAATATCTGCACAATACAATATCAATAAAGAGATTATACCACGTATATCTTGACATCATCTCAAACTTCATAGTAACCTATCTGCCATCCAAGCAAGAATATGCCAGCAGACCAAGGTCCATTTTTCTATGAAGAATACTATCATAGAAACTAATACATGGACAATGGGCAATAGCAGGCCAGTCATGCAAGTTCACGGAGAAGCAAGTTCCTTCTGGGCAGTCCCACAATTCTGGTAAGGACATGTGTTCTTGCAAAGCACAGCATGGAACATGAAAGACAAGGAAAGTGGAATTTTGGGAGGACACTCACCATTCCAGCAAACATGCAACCAAGGCTCCACAAGTCCAAAGAATAGTCATAGTCTTGCAGATCAACAAGAAGTTCTGGACCTTTAAAGTATCTGCAGATCAGAAATAGAAAAACAGGAAAAAAAAAAAAAGTTACCATATCAGTTCACCATCAAGAAAAATGACGAAATCTAAAGAGGGCTTAATCAACTCAGAAACAGATGAGTTCATATATCATCTAAGAACCAGCAATAACAACAAGGAAGCATAGGAGCATGATTAAACACAACATCAAGTTTTAATATAGTGCTATAAACTCATATCATGTTGCATTTATCTTAGTCATATGATTACTACTGTGTTTATTTAGTTAGATTATTAAACAAACATGTTCATTACATAAAATATGCTGAAAGTCGCTCAAGATTTGGGGCTTCTGTCACCATCACCATTAGATTACAACAGCAGAAGCCATGATCACAACCATGATTAAGACTGCAAAATTTAAGACATACTAGGTTCTACATCAATAAGCAAGCTGTCGTAACAGAACATATGTAGCTAGGACCATGCCTTGGTACATTTGTCATAAATAAATTTTTAGAGGTTACTAAGTGCATGGCAGATTGAAAGGAGAAAAACCAAGGAGCGTTTCAGCAATAACAACAGCGAAGCCTTCACCCCAAACAAAACTGGGGAACATTAATTCACTAAAACAGCTTGGGGAAGCAAAAGAACAACATGCGATATTGAAGACAAATAGAGAAAAAGATACCTGGGAACACAAATTGTTAAAAGCTAATGAATAGGAAACAAACCTTGAAGCAACACGAACATTGTATTCTTTCCCAGGGTGATAAAATTCTGCAAGGCCCCAATCTATCAGACGAAGTTTCCTCTGCTCATGATCAATCATGACGTTATGAGGCTTCACATCTCGATGCATGATACCTTGTGAGTGGCAATAATCTAAAGCCTGCAAAAAGTATACATAGTACTTGAACATTAAACAAAACAATTTATGTTCCACAATGCTAACATTAAACAACAGAATTTCAATTTCAGATAATTTTTATTACAAATATGAGTCAATCAATTATATCTGAAAATTAGGCCGGTATTTCCAAAACCAAACTAAAAAAAAAACTATTTTTGATACATCATCCACAGCCTCAGCATTTGTCATAGTAGCAGAAGATGTCACTAGAATGACAACTAAATGCAATATTGATTTTGTTCAAACAATATTTTCGATAGCATAATATTTTCAACACCATCAAAATCAATTACAATAACGAGAGAAGATGAACTGCATTGCTGAAGCAACATTGATTTTGTTCAAACAATATTTACGATAGCATAATATTTTCAACACCATCAAAATGAATTACAATAAAGAGAGAAGATGAACGGCATTGCTGAAGCATCCAACAAAAATCACTTTCACCATTGCATTGGGGAGAGAACAAGAGCAATACAATTGACAACAGCTAACTTCCTACCTGGCTATGCTATCTAATCTATGTACACAATATATAGAAACTCCAACCTTCCAACACTAAAACAAATTGGGGGCAAAAAGCATTAAGTAGGTCACTGTAGATGTCTTTTCTGTCTTTTTAACTGCGCGTGTCAATGTCCTTGTATGCTGTTAATGCTGATCTTGTAAAATGGAGAGAAAAGTAAATGATGTGCTTACCTTCAGAAGCTCGTAGATGTAATACCTAGTATCAAAGTCTGAAAGTGTCGGATAAAGCACTTTAAAATCAGTATTTTTCACATGTTCAAAAATGAGACTCGGAGTCTTTGATTGTTGATCCCTAACAATATCAAGCAACTTCACAATATTCGGTCCTCCACAGAGATTCTGCAGTATTTTAATCTCTCTTTTAATCTGCATCATGTAGGAGAAAACAAAGTCAACCTAAAAAGCACAGGCTGGGTCCACAAGCCAGGAATTAGCAAGAATAAAAAAAGAAAAGGGATGGATATAGAGTCTACTAAATGACATGCACAAAGAAAACTTCACTTTGGGTCATAATCCAGGGGCACCATGAAGCTACTGGCATAAGCTATCGCTCTAAAAACATCTCAAGGTTGCTTTGGGTCATAATCCAAGGGCACCATGAAGCTACAAAGAGGCTTGCTAATAAGGTATGAAAATTGAGAAAGTGCAAAGCAATTAGCTAATAAGGGATGAAAATCGAGAAAGTGTAAGAAGTATCTAGATTAAAGTAACATGATTAAACATTATCCACTAGACATACAGAGTCACAACATCTCTGAGTAAGAATGATGGTAAATGGCAATAAAGCCATACTTTTTTGGCTGATGAATGATAAAAACAACTCAACAATATCATAAAAGATAATTGTAGAAAACACCCACAAAATAAAATAAATAAATAAATAAAATTATAGAAAGACCTTCACTCCATAACTTCTAAATAAACAATACATAGGAGAGAAACAAGATTATTCTAGAAGCATAGATATCTTTCAAGAATGGAAACTCCCTTATATGCACATGCGCATGCAGTTCCTAGCAGCAAAATAAATCCAATCTAATGGTCAGACAAAATTAAATATTTATTTCATATATAAAATAAATAAAAAATGCCCAATACTCATGTGTATAGGCTAAATAATAATAGTTAACAACACTAAAAACAGCTAAGATTAAGAATTAAAGAAGAAAAGAATCAATCAACAGAGCAAATCCACTAACAAAAGAAAAGGATCGATTAACAATGCTATCTATTATAACTCACTTTCTTTTTCTTCACTGGTTTGAGAATCTTAATTATGCATTTCTCATTATCTGTGCAATGCATCCCCTCGAAAACCTCACTGTATTTCCCTCTCCCAACCTTCTTTACCACCATATAATCATCCTGCTCCCTGCACACCATTAAACCCAAAAAAATAAAATTATAACCACTATAGAAACAATCAACTCAACGCGGCAATCACCAATTTTAACTGTCTCGGTTCAACAAATCTTCACAACACGTTATTGTCTATAATAAAAACTAAATATTTAAGATCAACAATCAATCAATCGAAACAAAAGAAGGAAGAAAAAATAAAAAATCGAAGAGAGTAATGATAGGGCAGGGGCAAAAGACGAATATACCCCCATTGAACGGTGAGAGACTCATAGTCCCAATAGTCTTTAGGACGTATCACATTGGCATCAGCATAAACCCTAGCCTTGGAAGGGGCACCAGGTCGGCGAAACGATTTGCCAATTTTCTGCGCCAGCGTGTCCGGAAGAGGCACCGAGGACCTAAATCGATGAGGAAAACGGTGCAGTATCTGATGTTCTGGTGGTGGTTGTTCTTGTTGTCTTTGTCTTTGGTGTTGGCGAGAAAAAGCAGTGCTTGAAAAGGCCAATTGACGGAAGCAAGTAGAAATGGATGATTGAGAAGAAGAAAAGAGAAGAGGATTATTATTGGAAATCAATGAAAGAGAAGAAAAGAGGGTTCTGTCCTCCTTCTGGTGGTGGTTCAAGATTGTTGTGATTTTTTTCTGTAGCAAAGGCCTTATGGCCATCAAATCAAAATCGTTGAGGCACAGGTCGTTGTAATAAAAAAAATTGTGCTCCTTTTATCTTCGTTGTTTTAGTGAGCCGCCAACGGAATCGCATTCTCTGCCTCCATTTTCTTTTCTTTTTTCAAAACCTTGTATCACTCCTCCAACTATATGCGTTTTCTCGATTTAGCTCACTAATACCACCCTTGTCAAATTTAATTCTCTGTATATCACCTTCTTTTTAATACAACTAGAAATTTTTAATTATTATTTTATTCTAGTAGTTTCTAGAATTATATTATTCATTTCTTAGGTTTGAATTAATTCTTTTATAATTTTTATTTTATTCTTTTATAATAATGATGGTGATATTATTATAAATTTAGCATTTATACAAATAATTTATACATATTTAATTTAGAAAGGATCATATTAAATATAAACAATAAAAATAATAGCTAATTAATTCTATTTATGATATTGTAGGCTACATAGCAATAGCATCAATGAAACAAGATTCATTAAGTTATATAAAAATAAATATTTTTATTTTTTTAATTATGAATCATGGTAAACCTATGAAATGAATTATTAAGTCTATATATAATATATATGTGTGTGGACCCATTGACTATTCATGTCTTGGGTGAATATAAATATTTTATCATATTTACTAATAATTATTTTAGATATGATTATGTGTTTTAGATAAAATATAAGTCATAATCATTAAAAATATTTCAAGAATTTATAAGTGGATAACATTAGATATTTAACCTAAAGCTAAAACACAAGATATTCATAGATCTAGTAGGTCATATCATACATCAAATATATATAAACTTTTCGTGAAAGTTGAAAATAACAAGTTATCTATACTTGATATTAGAGAATAATATAAATTATATCTTGAGACCTTATCTAACAACTTAAGCTATTAGGTTAAGATGATTTTTTAACATGGTATTAGAGCTTTAATAGCTAAGGAATCACGAGTTTGATTCTTAATATTCCTATTTATTTTATAAAAATTAAGCATAAGGTAGTATAGATTTTTTTTGAAAAAATTTGATAGGTCTACCAATTATATAAAAGAAATATTTAATATTAATTTATAAAAATAGCTTGAGGCCATGAAATTTAAAAATAATTTCATGTACATCAAATAAATATCGATCTTGATTGATATATAAGTAACTACTTAAGAGAAATAATGAAAGTGCATGATTGTTGGTCTACTTCCATCTAGTTAGCACTATGCATTTTAGTTTTAATTTTTCTTTGAAATTTTGTTGCCCTTTACTCTAAATTTTGTTCACAAACCACCTTATCAAATCTTTTCACTTGCTGCTTTGGATGCCCAATATGATAACCAGCTTTAGTTTGCTTTTCAAGTGTTCATCCTTTCAATTCGAATGCTTGGTTCCCATTCAAAGTTGGTTTTTTTTCCTCTTGCATTCCTAATAACATGGGCAAATTTCTCTTTGCAGGTTCCTCGCATTAACATTTGTCGAGGATCCATTTTAAACCCCTCGTTTTGTGAGATGGCTTATGAAGGCCTTCTATATCTCTGTTATCCTCATTTTGCTGACAGATCCATTGCTACATTTTGAGCTCATGATCCTCTTTCTTTTACGTTTGTTCTTTGTTACTGTTTCGCATCAAATGTCAAACTCTATCATGTACGTATGATCTTCTTTGTTGCTGTCAGAACTTTCATTATTATGTCGAACAAACTTTGCAAGAGGGTTATTCATTCCATGAGCTATACTTCTCAATGTAGTGAGGTTTTTAAAAACAAATTTAGTGGTGTGTCATAACGTCTTTTTATTTACTCTTAACTATTTGCATCTTCTATGAATTAAAATATTTGTTGTTTAAAGGTTATCCTAGCTTTTCCCTTCATTAAAGTTACACACATTCACTTTCAAGCTGGTTTGGTCAAGCAGATTCGCGATGTAACAAGCATCGTTTGGTTAGCAGATTCAGCTGCCCTGTTTCTGTTTGTCTATTCGTTTCTTTTTCTTTTTCTTTTTTTAATCTCCCCTCTTTTTTCTTACACTTCTTACTGTTTTGCTTAGGCCTCTTTCCATGCAATTTAATTTTACTTGTTGTCTTTTGCAGTCGGCAGCTTTGGCAGCTCTGTTTCCTACTTTTCTATTTTTCTTAGATCGGTGAAACTTAAATGATCACTGCACTATAGGGCCAGCCAGTAGTTGTCCAGCAGTGCCTTGGAGCTTTCGAAATGTCGGATGGCTGCCTGAAATTTTGCAATGTTGAAGAAGCTCTGTTTGTCTCCTCAGCTGCAGCTTCTTCATCAGCTGTCTTCCACCCCCTCCTTCTCCTACTAACCCTGTTTCTAGCTTGCTTAAACACATGTTATGCTAGCAATCTGCCACTGTTGTTGTGGATCTTAACACATGCTTTAGCCTATACAATGCTCTCAGAACCAATGTTCCCAAAGCTTTTAAATATCACATATTCTTTGCGTCCAATTTATTCGCAATCATCGCTCGATTAGCATTGCATTAAAGCAGGTGAGTCTTTGCTCTGCTCTCTCTACTCCCCCTTTACAGGAAGGAAACAGGTTTTTTCGGGTTTTGAGTTTTTAGACGTGGAGGGGTGGAATGGGAATCGATGGTTCCAACTTACTTTTCCAAAAGAACCTTGTGGCTTTGATGTCATGTCATGCTTTCTTCTCTTTGGCATCATATAACTCCAAGGAGTTGAGGCTGTACTGTATTCCCTCGAAATGTCAAATAATTTGTAGGAAATAGTCGATCCATATTAGGAAAGAATGGCCGTGACGAGCTCTATTTCGAAGTTTGTTTTGTGGCATATAAGTAGGTATTTTAATTTAAATATGTCTTAATTTAATTACAACTTCTAACCTCAATCTCAACATAATTTTTAATTAATAAAAAACAAATAACAATTTAAAAACTTAGATGTAACACTTTGAAATTTTACAGTATCAAAAGATTCTTTAAACCAAAAAATAATATATATTTTATATACATAGCTAAATCACACTACACAAGTTATACAATTATAATTTATGTATTCTAATTCCCATAGTAACTTCAGCATAATCTTCTTTATTTAAGTTCTTAAACAGTTCTTCTCTTTTCATCTAAAAACACTTGCATAACTCAAATCAAATGAATTAACATTCATTCCAACAACATCTAGACCACTTTGTCATTACATAATAATATTCATAAAACATTCTAAACTATAACATATGGTTTACATTAAAGGTCAATTATATAAATATATAGTTTTCAATATCATATCTACTTACATTCTAATAACATTTATTGAAGACACACTTAAGTATTATATATATCAAATACATTAAATACAATATAATTTTACTAAAATACTAGCCAAGTAGTAGACTCCATTCCCAATTAAAGCTCAATAATAATCAAAATCAGCATGTCTTAGAATCATAACTAGAAGATTTCTATTACCATATCTCTTATAGTATATAAGGAATCTATATGCATATCAATCATATCCCTTCATGCCCTACCTTAATAGACATTTCGTTTCCTATAACACATCAAGTCTTTATTCATCCTTTTTTTCCTTATCCTTTTACGAGTTTTTTTTACCTTGATTCTCATTTCTACCTATATTATTAACTTAAACTCATCATGATGCGAACCTCGTGATCACATGGTCATGCAACCCACACGCAAAGACACCAATTCTCGGAAAGCCAAGTAAATCAGGTTTGATAGGAGTGTGACACAAAGATAACTTGTACCTAGGCACCAGCACTATTGGAAACGAAAAACCCCCACCCAACAAATATAGATTTGCGAACGAGAAGTATAAGGATGACGCCACGAAGCTAGTTGTTCTTCGATAAGTCGTTTTCAGTTCTTTAGAGAACCAAGGAAGGGAGATTATCCCACCAACACACAAGTGCTGCAAAGAAGTTTATTGATCTAAAAATTACTTAACCTTACATGTTTGGTTATGCCTCTATTTATACTAACTCTAGACTTAAAGAAACCCTAATGGACCCCCCTTAGGTGGACTTATATGAAGCCCACTTACAATTGACCCAAATAAGTAATAATAACCCAAAAACTAAGAAGAAAATAATAAAATAATAAAAATCCAAAAATTACCATCCTAAATATGCTAGAATCAAATTTGTGTTGCTGCCCCCTTTCCTTTGATGTCCTTGATTAGCTTGGATAAATTTCCTCCTTTGTTGCTGATTTAATTACTTTCCTTCCTATGTTAGAAAAAGCATTAAATAGTCCTCCCCTTTTTAGGAATAAGATATGGCCAACTTCCTTACTTAATTAGGAGAATAAAATGCTGGTTTTTTTTTATCCTTGTAGCATTAAGAAATAAAACAAGCCTAACAAAGCTGGTAATGGGCCGGACATATCAACCCCTTGTTCCACATGAATTGGGCTCTTCTTGGACGTGAACTAGATGAATTAAAGGTTGTCCTTCATGCTCCTTAAATGTCCCAAGCCCTTCTAGGTCCATCTTGCTCCATAAGTTCTGAACAAGCCCATTCAATGCTTCTTTAAGCTTTTTTGCCCTAGCTCTTGTGATTGGCCTAATTGGCACCTCCAATGGATCGTTGGCATGATTACGCTTGGTATTGGGCTGATCCGCATCACATCATCATGTACTTATTACTTTCAACCCTTATAATGTTTAATCATCTCTCTAAAGAATATAGCAGTCGCAACTCCTTACTAGGAAGTAACGTCCCATGCAAAACATTCCTTACGGAGGCTCATTCCTCTAAACCCTCACCTCGAAGGTGTATTTCTTACATCAGTCCATCTCGTGGTATTATCCCTCATGATCTACAGAGATAGGATGAGTTCTTACTTGAAACTCTTGTCACACACGCATCTAAACCATGGAAACTATGTCTTGTACCTCCCTATAATTTACACAATAATAATCAATATTTCATAGATCATTTAATGTTCATGCAAACCCATGTTAGTCTGTACCATACAAATCATCACCAATTTGTATCGACCATATTTCTTTTATATATACATGACTAAGGCATTACATGCATCCCACCATTTGAGCTAAGGTTCTCAACATATAAACATGTTTTCTCGAGATCAAAGGATTTAAATCGAGTTACTACACCAACCCTTCTTCATCCCACATCTAGGATCGCCCTAAAAGCTTATTTCTCTTTACCTTTTAGTTAATGTATCAGTCATCACCTTAATATATTTAAATTATCATAGCAACCATAAGTTGTTACACATTTACAATGTCAAAAGCAAATTTGATTATGCAATTTTTAAACCATTAGAACAGCCCCAAATAATCCACATTTAGACCACATAACCAGCCCCAATTACACCTTATCCACATTATCAAAATAGATCCCAAACACATCATGTTATGCTAACAACTCAACCTCTAATGTATAACTTATTCACTGTCCAAAATAAACCCAATAACTCACTTTCATGGCAGACTAATCAATCATTCCTAATAACATTTTCCTTTCTTATCTTTTATTTGTTTTCCCCTATTTTATATGCATTCATTTGTTTTTAAAGAATCAATGCACAATTTAAACAAATAAAACTATTATGAAATACTTAATTTAAAATTTGCTATTTAGGTGTCAAACACTTACTTGCTGCTCGTGACGATCTCGTTTCTCCCTTTTATGGTCTAGCTCCTAAAGCCTCCTTTGTCATAACAAGATTTACTAATCGTTCTCATCATATTCATTTTACCTAGAACCATATCCTGATTCCACAATTAACACATATACACATTCACATATTATCACATTATCTTTTTTACCCAACTGTTTTTTACACGTGTTATATCATTATATGGATTAAATCGTCAACACAATTTCACTTAGTATGATGACCTATTTCCTACCCTTTTTCTTAATACATTTTTTTTTTTGTCATAAAAAGAAAAAATCATCCATTACATTACTTTTCTCTTCCAACATTTACTAAACCTATTAAATTTAACATTTCAAACCTAGATTAGAAATTAGAACTTATTAGTCCCTTTGTGTCATTTGAAATTCCTTCCAATTATATTTAGCCCAAAACACATCCTTAGACTAAATACAAATATTATCCTTTTTTTGCTTTCCAATTAACACATTTTAAGTCAACTCATTTCTTCCATCAAATGGAAGTTTTAGCCACAAAGAAAATATTTGCTTGTTTTTAGTTCATAACTCAAACTCATCTATTCATACCTTTCAACAATTCAATGAGAATGCTTAACACAATCTCATCTAATAATAACAACTTCCATCTTTTTTATTGGCAAAAGTTTTGGCCTAAGGGATTTTCATCTCTTGGAATTTTCTTCTTCTTTCGTTATGTTTCCAAGCATTAATAACACTACTTTAAAACAAAAAGTTTGAGCCAAATAAGGTCTCTCACCTCCAAGCATTTTCATCATTTTTTCAATTTATTTTTATGCATCAACAACATTATAAAGGTCATAAAACATGATTTCAATCAACAATTCCTTCTTCTCAAACTTTCTAAACCCTACCCCACATATTTCAACATAGTAAGATTTTCAATTCTTTAAATACTCATAATAAGCAAAAGAATTAAGAGAAAAACATTTACCCAAGTGTTTTGAAGATGGATGGATTTGAACATGTTCGCATAGCCATTTTCTTCCAAAGCTTTTGTTCTCTCTCTTGAGTTTACACTTTTCCTCACTTGAAACCATCTTTTTTCCTTTGTTTTATCCCCTTTAAAACCTCTCTTAACTTGATACTTTTTTTTTTCAAAACTAGATAAATCTCCTCAAGACTTTTCAAAATAATGGATTTTCTCTCAATTTTGGTGGAAGATTCAAGAACAAACATATTTTTGCTGGGTTTTTTTTTACAATTCTACCCCTCTTAATACTCTTAGATAGTTCCCATGTATTTTACTCAATCATATCCACTTTTCCGCGCAGTCTTTTTACCAAGTTCATTCTCAATTATCACGTTATCTCTTCAAGACCATTTCCTTATTTTAAAATATATTAACCTTTTCTTTTTATTATTTATTTCTTTTTTGAACTTATTACCGTTTCACAGTAACATTACCACTTTTTAATTGAAACTTACACTAACATTTTTTCGTACAATTCTTCATTAACTTTTATTCCTTATAAACTAATTTCTTGGAATCTTCTCTTTCTTAAAACATATTTATTTTAAACTTTCATTATACTTTTCTCCATCAAAACTCGTCACTAGTTTCACCAACGTTATAAATTTTAAACTAAAAATTGATAACCCTAATTTTAACTTCAACAACACTTTTAATTTTATCCTTGGAGATCATCATTTCCATTACACCTCATATTTATTATCATTATTATTATTTATTCATTTCTCTTTATCTCGAGGTTATATTACTCAACATGGTCTTATTACCTTCCTTCGATGTTTATATTAGGGTTTACATTAAAAGTTTGAATTGATAAACATCATTCAAATAAAACAAATACAAACTAAACTTGAAAAAAAATACAATCTAAACTTAAAATTTTAAATTCTCAAATGATAACTACGATCAATAATTAAAAAAACATAAATTTAAATTTTTAGGTTAGTCGAATTTAGTTTAATAGATATATTCATCTCTTAGATATCTACAAAAACAAGTTAATCCTGAATCAAGTATCAATGGAATTAGGTCAATTAAAAACCCATCCACATTTTAACTGGATTATTCAAATATAATTGAGTCAAGCTTCACGAGTTAAGCTTCAAGTTCAAGGTTTCACAAGTTTACACAAGTCTAAGATGTCAGGCATGAACACAAGTCTAAGATGTCAGGCATGAAGACGGGCTATAAAACATTCACTCATTTGTTATTAAATTGTTTGGAAGAGAAATAACATTTGCTTTTCAAAATATTTTTTTGTTAAAAATTATATTAAAATAAAATTTTTAAAAATTATTTTTGATATTAATATGTTAAAATAATCTAAAAACACTAAAAATATATTAATTTAAAGCAAAGAAAAAAAATAAAAAATTTAAAAATAAAAAATTTAACTTTTTTTAAAATATTTTTAAAACGTAAAAACAAAAAGAAAAAAAAAATCTTAATGCTCATTTCTTTTGAAGTTTATATGCCTGCTACACAAGTAAGTCAATGGTGAAATTGCCGATGACACCAGGCAACGTTATCCGTAGACATGGTTTGATCCAGTCTCGAATTAAAATATTGTTTGATTATGCAACAGGATGTTCAGAAAGGGAATCCCGGCACGGTGAAAAAAATTGCTTGCAAATTGGCCTCAAGGAGGCGGTCATACAAGTGCCAATCGCGCCTCCACCAGTCAGTCCTCGCAAAAATTGGTTATTGACAGGGATTCATGTCAGATGGTGGAATGTGAAAATCAGAGCAGGTAAATACTTGAAAAAACAAAACCCAAAGTGAATATGATGCGATTATATTCTCCCAAACAATTCTTAACTGCCTGCAAATAACAGAGGGCAGCCACAATGTTGATAGGGCAAATAATCATAAGCACCATACACAGTCCCAAATGCAACGGCCTGACACGCTCCACACAAACATCAGCATCGCAACCTGCTACTGTGTTAGCATCCTGCTATATTCTGTGGCCCTCACTTGAGAGAAATTTATGGGTGGATCTCCAGTCCACTGACAGAATCTATGTGAATACTAGCATAGTAATCTGTTACTGTGTCCGCATCCTGCTACTTTCTGCAGCTCTCACTTGAGAGAAATATGGGTGTGCCTTTATAGAAAACATCAGGGGCAAAAATTAGATGCACGTTAGCACATCCAAAAATCGGAAGGTTTTGTATCAGCCAGATATTAACCAAAAATGGCTACAGCCAAGTATGTGCTAGCAGGTTCAAAAGCTTACACTGTCCCCTTACCAATTACCGAAACTACAACGCCAAACCAGAGAATTCCAACCAGTTGGATCATTACTCACATTTTAGCCATGGAAGTAAGATTAACAAACTAAGTTTAAGGAACAAAAAGAATGTTAACCAAACCTATTGCCAGTTTGATCTATCACTCTCTGACACACACACAAAGCAAGCCCCATGGACTGCAACTTGCAAAACTATAGCAAGTTTGAGCTTTTCTCAAGCCAATATTGAAATATTAATGCGCATCCAAAGTGGAAGCAGAAAACATGCTGTACAGATTATAAAAACTAGTGTGTCTAGATGCCTGGAGTGACATTTCTAACACAAGCATTTTGTGCACACCCTCCCCTTCCCATTGCAGGTAATTCAACATGCTTGAGGGGAAAACTGGATGGAAGATGTCCCCGCCCAGTTATTGAACCACACACTTCCAAAAAGAAAAAGAAAAAGAAATAATAATAATCTAGCTGACAAGCCAAAAAATGGAATTACCATTGCTTCTCTAGCAGTTAGCCTATCTTGATGATCATACCGAAGAAGCTTATCAAGAAAATCAAGGGCCTGCATATTAGCACCTCAAAAGAATCATCAATAGTTTAAGGCTAATAATGAAAGGTGGAATAAACTTAAATTGACTTGACAAATTATGTAAGATGACTAACCTCTGGAGACACAAGGTGCTGATTATCTGGATTAATAAATCTTGACCAGGGCTTCCTACTGTGCCTGCAGCAGTACAAAATATGACACATTAATTCAAATTGACTAACAAATTATAGATGGCCATAATATTGGAAAAGAAAGTCACATTATTGCGTAATCAAACATTTGATTAATAATGGCAAACTAATTTGTAAAATGGAAAAGAAAATCATGATTCACAAACCTCCCAACGAGCGCATCAAGTTGAGGATCAAGCTCTAAATGATATTTGTTCAGATATGCATTTAGCTCATCAGTCCCTAGTACCTGAAATCAGCTCAAAATCAGACATTGGGCAAGTGGTAACAGTTTAGTTAAGAAAAATCATTTCTTCATAATCTTCATAAAACTATTGCTTAAACAACATGCGCAAAACTTTACTGAACATCTGAATCAGCACTACCTTGGCAACTTTGACAAGCTGATCATGGTTGTCATGGCCATAAAAGAATGGCTCCTTCCTAAATATCTGCATCAAGAATAGGAACAATCAGCAAATCAAAAGATGATGAAGGATCAGCAAATCACACATGATAGATCTCATAAAGAAGAAAGAGTCACATGAAGACTCCACATGCGAGATTCTCACCATTCCAGCAAACATGCAACCAAGGCTCCACATGTCTAAAGAATAGTCATAGTCTTGTAAATCAACAAGAAGTTCAGGCCCCTTAAAATATCTGAGAAACAAGGAAAATATTTTATTCTTTAATTCAAAGATGAAGCCTTAACATTATCACCATTCAAAGCTATATTAAAAAAGGTAATGGTCAAAGTGATATTGCTTTTGCTTGGACCTTTCAGAAAACTGTTCCATTCTTGAAGTCCAGGAACAAAAATTACAGTATGTCAAGAACCACCACCTCCTTGGAAATTAAGGAATTGACCTCAAATCTAAACATAGAAAAAAGAAAAGGAATATTTTGATGGTTGACTCATGCAATCTGCTATGCGGGTCATGGAAACATGCATTATCAGAAGCTCACTCAGCTTGAGTTTGAATGCAATTTAGATAAATTTGATACAAAAAATGCATCATTATGAGAACCACTCAGTTTTCAGATGCTCAACTGATTAAAGGTATAGGCTAGACAGAACATTACATAACCAACCACTGAGTGGAATGAACCTATACTTATAGTCCATAAGATCTAATTTTGAGTTACGGACAAAAAATGTTAAATTGCTTTATTAGCATGTTTTAAATATTTTAGCACATCAATAAAGGGCAGGAGGGGTGTCCGCTACAATTTATCCTATATTCAAGGGCTAAATGTAAATAACTTGAACAAAAAGATAAAGAAGCAGAATGTCATTAAGATGATCTATAATGCTTTCAACCATTACCTTGAAGCAACCCGGACATTATACTCTTTTCCAGGATGATAAAATTCAGCAAGACCCCAGTCTATCAAGCGAAGTTTTCGCAACTCATGGTCTATCATAACATTGTGAGGCTTGACATCTCTATGCATTATTCCCTGTGAGTGGCAGTAATCTAACGCCTGCATTTTCAAGATATATTTATTTGAGCAGAAACCTTGATGTCATTACCATACCACATTTGCTTCATAATAAAAAAACATTTTCCCTTTTTCAACAGGGAGCAGGCCCACATACACAAGAAGGATATACTTTGATCTGAGATGATGACCTACAAGCAGTGACAGTAACGAGCCATAGGAAAGGTCAATAGATGAGAGATCATATCAATGTATGCACTTGAATAAAAGCAAACATATTGTATACTCTTCAATGACTTGCGACATAATTCCATCCATAACAAATTCTTCCCCAAAACCAGAAATTTCTGACCCATCAACATAAAGGTTAAAGAAAGAGGGGAAGAGAAAATTCTCATGCATAAGATACCTTGAGAAGCTCATATATGTAGTAGCGTATGTCATAATCAGTCAAGGTGGGGTACAAAACTTTGAAGTCTGTACTGTTCACATATTCAAATATGAGGCTAGGAGTTTTTGAGTGCTGATCTCTGACAATGTCAAGAAGCTTTACTACATTCGGGCCACCACAAAGGTTCTGAAGTATTTTTATTTCCCTTTTAATCTGCAAAAGGATCATAGAATGGTAATCACTACGCCTCAAACAAATTTCTAGCTAAGTTTAAGGGAAAAACATTTATTTATTATTTTAAAAAGAAAGCACTGAAATGTTAGATATAGAGATATTAACAATCACCTTCTTTTTCTTAACAGGTTTGAGGATCTTGATAATGCACCGCTCATTGCTATTGACATTTATGCCCTCAAAAACCTCACTGTACTTTCCCCTTCCAACTTTCCGAACAACCTCATAATCATCTTGATCACTGGAAGATCTAGAAAAGTTAAAACATAAAGGAAAGAAAACACACCATAGCTACCACTAGAGGATATGAATAAGAAAAAGAAGAATGAACAGATCTGCCGGCTAATATATAACACAAAGCTTGATACCACTAATCTGGCATTTTACTACAGAACACTGAAACATCAAGCCTAAGCTGCAAGAGATGGCTAGAGACAGGTAAAAAGATGGGAAGCCAAAAATTTAATATAGAATAACCAGAGAAGGAGCTAAATGGTACAAAAGTATTCAGCGAAATCTATTTTAGCTTTTAAAATTGCTACATTTTGCATTCTTTAAGAGTCCCCGTTCATTTACAGATTTAAATTCTGCATCAACCAGTGAAACTTAGCATCAATAATGTCATTTCACACAAGCCAGTCCTCAGTGATTACCAAATATAAGCCTGCTTAGAATCTCAGAAATACTTGAAATAAAAAAAGAAGCATCCATTTTTAGTGAATATGTAGCAAACCAACTTCACAAAGAAGAACAATCTTAATAAAAATCACTTCCCCTTAACTGAATGAGATTTTACGCTTTTGTCATTTAGAGGAGGAAAATATTCCTCATTTCACCATATATCCAATTCTTGGACAGCAACTTTATGACCAGAAAACAATAACACAATGAAAACCATACTTTCAGTACCTAGGATGCTATAGCTTTTGAAAGCATTATCCAAACCAAGAGAAATGGCTCATCCATATGGACAGCCAAGCAATTTGGATACCGTTCTAGTCTGTGAGCAACATTTCTAATACATCACATATATCTTAGAGTCCTCTCTCTCGCGGCTAGTAGATCCACCAAAATAGATAGAAACAAAAAAATAATAAAAAAAAGAACATAATATTGCAATCAATTTAACCAAATAATAATAATTGATTATTTACTATGCCCAAAACCTAAAAAAAAATAAAAAAATTTGCTTTGCTCAGTACAACTCCGATAAATTCTCTTCATGTCCCAAGCACTAAGAATATCTTAAATTCTCAAGCCCATGAGTCCCCCAATCTCAAAAAAAAAAAAAAAAAAAAAAACAGATTAATAAAAAACAACTAAAAGGAGAGATTCAGAAACCGATTAGGGTTTGATTAAAACTTAATTACCCCCACTGAACAGCGAGAGACTCGTAATCCCAATACTCCTTAGGACGCAGAACATTCACATCGGTATAAACTCGCGCTTTCGACATGGATCGCCGCCGATTCAAGATCTCGATGATCTAATCGGTATTGCTTTCTTCGCCGTTGGAGACAGTGGTGGTGACGCGAAGTTTTGGTAATCAGAGCGATGCTACTGCTGGGTTTTGGGTTTGCTCATGTTTTTTTCATGTGCCAGGCCTAGTACTCTATACGCTATGCACCACCGCGTCATTTATGAGCTGGAAATATAAAATTGACAAATATCAAAGTAGAGTTGTACACCTAAGTAGATTAATAACTTATTGGTTAATTTAGTGAGTTAATGACATGTAAATTAAATAACAATTACACTAAATTGAACCGTCAAAAACATTCCATTTGAAGAGATCGTTTCTCTATATGGAAAGAATTATGTGAAAATTATGTAAATAAGGTCGTAGCCTCCTTCTTATCACCCTTAAATCGTAGATAGTAATATTTTTTAAAAAATATTACCTGAAGTAATCATACTTATTCAATCTTAATCCAATTTTATAGCAATAATATATTTCTCAATTTATTATGGCAATCCAAAAACTATGCCTTATCTCAAAGGCAATTTAAATCTTGGAATATCATTATCCCGTCTCAAAGTCAAATTAAATCTTTTGATATCTACTTTCACTGTTTTGAAACGAACAGTTTATGTATAAACAATAGTCTTTTATTAATTTGGAAATCCCTTCCTTGGAGCTTCTAAGGTGCGTGCTCCTGAGAGTATCAACTCCACTTGGAACAAACCTCTTATCAACAATTCAACACCAACGCTTCAACAAGTCAATTACCATTTTGCCCACTAAGCCTTTCTATGTATTAAGCATTCATTTAAAATTATATATTTATTATTTCCTTTTTCTTCCATACTCATCATCAACATTTTCATTTATTTTTCATACTATAATTTACTTATATGCATGTATATTCATTTTATTTTCCCTGCAACTAAATCAAAACATTAACATCATTTTACCCAATGTAATAAGCTTCCCCCTTGAAAATTTCCTCTACCAACTCAAATTCAACATAAACCCTAACTTACATAAATTTGAGGTTTTCAGCCATTATCAGAAATTTCACAATATAAATGAATTTAAAGTAAGTAAAACACTTTACGACAACCAATTAATCAAGCTTTCCTTGTTCCTTGAACTTTTTATCGTAAAAATGTTCTTCTTACCAACCAAAAATCATTATTTCCCTCTCTAATGTTACTGGCAACAGCTTCTTCTCTCTCTAGGGTCCCCTTAGAGCCCGTTTGGCTCTGCGGCTGTAAAACGCAGTTGCAGCCGTTTGGTTAAACAAAATTGAGGCATACTGTTCACTGGGACCCACCTTTTTTCTGCGTTGAAAACGCAGCATCTGAGAAGCAAGAATTCCTTGCTTTTTCTCTACTGTTCATGTTAAATTAACGTGTACAGTGGAAAAATTAGGGGGGCAGTGCATTGTGGCGCACTATCCATGCGAACAGTGCAAGGAATTGCACTGTTCACTATTTTTTAAGTGAACAGTGCAATTCTCTTGCACTGTTCACTTGCACTGCGTGGGTTTTTTTTTTTTTTTTTTTTTTTTTTTTTTTTTTTTTTTTTTTTTTTTTTTTTTTTTTAGTGTGTACATTTAAAAAAAAAAAACTAGTTCATATACATTATAATATTTTATCTAATTTTATTATATGCTAAAAAATTATGAAAATTGTAGTTTTTATCGGATGTATTTTATAGGTAATGAAATTATAGATGATTTCTTGGAATAATAAAAAATATTTTATATAAAGTATGATTTATTTTATAATATAATAGCAATAATTAAATCCATAATATTTAAATTAAAAATCATCAATATTAATATATATTTTTAAAAATTATTTTATAACCTCAATTTTAAAAGCATTTTTAACCAAACACATTAAACTACTTTTTATTCAACCTTAATTTCAACCACAGTTTTAACCAAACACCTATTTTTTCAAACCAACCTCAACTAAAAGTACTTTTTATAAAACAACTTTTTTCAAACCACAACCACAACAGCTACCGCAATGCCAAACACACTCTTAGTTTGCTTAATCCTAAGCTAGAACTTGCCTAATCCATGTTAGCCCCCTTTGTTCGGTAGAACAAGAAAAGATGAAAGGAGAAAATGAAGACTCTCCTCCCTATTTTCCTATTTTGTTGTCAGCTTTAGTGCAAAAAGGAGAAGGGTTATTATTTTTCTTATATTGACAAAATCATCCCTCTCTCATTTCTTTATAATTTAGTCTAGTTATATTTTAAATCGCGAGAATTTTATTTACATGTTGTTTTTCATTATCATTCATTAGCGTATCCTCGCTATGTATATTGCAATTTCACATCTTAATTAAATTTCATCTATATTACTTATCCTTATTTTTTTAAAAATTCATAGGTTTAAATTTTCAAACTGTTGTTTACAGTATATATAAAGGGGAATTGTAAAAAATGCAATAGGGATTAAATAGTGAAGAGAAAAAAGGAGAATGGTTGAAATTGGCTTATTGAAAAGCCAAGTATTGAATGAGAAAAGATGAAGGAGCTGAGGGGACATTTATAATATAATTAAGGGTGAAATTGAGAAGAAATAGAGATAAAATTGTTGAAATTAGCTAGATAACTGAAAATTTAAAAGCCAAAGACCAAGTTGAAACAAACAAAACAAATGCAATGATCTTGTTTAATATAATGAGAAATGAAGTTGAAATAATTACAAGAAAAAAGGTCGAACTTGACTAAAAGTAAAATAATTGAAAAAACGAAAGACTAAATTGGAAGAAGTGGAAAAACTAGGGATTTTTTTTATAAATGAATTTTATATAGGGTCTTCTTCTTCAAATGGCTTTTTGTGCATGTTTGTTTTCTTTCTTTATCCTCCTTAGTTTTTGTTGGACTTTGACCTCTTATTTCTCTTTTCCATGCCTCCCATGAATGCCGAAAAACACATTACTTCCCTTATATGCATGTGTATTCCATGCTCAACCCAAAAATACACAACTTTAACCCTTTGAAACACTGCAGAAAATGGTGCGAAAATGGCAATCAAGT
Organism: Populus alba x Populus glandulosa; assembly: GCA_033617975.1. Lineage (NCBI taxonomy): Eukaryota > Viridiplantae > Streptophyta > Magnoliopsida > Malpighiales > Salicaceae > Populus > Populus alba x Populus glandulosa. Next base: position 13,425,465 of record CM066147.1, on the reverse strand, counting down.
ATACTTGATGTCATAACCCAAAATCTAACCCCAATTCCAAAATATATTCCAAAAATTAATTAAAAAAAATGTTTTTAATACATTTCAGTCATTCTTACACCCATTTTATAATTTTCAATTATTTTTCTCTTGTTAATGTCATTTTAAAAAATCAAATTCAAAGAAATATGATTATGATGCTAACACATCCATTTCAAATTTCTTAATTGCTTTTTTTATAGAACAGACGTTGATGTTAGTAAAAAAAAGCAAAAATACAAAAAAAATAAGAAAATCAAAAATCAAAATAAAGAGAAAATTAGACAAGGGGCTAAAGTGCAAAAAAAAAAAAAGATCCCCAAGCAATTCAATTTTATTTTGGTCCCTCATTTTTCTTCGAAATCAACATTTCTAATAGAGAGAAAGAAGAAATTAGATTTTCAAGAATATATAAATTTTATTATTAATGCACCAGAGTCTAAAAATTTTGATCTAGTGAATTTGTTAACATTAAATATTTTATATATGGATATATAGCTACAGATTTTGATATATCTAGTGATAGCAAGTATTAATTTCAAGCATACTACTAAACAGATTCAATGGTATATTGGGGTTTTGTAAAATCCGTCAACCAATAGAGATACTTAGGCCTTGGAATGAAGCCTAATTGCTAGATAATATATTTGGACTGGTACAGAAAATTATATCTGTTTACTAAAAGAAGAAAATATCTGGTCAATCTTTAGATGGTAACTTGCAATGGGTTTTGAAAGCCACAGGGGAAGAACGTCATCTTTACACAAGACACTCAGCATTGTAGGAACTGTGCATAAAGATAAATACAAACATAATTGACAGAATTAGTCGATAAGAATCAGTCTAAAATCGACTTAAAAGACACTTTTCAAGCCATGTTCAGACTCAAAACCTGGCAAAGCCAAGGGGGTTGTTTTTGTCTCTCCTGTCTCAGTTGTTCTTCAACCCCAATAATACCCTTTTTACTTTCATTTTGGTACCCCAAGGTCATGTCAGGAACTTGGAAAATCCCCAATTCGCAGCATTCTTCTCTTTTGGTGCTTGTCTTTGGATGTTTCAAGGAACTTGTCCTGTTTATATGGCTGGAACCCGTGGAAGACGAAGAGAGGCTTGTTACTGAATCTGAAGTTAGTGGTGTTTCAGGTTTCTTCCTTCTGTCATTATAACTCGAAGGTCCCAATGTTAGCTGAATCTCACTCTCTTCTATTAGCTCTAATACTCTATCTGCATTTGATTCTGCAACACAATCTTCGGAAGGCCACTCCAAGTCAAGTCTCCCCATCGACTTCTGCTGCATATCGCGAGCATGATTAGACTGATTAAAACTAAAGCCATTCTTGCAGCTCCATAACTCTCGACTGCGCTCATCTGGCCTGCTGCTTTCAGTGTTTCTCATCATTGTCTTTTGGATTCGATACAGACGATGAAGTTCACATATCTGCAACATTATTCACAAACTTGGAATCTCTTACAAGGAAAGAAAATATAATTAAGTAGAAGACATATTCATGTGGAGAAAAAGCACCTGCTCTTTGAATGTTTCTTCGTGTTTTAACATGGCCATTCTCATGTATTCCTTGTCGCAGGGCTTGAGAAATTTCCCCATGATTTTAGCTTGTGTTAGACTTAGCTCAATTGTCTCCTCAAGAAATTATATTTTATATGGTTGAATCTGCAATGCCTACTTTCCAAGAACTTGCAAGCAGAAATGCGTTTAAATCACATTTTCAGTTTGGTCATGCAGTTCCTGCTTGAATCTACAAAAAGAGGATAAAAAGAAACAATTTAAAGCTAAAGCTCCTTGATTGATAATAGATTGCTTAACAATCAAGAAGTGATGTAAGATAGAAGCCGGCATTATTGCTTTCAAATAGTACTAAATATAAATTCATCGTTATAACGTCAGCTACTTGTTGTATAGTTTGTCTGTTTGCTGGCTTGTGTTTTCCTCCATTCACTACTCCGGGGCCACAATCATAATTTTCCTATACAAAAATCTACCACCATGGACGATACTACTGTTGCTTTAGGAGTGGCTCCTACTATGAATATGAATTTGACTGCAACAACATACAGAAAATTTATCTCACAGCAAGACTGAATGGAGAAGGTGGATCCATATAACTAATCCAACGAATTTGAATTGAGTTTTCATTAATAAATGAGTTGAGCTGAAATCATTTTCAAAACGAGAGAAGCGTATGCATGTATGTTTAGATTATGGAAATGAAGTCCCTCTTGGAACAAGAAATATGCAGTAAAACAATGGATAAACCATTCGTAGGGATATTAAACAATTACTCCGTGTTATCCTAGACAAAGTCAAGATTAATCGCAATGTCGTTAGCAATGACAATTAACCATTTCTGAGTGTAATTAAACAATTTCTCCATGTATCCAAGATTAAACTCCATAGATCATAAAACTGGCAATATCTATATACAAAATCAGTTTTTTTTTCCCTTCAAATTTATGTGTGAATGAGGACGAAACGAGATATGGCATTCTTTGCGAATAGTCTTAGGAGTAGATAGTAACATATATGTATATATAGCTTATTGCAAGTCAGAATAGAGACGGAAGAAGTAAACTTTTCTTAGTTTGAGATCAAAAGTTTACAAAGCAGAACTGCATCATCAGGAATATGATTGAAATGAAAATGTTAACAATTTTACCACCTCCGTCCCTTTCAATATTCTCTACCATATAATTCATGCAAAAAGAAAAAAAGATGGCCATGAAAGGTTAAAGATTTATGATCTTCTGACCTGTAAGTGGAGTTTTCAAGAGCTGAGAAGACGATCAAAGCTTGTGTTTTTAAGAAGAATAAGAAGCAAAACAGGAAAAAGAACACGTTCTAGGAAAAGGCCAGAAGTTCTTTATCCCCCAAAAACCTTTCACCCCCGAACCTTGTAAGAGAAAGACTTGGCCTTCACATTCTCCATCAGTAAATACTGCAGAAGATAGGAATAAATAAAACTTGAGAAGAGTTAAAGACTCTCTCTCTCCCTCTCTCTCTCCCCCCCTCTCTCTCTCTCACACACAAACCAAATTATTCGTCGCATTTGTGGTTTGAGGCATGCCAAACAAATCCCAGTGCGTTAGCCAATGCGATTCAAGTTTTGTGACGGAGATGCCTCAGACATGTCCAGCAATGCAGCTATATAAAATTGGATAGAGGAGTACTTGAAACTGTTATATATCTATATTTTTATAATAAAGCTGTCGAGGATCACAAGGGCTTCGCATTACTCCAAACAATCAACAAAATCAACAGCTTAGGCTGCTGAGATGGTCACATGCAACCAAAAATTCTTTATTACCAGTAATAGTTGTCTCAATTACCTGGCGCCATGTTTTTTATACTAATGCTCATTGATACGAGGGAGCTTAAGGTGACATCTCTTGTCCAGCCGACAAACAGATCTCGACTGTACGTTAAGTGAGTACCTCTCGATCACGGTCCAAAAGTTAAAAAGGGACTGGCCACAGAATCATAAATCCAATTCCAGCAAAACCAATACTACTGAATTCATTGAATTACCATACAGGACAACGAGGACATGGAGGGTATGTAAGGTGTCCATTTCATCATTCACAGACAGAAGGGTCCTTCCACAGCACTGTTTTTCCATGCACCTTGGTATTATTATCTTTTTTACTGTAACATAAATACTTTTCATTGTTTCATGGATAATTGTGAATTGGAATGGTGATTTTTTTAAAAAATTTAATTTGATCATCACACTTTTTTTTGCATGATTTAACCTTTTTAAACTCAAATTAACACTCAATTTCATATTTTTTTGGAAGGAAGGATTGAATTAAAGACATAATTGAAGTGAAAAAAAAACGGATGAAATAAGTAGCAACTTTGAAATTTATCTTAAAGTTCATTTTGGCCCCCTATTTTTATTGGCTTTTAGGTGACCGGTCTTTTAATTTTTTAAGAGAGAGAAAGTTGTCATTGGTGACGATTCTACCACTAAAACGGTTGATTTTTGTGTCAAATGATTCAATATAATGAGAAGAGTTTGAATTAGGTGTTTTCTTAAATTCAAAGTGCCTAAAACTCAGTTATAAGCTAAAGAAGATTTTGGTTTCATGTTTTGAGGCTTTTTTTTATGTCATGAATTGATTTAATAAGGTTTCTAGTGTGTTTTCTAGGAGTTTTGGGTCAAAATAGGTTCAAAATAGATTTTCGGGTGAAAAAAAGACAAATTACATTTAACAAAACAACGCATTTATGGTGAAAATGGGAACTCAAACTTGCAAGGTCAGACCCAAGTGCGTGAGCCTTTTGTTTTTATTTTTAAGTGAATAGACCAGACGACGTCATCCACCCCAATTTGTTTTGTGAAAAAAATAAATAGGTAAAACTGGGTTGAAAATCTAGGAATCCAGACGACACCTCATCTCTTTTTTTTCCAAAATAAATTAGAGCGGATGATATGTCATCTGTCTCATTAACTTAAAAATAAAAATAAAAGGCATGCATGCTTGGACTTGCCTTGCAAGTCTGAGTGAGAGTCATTTTTTGATGGGCTAGGCACTTGGCTTGACTTATTAGGCCCAACAACGTTTGACCTCGTTCTTTAATTTTTTTTTAAAAAAATTGATTTTCTAACTAATACCTTTTTTATGCCTTGTTACATAATTCTTAAGTTTATGTTTTAATTAATACCTTTTCTCTATGATTTTTTTTGGCTTATTTAGCATTTTTTTTAAATGATGTTAATTTTTTAATTATATTGGATGTATTTAACTTATGAGGAGGTCAGTATGATTCATTTTTATTTCTTATATTTATATAAATTAAATTTATTTTTAAAAATTAAAAATATTTTATTTTTTTATAATATTTTTAATAAGTACAGCCTCACATAGTATTTTTTTTTTCTTTATTTTATTCAATAAATTTTATGTGTTTGTTGATTTATGTTATAAATTGATTTTAATAAATAAATTCATTAAACATAACTGGGTAAATGATTTGTATTACAATATTAAATATCTTGATCTATATTTGTCTCTTAATTTTTCCAGTTTCGTTTTTATTTATCATCAAATTTTTTTTCTATTGAATTATCCCGACCTTATGACTCCACACAATAAATATGTAATATGAACATGTCTCATGTTTAGGTCACAAGGTTCACATGTTAGCCCAACTTTGCTCATGGCAATAGTTTTTTATTTTGTTAAGTTGTTCCCTTTTTTATCGTATTATTAAATTAATCAAGATTTAAAATGGTTATCAAATTTTTCTTGCTTCTTTAAAAATATAATTTTGTTTTTAGGTTAAATTTTCATTTTGGTTTGGCTTAAAACATCGCATAGGACACCAATCTAATGTATTACCATAGTGGAAATAGCCCTAAACTCTTAAAACCAATTGAGAAGTAGAATCGTATATATGTATATATATATATATATATATATATATAGCAAAACATAGTATAATCAATCATGCAAAAGAACCCACAAAATTCCTTGATTTGGTAGTTTAGGCTACTCCATGGGTGAGAGATAATAAGAGAATCCTAAAGTTTCAAATTCAATGACATTCAAAGTATTTAATATTACTAGACTTCTATTTTTATATATATCTACCTTTACTATTTAAACTCTTATTATTTGTTCTATCCCTCATAATTAAATCATTTATATGATCATCAAATCTCCAATACTCGCTTTTCAACTCCTTAGAGTTTAAGAAAGTGTAAAGAAAAAAAATTGAGAAAATTAAGAAATAGAACAAAAAAAATGAAGATAAGAAAAATATGATGATAAATAAGCCAAGTGTAAAATAATAAAAATACCAAGTATAAAGAGAGAAAATATATAAATTTTTTTTTAAAAAAATAAAAACTTGAAAATTAGCAAAATTTACAATTATATCATTTCTACATGAAAACACTATTTAGTATATGTATAATCATTATCCCATCTAACAAAATACTGTACATGTTAAACGTACTTACAAAAACCTCAAATTAAACTATATATATATGTTGTTTAGGGGGAGTGAATGAGCTGGAACTGCATGTCATGGTTATGTTGTGACCATAAAAATGGATCTAAATACTACAAATTATAACGAGAAAGGCAGACAGAGATTTATATCTATATATGTTATGATAAGACAAATTATACTGCAAGAAAACAAAAAAATAAAATCCCATCTGTCTGCTCGTGCTTATCAAGAATCATAATCACACTCACATGCAAATCTAGGCCTTATAGAAACTTATTCCAAAAACAATGCACCGCAAGAATTTAGAAGAAAGAAAGGTGAACCAGCCTTGAGAGAGAAAGGCTAGAGAGTGACACTTAAGCACGCGTTGCCGACCAGGGAAGGTACAGCCGTATGGGGAGGTGGGTCCATTGGGCTTGCTGTAAAAGGCTGAGCCATGGGAGTGGCTGGGTGCTTGTTGTGGGTGTCGTCTGGTCCCCCCTTTTAAAAATAATAATAATTATATAAAAAAAAAAACCATCCAGTGAGAGGGAGACTGCCAAAGCAGAAACAAAGGCAAAGTCAAAATTTATTTCCTTTACAGGACAATGATCAAGGAGGAGTGCTGTATAAAGTATTTTTATGGCACCTTCACACCAGATCTCAATGCCATTGACAAATCTTGTTGGCTGCTACTTTGGTGTTTCCTCCCGAATTCTTTTATAGGATTTCTCCAATCATGGGAAGTTGGATTAAATCTTGTTCAAGAATCTCTTGCCAACGAACACGATTCTTCAGCATTCTCCCTTTTCTTTGAGGTAAGATTTAACATGATTTTTTATTTTTTTGTTTTTCAGCTAACATGATCTAGTTATTTAAAAATATCTATACAAGTCTAATTGGTCAAAGAATATTTTGAACTTTATATACGTAACGATTCATTATTTTATCTTATCTAAAATTCAAGTTAATTTACTAGCGTGTTTAATATCCCAAATCACAATAATTTTCCTTTTAATTTTTTATTTTTCAGTTAAAAATTACCTTATCGATTTTTGGGGTAGGGGTTTAGATACTCGCATCAATATTAGTGTTATAAAACTAAAAACTAAGAGGCAATAAGAGAGTTAGAAATTTATTTACTTTTTAACTTTGATATCCTGCTTAATATTTGAAAATATTAAAAAACTGACATATTGGCATTTAGGTGATCTAACAATTATAAAAAACAAAATATGGAATTATACGCGTAAAAAGAGATTCATAGAAAAAATTAGCAGGTGATAATTTTGAAGTTTTTGTGTATTAGTACATCTCTTTCGTTTATTAGCACTTTCACCATCCCCTGAACTTTTTGTCAAATCCAAATAGGTCCTTTAATTTTGTTTTCGTCTAATTAACAAATCAGGACAATGTGTGATTATACTCTCTCAATTTTCATGTATGTAAGCTTAAGGGAATCTTAACAGAGGCTGTGAACTACCTTCAACTCGTAGTTTAAGTGATCAAAATTAGAAAAATTAAAAGTTAAGAGGTGTAACTGGATATGACCAAAAGCACCCTCCTAACTCCTAATAATTTAAAAATTAAAAGTTTTTGATGCTATTCTTGTTGAGTGAAACAAGAAACCATAAGAACACGTTCGCTGAAGCTAACTTTGAGGTTCATGTCTTTTCCAAAAGAAACAGTACACAATTTTTTTTTATCGGTTTTCAACAAAACCAAATTGATGTAACAATCGCTGCCATACTGCATGTTTTCTTGTGTCGTTCGAGGGATTTGCCTTCCCGTGTACATCCCTAGGGCATAGGGGATACTTTTAAATATTGTAACTGGAAATGTATCCATGTATAATTAGTTGGTTGCAAATATTAATATTATTTATGCAATATATATTTGTTTTATTAATAAAAACTATTATTTTTATTTTTAATATTCAGCCGAGTTTGATTAACAAATCTTCATTAAAAATAAGGTCTCTAGATATAAAATTATTATAATTATTAATTTTTGTATTATTGGGTTCCTAAAATACATAAACACTGTGAAAATAATAATTTTATATTATCTCATGATTGTTTAGAATTTGTGTAAAGATAATCTGAAGACTAATTCTCCCAAGAAACTAAAAACACTTTGATTCCTCCTTTTTTTTTTTTTAGGCATTTTGGTTCCTTTCTCCAAATTTTTTATTATTATTATTATTATTTATATTTTTTTAAAAAGATAACATCAACGTTGACTCGTTAAGAAAAATAAATAATAATTTTGAAATAGACGCAGTGAAAGCTGAATGCATTGAAAACAATTTTTTGAATTTTAAATTTTTTTTTAAAAAACATTTAAAATACCAAAAAAGACACAAATACATCAAAAAACATTTCTTTGGGTTTTTTGTCTTTTTACTATTTTTGAATTTAAAAAAAATATTAATAAAATGAGATTAAAAATCAGGTTATAATAACTTTTAAAAGCTTGATAATTAAATAACTATATGAAAAAAAAATAACAAATTTATTTTTTCTATAAATAAATTAGTGAACAAACACAAACAAAAAGGGGAGGGGGGGTTTTGGAGACGTATGAGCAAAAAAAGAAAAGAAAAGAATTAGCTAGAGTTGAAACAGCTCACACACACAAAAAACACCATCTCCCAACAAAAAAGACCAACCTGTGACCTTCACCCATTCCATCTTCCATACACCCATCATCTTCAACCTTCCCTAAACCCATCTCATTCTTCCTGACCACCACACCACACAGGGAGGATAAATAAATAAACACAAAAGTCGGTGTCCTTATCTCCTCCAACCAACAACCGGTCATAGCAGCTCCGTTAGCCAAGTTCCCCCAGCAACAGTCTCTCCTCAGCACCTGACATCACCTTTGCCTTCGCCGTGCACAACTATCAACTACATCAGCATAGCCACTCGGGAGCCATCCTCCACGCACTGGTGACCTCTCCTCTAGATCCAGCGCAGGTACTTCTAGCTCTAACAACATCTCTTCAGCAATCGTCAACAGCATCTACTTTACATCAACATCACTGGTTCCACCGTGACCTTCTTCATCAGTAGCTCTCTCCTCAGCCATGCAACAACAATGACTAGTATTTTAATCATGTTTTATATATAAAATGCTTTAATAATTTTTATTTTATTTTTTAAAGATATTTTTGCATGTAAAATTCAAAAAAAAGTAAATTGAAGATCAAATTCAGATCATATTCTAGTTCATATCGAATATTGATAAATTTGATATCTGATCGATATTTTATGTAGAACATGAGATGTAGAAGTCGAAATGAAGTGATTCCAGTGACATTAGAAAACAATCCATACCTTTCCATACATATATGTTAAGAAAAATAAAAATAAAAAACATGAAATTCACTGTCTTTAAAGACAAGTCTCACATTTTGCTAGTTTTGACATTTGACCATTCCAACATGAATATCTTGAGTTAGAGATATCCATTTGATGCAATTTTTTTTTTTGAATTTACGACGCAAAGAACTATCAACCTACCTAAATTTCAGCAACTAAAAAGCTCATATGAGAAAGATATGAGTTTTCTAAGACAACCCATAAATTCTGTCTATAGACAGGTTTTATGAAGAAACAAGTTCAACTTACTACCAAAGCATCCAAATCGATATAAAAATTATTTATTTGTATGGAAAATGTCTTTATTTGGGCAATTTAACTTCTTTAAGTTCAAAATCAAAGCTTGAAGATTTTATGCAAGATTTTTTTTTTTTTTTAGAAAAATAATTATTGTACTACTTAAATGTAGATTGTTTACTTTGAAAAAGACTATTTTTATTTTTGAATGATACAAACAGATTAGAGGGATGTGAGGATTATGTTTCCTATTAAATAAAAAAAAAAGAGAGAGAAAGAAAGAGAAGGTGGGCAACGAAAAAAAAAAAGAAAACTCTCACCCTTTTCTCCTATACCCGAAATTATATTTTCATCCTTTCTCTTCCTTAATTTTTTGATAGACATGCTAGGCTAAATTATTTTTCTTGGTTGAAAGGATATAGAAACTTTTAGATTAAAAAAAATCTATTTTATCTTTTCTTTTCAATTTATACGATAAGTATGAATGTTTTCCTATGATTATTTTCTATAATTGTTTAGTTTGATTGTTAGCGTGGACTCTAAATTATCATTTTAACCAATCTATTGATAAGTTTGCTATCAAAACCGGAGTAGTGATATTTAAACTTGTGAAACGACTAAGTTTAATAATTATGACAGATCTATGTTGTTAATCTTAGAGAAAACATTCAACTAAATCGAACATAGACTGTAGACAGTTATGTTGTTTAAATTTATTAACCTATCTAGTTCTTAAGGCTGCCTGTAAGATCCCACATCGAAAGTGAGTGTCCAGAGCCAAGGCTTTATAAGTGCATGCTCTCCTTGACTAGTAAGACGCGTTTTGGGGTCATGCATGACTGCCAAGAATAAAACCATGAGGGGGACCTTGGTGGAAGCCCTGGATTTGGGTGGACTGTGAAGCCCAAAACGGACAATATCTAGCTTATGAGGTGGGGTGTTACATTGCCATTAAATTAAATTATTAGTGCGAACACTATGGTTGTTTAATAGTTAGGATTAGTTACACTGCGGATCAATTAACTAACTAATATTAATGATAAATAGATATTCAGAATATAATTTGACATATCGTTTAAATGATTAATTTTGATTTCTGTAAGTGAATGTTTATTTAAGAATAAAGTTTTTTTCTTGATAAGTTTCAATTTATTTAATTTAGTTTGATTATTTTATTTTGTTTAGCATAGCATAACTTAGTTTAGATAATTTCAAAATTCTCTTAATTTTAAATTATTTAGCATTAAGACCCGAATTAATTTTTTTTTTCATGGGATTGATTGTTTACTTATTTTATACTTTCTTATTTATTTAAAATAATTAATTTATGTCGTGAAACACTGGTTTCGACACCCGTCACGCCATCATCAACAAACACAAACTCCAATAGATCCTCTGCATTCCAAGGCTAGCGACGTGAGCATCTTCTCAACAACTTATCTCAGAAGTTGAGGTCATCTTCTCATTCTAGTTGTAACCTCAAGCACGCCAGCAAGTTGCCAAAGTAAGCGGCAGAAGGCTTCCTCTCAGCAAGCTGTCACCGTGAGCAACGTCTCTCACAACCATTCTAGCATCTCTCATCTTCAACCATGAACAGCTATAGAAGATCCTCCTTCCAGCAGGAGCAGCCATAACGGTATCTCATGGAAACAGCAATAGTCCAACATCATCCTCTGCACCTGCCATTGTGGATCTCTTCTCAGCGTAGTGAACGACGACTTCAGCTCCAGCAGCATCGCAGTCCAGCTCCTCAAGCAACAAGTACCTCCTCTACACCACTACCGTGATGCAGCAGCAGTAGTGTGCAGTGTTTTCTCTAGATCTAACAGTGCACCCTGAGCCTTCAACATCATCTTTAATACAGGTATAAACCCTCTTTTTATTGTTACGATGGGCTTGCATTTTTATTTGTTGTGTTGATGGACTAGGTTCTCTTTAGTTAAATGGTGCCGTTTCCGTTTGTTTTGAAAATGCATGCATCTGGGTTTAAATATGAATGCTATGGTTGATTTTGTTTTTTTCGGTTTTGAATGGGCTGGGCTTCAATGCAAGATAATTGCAAAAACTTCATGGACTGTTTTGAGTTTTGGGTTGTATAAATTTTTCGATTTTGAATTTGTCTCATCCATGTAGTTGGGTTAAGCCCTTCAAGGCTTGAGTGTTTTTTTTTTTTTATTAAAAATAATATTTTTTTTTACCAGAAGAATGGTTTGGCAAACAAGCGATAACAAATTTTTTACAGTTTTGTTTGTCGAATTATTAGAGATTTTATCAAATAAATCCTCGTATAATTTCTGAAAATTCTAAAAAATTTCAAGAATTATTTATTGATTTATCGTATATTTTTTCAATTATTTCATTTAATATTAAAGTTATAAACTTATAAGTAAAATATTAAGTCGATATTAAAAATATTTTTTTTCTCTAAAATTTTTTTAAAAATCCAAAAATTATAAAACATTTTTCCTCATCTTAAAAATACCAAAACATGTTTTATTTTGTGTGCATATTACCAAATTCTAAAGTTTTCATGCATATTATATATATATATATATATATATATATATATTGCATTTTATCATACATTGAAAAATACAAAAAAATCTTAATGGGTATCATAAAAAGTTTGCAACTATCCTTTAGGATTTAGCCAAAATTTCAAATAAAAAACCAGAATTATTTCTTGGACTTTAGAATGATTAGGATTTAACCTGATAAGATAAAAATCTCGTTACTCATGAGAACTTTTTTTAAACCTTAAATAAACTTTTTTGGGGGCTTTAGAATAGTTGAGTTTTAACATGATGAAATAACGATCTCCTTACTAAAAAAATTTCTTAAGCTTTAGACTAACTAATGAATTGAAACATGACTTTCAGCAATCAACAATGCAGCTTACCATAGTTAGGGTGATACATCTTCCCCTTGCACAACCAGTCCTCTTACCTAGACTCTCAAAAACCATTAAATTTTCTAGTGACCATAATATTAGGTGATGACTTCTGAACCCTTTTAAATCATAATTTTATGATTTATCGTAATACATTTAAAACCCCTCGATCTAGGAAGCATTGTCATATGTGTGCGGCGTTATGACGGTCATCCTCCTAAGTCAGGATCTCTCTAATGATGGGGGAAAGAACAAGAAATTCTTGTTTCTTATCAGTAAAAAAAGAATGAAATCGCCACTTAGTGTTTTGATCACTAAAAACCTTAACCGGTCTCAAAGTTTGGATAAGGGGACTGATTGTGTATAAGAAGGACGTATCATCCCTAACACACCTTACCTAATGTAAGATGCATTGTTTGTTTGTCTAATACAAACTAAGATATTTTATTTTCTAGCCGGTATGTGTTTGTCTAAGTTTTTTAAAAAATCATTCTCGATAAGAATATCCTTATCTTATCCGGTTAAAACCTAAGTTAAGATTTTAGTTTTTTTATAGAAATAGTTTTGTTAACATTGTTAAAAATGTTACAAAGCCATCTAATGAATTATAACATATCAATAACCAGAATATATCAACCAATAATCAATTATTGAAATTAAATCAGGTCCCAATATGATCATGATATAGCTAAGAAAGTTGACTTAGTGACTACCTCCAGTAAGATTATAGAAAGCATCAGATAACAAATTATTTATAGAATCGATATGAAGAAGATTTAAACAGGCAACCAAGCACTAGCAAATACAACATTATGTCCTTTCCAGGTGAGTACAAGATCATCGTCTTCCTTCTTCAGTCCCCATCCTGCTGCATGCTCATCAAGCATGGTCTTAACTTTAGAAATCGCATCTTCTGCGAATGAAATGCCTCGAAATTCTGCATTTCTCATCCGCTGAATCCACTGGATTTTCGGTTTAAGTCGCTCCACTCTTTGCAGACCCTCATGTGCTATTAAATTCATAATCTTCCAGCATACATCAACTTCATACCACTGTCTTTGCTTACTACACCTTGGAAGAAATGTATCCACTGTATCAAAAGGTATCCATAGATAATTGAAAGCTGACCTTAGTCTACTCTCCAAATTGTTTGATGTTAAATCTGCATCTTCATCTACTAAGACAACAATTGTAGGGTCTAAACTCCTTAGAGACTTGAGAAACGTTGTCCTAAAAGAGGACATAGAGGAACATGAAGATTCGTAAGAATAAGGATTTGATTTCGAACTAGGAAAATCAGAAAGGGTTTCTTCAGGTATGTAATGAAGCATCATATGACAGTTTATGACTAGTGCCTCACCACTTTCTGTAAATCGAATAAGAAGAGATTGAATCTGCAAAGTTATGTTTTATTGAACCTTTGGAGAGAAATATATACAGATGATTACATGTTTATCTCTTCCTATAATAAAGCTATTCAATGCTACAATAATGCAGAATTCTAAGGGATTTGATTTACATTCAATGAATCATAAAAGGAAATAAATACATGAACAATAACTGTTAAACATATTGCAGATTATTAACCTTCCAACACTCCCCCTCAAGTTGGAGAGTGGATGTCTTGCAATCCCAACTTGCGGACCATAGGAATGAAGAATTCATTTCCCAATGGCTTAGTCAAAATGTCGGCTAGTTGATTTTCAGAACTCACAAATCTTGTTTCTACAGAACCATCTTGAATCTTATCCCTTATAAAATGACAGTCCATTTCTATATGTCTCGTCCGTTCATGAAAAATAGGATTCGCTGCAATGTGTATCGCGGCCTTATTATCACAATACAATAATGCTGATTGTTGATGCAACACACCCAAATCTTTAAGTAAGCAACGAAGCCACGTTAATTCGCAACAAGCTCCTGTCATAGCACGATATTTTGCTTCAGCCGAAGATAGAGACACTGTCTTTTGTCGTTTTGATCGCCATGAAATCAGTGAGGGACCTAGGAATACGCAGTATCCTGTGGTCGATCTTTTCGTAAGTGGGCATCCTGCCCAATCAGAATCAAAGTAAGCTCGCAGTCTGAGATCACTGGTTGCGGAGAAGAAGAGGCCTTGACCAGGCGCAGATTTCAGATATCTCACCACCCGTAAAACTGCTTCCCAATGATCCTTTCGGGGTTGGTGCATAAACCTGCTTAATATGTGAACAGAATATGTAATATCTGGCCTTGAAACCGTGAGGTATATCAACCTCCCAACCAATCGCCTATATCGCTCTGGATTTTTGAGTAACTCACTTTTGTCAGACAATTTTAGGCTGCGTTCCATAAGAGTATTGATGGGAGCTGCTCCCAGCAAACCTGCATCCTTAATAATTTCCAATGCGTATTTTCGTTGAGAGATAAAAGTACCAGCTTTGGATGTAGAAATCTCAATACCAAGGAAATATCTCAGTTTACCAAGATCTTTAAGATGAAATTTTCTATGCAGGAATTTCTTGATATCAGCTATGCTCACGGGATCATTACCAGTAATTAAGATATCGTCTACATATATCAAAAGAACAGTAAATGACTTGCCTTGCTTTCTGATGAAGAGAGAATAATCGGCTTTTGACTGTTCATAACCAGCTGATTGTATGGCCTCGGAGAATTTGGCAAACCATTGCCGTGATGCCTGCTTCAACCCATACAATGATTTGTGTAGACGGCAGAATAAGTGTTCCTCCCCCTGTCTCTGAAGCCCAGGCGGTGGAGACATGTAAATTTCTTCTTGAAGATCACCGTGGAGGAATGCATTATTGACGTCAAGTTGATGAAGATTCCATCCACGGGCAGCAGCCAGAGCTAATAGACACCGAACTGAGATGATCTTGGCTGTTGGGGAGAAAGTATCCTGATAATCAATGCCAGCCAATTGTGTGAAACCCTTCGCCACAAGCCATGCCTTGAACCGTTCAATTGACCCGTCTGAGTTATGCTTGACCTTGAAAACCCAACGGCAACCAATCAGGGTCTTACCAACTGAGAGAGGGGTGAGTGACCAAGTGCCATTGGCTTGAAGGGCTTGTAGTTCGGTCTGCATGGCTTGTTGCCATTTGGGATGAACAACGGCCTCAGAGTATGATTTTGGTTCCGTGACAGTTTCAATTTTAGCCACAAAAGAGTGATAAGCAGGGTTATATCTGTGGTATGAAACGAAATTGGACAGTGGGTATCGTGTACCTTTGATCGGAGCTGGAACGAGGGAGGTCGATTGATCGGAGTAAGCAGCGGAGCAGAAGTAATCGGCGAGTTTAATTGGAGGAACAATTTGGCGGCTGGAGCGACGTGGGGCTGCTGGAGGTGAAGTTGTAGGTACTGGAGAGGTGTGGGTTGGGTCAGGTTCAGGCGAGATGAGGGATCGGAGGGGTATTGGTTCAAGCGGTGGAGACGAAGATTGTGGAATTGGATTTGGGGAAGTTTGTGTGGATGACAGGTCGTTGGCTGGAGAGGGCGCGGACTCGGTTTGGATAAGTGGAGAGGGGCTGGGCTGAAGGTGATGATGTAATGGATCGGGAGGTGAGGCTGAGTTGAGGGGAACTGGGCTGGGCCGAAGGTGATTTTGTAAGGGATCGGGAGTTTGAGCTGAGGTGAGGGTTTCTGGGCTGGGCCGAAATTGAGGCTCAAAGGGATCATGGGGCGGGGCTAGAAGCGGGAGGGGTCCAGATTTGTGGGTTGATGAGTTTTGGGCAGAATAGTGGGGCACATGGGAAGGGTTGACCGTGGCATATGGAAAAATATTTTCATGAAATTTGACATCCCGGCTAGTAAAGACCTTTTTTGTTGATAAATCAAATAACTTGTATGCCTTTTGACCGATTGGATATCCAATGAAAATAGAAGGAATGGCGCGTCGGTCAAATTTATGAGAAGTGTGAACATTAGTGGCATAAGTGAGACAACCAAAAACGCGAAGATGAGAGTATGAGGGTGGTTTGGAATAGAGAAGTTCAAAAGGTGTTTTGAAAGAGATAACCGGTGAAGGTAGCCGATTAATTATATGGACAGTCGTGAGGGCACATTCTCCCCAAAATTATGAAGGGAGTTGAGCATGGAATTTTAAAGCACGGGCAACTTGTAAGATGTGTCGGTGTTTGCGTTCCACTACCCCATTTTGTTGAGGAGTGTAAACACAAGAATTTTGAAAAATGACACCTTTATCTTGAAAAAAAGATCGAAGTGAGATAAATTCTCCACCATTGTCACTTCGAAAAATTTTAATGCGAGATTCAAATTGAGTGAAAATATAACTGAAGAAATGTTGTAAAATTGATTGTGCTTCAGTTTTGTGACGCATTAAAAATATCCATGTAAAACGTGTATAATCATCAACAATGGTGAGAAAATAATTAGCGCCAGAAATAGATGAATGTCGATAACGACCCCAAATGTCACAATGTATAATATCAAAAGGCTTGGTAGATGAAATAGTACTAGATGAAAAATTTTAATGCGAGATTCAAATTGAGTGAAAATATAACTGAAGAAATGTTGTAAAATTGATTGTGCTTCAGTTTTGTGACGCATTAAAAATATCCATGTAAAACATGTATAATCATCAACAATGGTGAGAAAATAATTAGCGCTAGAAATAGATGAATGTCGATAACGACCCCAAATGTCACAATGTATAATATCAAAAGGCTTGGTAGATGAAATAGTACTAGTACCAAAAGATAGACGACTTTGCTTAGCCAAAGGACATATGTGGCAAGCATTTTTTGACTCAACGGAAAAATTCAAAAAAAATTTAGCGAGAAAACTTAAACGGGAAGGTGAGACATGTCCTAGACGATTATGCCACAGGTCGGTAGAGGAGAGGGTAAGGTAGCATGCAGGATGATTTGTGGTTGAGGAAGGTTTGGTGAGGTTTTTTTTTGTCGCTAGTGCCACCAAATAGTATAGGCCGTTTCGCTGTTTACCCAAACCAATCGTCCTCCTCGTAGCCAGATCCTGCAAAATACACCAATAAGGGAGAAAAGTCACTGAACAGTTCAAACTCCTTGTCAAACGACTGACTGACATCAAGTCGACTTTGAATGTAGGCACAGATAAAACATCATGCAGATAATAGACTGAATTTAAGGGTAAAGACCCTTTCGCAATAATATATGCCTTGTCTCCACTAGGTAACAGTACAGGTGGTAGTGAGCAGTCCTTATTTTCATTCAACAATTCAGATGAAGATGTGATATGGTCAGTAGCCTCACTGTCAATAATCCAGTTATGGTTATCAAGTTCAGACAAACCTGGCTTTGTTACTGCATTGGCTTTTGAGCTAGAACTGTCCTCATGATTATTTAGGAGTGACAAAAGTTGCTGGAGTTGAGTTTCTGACAACGAAACCGTGGGCCTTACCTCATCTTTGTGGGACATTTCAGATACCTGGTTAGCTAAGGGAAAACCATTGTGCTGATTTCCAATTGAGTGCTGATTTCTAATCGGGCTTTGATTTCCAATCGGGTACCCATTCATCCTCGCTTTAGGGTGTCTCGGTGGATACCCATTTAACTGGAAACACTTTTGCACCCAATGCCCCATTTCTCCACAATGGGTGCACTGGGGTCATCCCCTTCCTAACCCAAAACGGCGTTCTCCTTGCGGTCGAGTATCACGAGGCTGAGAGAGGCGATTCATGGAGTGTTGTGGGCGATCTGTCTCTGAGACAAAATTTCTTTTTCCTTGATTATTATAACGTACTGCCATGGCAGCACTCCCACCCATCTCTGTTTGTGCAACGCTGAGAAATCGTTGCTTTTCTTCTTGACATACCGAAGAATAAGCTTGGCGAATGGATGGCAGAGGATTCATCAGCAAGATTTGGCCTCGAATTGCAGAGTAAGTGTCATTTAAACCCATTAAGAACTGCATTAATCTTTGTTGGTCTGCCTGCGTTCCATGTGTTGTGTCTGTGTATGAAGCCAATTCATCCCACAAACCTTTCAATTTCGTGTAATATGAGGAGATGGAGAGCTGCTCCTGTCGAAGATATGCAATGTCCCTCTGAATTTCAAATATGCGAGGCGCATTGCTCTGTGAAAAACGTTCCTGTAAATCTTCCCAGACTTCATGTGCGGTGGGATAATAGATTACACTATTTGCAATTTCCGGGTTCAATGTATTGATGATCCAGGAATGGACCATATCATTACATCGTGACCAGGTAGCATAGCCTTCAGGATCAGTCTGTTCTGAAGGAATTTCAATTGAGCGATTGATAAAACCAAGTTTGTTCTTGGAGTTTAGGGCGAGAGTCATAGCCCTTTTCCACCCAGAATAATTATCTCCATTCAGTGATTTGGAGACAAGGATGAGGCCTGGATGATCCGAGTGATGGGTGAAATATGGGTTTGAGATGTCAGATTTGCAGAAGTTTGATGCAAGGTCTGATTTGGACGAATCAGATGGAGCAGCGATGGTGCTGGGACTTGATAGATTGATTTCTTCATTGGCTATGACAATGAAGGCAAAATTTCGTGAGAATGTTTATGAAGGATTTTGAATGCAGAATTTTGATTTTAGAATTTCAATTTACGTATCGCTCTGATACCATGTAAATCGAATAAGAAGAGATTGAATCTGCAAAGTTATGTTTTATTGAACCTTTGGAGAGAAATATATACAGATGATTACATGCTTATCTCTTCCTATAATAAAGCTATTCAATGCTACAACAATGCAGAATTCTAAGGGATTTGATTTACATTCAATGAATCATAAAAGGAAATAAATACATGAACAATAACTGTTAAACATATTGTAGATTATTAACCTTCCAACACTTTCTGCATACACTAAATGTTGCACTCGAAGCTGCTCGATCAAGGAAGAGAACCCATCTGCATAACTTGAAGGAATGATTCTAAATTCCATTATTACGTTTCGTGACCAAGCAAAGTTGACCAGCTTTGAGCCTAACTTTTCATAAGAAAGATCAAGCATAGGCGGTACATCCTCAGTGGCACCAGGAACAGTAAGCTTAATCAATGGGGGCACCTCGAACCGATTAGCAATAGCATCGATAAGAGTTGGAATTTGCATGCAATGTGTCAAGCTTAAATCTACAATGTGAATAACTAAATACCCTTCAACAGCTTCTAAAATCACCAGGAACAGTAAGCTTAATCAATGGGGGCACCTCGAACCGATTAGCAATAGCATCGATAAGAGTTGGAATTTTCATGCAATGTGTCAAGCTTAAATCTACAATGTGAATAACTAAATACCCTTCAACAGCTTCTAAAATTGCAGCATTTGCCGCCGTGAAACCGAAACAATGCCATGGGGTTACGTCAACAAAGCTAGCAAGCTCAATGACAGAGAATTTATGTGTGTTTAAGGCATTTGCCATCGCAGCAAGAAGTTTGCATGTACCACTTTTGGATGCACGTGCGATAAGGGCTCTTAGGAAAGCAAAAGTTAGGCGTTGATTTGAATCTCCATCTGGTGGTGCAATGTTGTTTAGGACCCATAGGATCTGTTGGGATAAAGTGGCATTGTTACTCTCAATTGCATTTGCACAGTGGACTAAAAGCTGCTCCATGCAATTAGCATCTCCAAAGCTTCCTGAGGATCTTGATGTAGGGAATCCAGGCCAGGGACGGGTCCTTTGAGTTTGGTTTATGTCCATGGTGGGATTTGAAAATGGAGTGATGATTCGGTGCCAGTGCGGTTTCAGTGAATTGCATAATGGGCAAAGAAAAATTGAGTGAAAGAAAAAGGATGTGTACAAATGAAGTCGAGAAAGAGTGAACAAAAAGGAGAGAGAAATAGGAATCCGAAAATCAGTGGAGAGAAAGAGACCAGACTGATAGTGGGTACCTTGGCATGGGGAAACGATCCAATAGTGGTGAGGGTGCCTGGGAAAATTCTGCAAGAAAATCAAAGAAAATAGACATCTCAGCTTTATCTAGTGATTTATTGAAAGGGAGTAAAAGGACTGATCAAGAGGTTTGAACTCTCATCCCAAAAAAACTTATAAGCTGAAGTCAAATTGTGCGAGAGAGACTCTTCCTTTTGACATATAGGCCTTTTTCTTTTTGTATCAGTTGTCATTGATAAAGAGGCTGGAAGAGCAATACAATCAATGATTAAACAACCTCTTTCATAGCTACAAAAAGGTCTAATCCTCCCTTGATGTTCCCTTGTTCTGCCTTTTTCTTCAGGTAGATCGATAGAGGGGAGAGGCGGAGTAAGAGATGTGATGTAAAGGGGAGGAAGAGAGTGGGCTACTTCCGTTGAATTTTTCTTTAGGGTTTTGTCCATACGTGGGAGTTGGGATTTTGTCATGCAATGAGGAGGGTGACGATATAAGGCTGTTAGGGCTTGGCTCACTCACTCACGGGCCACCATGCTATCATGAACAAATCATTTTTGTTCAGTTTTCCCTCTCTAAAGGGCGTCTGATCGTTTTCACATGTCTCAAATCTCACCATATTTATTTTTATTTTCATATCTCCGTCTAGGTGGGGTTCGACTATAGGGACATATGTGATCACTAATTGAGGTTCGAAAGGCCTAGGGTCCCTCGCATGACTCGTGCAAGACAGCCAAATTCCTCGAATGTGCATCTGCTTTGATAAGACAATTATTTTTCTTAGAAAAGGGATGGTCATTGTCCACGCCAATCAAGAATTGAAACAAAAACTATCTAGTAGGTGATCTAGTGATAAGAACTTGGAATTAAAGAGTTTGTTTTTCATGTGATCTCAAGTTTGAACCTTGTGGTTATTAATATGATGGTCACTGAACGTTTATATGATCATTAACTTCAGGGTTCGTGAGACTAGTCAAGGTGCACGCAAGCTGACCCGGACACCTATGTTAATAATAATAATAATAATAATAATAATAATAATAAATGAATTGCTTCTCGTTGGTGATTTTATTTGGTCTCTCTCTCTCTCTCTCTCTCTCTCTCTCTCTCTCTCTCTCTCTCTCTCTCTCTCTCTCTCTCTCTCTCATGCTAGTGCGAATGCTTAGTTCCTTATTAGAACGTATCTTGACATGGCTTAAAAAACAAAAATAAATCCTTGTATAATGTAGAATGAAATTTGTAAAAGTTTCGAATTTTATTCAAATAATCAATGACTATGATGTTGAGATCAAACATGATTTGACATAACATACATGCTCTATGCTATAGTATTTAAATCAGAATATTATTGATGAATGAATAATAATTACATTAAGAGACTAGTAACTGAAAGGTTAAGTCAAATTATTTATAATATTAGAAAAGTTTTACACTAAATGCATCAAAAAATCATTTTAACTAAAAAATTTAAGCTATAAATTGAAGTTTTACTACTGGTTCTATATTAATATTTTTCATGTTTAAAACTTTAATTTTAAGGTACTTGGACTTCAAAATTGTACAATCTTGCTACTCCTTTGTGTTTAATTTTTAATTTTAATTTCAAACAATAAAGATAATGAAATTTAAATTATAATCATTTGGTCTTAATTAAGATTTTAATGCTATATAAAAGAATCTTCTCAACAGAAAAATGTTTTTATATTAATTGAGATTCTAAAAATAGTTTATACTAACTCTTTAACAAAATAAAATAAATTTAAATATGCCAACCTTAATTAACCAATTTTTTTAAATATGTTTCCAATTCTTTTTAATAAATTAAGTTCTTAGTTCTTACGAATGAAGGTAGTATTTCTAGACTGTTTTCTAATAAGACCCAAACATATTATTAAATAAAAGAACAATAAGAGTTAGGGAATGACTTGTGAGAAAGAAATATAAAATTTAAAGCCATGATGAAGCTCAAATTGTTTTTTACTAGAATTGTGCTTTGTTATTGGATAATTATAAGATTAAGGGCAAAGAAATTCAAAGAAATATTTAATGGTTTTATTCAAAGTATTTGAACCAAGGTAAATTTCAAGGAGGTTATAATTTCAATAAGAAATTATTAGACTATACTCAACTTAATCTATGTATAAGATAGGCCTGATGCATCTAACTCCTAAGCTTAATTAATTTTGACATCATGGGCTATCTATAATAGGAGCATTCGACAACTATAAAATTATGTGTTTTCATGTATTTTATAAATACTTTTGTAAGATATAATCTTTTTTTAAAAAAAGTTGGATAATGCATTATTGCTATATATCTTGTGTATATTGTGATAAGATTCTTTTGTTTTGATTCCACATTAAACTACATTGACTTATCAAATAATTAATCAAGTTTCGTGGTATCTTCTATATTTTTTGTTCATGTGTCTTTATAGGTATTGGTTAGGGGTTCGGTTTCTATAGTCTTGATACATCAATACAAGTTACTATTATATCAAGCTTAATTACAAGTCATAATTTAGCTCTCTTGAGAAGAGTCAATTTGACTGTTGATTTCTAAATCGTTATATCCATAGGATTCATATTAGTTAGTATCAAAATAAGATTCTAAAATCAGATTATATTCCTTTATCATTCTGCTTCCACGTCATTTTTTTATAGTCATAATTTAACACCTAGTTGCAGGAAATGTTTTTTTTTATTTTTAAAGAAAAATATTATTAGTGATCTAGTAATTACCATTTAGATAATAAAAGAAAAGAAATAAAGATCAAAGAAATCATAAAAGGGTAAAATAACGTTTCATCAAATCTTAAAATTGATAACTCAAATCTAAAAATTCCTGGTTCTTGGGGTATCTTAATGTTATATCTTAATTTTGGGATTATTTTAGACATAATTTGTTGGGTTATTTCTAAAAATTACAAAAAAAAATTCATAACAGGTAGTTTTGCATCAATATTTTTCTTTCTTTTTTAGTTTAGGCAAAAGTAAAAATATAATAGTCTATTTGCATAGTTTGGGTTATTTGAGTCTTATTTCATTAATTTTCATAATTTGTAATATTTTTTGGTATCTTCATCTCGTTCATATTTCTCATATTGCTATTCACATTTTTGTACAGTGAGAAGTTTAAAAGTTAAAAATAAAATGGTAGGGTAATAAAACTTTTAGATAGAAGAGGCCTTAAATGAAGCAGGCTTTAAGCTTAAGCTACATGTGTAAATTGACTCAAGCTTGGGCTTGAAGATATGGTCTGATTTTTAAGGTAAAAACTGTCAAGTTTCCTATTCCTTTTATAGTGGCAATTAAGGCAAAACAACTAATATTAATTATGGTAATTTATTTTTTGTTCCAAATATATATATAGATATATAAATGGTTGAAAGGGAGGTGTTATGCATACTAAGTAGTAGCTCTTTGACGCAGCACAAAACACTGATGGATTGTGATTTTGTTCACGAAGATGAAGATTGTTGATATCATTCAACAAGACAATCGTTAAACCTAGAACTTAAGAGGAATTCTGAACTGAATAATTAAGCAAATTGTTGTCTTCTCTTCTGAGGTTATAGCAAACTAAATATAGCAACAAACCATTAAAGCTACTATTAAAACTCCAGATAATATAGTAATTAAAGATAGAATATCTAGATTCGATCAATGACCAGATTCACTCTATTAATTGCAGTAAATTTTAATGATCAGATTTAAAGTTTCTGAAGACTTTATTAATGTTGGCTGGCTTCAGATTACTCCCCATCTTCCTGCAGTTCTTGGTTTGGTTGCAGCTACCCATTATCCTGCAGTTCCCCATCACTCGTTACCCTTCTCTTCTTTGTTTTTCCCAGCTTTTCTGTTCTTTATTCCTTTGATCCTTCTATAGCTTAAGCTCAAGTATTCTGTAGAGAGGTTTTTGTGTCAGTTTTTCTAGTTTATGAACTTTGTTTAGTAATGCAACTGTAAGATGGTATTGCTAGAATATTGGAAGGGTTATTGAAATCAATTTATTTGTACCAAGAGATGAGTAATAAAACTTTAAAGAATGTAGGCTCCGTTTGTTTGCTGGAAAGTAGTTTTTTTTTTAAAAGTGAATTCTGGGAAAAGTGAATTCCGAGAAAGTATTTTCTGATGTTTGGTAGTGTAATGGAAAATGAGTCGGAAAACACTTTCCAGTGTTTGGTTATGTCATGAAAAATGAGCTGGAAAATAACTTATTAATATTTTATTTTTCTCAAGTTTATTAAAATAATGAGGAACAAATCTTACAAATTAAAAAATTGAATGAGAATGAAATTGAAAAGAAAAATAATTTCATAAATTATCTCAAATAAAATAAATAATAATCAAAATAATAGAGATCAAATCTAAAAAATTAAAAAAAAATGAAAGATGAAGAAATTAAAATAATAATAATCAACATTTTATAAATTATTTCAAATAAAATAAGTAACAATCAAAAGAATGAGGACCAAATTTGATAGATAAAAAATTTCAATAAAAATATGATAAGGAAAAAGCAAATAGCAATTATAAAAATAAGGACCAAAGTTAATATAAAAATAAAATTTTAAGAGATGAAATTGAAAAATAAATATTCAAAACAAAATATATATAACAATCAAAAGTTTGAGGATTAAATTTGATATAATCAGCAAATAATGACATTTCTAAATTTTTCACAACTTCCGGAAAGTGTTTTCCCCCTAAATGTTTCAGGAAAATTATTCCTGAAAACCAAGCCAAATTTTCCTTTTACTGGAAAGTGTTTTCCATTGACCAACTTTCCTACTCGCAAACAAACACAAGAAAGTTTGGAAAGTGTTTTCCCGGAAACCACTTTCCGGAAAACAAACACAGCTAAAGGGAAAACACTTTCCTGAAAACCAAGTCAAATTTTTCTTTGACTGAAAAGTATTTTCCGTTAACTGGAAAGTGTTTTTCGTTGACTAAAAAGTATTTTCCGCTGACCAGAAAGTGTTTTTCGTTGACCAACTTTCCTAATGATAAACAAACACAGGAAAATTTGAAAAATAATTTCCCGGAAACTACTTTCTAAAAGTTTCAAGAAGAAAACATACTTGGCATTATTTTAAAAATATCCTATATAACATACATTCTTTTATGCATGCTTTCTCTGTAAGGCTAAAACATTTTTAGGTAAATTGGTTAAACTAACTCTTAGCCATTTATCTTTATTTTATATGCCTAGTATACATAAATAATATAATAAAAAAGTTCTATAGTCGTTATCTTCATGCAATCTTACATCTAATTAATCTAAAGATTAATATACATGGTTATTCTTCACAAGATCTTAACCATGTTGAAAGTAACTCCTATGCTTTCCTTTAGCCAGATTTTTTCCATTGGAATAGCAGATGATCTATAGTCTGAGGACAACACCACAAAACTCCCACCATTGAAGAAACCTGCCCAAAATTTCCAAGCATGAATGCACTAGAGTAGAAGAGGCTCTGTTGTTTCCACTGCAGCTACACGGAATGGACATATTAACTGATCTAGAGGAATTAACTGTCGGTTTTATAAGAACATTCTGGTACATAGACGATTCTGAACTGCCAATCATATGAAAGTTTGAATTTTTTGAGGAGCAGATGTTATCCAAATTCCAGAGACAAAAGGGCAAGCACCCTGATATTCCAAGATCCTTGAATCCAGTTCCCCATATCTAAAATTTTTGCATAGGGAGAAGAAGAAATCTTATGAAGTCTATAAAACTGAACCTTAAATGGTGAATCCCGCAGCTATGTGTCAGAAGAAGCATTTCCAGGTTTTATGATAAACATTATTCCTTTTCAAATTCCTGATAAAGGCTTGTCAAATACTGGTAATCCATTTTTAAAAGTAGGCTGATACTTTTTTAAAATGAATTCTGTCCACCTTGCTGAATTTTCAGAACTGATCCGCCATAGCCATTTGAATAACATTGCTTTATTATATCCCATCAGAGATCCGATCCCCGAACCACTTCTACTCTTTTCCCTTGTTACAATACTCTATTGAATCTTGCAAATCATCCTTTGCTTTGATACTCCTGCCCACAAGAATCTTCTTTGAATTGAAGCAAGCAATCTAGCAACCCCCTTTGGCATTAAAAAAATGGACATATAATAAAGAGGTAGTGAGTTCAGTACGCTCTTGATCAAACAAATTCTACCAGCCATACTCAACATCTTACCCTTCCATAAAGTTAGACTATTATAAAATCTTTTAATAACAGGCTTCCAAGTAGATATTCTTTTAGGATTTGCTCCTAAGGAATCATGCTTGCAATGAATTGCATCTGCTAGAAAAGCAATATGAGCCTCGCCAACATTTAATCCCACAACTGAGCTTTTATAAAAACTAATGCGAAGTCCTGAACACAACAGAAGTCATCTGAGTATCCTCTTTACAAAGAGCATGGAATTAAGAAAAGCCTTTATGAATTTTTGTTTTTGTGATCAAAGTAACATATGTCCGATTTACACCTTCTTGATGTCTCTCCGTTCTGAAAAATTCAGACACTATGTCCAGCATCTCATTGCAAATGAAACTCCATGCCTTTCTGTAAAATTTGAAGTTAAAACCATCGTCTGGACCAGGAGATTTCGAAACATTACAATCCCAAACCGCGTTTTTCAATTCTTCCATTGACAACTCCTTTTCAAGCTAATCTGCCCTCTCCCTACAAAGCTTTTTATAACCGAACACATCCATGGATGCCCTTTCGACACACGAGTACTAAAATAATGTAGAAAAAAAAAAAGGAGACTCCAGCTTCCTTGATGTCAGCTATTGAAGAGAAAGAAGCACCATTATAACTAATTTCAGATATACTTTTACGCCTTATTCTCATATTTGCTACTAAATGAAAATATTTCGTATTACGATCACCAAGTTTGTGTTGGCTTGTATTGCCAAATAGCCTCTACAGTCTTGCTTACTGATAGCTCACGGCCCGCATTGGATTTTTCGATGTCAGAAATTTTCTTTTGCAATAAGTGTAACTTATGTTCTTGATTAAAGTAGGATTCATGATTCCAGCTCTACATGCTTAGCTAGATGGCTCAGTTTCTTCATTAGTTTAAACCTTCCTGCAAATTATGAACAGCTAGAATGCCAAATGATGTCCACCCACTTCATAAAATCTGGATGTGTTAACCAGGAGTCCAGAAAGCGAAAAGGTTTCCATCCCCAACTTCTTTATTGATTACCTAAAAGAAGTTGGCAGTGATCAGATAATCCCCTAGGCAGGCGACTTAGCATCAAACCAAAAAAACTACAAATGGCAAGCTGAGGAAGAGAAAGCACGATCAATTCAACTCATATATCCCCCACGATACCATGTGTATCGATAACCAGTGAGGGGATATTCAATCAAACCACACTCATCTCAGAATGACCGGAAAGCTCTAGTTCATGCAATATTAACATATCTACTGTTTTTTTTTTAATATATATATATATATATATATATATGATGAGTAAGTATTGTTAGTGTATATGTTGTATTATCAATCGATTGGTTACACAAAACTTTAATTAATTTAATATTTAATTAATAAATTTATAGTCAAGATAAAGTTTTCGAGACAAAAATACTTTGTAAACAAAATTATAAAGTTGATAAACTTATGAAATTCCTATTGCATCAAAGGATCGTTTTTAAATATTCTGTGTTAATGCTCTATTAAGACTAGATATTAATTAGAGTTATTAAGACTAATATATATTATGTTATTTTCCTTATAAAAGATAGTAGTTGTTCTTATAATTTGAGGTATAAAAGATATCTAGAACTAATATGTAAATATTTGTTGGATAACATGAACATTGAACTGACCCACATAATAATTTCATATGAAGAGATCATCTGTATCTGTGAAAAAACTCATGTGACAGTTGTATAAGTGATCTTTAGACTCGATAACATTAAGTTATCTTATATGAAGAGTGTTATGTTTTGATTATGTCATATTCAAGGGTAACAAATAAGCAGATGTTGGGTATAACATGAACTTTATGAAGATATTTAATTAATCAACTAATGATTCATCACCCTAAGTCAATAACAAAAATTATATTTTGTTCTCAAATGATATTGATTATAAATCCTTATGCAAAGTAAAAGGGTAACAAATAAGCAGATGTTGGGTATAACATGAACTTTATGAAGATATTTAATTATTCAACTAATGATTCATCACCCTAAGTCAATAACAAAAATTATATTTTGTTCTCAAATATTGATTATAAATCCTTATGCAAAGTAAAATGAAATATGAAAAGAGTTTCAAATCTTATTCATAGAATTAATGATTATGGTGTTGAGAACAAATATGATTTGATAGAGTAGACATACTACATGCTATAACATCTAAATTAGAACATTGTTGATGAAGGAATAATAGTTACACCGAGAAACTGGTTACTAAAAAGTTAAGTTAAACCATATACGACTTTCCTAATATTTGAGGAATCATAACAAGTTGTTAGACATTGCATTTGATCTTCAAATATAAATTAATCAATTGTTGAATTGATAATAAATTATTTTATTTAGTTCTATTTTATTTAGGATTGTGATTTATATTAAAGCCAACTTATTAGGAAACCTAATGGATCAAACATGTAAGAGCAATTTATCAGAAATTAAAATGAAATGATTAATCAAGTGTGACTTGATTGTAAATAAATTTTAGAAATTGAGCACTAGAATGTAATTAATACAGGGAATCATAATTCTAGACCTATAAACAATTAACTGAGAACTTGATTGAATAAATTTCTAAAATTGGACTAAAATAATATATGTGATATTATTTAAGGGGAAAGTGATATTTTCTCATTTATAGGGTTTTTAGGTTTTTCTATAAATTGAAAGTTATGTCTCTTATTTTTTAATATGAGTAGAGTATAGGACAAAACTACCTAAACACAAAAGAAAAAAGCTAGCTCTCAAAGGTATAGCAATCTCTCTATCCTAAAACAATTAAGGAGATTTCTTATTGGTGGCTTGTGTGAATTACCATTAGAGACCAGATACTTGGACTGCATGTAATTTATGACAACTAATCCTTGAAGCAATAATTCAAAGCCAAAAAAAACATCTATGATCATTAGAATCTTCGTATAAACCATAAAAAAACCTTAGATTTATCTAACAGGATCCTGGGACTTCTAGAGAAAAAAAAAATTAAATTTATA
Source organism: Populus alba x Populus glandulosa (assembly GCA_033617975.1). NCBI lineage: Eukaryota > Viridiplantae > Streptophyta > Magnoliopsida > Malpighiales > Salicaceae > Populus > Populus alba x Populus glandulosa. Next base: position 13,395,902 of record CM066147.1, on the reverse strand, counting down.
GTTTTCGTTGTATTCATGTGTGTTGAGAAACCTAAGAGTAGTATTAGAGTTATAGTTAGATAATTCAGGTTTTTGTTGTTTATATATTTTAATTATTATTAGTGTTAATTTTACATGCAAAAATCATTTTTTCAAAATTTGTTTTTTCTCTCATGCTTTTTTCTAAATGTTTGGCTACGTTTCTGGCCAAATCCAGCCGTAATCCACCATTAAAAAATTATATTTAAAAACTCCTGAAAAAATTTTACCTCCATTCGGCTGAAAGTTATGTTTATATGTGTCAGAAAACGTAAAAGGCATGGAGATGGAACCTCCAGTATAATGCGACAAATGCATTGAAAAGGTAAAAACAACTTGCCGGATGGTACGTTTTGCTATTTGTTGCACAACAGCTGTGGTACATATGCAATGGATGATAAAGAGAGGAGGCATGATAGAATTTCAATGGTCCTCCTCCTCCTCCTCCTCCGTGCAAACAAAGATCATGTGTGGACTGCTGCTAGTTTAGGGGACCCATCAAATTATTCAACGGGAAGCAAATCAAGTAAACGCGGAAAGGTCTCAGCTATATAACTGGTTAGCTGCCTAGCTAGAAATCTATAAGGTAAGATTTATTGCTACATTTTTTCACACAAGTTGCAAGGCTGAATTTGTGGTTATATGCGAATTCGATCATTATTTGATACATAGCACAGAGAAAAAATAATTCAAATTATATATTCAATTATAATTCACATTTTTAGATAAATTTTGCCAATTATCAGAAGGTTTTAAGGAGGAATCGAATCATAAAGTCACAACCTTTAGCACCTCGATGATTGTTTCAAATTAATTTGAAATTTATTTCTGAAAATCAACGGTTGGAAATCATTCCATTCTCCGGCTCCAAATTTTTACTCCATTTCTAATTCTTATATTGTAATGAAAAAATAGAAAATAATTCATTCTTTATAGTTTCATAATATTCTGATAAAAGTTTAAAAACTTGAAAACATGTTTTAAATACTTTTTTTTTTGCTAGTACAATCATAAGGAATAAATTAAATACAATGAACTCTTTAGAAGATATCTGACTCCTCTTGCATGACGGTTGACAATATTTTTTATATATTATGTTGTTAAAAATAAGAGTGAAAAACAGAAAAAAAAAATGGTTTTTCAAGTTTTTCAATCAGAAAATTTTGAAGAAAAAAAAAACCTCTTTTTTCCCCAATTTTTGGAAAAATGGAGCATATATCCACGATTGAACAACCCCCGAATTTTGACATATATGTTTAATCCTGCCGAGGTCTTAACCTAACCTTTGCATATTTGATCTTTTTTTATTTAAGAGACAATAATATGGCCACGTCATATATGACTTTAAAATTTATGAAGGGACCAAAGTTTAGCAACCCTCCAATGAAGGTTATTGTTCTAGCCACCCGTTCAAGACAGGCAAAAGCAAAGAATTAATATGTAAATAAATACTCAGAAGAGTCGGGTTCGTTTGAGTCAATTGTAAAATATTTTCTGGAAAATTATTTTGGTCAATCCATGATAATTTACTTTTCCAATACATGAATCTATAGGTCAGATTAATTATATTTTATTTAATTCCTTGAAAGTTTTGTTTTTAGATTTAAACTTAATTTTTAACTTTTTTTAAAAGTCTAAAATTAATATTTTAAACAGAAAAAAAAATATGCTAAGAAACTAATTCTATTTAGTCAAATTAATTCCAACAGTTGTTTACATCTAATATCTTTTTTTTATTATTATTAATATAAATATTCAGATCAGTTTTCATATACCTCAATTAATTTTACGAGTTTTAAAATTAATAATTATATAAAATTTTAATAATTATTATATTAATAATTACAGTAATCAAACCAAATAAATATTTTAGTTTCAAGTTACTATCACTAAATCATTTACTTAGATAATAATTACGGTAACATCCTTGGGGGACTTCTTCTGATAATGACACTTTATTTAATTCCTGAACAATCTTCCAAAAGAATGACCTTTAATCATGTTCCTAGCAAGGGAATAGGGTGGCTGATTTGCCAGCTAAGGAGAGTTTAGTTAGAAATGATGAATTATTAGCTATTTTGTCTTTCTTTCTCTTGGTAATAATCTCGACTTTTAATAAAAAAAAAAATTAATATTAGTAGTTTTGTGTCAGAGTATTTACTTTCTGAAAGAAGTTTTAAGCAAATTATTTATTTTGGAGCCAATATATTCATAACAATTATATATTTGCTTGTTACCTCCTTTAAAATTGAATTAAAAATAGGCTTTCTAGATTCTAATATTGCTAAATATTTATTTTTTCAGAAGCAACTGGTGCTCTTTGTCTTTTATATTATACAATCTTGTGTCATTTCTTTCCACAAGTACAGTAGATGATCTGATATTTTCTATAGTGTTTATCATGCACCTCTGAAGAAAATTGATTTTACAGAGGTTGTGCTGCATGATTGTCGTTACTTTATTTTTGTCAACCTCTGTTCCAAATTGATGCACCAGGAATCTCATGAAGTTGTCTGTCTGTACACCAAAAATATATTTTAATCAATTAAAATTGAGATTATATACTCCCATGAAATTGGTTTTATTTAACCATCATATCATATCATGAATATCTTATATTTTGATTTAACCACAACGAGTCTAAATTAACCATGAAATAACTATCACAATCTTGTTTAAACCAACATGATATGTTTACTAATTTTATTCATATAAAACATATATTTTTATTTTTAAAGATATTTTTATCTTTAATATTTAATTAAATTTTATTAATAAATGTAGAGTAAATATAAGATTCTTAGGATAAAAATGATTTGCAAAATAAATTATAAATGGTTATAATTATGATAATTCTTATTACATCAAAGTATTGTTCCTAAATATTTTCGGCCAATGCTCTATTAAGATCGAATATTAATTAAAGTTGTTAGCAAGGTTGTCAAAAACGTGTTTTTAACACGGCACGGAAAATACAAAATAAACTCAGATCGTAAAAACGGATCGTAAAATCGTAAGTAATTTTTTCAAGAGAAGCCTATTGTCCCTCTTGTTTTTCATGAAAAAAGGATCATCTAATACTCTTAATAACCCTTTATATACATCTCCTGAAGTGTGTTTTAATTTAGAAAAGTGGGTTTGGTTTTTATTTAGCCTTTTGGTATTGAAAGTTCAAAATAAGATAGACAACATAGAAAAGTTTGTGCAGGAAGTGTTGAAAGGTGAGTTGAATTTCTGTATGGTGATGCAATGTAATATGTTATTTTGTGTCTATGCTATTTAAATGTTTTCCTTTGCTTGTTCAGAGTTTTGCAGCCCTGCAAATTCTCAATATCGGGGAAGAAAGAGGATTATTTTGAATTGAATTGACACTCTTTCATCAATTTTTTTGACGCGTTTCTAGTGCTGGTTCAGGTTGTTTTAGGAGAGGCATGAACTTATAAGTGATCAACAGAGAGCAAGCCACCCTGTTTTTCCGGTTTCTCCCTCTGTTTTTTTTGCTTTCCCACCCTGTGTTTTCTTTTTTTTCTTCAGCTCTCTCCCTCCCTCTTAGTCTCGTCCTTTTCTCTTCTTTATGTTCCCCCTTCCTCTATTTTTCTCTCTTGTTCTATTTTTTTCACCTGCTTTTATAGACTAGAGATGGCCTTGTGCTAGTAACGGCTAGCTTGGTAACGGTTTGCATAGGGATGGCAGCCGTGACACAAGCTCCATCACTATTGCTGCTATAATGTCTCACAGCCAGCTGCATGAAACCGTTGCTGAAGAAGGCAATGAATAGTTGTTAAGGAAACGACGTCGTTTTTTAATTCAAAATGAATATTTTTGATTTGGTGATCATTGGATGTTTTGTAGTTTTGTAATCAAGCCCCGGGATAAATTGTATGGGATCCCTTGATTTTAGTCCTTGGTTTCGGATTGTTTCAATCAAGTCTCTAATTGGCCATCAAACTTCAATAATTAGGCAATTAAGCCCATGATTTGATCAAATCAACTCTTCAAAATTATAATTGGACCCCAGAACTTTAATTTCTTCTAATAAAAACCTAAATTGACTTAAAAATTAATTTTTCTTGCAATCAAACCCTCCATAAATTCAATTAAACCTTAGATAAAATTTAATTGAATCAATAAACATCTAATTTTAGACTTTTCTTCCTCAAATTAAATTTTTCTTGTCAACAAGGCTTTTACCAATTACAAAAATACTGTAAAATTTCAATTCTTATATTTTTAAACCTCCTTAGTCAATTTCTTGCTATTTTATGGGCATTCAACATTCTTTTCTTGCTCCAATTATTTTTTTGGATTTCTTTTGAATATATATTTTTTATATTTTTTTATTTTTGTATGAGAATCCAAAAATGGATAACAACAATCATTAGAACCAACACTCAAATAATCCTCCAAAATCAAGTTCCATCATGGAACATTGATATAATCCTTAATTCTCCTCAAAACAACTGGGGGTCTCAGGCCTTTCGGGTATGACATGCTACGGTGCATTATAGACATTTTGTTTAATCAAACATCCACCAAGACACATACAAGCATAATTCTTTTTTATTACAAATACAAGCAAAATAAAATTTTAAAAAATAAAATTTGGACTTGAGATACCTGGATGCCTCTAGTCTAAGTGAAATATTGTTTTGCCCTTGATAGTGCATATAATATTCAGTACTCTGTTGTTGTAGTCTGCTCTTTTTATTATTTTTTAGACCATTAATCACGTCTCTTGCCCTTCCACGAATATCAGCAGCAGCAGCATCCCACTTAAAGTAGCATATATCATCCCTTTGAGTTTATCCTCCTCATCTTGAAACTGAGAAGGGAGACATAACCAAAACCTTCTTCCAGGATTTTCATCACTCCACGATGTCCTTTGAGGAATCTGTAGACCATTCCAACGCAGAGTAGATATGTATAATTAAGATAAAAGTGATTTTGAGAATAAGAACACAGAGTAGATATGTATAATTAAGATCTCCAATTACTTACATATAAGAGCACCACTAATGGTTTTTTATTCCGAAAACTTTTCATTGCCACTTCCTTCAGCATGCATAGCTTACAGTTGGGTAATGTTTTCTGTTCCAATTTTGTCATTAATTTTTTAAAAAAATTCTACTGGATTTTTCAGGACTTGGACTGGATAATATATAACACATGTATCGATTTTTAATTTCTACAAAAATAAAACTAATACGGGGAGCTGGACAAATGAACTAATAAAAGCATATCATTTCGAATCAAACTACAAGTATTCAATTCTCAAAATTAGAATCACACAGTTATTTTAGTCAAAAATGAAAAATCTATATCAAAAACAACTTTATTGGTATTAAAAGTGTGATCACAATTATTTTTCAAAATGTTTTTTATTCTAAAACATATTAAAATAATATTTTTTAATTTTTAAAAATTATTTTTGATATCAGCACATCAAAATTATCTAAAAATATTAAAAAATATTAATTTAAAATAAATTTAAAAAATTAATTTTTTTTTAAAATATTTTTAAAGTACAAAATAAAACACACTGTAAAATCCAGACTCGGCTGTAGGGTATGCCAAATTTATAGTAACTGTAACATGTTAAAATGAATGGTAGGTATTAAGATTTGTCCACAAAATATCTACAGGTGAGCCAATGAGAAGTGGGGTCATACAAGGTGAAAACAACGAAAGACCCGCAACAAGTGGAAGCGTGCTGAGGTGGGAGTGGGAGAACCTAAAATTGAAGCGAGGTAGAAGGTTATTTGGGGCCCACAATTCCCAAATGCGGCGAGACGCAAGCCAATTTCTCCACTATGAAACACTACTTTACTTCTCCATCAAGTTCTAGATCTAGTTTTGATAATATTAATCATCAAATATAATTACTATAAAAACATATTTATTAAAAAAAATAGATCTATGTGTTATAACTTATAACCCGAGATTTAACCTTCATTTCCAAAATATTTTCAAAACCACAAAAAAAAAAAAAAAAATTAAAGACAGAAGAAAAAAGGTTACATGAGTATAATGATAACCATGTAAAAATTGAATGATAAAAAACATAGAATAAAAATATTCTTAGAATAAAGGATTAAGAATAAAAATATTCCTCAAAGAAATAGTATAAATAGAGAATGGGGAGGTATCAAAATAAATACTCTGGCCACCATTAAAAGGAAGAGCAAAAATTTGAGAAAAAATAAAGTGAAAGAGAAACAGATGAGGAGAGATTTTTGGGGAGAAAGTTTTGCTTTGGAGAAAAAAAATATAGAAAGAAAGATGGAGAGAAAAAATTTAAAAAAAAAATGAGAAAAACACACTCCATATCCCTAAAGAAAAATGTTATCAATAGTGGTGGTGAGTGGTTCCACGTGCTGGTTATATTGGTGATGTTTGGACCACACATGTCAATATTGTTTGTTTTACCAACACTATCATCCTATGTTCTAGCTATCTCTAATCAACCCCAACCATCAAAGGTCAAATTCAACCCTCCTAAATGAATTTTTGAATAATTTTAGCATGTTATTGAATTTGTATTTGGATGATCTTGCGTGTTTGATTGTGTGCCAATAATTTTATATGCAAATATAATTGTGTATGAATGTTTAATTATTCAACATAATGTGTTTGGTGTATAAATGTGTGCATAACAAATGTTGTTTCATTTAAAAAATAAAAAATAGTAGGTACATTTTCATATAAAACAAGAGAAAGAAAAAACATAAAAAAATATAAAAAGAAATTGCTATTTTGATGAATTACGAGTTTTTTTTTTTTAAAACATGAATTGGTGAGTTGAAGAGATACCTTACCGATTCACTTTTTCATTATACAATAAATTATTATCCTACCAATAGTCACTCTCGAAGTGAAAACACAAGATTTTAAAATAAAAAATAATCATGTTTTTTTTATTGTTTTTATTTGTAAATATATTTTTATGCATTAAAACACATTATCCTCAATTATTATGAGTGGACCCGAGTCAGATTAATGTGACCACATATAAGCTTAATGAGCATCAACAGTACTCTTAGAGCTTATTTTGGATATGTTCAAAAGAATAGGAGTTAAAGCTCAATTTTCATCATCTTTCTAGGTCTAATGTCAGTTTTAAAATCATAAATCGATGAAATTTTTTATTTTTTAGGAATTAATATAAAAAATTTCTTAAAATAGATGAAATCATCAATTTTTAATGATTGATATCAAATTTATCAATGAGTCTCATGTTCTTAAGAACCAATGATATTTTTTTATAAAAAATAAATAAATCATGAATAAACTTAGAAATAAATTTAGATAATTAATAGTATGTATAGAATAAATTTAGAAAAATACATAGTAAAATTTGAAATAATATTATAAGAGTGGTGTTGATGTTTTCTTAAACATAACTAAAATATAGTACATGAATTTCAAAAACCAGTATTTATTTCAGAACTTCTAGGTTACGTTAATTATTAGGTTACTTTTTTTAATTTTGAAGAGTTATGTATTCATCACCGCGTGTGAGACCAAACTCAGACTAAATTATCATCCTTATCTCAATCATTGTTAATTAATGATGTTTTGACGTGGATCCCACTGCTCCCCAAGATAGGAGGAGATAATGGCCCCGAGGCGGTGGAAAAAAAATAAAAGCACAGAAGAGAAAGAGAGACCTGAAAACGTTCGGACAAAGAGAGAGAGTAAAGGGATGGACAGCCAAAATCGACGCTGACATGGGCCGAACTACTTGCTCCCCATTGGCCAATAAAGAGACGTACGAGATGCAACTCTTGTGGGCCCCGAATAAAATAAAATAAACAGAGACTAGTCGTCACTATTCTCGAAACATAATCCAAGCAAGCCCTCCTCGATTCCTTCTCCGTCCTCATAATTTATACGCCTCTTTCCTCCTCCAAGAGCCCCCAAAAAAACCTCTATTATAAGATTATACAGCTAGCCGAGAAAGTCTTAAAGGCTACATACAGTCACTACCACGACACCGAGGGACCCACAACTGCCTGTTAAATAGTCGTGGATGGCTATGGAGAAAAAACTGAAACACTGTCAGGCCCTTGAGCAGCCAATGCTATTATTTTCTCCGCTCACTCGAAGGCTGCCTCTTCCCCTTTTCCTCGCTTCTCTCCAATGAAATCTGGAGGATGCTTACCCTCTTTGTCAATGTCACGTAATGGATACGTTAATGTTTGATCTATACAATAATCTATCTCTTGAACCCTTGGATACTTCTATATATGATTTCATCATTCAAGTCAAAATCCCTAACGTCACATCTGTAATTACTCACTAATTTATCCATTAAGGTTTCCTTTTGGTTTCCCAAAATCTCTGTAAATTCAGTGGTCAAACCACCACCGGTGATATTGTTGCTGTAATTATAGAAACAAGTATGGCAGCACCCGGTGAGAGCCCAAACAACCAAAAGAATATGGCGGACCTCTCCAGCAAGAGGGAGATGAAGATCAGAGAGCAGAAACCGTGAAAACAAGAACACTGATTCTGGTACTGCTAGAGCGATCAGCGATGGGTCTGGTTGCCATGGCGGAACAAACACTGATTTCGGTGGAGGAAATACTAAGTCCAAGCGTTCTCACCCTTTACAGATGCTGGCTCTAATTAATATTCATTTATCAAAGCTCAACAGAAAGAAATAGAGAGTAGGGAAAAAAGCGAGCAATAAATATTAAGTAGAACAAAAGAGAAAACTAGATTGGTTTTATTCACTGTCATACAGTCATGGAGTGGAAGACACGAAAGAAAGAAGAAAACAGTACTTCATTACCAATTTCATTTTTTTTCTACAAAATCTCTCCGGAATCCAATTCAGTGTAAGAAAAAAAAAAAAAAACTAACCCAGTACAAGGAAGAAGAAGTCTTGTATAACACCAAATTATCCTCTCCCGTCATTAATTTGAACTTCAGATTCTCAAAATTAAACAGAACATAGAGCTTCGCCACCTTTCTCCCCTCTCTCTTGCTACAAATCTAAAGAAACAAGTTCAATAACTTTGTTTCTCCTCCTCCATTTCCATACTGATCTCCCAATCCAGCACTGTCGAAGCAAGTTGCATTCGTAGTCACCGACTCCTCCGAATTCATGGAAGGAGTACCCGGTCGACAGATTTCGGCAAACCCTTTTTGGGAAGTACTTGGGGTTAACAGAAGATCAAGATCGTTATGCCGCATATTTACTACCATCGGCTCCTCCGTCCTTTTCCTTTTCGGTGAGACTCTAGATCTCGAATTCGAGAATCTAGAATGATGAATTGGATTTGGATTTGGATCCTGCAGCTTCCATATGTCCGTACAGGCTACTTCAAACTCCGATGCCTCATCTGATGGTGGAGATGAAGATGGAGATCCTCCGCCGGTAAGTAAGTCAGGCATCGGCCGTAAAGTACCTCCTCGCAGGACTGTTTGCACTGCAGCTTGGCAGACGTGCCAATTTCCAGTCCACAAAAGGCCTACAGCGCCGTTTACTGGATTCACTGTTCTACCACAAGCTTCGAATAACAAAGATTGAAACAAAGCTGAAACACAAAATCGAGAGAAACAGTTTTTTTTAGAAACTATCATAAAATTTGCAAAAAAAACAAGAAGAAGAAGAACAGAAACAAATGAATAGATTACTAACAAGGACGTTGGTTTTCAGGGACAGAAGAAATGAAGGACATAAGACCAGCACGGCCAAAAAACTTGGCAACGAAGACAGTAGCATGGCCTTGTGCTTCAGGGCTTTCAATCCATTGTAAACACGGACGTAAAATACAGTTCTCACTGCATCCCTTTCGAAGAACTCTACATCCGTTGCAACTCATCTTGCTCTAATTGGTTATTAATAATGAACATGAACACAGCTAGTTGCTTTGGATGCAATAAAAGAACGTGTTTGAGAGAAGAGTAGAGATAGATAGATGTTAGATAGGGAAGGAAAGGGTTAAATTAAGGTTACGAGAGGTAGGAGAAGGGGGTATATATAATGTTGGAGGACGGATTTATTAATTTAATAGAGGGGAGAAGATGGAAGCTGGGTTTGAAGAGGTTTTATTTTTAACTAGGGTTGAGTCAGGTTGACGGGTTCGTAAAATGGATTGCTGTTAGGGCGTGGTTATGTAAGATTCCAAAGACATGGGCGTGAACGGTTCCGTGTTTCCGCGGATGCCTGTGCCTCCACCGTCGGATTCTCCTTTGCTCTTAGGTTCTGCTCATCAAAGGGCAAATTGATGGTTCCTTTTCATCATCATTTTTCTTCTCTTTGGCTTCGAGTTTTTTATCCATGGTTGAATAACTTAATCACAACCTAAATCATGTAATAAAAAAATAATTTTGATTATGAAATTGTAATACATATCCCTATTGATTATAATTTAATCTAAACTCGATTAATATTGATCTGACCCGACTCGATCCAAATAAATAAATTTTTTTTTAATACTATTTTACGTTATGGGTGATGGATAAAATATAAATATTATCAAAAGTGATCCAAAACTCAACCCAAACCTAACTCAAAATAAACACACTTATCATTTAATGCATTTATAAATACTTCAAATATTTTATTATTTTGTTAAATATTAAATAATGATTGAATACCTATATTAATATTCAAAACTTGATATATCTAAATTTTGTATTGGATAAGTAATGTACAGGATATAGATATAGAAAAACTCAATCTATGAATACCCATGGTCATCCATGCATATCCCTGCCATAAAGAGAAAACAATTCTAATTGTTGTGAATTTTTTTAGAATACAGAAAATATATCATTTGTGTATGCTCATTAAATTTGTTTCACATGGTAATAATATTCTCTATACTTGCATGTCACTAGATCAATTAGGATGATAATGTTTTAATTTTATTTTAGATGTTAATTTGGTTTAGTTTGAACTAGATTTGATTAGATTATTAAAAATCTAAAAATAAATTTGCCAGGTCACTATCGTATTTAACTTGACTAAAAACTCTACTCGAGTCAAGCTTGTTCTTTTAAATTCATAGATTAACTCGCATGTTCAAGCAAAGTTTTAATAGAGGAGAAAGATGGTGTTGGATTTAAAAAGAAAACAAAAAAAAAAAAAACAAAAAGAAGAAGAAGAAGAAGAGTTGGCGTTTCTATTTTTATTAATATAAGTAGTACTGCTACCGTGGGGCAGCGGTCACTGGTCATGGCATGCACATGGCATGGAGAAATGGAAAATATTAGTATAGTTATTGTGGGGTTAATCTTATATTTTATAATGCAGAGAACAACATAGTATTTTTAGTGACCAATCATTGAGAAGAATCTTGGCGAAAGATTAGGAAAATATTAGTTTAGTTATTGGTTAGGCGGTGCAGTTTTTATATAGATTAGAGAAATTTAATGGTTATCTAGACTTTATTATTTAGATGCATGGTGTTTTTCTCTTCTTTTACTTTATTTTCTGAAAAAGTGTGGTGTAACTTTGGAGCAACGATGGAGAGACGTAAATCTTTCAAAAATATGAACAGGAATCTTCTTTGTACATCTTATGCTAGTCATATTTAGGTGCATCCTAGCTTTGGTATCCGTGTTTTTTACTGCGAGCGAGGTTGGATTATTTTTATTTTTTATTTTGTAAAAAAAGTAATATTTAAATATTAAAATGGAGTTAGAAAAATATAAAAAATTGATTAAGATAAATATGTAATAATGATAATTAAAGTAAAATGATATTGTTTATTCTTTTTACAACACACGATATTTCTAATAGAAAAGAAGACAATGAGGAATAAAATTATACAATGAAAGCTTATTTTTTTACCACCAAGGTGACTACACACACTGTCCAACCTACGTGGCGTCCTCAAAATGTCAGTATTTTTTTCAAATTTAAAAATGTTATCAAAATATTAAATTACATTATTACCACTAATCAAACATACAATTAACAACAAAACAAAACAAGGCTTAAAACCCCTTAATTACTTACATTTCTAAGATTCATGAGCACATGTTTAATCTAATTGTTTTTAAAAAATGAAAATATTGAAACACCTCTTCCCCTGTTGTGTTGAATTTTTTTATCCTCAGGGGTATTTTTGTTATTTTACTATTATTAAAAACATTGAACAGATAAAAATACCCTCGGCCAAATCGATAATGACTAATGAGCAATGTGAAAATACAAAAACACCTTTTTTTTAAGTCATAGATATCACTTGACTATTATTGTAAATAGTGAATTATCTCTGTAGCCACAAGAAACCCCTTCCATTTTAGTTATTTGTTTATTATTATTATCACAACCGCAACTATTATTATTATTATTATTATTATTAGCAGTATCATCACCACTACACCATTATTATTATTATTATTATTATTATTATTATTGTCACCATCACCACCACTACTACGACTATCACTACTATCATCATTATAATCATTAATATAATCACTACCATCATAACCTAGATTTTAATTTTTTGCTTTTTTATTTTTATCTTTATTTTTATTTTTTATAAATGAAATGAAAAAATTAAAGGAAAAAAATTTGAAATTTAAGTCAAGACAACACAAATTGAAAGTTTTAAGGGTTTAATCATGTTGGATTTATGACTTTTGAAAGTTAATTTTGGAAGAAATTGAAAGAATTAGCAAGTTTAAGGTTTCAATTAAACTTTAATTTGGTTTAATTAATGATATCGGGAGTTTAATTAAAGAATTGATAAGTTTTGAGATTTAATTAAGCTTAGAATTACTTTAATTAATGAAATCAGTGGAATATTAAATATTTCTGAGCTAATTAAGGTCAAAATTACAAGTGATTAAGGTCCAGGAACCATCTTGTAAAAGGCGATGCAATTCTACCCAAAGGCCCGATTAAGATATTGTTGAAACTTGGAGGACCATATTGAAAAAGGGACGCCCAGTCCAGAAACGACATCGTTTTTCATTTCTGGCCATCGTCTTCTTCCTCTGAAAACAGAGAAAACTCTCTGCAAAAAAAAAAAAGAAAAAAGAAAGAAACACGTTGATCAGACCACCCATGCGTGCAATGATTGATCTCCACGACCACCATCACCACCTTCCCAAACCATTCCCACCATTGGCAAGTCATAGACACCGTTTGGGAACGCGATGCAAACCGCGTTCCTAAAAAATTCAATTTTTTTTTTAAATTTAATATGATTTGTATGTTTTGGATTGTTTTGATGTGCTGATGTCAAAAATAATTTTTAAAAAATAAAAAAACATCATTGGCATGCATTTCGACACAAAAGGTTACTTGAAAAGCAACCGCTACCACACTACCAAACATACTCATAGAGATGGGGAATACACCACCACTTACACCCCTGTAATGACAGGACTCCGGGAGTCCGTGTCCTTGTCAAACACCAATGCCTAGTGAAGCCTTATCCTCCTCCTAGGAAGGAAGCGGCGGGCTAAAAGACTACCACGCAAGATCCCCTATAAATACCCAATAAAGCAACCATCGCTAGGGGATTAAAGGAGAAAACAAACAGGGGAGAAAGCTCAGAGGAGGAGAGAGAGATAAAGAGACAAGGAAAAACAAGAAGCAAAAGGAACAAGAAAAGGAAAGACAGAGTAGAAAAGAGGAACCCAGTACAGAAACTTCCCCTCTCTAATTCAATTGAACCTTTATTGTAGTAGGCATACATGCCGGGCTACTAGTCAGACCAATAACCAGGCGGGGCCGGGTTGGCTGGATCTAGTCTAGCTCGTATGACTAGGCTAAATCTAGCCCAATGTTAACAAAAAAAAAAAGTGAGTCGGTTCTAGACTTCTAGCCCAAATTGTGTCGGCTAAGGGCGTGTTTGGAAAAAAACACCCTTATGCATTGTCCATGTATTTTATTCATCTTCTATTTTGATATCAAGTCAAACAAGTTCCTTTTCGATATCAGAAAATTTTAAGAAATATTTGGAGATTTTTGTTGATTTATTTGTGGGCCCCTCACACTTTATTTTATTTTTTTTCTTTGTGTTTTGTTTTTTTACTATGTGCTCAATTTGTGGACCATTACTATTAAATGCAAATCTATTTTGCAATGTTATTTACTTATTTATTTATTTTTGTCTAAAAAGAGTAAATAATTAAAAAGGTAAACAAAAAGAAAATGGCATAGAAAAATTGTTTCTTCTACATTAAAATTCAAAATTTTATGAACTTATTCACTAGTATCAGAATCAGGAATACTATAATTTTTTGGGTTTGTGCAATATTTACATACGCCAAAGTTAGAAATATTCATAGGTATTGTTTACTGATGCTAGAGACAGAAACATGATAGGAAGAACAAAAAAAGAGAGGAGAACAAATTCTTAGCAATTTTAAACAAAACCAGCAATGCAATCTGTTTCAAGTAGGATGTTTAAGGGGTGATAACAAAAATTCATTTTTCTCATGTTTTAAAATGCAAAAATGAATATCGTAACTAATTCATGATTATCCGTTAGGGTTTGATCAAAATAAAAATCCTTCACCAATCATTTTGTTCACTTTTATATTTAAAGTATTAGGGTTTAATTATAGACTTTAATACTTGGAGGGTGTAAAACTACATAGTAGAGTATACTCTCGGGTATTACAGATACAAAGTACAAAATAAATGCAATATTAAAATTTAAACTTTAAAACAGTTAGGATTTAACCTAATAAGGTAGAGACTTATTCACGAAAGGAGATTTACCTTGAACATTAAACAAGACCAACAAATAAAAACTTGACCTAGAAAAATAATCAAATAATAATGCAGCTTAACTCAGGTAATGTGCACTAAAGGTGATGCATCTTTTCCTTGCACAACCAGTTCTTTACCTGGACTCTCGCAAACAAATTGTTACCTAATAGCTTTAATACTAGAAGACGACTCCTGAATCTTATAATCATAATTTTATAATTATACTCAAACTCTTTTTTTTCTCCCAATACCTCTCAGGAGGCCAACTCATCATTCAACATTGCCCAGGACATCAAGTATTGAGGATATTCATAATACTATAATGGAATAAGGGATACCATATTCTTTGAACATTTGTTTCTATTTAAGAAAATATAAGAAATTTATTCATTTATGAGAAATGTTAAGGTAGCTCTTATCAATTAAAACATAATGAAGTTGAGCCAATGAGTAAAAGGAAGAAAACAATTATAGTTTTTGTTCCTAATCCTCCAACAAACTTGTTAGAAAATGAATCTTAGAGCTACTTGAACGTCATACACCTGTTTAGAAGCTTTCTATTGAAAGAAAGCTGTTAATAGTAAAATTAAATCCATTATATATATATATATATATATATATATATATATATATATATATCTTCCATCATGAATTAAATTATTAGGCAATAAATGAATTTTTAAAATGAAAATGATAATTGATAGAACTATAATAAATATATAAAAAAATTATTGTTAAAGAATTTAAATAACAAGAATATATAAACTATTTTAACATATATTCACATATTTCAAGAATAAATTTTAAAAAGTTTGCAATATATAAAATGGATGTAAAAATAGCAACCGCACCTAGCGCTTGGAATGTTTAAAACGATTGGTAATAATTCTAGCATCCCGTGCGTGTTCGTGCACACTTGCAACCGTCGGATTGGTTGGAGCAATATTTTCTTTTGCCAAATTTATTTTAAATATTTTAGGTGGTTTGAGATTTTTATTTTGCTTTGATATCTCTACCTCAATTAATCAGTTGTATCAATACCGAAATCAGTAATATTCACTCACTTTAAATCGTCATGAAATTCCATCTCCAAAAAGTATCTAAAAACCAACCAAACAAGTCATTATAATATTTTCACCCCTTGATAATTTCTTGGTAATTTTTTAGCAACAAATTAAAAAAAAAATTAAATACCCAAAAACAATGCCTAGATTTTAAATTTATTGATAGGTGACGATAAAAAGGGTAAATCTTGATTATTCTAAATATAAGAATAAATGATTTTTATTTTTAGATATATTTTTGAGATGTAATTATATAAATAACATTAGGAATCATATATATTTTTTAAAAAATATAACTAGGGGTATTTTATCCATCAAATTAATAAAGATAGATTATGGAGAATAAATAAGGTAGTACTTGAATAGTATATCGTAGTAGTAAGGTAGTGCTTGAATATCATTTACCATATGTATTGCATTTCTGAATAAAATGATAAGTACTTGCAGCTATACTTTTTATGCTAAAGAAAGGATGCAACAAAAACGGTACTACACTAGCATACCAGCATTTTAGCCACAGGTTGTGCACGCCAAGTTTTATAAAAATTTAATTTTTTTTAAATTTAATATTTTTATAATTTTAAATCTTTTAATATACTTATATCAAAAATATTTTTAACAAATAAAAATAAAATATTATTTTAATATATTTTTAAACAAAAAATATTTTAAAAAGTAATTACTATCGTATTTTTAAATACTCTCTGCACATGACCTAGACAAAAAAACTATAGTGGTTGGTAGACAATAATATTCAAAATTTATCATATTATAAGCATTGATAAAAAGGCTGCTGGGACCATTGCATCGAGAATTTGTTTATATTTTTTTAAAAAATGGTTTTTTGAAAAATTAAATTTATTTTATTTTTTAATTAAAATTAATATTTTTTTAATATTTTTAAATATTTTAATACATAGATATCAAAAATAATTTTTTAAAAATAAAAAATATTATTTTAATACATATAATTTTTTAAAACAAAAATAACCATAATAAAAATCTAAGCAGCAGCAGTTTTGTATAAGAAAAAAACAAGAGCTCAAATCATGATGAAATTCAAGCAATATCTCTAAGATTCCAATTTGTGGGGCCATCCTGGAACTTGGATTAGCTTCAAGCCTGTTTTCCATCACAAAATAATAGGTGGGGTCGTCTTGTTCTTTCGGATTCAATGGCATCTTTTAGTCTATTGTAAAGTGCGAAGGATAGGTGAAAACGAGATACATATGTTTGGTATTGAGTTTAATTTATTTTTTATTAAAATTTATTTATTTTATTTTAAATTATATTTTTAATATTTTTGAATTGTATTAATATATTATAATTGAAATAAGAATCCTAAAAAAAAGTAATAGAAAAAGAAACCTGATTTTATTTTTATTTTTAAAGTTGATAATTCTTTTTATATTACTTTTTTTTATATGAGTGTATTGGTCAAATTAAATGATTATTGGACGAATTTGCATAAAAATTAAGTCCAATGGCATAATTAAATTTTTAATAGGCCAATTTGATTTAATCATAGGCCAAATTGAATTTTAATTATGTTTGAGAATTAATTTTGATTCAATTAAAGGATTTAATTAAGTGCAAGGACTTAATTATACTTTAAATGGGTCAAATTAATTTTATATGGGGCTTAATTAGTGAAAAATTAAGTCCAAGAACATAATTAAATTTTTAATAGGCCAATTTGATTTAATCACGGGTCAAATTAAATTTTAATTATTTTTAAGAATTAATTTGGGTCCAATTGAAGAATTTAATTAAGTGCAAGGACTTAATTATACTTTAAATGGGTCAAATTAATTTTATTTGAGGCTTAATTGGTGAAAAATTAAGTTTGGGAGCTTAATTTGGGCTTAATTGAGAAGATTGGAATTTTAAGAGACCAAATTTAATTTTTACCAAGTTAATTGATTGAAATCAGGGGCAAAATTGCAAGAACATTAAAGTTTTGTGGTCAATTAGGGGTTAAATTGACAAAATCCAAGACCAAGGACCATATTGCAAAACGCGCGTAAATACGGGGCTGCAATTGAAGTTCATCAGGGGCTTAATTGCATTAAATCAAACGTTTAGGGTCAATTAGGGGTTCAGTTAAAACAAATTGAAAGACAGAAGACTAAATTGAAATTCAGTAAAAATCCTTAATTCGGTCCAAAACGACGCCGTTTTACTTAAAAAAAAGAGAGAGAGGACCACACGACGCGTCGTCTGGTCACTGTTCATTGTCTTCCCCGTTTTACCCGAAAGAAACAACGTGAGAGCGTACTTTGCAGGTGCATTTAATGCCTTATTTCTCCATCAAATAGAACCAAACTTGCACGAAATGGATCCCCTGCAGTTCCTCTACAACCCCATGTGAACAGTTCAGAATGAGTGACAGCACGGCGACGACGTGAAGAGGTCAACTCAGGCAACCTTTTCCTGCAGATTTGACAACTCAGGGAGGCTACTTCGAACCAACGGTTGAGATCCTTCCCAAGATAATCAAGGGCTCAAATTTTACCCCGGTGAAGACGAGATTACCCTCTTCCACCGCCTATAAATAGAGGCGGAGTTGATGGCCTGAGGGAGGAGAAAATCGAGTTCAAAGTTGACAAAAAACCAGCCACCCACTGCCCCATTTCTGCAGTCTCTCTCTCCCTCCCTCTCCCCGCCGTTCTAGCCACTAACGGGAGCCACCACCATCTTCTTCTCCATTATCTGCACCACATAAACCTTGCTCCTGCACCAACAGATGGTTCACCAATGGTAGAGCAGCCACCACGAGGTCTTCCCTCTCCCTCTGCATATTTTCTTCTTCTTTCTTCCTCCACCACAAGCAGCCAACCCCGCCACCATTTCTTCCACCTGCACCACTGCCATCTTCACGCCAGGCCAGTGACAACAACTTCTCCTCTTTGCATTGCCTCCTCCTTTGTCGTAGTCGCTACATGCAGAATTCATTTCTGCATGTAGGGGCAGAATAATTAACATGGTTTTGGGTCGGGCCCGTTCTGGCCCAGCCCAAATGGCTGGGCTGGATCCGACCCAACCCCCTTTTTAAAAACAAAAAATTCCAAAAACAATTCAAAAATCATTTGAAAAATTTGTGATTTTCTCAAATATTTTTCTATCCATTTTGCATAATATCGGGTTGTATATTTACATTGTAAAATACAAATCCGGTATTAAAATACCCGGTTTTTCTCCGAAATATTTCAAAAAACAAATTCAATTCAAAACATTTTCAAAAAGAAAAAAAATATTTTGTTGCATACGACCAAATCCTAAATTTTTTTAAAAGCATATTTTTCATAAAAAATAAAAATAAATAACAAAAAATTGCATCTTTTTCATGTTTTAAAAAAAATCAAAAATGGATATCGTAACCAGTTTATGATTATCCATTAGAATTTTGCCAAAATTTAAAAAAACCTTCTCCAATCTTTTTTTTAGGGTCTAGATATAGACTTTAATATTTGTGTGGCGTAAAATTACACGATAAAGTACACCCTCAGGTATTAAAGATACAAGGTGTAAATAAATACGATGCTAAAATTCAGACTTTAGAATGATTAGGATTTAACTCAATAAGGTAGAGACTCTCTCATGAAGAGAGATCTACTTTGAGCGTTAGAAAAACCAACAAAAAGCAATCAAACAACAATGCATCTTACATTATGTAGGGTGCACTAGGGGTGATGTGTCTTTCCCTTACACAACCAGTCTCTTACTTAGACTCTCGCAGACCATAGGTTCCTAGTGACCATAATACTAGGTGGCGACTCCTGACATTAATCATAATTTTATGATTAAATCCAAAACTCTTTTCAACACAACACACCTCACCACAGGAGGCACGACAAGGAGCCTCCGCCGTCGCGACCCCTGCGACCCCCGCGGCACTTATTAACATATTTATTAACATGATTTAACAAAGGAGTATGAATTGAAATATGAAAAAAAGATGTAAATTAAGATGAACAATAGTTTAGGGGGCTTATTTTAACTCTTTTTTTTTTTTGGTGCACATGATTTTCGTATGATTTGACAAAAAGACAATGGAAGATCAGGTTTGATAACTAGATAGTGTCATGTGCGGCCTGAATGATGTAATTGCAACTTATTTGCTAAGCACATGACAATAGTTTTATTGATTAAAAATAAAAAAATCAACGAAAAAATACAAAAACATCTCATCTAATTGTGGTAATTATCCAAAAAACTGATGTGCAAGTATAAAAATACCCTCAAATATAGACCTTATTATATATATATATATATATATATATATTTTTTTTTTATCTTTTGCAAGGCCAAAAACATACTTTAAATGTACATGAATGATGAAAAAAAAAAACCCTTGTCCAACATCATAATAATGTTTTGGTTATCGGGGTAAGAAAAATATTTTTATTGTTTAAATTTTATGAAAAGAAAAAGAAACCTTTGATCAATAAAGTTTAGATTTTTTTTTATTGTTTAAAATTTTATGAAAAGAAAAGTAACCTTTGATCAATAACTCTAAGAATTGTTGATTCTTTAGTCAAAAAATATTTTTACTATATAAAAAAAAAAAGTCTAAACACTTCAAATAATTTTTAATAACCAATAAGCTAGTAAAAAAAAAAAATACTTAAGCACCCCACCCTATAGATTTTTTTTTAAAAAAAAAAACTCAAAAAATAAAAAAGATAGTTTCGTTATAGCAATAAAAAAAAATAAACCAAAGCCCTATAATGTTTTGGTTATATATATATATATATAGAGAGAGAGAGAGAGAGAGGTTTTTGCGGGAGTGAACTATTTATTATTCCTAAGGCTGTGTTTGTTTTCCGGAAACCAGTTTTCAGGAAATCACTTTCAAAACTTTCTTGTGTTTGTTTGTCATTAAAAAAGTTGGTCAACGAAAAACACTTTCTGGTCAATGGAAAACACTTTCCAGTCATATAAAAATTTGACTTGGTTTCTAAGAAAGTGTTTTCCTTTTATTTTAGGCGGAAAACACTTTTCAGAAGTTAGAAATGTCATATTATTTGCTGATTATATCAAATTTGATCCTCAAACTTTTGATTGTTATATATATTTTGTTTTGAATATTTGCTTTTTAATTTCATCTCTTAGAATTTAATTTTTATATTAATTTTGGTCTTTATTTTTATAATTGTTATTTGCTTTTCCCTTATCATTTTTTAATTGAAAATTTTTATTTATCAAATTTGATCCTCATTCTTTTGATTGTTACTTATTTTATTTGAAATAATTTATGAAATGTTAATTATTATTATTTTAATTTCTTCATCTTTTAATTTCTTTATGTTTTAGATTTGATCTCTATTATTTATTTTATTTGAGATAATTTATAAAATTATATTTTTTTTCAATTTCATTCCCATTCAACCTTTTGATATGTAAGATTTGTTCCTTATTATTTTAATAAACTTGAAAAAAATAAAATATTAATAAGTTATTTTCCAGTTTATTTTTTATGACATAATCAAATACTGGAAAGTGTTTTCTAATTTATTTTCTATTATACTACCAAACATCAAAAAATAATTTATTTTTTTTTAAAAAATTAATTTTCAGCTGACAAACTGGTCTAAATGTCATTGGCTAACTTTTGTTATCACCTCACCCAGGAACAAACTTGATTTATATACTGTTTTAGTAAATGTTTCTGAGACAACGCATGTAGTCAGCAATAGTTTATGTGTCAAAAGCTCAATCAATTCTCAAAGTGGTCCCTCCACTAGGTAGAGGAAAGAGAAATCAAACTCTACGGTGTCAATCATGGGTGTCAAGCTTCAACTGAAAGTGAAGGTTGAAGCTGCAGCACTACTCCATGAACAACTCCAAGAAAGATACAGGATTTATAACTCTCTTTTCCTCCCTTCAACTGCATCAAGATTGAAAGTTAAGAGAGAAAGGAGGCATGGAACAACATGGTGCACGGCTGGTCTTTCCCATAGATGTCAAAAAGAAGCCATCGGAACAGAAACTTCCACTTCACAACCGGTGGCACCCAGACATACCGCCGGTCGCAGAGGTGACAGTCGGAGAGCTTTTCAGAGTTGAGATGGTGGACTTCAGTGGAGGCCGTATCACGAAAGAATACTCCGCAGAGGACATCAAGAACGCTGATCCCTCTATTGTGAGTTGTAGCTACCTCCCTTACTGTTTGTGTGTATCATTCATTAGTTTTCTATTCCAATATCTGCTTTACGGATCCATAACCATATATATATATATATGCATAGCGCTTTGATACAACAATATGCGAGGAAAATGGTAATCAGACGTATGAACTTCAAACATATATAGCACTGGCCATAAATCCAAGCCAACAAATACAGACCTGGGTTCTCAAATTTACAATCAATTATAATCTATGAGCATCATCCCCTGCTAGTTTTCTTACACAATATAGACTCGCTGCTTAATCGTTTTGCAGCTGCAGAACCTGAATCATGATGCTGGGTTTGTCAGGTTTTGGCTATGATTTATTTTTCGTCCTTTGTTGGAAGGAGTGCGGGGGACCATAGGAAAAAAAAATGTACTCCTTTGTTATTTACTAATACGATTTTGACATTGTAACCGTAATTATTTTTTATTTAGTAATATATTAATTTATTTTTAGCATAATCCCATCAAAACAAACTTAAAAAAAAATTAATTTAAACTAAAAAAAATTAAATTTTTTTAAAATGACAGCATGAACAAGCGACGGGTCCTAGCTGTACTAGTTAACTCCTCCTCTTCCATTAGTGAGGTAATTTTACAACAAAAGATTCCATATTCCCCCGCGCTCTCTCTGCGTTTCCACCATGGCTCCTTCAACCCCAAGATTAGTAGTGCCAATAGACTTGAAAAAGAAGCCTTGGGAGCAGATACTCCCTCTCCACAACCGGTGGCATCCAGAAATACCACCAGTTGCTGAGGTTAAAGTCGGTGAGGTGTTTAGAGTGGAGATGGTTGACTGGACTGGAGGTATGATCAAAGATAATGATTCTGCAATTGATGTGAAAACCATAGACTTATCATCTGTAAGTACGAATCTATTTTCTTAACTCCTCCATTATTCTTAATTAACTCTAGATTTCAGACAAATGTCACCTCTAACTAATTCTCAAGCAGATATGAACAACAACAAAAATAAAATAAAAAATTGGTCACCTACCTCTGTTTTTTTATATACGAGGAAGCAGGAGAACAAATTAGTGCCTGGTAGAAAACATGTGTGGAAATTAAGGAACTGCAAATAATTAACTTCATCAGAAGAACCCACATGATTAGACTAATCAATCGCTATGTGAACAAGATTTATTTGATGATCGTTTTGCTTGGAAACTGGTTTAGGTTCACTATCTCAGTGGCCCAATTAGAGTTTTGGACGAGGAAGGGAAGCCAGCACAGCCAGGTGATCTACTTGCTGTTGAAATATGCAACTTAGGTCCTCTCCCTGGAGATGAATGGGGTTTTACAGCATCATTTGACAGAGAAAATGGAGGTGGTTTCTTGACTGACCACTTTCCTTGTGCAACCAAAGCTATCTGGTATTTTGAAGGAATCTATGCTTATTCGCCTCAAATACCAGGTATTTGGACTGGGCTTAAAATCTCCCGTCTTCATAAGATCAGACACGAAATTATACAACCGGAGCCATAAGATGAAAAGTAGTCTATATATGCTAATTGCATGATTTTGTTTTTCTTTTTTCACATCAGGGGTTCGATTTCCAGGTCTGACTCACCCTGGAATAGTTGGTACTGCACCATCAAGGGAACTCCTGAACATATGGAATGAAAGGGAGAGAGAAGTAGAGGAAACTGGGCTCAAACATCTGAAGCTATGCGAAGTTTTGCATTCAAGACCACTGGCAAATCTACCATCAACAAAAGGTTGCCACCTAGGAAAGGTACATATAATGACATCAATTAATGCTATGGGTATGTAAAACACCACAAACGACTTCTGGTTATAAAAGCCTCTGGTGTCCATGCAGATTACAGAAGTAAATATTTCTAAAACTTTGATCAGTGAAAGCCCAACGATGCTGATATTGTTGTTAACTTGCATCAGTATTTTTATGCTAACAAAGCATGGACCGCTAGGGTGGTAACTAAACTATGTTCTTGCCGCAAGTCGCTATTCTAACTGGTGATAGTCATGTGTAGATCCAAAAGGGCACGCCTGAATGGGAAAAGATTGCTACCGAGGCAGCAAGAACAATTCCAGGAAGAGAAAATGGAGGAAATTGTGACATCAAAAATCTTAGTAGAGGTTCGAAAGTGTATCTTCCAGTATTCATAGAAGGAGCAAATGTTAGCACTGGTGACATGCACTTCTCTCAGGGCGATGGTGAAATTGCCTTCTGTGGGGCGATTGAGATGAGTGGGTTCTTGGAGCTCAAGTACGTCTCTTTTTAATTACCTATCCTATGATTTTGTGTCTTTTTGCTTACATTGCTAGGAACAAGTATTATGATTCTTCAGTCTTATTCTATTTATCTTATGCAACAAAACATGCAAGTACATTTTGTAATTAACATCACAAGATATATACACACGCACACATATGTACCACTTACTTTCGTTTATTGCAGATCATGTTCTAGTTAACGCCTGGTCTACTATTATCCTATCTAACATCACTCAGTTTTGGGTGGCACTTCGTTGAAGTTCTATCGTCCTTAATTTCTTATATGTTTAGTATATTCAAAGTTTATCCAATGTATATACTGTATAGCACTTATGATTTCTTTATCAGATGTGAAATCATAAAGGGTGGAATGAAAGAGTACCTTACCCCAATGGGGCCGACTCTTCTTCATGTGAACCCAATCTTTGAGATTGGCCCTGTGGAGCCAAGATTTTCAGAGTGGTTGGTATTTGAAGGCATCAGTGTAGATGAGAGCGGAAGGCAGCACTTCCTTGATGCAAGTGTTGCATACAAGCGAGCAGTGCTCAATGCCATCGACTACCTCTCTAAATTTGGCTACTCCAAAGAACAGGTTTGTGATCTCCCAACACCAAAATATTTCCGTTCTTGCATGACAATGGCCATATGCATACCCCATGCAGAAAAGGAAGCATCAAGTGAGATAAAATACAAGTTTATTTGATGATAACTCATATAGAGGATATGATAATGTTTTTCAGATGTATCTTCTGCTATCATGTTGCCCATGTGAAGGAAGGATTTCTGGAATAGTCGATTCTCCTAATGCTGTTGCCACCTTTGCAGTCCCAACATCCATCTTTGACCAGGTAGTTAAATAACTCACATCCTATCTCCAGAAATTTAATTGTTTGCTCCTGCTGTTGAGGCAGTGAAATGCCTATTCTAATCCTAATACACATGCATATTCATATAACCAGAAGCTTGACAAACAGATTGTCCTTTCTTTTCTCTGGAACCCAAGGGAGAATTGAATTGAAAAGCTATGCTATTTATTCATAATCTTAATCCCACATCCCCTAATACCTGGGATAGCCTCAGTTGACAGAATTGTTTAACTATTCAAACAATCACATAAGAGCTTACAAGAACCTGCATGAACCTCAAATATCTTCAGGACAAACAAGAATTCTCGTAAAAGGAATAGCAAGGAGTGGTATTTATCAGCAGCAAACATTTGATGAAGACAGGAAAATGTCATCACTTTACGTTTGCTGGTCTTATCACCTTTGTATTTCTCGTGGGTTCTGAAATGGTGTTTGATGCCCTGTGCAGGATATTCGTCCAAAAACGAAGGTGCCAGTTGGGCCCCGACTGGTGAGGACACCAGATGTGCTAAAGTGCACTTATGATGGAAACTTGCCCATAACCAAGAACCCCAGCGCCATGACTTGAACAGAACCAAGGTGCTTCGTGGAAACAGAAGGTTTTGGCTAAACCTTTTATGCCTAATAATCATATCAATGTCTATATGGATGAGATAAAACATGGCTGCACAAACCCTTCCATGTACGGGTTATGTTCATTAGCTCTTTGTAATAATGAAGAGGCATGGAGCATCATTTCATGAGGTGATGTTGGCCTTTTGCATTAAATCTATTTTATCTAAATTTTATGCTTTTGTTATGCCACTACAAATATGCTGAACAAAACCCATCACACCATTTACACTTAATAGAGTAAATACTTATCTTCGTAAGCAAAATGCAGCTCCTACATGTTTGGTAAAGAAAAAAAAAGGGATTTATTGTTCATGACCCCATTATTTATTGCGTTTGTAACGCAGTAAAATGTGTGTGTGTGTATATATATTCTTGATCGATTATTCATAATTATACGAGTATACAAATCGTTGTCTCCAATCACTTTTCTTACTATGGTTAGCCCTCAAAATACCTACCTAGACATATTTCAAGGCAAAGTAGAGTTGATTTCAATTTCAAATTGAAGCAATTACAAATGTTGAGAGCTAAAAGAAACAGTCTTTTATAATAAGAGGTCAAATCATAAATAATTTTTGCTAATAAAATATCATAACAACTTTTCCAAAATTCAATATTGAATTATTTACAATTTCTTCTCTGTTTTTCCATTTTCTTTTTAATATTAAAACTTCTTAAAGTCTTTAACTCAAAATACATCAATTCAACAAAATTACATATCAACTCATTTCTACTTTAATTTAATTTATATTCATATGCATATATTACTTCACACGTGAGTTAACTTCAATCCAACCCATTAACATGTCAACTAACATCACATGAACTCTAATTTGTAAGTTAAGGTTTCGCAGAAATTTTGCATAAGAAGGGAATGATTTTATAGTATACAAAATGAAAAGAGCTTTTATTTATAGAGTATGTGGAAGAAAGGCAGCTCAGGTGAAGGAAAGAAATGGTGAACGAAGAAATAAACATGTGGGCCTCACAATTGCTCCGTTGTTAAAATATATTTATCATTGAATTTAATTAGAATAACACTAGCTTAATAAAAAAGATAAGGATATTTACTTGATGCGATCTACATTATATCAGATGATTCATTAAAATTTTCAGTTATACCAATTACAAAATCAAAGATAAAAAAGCTCAAAATACATTTAATGGACTTATCTAAAGACTAAGTGCCTGTTTGGCATTGCGGCCAAACCGGCTTTTTGAAAAAATTCAAATTTTTTTTTTTGTTAAAATTGAATGCGGTTTGTACTTTTTGGATCGTTTTGATGTGCTGATGTCAAAAATGATTTTTAAAAAATGAAAAAACATTATTGGCATGCTTTTCGGCACGAAAAGCTTTTTGAAAAGCAACCGCTACCACACTCCCAAACACCCTCTAAAGTCTTTAAACTAATATATATTTTAAGAAGGCTATATTTTTAACAAGTAATAATAAGACACCTTAATCAATTTAATCCATTCACAAAGGGTCTGGTATATCTACTTTATAGGCTTAATTAATTTCAACAACTATAAACTTATTTGTTTCCATATGTTTTATAGATTTCAATCTATGAGAAGATTCTTTATCATGTGTGGAAATATAAGTGGTTAATGAATAATTAATTCCAAATCATGTGTGGAAATATAAGTGGTTAATGAATAATTAATTCCAAGAGTTTTTTGTTTTTGTTTTGGATTCCATGAGTCAACACAATACATATTTTAGCTGAGGGTTATTTTCAAGCAAGGATTTTATTCAACAATTGTTTCATTCAATAATTGTTTCTTTTAATTTATCATACATGGCAACTTAGCATTATTTATTATTATTGTTAATGTTTGGGGCTTTATTTGAGATACTTTGAGACTTATTTTAATTTAGATTGATGTTAGCTTATTAGATCATCTAGGGTTTATCTATTTCAAGTATAAATATTATTTTGTAAGATATTATTTTTTTAAAGTTGGAATATACATTGATTGTTGTATTTTATTATGTGATTGTGAGAGGATTTTTATATTTTGATTTTTCATTAAACTGTTATGACTTATCAAGGTATTAACTAAGCTTTGTAATATTTTCTATCCTTTTCATTCACGTCTTTTTATAAGCGTTGAATGAGGGTTTGATTATTTAAAGTTTTGGTGCCTTGATATAAATTATTATTATATCAAGTTCAATTACAAGTCTAGATTTATTTTTATTGGAAAGGATCAAATAAATTGTGGGTTTATAGATCTCTATATCCATAGGGTTCACATTCAGTGATATCATAAAAAGACTCTAAAATTATGTCACCTCAAGTGAAAATTTTCTCCACCTTAGGAGGAACAAATAAGCCAAATTCTCCAGCATGCTAGAACTCTCATCTATCATGCTTGAAATGTTAACCAAAAAAAGTTATGGCATGTAGACATGGAAACAAAAGCCATGAGAAGACAACATGACATATATTAGACAATAAGTGTTTTATTTTATTTTTACCTCAGGTAGTTAAGTCTTTTAAATATAAGTATTTAAAAGATTGGGGGGCATGTGATGATATATAAAAAATAAAGTTTGTCATTTGTTTAGGCCTTGACCCAAACAAATAAGAATAGACAATTTGTACCAACAGGTTGTGGCTCAATGGTTGTTGGGGCAGCTCTCCTTCCTTCGAACTTCGGTTCGAGTCCCAGTGGGAGTGGGGCTGGAGAGTTTGTTCCCTTCCTGTCTCTATTGGGTCCTTTCTGTGCGGTATGCCTGTCATCCCCGCGGTGCCTTACCTGCTCACTAGACTTGCAGGATGTTCAGTGGGCCGTGGGATTAGTCTTGATGCGCGTAAGCTGACTCGAACACCCACGTTAATAAAAAAAAAATAAACAATTTGTTGTTTGGGCTCATTTCAAATGATAAGGATGCTTATTTGTTCATGACAACTTATCTGTTTAGGCCAGACCAAATAAACAGTCTCTTTAATTGGGTCAGACTCAAATAAAAGCCTTGTCTTTTAGGCTCTCAACAAAAAATTATACCTCATCCCCACCATCATTGGACTGAATTTTAACCCATACAAATTTCTAGGAAACCCAATGATTGGCACATGCCATAATGTTATGTTATGATCTCTAAGAAATGAATACAACACTGGAATCTCTTATGCTTACAAATATATGAATTGTCATTGCGATACTTACCTTTCTCACCAATGGTTATCTCTTGCCAAAATGTCTCCTTCATGAGTGTCAATCCTTGTCTCTAATTTCTTGTTAATGGTTATCTCCCAACATGTCTCCTCCATGAGTGCCAACCTTTGTCGCTAATCACCATTAAAAACTTTTTCTCCTATAAGAGCATAGAATCACCCAACCTAAACACTTTAGCCCAAAACATAGTTGTGAGAATTTTAAAATGAAGTTTTTACAACTTCATCACTATACTCTTGCTTTCTTATAATTTCTTATTAATTTAAAAACTGTTGCCATTTGCCAAGATTTTCATGTTTTGGTGATGTGAAAAAGGCATGGCAAGGGATCAACATAGCAAAAAAATATCTTTATATATAGCATGTGTGGTTTATCTTTCACACAGCCTGGATATATGCATTTTATGAAGAAAAAAAGGAAAAAAGAAATCCAGTTGAGCAAAACGCAACGTTTCTTCTTATGAGGTGGAAAGAACTCGACATTTTCATCTTCAAAATGTAATCCAATAACTATCACGAATTTGGAATAAGTCAGAAGGACAGTGTTGAAGGTAAGCAAACGGCACATGCACCCTTTGATTCACAACGCTCAGAACTAACCTAAAAAGCACCAATACGCGTTTTTTTTAAATAATTTATATCGAGGGATCCTCTGCTGGCTCTTTTCGCCGAATGGCTTTTTTTTTTTTTTTGCTTGAACAAGCTTCACAAGAAAAGAAAAGCCTTTTTATTTTCCTTGAAACAGATTTTACAAGAAAAACTTATTTTTTTATTAAATAATAAAACGGAATGGATTGCATTCACTACTAAAATGTCTTCATAGCTGGGAGGTATTATGCTTCTTCTTGTTTTTTATTTGTTCATTGTGATGCTATATACTGAAGATTCACGAACATTTTATTATCGTAAGATGTTTTGTATTATTATTATAAGTTTTTTAAAGTTTTTTTTTCCTTTTTCTTTTGTTAAAAATTTCAATTTGAATGTTTAACGTTGTAGCGTACTGAAAATTGTTCAGTTTTAAGTGTCCTTTTATTTATGATGCTACTTAAATATATTAGAATATAAACAAATTTGATTTGATTTGATTACATAAGTATGTTATCCTCTAAAAATATTTTTTAAAAATACAAGAATACGAATTTTCTTGTTTATAAAGGAGTTTCTAAACACTTCCGTATAAGGAAAATTAAAAAATTAAATTTATGGAAACCTTTACAACATTAGTGGATCATGCTATATCTCTAAAAAAAGACTACTTAAAGTATATAAAAAGATTTTTTTTGAATTGAAAATGTTGATATGAAAATATCTTCTTTATAATTAAAAATCGAAATAATAATAATAATAATAATAATAAGAGAGTTTTTCTTGATGCAGGCACCGACACTCCATGGATGGCACCGCGCGGAATGGACCCTGGTGTGAAGGAGCCTCATCTTCAACTAGATCGAACAACTTTCTTGACTTGCAGATATACCCAAAAACAGCAAAAACCATTTGTCTATTTTCCAGTTGGAGCTAGCTTGGCTTCATTATAAAAATTACTTTTTTTTTTCTTTTTTCACTAAATAAGGAAGTCTAGAGTGTCGTTTGCATCATAATTGAATGATTAATTGTCGTTTGCATCACATGGACACGGCAAAGCCCAGTCCTCCTCCCCCTCCAATCCTAGCCGCTTCCTTGCTGTTGCTGACGCTTTACCTTCCTCACCGTTCACTTTTTTCCCAACCGCCGCCGCTACTCCTCTCTTCACCGTCCATGGAGGCATTGTTTATAAAGAAGATGATTTGCACAAGATGCCACATCTGCTTCGCCGTAGTGTGAGTTTCATGGTTCCTGAGATGGGGTGGGATGCAATGGTATGGGAACATCCATAATGTTCAAACCTGAGAGATTTCCCTGCCGTGTTTTTTTCAATTTATTTTGGTTTTTTTTTTTTTAAAAAAACAATTCAATGTCAAAGTTGTAATATCTAGTACAAGAACTTTTTAGTAATTATTTTTTTATTTATATCAACTAAGATATAAATTGTTATAACATATAAATTATAGAATATAGATTATAGTTTCTTAAAAAATGAAGATTAAATAAAAAAATAACTTAATTACAATATAGTCAATCTAATTCTCCTATATTTTTTTAAAGCATGCAGTTCACAAATATTTTTGTAAGTATTAAAAGTAGAAAAAACAAATAATAGATGAGGGTAATTTCAATTTCAATACTAATTAATCGTTGTCATCAGGTGGTTGGTAAGTGCTTACAAATACCATTACAGGTATGGTTGATTTTGTGTTTTCAAAGTATATTTGAAAAAAAAATTAAAAATATATTTTTTAATTTTAAATTAATATATTTTTAATTTTTTAAAATTATTTTGATGTGTTAATATTAAAAATAATTTTTTCAAAATAAAAAATATTATTTAATATATTTTTAAACAAAAAAATACTTTAAAAAAAAAACATTATCAAACTATTAAATACCTGCATAATCAAAATCAAGTAGTCCTTCGGGTTAACAGAGACCACTCTATAAAGATTGATGATGATGGTTAACCATAATTAATTACTTAAATAATTAAAATACAAATCCACCGTCTAAAGGGTGCATGTGAACCCATGACCCACCATTTCGTAAATCCAGAAGTAAAGATCTAAAATATAAATTGGACGCCTCTCATGCATTGGGAACATTCCCAATTTCATTCTTCTTTTTTTATTACAAGAAAAAAAAACTTTCTCAATTTCAGGATGAAATATTTGGACCGATCTATATTTAGTCTAGGAGAGAAAAAAAAAAGAAAAAAAGAAAAGAAAAAAGAAAAGGGGAAGGTGGTTGGAGGGTAAACCTTCCCTTTCTACACATCACCACCTCAGCAAACAAGCTTTAACCTTAGGTGCTCGCTAGAGACAAGTATCCGTGAACCGGAACACGTAAAGATTCAATGTCTTTTCGATGCTACCCACCATTTATCTAACTCCAAGAAATTAACAATAATAAAAATACAAATCCGCCATTCTTGGAAGTGGGAAATGGAAATATGATGCGATTCATCAAGCCTTCATGTATAGGAGGAGCATCGACGGATCAAGGGGCCAGGATCTATTCTCCTTGCCATTAGTCTCGTCGGTGTTCAAATTACAGGGGCCAAGATCTTTTCTCCTTGCCGGTACCAGTCTCGTTTGTGTTCAAATTAGTATTATTGGGGTTTTAGGTTCACACTTCTCCCTGCAAAAGTAAAATTAATTTATTGCTAAAAATAAAGAATTCACGTGACGAAAGCTGGTATTTTCTTTCCCTTTCTCTTTCTTACAGGTTTGTAGCTGGACGCCTGTATTCACTGACTGATCTCTTTCCTCCTTTTTGATTTCCTTGTTTTCTTGTTTTTGTCTTGATGTACTCATTCACATAATTATAAACAAACAACAATCCACCGTCTCTCTCTCTCTCTCATTTGATTCACAGGCACGGCCTCTATTAAACCAGAGGCGTCGCCCAAGTCTCCTCTCTATTAACTCCCCGCAATTGCATGCCCCTTCCTGTCCTCAAAATCTTCAGACATCGAAAGAAATGAAGCCATTGAAGATGCAATCATTTACTATCTCTCTTTTTAGTATTCTCCTTCTGGGTGTTTGCCACGTGTCCCGGGCAACACCAGCGCCGAACAAGGAGAAAAAAGCAACTTACATCGTTCACATGTCCAAACCCGAGATGCCGGCGAGTTTTGAACACCACACTCACTGGTACGAATCCTCTCTCAAATCGGTCTCTGACTCGGCCCAAATGCTCTACACCTACGAGAATGCAATCCATGGGTTTTCCACTCGGTTAACACTGGCAGAAGCAAAGTTACTCGAGAGCCAACCCGGGATTCTCTCTGTAATGCTTGAGTTGAGATACGAGTTGCATACAACTCGTACACCAGAGTTCCTTGGACTCGACAAAAGCGCTGATTTGTTACCCCAGTCTGACTCAGTCAGTGAAGTGATCATTGGTGTGTTGGATACAGGTGTTTGGCCAGAGAGCAAGAGCTTTCTTGATACCGGCTTTGGTCCTGTTCCAAGTTCTTGGAAAGGCGAGTGTGAATCGGGCACCAACTTCACGACAAAAAACTGTAACCGCAAATTAATCGGTGCAAGATTCTTTGCTAGAGGCTATGAGGCCACGTTAGGCCCAGTTGATGAATCAAAAGAATCAAAATCGCCAAGAGATGACGACGGCCATGGTACTCACACCTCTTCTACGGCAGGTGGATCGTCTGTGGCAGATGCAAGCCTATTTGGATACGCAGCTGGAACAGCGCGTGGGATGGCTGCCCGTGCAAGGGTGGCTGTCTATAAAGTGTGCTGGGTTGGTGGTTGTTTCAGTTCTGATATTTTAGCGGCCATGGATAAAGCCATTGATGATGGTGTTAATGTTCTTTCCATGTCACTTGGCGGAAGCATGTCTAATTATTATAGAGATAGTGTTGCGATTGGAGCTTTTGCAGCTATGGAGAAGGGGATTTTTGTCTCTTGCTCAGCTGGGAATGCAGGTCCAAGCTCGTATAGTTTGTCCAATGTTGCTCCTTGGATAACTACTATTGGGGCTGGCACTTTGGATCGTGACTTCCCTGCTTTTGTTACTCTTGGTAATGGGAAAAATTACTCGGGTGTTTCTCTTTACAAGGGGGATGCAATGTTACCAGGAAAGCTTTCGCCATTTGTTTATGCTGGTAATGCTAGTAATGCAACAAATGGTAATTTGTGCATGATGGGTACTTTGATCCCTGAACAAGTTGCA
The DNA here is from genome assembly GCA_033617975.1 of Populus alba x Populus glandulosa. Classification (NCBI taxonomy): domain Eukaryota; kingdom Viridiplantae; phylum Streptophyta; class Magnoliopsida; order Malpighiales; family Salicaceae; genus Populus; species Populus alba x Populus glandulosa. Next base: position 13,362,262 of record CM066147.1, on the reverse strand, counting down.
GGTAAAATAGTGCTGTGTGATCGTGGAGTGAATCCTAGAGTGCAAAAAGGAGCTGTAGTCAAAGCAGCTGGTGGCTTGGGCATGGTTTTGTCAAATACTGACGCCAATGGTGAAGAACTGGTTGCTGATGCTCACTTGCTACCAGCTACAGCAGTTGGTCAAAAAGGTGGAGATGAAATCAAGCATTATTTGTTTTCAGATCCAAAACCAACGGCGACTATTCTTTTCGAAGGCACCAAAGTTGGAATTCAACCATCTCCAGTTGTTGCAGCTTTTAGCTCAAGAGGGCCTAATTCGATCACACCGGACATCTTGAAGCCGGACATGATTGCACCAGGTGTCAACATCTTGGCGGGTTGGGTGGGTTCGGTTGGTCCTACTGGGCTGGCTACCGATGGCAGGCGGGTGGAGTTCAACATCATCTCAGGAACCTCAATGTCCTGCCCGCATGTGAGCGGCCTCGCTGCATTGGTCAAAGCCGCTCATCCTGACTGGAGCCCAGCAGCTATCAAATCAGCACTAATGACCACTGCTTATGTAACTTACAAGAACGGCAAGAAATTGCAAGATGTTGCTACCGGAAAGGATTCGACGCCGTTTGATCATGGGGCCGGCCATGTAGATCCGGTTTCGGCACTCAACCCAGGGCTTGTTTATGATCTCACGGCGGATGACTACTTGAATTTCCTGTGTGCGTTGAACTACTCTGCAACAGAAATCACCAGCCTCGCAAGAAGAAAATTCACATGCGATGCCTCCAAGAAATATAGTGTGACCGATCTCAACTACCCTTCTTTTGCAGTCAATTTTGGTAGCGGTGGTGCTGATGTGGTAATTAAGCACTCGCGAACACTTACCAATGTGGGCTCGCCGGGGACGTACAAGGTGGTGATATCATTGCAATCTCCAGGTGTGAAGGTGGCAGTCGAGCCAGAAACATTGAGTTTCCGGCAAGCAAATGAGAAGAAATCTTACACGGTTACTTTTACCGGGAGCTCAATGCCTGCCGGTACTAATAGCTTCGGCCGGATAGAATGGTCTGATGGGAAACAAATTGTCGGCAGTCCAATAGCAGTTAGTTGGGCTTAGCAACATAATATGGCATCTCATTAATAGAATCAAAATTCGGTACCGCTCGAAGAGTAGAGTACAATTGCAATGCTTTTTAGTTTTTGTGCTCCGAATCTTAGTTTTTGTGCTCCGAATGTTGTGTTTTCGTAGTCCCAGGAAATAAGGGAAGGCTGGACCTGGTGCTTGATGTTCTTATTTGAGAAGGAAAGCAAGAGGAAAAGAAAACGTATAAAGGCAGATATGGCGTTTTCATCTCAATGTACAATTTGTGGCTATCACAATGTGTATGCTTGCCTAGTGGATAGCTATTTATTGGAAAAAACAACATTATATATCAAGAACTCCTATCCTTCAATATTTATTTTGTTACGTGATTTTCTAAATTTGTTACGTGATTTTCTAAATTTTACATAGCTTATATATTATGGCATTAGCATTTAGATGAACAAGAAATAAAATTTTTACTTTTCTTTGCCAATTCACTGGAAAAGAAATATTATTTTTTCATCAAAATATAAGTATGAATTAAAAATAAAAAAAGAAATCTAGACAGGAAAACCAGCAAGTCAAATTTGCAGCATGTACAGGTTAATAAGAAGAAACAAAGGGAAACTAGCAAAGAAATATTTGGTCTCATGGATGGTTACCATTTTGTCTGTCAACCTAGAAAGGAGGTCCAATACATGTTCCAATTTCAACAACTTTTGATTATTTTTTTTCTTCAATTATTCTACACATTATTTTGCATAAGAATATTCAAGATGTGTTTGGTATGCTTACTAGAGTGTACAATAGAAATAGAAATAGATTAAATTGGACTAGATTGGATAGCAGATAAGCATTTACTAGACTAATTGTGTTGATCGATTTGATAATCTCATTGGTATAACATAATTGTCTCGCTATGATTGCCAATTTGTTAATCGATTCATGTAATTTCGAGTAAAGACAGTTTTTAATATGGTTTAACAAGTTAAAAGATTACAGAGTAATACAAAAAAATCTAAAAAATAGATAAAAACAAAAAAAAATAACTATTTCAAAAATCTTATAAAGAAAGAATGTTGTAAAGGAAAGTTGTGAAAGAAAACTATAAATTGCAATAAACAAAAAAATAATAAATTGCATAAAGTTATAAAAATATATATATACATGGGACTGACCATCGTTTCTAGTTGCTAGATGATTTATTTGAAAAAAAATAAGACCAATACTTGTTCACTATCAAACAAGAAAAATAAAACTAAAATTAATCATTAGCTAGATTCACTAAGCTAAGGAAGAGTCCAAGTTGACCTAGAAAGATAGAAAACAATTGACTAATAGAACTAAAAGTCATGATTGATCAAGAAGAAGTAAGTGACAATAGAGATCAAATTTTGCATGATTGACTAAAAAATCAAGTCCTATATATAGAATAAGAGTCTTCAATGGATTAAATTAAAAAGTATTACAAATTAAGGAGACACACATGGAATTGAAGTTGTAGTAAAATTCATAATATAAATTCCTTATATATTATAAATAATTTATATATGATTATAATTTGAAGTTTACGCAAAACTCAAACTTTGTAACAATATAAAAAAGTCCTCCAACCGAGCCTCTTTCTCTCTCTCTGTGTCAACAGGTCTACCCCCCTCTCTCTCTCTAAGTCCTAATATTCAATTGATTTTGATTAATCTTAGTTTTGTTTCCTCATTCTAATAACCATAAACTTATTTACTTTTTATCTATTCTAGCCACCACCTTCCATGGTTGACCACCACCATTTCAACTACTAGAAACTTGCTTTGTTTACCCTTTTCTCTACAAGTTATAAAAAAATAAGTTTTTGACTCTACTTTCTTAAAAATTAATAATTTAATGTGTTATTTATGAGATTTGAATATATTTGACATGATTTTGATGGGTTTTTGTGTAATTTAAAAACTAATTAGGTTTAAGTGAAGTTAAGCTAAGTTAGGGGATTTGTTATTTAATTATTTAAATGTGAAATTTTTGTGGTTAGTATTGTTAATGTGATATTTTTAATTGATTTTGTTGTATTTCTATGGTTTAAAGATAATTAGGCATAGGTTAAAATAAATATAGTAATTTGGTGTTTTTCAATTTTGCTGATTTTATTGTTAGTTTTATTTTTAAATTAAAGTTAGGAATTTGAGAAGGGGTTTTTGATATATTAGTTGTGAAATTAGTGAGGTTATTGTTGTTAATATGAGTTTGTGAAATTGATTTGAGAAATTTATAGGTTTAAATTGCATAAGAGTAATTTTCGAGATACCTACTATTTTGATGGTTTAATTGTAAAATTAGTTAAGATGCTAAGAAGTTTTAGAAATTGGTAATTAATTTTCATGGGTTGTTTAATTTGAAAATTTATAAATTTAGGTTATGTGGAAATAATAGTTTTCGGAATTTTATTTATTTATTATGATGTACAATTTGCAACTTGCAATTGTCCATGTAGATTTCAAAGTTTTTCAAGACAAGTTTATTATATGTAAAACACTAAAAGTTTGTTATACATATATAATCTTGCTAGACAAATGCAATAATGTCAAGTGGCTAAAAAGATCATTTTAATGTGCTTTGAACCTAAAAATGATTGATCTATAGAAGTTAACATGCATGAAATGACATGAATACATTAAAATAATGGCATAAAATAGCTAATGTTAGAAAATTATCATGCTAATATGAATTCAATTTTGCCTAAAAGAACTATAAGTTCTCAAGCATATATGAATTGTTAATGCTTTGTTTTCAAGTATTGTATATTAAGAATAAGGAGGGCTATTTTATTCCCATGCATTGTGTTAATTGTTTCCTTTAGATATCTTGTTTTAAAGGAGAAAAAATTTCAAATCCAATAAGAGGATACTGCTTCATCAAGTAGTAATGTCAGTGATCATAATTGTGTCATTAATTTAGATATCAATTATGAAGAGACACCTGAAGAACATGTTACTAACCAAGGCTCGTCCAATATGGTTAGTAAAGTTTAAATTCCTTTTTGTAGAGACTTTATGTTAGGAAAACTTATTGCAAATGGAAAATCGATCATATTATGAAAGTCAAGTTGTTTCTCACTAGGTTATTCTAAGTGTTATATTAAATAAAAAAGATTTTGATAAATTGATTTTCATGTTTACCAATATTAAAGTTGTCTATTTCATCAGATCTATGGTTAAATAATCTTTCGAAGAACCATTATTTCCATGGAGTCAACTTCAATATCATTCTGATTGAATAAATATGGTAAAAGCTTGGTGGAGAAAGTTTAAGGTTAGATATATAATATATACTTTGAGTTAATATATATTTTTTTAAAATTTTAAACTAATTAATGTACAAATTGTTTATAAGAAAAAATATATTATGGGATGTGAAAAATGAGGGGTGGTTAGGCAAGTATAGGAAAGTCACATTGCAATTAGGTAAATATCAAGCAAAAAAAATATTATATTATTATAAAAATATAATCTTTTATTTCCTTACCTTGTTTTTGTTTAGTGAATTTCATGTAAGAGATTGCATGATTTTTGGTATGATGCCCACATATATGTAATGAACAGAGTTGACTTTGATGATGTAGGGTTATTGATAAATTTTAGATTGAGGCATGTCATTTAGGGTAATTGGGCTAAGTTTCAAGAGTTTTTAGAATTAGATGGTTTTAAAAGGCACCCACGATTTGGTTCTAAAAACAAAAAAACTCATGGTTCAATGAGCAAGCACATTAGAGGAGTGCTTGTGAACCATGAAAAGAACTTGGTAAGAGCTCATTATTGCATTTTTAGTCATTTTTCTTCAATTTTTATTTTTATCTTTATTTGTTAGATTTTTTTTACAAACTATTTATTTTGTAGGAAAAACAATTTGGACGCAAACCTATTCCAATGGAGTTATATGAGAAAACTCATATAAGGAAGGGGGATAGGAGAAAATAGGTGAAAATATTTATTGATAGTATAGAGGAAGCATTTGTTGTAAGTATTTGTGGATAGTTATAATTGTCTTGCTGATATTAATTTCATCATTAATATTAATTTTGGATTTTGACCTATTTTTTTAGGATTCATATAACATCGACATGGTTGTATAATATAGAGAAGATAGTTCCATCCACCCTCCTCACAACCCTTAATTATGATTGTAGATTCAATAATTGTTGGGTGGTTGATAATGGTTCTAGAAATTATTATGTGGTTTATGATCATATATGAAATATCTTGCTTAACTTACCTAGTAACCAATGTATTTATAAACATTGGACATATATGCTTATCTTGTGTAGCATGAAGAGTAGTTTTGTAATTGCAGATACCTACATGTAGAATGAAGTTGTACTATTGGTGTGGATTATTGTGTTTGTTATGCTTAGTGGAGAAGTTGCTGATTCTTATTTAAAAAAAAACAATTATTAGCTTAAAAATATGGTGTCTGCTTTGCATAGAAAAATGTGGTCTATGCATAGAGAATTTGTGTTGCATAGTCCAGGGAACTAAAAAAATGCATAGATGAGATTGTAGTGTGTGCCTGTTGTCATCACTTGTTTTTAACCCCCATATTTTTTAAAAAGAAATGAAAAAAGAATACCAAAAAATAAATTTTCAACATGGTTTGGCCAATTTTTGGCAATTTTTAATTTTTTACCATTTCACATTTTGTTTTCATATTTATAATATTTTTAAAATATAAAAAATAAAAAGAAGAATAAGAAAATCAATCAAACATGATTTTTTTTCTTCAATGAGTCAAATGTATTGGGAAAATATTAATAAAGACTAGTTTATAAAATTTGAATTTTAAAAAGATAAAAAAAAGGAGATTTTGTTTAAAGAGAGGGAAAACATTTTTGTTTGGAAAAAGAGAGAAATATTAGAAGACTCTAGAAGGAGTTGGAAAATACAAGAAAACTATGAAAGAGTGTGGAAGAGATTAGAACCCCAATGTGAAAGGAATATTTTGCTTAGTATAAATAAATCCACCCTCACTCATAAACAAAAAGAGGAGACAGAAAAAAAACCCTATAAGCACAAATAATGACCCCAAAACAGAAAATTATCCCCACTAACATTTAACCAAACTCTCTCCTAAAAGTCACTAAAACCAAGAAAAAAAAACCCTGTGATTACACAAAACCTCTCTCATTCCTTCAAAAAATTAAAACCAAAACTTGTCACTCTCTCTCTCCCTTTAAAAAAACAAAAAAAACTTGTCTCCTTCTAAATAAAAAAACCATGACTCTCTTCCATATAAGCATTTAAAATTGCCACCCAACACCAAGTAGTAAAACAACAACTAAATGATCACCATGGTAACACCTAATGTAAGCTGAACAAAGAAAGAAAGAAGATAAAATAAAAAGAAAAAGTAGAGGCACAATAAAAAGAGAAGGAAGTTGGACATTCAAATTGGTTGATCTCTTAGCGCTAGTACCAGAAGATAGAGGAAGAACTGATGTATCAAATAAGTTAGACCATGCACCCACTACACATTGTCAGTGCATATAACCATATGCAACAGTACGAATATGCTTTACCCTATGTAGCCGACATGCCAACACTGTTCCAGATTTCAACAAGTCATTCTCGATCCTGGAAACATCTAGCAAACTCTTGAAGGTTGATATTAACCAAGCTAGCTTTTGAACAATTTTTTATATATGTTGAGATGTTTTAGAAAATAAAATATGGATTATTGTGATTTAGATGTTTTTTTAGGGTTGTTAAATGTTTATGGGTTCCTTGTTGGTGATATATGAAATTAATGTTGAATTGGTGTTAAAATTGATTTATTTGGCTTATGTTTGTTTTGGTTGTGGATTAATTTTGAAGGTGTAATTTGTGGGCAATCTTATCTATGGCAAATACACCTTATTTGGGTATTTTCATAGGATGTGATTAAGGATTTTGATAATCAATGGTTGATTATGTGAATAATGTTGATGTTCATTATTTTTGTTAATATGGATTATTGAGAATCTTGAATGATGGATGTGATTTTGGCTATTAATATTGTGTTGGTTGATAAGTAATCCATATTAACCAAAATAACATGTGTTAGAAGGACAATACTCCATATTAACAAGTATTTTTATGGAAAATACATCTCATTTGGGTATTGTTATAGGGTGTGATTGATGTTTGATGGTGACTATGTGTTAGATGGACAATACTTTCTATGAAAAATAAATCATATTTGGGTATTTTTATAGGACGTGATTATGGTTTGATATATAATGGTGGGTTGATGTGCGTGAGATTGTTATTTATGTTTTTCAAACAAATATTTGAAATATTATTATGATGAGATGTTAAATGCTTTGGATAATTGTAGAAAAATTGTTAGTATGGATGTTTGGTTGATATTGATGTATGATAAAATAGTGATTGGTTTGGTTTATATCTAATTAATTGAAGATTATATATTTTTCTTAATGGTGTTATTAATCACTTTCTAATGGCAAATGCATCATAAGTGGGCATTGTCTTAGAATGTGATTAATAGGTAATAAAATTCATAATATTAAAAACCACATACTAAAATCAATTTCTCGTGTTAATTATTTTATCATTTAACGATTCTATTTATGGAAATTATATTATTATTAAGCATTGTCATAAGCTATGATTGATGGATAATAAAATCAACTAATATATCACTTTCAAACATTTTCAAGTCATCTTCCTATGACTAATGTACCATCATTGGACAATGTTAACAATGTTATTGGGTGAGATTGGTTACTAAATGCTATTAACATATTTTTTTGAAGAAAATAATTGTTTTCTCATAATTTTGTCATGTTTGTCAATCCTAATTATGACAGATGTATCATTATTAGGCAGTGTCATAAGAAGCAATAATTTTTTTTTCAAGATACCATTTTTATTATAAAAACAACAATAATAAAATTTTGTTTTCATCATTTTATGAATCTAAATCAGTGTCTTTAAGGGTGCCTTGATAATATCCTTCAAGGCTACTTTTTCAGTCATCCAATCAATCTCTTTCGATTAGCAACATCACTTATGGTGACAACATTTGTTTTTAAAAATTATAAACATTTATAAAAATTAACATTAATTTAATAAACAACACATATATATTAGATTGGGTAAACTCACGGTATGTAAACATATTAGACACATTTATCATTAAAAACAAACAACAATGCACTTTATTTTAGGTAGGATGTATATAATGATGACTATCTTTCATATTATATAATCAACCTTTTACCTAAAATATTTGAAGATCAATTAGGGTTTTTAGTTAACATAAAATTAGATGGAGATTTTTTTTATTATTATTGTTTTACATATAGTTATTCTCGATGTTCATTTTGACACCTGTACAATTCTTAAAACTAGAAAATACATGGAAGTGTGTGTTAAGACATAGATCATTGTACTTAAGTAGTGTTTGGAAACACAATGTAAACCGCGTTCCCAAAAATTTTGAATTTTTTTTGCTTAAAATGAATTATTTTTTTTTATTTTCAGATCGTTTTAATGTACTGATGTCAAAACTAAATTTTAAAAAAAATAAAAAAACTTCATTTTAATACATTTCTAAGTGAGAAGTACTTTGAACTGTCATCGCTACTACAATTCCAAATAGATCGATGAAAAAAACAAGGAGAGAAGAGAGAGTCTAAATGAGTGACTTTTTTTTTTTTTACTTCTTTTACGAACATGCATTAGATATTTATTTTAAAAGCCACGTTACATATTATAACGCATTTCACTTATCTTAATCTAGTCCATACAATTTTATCTTGTTTTTAAATATATTTAGATAGCGTGAAGTAAACGGAGATTTGTGTAATTTAAATTACATGAAAATTAAAAATAAAATGAAATGGTAGCAAACGTCAAATGGTGTTATAATCTCGTGTTTGAAGTGCTTACTTCAAGGCATAGTTATTAAACTCGGCCCGGGGGTTGACCCGGCCAAGGAGCCGGGTCTCGGGTTTCATGGGTCAACCCGGGTTGACCCGTAATAATTAAAAAAAATTAATATTTCATATGAAAAAATTCATGTAAATATAGATTATATATATTATAAATAATTAAGTTTAAAATAATATTTTAAAAATTTTTTTATCCCACGTTAAAAAGATATTATGTTAAGCTTTTAAGTTGAAGTATTTTAAGTTGAATTATATTTTTTCAATGTGGGATTTAAAACCCATTAGTATATATACTCTATGTTCCCAAGGAAAAAATCATGTTTTTTCAATGTGGGATAAAAAACCTTTTGGTTTAAATACTTTAACTTAAAGGGATAACATAGTATCTTTTCAATGTGGGATTTGAAGCCCTTTCATATATATACTCTATGTTCCCATGAAAAAAGTTATGTTTTTTCAATGTGGGATTTGAAACCCATTAGTATATATACTCTATGTTCCCAAGGAAAAAATCATGTTTTTCCAATGTGGGATAAAAAACCTTTTGGTTTAAATACTTCAACTTAAAGGGATAACATAATATCTTTTCAATGTGGGATTTGAAGCCCTTTCATATATATACTCTATATTCCCATGAAAAAAGTTATGTTTTTTCGATATGGGATTTGAAACCCATTAGTATATATACTATATGTTCCTAAAGAACAGATCATGTTTTTTCAATGTGGGATAAAAAACATTTTGATTTAAAAAACATAACTTTTTTCATGGGAACATAGAGTATATATATGAAAGGGCTTCAAATCCCACATTGAAAAGATACTATGTTATCCCTTTAAGTTGAAGTATTTAAACCAAAAGGTTTTTTATCCCACATTGAAAAAACATGATTTTTTCCTTGGGAACATAGAGTATATATACTAATGGGTTTCAAATCCCACATTGAAAAAACATAACTTTTTTCATGGGAACATAGAGTATATATATGAAAGGGCTTCAAATCCCGCATTGAAAAGATACTATGTTATCCCTTTAAGTTGAAGTATTTAAACCAAAATGTTTTTTATCCCACATTGGAAAAACATGATTTTTTCCTTGGGAACATAGAGTATATATACTAATGGGTTTCAAATCCCACATTGAAAAAACATAACTTTTTTCATGGGAACATAGAGTATATATATGAAAGGGCTTCAAATCCCACATTGAAAAGATACTATGTTATCCCTTTAAGTTGAAGTATTTAAACCAAAAGGTTTTTTATCCCACATTGAAAAAACATGATTTTTTCCTTGGGAACATAGAGTATATATACTAATGGGTTTCAAATCCCACATTGAAAAAACATAACTTTTTTCATGGGAACATAGAGTATATATATGAAAGGGCTTCAAATCCCGCATTGAAAAGATACTATGTTATCCCTTTAAGTTGAAGTATTTAAACCAAAAGGTTTTTTATCCCACATTGGAAAAACATGATTTTTTCCTTGGGAACATAGAGTATATATACTAATGGGTTTCAAATCCCACATTGAAAAAACATAACTTTTTTCATGGGAACATAGAGTATATATATGAAAGGGCTTCAAATCCCACATTGAAAAGATACTATGTTATCCCTTTAAGTTGAAGTATTTAAACCAAAAGGTTTTTTATCCCACATTGAAAAAACATGATTTTTTCCTTGGGAACATAGAGTATATATACTAATGGGTTTTAAATCCCACATTGAAAAAATATAATTTTTTTCATGTGAACATAGAGTATATATATGAAAGGGCTTCAAATCCCACATTGAAAAGATACTATGTTATCATTTTAAGTTGAAATATTTAAATCAAAATTTTTTTTATCCCATATTTAAAAAAAAAAAAACCCGGGTCTCGTCCGGGTTTGCCTGGGTCTCCCGGGTCCCGGGTCGACCCGCCGGGTCGCCCGGGTTTGGCAGGGCTGTTGCCACAGCCGGTCTTTTATTAAACCCGAACCGGTCCAGCCACCGGGTCGACCGGGTCCCGGGTCGACCCGCCGGGCCGGGCCGGGCCGGGTTTAATAACTATGCTTCAAGGTCGTACACTTGTATCGAAATTTGTAATTTGAAGCAAGATTTGGGTCGATCTAAATTACTTTTAAGGAACTTAGTTCATCTGCGCTAATTTGGGTAAAATTTTGTTTGACTCTCGCAAATTCATCAATGTTCCACTTGAATATAGTTTAAAATTTTTAATTTTTAATTTTATTTTTTAATTTTCAAAAATTTCAATATCACCTATTAATATTTTTATTCATAATTATAAAACTTGACTTGACTAATAAATTAATTTAGAATCTGAATAACTTGAGGTTTTAATCAAGTTTTAAATAGACAAAACTCAAACTTGCAATTGATCTAATAAAACCTGGATAACCCACTAGGTCAAAATAGAACATGGGTGGCGTGGCGTGGCATAACCCAGGTGAAACCTAATTTTTTTTTTTATATATTTTTTAAAATAAACCTCAAAAAATATAAAATTAATTTATAAATATTTAGCCTCATCTATTATTTAATATCCTATATTTACAAAAAATATTTATATGTTTAGCATTCCTCTCATATGTAATGTTTTTTAATTTTTTGATGTGGAATAATTATATATAACTTATTTTCATATGAAATATTAATTTTTTGATGTGGAATAGTTATATATAACATAAATTCATTATGTTTTATTTTTACATGGAATATTTTTTAATTTTTAATTTTTTCATGTGAGATATTAAAATTTAAATATTTTTTTATATTTTAAAATTGACCCAAATCAACTATTAAGAATACCTGGCTGACCTGGGCCATGTTAAATAACCATTGCCAGGCAGCATTATATTTAAAGAAAATCATATTCCAATCTCTCATAAGCGCTCAACAGGGTGACACATAATTGCAAGTTGATTTATATGCACGTTGAAATTGCAAAATACAAAGTCTTTTGACTGTTTCCAAAATATAGGGTTGTTGTAATGGTACGAGCAAGCTATAATAAACAAAGGGGTAATATACACCAGAAAACCAAGTAGCATGCTCGCGTATTTGCACTTGACACGTAGAGCTCACAGCACATATAATGTAGACACGTACAATACACTTGTCAAGCCCACAGCAAGTGAGAAAACGGGATATAAGGTGATGTGGTGTCCCATGCATCAGATGAAACATCAAAAGTTCAGAGACAAGGGAAGAAAATGGAGAAGAAGCAAGAGGAAAAGCATGAGAAGCAGATGGAGAAAAGGCCCGAGAGTTCTCATGAAGACAAGAAGGTAAACTCAGAGGGTCTCCCAGTTAAGGACAGTCCTTACGTGAATTACGGAGACTTGGAGGATTACAAGCGTAAAGCGTATGGGACTGAAGGTCATCTTGAGCCGAAGACTGGCCGTGGCGCCGGTGCCACTGATGCGCCAACTATTTCTGGCGGAGCTCTCTCCTCTTGAGACTTCTCCTACGGCAACTAACACGATTAATGGTGTTATAGTCCCTTAAAAACAATATGATGTTTTATATATCTATATTAAATAAAGAAAGAGCACTTCGTTAATTTCCTTTAATTTCTTTATACGAGCAGTTATATAATAACTTCTTGTTTATTAACAAATCGATGTCTTGTGTTTGGTTGTTCGTCGCAATATCATAGTAATTGGCACTTCAAACATGTATGTTATAGGCTTCAATTAGTTGAGTTAATTGGCACTTCAAACATGTATGTTTAATCTTTTACAATGGCAGCCCTGCAAAACAGAATTAGAAGTTTGATAGGATATGAAATGGAATAACCAGAGATGAGGAGTACAATCATTTCCATCACCAAAAAAAAAAAAACAATTAACAAAGAGGTATGGTTGAGATGAATATATTACTTGAAAGTTGGAGATGCCATCTCCAGCAGCTGTTCTTCAGCCTTTCACATCTCTTTCTTAACTTCATAATCCAGTTTCCATGTTGTTTCTCTCTGCATGTTTGTGGTCTTCTCATCACTGACTATTAGGATACTGTCAATCACTATGCCATCCTACTACATGGTCTGAATCTCAAAACTAATTGAAGCAAGAGGGCCTAAAATCAGGTTTATTAAACTTAAAGTATTGAAGTTCAATATCAACTAGGATTTAAGCTAATAGGATTTTAGTTAAAGGAGGAATCCTAATTAATATAGGAATCTTTGATGAAGAAGGATTTCTAATAAACGAGTTTATTACAATACTTGTTTAATTAAGATGTTAGATTCCTTATTAGATTAGAATTTCCTTTGAATAGTTTATTCCTTAATTGGTTAGGACTTGAGGCCTATAAATAGACTTGTAATCTTAAGTATTATATACAAGTTGAGAGAGATATAGAAAATAGTTAGAAAGGAGTATCTTTTAAGAAAGTTTTTAATAAAATATTATTCATCTCATTCTTCTTCTTGTTCTTTAGCTTTGTTCTTATATTTGTTTTTATAATAGTTACCACACCCTATCTTTCTTTTCTAACAAGTTGTATCAGAGCTTAAGTTTGATTATTTAACATGGTTATTTCAAACCTTCCACTTCATTGTTCTAGCTTGACAAATGACAACTATTAAACTTGGTGTATTCGAGTAAAAGCTTGGCTAGGTTCCTAAAATGTATAGGAGATGGTTGAAAAAGGCTTTGAGGAGACTATAGATGGAGTGACGTTGACTTCAACCCAAATGGAGGTCGTGCAAAATGCACAGAGACAGGATTAACTAGCACTAACAATCATCTACTAATATTTGGATGACATCACTTTTGAGATAGTAGCTAACACAACCACCGTTAAGCAAGCATGAGAAGTTTTGAAAGAGTCAAACCAAGGAGTTGACAATGTGAGAAAGGTATATCTACAAAAACTACGTGGTGACTTTGAAAAGTTATATATGCTTGAATAAAAGAATATTTCAGAATAGAAGGAAACTAACGGTGTCGAGCATCCCACTACGACTAAGAGTTTGACATAGAAATAGTAGGCCCGAGGATCCAAGAAAGTGTAAATCAATCCTATAACATTCCATGAATGAAAGAATACAGTTGGAATGGTCGTATATTGCAAGAAACCAAGTCAGAAACAAAGTTTAAGTTGCAACAGAGTTTAAATTACAACAGAGTTATAATAGCAGTAAAATCAGTTTTCAACACAAATTTTAAGTGATTTAACCAACCTTAAGAACCAAATAAAGAATGAAGGAATTAAATAGCATAACTTCTAATTAGCCTAAAAATCCTAAAGAAATTTGGCAGCCAATGGAGAGAATAATAGAGAAGAACACGACTAAAACAAGAGCTCGACAACATTCTTTTCTTCTATGTTTTTGTCAATTTTCTAGTAGCTATGAACAAAACTTTGGCTTTCAGTTCAAGGGGAATAAACTCCATCTTCATTATTAAGTTGTGAGAAGTAACATTATCATTGTAAATTTTTTATATTCAAGTACTTATTTATCTTTATTTTAGAATTATGCTATTGATTTTTGTTCATGCTTATTGAATTGTTTTGAGATCATATACATGTTCTTATTTCAATTCGTAATTGTTGTCATGGACTAGAATAATAAGCCAAGGAGTTAACTTGATTGCTATAACTATCACTTGATTTTATTAGGGAGAAATAAGCTAAGTTAAATTTCTCAAGCTTTTGAAAGGTTGCTTAAAATAAAATTTACAGACTTTGCTCCTAAAACTACTGTCGAGTGAATTAAAATTGCTTTTCAACATTAAATTTGCTTGATGGTAAGAAATTGATTAGAAAGATTTATCTAATTAATTTACTCAAAATTTCCTTGATCCCTCGAGACATTAGATTTATTTTTTGAAATTGAAAGAATATTCATTTTACTTTGATGATCAATAGCTTTTTAGGAATAGATGTCTAGGCCTTTGAACTAAGTTAACAACATATCAATTTATTATTTTTATTTTTAGAATTTTGTTTCTTTAATTTTTTTATTCAAATCCCCCATTCTATTTTATTTCAATGTATTGTAGGAAGATTAAATAAAATTTCCCTTGGATTCGACTTGGTTTTCACAATCATACTATAAATTTATTTTATTTGTGATAGAAAAGTTAGAATTACATTTCAAAGGTTCCGACGACCGACTAGTTAGTCATGCCCAAATCAAGGTTTACAGCTTCAGTTATGAGTAAAATACTAAACAGTGTTGTATTATTATAACATGAAGTATTAAACATTATGTGCATGATGTGTGAAATGATAAGAAAATTGCTTTTTTTTTTTAATAAAAACAAGATTTTGAATTAAATAATGATGGGAAGTGTTAGTGGAACCATTGGTGATGGTTTGAATTTTATTAGTTCATGAGAGGTTACATGGACTGCATGTTAATCGGTTATGACTATATGACGTGAGACTTTAAGTAGGTGCTTGACACCTCAACACCTTACAATTACTTTTAAGATTTTATTAATTCTATAATTGTGAATCCTTTAAATGCATGTTCAAAATCATTATGTTGAAAGTATAAAAGAAAAGAATGAATAAAGTGAAAGAACCAAGAGGTGTGAATGGCCAAATTTGAGATGTGTCCTTATATGGATGGCCAGATTTTATTGGCATCCGTGTATGGATTGCCAAATCTATTGGCATCCTTAAGTGGATGATCAAATTTAGTTGGCATCATTGTGAGGATAACTGAGATTATGTGACAACTATATGGATAACAAGTTTTAAACAAGACATTGAGTTGTAGTGAAAGTTTTAAAGGTGACTAACATAGTTTAACGAATATTCTATGAGGCAGGGAGTAATGGTATTAATTGAGATTAAGCACAAGATTGTCTAATAGCAAAAAAAGTGTGGAAAATTAATTAACAAAGAAAAGCTCATGATAGGTTGTATGGATGATAAGGTAAGGGTTGGTGACAGAGAAATAAACACAAATGGGTACAGTGTATCCAATGGGAGAGGGTTAATTTACTTAGAAAACTTATATAAGGAGATTAAGGTGAGGCGTTAATGGAAGATAGGATAATTAAGACAACAAATGTGTCCTAAGGTAAAGTAATGAGTAGTGATGTTAATAATCAAACTAGAAGATGATGGATGAGTATAGGCCAATATATATGATAGGTGAATCACCATTGTTCTAAGGATTTATATATGGAATAAAAGCATTGTTTACATATACTATAAGTGGCAGCAGTAGTGAAAGTAAAATGGATTGAAAATTAGATGATAAAAAGTATATATATGTGATGTCAAGTTGAGTTATTGAGATGAACTAATTGTATCTTGTTTATAGACTATTAGGAGGCTCAGGTAGGGGTGTTCACGGTTCGGTTCGGTTTAGACTTAAAAAACCAATCGAACCGAATTACATTAATTTTGTGAAATATTAACCGAACCGGACCGAAAACCGGTTCAAACCGAATCGGTCCGGTCCGGTTAAATCCGGTTTTTTTAGCAAAAAAACAGGAAACCTAATCCCATCATCTAGACTCCCCCAAATCCCCTCCTCCTAGCTCTGAAAACTCGAACCCTGACCCGCCAACCCAAAACTCCACCTGGTCCTTTGGCTCTCTCATCCAAACCTTAGCAACCAAATCTGAATCCGTCATCAAAATCTACAAGAAAGACCCATGCAAGCCATCGGTGGTATTGGATCCTCCATGTGGAAAATCATTGTCCCATATGGCTAGAAAACAGAAACTATTTCAATCTTTCAGTGTAATTGATCAAATATGTGCCAAGTTTCCAGATATTTGAGATGAAGATGACTTTGAGCCTTTAAATGTCCATCGCCAATCTTGCAAACAGCAAACAGTAAAAGCAAAAGGAGAATGATACACAAAGGGCATTTGATCTCTTTTATGGCTGCCCCACTACTTTTTGTATGTATACAGTTGCTTATCTATGTCAAGAAGCGGGGAAAGGAAGATTAAGAATTAATAAAGAGGGGAAGGAGGCGGCTTTTTGTGAGAGGCAGGAAGGTGATGATAATTGTTAGGGTTAGCTAACTATTTATACCCCAAAATTTTCTATTTATTGTTTAATGGGTCTGGTTCGGTTTGAGTCGGTTTCTGGTTCAAAACCGAAACCGAACCGGACCTGTTAAAATTTATGGTTTTGAAAATCGGTTTAATCGGTTTTTTATTTCTATTCAGTTTTTTCAGTTAATTTTTCTTCGGTTTTCTCGGTTAATCGGTTATTTTGAACACCCCTAGGCTCAGGTTATGATGTAGAGTAGTAAAAATATAGTTGTTGTGGAAGTTCAAATGGTAGTATTTATAGGCCCTAATAACAATGTAGGGTGTGCAAATGTAGATTTACTAGGTTTAATATGGTTGTGATGAGGTTAATATGTGCAAGTAGTAGCTTGATATAAAAATTTCTTTTTTAGCTATAGGTAGTGATGATAAACATCGAGGCATTTTATATCTTTTGGGTCTGTAATTAAATAGATTATAAATTTATAACTTATGATCTAAATGCTTTTATCTTCTTGCACTTGTATAGCTAACTTAAGTTACTTAACTTGTTAATGTTTATGATTTTATTATGGTTCGAATATTGTTGCATTTATTCCATTTGCAATTGTTTTTAATGCTAAAAAGAGGTGTCATACTTAAAAAAAAAACATGAATTGTTGTTGAAATAATAATGAGATATGATTCAGGATGATTGGATTAAAGAGTTAGAAAGTTGTTATGGAAGTGCTTAGGTATTTGTAGATAACTTGGATATAGAGGAAACTCTACCAAACTTCAGTAGAAATTTTGACAGTGTTTATATGAATATTTAAGAATGTGTGAAAAACAATATTACTTATTTCTTGTGAGTTTCATGGCTCAAAAAGTTATAAAAATACAAAGTGTTATATTTTTTTGTGTCAAACAAGTATCATTGTCCCAGAAAGTAGGGTCGTTACCGATTAATTATAAGAGTCCTGCAAGCTTTTGATGCTTATCTTTACTTGTTGGCATATCACACATTGAACCACATAGTTTGCTATCTCCTTTTTTATATTAAGCCACCAATAAAATTCTTTCAAATGCTTGTACATTCTTGTGCTTCCTGGATGCACAACAAACTTAGATTCGTGAGCCTATTTTAAAATTTTCTTTTTTCAAGACATTATCACTAGGTAGATACATCCTTTTACCAATTGTTATCTTATGGCACAACTCAACCCGCATCAAATTTCTTCAATTCTATTAGTTCTCTTGTATCTTCTTTCTTGTGGATAAGAGCATCTGCAACAACAACAACATTAGTCTTTCACAAGTAATTTCGTCATAATTTAAATTAACTTTATTCATTGTCTCTGTTGTATTTTTAACTCCTCTGCAACATCAAATATCTCAAGCTTTTATAACTCATAACCAATACAAGTAATGTTTTCACACTTTCAAAACAAACACCACAGCTACCACCTCTACATCTTTCATGGGTTTTCAATTGTAACAATCACCTTTTCATGTTATATCAACACACAACTCAACCCCTTCTTCGAAGAATCATTATAAGCGTACAAGGCATTGCTTCCAGCCAATGCAGTTCAATATAAGCCATTACTTTTCTATCTCATCTGGTCGGTATGGTAAACGTCCTTTCTATTATAAAGCAAAATTAAAGATATAGATCCTTTCCATTTCCACGGCAAAACATTCAACCTTGTTGCAACCAAAACTCACCACAAAAATTTATAGGTTAATCTATTGCAACATCAATCCCACTCACCGACCCTTAAATCTCCTAATTAAATCCTCACCAATCCCCTCCTGTCCAGTCTCCACTAGTCTCCATCTCAATTATGCCACCATCACATATCCAAGTGGGACTTTTTTACAGTATATACAGTGAGGAATCTCGTTTGCAACCAAACAATCTAATCCATTTAATGAATCTCCCTATTAAACCTCTAGTGCCGAACAAAGCTGTCCATCACAGAGTGACACTGAGTTGAGTTGCATTTCCAAAATTGCAAGAGAAAACGGAAGTGACCATACCAGATTTTCTCATACCAGAACTGTCCCTGGCCCCACATGAGCATCAACATCCTATAATATTCTGAGAATGAGAGATCAAACATTCTTGCCCAGGTGATGATGGTCGGCTGAGTAGCTACAGTGTGTTTTGGTCCCATATAGGTAAGAAATAAAGCAGTATTTGGGTAGCCTGCAACACACTTCCTGACTTATCCATTTCTCTAATCTTTTCTGGAATACTTCTTTATGTTCCACTTGTCTCTTCCTCTCTCTTATGCAAGCTTATTCAAAATCTATATTTCTTTCTCATATTTAAATATCTTCTTCTTTGTATATAAATCTCGATCTCTTGGTTTGTTACCTCACAGGAGGACCCCGACAGTATTTGAACAAAACCTTTAGTTTTACTTTTACCTTCCAGAAATGGCTACAAGTTCTGCGGAAGAGAAACGAGAGCATTCGGACTTCAGTGCTCAAGAGGAAGAAGATGAGGAAGAAGAAGCATTATCACTGTGTGATTTACCAGTCAATAGGATGAAAGAAGAGAACAATCAATCAAGTAGACATCAAGAAGCTCATCAAGGAACTGAAACAAATCAAGAAGATTTCGACTTCGGTCCCTGGGGTGGTGGTGGCTATCTTTCTAAGAAATCAGATATGTGTGCAGCTGATGATATATTCTTTCAAGGCCAAATTCTCCCTCTTCGTCTCTCATTTAGCTCAGAAAGTGGTGGTAACAAGTTCGAGAGCGATAGCAGCTTGAACCCAAGCCATTGCCTATCAAGGTCAGCCTCCACGGACCACAATTCAACTGGTGTTTTCACCACTTTCAGTGGCATGAGCAGCAGCAGCAGAAGTCATTACTCATCAAGCAGCAGCAACACAAGCTCTGCTATTGCCAGCACAAGAATGATAAAACCAAAAATTCAAAACCAGTTTCTAACCCATCGAAGTCCAAAGCCTCAAATTAGACTTTCCAGTACCTCACTGGGAAATGCAGCCTGTAACAGACCGAGAAATTCTTCATTTTGGGACTTTTTTAGACTGGGTTTGATCCGTACACCAGAGATTGAATTACAAGATCTTAAGGTCCGTAATTCTGTTAGTAGAAACAGTAGCTCTAGTAGCAGCAAAAGCAATTCAAGCATCAAGAAATGTGGAAAAATTAATGTTAGCAGTGACAGCAGTAAAAGCGGGTGCAAAATCAAGAATATGAGTAGACATAATAGCAATGATTGTGGGAAGAACATGGAGAAACGGAGGAAACAGAGTTTGTTGCAAAAAAGGGAAGGGTTATTAAGTGGTTGTAGCTGTTCAGTTAGTGCAGTGAAACCATTTCCCTTGAAAAGCAGTAACGACAGGAGTCGCGGCGCAGGAAATGACATTAATGATAAAAGTGAAAGAGGGTCCATAGAGGAGAAGCTGCAAGAGTTGAAGATGAAGAGAAGAATTGTGAAAAAGCAGCAGATGCAGCAGCAGGGAAAGCAAGCTATGTCACGTCATCGAACGTTTGAGTGGATAAAGGAGCTTCCACATGCAACCTCTCTTGATCATCAAAAGGAAGCTATCTAATATATATATATATTTTTTTTAAAATCCCTCTCGCATGCCTGTATTCTTTTTATCATTGCCTTTGTTTCAGCCTTTTGTTTTTAGGATTCACTTTTTCTTTAATTTGAATTGTGCTCATAAATTTGTTTTTCAAGTGAACGGGCACTGCAATCTAGAACTGCAACTCTACAAGTCTTGTTTTCATGGAGAGATTCAGTTCGTTAAAACCTAGGCTCACCTAAAATTCTAACAACTTTTTAGTTGTTTTCTATCTAATAATAATAATAATAATAATGACTCGGGTTTTTCTTTTTCCCAAGGAAGAAAGTCTTGGTATTTTAGTATATATTATTTTTAATAGAATTAAAATTAATTTTGAATATTATAAAATAATGTGTTAATGTTTTATATGTAATTTAAAATATCATGATTTTTTAATTAAAAAATGTAAACATTGTTTACACTGCGGATAGAATTTTAAATCGTTTTCCAACATGAAAAACTAATTATTATGTTATGAATTTATATTCATGTATCGTTTTTTTAATTGAGAAATAACAAAATATTGTTTATGCTTTATAAATATAAATTAAAAAATATATGAACTGATAAATATAAAAAATTATTAACACTAATTAAATATGAAAATGTAAAAGATAATATTCATATTAAAAATAAAAGATAGAGGCATATATAAATCTTTTATACATATTATCATTTTTTTTTCTAACATTTTCATTAATTTTATCTTATGAATAAATGTTGTTGCCAATAACAAATTATTTTTTTACATACAAAATTTATAAAAATATAGCTAATTCATATAAAATTTAAGAGAGAAAAAATTTGCTTCAAATAAAACTAATCTCTTTGAAGTATCATATAACTAAAACAAATTGTAAAAAAATCAATATCTAAATAGAAACAATTATTAAAAGGGGTAAAGATTAATAATAATCATGCATTGATAAACAATGCCCACATGTGTGGCCTTAATGAAAACCCAAGTATGTTAGGGCCTAGCAGCCTAGGCTTGTGCTTGATTTTTTCTTTATTAATAGTTGATAAAGCGTTGTTTGGTCTTGGTCGAGGCTAGGCCCAAACAATTAGAAAATTAAAAAAAAACTCAAGTTTAAATGGCTATATTTTTAAAAACAAATGCACCTTCAACTATAAAATATTTTGTTTTAAAGAAGTAGTTTTCATTCTATATATAAGAAAATGATTTAGAAATATAAAAAAATAAAGGGGAAGGGAAAATCACTATACACATAGACTCAAATTACTATTCATTGTGACAATGTATTTACCATTGTTTCCTTCCTAAGAAAATGAAATATCTTGGTGTTGGGGGTATTTTGTTCTTTTTACACAACCCATTAGTCATTAAATAACTTAATTACTCTTAAAGTCAAAAATTTTGAAAATGATAGACAAGGGATTTTTCTCTTTTCCCTTTTAAAAGATAGTAAAATAGCAACTTTACCCTTTAAATTAGAAAAATTAAAACATGTATTCGGGAGCCTTTTGATATTTTAAAAATGTTTTTTTTTTATTACTAGTTTCATTGAGGGCAATTACATAGATTAAATATTATTTAAATTAAAAAAGTTATTGTCTTGTAGGAGGCACCCATGCATTTTGGACGATGCATGCGACACCTTCTGACATGCAAAAATTCTCTTTTACCATGTTGTTGGAAGCACTATGGTATCCTTCTCGTGTTGGTGTGGCACGTGCTGGTAGTGGTTGGGTGGTTGTTACTAGCAAGACTTTCTTTATTTTTCTTCTTTTCTTTCTACTTTTAAAAAAATTATAAATTGGTCTTTTGTGTTGTTGGTATTTCAACTTCTAAAATTATAGCTTGGTCCTCAAAAAAGTTGTCATCTTGTGAAAGGCACCCCACGCATTATGGGCGACGCATGCGACACCCTCTAATATACAAAAATTCATTTCTACCATGTTTTTGGAATCATCATTGTATCTTTATTTTCTTGGTGTGGCTCGTGTCAGTAGTGGTTGGGTGGTTTGTTGCTGATGAGGCTTTCTTTAGTTTTCTTCTTTTCTCTCTACTTCTCAAAAAAATACAGTTTGGTTCTCTTTATTGTTAGTATTTTAACTTCTAAAATTACATCTTGGTCTTCAAAAAAGTTGTTGTCTTGTTAGAGGCACCCACGCACTATGGGTGATGCACACCTTCTAACATACAAAAATTCCCTTCTACTATGTTGTTGGAAGCATCGTCATATCTTTCGCTTGTTGGTGTGGCACGTGTCAGTAGTAGTTATGTGGTTTGTTGTTGGTGAGACTTTCTTTATTTTTTTCTTCTTTTCTCTCTATTTCTCACAAACTTATAGCTTGATCTGCTTTGTTGTTGGTATTTGAACTTCAATTCTTATTCTTTTGAGTTCTAATTTTTTTCTTGGTCCATATGTAGAAGTTTTTTTTTTTTTTTAATTTCATCATTCAATCCTAATTTTTTTAATTTGGTCTTTGTGCTTTTGATTTCTAATTTTTTTCTCTTGGCCTTTTGGTAAAGGTTTTACTAGTTTTTAATTTCTTATTGGTTTTTAATTTCAATCTTCAATCTAAATTTATAGTATATTATTTATTTTCCAATTTGATCTTTATTTTTTATATATTTTTGTTAAAGTTATTTTTCTTTTCAATTTCACTCTACAATAAAAAAAATTGTTGATGCCTTCAAATTTTTTTTATATTGATTTTTATCTTTATTCTTTTAATTGCTATTTTCTTTTGGATTCTTTTGTGTAATTTATTTTTTCTCAATTTCATACTTTAGTGTTTAATTTATTAGAGATTAGGCTTCATGGTTTTTCCTTATATGGTGTTTTAGGTTTAATAAGTGAGGTCATGAGTTTAAAAAGTTAACGAGGATTGATATTTTGTTTGTGGCTTATGTTCCTTTCTAATTTCATCGTTCAATAATATTTTTATTCAAAAAATTAGCTTCTTTGTTTTCTTTAATTTTTTTTATAAGTTTATTCTGATCTCATAAATAAAATGCAGATTTGACAGGTTAACTCGGGCCGACTCGATCCTTATTGTTTTGGTTACATATTTATCATGCTATTTCAGGTTTCAAGCTTTTTTTTTCTTTTTTTATCAAATGTTATTGCTTTATATTTAATTGACTGAAAATTGAACTAAATCGATTTGTGCTCTTGAAAAAAAAAAATCTCAAGTTATCGTGATCCCTTTTGCTTTCATCTATTTACTATTATTTTCTATTTTGTTTTTATTATTTTATTAAAATAAAATTATCTTATTTAATTAGTAAACATTTTAACTCAAATCATATTTTTTTTTAAAAAAAAAGAGCATGCTGGCGGCATTTAAAAATTAATTTTTATAAAATAAATAAAATACATTCACGGCGTAACACAGGCCAATCTAATGCAAACTATATATATTGAAGGGAGGAAACGACGAAAAAAGAAGAGAGAGAAGGCAGTGTTGGCCCGGGAATATGCCATGATTAAGGCGCGACATTTGGAGCTTTACGTGTGTGGGGCGTGACTGTGAAAATGGCAATTCGTGACCTGCACGACAAACAAGAAAAGTTAAAGGCAAATAATTTGGCGGATTATATAGAAAAAAGTAATCTCTATTTATTTTTTTGATTTAGAAGGGAATAATGCAATGTTTTTTCTGTCTCATGTGTACTGTTTCAGAAGTTGCTAATTAGGAATCCAATGATTATTTTCTTATACCGTTCGTCTTTTAAAAGAAGAAGATGAGCATTTGATGGACCCATTTCAATATTATTATTTTTTTCACACAATCCAATGGTTTTTTCCCCTCTATGAAAGCACTGGATAACACTAACATATATCATTTTCTCCTCCAATTAATTATAGGCTCCATAACAAATGATGCAAACCATGAGACACTAGTTTTTCTTCTCCGTGAAGTAAACAGAGGGATTGGGTGTATAGATACACCTAAGTCCATCATTTTTTCTCTCAATAATTTTTAGTGTTTAGCTCTCTCAATCCTTTTCTCTCTCTTCTTTATTGACAATTTAAGGAAGAAGAGGCTAACTTTTTCTAATTGTTAAGTTCAAAATGATTATTTTACTCTTAATAAATGTCTAATTAATTGTCAATATTTTTGCATAGTTTTCCCAAACTTGGATTATTATGAAAATTTACCCTACTGTAAATTAATATGTTACAAGACTTCTTACAAAATGTTAGTCTGGTCCAACAATTGAATAAAAAATTATACTTGAAAGTATAAAACTAGTTCAAAAATTTAAATTTCTTGTTTCATCATTCTATATATATCATATTATTTATTCCACTAAATCATTAGATTCATTCTTTTTCACCCTTAGATTCATTTCTGACTTTTTACTGTTTGATTTTTAACCAGTATTCCACCATTAATTTTTAATATCCATTTATGCTAATTAGAAATCGCAATATTGCTTTAACACTATAAAAAATTTAACTAGGGTTTACAAAGCAGATGTAGATTATTTAACTACCTCAAAATTGCAAAAAGAATCCCAGTTTCTAATGTTTCAGTTTCTAATGTTTCAGTTGTTACCGGAGAAAAAGAAAAGAAAGAGTTCCTTGGATTCACCATTGCATCTCTCATTATCTACTGCGAGAAATAAGACTACTCTTTGTTTTAACAGATCTCGCCAACTGCAAATCAAAATCCAGTTCCGTGCTCAATAGTCACTGCCCTCTTTCTTTCCCGCAGCTTTAGCTTTCCCTTACGTTTTTTTATGCATAACAATCCCACGAAAGAAAGACCTAACACCATAACTATTAAACTAAGAATAGTAAATTGATCTAGAACATGGCGGACCTAAAAGTTAACTTGAAATAAACCACACATGAGCTAATCAGAATTTAATTTAATTTTTTTTAAAAGTAAAACATCACTATTTTAAATCATATTAAATCATCCCTCAAACATAGTTTTCAGACCTAGTCTGATAGGCATAGGCAGCTCGATTTAAGATCCGAGTCAATTTTATTTAATTGAAACAAAAATTAACAGGTTGCAATCTGATTTTTAACTGGATCCACCCACCGGGTTTTTTTTATTTTTTTTTTTAACCCGAATCAATTCTAGCTTCAAATCGACTAGATTCAATATCGATCTGCCAGCACGGTTTTCAAAAGCATGCCTTGAAGGCATTAACTTTGTATTATCACAAGAAACGAAGGGTGTTGAATAAAGTAAAAGCGGAAAAAAGAAAGAGAAAATCAGAGAATCACCATACCTATAATAATCGAAAAAAGATAAAGGCAGTGAATAGAAAACTACAAGATACAAAGCAAATGTTGTCACCCCCCGAAACCAAACCGCAAGCCGGGGAGTACCAAAAATAATTTAACCAAAAAATGTGAAATTAAAAATATATCAGATGTGATGAGCCCGAAATAATCAAGGGAACATGGGGGACAAAAGATTAAAATAATAATATTACAGAAGTAATATGAAGAAAGCATCTTCTCCCTCTCTCTCTCTCTCTAGAAGATCAAAGCAAGCAGACCCCATCCCAATGCCAAACCTCCTACCATCTTCTGCAAGCATCTTATTGTTTCCGCTCCACTCTGTTATATTCAATAATTGAGTAAATGTCTCGCTTCAATCATGATATATAAAGATCTAAATTGAATGGAGGTTCAATTTAAAAAAAGAAAAGATTTTGGGTCTTCTGAAATATAATCAAGAGTTGCCGGCCGGTGAGCCACTCGTGCCAACGTTTGACAAGAAGCCCAGTAGCCGGCTCAATTTTAGGAAAACATAAACGAGTTCTTATTACTAGCATTATCGTTCTCTTTTTCCCATAACAAAGATCTTTCCATTTTAATTGAATTAGGGTTGGTTTTATAGCTCTAATTTAAAATCTTCGGAGCCCATTCTTTAAAGTTATAAAACTAAACATTATTCATTTTCAAATTAAAAAATTGCTAAATCATTGGGCAAATATTTTCAAATGTGTTTTTTAAGAATGTTTTTTATTAAAAATATATTAAAATATTAATTTTTCAAAAAATATTAATATCATAAATAAACAAATAAAAAATATCGATTTTAATACTTTTTTTAAAAAAACAAAACAGGTTGAGCTGCAATAAATTTACCTAGCACAGGACAATTATATATTAATTTCAATACCATTTTTTTTTAAAAAAAAACTTAAATTAGATCTAACTTGCTGTGTTTTTATGATTTTAGTTCTAGATCTATGCCTAACATTTCCCTATCAAACATGTTAAATAAGATTGCTCATAAATAAAGATGAAATGATGACTTACGTTGTCAGAGAGAGCAGGAACAGGAGAGACGGATTCAGCACTAGGTCCAGGGGCCTCCGTTGGTGGTGCTGGTGGGCTCAACAATGCCGGACCAGGAGCTGGTGCTAGGTGCTTCTTTGGCTTCTTTTTACTATGAGAAGGAGCAGGGACCTCTGCGGTCGGTGGAGCAACTGGAGTGCTTGCCGGTGGAGCACTAGTTGGGGAAGCAACAGGCGCGGGAGAAGGAGGAGATTTTGCTGGTGGAGAGCTAACAGGAACTGGAGTCGGTGGGGAGCTAACTGGAGTCACGGATGGAGGTGGTGTGGCCAATGGAGCCGCAACTGGACCTGAAACCGTCTGTTTCGGTGGAGAAGCTGCTGGTGTTGCCGCAGGTGGTGATGATACGGGAGCTGGTGTTGTAGGTTTTGTTGGTGCTGCTACTGGCACGGCAGAAGTTGTTGGAGTCGCGGGAGTAGATGTCGGTGTTGCAGCCGGTGCTTGACCACCGACACCGGCGATAATAATGCACATCAGTGCCAATCCAAGCATGCCATTCCGATCCATTTTTTAAGAGAGAAGAGAGGTGGAGGATGCGAGAATCGAGAATGAGAACGTGGTGATGTAGGCTGGCAGCAATAGAAGTTCTTTATATATAGGGCCCAGTAGTATAACGCAACGGTCATGATTTGTTAGATCTAGATCGTTTATTAATAAAAAGGGCCCACTTTAGTAGCCGTTTCATAAACATATTAAATAAGGCAAATTATTAATCAAGTTTCTGTTTAAATCCCCATATGTAGAAAATTATAATCGCACCCTTATTTGTGCCACAACTCAAATCCAAGGCTTTCATCTATACACACCTATTGATTTCTACCATTGAACTTGCATATTCATAATTACATAATACTCATGTTTTTCTGTTTTATATAATGAATGGTGAAGAGGAAAAAGTGCAACTATATGTAAAAGGACTATAATACCCTTACTAGAAGGCAAAGGAAAAAACTTGAGAAACAAATAAGAAAATGGAGTGACTGTTATAAAAAGTAATAATACAACACATACATTCAATATCAATATTAATATACACGAACATTTTCTAATACATTATTGACTTGAGAATTTGAGGGCTTATCAAGTTTTTGGCTCAGTTAAGCCTTTTATTTCATAAATCTATAAGTTATATATGGATATGAAGGATCGAAGATGACAACATCTGATAGCGTCTGTGAGAATCTTGTAACAAAAAGCTATGGCTCACAATACCAAAATTTACCAAACAGTAGGACTTGATCATGACCAGAATGTGAATAGGGAGGAAATTATAGAGGATGAAAGGCTGAAAGTGTCAAATAATCATGAATCAAAACAAGACCCATCATATAAAAAAGAACAAGAGTAGACTAAGGTTGGTATAAAATACAAAACATAATTGCATAAGTAGTACAAAAGGCTTTATTTCAGACGAAGCAAGCTCAATCAATGTATAAAATAAAAGAGGTTGATAGAGAAGAAAGTATAGCAACAAAAAAAGAGGAAAGAGTTATAAGAAAGGGTAAGATGGAGATAAAAAAAAAAGTAAAAACAAAGGGTTAAAGAAAGTAGTGAAAGCTTTAATGAGAAAGATGCACTAATAAAGATATAAGAGAACAAAGAAAGCCTTAAAGTGTAGATTGAACGAGGGCAAGTAGAAAGGAATCTCCATTTATAAGCTATAATACTTAAAGCTTTTTTATACATGAGGATCCCTATACTAAAATCATACAACATGTTAATAGACCCAAATGATTATATTAGTTGTTATGGATCAATGATGACTTTGTACTAAATTATAGATCCAATGTTATATTATGCATTTTCATTAACATTGAAGGGTGCAACAATGACCCAGTTCTCTAACCTACCATCGTAGTACATTGCTAGTTTTCAAGACACCTATAATCTATTTATAGGGCATTTCATCACAAGTAAAAGGTCAAGTAAAATAGTGATGGCTATAAGGTAGAGAATGGGAGAGACTTTGATGGAGTTCATGATAAGATTAGATGTAAAAACAATAGAAATAACATATTTAATTGTAGCAACTATGGTGTCAATCAACAATGAAGAATTCAATAAGGCATTGGGATTGGAGGAACTAGAAACTATGCAAGACCTTAAAAATAAGGTTAAACGATACATACATCTTATGAAAGTCATGTAAGAGATATACATTTTAAGGAAGTCATGTAAGAGACTAAGTGTTGGTCAGGGAAAGAAAATAATTTTTTAAGAATTCGAGAAGAATAAGTGGAAGAAAGGAAAGGTATAGTAGAGCCATCATGGAAGAAGGATAATTGGAGTGCTCAAACAGGTGATAAGGTGAGAACTTACATTCGTTATTAGATCCCTTTAATTATTAGCTAGAAAGAAGCATAATTGAAAAGAAGGAAGACCACACATATGAACATCCTTAATATATAATAAAATGGTAGGGTGGAAAGGCCAATACCAGTAGAAGGAATAATGATGTTTTTGCTTGATGGCCTAAATATATATTAGGGGTATAAAAAATGGTGATCACTTATAAGTTTAGCATACGGAATGGGTGTTTACCAATAAAAAAAAACTTTTGTTTACTATAAAAAGAAGATATATAATTTTAAAATATATAGAGAAATTGTTAGAGGTCAATTTCATAAAGGATGTTGAATAACTCGAGTGGTTAGCCATATGGTAATGGTTAAGAAAACAAATAAAACATGGAGGATGTGTATAGATTTCACAAATTTAAGCAATGCATGTCTTAAAGATTGCTTCTTATTACATTAATCCATCAATTAGTTGATGGCACAACAAGACATGAATTTTTGAGTTGTTAGATGTATTCTCAAGGCGACACTAGATAAATATGGATAAAAAAATATCAAGAATGTCTTTAATTACAGACAATGGCACATATTTTTATATGATAGTCATTTGGGATAAAAATATTGATGTAACCTATTAGAGTTTGTAAATATAGTATTTAGGTAGTAGTTAATGAGGAATTTAGAAATGAATATTGGATAATATACTAGTTAAAAGCGAATTGGTGAATTGGTGAATAAACATGTAAAAGATTTAGAAGAGGTGTTTAAAGTAATAAGAAAGTTTGGAATGAGATCAAATTCAAATAAATATGTATTTAGAATATAATCATAAAAAGTTTTAGGGTTTATGGTCAAAGTGTACATCAAAATGGTAAAAAAGTGTGACACTTACCAGAAGTTTGAAGAATTGGACCATAATTCGACATGGAACCTATAAAGCATAACAACATCTTGTTTATTCGTATAATAAGAAATTAATTTTTTGGGCCCTTCCTTTAAACTTTTAGAAATGGAGTTTATTATGATAGTAATATATTACTTTACTAAATTGATGAAAGCTTAATCAATGGCCTAGATAACTGAGAGAAAACAAGAAGAATTTCAGGTGAAAAAACATAATTTGTAAGTTTAGGTTCTTCTCCATAATTATAATAGATAATGGTAAACCATTGTTGATTAAGTAGTTTTATTGACAACTTAATATTGATAAAATAACATCAATCACACATCCATAAAAAAATAAATATGTGGAGGCAATGACCAAAGCTAGAGATTGAGCTAGAAAACATTAGGCATATAACATTCTAAAAGTGTTATTGGCTAATTGAATAACACAACTAAAAGTACATTGTAGGCCTAACATATAGAACAAAGGCTTTAATTCTTATCAATTTATGGTTACCAGACCTAGAGTTATCCGATATGACATATAGTTAAATGAACAATTACTGGTATTAGTTTGGATGTGGTTAAAGAAAAGTGGAAAGAAACAATAGTGAGAATAACATCCATTTAGAAAAGAGTTTGATATGAACCAAATCAGATCTAAATTTGACCTTAAAATGTCTGCTGATTAATTTTTCAAAATCATGCATATCTCTTAAATTGTACATCGAATCAAGTTGCAATTTTACAGAGAGATACTAAATGCATGGAACTATATAATTTTTTAGATCAAATGAAGTTCGGAAACATATTATTTCAAAGGATAGAAATCACTACATAAATGTTGTCAAATCTTCCAAACTAGACCTTCATATAATGTTTGAGTCATATCTGGAGCTACAAGTGGAATTTTGATGCTATTAAAATTGGTATGGAAACTAGACATCTCAAGATTTCCAACCCTGTATGGTAGTCCCAATTATTCATCTAGATAAGAGAGAACGTCTTATTTAGAGTCGGAACTGAAATATGCCAAGAATGTGCAAAAATTGGAGATTCAGGCTACATAAAGAAATTTTAGCATGAAGATTTTTTTTTTATTATCCTATATTTTTTTAATAATTATTTTTAATTTGGGCTTGTTATGACCCATTAGATATTGTTTAGGGGTTTATTTTATTATTGGACTTATATTAGTTGATTACTAGTTTAAACCAATTAGCTTGCAACCCAAAATGGATTAATTAAGGTTAGTTAGAAGAGATTATATTATGTTTATTTGAGCTGAAAATTTTGGCAGCAAGTTAAAGAATAAAAGTGAGTTTTTTTTTTGTGGCAAAATAACCTTTTTTTGCAGGGATAAATATCGTAAACTGACTTATCAAATATTAACTGGCTTAATGGTTACATTAATTTACTTAAGGTTATCTTTGAGTCCAAGTCTTTTTTTCAATACCTTTGGTTCTTAGATACACAGTTACTGTTGGGTTATGGTTTTATCAAACCTGATTATTGACTTTTTAAGTTGTTATCTATTTCATTGGGGGTTGCTTAACCATGTGATCAATAAATCCGCATCAGAGTTTCTTAATTCTATAATATGAAGGCGAGCCCCTTGTGTTTAAATTGAGTGACTACCTAATAAACCTATGATATGATTAGAAAGGTTTATTTAAAGTCATTAAATAAGTGAAACAAGGATTTACAAGTTTGTTGTATGGAGAGGCAAGGAGTTAGCTGAACCTTGGAATTATCAAAACTTTAGAAAGTGTTATTAGTAGTATAACATGATGGAAGTACTTTTCCTTTTATTATTGAAATATAAAGTAGAAGTAATCTTATAATATAACTCAGTCTTCATCGAATGGTTGGCTAAAAAAAACAAAAAAAAAACAAAAAATCTGTTGTAACCACATGAAATATATTATCAATGTGAAAAATGATTTGGTCCTCACTAAAAAAATAACAAGTGTCCATCTATGCCTCAATATGATTGACTCCAATCTAAACATGTTTTAATCTTTGTTGAATCATCAATAAAAATTGATGGTTCTCACCATCATCTTAATATCCATGAATATTAATCGTATAATAAGTTTGATCCTTACTAAACCATTAATGAAAATGGATGGTCTTCACTATTGTCTTTATATCTAAGCGTATTAATATCATAAAGAGTTTGATCCTCACTAAATCATCAATAATAAATAGATGATTTTTACCATCATCCTAATGTTAATGAAAAATAATCTCATTAGAAGCTTAGTCCCAACCGATTAAGTAAGTGAACAATCTTCATTGTTATTCTAATATCAAAGAAATTAAATAAAAAAATTAAATGATATATAAAACAAATAATCATTATCCATAAATAAGGCTATAGTTTTCATAAGAGTTCAATATAAGACATATATAAACTTCTATATAAACATGAGGGAAAATAAAAATGAAAGCATAAATTGCCTGAAGGATAATGAAAATGAAAATATAATAAAGACAATATGTATATAACAAAACATCAAATGAAAATTAAGATTATATATATAGCTCTACTTATTTGAATGCTCAACCGAATGATTAATTTCAGCAATGTCATCATTCTCTTTGTTAAGTTGAATTCCCTTGATAGTATGAAAAATGTTATTAGTCTAATCAGGAGAAACATTAATCAACTCCATAAATATACTGGGAGGTAACCTTTTGAAATGATGGAGAAGTCTTGATTATAGTATTTCAATTGGTAGAGATCAAAAATCTTCCAAACAACCAATCACAAACCCTATGAAGAAAACTTGACTAGCTCTATTTTAAAGTCAATGGATTTCTCGTAATGTTTGATGCATATATGTTCAACAACATAGAGTAGATAGTCTTATAAGCCCTATGCAGATAATAAAAGGCAGGAAATTATCGAGCGCTAGTTTAATAAAAATGGTGAATGATGAAAAGATTGCAAGGGTAATTAAGATGATAGAAAAACATTAAAAAATAAATGAAGCTAAAAATTAGGAGCAAATTAGGCTAGCGTAAGGTGTTAAGTATTGACGAACTCAATGAAAAGAGGCTAAAGAGGAAGATGAAGTCCTACCTTAAATGTCTCCTCGTATAAAGCAATTACCCTATCCTTCGATTCATCAAAGAGAAAAAAATAAAAACTTATGGCACTCAATAATTAATTGGAAGGAATTGAAAAATAGTTTAAAAACTTTTATTAAAATACAATTTATTTAATAAGCAAATTACAAATGAAATGAGAAACCGAACGATACATAGATATCATAGGGGATTTAATGAGAGAAGAACTAATAATTGTATTGTAAACCCCCGTATAAACATAGGATTGAGATTTCAATGAGTAATGGAACCTTGAGATAAAAAGAACTAAATAAATTGTAGAAATAATAATAAATGTGACGTGTATGAAGAAGATGATATCTGTAAATAAATATATAGGTATTATTGAAGTTAAGATGAGGGCTATGAATTTTAGATTAAAATTCCTAACTTTAGCACACCTGATAACGAGTTTCGATTGATAACAAAATAACAATAAAAAAATAAACCGATAACGTTACCATAAAATGATAATAAGTTTGTAAATAAAATAAATGTATTTTGGAATGATAAAATGGTCACAAGGACTTAGTGAAATAATTGATATAATTTAAGTAATGATTGAACAATAAATTTAGATTTTGACATAAAAATCACCTATTGACAAGTTTTAAGCTATCACGATTAACTTTCAATCTGACCATTAAATCGGGCTGAAATTTTACAAAGGGTCTCTTGACATATTATTATACTTGGTTTAAAACTTTAAGTCAATTAGAGTTTGGTAAAGACTAATGATTTAAGCAGAAAACTGTGTAGTCTACAGGAAACTAATCTAAGACATAAATGAGTGGCAAACTTATAAATAATTGAATAGTGCCCCTCCTTTTCCTACTAAAAATCCGACTAGCTATGGTAAATGGAGGGAAAAAAAAAAGAATGAGTTTGAGAGGGTGAAAATATTAAAGAGAATTTCAAGAAATTAAAGGGTTTTAGATGATTTAAAACATATAAATATTGAAAGGAACAAAGAAATTTGAGAGAAAAAAAAATGAAAGATTAAAGAGTTAGAATAGAAAATTTAGAGAGAGGAAGCTTGAGTTCAGAAAAAAGGAATAAGAAATGGAGGAAATGGATGGAGAAATTCATTTAATCTTGTCATAGGAACTATGGGTAAGTGATTTTTATGCTTGATTTCTCTTGTTTTAATGTGTAGTTGAAAGAACTAAAAGGTTGGTGTGTTATGTGATTTGAGCTAGGGTTTATAAAGTTGAAAGATGGGTGTTTTGTTGGTTTAAATGTGATAATTGATTATAAATGATGTTATTGATGCTTGAGAATGTGTTAGAGACCAATAAAACTTCATAGGGATTAGATGTCATGATTGGGCTAAAACTTTTAGTAAAGGAAAGATATAAATTTCTTGTTATTGTTAGTTGAATTATGTTGAAATCATTTTGTATGGTCAAGTATAATGTTATTAATGTATGGAAACAAAAAAGGAAAATAAAAGAATCCAAAAAGCTATAATCTTAGACCTGGCCGAAACTTAGTAGTAAGGGGAGAGGAAAATTGATTTGAAATTCTTGTTTCAAATGACTTTGGAATAAATACTTGAATGCCAAAAACATGTGTTTTAAGAATGGATTAGGTGAAAATTTCATGAAAAATAGAAAAAAAAAAAAAACTTTGATTCTCTTATTGGGATGGTTCAACTCAATAGGCCCTTTAAAAATGAGGATAGATTGACTTAAACTATATATCTAATTGTCATTAAAATATATTTTTAAACTTAGTTGTGTTGAGTTAAGTTTATTCATGGAAGAAATTTTAGGAAAAATCCATGACTTGTTTTAAATGTAGTTTGATTATAAATGTTTTGACTATCCAACTTCTACATGAAAATGATTTAATTTGGAGTTGGTTTCTTTATAAGAGTTACAAATATGAATGTTAGCTTTTAAATGAAATTATTCTTAATTAAAACTAAATTATATAACTTAAAATATCAGATAAAAACTGAGTAAAGGTTTAAACTGACATAACTCTAGAGAGATTTCAAATGCTAATGTGATTGTTGATTTTGAGCTTTTAAAAGATAGAACTTGGAATTAGTTTCTTTACAAAAGTTATAGATACATATGATAAATTTCAAATGAAACTATTCTTGATTAATTTTGAGTTATATAATTCCAGATATGAGCTAAAGACTGAGGAAAGGTCTAGACCGACATAGTATTGGACAAATTTCTTATCTTGTTATAATGAGTGATTTTAAATGTGTAGATGGAAAATATAGGCGTTGCTTCCTTCATAAAAGTCATGTCTCTATGTCTTATCTTTCGATAGAGATTAACCATGCTCAAAATTGATTTCTACAACTTTAGTTACGATTAAAACATAGAATAGTGTTTGGGGTTGGGTGGACTAAAATAGCTAGGAATAATCAATTTCTAATATTTGCTTATAATTGATGTTGATTGAGGGTTATAACATTTGAATTGATAAGAGTAAGTATGAACAACAACAAAAATATATATGTGTACAAAATTTTAAGGATTTTCCTTGCTAAGGTTTGAAAATAATACTTGGATGAGAAGTGAATTGAAACAGTGGTGCTAGTTGCATTATTAATTATAATTGTATCTTTGGTGGTACAAGAAAGGCTATGGGAATAGAAAGACGGCAGGAAACAACAATATGCACACAAGCTCAAAGTAGGTGCACTACATTATTTTCTGCTCATAGAATTTCTTAAGTTTTTAGAATTGAAAATTCTTTAAATGTGCATGTATTTATATGAATGTAAATATTAAAAAACAATTGATTGACTAGCTACCCTGAGTGGAGCTAGTGATGTCAATACGATTGACTGTCAAGTTATAAATAGGTTATTTGGAGTGAAAGCTGATAGTTGCTATATGGAAACAAGTTTTGCTTTTATGTATAAAGTGTTGATTTTTATTAATAAATTAAACTTGATATATGTATATAATGGATATGTAATTGTCAAAATGTAAAAGAGATGAAAAGATTAAATTAACTAGTTGCCCTTAATGGAGCTAGTGACATTATTGAGACTAATGACCAAGATGTTTGATTGACTAGCTACCCTTAGTGGAGCTAGTGGCATTAGTGAGACTAATGACTAGTATATTTGATTGGCTAGCTGCTCTAAATAGAGTTAGTGGTATTAGTGAGACTGGTGACCGAGATGTTTGATTGATTAGATGTCTTGGGTGGAGCTAGTAGCATCGGCGAGACTGGTGATCATGAAATTTGATTGACTAGCTACCTTAAGTGGAGCTAGTGGCATTAATGAGACTAATGACTAGGATATTTAATTGACTAGTTGTCTTGAACGGAGCTACTAACATTAGTGAGACTGATGACCATGATATTTAATTGACAAGTTGTTTGAAAGAAGCTAATGGCATCAGCGAGACTGATGACCGGGATGTTTGATTGACTAGTTGCCCTAAGTAGACCTACTGGTATCAATGAAACTGATGACTAAAACATTTGATTTTACTATCTGCTTTGAAAGGAGCTACTGACGTCAATGTATTTGATTGCTAGGACATTTGATTAACAATCTAATTTGCTAGTATTACAATCACGTATCAGGAAATCCAGTAAGACTTTGTCGCTTCTCAAACCTATCGAATCAGAATTGCTTCACCTGAGAATAATTACATAAGATAAGATGTTGATTTATATATAAAAAGGTGTAAATATATCATTGAGGTTTATGTTAATGGACATGAAGCATGAGAAAGGAAATTTAATTGTATGAAAGACCCCTGTAGGTTAGAAGAACCCATTTAATAGTTGGATAATGAAAATATAGAGCATATTAGTAAACACAACTTAGTGTTAGAAGCTAGTTGGGAAAATAAATTGTATTTATATGTGGAGTAAGTTTGAAAAGGGTTTTGACAGCCCACATAAGATTGAACCAATAATGGTTGAGTTAAGAATATCATCAAGAATACATTAAAAGAGTTATAAAGGTATAATATTTTAAGGAAATTAAGACATTGATCTAAGAAATATTAAGAGTGATATATATATATATATATATATATATATGAAA
Source organism: Populus alba x Populus glandulosa (assembly GCA_033617975.1). Taxonomy (NCBI): domain Eukaryota; kingdom Viridiplantae; phylum Streptophyta; class Magnoliopsida; order Malpighiales; family Salicaceae; genus Populus; species Populus alba x Populus glandulosa. Next base: position 13,325,063 of record CM066147.1, on the reverse strand, counting down.
TGTGATAAACATTTTATAGTCATCGTGTATAGTCAACTACATGGGTTATTGATTAAAAATTATTGGGAATTATAGGATTAGAAACAAGATGGTACATGTTCCTTAGGGAATCATGTGATGCATGCCTAAGAGATGAATTTACTTTTGTCTTGATGTGATAAAGGCAGATGATTTCATAAATAAATATCACGAGTAGTGAATCCTCTCAAAAGAAGATTTAAAAAGATTATATTAAGATGGTTAAAAGTACAAGGCACGACTTCAAGTATGAAAAATACACTTTTGAATTGTCATGATAATAAAAATATATAACATGTATGTTAAATTGAGTATATGCATGATCCATTGATGATAGTATCGAGACAATTGAAGTAAGAATCAAGTAAATAATTTATACTAAAGAAAGAAAAGGTAACAACCCAATTTAAGCTATGGAAGATTTGGAGATCCATGTTTAATAGGTTTCCAAGCATGTGTTTTATTTAAATTTTATGGTGTTTGATTTCAACTCTACACCTTGATTTAAATTGAGGTAGTTGAACTCTTTATATTATAACCGGTATTTGTTATGAAAATTATGGCATGTCGGTAATAACTTCTAGATGAATTTATTCTTCTACAATCAATCTTTATTGTGGCATATTTAGCTATAAATATTTTGCAATTATATATAAACATAAAGATTATTATATCTTTAATTGAATATGGATTTTACTTTTTATTTTTTTTGTTTAAAATATGAGTTTTTGAATCTTTTGTTACTTTTCTTTGATTTAATGTAATCGGATTTTAATGCATAGTCTTGATCAATATTCTTGAAAGTATAATCTTTGATAATCTATCAAAGGAATTAATTATATGGTAGTCTTCTAGTATCTGGTGTGATTGCTAGTTGTACTTCTTTTTCCTTTTATGCTTTATGCGAGTTTTTTCTTCTTTTAGTTTGGTTGCTACATTTTTTTATTGTATTTTTTTTAAATAGAATGTTCCATTTTTTTTTTAGTGAAATGTTTACTTATATAGCGATTTTTCATAATCACTTGTAGATTTTAAATTTATTTTTATTAGATAATTTTGTTCATTATGTTTGTGTTGAAGTAGATAATATAACTTATTGTTTTTTTTTCCTTACGTGAAGATTTTACACCTAATTGGATGGTAACCTATTTCATGAAGAGAAAAGGGATAAATGACTATATTTATCCTTGTATATTTGAACAAGTCTTTAATATGTCACTAGGCTTCTAATTGTATTTATTATGTCCTTATATAATATCCAATTTTTCAAAATATGATTTTATAAAAGTTTTCATTCAATTTGGTATAATTATATATTTTTTATTTTGATAATGCCCTTGTGTTGTACAATAATAGAAGTTTAAATTTTTAAAATTTGAATGATTGAGTATTCTAAATATTTTTATTTATTAAAAAAATTGAGCAATTTAATGAAAAGCTTTTATTATGATATTATATAATAGAGGGATATTTTTAAAATGAAAATATATTTATTTTGATTTAGATAAAAATATTTGATAGAAGAATATATTTGGGAATTGGATACTATACAAGGATATGATAGACATATTTAAAAAACTTAGTAACGAATCAAAAACTTGTTTAATTATGCAAGAACATATTTTGTTATTTACCCAAAAGAAAAGAGACAATACTTTAAGTATTTTGAACTTCAATAACATTATAAACTATCTTACTAAAAGAATAGAGTTATTATAAACCCAACAAGGTCAAATAGGATTTCTAGCATATATAATTAATATAAAACACATAATAACTCTTCAGATATTAACTTGTTTGATAAGCTTGAAAAAGATAGATTAGACATGAATTTTTTTTTATCAAGTTGTTTGGTGCACTTTTGAATAATAAAAAATATTTTTTTAATTTTGTTCAAAGTTGTTCTAGTAAAGAAATTTTTTGTCCAACTAAAAGGGATAAGATAAGCTTGTCCAATTCTCTATATAAGGGTTAACCCAAATTGATCCAAGTCAATATATGAATAAAAGTGGTTATTATTATAATTTTAAAATTTGAATAGAAAGTCGATCTAAGACAAGGCTTGGGTCACAGATCAGGTTGATCATTGACCTGGGTCAATGTAAGGATAAAAATTGTTATTATTATAGCTTTAAAACTCGATTCAGCGATTGACCTGGGGTAAGACCCAGGTCATATGATGGGTTGATCATTGACTCAAGTTAATGATGTAAGGATAAAAATAGTTATTATCATAATTTTAAAACATGACTCGAAGGTAGACTCAAGATTGGGCTAGAGTCACAGGTTGGGTTATTCAAGTTAATGTAAGGATAAAAAAAAATATTATTGTTGTAGTTTTAAAAATTAATTAGAGGGTCGACCTAGAGCATGGGTTAGGATTGTCAACCCGGGTTGACCCGAGGCAACATAAGAATAAAAATATTTATTATCATAGTTTTAAAGCTGGGGATCGACTCAGGGCAAGGCTTGAGTCATGGAACGAGAAGGTCAATGTAAGGATAAAAGTGATTATTATCATAGTTTTAAAACTTAATTTGAAGGTCGATCTAGGAAAAGGCCTATGTCATAGGTTAAAAAGGTCAATCTGGGTGAACCAAGTCAATGTAATAATAAAAATAATTATTATCATAGTTTTAAAACTTGATTTAAGAATTGACCTAGGGTAAGACTCGAGTCACCATTCAAAAGGGTCAATTTAAATTGATCCAAATAAAAAAAAAATCCAAAGTAACGTTGTTTTGACAAGAATTTTTTTTTCAAGATAACGTTGTTGGATCAATGATTCCTCTATGTTTTTTTAAACTCGGATTGGTCCAGGTCCTAGATCGGCTGGGTTCCATCCAGTGTCTGCCAAAAATAAAATAAGATAAATTATCTTGTCCAAAGCACACCAATATAAGACAAGATAATTACTTATCTAAATCAATATTGTTTAGAATATTAAATACTATCTAAAAAAACCATATTTTAGTTTTATTATTGTATTATGATTGAGATGAGATGGGTGAGAGAAGAATAAGTACAAATAAGAAAAACAATAAAATTCTGAATTTTACAAGTTATTCAAAACGTTGAAAAGATTTATATTATCTATAGCATTTATGATAAATCAAATTAATACTAGAGTTTATATAAGTTATTCTAATTTCTTTTATAGTTTAGCTTTATAGGATTATCATAAATTTAGGTATTTTATTTGAACTTTTTATTTATCTCTGGGGCAAAACATATGTGAATGTGACAGTTTGTGGAGAAAAAATAATTGTCAAAGTCATGATCTTTAACAGCAGATGAGGCAAAAAGTGCAATTAAAGGGTGTAGTTGTAATGTTTCGTAGATGAGGTACAAAATCAAAAAGTATGTGATAATTAGATGATAAAGGTGTAGTTTGTTAAACAACATATTTTCGGGGCCCACAAAATTGGGATTATTTTATCGAACAAATAGTCACCGTAATGTGCGCTTGATACAGTCTGGCTGGATGGGTCCCACGTTTGTCCATTTGGTGAATCAACGCATGTGATATGATAGTAGTATTATTATTAGTGGGAATGTTAGAGTGACAGGTCATTAGGCTACTACGGTGACGGGTTGTATTATACAGACGTACCTATCATTTGATTCTCTGTTGGGAAAGGGGAGAGGGTGCCTTTGGCTTGGGAGAGAGATTCACACAGCTGTGATTATCGCAATGGGGACGTTTGCCAGTTTGATGAACCAATTATAGGTAGCCACGTGAGGAATCGACAATAATGGCAAGTGAAGTATAGGTTAGGTTACTTTAGCTGGATGTCTACTGGCCAAACGCGTGGGGCCCCGTCAAAAGCTGTCTTGTTTGTTTCTCTTCTCTTCTAATGGGTTACAATACATTTTGCAAAGTGAAAAGCTGGCAAGGGCAAGCCGCTCTTTTTACTGTTCACATTCTTACGAAAATTCTCTACTTTTTTCGTAAAGAAAATTATTCTGTGTTTTTTCCATCATATATATGCATGTATTGGACGGATCAGTAGAAAATTGTTGATATTGCCTGGGAGCCACATTCAATATAGATAAAAAAAATTCAAGTGATGAGGCTCGAAATAACTCCATCGGATTTAGGTTTTCTTCGTGGACAACAAAAATTGAATTGTGGGTATTAACTATATAAAAAAAAACCCTTCAATATTAAAATTAGTTTAGAGTTTTTCATAGAGATATTATATAAGAGAAATGGATTATGAGATATAGATATTTTTTTCTGTTTTGAAATTGAATTTTTTTTTTCTCTCCCCTAAACTTGAAGATGTATATCTTAACTTAAAATAAATAAATTTGAAGCTACTTAACTGGTAATATGGCAGTTCTAATGCATGGATTATCATGTCATACGATAGCTTGCCTATGTCACTAGTGTCATCATCCAATTTTTTACCTCATTTTATTAATAGTTTTTTTTTTTAAAAAAACAAATCCAAAAATAGTGGAAAAAAACAAAAAAAAATCTACAAACATATATTTTGATGTATTTGCTTTATTTTTTATATTTTTAACATCAATTTTAAAACAATTCAAAATTCAAAATTTTGTTTTCTGCGCGTTCAACTATCAATGCATCCATTTCAAAATGATTGGTTATTTTTCTCATCAAGTTAGCATTGACGTTGTCTTTTTCAAAAATATCAAAATACAAAAAATATTAAAAATAAAATATATATATATATAGACAAGGGAACAAAAATGCAACGGAAGAAAAATGAGAGATTAAAGTAATTTTTTAGTTGCTTAAGCTCATTAGCCAACCTCACAACCACCCTCCTCCATAAACTCTCACCAACCAAAGATCCACGACAACCAACCCTTCAACACTAACTAAAACCGAGCCATAGCCAGCAACACACAAGAGCACTAGATCCTCCTCGCAACGACATACGAAGAAACACTGCCTCCCTAAAATAACAGAAAAAAATCGAGTAGAAGAGGAAAATAAAGTCGACTATGTTGTTTGATTATATTTTTTTGTTTTGCAAATGACAATGAGATTCATTGCCAACACAAGAAGAAAAAGGAAGAAACAATGCTCCAAATCTACTAGGTTTCAGCCTTCCATGAGCAATAGCATGTGAACCCTCGTGCCGCCACTGTTCCACCACTTCCGGAAGTTTTCCAGCAATGTTCTTGAGTTTCTAGAAACTTCTCCAAATATTTTTTTAATCTTCGGGAGGTCCATTTTGTAAATTTAGATGTTTAATATATGTGTTTCATTTACTGTTGAATTTTGAATTTTTATGGTTTGTGAAGATTGTAGAGTGTGTGAGTAATTAGTGGAAAGAATGGTGTGTGTCTCTGTGTGTGTGTTTACATTTTATTTTATTTTATGTTAAATAAATGGTATAAAAAAGAAAAGAAGATAAAAGATAAAAAAAATTAATTAACCAAATGTTTTAATTACATTACAACCATATTCTAATTTTTGTTTTCACGTATATTTTCTAATAAAACAAAATAATTGCATTTTTGTCATACTTTGAAAATACAAATCATATATCATAACCAATTTATGATTATCCAATAGGATTTGATCAAAATTAAAAAAAAATACAATTAATTTCTTAACCTTAGAATGATTAGTGGTGAATGATGAAAGGAAGAGGGATGTGTAACCTGGATAAAAAGGGAGTTTTGAACATCGATTGGCGATGCATCAGTAGTGGCGTGGTGGTTTGTAGTGATTGCTGAAAGAGAAAGAAGTTGTTATGATTAGTACTTAAAAGTTTATTTTTATCAAGGTTTTATATTTTTGCACTTGAAGTATCAATAACTCCTTAACAAAAACATGTTTTATAATAACAAGTCTGATACTATAAGATACATTTAATTTATGGTAAATGTTCATCTTAAATGCAGGCCTATCACATAAATCAAGGGATTGATTGATGAGTTTAACTACTGAAATTGAGAAGACAAAGAGAGGGTTAAGCTTAGAAAAGAGATGCTAGTTCAGTCTAAACTAGAACACCATTCGGTTATTGGATCATAACTGGAGCTGTAGAACTTGGATTTAGGCCTGCTCTATATGGATGGAAAGCTAAGATATAGGCCTAAAACTTTCATGGAAGTGCAAGATTCAAAAAGGTCGTTTTCAAGTTCAAATTATAGCAACAATGGAGAAGTCTGAATCTGTCCTGCAGCCCAGACATTGTTTAGTGTTCAACCCATATCTTGAGTTCTAGAAGTCCAAATACACCAATTCTTTTTTTGTTGGAAAGCTGAGACAATTTTCTAGAACTTTCATGATATAAATCTATTCAAATTCTGACGTTAGCAATGATGTTTTGTTCAGACAAGAAGATAAGGATTGTCATCAAGTCAAGATGTGGCCACCCACTCAACAATTAGTTATCAAATTAATAGTTCTAAATTTTGGCCTATAAAAGGAGGCATTTGCCATGCATTTAATCATCTTGGTTGTTTAGATCAAGATTATGCTCTTTATTTATTTCTTTATATTTTTGTAATGTTTAAGTTTTATTTCATGTTATATTTTTTTTAATCTCTTGTTTATGCTTTTCATTTCATTTACTATACTTATGTTCTTATATTGTTTATTTATGTTTCTCTTCTTCATAATGTTTAGTTAAGTTTATTATTTCAAGGTGAAATGGTTTCACTAATGGTGTTAGAATATGTATAATATAAACTCAACATAGACTTCAATGTTTATATCTAAGAGAGTTTGTTATTAACATGTCTTATCTTTTTATCTTACTAATTCTTAATACCTTGCTTGTTAAATGATTAATCTAGATTTATGTTGTATAACACTTGGTATAACAAATGCTTGGCACTTTCATAGCCAACCGTATGATATAACCTACATTTGTGCTACGAAAGAAACTTGATTTATTGTTAACATAAGTTAACATCATGAATTCCTAACAATATTTAAAAGTTTGGTGTTACTTAAATAAGATAATTAATATGATCATGTTAAAAATTTATAATGAACTATTAAGGATAAATCATCCGATTGGAACCTCCTTTCTGTGTGGTTTCCAGTTGATTAATAAAAAGAGTTTATACTATACCTATTTTTAATACTATTAGTGGATCCTCTAACCTTAACATTTGTTTTTATCATTGTTGAATCCTCACATTAATCTTACATCTCAAAGTCCTATTTAACTTATTATTATTATTATTATTATTATTATATAGTTAACCTTCCTATTGTTCGACCTCGGTCTTGCCGAATTATTTATTACTTCGACACTCCTGCACTTGGGATAAGACATCAACTCTTTGATAATGTCATGTTACCTCGTTGAAGCTAGTGCAATACTAAAAGATGGCGTTACTCACTATTGTTGTTAAAGTGAAAGTTGCATTGCTACTGGCTCTTCACTAAGATGCTTTGATGGATTAGAAGGTTGTTCATGATGTTGCTGCACTAGGAGATGAAGGAGTTTCACTAGAGGAGGAATAATAGAGTTTTTAAAGATACTAAGGTTGATGGGTTTTGTTTGTGTTTTAGGTGGAAATGGTGAAAAGGTAGTGAAATAGGCTGGAAAATGTGGTGTTGAGGTTGGATCGGGACTATTTGATTCCTTTGGTGTAATATTTTCTTGATTATCCATATAAAATAAAAACAATAGGAATCAACCAATAATTAACAATAAGTATTAAATATTAATAGTAGGTTACATGCTAAAAATTTACAAGCACAAAATGAATCTAACATTAATAGGAGATAAACCTTCGTTCTCTACAAAACCCATCATATAATTTATATCAACAGTTGTTTTTTTTTTTTAATTTCTAGATTGTTTTCAAGGACATAATATATGAATGAATTGAAACAAATGGTAAATTAAAGATTTGATTTCATGTATGTAATTTCTACATAAGAACTTAATTGTTTATAGGCAGTCAAACATAACAGAGAGTGAGAGCAAAAGAAAAGAAACCATCAAATCAACTAATGAAAAGAATAGAGTCAAGTTCCATTTTTAAAAGCTCAAAGCAAATTCCAAAAAGCTTTAGAAGATGAACCAAAAACTAATATAGTCCAACAAATTATTTATCATTTTCTATTTGAAATCAACTTGATAAAAATATCATCTTATAAAAAACTCATAAAGTTTCACTTTCACATAATTCACACAATAGGAAAAAAAGATGAAATGCAATAATACTTGCTTCAAAATTAAAATAAACCAATCTTGAACTATTATTGAACACAAAACAAACAAAAATTAACAGAATAACAACAAATAATGATAGTACTTCCTTCAACCTCTTGCAAATCCAGGGTAAGAGAAGAAATTAACCTCTTGTAAATTACTACTTAACTAGTTAGTCTAATAACTAGTAACTCTCAATGCCATCATTATTTAATTACCAAATCAATCAAAACACCCTATTAGAGATAACAACATTTTAAAGAAAACCTATAGAGAAAAGCTTTTAAAAGATAAAGGGTGCCCAAATTAAGTACTAGAAGCAGGCTTGAAAATGTAAAAAATGTAAGGCTATGGAAGCAGCATCGAACCTTTCCTGGTTTCTTTACCTTCCAACAACCTCTATGATGTCTTGTTCTTACAACCTATCAAAATGCTTCACCTATAAAAAAGTCAAATCATTAAAAAAGCAATAAAAGTATAAGAATAACAATAATGAAATTATATCATTTTAATCAAAGGTTATCCAAACAAGTTTACAATAGTACAATTCTTCTCAAACTCAGCCCTTGATTTTCTACATTCAGTTGGATATTAAAGCTCTATAGACTTGATTTTTCTAAGTTTCTTGCTTGATTCAAAACTCCAAAAAGACTTAAGTTTAGGTTAGTTATAAATCACAAGAGAACAAAAAAGAATGAGGGAGAGGGGACGGGGGATTGGAACACATATTAAAAGGAAAAAATGATTTAAGGTTTGGTTATGTGTTTTTTATATACCCATTTATTGTCTTAGATGATTCAAATACAATGAAACTAGTCTAATTTTGTCAGGTTCAATTGGTTTCAGCATTATGATGGTTTGTATTTCTCCATCTGTGTTCATATAATTGTACAATAGTTTTTCTATTGTTTATATTTGATTATATCTATATTTGCTATTCTCTCTCCCTTTGTCATCAACTAAAAAAATAAGAGACATAATATAAAAAACAAAGAAAATGAATGTAAAATTATTATATAATATTCAAAAGTTCTAATATTCATTACAAATTTAAAAGAAAAAAAATACAAAAAACATTAAAAATATAAAAATCAAATATATATCTAATACAAAATCTAAAGTGATGGATAACGAGAGAGTAGATTAGCCATCATATCCTTTATGTTCGTTTGTGTGTTGTGAGAGACATAATATAAAAAATAAAGAAAATGAATGTGAAAATATTATATAATATTCAAAAGTTCTAATATTCATTACACATTTAAAAGAAAAAAAAATACAAAAAACATAAAAATATAAATCAAATATATAGCTAGTATAAGATCTAAAGTGATGGATAACGAGAGAGTAAATTAGTCATCATATCCTTTATATCCGTTTGTGTGTCATATATATAACACACATCCTTTCCTATATGATGCACCTTAGTTTCAATATTCTATAGTCGTTCTTTTACCCTAGAGTTCCAAGTACCCGTACCAACCTTTTTAAAAGAGAAAATCTTTGGTGGTGTCTCAAACATTATTTCAAACTCATCATCATTACCACCATGTTGTTGTTCTTCCTCAACATGAACCCCAATTTGATCTTTAGAAACCCATACACCATGATCATTAAACAAAAATTTTATTTTGGTGAGAGTTCTATTATTTATCTCCATTAAAGAAGAATATGGTGTCATTATCATGTGGAAGGGGTTTTTGCTTTTGATCATGTGCCATGATCAAATTCCCCATCATGATATAAGACAGATTAATTTGATGACTTCTAATTATATAGTCAATTAAGCACAAATCCATAAATATTACTTAATCAAAATGCCTTTCCTTAGGCATAATATTATGTGGTAGAATTCTTTGTAAATGTTTTGGTCTTCAGTGCAAGTCTTGTCTCTTAATGTTTGCTTTAGGAGTAAAATCATATCTACCCGTATGTAAATCCCTCTATAATAGGTATTACTTTAACTTCAAACACTCTAGGTCCTTCATTAGATATACCCAATATCTTAGCTAAAGTGTCACAATCCAATTCAATATGTTTGTTTTGCAAACTATTGACAATAATAGGCTCCACATTAATTCTAGGGCTGAGCATTTTCAGTCCGGTCCGGTTTTGGTTCAAAATAAACAACCAAACTGATTTTATTTTATTTTTAGTTTTGGAACCGAACCGAAAACCGGTTCAAACCGATTAATTTCGGTTCGGTTCGGTTCGGTTTTTTCCCCTTCCAAACCGGTTAAAACCGAAATTTTTATACTTGCTTCCATTTTCCAAAAAATCAACTCCAATTTTCATTTTGTTCTCCTTGTCCAGAAGTTAAACCCAGTAAAAAAATACACAAAACAAAAGGATTTGACTACAAAAAAATAAAGAGAAAATCAAAAGTTATTGAAATGTAAAATCATCAAAAAACATGGAGGAGAAGAATACAAATTTGAGAGATGAGAGACAAGAAAAACATCAATAGCATTGATACAGAAACTGTTGAGAGTGCAGAGTTTTTAGATCTTAGTTTCTCTGAAATCCCAAGAAAACCCAGCATAGGGGGAGACTAGAGTTGCCAAAAAAGAAAGGAAAGCAAAGTGGAGAGGACAAAAGCCAGCACACACTCAGACAAGAGAGCCCAACGAGAGTGAACATGTAAGAATGGCAAAAATGCACAGGATAATAGGTTTTTAAAATAGAGATTTTTGCTATATTTGAAGAAGAAGACAGATTTGAGAGTGAGAGACAGAGAAGGGAGAGAGGCGGCTGGGAATGTTGAAATTTAGGGTTAGAAGAAAATATGTTATTTATACTTGTTTTAGAGGGAGGGGGCGGCTATGTGAACTGCAATTTGCTAGGGTTAATGGGTAGAAAGTGTTTTTATTTCTAAACCGGACCGGTTCGGTTCGGTTCGGGTTGTCCGATTTAAGCATTATAAAACTGGAAACCGAACCGAACCAGACATTTTTCTAAATATTCTAATCGGTTTAATCGGTTTTTGTTTTCGGTTTGGTTTTTTCCGGTTTTCTCGGTGTAATCGGTTTTTCGGTTTTTTGCTCACCCCTAATTAATTCTCATGTTTGCAAAGAACATCCTAATCAATTTTGGATATATTGGTTACTTTAATTAGTACAAAGTACTTCGACCCATATGTTCAAAGATTGTATCTATTTCAAATGCACATAAATCAAGTATTAAGCATCTTTCTACAACAATAGATCAATTTGAGAAGAAGCTTAAAAACCTTTGAATGTTGTCATCTTTATAGGAGGTGGGATCATTGACGTGTTTGCTTCTTGGTTCCACATATTTAGAGCATTTCTTTGGTGCCCTTACTCTTTATTCTCCAAGAAATTGACTTCAATTAGGCTGAATTTGGTGTATTTTGAATGAATTTGGGAGAAAAGTCATGGTTAGGGTTAAGGCTCTAATATTTAGGAATTTTTGTTCTTCTACTAAAAACTGACAAATATATATATTGTCGAGTAATTAGTTGACCGTTTGCTATGGTTTAAGTTAAATCGGTCGACCAATCTAAACTCAAGCTTGAAATTTCCCAAATTCTTCTTGTGATCTTTTCTTTGCACTTAAAATGGGTTCTTTTCATGTAAAATTTATAACCAAAAGGCAAAGAAATTAAGGGGTGAAAATTTAGGCAATAGCCTCACAACTAATGCTCTAGATCAATCAGTTGGCTGATTTATCTAATTATATGAACCGATCGATCGATTCACATAAAAATCAAGATTTTCTAAATTATCTCTTTTAAAAGTGTTTTATGAGTTAAAATATACATTTTTGTCCAATTTGTAGACCAAAAAATTGAACCCAACTCAAAACTTAAAATCTTGAAAATTTGATAGTAGCTATCCTCTATTTTTCTAGTTTAATCGGTTGGCTGATTAAACTAACTATAATGAACTGGTCAATCAATTTGTCTCGGACCTAGATAGATACTAGGAATTCTGTAGCTGATAGATTTTTCACATAATTCATGCATAAATGATATACATATCATCATTTAAATTCATCAAACTTATTTATTTTTTTATGTATACACATAAAAAGACACCCTATACGTCTATTGCATGAATAAAGCTTAAATGTTTTTTGAAAAAGTGATCCTTACTTAAAGACTTTGTGAGAATATGAGTTAATTGGTGTTTCGTGCTAACAAAGTCAAGTACAATATCACCTTTCATAACATGATCCTTCAGGAAGTCACATCTCACTTCTATATGTTTTATACAAGTGCTGAATTGGATTTTTGGATAGACTTATTGCAGTATCACACTTAATAGGTATATATGATCAAAATTACGTCCAAAGTCTTCTAAAGCTTGTCTATTGGCTGTTATATATTATGTTTCAGTTGTAAATAGAGCTACTAAGTTTTACTTCTTACTAGGGGTGAGTAAAAAAACCGATAAACCGATTAAACCGAGAAAATTGAAAAAACAGAACCGAAAAAAAACCCGAAAAAACCGATTAAAAAATCATAAAAATTCTTGTTTGGTTCGGTTTCGGTTTCTAAAGTCTGAAACCGATTGAACCAAACCGAACCGAACCGGTTCAACTAGCCAACACTTAAAAAAAACAACAACTATAAATAAAATATTTTCTAACCCTAAAGTAACATCCCCCATCAGCCCCCCCCCAACAATCTTCTCTGCATATCTCATTCTCTCATTATCTCATTTTACTCTCCGTGTTGGTTTTTTCTCCCATCCCTCTACTCTTTATGAGACTTTTGTCTTGTTGTGGCTTCTTCCTGGGAAAGCACAAATTAATCAACAATGGATTTTTTGTGAGAGATGAGTGTTTGTTTGTTTTTGTTGGATCCTGATGGATGGAACCCCGATCCTCTCTCTCCTTTTCTTGTTGTTTCTTGTTCTTCCCCTATGTGGTTTTTGAGTTTTCCCTTTCTCTGGTCCTTTTCTGTCTCTCTAGTTTTGTGTCCTCTTTCCCCCCTCTGATTTTATAAGGCCAATCCTTGAGAGAAATTCGATCCTTATGCTGGATAGTGATCTTGTATGCTGATAATTTTTGTTTTATTTTTTTTGCTCTGTGTTTAGTGGGATAAGAACACCAATAGTGCTGCCATTGTTAGACTGTTGGTGATGGGTTTCCTTAACATTAATGACGCATCGTGGGGTGAAGGAAATTGGGACAAAATGGGATTTGTGGTAGACAACCTGGTCTATAATGTGGATTGGATTTGGTTGTGTTGATGGTTCTATAGAGGGAGGAATATTGCTAGTGTTGGTAGAGGACCATTGGGTTTGAACCAGTTTGGAAGGGGAAAAAACCGAACCGAACCGAACCGAAATTAATCGGTTTGAACCAGTTTCGGTTCAGTTCGGTTCAAAAAAAAATTTAAAAAAAAAATCGGTTTGATTATTTATTTTGATTCAAAACCGGACCGAACCGGAAATGCTCAACCCTACTTCTTACTAGCCCAAGATATTAGAGAGAATCCTAAAAAGTGACATGTTCCACTAGTATTTATTTTTTTATCAACATCTGATAAGATTAGCATTTAAATAGCTAATTAAACTCAACTCATTTCTTTTTAGATACCACAACTCTAAATTAAATATATCATGCAAATATCAAAAGATTGGCATTACATTATTAACGTGGAATTCTTTAGGGTATGCTTGAAAATATACATATAGAAAGACACAAAATAAAATATGGGGTCTATTTAAAGTTAAATATAAGAGTGATATGATAAAATATCGAGATTTGGTGATGTTACATGTCTAAGTGCAAGACAACCTGTGTTGTTTTTGTGATGTAACATAGGCTTTCCTAAAAGAGAAACAAACATAATTTCACATAAAAGGGCCAGCACATGATAACTGCACAAGGAGTGCACGCATGTATTGCTAGCTGTGACCTTAAACTGACCGAACGACACCAACTTGCTCTAAAAAAAGGCATATGCTTAGCTAACCCTAAAAAATTATTGCGAGGCATCAATAAAAGGGTGCCATATAAGTTTTCCAAGTATTTCCCTTCATGGAAACAAAAGTCACGGGTACATGCCCTACTCTGAATAGGCCATCCCTAAGAACCGAAATTAACGTGACCCTCTTTATTGCTTGAAGATTATTCTAATAGGAGCTTGATGTTGCCACCAGTGTGTTTCTTCTTCCTACAAGATAACATTTCTAAAGGCACGTCTATTTTGAAGCTGCCAGTACCCTAACGAAAGTTCTGTAGCAATCACTCCAGAAAGACAGTTGCTTTTATCAAGAAATCATGACTTGACCAAAAAAATAAGTTAATGCATGAAACAAACCAGGGGCAGATCTTATACCAAACACGAAATATCTGAGGGATTACAATCGTAAGAAATCGACAGTTGTAAGCTATTCTGTTTCAGTTTTATTCATGGTAAATGAGATTAACTTGTGAGCAAACTATATGAGTTTAAAAGACGCACCAAATCAAGAGATTCAATTTCTCTCGCTGACAAGAACAAACACAGTCCATCATACATGCTCAGATCCCAAAGACAAAAGCTTGTTCCAATATTCCTCTAAAGTAAGACTGAAAAGCAGAAGGATGTTTGACTTAACCATGCCAAATCACAAGACTTAAACAGAGAAGCAAACTCGCGATAACAATACACAAATAAACAAATCATACAATCTGACATATAAAATTTACATTTTGACGTCTGACCATCCATTTTAATGCTCGTAAGATCATAATATCTCAGTATTAGTTGCCTTTCTACAAGTTTCAGTATGATTTGCCTATTTGTAAATCATTTCTTCTACTGATGTAGTTTGATGTCTTTTTCGAATGATGAAAAAGGATAGATGAATGGACATATTATCATTTTATCCCAGATAGACTAATCTAACATCACTTCCAAGGAGGAATTAGAGATAGCCCTTCAGCCTTCTATAATCCAACCAATTAGAAATAAAAGCTTGGTAGTAAAAATTGAAAAAGAATAATTACAAGACTAGAAATGCAAGAGGATCAAATCCCAGATAGGTGCGTGTATATTTGTTTACTCCAAACTATTTTTCAATGAATGTTCCACAAGACTAGAAATGCAAGAGGATCAAATCCCAGATAGGCGCGTGTATATTTATTTACTCCAAACTATTTTTCAATGAATGTTCCCAGTAGGATAACACTTTTGGCTGCAAAAATAAAAAATAAATAAATAAAAATTGTTACACATCATGAAGGATTGCAATAATTGTGATCTTACTTGATGATATCAAGAATAGCACCATGGAATTCATCGAATGTCTTGGTATTTTTGTCCACAAATTGCTTAAAGAGTGTTCCCATCACATTACTTTTGTCATCTTTGTCGAAGGCATGGACAGCGCTACCAGTAAACAATTTAGCTCATGATTATTGACAATCTTAAACTCAAGCACATATGCTCATACCTTCATCAGAATCCGAGAAACGAAAAGAAGAGGAAAGAATAAAATAGGATGGAGTCGAAAGTAAATAGGAGGGCAAAAGGAAAACACCAGCAAATTGTACCATTTTGCAAACTTGAACAAGAATAGATCCAATGGTGTAGAATAGAAAATACAGATGAAAAGATGGGAATATCTTGTTGAGTTGGGAAGTCAAAGTTCGAAAAGGAAATGTAAAATCTTTTAACTGGCTTGAAAATGTTGTTTGGTACAGGGAGGAGCCGGTACAGGTGGTGTGATTGCTGATAGAGCCCTCACTACCCTGCTTTTCCTTTTCGAAGCTCTTCGCGGTTAAATTTATTTCTTGAAAGAAAGTAAATTCCCTTTCACTTCTGCAGGTGCAGTAAATTACAGTTCGTACTCCAGCATTACAAAGTAGTATTAATAATTAAGAAAAAAACTCCTGCCAACGTTTTATTTTACCATGTAATATGAAAGCAACTCAGCCAAGCCTTCATCCAAGCATGTCTTTCTTACCAAAAAGTATCAATGCAAGAAGATGCTTGTGCAGATTGAAACAAAGCAAACACAAAACTGCTGAAAAACACCACTTGTCTAATAAGACCTTTGGGAATGTAAAGGTGCAATGGCGACGGGACCCATTTTTAATGAAAGAGAAACTAATGTGTATCATGGCAATATAACGAATCACATCAAAACAATAGTATTCGAAGTTCAAACTTAGATATTGTGCACAAAGTGGCAGGAGATTGATTGTGATTTACAGAATAGGAATTATATACTTGATTTGCAGCAGAAAGGAAAGGAGAATAGAGAGAAGATATGTATCAGGATAAGCAGCATGTACAATTTTAATCACGGAAGGTGCCATCTTTTTTTGGAAAGCCTTATTTTTTTCTCCCCCGCTTTTTCTTGTAATTGGAAACATCAGACCTGGATTTGGGAAGTGATTTTCCACCAAAAAGAACACGAGCCACTAGCATCTCTTCTGGCAGGTCAGGATTTGAAGCTTGGTCTGTTTGCTTTTCCATTACTCCCAGAAGCTTCTCTGCTAGCCCAATGTCAAAATCTTTGAACTCTTTCACTGCAGCATTACATATCAGAATTTCTTCCTCAGCCTGAAGATATGAGAAATAAATAGTCTCATAAGACTTAAGGTGGGCAAGTAGCCTCTCCTTGACTTAAAACTGCAGTTTCAGGCACAAGATCTCCCATGTTGCACTCAGACATTTGCTGAGATAAACCTAGACTTAATGCATGCCAACTTCCGTGTGTGTGTGTTACAACAAAAATAGAACTCCCATTTTATTTCCACAGATGAGAGAAAACAAAGTAAACTATAAATCACAGAAGAAACACGTACATTTCCACATGAAACCCCACCCTGAGGTTGGCCAGTGTTCTCAATCATATCAGATCGAGAGGTGGCATCTCCATGACTCGAAATTGCAGTTTCAGGCATAAGATCCCCCATGTTGCACCCAGACATATGCTGAGTTTGTGTATGTAGTAATCTATCTCCTATTTTTGGAACTGAAGCAGGATTTTGTTCAGAACTGGTCAATGCATTAGATGGTGCAAGTAAGCTCAAATTATTGACAGAAGAAAATTTCACAGGATTTTCACTAGCCACTTTGTCTGCCCGGGACTTCAACTTATGGACATGTGATTTTAGCACTTCAATCTGTCTAAGGATATGTTCACTGATGCTATCTCTGGACTGAATAGAAGTCAATCCATCTTGAGTCCCAAACTCATCATTGTCATTTATAGTCTTGGCTGCAAAATCACCATCCATATAAGAGCATTAAGAACCCAATAACCTTGCAGAATTTTTATCCACAACAAAAGTCAGGATGCATCTAGTAGTCTTGTGTTTTTAAACAATAATGTCTTGAACAATATGAGTGGGTGAGTGCAGATGGATCACCTGCCCATAATAGCAATTTACTATTTCAGAAGACAGTAACTACAACACCAAATCAATATTTATTAGCACTAACGTTTCCCTTTCTAAAACATTTTAAATTATTGCTCTCGTTAACCTGAATGATTGCAATGTTCCTAGCCAACATGGAATTAGAGAATTATTTCAAAATTTCCTGAAAAAAAAATGAAGTGCTGCAGAGGAGAGAAACATCAGATCAACAACAAAAACCAGTGAAAGACAGCACGCATGAGGCTCCTTGCAAACAAGAGATCTTCGATATAGACAAATTCCTGACATGCCCCTATTTAAAGAGATTGAAATGACACCTATATTTAATTTTTATTTTTAAAAAAAAAAAGCTTGAAATTTATAAGCAAATAAAGCCAATTAGACATGCTAGAATATCTTTATTCTAGAACATATTCTGTTAGCTTATATCGTAAATGCAATTGGGAAATTTCATATAGAATATTTGCAGGAGTATATGTGGATGATATATTCTTTTTCATATATCTAAACTAAGTAACCACAGTTATTCAACAAAAGTAAAAGTAAAAATTAATGTTTTTCTTACCTGGGTTACTGTAACCGTCATCAATAGAAGCACCATCAGTAGCAGACTTCTTATTTTCTGGTCAATACAGAAAAGAGAAATTTAGCACCATCATATTTATGGCAAAATATTTGTAAGAACAAAGTTATAAAAAAAACAAAAGCAAGAATTGGAAAATTTAGCACCATAATAGGAGAAAAGGTTATGTTGTAACATATATGATGCTACATCCTCAGTCTCTTCAAATCTCTTTCTTTTCTTTCTCTTCATTGCTTTCTTTCTCGTCATACAAGTAGAAAAAGGCAGTGACTTCACAGGAAAACCTCCTTCCATAAATGTTTCAAGATCAAACAGTTTTCTCTGTTCATCTTCTGCAATTTCTCTGTCATACTTAAGGGCTTGGGACTGCAATTCCTTAATTTTTAATTCTACCCACTTAAATCTCCACATGAGAGGACGAATAAATCTCCTCCAATGGTCTGTCAACTTTTTCCTCCTGAAAGGTTGGAAACACTCACAAAGTTGCATGGGAAACAATATTTGAAAGTTAAATTGAGCAAACAACACACATCAACATAGTGGAAATGAAAAGATAAATATCATAGGAGCAAACATGCAAAACTCAGGAGAACTTGGCTATCATGAACACAGGTATTCAAATCCATACCAAAAAGAAAGAACCACGTCAATCATGTTGAGGCATGTTAAAAATTGCTATAGCAGAGATTTAAACCGTACAATGATTTGATTGTGGATATGTTTGTCAGTGCTTATTCATTGACAGTAAATCCTGAATGAGAAAAGAACTTTTAGCAGAGGGCAATCATCTGAACCTTTCAACAACCTTTCAGAGAATGGGAGATAGGATACATCTAGTAGCACCGTAAACAATGTCACTGGTAGATATGATACAATTAATGTGAATTTCAAAAAGGATAACTGTAAGTTACCATTAGCTATGAATTCTACAGAAATGCCAAAAAGAGGCCTTATTACTAAACTTTCAGTGAAAATCAGGACAGTAACAAAATTCATACCCTGGAGGACCTGATGCTGTGTTACATGGATCACAACGAAGTTTTGTGTTTTTTTTTTTTTCCTCCCAACCCTAACCCAAATTTATCTTTTCAGGCCATTCAAACTGCAAATACAGCTTTAATTTAATTCACATAACAAGATGAAAAATTTAATAGATGAAAATGAAGAAGACAATTGCAGATGATTGCTTAAGTTTGCCTCTAACTAAATTTCAACTTTGAAATTTCACCAAGAAAGGATAGTTGATAACCGATGATGGTTCATAATTGTTATTCCATGATGGGATACTTTAGGAGTAGTATTAGATTAATTGATTTCTCAAGTCGCAATGTGTGCAGATGAGCACTAAATTACACAGGCATAAAATAAATCAATCAAACTTATAAATACCTCATTTTAAATGAGCTGCCATATCCATCAAATATAGACATATGTCCACCTCCAACAAATAACTGTGACTCAACTTCAGTATCACTTAACCCAGAAGAACCATTCTTAGTCTTAGATTCCGTGTCCCCAAAAGAACTAATGCTCTGGGTCGCAGCATCATCACATCTAGCTTCATTTTGCTCATTGTCACTGACAGTGGTACAGTCAATTATATTAACCTCCATATCCTCACTTCTGGCTGCAGCTGCCTTAGCTCCATCACCATGTAAAGCTTCTTCTGCATGAAAGCTTTTGTCCTGGAAATTACTCACACATTGTATGAACTTATTATCTTGTGGATCTCGTGGCATACTCTTATTCTCTTTATTAGCCAAAACTTCCATTGCAGCAATCGGTTTGTTTTTTTATGTCCAAATCAGGACCCATATTAATGTGACCTGCAACACAATAACATTCTCTTACTCAGCTTTTCGATTGTCATCACCCCATCATTAATAAATTCATATCAATGAAATAAATTCGTTTTACTATTAATTTTTATTTCCAAATTAACAGAAAGCAATACCTAAGCAGATTCTAATATACATAATGGCATAAAAGAAAGAAAGAAAACTACTATAAATTAATTAATTATTCAAGATTGAGCAAAAATAAGAAAACTTTAGCAACCAAACAGGAATTTCACCATGTGAATTCATTGAAATTGCATATCATATTGACATCTAATACAGTTACCAAGAAAAAGAATGAAAATGAAAATTCAAGATATAAAACCTAATATTGAAATTGAAACCCTAAACCCTAACAATTAGAAAATATAAGGTAACTACCTGCCTGAGGAAAGGTTTCTGGGACTCTGATTATGTGAGGGTTAGAGAGGAAAGATTCACTGCCGGTGTAGGCTAGGCCGGCCGGAGACTGAGTGTTAAAGGAGACGGAATTTTATTTATTTATTATTTTTTTGTGAGGGATGAACAGAGGACTACAAAGGCTAGTGGGGCTGTCAAGTAGCTTCGGAAACAACTTCGATGGACGGGGTTAATATATGTTACAGCTGCTTACACGATAATTATACAGGTGGCGATTTTTACTTACCCGTCCAAGGTTATATATTTAAAAAAACAAAATAGATATATATAAGCTATTTTAATATATTTTTAAAATATATATTAAGAATTTTATTTAAGTATCTAATTAAATAAATTAATAACCATCAAAGTAAATAAATAAAAGAAAAATTCATTAATAATAACTAAAAAATTTTTTACAAAATTAAGAAATAGATGTAGATAAGATATTTTATTCTATAAAATGAGTCTTTAAAAAAATAATGTAGAATGATGAAATCAAAAAATAAAATGAGCAAAAAAAAAAAATGTTAAACTGCATTAACTTTTCAAACCCGTGACCCAGACCATTAGATCATAGGCACAACAAGTACATAAATTATGAAACTCAATCTCCAACAAATCAAATGTCAAATGATAAAACTAGAAATAAATGAATTAGACAAAAGGATCTAAAACAAAAAATTATAATTAAAATAATGAGAGTAAAAATCAAAATAAAAAACCAAATTAGAGGGCAACCATAAATTTTCAATTTGAGGATTAAATTGAAAAGAAAAATAACTTTAACAAAAGAAAAAACAAATCAAAAGAATGAAGGTCATATTGAAAAAAAATACAACATAAAATTTGATTGAATGATGAAATTAAAAACCAATAAAACTTTAACAAAAGAGTCAAGAAAAAAAAATTAGAAATCAAAAGAATAAGGATTGAATTGTAAAAAATAATATATGATAAATTATAATTAAATGACTAAATTGAAAAAAAATACAGAACTTGTATAAAAAGAAAAGGAATAAAACTAGAAAAATCAAAAGAATAAGGACTAAAATTGAAATATAAAAAACAAAGAGGATTGTTGCACATGGACGCTCGGTGTGAGCAACGTCATAGGGATCAAGTAGTTGTCACCTAGTTGTTTGGTTTAGAGTTACTAGGAGACCTAGGTATATTGGTTTTTTCAGAAATTTCAAAGGTAAGGGATTGACTATAACTAAGAAATGTATTAACATCCCTTAATACACCTTACCTGAAATAAGTTACATTGTATGATCTATAGATGGTTTAAAGGTTTTGATTGGTTCATAACTAGTGATTTGTCTATGAATTAAAATAAAAATTTACTCTCATAAATAAATCCGGCATTTCAAATTTATTATAGGCTATATGTTGAGATAAATTTTATAGGAAGGGTTAGTGTAAGTGCCCTTACAGGGTTCATCTATCTTGAAATGGGAAAAAGTTCTCCACAACTCGTATATTATGGTGAAAAATACTCTCAATTTAAAAACAATGAATATCTAAAATAATTCTAAAAATTTTCAAGTCAACTCCTAGTATTTAAATATCAGCTTATTTATAGGTCCAACATTTATGACAAGATGTTGACCATTAATTTTCATGAATTAAAATTTTTAAGGTTATTGAAATATAGACCAAAATCCATTGGAATATTACAAAACTCTTGTACAACTCATGCAATATCTTTTTTAAAAAACATGCCAAAGTATTTTAGATTTTTTAAATAAAAAAAAAATTCAAAAGGATTTTTTGTCATATACAAGGAAAAAAAAGTATATTTTTGTATAATTTTTATTATATATTTTTTTGAAGTTTTGTTTGGAAAAAAACCATATTTTGTAATAAAACTCCCCAAAACAAGCCTAAGAAAAATATAGTATAGTAAAGGAGAAACCTATTCTAACAACATTGGTGAAACCTTTTCACCTTGACATAATAAACTTAGCTAAACATAATGAGAAGAGAAACATAAATAAACAACATAAGAACATAAGTATAGTAAATGAAATGAAAAGCATAAACAAGAGATTAAAAAAAATATAACATGAAATAAAACTTAAACATTACAAAGATATAAAGAAATAAATAAAAAGTATGTTCTTGATCTGAACAACTAAGATACCTAAATGCATGGTAAATGCCTCCTTTTATAGGCCAAAATTTGAAACTATTGATTTGATGACTAATTGTTGAGTGAGTAGTCACATCTTGACTTGATGACAATCTTTATTTTCTTGTCTGAACAAAACATAATTGATAACATCCAAATTTGAACCACGTGTACTCATGAAAGTTCTAGGAAATTGTCTCATCTTTCTAAGAAAAATATTTTAGGTCATTTGGACTTTTAGAACTCGAGATATGGGCTAAACATTGAACAGTGTCTGGGCTGAAAAATAGATTCGGACTTCTCCGTTATTGCCATAATTTGGACTTCAAAACGGCCTTTTTAAATCTTGAACTCCACGTGAAAATTTTAGGCCTATGTCTTATCCTTCCATATATATAAAGTAGACTTAAATCCGAGATATATAGCTCTAGATATGACCCAATTACCGAACAGTTTTTCAGTTTGGATTGAACCGATATCTCTTTTCTAAGTTTGGCCCTCTTTTTGTCCTTTCAATTTAAGTACTTAAACTCATCAATAAATCTTTTCATTTATGTGATAGGCATGCATTTAAGATAAACATTTACCATAAATTAAGGTATCTTATAGTATCAGACTTGTTATTATAAAACATGCTTTAATTAAAGAGTTATTGATACTTCAAGTGCAAAATGATGATATAAAACCTTGATAAAAATACACTTTTAAGTATTAATCAGTATGTTTGTTGAATGAATTGATGTGGAGCTTTTGGTTGAGTTTTTAAGGTAGACTTGGTGATCCGAGGTATTTATAGACATTGATCATGTCACTTTATCTTGTAATGATAGAGAGCAACCTCGTGGTGCATGGAGAAAAATGAGTACTAGTGAAGAGGTCAGTACTCATCCTTGGTTATGGTGTTGTGCTATGTCATTGATGAAGAAGCAAGTGCTTTTACTATGTACAGAGAATTTAGGTGCTTTAGGAACACCAATGGGGTGGTTTGAATGTGTGTAGGTATACAATAGTGGATGGTATGCAATTCCCCCTCTGACTTCTTGAAACTCAAAAAATACATTGAAATATATGCCTAAACAAGATTACTGTATCGAGATCCAAAATATCATGGTTAACCAGTCAGAACCGAAGTGTGTCAAGTTGGGTTGTTTGGCCATTTAGGGCTAACCTAAATGCTCAAAAATTCTAGTCGTTTTGAGATTGGCCAAATGGTTAGGAAATTACTTTATATATATATGCCTCATCAATGCATCAGTAACAATTCAATATTCAATTTATAACATTATCACCAATTATAAGATCTTACTAGTTGTGGACCCGCTATATCGCATGCTTGATTTTTTGTTTTTATTTGCATATAAAAAGATGTTCAAGTACTGCAAATGCATTTCAAAGAAGGAAAAAAATATATATGTAACTCGGGTGGTAGACCTGATTAGATCAAATAAGTTGGTTATATTTTAATTAAGTGATAAAAAAAATAGGCAATGCCATCATATGAACCAAATAAAAAAGAATGATCATAATAACCTTGGAAATTGTTTTTATAAAATGAGATAAACAATGTAACTCAATTATCAGCCTATTAAATATAAAAAAGAAAAATTAGGTAAAAAAGGACCTAAAAAAATTGGTTTGAGTTAACTTGATTTAGTATAACAAACTTGTAAACCTGATAATTAGAGCCAAGCCAACCCGGGTTATCCTGTTAAACTCACAGTCCAAGTCATGAGATCAGGGTAACCCGATAGAAAAGAAAATGACAAAAATCACAAAGCCTATTTTTAAAAAAGGAAAAACATTGTCAACCAGCATTAAATTTTCAAACTTATAACCTGAATTATTAGATTAAAGCATCTTATTTTAAAAAATCATGAAACTTAATCCCCAATTAATCAAAACATTAAAGGATTCAAAACTAAAAATAGAAATTAAAAGAATAAGGATCAAAATTGAAATACAAAATAAATTTTATCTTTGATTGATGGGTGAAATGGAAAAGAAAAATTAATTCAACAAAAGGACACAAAAAAATCAAAAGAATAAGAATCAAAATTGAAATACTAGATACAAACCAATTTTTAATTGAATGGTGAAATTGAAAAGAAATATCAATTCAAAAAAATCAAAAGAATAAGGACCGAATTGAAACAAATAATAGATGATAAATTGGGATTGAATGATGAAATTGAAAAACAAATTCTACAAAAAGGAAAAAAAATAAAAAATAAAAAATAAGGACTAAAGTTGAAATACTAACAACAAAAAGGGCCAAGTTGTAATTTTGATGGGAGGAGAGAGAAAAAAAAGAAAAAAAAGGCCCATCTACGATAAACCAGGCCACCACCGCTGGAACGCGCAGCACAAACAGAAAGAGGACGTGGTGATGCTTATAAAGACACTATGAAATGGTATTTTTGAATACTGGGAGGTGTTGCTCACACCACCCGAAATATGTTGGTGCCTCTAACACGCCTATAAGGGAGGCACACACGCCCCTACCTTTTTATATATATATATATATATATATATATTTATCTAATTATCAAATTGCTTTTAAGGTAACGTGATAATAACAAAAAATAGCTTTGTGAAAAGATAAAAAGCCCATTGACAGTAGTTTTATTTTTTTTTTCCTTTTAAGGATGCCCTATTTTATTTTTTGGTTATTCCTCAAAATTATCTTTTTTTCTTCCAAACTAAAATAAAATCAAAAATAAAATAAAGATTGGCATTTCAACAAAAGTAAGTTGGGAAGATTTCACATGTAGAAAAAATCAAGCTATAATTTTTGATGAAATTAAGAGCCTAATTGTATCATATTTTACCCCAACTTGGAGAGACAATGCAAATTTAAGCTCAAGTTACATTATTATTGGATGAATTTGCATATAAATTAAGTATAAGGACATAATTAGATTTTTAATAGGCCAATTTGATTTAATCATGGGCCAAACTAAAATTTAATTATGTTTAAGAATTAATTTGGGTTTAATTAGGTGCAAGGACTTAATTATACTTTAAATAGGTCAAATTAATTTTATTAAGGGCTTAATTGGTGAAACATTAAGTTTGGAAGCCCAATTTGGGCTTAATTAAAAAGATTGGAATTTTAGGATATCAAATTTAATTTTTACCAAGTCAATTGATTGAAATCAGGGGTAAAATTGCAAAAAAAATCAAATTTTTAGAGTCAATTAAGGATTAAATTGAAGAAATTCACAACCAATAACTATTTTGCAAAAGGCACCAAACTATGGGGACCCATTTGATTGAAATCAATAGTGAAATTGAAGAGAACTGAAAGTTTAATGGTCAACTAAGGGTCAAATTACATAAATCCAAAATATCCATATTCCACCCGCTATAAATAGGGTTGGATTTCATGGCCTAAAGGATGAGAAAATCAGGTTCAAAGTCAACAAAAAACCAGTTTTCTTCCCGGGTTTTTTCTCCAGCATCTTCTCTCTCTCTCTCTCTCTCTCTCTCTCTCTCTCTCTCTCTCTGCCACTGCCATCATCTCTTACATCTACCGAAGACAATCACCAATAGACCAGCTCCTTCCCCCCAGCACCATCATGGTCCAACGACAAAAAAAACCACTACAGCCATCGCGAGCTTCCCCTCTCCTTTACAAGCTTCTGCCTCTTCTACTCCAGCAACCAACCATACAGCCAGCTCCATTATCACTTGTCAGCGGCGTTTTCACCCACAACTCTACCATCGGTTAACAATAAGGCCAATTGGCCTCTCCCCATGCCAAGTAAGCCTCCTTTCTTTTCCTCCTTTCTTTTTAACCCCCCCAGCACCGCCGTAGTCCAACGACATCAACCACCACTACAGCCACCACGAGCTTCCCCTCTCCTTTGCAAGCTTCTACCTTTTTTGCTCCAGCAACCAACCTAGCAGCCAACTTCACTATCACTCGTCATCGACGTCTCCACCTATGTCTCTACCATCGATCAACAACAAGGTCAAATGGCCTCTCCCCACGCCCGGGAAGCCTCCTCCTCTCTTTTCCTCCTTCTTTGGGTTGGACCTTTGTCAACCCAAGCTAAATGGTTGGTCCAGGTCTGGCCCAAACCTAGGAAAAGAGACTAGATCCGTTGGGCCAATATCAACCCAATCCTTTTATGCCGCCATTCAACCCAATCAAGCTGGGCTCGGCCCAACCTAATATAATAATAATAATATATATAATATCAAAAAGAGAGGGAAGTAAGTTACATATAGAAGCAACATGTTGGATTATTATTTTAGATATACTTTGGATTGTGTGTCAATCATATTTCAATTCGGAACATGATAAGGTCCAACCTACTATAAAAAAGTTGGGGGTGTATCTGACCTTTTTCACTATTCATATGTATGGTGAAGTAGGTGAGCTCTTCTTTTTTTTCTCTCAATTTCTCCCTCTTTCATTTTCTTTGTCCTTTTCTTTTTTTTTCTTTTAATTTTATCATTCAAAATTTGTTTGAATTTGAATTTTTCTTTATAATTTGTTTCTGTTTGGTTTCTACAAGGTTATCACAATCTCAGATAAATGTACCAACATTTTGTTTTTGCTCAATTTTGTGATTTTTTATTTTTATTATTGTATAATTAAGTAAAAAAATATTTTTAAAAGAAGCTCTTAAACTAATTGGTATCTATGACCCAAATTGCGAGTTGTAGGTTAATTCAAGAAGTTCGGGTCAAACTAATATGTCGTAGACTTAATATTTTAAAAAATATATTTTTTTGAATTTTTTAAGTCAAATCACATTTTTTATTGGTTATCTAAGTTGTCACTTAATAAGTAGGCTAAATCATATTGGGATAATCCCTGCATAATTTAATTTTAAACTTGGATAGATAAAGAATTAGATCTGAACATTTTTCTTATGTTAAAAAAAAATTAGTCCACCCCAGCGTAGCATGTGTTCTTGTAGATAAACTAGACCTGAAGGGAAAGAAAGAATTCGGCGTATTATATTAGAAACAGGGGAATCGGTTATTATAATCATTTATTAATACGCACTACGTATTATAATCAATTAATTATCACCTCATGGTTACATTACACATGAATTCATCATAAAATACGTATAATTAACATGGGCAATTCATTGTCTATAAAATATGATTAATTAAAGCATATACATGCTCACCTGGACACCATTTTTAACCATAATAACGTGTCATTGTACTCATTGTCCTTGATGCAATTTGCTATTTAAACAGCAATAATGTCCATTCCAAATTGTTGGGAAATTTCCTGCCATAGCCCATAATACTATCGTGGGTTCTCAAAACTGGGTTGAAAAATGTCCAGATAGCGCCCCCATTTACACGGGAAGAAATTTTGATGCAAAACAATCTGGTGCTTCTATAAGAGTTTTCCAAACATGACACGCATAGGAACAAGACATAAATGAGGCAAATAAGTAAATAACATGGAACAGCATCCATCATCGCATTGCTCAGGCTCTCTCTGAATAGCCAATTCTATATTTTCTTTCCACGTTCACGTGTAAAAAAACTTTTCACAAGATGCCTATTCGCACCCTCCATAAATCAAATTTCTCTACAAATCATGAAAGAATCCAAGCAGAAAAACCTTCATATGCATTATTTGCCACATCAAATGTACACACATTATGTATAGAACTTGAATCAAAACCTTCAATCACTTTGACAGGTTGTCTGTCTTGTATCAAGCCCTTCCAGCGTTACCATGCCGCTGGTTTCTGAAAAAGCTAAGAAGGGCCTGTGCCTGCAAGCAACAAAAACTCGTTATCCTAAACTTTCATGAAAAAAGAGAGAATATTGAAAAGCATCTTCAATCTCGTACCTTTTCTTTAGCCCTTGGAGTACCAGATTGAGACAAAGCCACTAATGGTGGGACAGCACCTTCTTGGAGCACCATGTGGCAAAACCTACTACTATTTGTGCAAAGCTGCAAGAGAGCAGCGGCTGCATTTTCCTTCCCTCTTGCAGAACCCAACTCGACAACCTCAACCAGGACAGGGATCCCACCCTCCTGACCAATAGCATTCCTTCCATCTGGAATCGTCGCAAGATTTGCCAAAACAGCTACTGCCTTGTCAACCATCCCAGCTGCCGGGTCCATCAATTCCACAAGATGTTTAACAGCACCAGCTTGTACAATCCGGTCCTTGTTTTCATGA
This sequence comes from Populus alba x Populus glandulosa, assembly GCA_033617975.1. NCBI lineage: Eukaryota > Viridiplantae > Streptophyta > Magnoliopsida > Malpighiales > Salicaceae > Populus > Populus alba x Populus glandulosa. Next base: position 13,296,414 of record CM066147.1, on the reverse strand, counting down.
AATATTGACAAATTAAACAAAGCTGTAGCTGCATCCTTCTTCCCCCTGGGTGTTCCATTGCCCAGTAAATCAACCAGTGGTACAATTGCCCCAGACCTTCCAATCCTGACCTTGTTATCCTCGATCACAGAGAGACTAAAGAGTGTGGCAGCTGAGTTCTCTTTGGCCTCAGGGCTTCCTGTTTCAAGGACATGAATCAGGGGTTCAATAGCATCTGCATTGCCAATCGCTGTTTTGTTGTTATCATTAATTGATAAGTTAAGAAGAGCTGTGACAGCATTTTCCTGAATTTTTAAGTCTGTTGAGCGAAGCAAGTTGACCAGTAAGTTAATGGCCCCAAAATTTGCTATAACAATCCGGTTATCCATGTTGTGTTTAGCAAGTAGCCTAAGTTTAGCTGTTGCATCTCTTTGAGTATCAACCAAAGTGCTCTTCAAGTCCTCAACCAGGTTCCGAACTTCTGTTTCAATGCCAGCAAGATCAGCTCTTGTTTCAATAGCTGAAGAAGAAACTATCCTTGGCACAAGCCTATCAGAAGGCCGGCGCCAGATTATTTGGCTTCTAGACCGTGTATCAACCAAACGGGATGGGAACTCAGGTTCTCTGTGTGGGGTGTGCAAGGCAGAAGATGCCTGTGGCTCTGGCTTTACCTCCCCGGAAATATCACTGCTGTAGGATGTAAGATGGTTTGAGAACTCGGAAGATTCATTGGTATCTCCTGATGCTCCTTGAGGAAAAGCTGCATGACCAAGTGCACTGGAGGCCGATGCACTTCTATTATGGTTCTGAGATAGTAGACCATCAGCTCTAACAGAAGTTGAAACTTCCTTTCTAGATGGTGATGCAGAACAGTGGTGAACTGAATCCAAATTCCTCTCTTCTGAGTTACTGGACCTTTCTTCAGAACTCATTAGTGATGATATTCTTGCAATATCCAAACCCTGGCCATTTCCAACTATAACTGACAAGGAACTCTCAGAAGTAGAATGTGAATGTAGCGGAGAACTTCCCTCTCGTTGGATTCCACTGGAAGAGATCATGTTCTGACCAGGTGAACCAGTAGCCTGATTTGACTCAGAAGATATTGGCTGGCTGCCCCTTGGATGCGAAAGAACATGCTCCCTGGATGTAATAGACTCTGCATGCACAAGAAGTGGTGATGGCTGATTGAAGCTCATGGACTTTATGGGATCAGGAAGCTTCACATTGTTTGACTCACACCAATTTGCAATTAATGCCTTCACAGTGTAATTAGTTATGAGATTAGTGTGAGCCAGAGTCTGCTGTGTCTTGGGACACACAGTGAGCCCAAGTTCAATCCAGTTTTTAATGAAAGCCCGCTCATAAGTTTGCCCTGATGCCACAATTACTGGATCTGTCATCAACTCAAGAGAGAGAGGACAACAAAAATCAGCAGGTATTGGGACTGGGCTATATGTCTGGGACTGCTTTATTAGAACAAGGCGTTCATGCATGCGGGTCACAAGGGTGATTATTTGATCAATAAACTCAGCTTCTGCAGTTTTCTCAGCTTGTTCAGCATTCTCCTTTAACTTCTCTAGGGCCACTGCTTCAATCAAAATCTCCTGATTGGACCTCAAGCACAGGCTGTCTGCAATTTTCACCAAGATCTCTGAGCTGGGTCCAACACCCTCCTCCTGGCCACTTATAGCTTCTTTAATGATGGATGATGTTTGTACATACCCAGAAAGTTTAATTTTCTGTATGCAGTTCTGCAATCAGATATTAAATTGTTAGGCATCATAAAAGAGTATACATTATACCTTATTGAGATGTATGCTCTATCCATAAACTAAATGTTTATAACAAGATTTTGAGGACAAATACCTCAAGAGATGATGAACTTAATTCATCTGGTAGTTGTTGATGGGAAGCCTTCAACAGCTGAAAACTATTCAGGCCCAGAGAACAAATTTTCGATGTTAATGATTCAATTTGCAGAACCTAGACGTCATGTACAAGACAAGATTAGCCAAACAAGCCTGTCCCTTTAAAATGGTTGCAAACATATAGCATTATCTTTCTATTCCTATAGTAATTAGCTCTATCTGTTATTCAAAAGTGATGAAGAACACAATGAAGAAAATAGTAAATAATGAAAATTAAATGAAGATGGGATAATTGCACTATTAGTACACCAACTTTACACCATTTTTCAATCAAGTACATTAACTTTCATTTTTTTTGTTTCAACAAACCAACATTTTCAAAAATTTCAATCAAGTACATTCGTCCACCTTCCATCATTTTTTTCATTATTTAATGACATGTCTTTTGCCCTTAAATCATTGTTGGTACTCTAACTTTCATTATATATCAATCAAGTGCATGAACTTTAATCTTTTTCATTTTAATACACCAGAGTTGCAATCAAGTACTTTGGTCAATTTTTTGTTTTTTAATGTGAGTATTTTTTTAAAAAAATACACTATAAAATAAAATTATTTTTAGTACATTGTTGATAAAATTAAAATATTTATTTTCTTAATGTAGCACCTCTATTCCTTTTTGAATTAACTAAAGTATTTTTTTTTAATGTGATCTCTCTCTATCATGATTCCATTAACTTTCCATTTATATTGCAATCATATGCTATTATTTTTTAAAATAATAAATATTTTATTTGTATATATAATTTATTTGTTAATTTTAAATAATAATAAAATAGTTTTTAGTCTTTATGTAGATGACATACTATTTATAAAAAGAGTTTTACTTCTTAAAATGATTTATCTTATTTTTTTTAAAAGCAACTTATTAATTTAAAATATTTTCTATTATTAAAATAATCTTATTTTAGAGGGTACTTTTACCAAAAGATCCACATTAAAAAATGAAAAATTGACTGAAGCATTTGGTGGGAACAATAAAAAACGTTTAGTGTATCAGAATAAAAAATATTGAAGTTCATGTGCTTTATTGAAATAAGATGAAAGTTGAGTTCTCATGGAGATTTAAGAGCAAATGATACGCTATTTTATAACATAAAAAATGACCGAAAATGGACAGAAATAAATTATTGAAATTTTTGGAAAAAGTCGGTGTACTGAAACAAAAAAAATTAAAGTTCATATACTCGATTAAGGTAAGATATAAGTTAGTGTGCTAAATAGCACAAATATTCCAAAGCAATGCATATATTTCAAGATTTCAACTCTCATTGTTCTAAAAATGGATAGGATAAATTAAATGCCTACATCCAATTTCAAGATGTAAAGTATGAAAAAACATCAGCAAAAATGAAGATGATGCAGCTACAACGACTCCTAAGCTTCAACTAATCAAATTGCACAGAAATACTTCCAAGAATTTCACATTCATATAAATCTCAAAACAAAGTGAAGCGTGTTCAACAACACTCCATCTACTACCAACATTCGCAATTATTGCATTTCAATCAAGAGAAAAAATTTGATTATAAATGAAATGACCATCAGTGAATATTAATGAAGTGAACAAATTAACAAGACCAGAACCACCAACACTGAATCCACCACTGTTGCATCAACAACTTAGCATTTCGTTTTCAACAACCCATGCAAGAATTCCTATCACCACTACCACACTCCATCTTTGTTGTTCAAACAATCATGCTGCATTCCCACCTTAGACACCATCAACAACGGAAAGTTGCTAATAAAAAAACATAGATAAAGGGACTTAATATCCTTAGACAACAACATTTGCAAAAGCCAAACAGGAAATGATCCTGAGGATGCTAAACCAAGGTCTGCTTTAACACCATCCTCAAAATCTACGGGTAGAATGAAAATGCCATCCATATTGGTAATCGCAATATAAATAAAGGGACTAAATATCCTTATGCATGCTAACGGCATTTACTAAAGTAAAAAAGAAATAATCATGAGAATGCTAAGCCAAGGTCTGCTTTGACACCATCACGAAAATCTACAAGTAGAACAAACATGCCATCTATAATAACAAAAATATAGTTCAAAACTTACAAAATGAACTTTGCTTGACAATGGTTGCCAGTTCTCAAATTTCTCCCGCAATTCATCAACAGATTGACCCAATTCTTGGAAATCCTTATTAAGCACTTCATCAGAAGCTACTTCAGAATTAACAATGGTTTCAAGTATTGGCTTCAGCAGCTTTAGTATCTCTTCTGCCTTCTGGTAGTACTTCTGAACTGGATCTGAGCTAATTTTGTCATCTTTTGATATATGCAAAAATGCAGAGATATTTTTCAGAAGCACTTCTAACAAAGATATCTCCATCACACCTGCATCTCCAGACAAAGGAAAGAACTATCAGCAAACTAGCAAATCGTTAAAGCAGTGATATTTTAGAGCTAAACACAGATTTCAATCTAACAAAAAGCATACATTGTGTTACATATGTGAAGGTTAAAATAAGCATCAATAGTTACTCTACATTCATTAAGCATCACACAGTAATTTAAAATTATTAGTTTGACACACTTGCCACTGCCATTGTGCGCTCAAATGCACATATCACAAATATGGTACTTGATAAAACTACAAGTTGTCATTATATGCCCCCCTCTTCAAATGTTCTGGAAATCCTCCCAACTGTAAAAACAGTTAATTCCTTGGAACATAACTCCATGAACAATATACTTCATGCCCCAAGATATAACAAGACATGAAGGTTTAGGAAATGAGGTGTAGGGTACTTTCTCTTCCAGGCTATAACAAGACATGAAGGTTTAGGAGATGAGGTGTCATCTACTTTCTCTTCCAGGCATGGAGCAGGTTATGACAAGCATGTTGTTAAACATGTTGAGCTAGAAAGGTGAGGCGTAGAGGTTGAGAAATTCTAGAATTTTTCATGTAGGGAAACAAAAATAAAAGCTTCCAAGACAAAGATGAAGCAAGAAAGGATGAATGAAGCGTACCAATACAATGTCTCACAAAATAGAGGATGTGCCTAAAAGGCTAAGCCTCCCGGTTTGAACATTATGTCATAGGGACAAAGCAAAATACTGAAGTTCAACGTGATGTAATTTGATTCAACCATAGAAAAAGCATGGATTCTGAAAGTTAACTGATGCTTCACTCTCAATAGTGATCACAAATAAAAAAATCACTACATTAGGAAGTCAATCCAAATTTCTTTAAATCTATTTAAGGAATTCAATGGAGGTAGAGAATGGAAAAAATTCTTTAAGATGGAGCAAGGGATTAAAATCTTATGAATCCCATGGCATTGCACTCCCTTGCCTAGCAAAAACATAGCTAGATAATGGAAACAAGAAAACTTTTAAAAACAAACCCACAAATAGAGCAGGAGAAAAAAATATACAACAATCAACGAATATGAATAAGCAACACAGGGATTGTATCAAAGACTAAAAAACAAATAGCATACCAAGCTAACAAAGATAGATGATGATGATGATGATGCCGCCGTCATAAAGTAAGGGTTATAAGAGCTAATGCTGTACAAAAGAGATAATGTTTAGCGTCTTCATTTCGCCCACAATTTCGTACGAATTTGCATTTTTACTCGTGAAATCATAATCATAGTTTCATTTTGCTTGTTTTTAGTATATTTATTGATTCTTAAGTCTATATTCATAATTGGACTATGTTGTGAAAGCCTTTGGCCTTGATTGATTGCATTGAATTGAGTCTTTTGGTATATATAAAAAAGTGTCATATATATAAAAAAGTGTCATGTATTCAACAAGGGAGAGGGAGAGGAGGATTCCAAAGCAAGAATGAAAAAAACTAGGGCATGGTGTAGGGGTTTTAGAAAAAGAAGTTGATAAGTATAGAAAATTATTCTATGACCTTCAAGCTTCGATGGAAAAGAAGAAACAATGCTGCAAGCATGAAAAACAAAAGAGGACAGTAGTGGTTATTATCCAAAAGCATACGCATAAGTGGTTAGTAAGGCATGCTTATTTGAAATCCTTATCAACCACTATGTCCATACAGTGTTGTTGAAGGCAAATGTTAGCAAGAAATGAATTCTCAAGGCTTAAACAACAGACCTATGAAACAGTCATTATTCCTATTAAAGATTTGAGGACAAATCTTCTTGAAGAGCAAGGGAATGATACAGTTCAGCCATGCATTTCTCATGAAGGGCCTTCAATTTTGTGCTTGGGTTTGATGGGGTGGCCATTCAGCCAAGATTGTGTTTTTTCTTGGAATTTAGCTTGTGTTCCATTCGACCATGATGGGCTTTTGGCATGGGATAGTTTTAGCCAGCCTTGTGTTCCCTTGTGTATGATGATGGGTTCAGTCCAATCTCTTTGAAGGTTCATGCGGCCAAATCAGGTCAGCCCATGCATGGGTCTACTTTTGGCAACAAAATAGGCTTGTTGGGAGCTTATATCAGGTCTGATTTGGGTTATATTAATGATTATGGGTTTGGGCTGCATGGAGTCCAAAGTTGGCTTGGACTAATTAAGATGTTGGGATCCTTTTCTTACAAGGATCAGCAATAGGAAAATTTGTTCATTATTAACCCTATTATTTAGGAGAATATTTAGCAACAAAGGCGGAAGTTTCCTGGTCGTGCAAAGAAACCAAAGGGAGCTGTTAGATCTTAATCCTAGACTTGAAATGATTATTTAATGCCAAAGATTTGATTCTCCTAGTCAAGGAAATAGGAAAATTTGTTCATTATTGACCTTATTATTTAGGAGAATATTTAGCAACAAAGGCGGAAGTTTCCTGGTCGTGCAAAGAAACCAAAGGGAGCTGTTAGATCTTAATCCTAGACTTGAAATGATTATTTAATGCCAAAGATTTGATTTTCCTAGTCAAGGAAAGTGATGGGCGGCTACAAGAAGAATTAATTTCTAAGAATGTTTTCCATGTCTCAAGGAAAATCCTCGTCCTAAAAGGAAAGAAGTCAACAATTAAATTCCTATTCAGATCGGATTTCCTAGCATCTAAAGGACTTTAAAAGTTGGCTAAGCAATCCTAAAGTATCTAGGAAGGTGGATCTCGGCCAAGAGTTATTTAAACTAAGGAATTAAGATATCTTATCTTGTTTTTCTTTCTATTATAGACGGCATCAACAAGCTACCGTCTAGACTTGTTGTTTTCATTATTATTTCTATGTTTGAGCTTAATTAATACTTTGGTTTTCAACTAAGATCCGAGGCTTGTTTATATCAACAAAGGTCAAGGATGAATGAGAGTTGATGTACTAGGACCATGGGAAGGAAATAAAAGAAAAAATGGAGGATAAGAAAGGGGGCTATGGATGTTTATCAAGAGCATGACTCTTCCATTAGAGCCCTTGCCATGTTGGTTGAAGCACTGAAGCAAGGTTAGAAATTTGTAGATTTCTAGATTTGCAGACGCTGTGGACTAATTTTAGTTTTACTTTTATATTTTAGTCTCTCTCCCTAAGAATGAAAAAGAAATGTGTGTCCAGATAGCCTATCATGCATTCCATATCAATGATGGTATATGTAATTAAGGACAAGTCAGCTTACACGCATTCCATATCAATGGTGGTATATGTAATTAATGACAAGTCAGCTTGGAGTTAACAGACATTGCATTTAAGATTGCATTGATGAAAATTCAGGTTGACATTTAATTGTGTTATATATTAAAGGATTGGGTCCTAGATAACAAAATTAAAAAGTTTTAGGCTTGTAATGTAGTTATCTCTTATTAATCATGTTCAAAAAAACGAGAAGAGAAGTAACTGTACCTTATTTTCCACAAACTTGTCTCTTCAAATACCCAAAGAATCTCACATTATTTTGATATCCATGATGAACTCATGAAATTCTTCAGAATTGATGCTCTTAACTAGGGAACTCCTGTAACAACCAAATATTAAATTCTTAAGCCATCATCTAAAAACAATTCTGAGATTTAATTAAAGTTTGGACAAGAGATCGCACACACAAAGGCCAATACTTTTGTGAGTAAAATATGAAGAATATAAATTGAGCCCTGCCCTTGAGTTCAGGAAGGACCACTGATCTAGGGAAATGGTATAATCCGACTTGCGCCAAAAGACTGCTAGTTCCAGACTAGAGTGCAACTATTTTATACAAAATTATCAAAGAGTAGGACTTTCTAGGTTACTTCACAAGATCTTTATTCAGCAAGACCATAACTTTGTCATGTCCTTTCTGTCTATTATCAAATACGAGACTTTCTTGGTTACAAAGCTTCCAGGAATTCATAGATCTTTGTCATCAATGATGAAAAAAAGATTATTTACCTTCTCATTGCCAGTTTCAAACTTGTGTCTACCACAATCACCCTTTTTGAGATGGATCATATGAGTTTACAATATTTGGTTATTGATGAATATTCAAGATAAGATCTTTCATGCAGCTTCGAATATGCAAGGCAGTAGAAAGGACCAAAAATATAGTGCATGGTCATTTAATGGGAGAAAAGAAATGAAATTAATATAAAAACGAACGCTTATCAGAATACAGTTCACCAAATGGGGAAGAACTTAGACCCAATTGGATTAGAAAAGCGTAATGGCTAGAAATAAATCACAGTTGCTGCTTCAACAAGCATTATCTTTAAGCCCAGATTGAAGTTTTGCATTAACACTAGTTAGTCAGAAATCATAATCACTAAAAAGTTTCCACAAATCACAGACCCAAACTTTCCAAAATTCGACTCCGCTGCTTTAGCAAATCCTAAAACCGTTTCGAATTAAGATCGCATCAAAATTAATCATTTGAGCTTTCCATTTTCTTTTTTACAAAAAAAAAAAATAATACGGACGGTAAGCTTTGACAATCAAACCCTAAAAGTGGAAGAAAGAGAGCAAACATTGAGCAGCAACAGTTGGGATTATGCAAAGCAGAAACAAATAAATAATTATATAAGAAAACCCTAAGAAGATAGATCATCAAATCAACAGAGAATAAATATTCAAGAGATTATATATTTACCTGTCTGTGTTGAATGCAGCCCAGAAGACAGAGAATGAACAGAAGGAAACCACCGAATTATAATTTATAATAGAGAGAGTTTTTTTTATTTACTTTCTTCGTTTGGCAAGCTAGAAGTGTGAAGCGTGTTTGGTAGTGTTTTTTTAAAATATATTTTATTTGTTAAAATAAGTTTTTTTAATTTATTTTTAAATTAAATATATTTTTAAAACAAACATAATCACGAATACATAAAAAATAAAAATATATTTAAAATTGTGATTCTGATTAATTTTTAAAATATTTTTCATTTAAAAATATATTAAAATAATATTTTTTTATTTTTAAAAAATTATTTTTGATATTAATATATCAAAATAATTAAAAAATATAAAAATATTAATTTAAAATAAAAAACTTAAAAAATTAAATTTTTTTAAAATATAAAAATAATTCGTACTTAAAGTCTCAGTGTAATATAACCATAACTTAATAATATCCCTTCACTTTTATTTTAGTTTATACATATTATTATTATTCTGACTTACGCACCCTCGTTAATTTTATAATGTTCTGCGGCCCTAAAAAGAGTGGTTAAACCTAGCGTTATTTATTATTTAAATTTAATTCTTTTGTAGTTCAAACCTCCTCTCTCTTTTTCTTAACTGTATATATTTGGAAGGAGTAATGTTATTTGTCTATTTATGCATCTGTTACTTCCAATGAAAAAAATAATTTGTGTTACGAGAGGGGTGGGTTATTGTCGTCATTTTCTGATAATAGTACATATACCTTAGCTACTTTATTCATTTATGAGTTATTTAGAATCCCCTTAAAAATAATTTTTTAAAATTTTTTATATTTTTTTTATAGTTTTGATGTATTGATATTAAAAATAAATATATATATATATATATTATTTTAATAAATTTTTAAATAAAAAATATTTTAAAAATGATTTTTCTTTAAAATTTGAAATTCTATATATTTTTTATAGTTTTGATTTGGTAATATTAAAAATATTTTTTTAAAAAATTAAAAAAATATATATTATTTTAATATATTTTTAAATAAAAAATATTTTAAAAAATAATAACTATCATAAATTTAAAATCAAAATAATATTATATGTATCTTACAATATTGGTGTTTGTTTATTAGGATTGGCTGGAATTGGCGGTTCTTTCCTCCCATAACCATTCATGACGTAACTGCCAAAGCGACGAAACTAGTCAACAGCCGACCGTTAATGGAGATTTTATTTATTTATGTCTATAATGTAATTCAACGCCAGATATTCTTTTGGAATAAACTAAAGAGACGAAACATGTTCATTGAAAACAAAGTTAAAAATACATAATTCTGAACTATTCTTCTGTAATGATAAAAAAAAACAAAAAAAAAAACTTTTATTTCTACAAAACCCAACATAATTACGAGAAAAAATGACAAGATTGAGAGTTACAAAACAACAAAGGAATAAGAGATGGTGTTGACAGGCGAACAATAAATTAACACCACAATCAACAAAAATAAAATATTGGAAGTTTTTTTTTTTTTTTTTGAAGTTAATTCCAAGTAAGAAAACATCAATTTAATATATTATATAATAAATCGATTGGTTACATGTGGCATTATTATTTTTATATAAATATATATTTATTATTAATAAAAACTTAATTTATCTTTAATATTCTTATAATGTTAGATTAACGAATTTAATATTTGATTTATGAATTTAGAGTAAAAATAAAATTCATAAAATAAAAATATTTTACAAAGAAAATTACTATAAAAATTTCTATGAAATAAAAATATTTTACAAAAAAATCACTATAAGAATTTATACGTATCATGTCATTGAAATTATATAAAAATATATAAAAAATATGGGTTGTTACAGTTAATATCAGAGTTAATTATTATAATTCAGGAGATAATTTAAATATAGATAGTATAAGAAATGAAAAATGTGTGTTTATTGATGAAGTATAAAATGATAAGCTTTGATAAAGGGATGTTAGGAAATCATAAATGAAGTAACATATTAAAGTAGGGTTTACATAATAAGTGATTTGTGATTATTAACCAAATAAAAATATTATTGAATTGTGTGCTATGGTAAGATGCAATAAGCCGAAAGGCGACGAAGATAATAATGTTGTATAAGAGTTTTTGAATAAAAAAATGATAAAAATTGAAATTGTAATGAATATTATTATATTAGCCATGAGAAATTGATTTGGAAACAACATGGAATAAGAAGAAGAGCGCCTGACTTTGTTCTTAAATTTACACATGAATTCAAATTTTGAGGATAATTTTTTTATAAAGAGGGAAGAATGTAAATTCTTGGATAAAAATCCATAAAATTAATAATGAAAAATATTATGTTAAGTGAGTAAATCAAGTATTGGAATTAAAAAAGTTACTTTAAATTTTGAGAATTTGAAATAAATTGTTCATGTGTTAACTTTAAAATAAAAGCATGAAAATGGTGGGAGAATAAAAAACAAAGAAATACAAATAAAAACCAAATGGAAGAGAAAAAAAGTGATGTTTCTAGGATATAATTTAATGAAATTCGATGTAGTAAGTTTAAACCCATTATTAAAAATATGTCTGAATATGGGAAATATAACCCAATGAATATCAATGGTACAATGTAGACATGTGATCTGAAAATTGATAAATTAATGATAAATATAGAGAGTTTTTATAAATTAAAGGTGAAAATATTTAAAAAAGTATTTTATAATTTTCAAATGAATTAATGTATAAACACGCGAATGACTTTGATTACCAGTATAAGCCTATGTGCAATCGCATAGTCTTTAACCTAAAAGGAAATGAAATTTGAGGGAAATTTGTGTTATAAATAGACATGGAAGTTACAAATGAATTATTTAAAAATATAGATGATTTAAGTAGTTAAAGCAAAATGAAAAACTTATATTTTTGGCGTAAAATTACCTAATGGTCATCCTTAAGCTATCAAGCATAACTTTCAATCCGACTGTTAGATCGAGCTAAAAATTTACAATAAATTTCTTAACATATTTTTCTATGTTAGGTTAAATTTCCATGTCAATTGGAGTTCATAAAGGCCTTCAATGAGTGTCGATTGTCTGAAAATACATGAAATAAAACATGGATTAAAAATGATACTTTTATAAATAAAGAGAAAACTATCTCTCCTCTTGTTACTATAAGAGAGAGGAAACCTTAGTTCTTCTCATTATTTTCTTCAAAGTTAGAGATTTCTTCTTAACTTTATAGGTTGGGGAGTGTAAAAATATGGGTGTCATTGGGGGAACACAATTGTTCTCTTTCTTTTAGAGGGTTGGCTGATTGTTTTAGGAAAAACAAGAGAGAGAGTTCACTATTAAAAAGAGAGAAATGACAATGATTAAAGAGGAAGATGGATTGGAAGATAAGCTTGTAAGAAATCAAGAAATTGGATACAAATTTGAATGGTAAAGTGTTCTTCGTTACTTATTTCATTGTTGATTTGAATTTGGGCAATTTAAAATGAAATCCGTAACCTTTTCAAATTAGGGTTCTTGAAAAAAATAAGGAAAAAAGTGTGTTTAGTGTAAAATTGTTAACTTGACATGAATTAAGTACTAGATAGAGTAAAAATTATGAAAGTTATTGAAAGAAAAATATTAGGTAAAATCCATACTTAAGGTTGGCTATGGGAGGTATTAGGTGGAGATGAAAATTTTGTTTGAATTCCTTGCAAATTTGTGTTATTTTGATGAGTAAGTTTTAAGTAATTCATGTTAAATGGGGGTTTAAGTAAAATGGGTGAATTTCCTTATTCCTTGTCTATTATGGAAATTTTAGATGTAAGGATTTTGGGAAAGATATGGATTTGAAGCTTATGTATCTTATAATGATAAATGGTAGGATAATATAAAGGTTCTAGTAGTGGTATTTAAAGAAAAAGATTATTATATATGTAAATGCATGTTGTAAGTTGTGTGTGGTGTAAAAAAAAAGTGTACGTGTGAGATTTAGAAACTCGAATATGTGCAGAAAAAATGGAACTGTGACATCCATAAATTTAAGTGTTTAGGTTTGTTTTGATGGCCCAAAAATATATAACCAAAGGCTGATGTGATAGCCACAAATTTGCATGTGTGAAGGTTGTTCTGACACCCATAAAAATTTGAGTGTGTAGGGCTTTTTTGATGGCATATAAAATATAGGTTGTTGTGACAACCATAAACTTGCATATGTGGGGGCTGCTATAACAACCCAAAAGCATGTGAAAATAGGTTGTTGTGGCAACTATAAATATGTGAGATTAGGGGTTGCATTAATAGCCCAAAAGTGTTTAAAATATATGCTGTTATGGCATCCATAAATGCGTGAAACTGAAACCATTATAAAAATTATGGGTGGGTATAGATGGAAACAATTATGGTTAAAAGAATACATGTATATATTAAAGTTATCGCGCTAACAGTGTGAATGTTTATGAATAATGATATTGAGACCTTATATGTTCAAATAATGATTTGAAAAAAAGAATATGGAAAGATTGTAAGTCTTGTTAAAATTAGTGAAATTTATAGTTTAAGGAATTTGGGAGGATTTAAGAAATTAACTATGATTGATTGAATTAGATATTTTTTTTTAAATGTTGAGGTGTGAGGAAAATTATAAATAGGATAGAGTTTAATTAAATGGACAAGTTGGAGAAATTACACTTTGAGTTGATGACTTTGTGAGAATTTGAATTTGTCATGTGAAATTATGAAAAATAAATGTGGTTAATATTGATGCATGGTATAAACTTTATGAAATAAGTTATTGGTATACTAATTAGGAAACCGCTATAGGGTTTCACTTTTATCCAATATGGGAAGCGGCATCCGTTGATAAATGGTTATACAATGACGGTCCTTATGAGCTAATTGTTCTACACTTCTTACTTGGTGTAGCTTGTTACATGGGGCGTGAGTGGGAACTGAGTTTCCGTCTAGGTATGCATCCTTGGATTGTTGTTGCATATACAGCTCCTGTTGCGGCGGCTACTGCTGTTTTCTTGATTTATCCAATCGGTCAAGGGGCATTCGTAACAAGAACTTCCGTGAAGGGATCTCATGAAACCAGAGTACTAAGTAGGTGCTCGACACCTTAAAACTAAAATATTATTTAAATTGTAATCACCATTTTATTTAAATATATCTTGATTTTATTTGGGAAATATTAAATTATTGGAAAAACTAGTTACCCTAGTTAATAAGACTAGTGCCTTGATTAATTGGAAATAAAAAAAACTGGTTAATAGAACTAATGCCCTATTAAATGGGTAATAAGAGTAACCAATTAATTTGGTAATGGAATAAATGCCCAATTTGGGCTAGAAAGAACATTGATATTACCTTAAATTGTGTTAATTGTATTGATATATAAGGTTAAGGGTAAAATAAAAAATTAATTGTTTAGTAATTGATGTGGTAAATATATAGAAGAGATAATAGTAAATAATCATTGTGTATAAAACTTATTGTATTTTCAAGTACCCTGTAGCATCATGCTAGGTAATAGATCATGTATCTTTATTTTTTTTTGTTTAATCAAATGATGTAAATGGAAGAAATTAATATTTTTCTTTGTAATGTAATTTTGTATAAAAAAAAAATATGTAAAAATATCTAAATAAAATTTGTGTACTTGGAATGTTGTGTAATACAATTGGGATTGTTACACGAGGTGTAACAAAACTAGTTACTTGGTAATGAGACTAGTGCCTAATAATGGATGATAGAACTAAATTACCCGGTAATGAGGCTAGTTCCTGATAATGGGTGGTGGAAGTAGATTATCTGGTAATGAGGCTAATGCCCAGTAATGGGTGATGGAACTAGATAACCTGGTAATGGGGCTAATGCCCAATAATCGACAGTAGAACTAGATGACCCAGTAATGGGTCTAGTGCCTGGTAACAGGTAGTGAAACTAGATTACCCAATAACGGGTCTAGCGCCCGGTAACAAGCAAAGAAACTAAAATACTTAGTAATAAAGCTAGTGCTTAGTAATGAGCAGTGGAACTAGATTACCCAGTAATGAGGCTAGTGCCCGGTAATGAATGATAGAACTAGATTAATCGATAATGGGCCAGTGCTCGGTAATGAGCTAGTGATAACGGTTTATCTAACTACTAGGATATTGAGCCTATCTTATAAGGTAAAGTATATGCATGAATTATACATGGATAGGAAATTATAAGCTTATAATTGTTATCAAAATCCATCTAATGAGTTGAATGCTCATAAATAAGTTTTAATTCTCACATGGATGTATTACATTCTAATATAGAAAAATAATTTATTTGTCAGGTTTCACTCACACTAAAATCCTAGACCAATATCTATATTACTATTTTGTGATATAAATATTGAAAATTATTGATAATAAACTAATTTGCATACCATTCTTGAGTTATGTTGACCTAGAGCAAGATTTAGGATGATTAGATAATGATTTTCGTATTGGATTGAGATATTGATGAAGATATCCATAACTAGGTAAAGTCTAAGTATATATATATATATAAAAACTTTGTCGGAACTTCGGTAGAGTGTATCCAAATGGTTGGAGTTGTTATATAAAGTGATTAATAAGTTATTTGAGTGATCAATTGACACTCACGCACGTTATAGACATCACTTAAGAAGAATAATGATTTTTAACAATTTTGGTACCTAAAGCTTTTATATATACCAATTAGATGTCTTCACAATTTATTTTTATATAAAATTATTCTTGAATAAAATTATTAAAATGATATTTAGAAAATGATCTTATTGTGCCATAGTTTTTAAATAAGAGTAAAGCTTTATCCATAAAAACTAACACTCGCTTTATAAATAATTACATGTAAAATTAATTTTTTTTATTTTTTTTTCATACAGTTGCATTAAAATAATCAAGATTTGTTTTTTGTTTGCTTTAAAGGTATTAATAAGTTTTTTATATGAAATAATAAGCTTTTGATAAAGAAAGTATTGTTTGTCAGTAAAAATGAATTGGTAATGAAAAAGGAGTTTTTTTCTATATAATAACTTTTTTCCTCATAAATTTATAATATTTCAATTCTTTTGAATTTCTACTTAAATGGCTTTGAATTTTTATTGAAAAAACCATTATATTGATGAAAAGGTTTGGATATTTTTTTAAAATAAAGAAAAGTATAAATAAAAAGATAGAGATTTGACTAAATAAATATATTTTTACTATGAAATTTAAATAATTAAAATCCTTTCAATAGTTTATTTTAATAGTCATAAATTAAATTAAAAAAATTTCAAAATCATTTTTGTAAGTAAAAAAACCACCGAGAGTGCTTAGTCTTTCGCTATATGCCCAAATTAATACTATGTGGATTTTACTTTCCCCTTTCCAAAAAATTCATTGAATTAGCTAATACAATTTATCTATTGATCATTATCATAATGGTAGAGGACAAATCAATCTTTTAATATTTTTAATCATAGTGCAATGAATAAATTACATGTAAAAGTAACAACTAATGTCCGAGGGTTTTTTTTATTTTTAATATATATATATATATATATATATATATATATATAAACAAGTTGATTATGGGTTGAATATGTTGACACTCATCGGGCGGTGCATGCAAGGTCTCCCAACCATCAAACGCTAACTTCCACAATGGCATTGGGAGTAATGCACCAAGCTCTTCTAGGTGGTTAAGCGTGTGTCAGCAAATGATCGATGGTGTGGCTCTGATGTACTATTTTTTTTCTTTTGTTTTTTTCTCTTTGTCTAAAGTTTAACGTCTGCCCTTCCAAAAATTAAAAGGTATCCTATCAATTTGTATTTGTATCAATTTTGATCTTTATTTTTTTTTATTACTATTTATTTTACTTTAAATGCTTTTTGAAGTTGATTTTTATTTTCAATTCTTTCTTTTAGCATTTAATTTCATTTAGTTTTTTTTATCCAATTGGTCCTTATTCTTTTGATTTCTATTTTTTTTATTTTCTTGATTTATTTAATTTTGAATTTTTTCCCTCATTACTTTATTTCATTTAATTTTTATATCAGGTTTGGTTCTTTTTTATTATTATTGCTATTTATTTTGTTTTTTTTATCCTTTCTTGATTGATATTTTTTTTCCATTTGATCCCTTAATATTTAGATGATTAAGAATTTTGCTTTCATGATTTTCTCGTGTTTGGTTTCTACATGGGTCACGGGTTTTAAAAATTAGCCAGATTTGACTTTGGTTCTTTTTTAGGTCCTTTTTTAGAATTCAAGTTTTTTTTTTAATTTCATTATTTGACATTAGGTTTATTGGACCTTGAGCTTTATATTTTTTTTATAAAATTATCTTAATCTCATATCTCAGGTTAGTTGAGTTAACTCGAGTTTTTTTTAACATGTTTTTCAATTGTTTTTTTTTTGTTTCGTCTTTCATCATTTAGTTTACTTAAAAGTTGACCTCTATTATTTTACTTACTTGAATTGTTTTTTTTTTTTTTAAATTTTCCGTTCATCCTTCTTATTTATTGGTAAATGAGTTTTCAATTTTTTATTTATTTTCTCCTTTCTAATGTTATCATATTCTTATTTTTTGTTTTATTACCAAATATAATTGTTATAGTATATTTTTTTTATAATATTGATAATTTTTTTTCCAATTAGTTATTATTATATTTTTATTGGGGTTGATTTTTTTTTAATTATATTATTAAATTAACTAAATTTAATCAAAACCATAACCCAATCTCGTAAACTCTATCATCGTTTAGAAATATTTTATTTATATTCTAGTTACTTCTATTTATATTCCCATAGTTGTTGAATAATCAGGCACTTCACCAACTTGAATCCTGCGCGCGCGCGTGCAATTCAAAGCTAGAAAGGCGTGCTAAACCAAAATCCTCACGATCTAAAAAAAGAATCCCCCTGCTCAATAGACGAACATATGACCAAGGATTTTAACACGGCACGGAAAATGCAAAACAAACTCGGATCGTAAAAACAGATCATAAAATCGTAAAATCGTAAGGAATTTTAAAATACATTAAAAAAAATTCATACTTCAAATAAAAATTCATAACACCTTAAAATACATGTATTTTCAACATAATCACAACCCAATTCCACAGCCAACCACAAGCATTGCAGATGAGGTAACACTAACAAAGACTAAACTGAAACAAGCAGAGGCAGAGCATCATGAGTCAAGTCCCCAAGAACATGACTAAGATTAGTAGGTTATTTCAACAGCCAAACTTCTATGAAAAACCTCCTTTTTAGACTCATACAACAAGGAAATTTCAGAAAATTGAAGTCCTTAATGGAGATCATTGCAAGTAAATGCAAAAAATCTACATTGAATACAACTAGCCAGATACTGCTCATTTCAGATGAATCTCTGAAAGACTTTATTAGATTGCTTCATCATACTAATAAGACAATAAATTCCACATAAATCAGTTCAAGAGAAAAATAGCGAAGCAGATACAGGTTGCTTGGTAACTGAACCAAAACAACTAAACCCAGGCACTCAAATCCCCAATTCGTATGCAGGCAGCCAAAACCCGAACAAGACTGAAACTATCCGGCCTCAAACCCACATCCAACAACCTACGAAACATATCAATCGCCTCCCTACATTTCCCAACACCAGTATACCCACTTATTATCGCCGTCCACACAGCAACATTCTTCTCGGGAATATCATCAAACACCTTAAATGCATTGTCTATAAACCCACATTTCCCATACAAACTGACCAAACTAGTATTAACAAACGCATCCGATTCACAACCCGCTTTAACCACAAGGCCATGCAACTTAATACCCAATTTAGAATCCAAAAGTCTGGCACACGCTTTCAACAAAAAAGAGAAAGTAAAACTATCAGGAGAAAGCCCTTCTTTTCTCATTGAGTGGTAAATTTCAATGGATTCTTGGAAAGAATCATTCAAAACTAAGCCATGGATCATTGTATTGAAAAGGAAAATATTAGGTTCTTTGGTTTGATGAAATATGCGATGGGAATAGTTTGTGTTGCCAAAGTTGAAGCTGAAACGTAAGACCTTGTTAAGGAGGTAACTGTTCAATAGCTGTCTCATACAGCAAACTGATTGAATTAAAATTGTGTTAATTGTTTTTTAATTGCCTTCATCTGTTAGAGCTAATAGGAGGAAGACACGTTGCCGAAACATTGAATTAAAATTCCCCGCGGGCCACGATTTCACCCGATTTTAACGATTTTACACGATTTCACCTCATTTTAACGATTTTATCCGATTTTACCAATTTCCGAGTTTATTGAACGATTTAACACGTTTAGCCTATATTAACTCGTAAAATTGTATGCTTTTACGAGTTGACTCGCGATTTTAACAACCATGAATATGACTATTAAAATACAAAATTTGGACTGAAAGCTATTCTTTTGACACCGCCCTGTTTACTGAATAACACAATAAAGCATTTGATAGGGCCGTTTTGTCTATTGATAAAATCTTGAGAAATTTGGCCACTCGGATTGCAGAATTTACAGCTTCTGAATCAAAGAACAAAAAAAATCTTCCACACTGCAGCATAAATAAAACAATTCATTGACCCTCGAGAAGCCTACAACGGCTGCAGTTCTTGCTCGGTAACTGCTGCTTCGACTGGTTTGTATGGATTCAATGCTCGTTGT
This sequence comes from Populus alba x Populus glandulosa, assembly GCA_033617975.1. Taxonomy (NCBI): domain Eukaryota; kingdom Viridiplantae; phylum Streptophyta; class Magnoliopsida; order Malpighiales; family Salicaceae; genus Populus; species Populus alba x Populus glandulosa. The sequence continues at coordinate 13,276,824 of CM066147.1, read as the reverse complement.
CTGTGTCTCCATATAAACCATATTCCAAAAGCTAATAATCCAAAAATAAACGTAACAGCACTGGCTAAAACCACCAATAGAAAATGTTGCTGCCACCATGTCCTGCATAATATGATAAGATCACAATGTTTACAGAATACCATGAAGGCACGAGCCATGTCAAAAAGTAGTAAGGCCTAAACGCTAAAAACAACCACTAGAGGGAAAAGAATCCAACAATAGTGAACGCTGAGAACTCTGGAAAGAAGGAAGCACTGACCCATAAGGTGCTTTAGCAACTTCCATATTGAAAGTAGTTTATAAATGAGAAGAGCATTAACTTTTCTTCTTCTTCTTCTTCTTCTTCTTCTTTTTTATTTATTTATTTTTTTTTAACGAAAAGAAAAAACCATAACCCTCAGGTGATTGTATATACGTCTTCAAGAACCATGAAATAAATTTTACATACGAGGACATCACTCAATGCTATATGACATGGCGAGTTGCACACAAGTCACTAAAATGAACCCAGTTAATAAATAAAAATAATGAAGCAAAAAGAATCATAAACCAAGTGAAGTGGGGAAATAGCTGTCAGCAAAATAAAAAATAATCTACCGTTTTGCCGAAGCCTTGATTTCCCAGTTAATCAAATGATAACTTCCAAATGTATCAGGAAGGTGCATGTGGTATTCAGCAACACGGGCAATTATGCTCTGTGGGGAAAACCAAAAACATCAAGCAAACGGTTCTAATTTTAGGCATAATCACTAGCTGTAATAACATACAAACAAACTTACAAGAGCAGTGACATTGGAAATGCAGTCAGCAGATCCGGAAGGGACTACAGCCCATTCAATGTAAGAAGCATTTCCTTTTTCCATGGAATTCAGAATATAGACCTGAAATCATGCACCTAAAATTATTGGCCTCCTAAAGCAAACCTCAGCAAAGCCAGTATGAGTATGAACTACAAAGTTGCTTTTTAACTAACTTCTTTTCCCGTATTGAGAAGATGATTATATACTCCCATATTATTTGCATCTACATCAATGAAGTAATATGACCTGCATTGCATTCCAATACAATACTTGTCTAACCTGTGAACTGTTAATGCCTAACTCCTGAGCAATGGATTCAGCAAGTTCTGAAATGTGAAGCTTCAGGTCTGAGTAGTTGACATTCAACATCATTTCAAAAGTTATTTTTCCAATTTTCTTTTCATCTGTCCATGAAAGTAAATCATTAATTATGACCAGAAAGCATCTTGATTGAGCTATCATAACAGACCATAAGAGGAAACATGATTTGTTGAAGAGTCAACAAGTGTATCTAGTATAACTTCAGAATCTTGGAACCTGATTCATCTCAACTGAAAATATAGAGTGAGGATTTAGAGCACATGCTTTAGACTTGGGGACAGTTCTCTGTAAATGTTCTTTAACGTTACACAGTTGGCCCAATTCAAACCAATATTTCATGGCATAAAACTTAATCCCTCCTGTTCCAGGAGCCTGCTGGGTATGGCATATTTCAAGCACTTACCATCATCTTTTTTAACATAAAATGGATTATTTATTCTATACATATTATGTAAGCAAACAAAGAACTTCTAATGCATTTTGACTTTGTTTGAGTAAAAATATGAGTGAAGAATTATAAAGCATTTTGACTAAAATTGTGTTAAAAAAACACGGGACAAAATTTTGCCTTCATTTGTGTAGAAAAACATGGGGGCAAAAACAAAATTTCTTCACTCAATGATCATGACTTAAATTGGAAAAAAATCTAAAATATGACAAAAAATAATAAAACAAAATAAAATAAAGGTTGTTTACAATAGTGTTAAACAGATTTTTTATATATTTATCAGAAATGAATTATGAAAAAGCAATTTTTGAAATATGACTTAAAGATACATGATTTCTACTCATTGATCATCACTCAATATGGAATTAAAAACAGAATTATGACCTTAAGTTGTTTACAACATTGCTGTGAAAATGATTTCATAGACATAATTGTATTGTCTTAGAGCTAATATGTGAAAAGTAGCGTTTTAAATAACTCAAAGGCACTCACAAGTTATGCCAAATTGGCTGTAAGGATACACAGTCAATTAAGCCTAAAAGTATATCTTTACTAAATGAGGAATATGGTGAAAGAAGATAACAAAAGACCAACTTGCCATGACAAATCCAAATGCTTTGGCTTACAGAAAAAAAAAAGTTTGAAATTGTAAAATTTCCTTAAATAAAAACTCAAGAAATATGATGTGTTTGAAATTGAACAAATGGTAACAACCATGCATGGATTTGCAGAAAAAGTTTCATTTCATCTGAACCCACGTTATTGAAACTCTGCTGAAGTGCTAGGATATTGAACCAGTCATGAAAGTTATGCTACTTAAGCCACTAGAACCAGAGCAGTTCCAACAGGTGTGAGCACAAAAAGGTATATGTTCATACACTATTTCAAGTTCATTGCCAATATAGGAGTTGATCAGAGATCTGGAACTTGACATACCTGGAAGATCATAATGTTTTTGGTCACCAGGAGCCATGGATGGTGGCATTTCTGTATTTGAGTTATTTCCATTTGAAGATGAAGGTGCTGGGGGCGGTGCCCCATCTACATGAAGTCTTTCCCATAACTCCGAACAATTAGTCTTCCAAAAACCGATCTTTGAATTTTCACGATCATACAAGACAAGAGTATTCCGGACAACAATTCCTGTTACAAACAAAAGTTCACAAGGCAACACAACTCAGGACTAGAAAAATACCTCAAGAATACATTGCAGCATATTGCTGATGGAAAATAAAAGGGCAAATTTTCAAACAGAGAGCATAATATAATAAATCATCAAAACTCATGCTCAACAATTTTGCATACCTCCTAGAAGAGTGGTTGGGTCCTTTCCATTTTGGAATATACCCAAACAATATGCACCATGCACTTTTGAATGCTAAGAAAAAACAAAGTGAATAGAATAAGGACTCAATCAGTAACTATAAATAAAATAGCATAGTGAGTGAGATCAGTGAAAAGAAAAGGAATGAAGGAAACATGCAGCTTTTTACAGGATATATACGTCTCTGTCCCCCAACCATTCTTAAAGAAAAATTCTAGAAAAAACAATTACTCACTCGGAATAAATAATTTTCTGGTGACAGTAACAACTTCTGCCCATTTCCAAATACCATCTCAACCGCTGGAAAGGAGCTTGACAGTTGGGAAATATCACTGGAGAAAATTATTTACCACTGTTAGCTACACAACAGTGTAGACATAAAAATCCAGTGATGAACTTAAGCTACAACCTTCTATTTATCTAAATGCAATACCTTCCAGCACCAGAAAAACAAATGTCATTATAATTTGGATCAGGCCCACGGATGGGCTTTAAGGAATGAAGCTCCTTCATAATCTGCATGCCCAACTCAAAAGATGGTAACAACGAACAAAATATTAGGAACAACTACAAGAGCAAGGAATCACAAATTGATGCACTATATCAATAATAGTCTATCAAACTAATCTGCTTTATTCAGTACACATTCATTGTGAAATCAGAGGTATCAAAAATATATCTCATGGGAAAGCAGAGGATAAAAGAAAGAAGATGAGAATTAAAATAAATGCTTAGCAATCATTCCTTGAAATACATGGATTAAGAATTTAAGAATAATTATGTTGAACTTCGACCAACCTTGAATGTTTAGAAGAGACAATAAACATATCTTGGCATTTGGTCATTTATTCTCATAAGATGGACTTAGTGATGTATGACAGCTTCGGGTAAAACAAGTTCTTAAATTGTATGATTACCAGAAACACATCTAAAAATCAAAATAACATAATTCAGAAACTTGCTACTCGTTGGCTGCATCACTTTTGGTGATAGATATTGCCATAATATTAGATAGATGCAAATACTTGTTATTTTTGTTTGAATGCTACTCGAAATGCACCATTCATTAACAATGTCAAGGAGAAATAGCGGGCAGCTCATTCAACCTTATCATGTTATTTAGCATAGAGAAAAATGATTCTCCAACAGAATATTGTTGTGAAACAAAGTTCCACTAAAGTTCTGTACAAAAAGAGCCAAAAAAGAAATAAAGGGTGAAACTCAAAGAAAAATAGCTTACAGCATCCTTAAATGACACGAAAGCTGCTTCTGGTAGGTAAGCATATGTTGTACCACTATCCAGGATAGTTCCATGTTTTCCATCAAACACTGTAGGATTTAGAGGCAATGGCTTTCCCGCAACATGTATCTCCTTCAGATCAATGTTGTAATATGGACTGTTGCCATCCCGAAACTAGAGTAAATAAGGGAGAAGTGCCAAATGTATTTGTTAGGAAAGTTTGAAAAGTGTTATACCTCTAAGACAAAAAATCTTTAACAACACACCTGCGCACTGGGTCAGACTGGCTAAAAACCATGTTTGAAGGGGGTGATATACCACCAAGAACCATCGCACCTCCACCAATTCCCATTCCACCATAACATAATGAGAATGAATCGTTAATCACACCTTTATCAACAAGATGATCCACAATACTAAGATCCCCACGACCCAGTCCCATTATGCCATCAGCATGCTGACTGTAAAGGTCACCAGTTTCCATATTTTCACAACCAAAAACAGCACGTTGAGGAGCAAGTGCACTTAGATTGCCAAAGGATATGATGTCCTCACCAAGAACGCCACTGCTAGTACTCATTTCAGCATATTGTCTCTCATAAACACATTGTTGCTTTTCATCGTCGCAATTGCAATCTATATTACACTTTACAGATTGGTAAGTGCTTGACAAATCTGGTTGAAACTTTGGATCCTGGTGAAAGATAACAAAAATAGCAAAGAAAAAAACTTTATTAAAAAAGAAAAGGAACATTTCCAGCGTTACAGAAGCATGTTGGACAATAAGTCTTACTCCAAAACGATGAAAGCAAAAGAAAAGAGAGGAAAACTATATTATCCAACAACGACTCTGTCAGCATGTTTTACACCAGGCCCTTAAAAAAGACTCCTGCCCATTAATCTCAACTAATTATACCACTGCACTGATGGCACAAGACCATCAAGTCTTACAACGCTTTTACTCCTTTCATTCAAATTGAATTATGCTCATAGTTTTTCACTAGATCTCCCATTATTTAATTGATACTTCCAACACAAAAACATTTTTGTTTCTCAAATTTAATAAAAATTAAAAGATACCTGGTGCCTGCCGCACTGCTCACAAGAAGAACATGGCACGTAAGTAACACTACTGCCTGTATCAACAATCAGCGCAAATCTCTGTGGCGGCGTCCCGATCCATAGCCTTGTTGTATAATACCCGTTGATAAGGAGATCATCGTGGAGTCTCATGCGCGCGTTGGGCAGAGCATTATTAGCATTGGATCTCTGGAGAAGCCGACGCGTACTGGAGAATTTTGTACACGGATTTGGAGGAGATAGAAAGAGCGGTAATATCATGGCAGAGCGGGAACTGTCGAGGAGGAAGGTGGTTCCATTGGAAGAGAGGCCGTGTGCGGTGGTGGTGATGTAATAATAATAATAAAATTGAATGAAAAGGATGGTGAGTTGAATCAGTCGCGCCATGAGTGAGTGAAAGAGTGAGTTGGAGATGAGTGAAGAATACGGTTCCAGCTCAAGCGACGGAGAGGAGAGGGAGGAGGGTGTGTCGGAAGGAAGGCAGCGTCGAATGCGTGAATTGAAATAATATTTATATTTATTTAACCTTCAAAAACTGGCAAAGTCTTTCTGGTATAGAGGAGCTATCTCTGTCCTCAAGGTGACACCTCTTTCTTCTGGTTTAAATTCTCAAATTAGTCCCCGATTATAACCTAAGTTTCACTTAAGCCACTAAAGAATGTTTTGTCTCAATTTGGTTCCCACAATATTAAAAATAAATCCTCAATTAGGTTTATCTGTGCAATAACGAATTGGTTATGAAATTTCTAAACCTTCACAACTCAGTACCTGTTTGAGAATCCTTATAAATAGTTCAAAGATAACTTGCTACAAAAATGGACATATTACACGAGTTTTTTTTTTCTTTTTCTTTTTGACGAGGTAAGTTTGTGATGAGGGATCGAATCGATTTGGTTTGAACCAAATACGCAGATCGATTTTGTTTTCTACTTTATACCTAGATAAGGTAGCCCTGTGGATATGAGAGGAATAAGGCCTTCATGCTAGGGCATTTCCTTTATATTTGGGCAGGATGGCCTTTTTTGTCCTGGTATAATATTGTCTTATACTTGGACAAGATGATTTCCGATGCTCGAGGCCCCTATTTATCAGGGCAAATTATAAGTTGTAAATTGCATAAAAACAGTTATATATTGAAAAAAAGGAGATCTATGAAACGCTGGAGGAGATAGATGGCTGGCTTAAAACTGATGGTTATAACCAGCCCACAGACTGAATCGTATTAGATGAGCTTGGAGGAAGCACCAAAGGAGCAGCCACTTGGAGTCCATAGCGAGAAACTTGCCATCGCTTTTGGACTTGAAAGCACCAAGCCAGGCACAACAATAAACACTGTAAAGAATCTACGGATGTGCGTTGATTGTCATGGCGTGACAAGGTTGATTTCTAAGATCACCAGACGTAAGATTGTTACGAGGGATCGAAACCGTTTGTACCACGTTGTAAATGGTTCATGTTCTTGTGGAGAGTTGACTGTTGGTAAATTGTGCACCTGAACTGGAATTGTAAATTTGGATGCCTCAAAGCTGGATAAAGCAGTTTTTTTCTGAGGAATATTTTCCAGGCCAACATCGCTGCTTTAATGTAATTGATTATCTCCACAATAGAAAATGCTGGTTAACTTACAAAAGCTTGTCATGTTGGCTGTGGTTCTAATCGACCTGCAAATGTGAATAACTATCAGGCTCAGGAACTAAATCGACTTTCTGGATTTGTTTTTCAGTATGCCTTTGACACTAGCTCAAATTGCTTTTATGATTGACAGTATGGTAAACAAAGCTAACATGGATCAAATGCAAACTCTGTACATAATTGTTACTGAACAGAGCATAAACCTAGCTAACTATTGGGTGGTGATTCACTTATAAGTTGCAGCAATATCAGGATTGCTAATTAGTTACACCTATAACTACCAAGAAAAAACCCTAGCAAAAGAAAAAACCCTCTTACATGGGAATCTAAAGGCCAACTAAATAGAATGCTACACCAAGCCCCAAGAAATCCTAGCTGATCTTAACACCTTACCTTTCAAGTCTTTACATTCTGAAGTCTAAAACACAAACTGTATTGTTGGCAAAACAGGCAGCAATTTTATCACCTTCCTTGTTCCAACAAACTTCAAATATTCCACCATTGCCAGTATATGTTTTCACAATCTTTCCTTCCTTCAATGACCAGATGTTGATGCATCTGTCAAGAGATCCACTCGCCAAATACTCTCCATTAGGACTAAACGCAACTGAATACACAGGCTCTCTGGATTCATTTAAAAGACATTTGTCAATTAAAGCTACAAGTAACGCAGCAACAATTTGATTAATCATAAAATCAATTATCTCTTCAGTGACAGGATAAAAGAACATGCATTCTTCTTTAACTACAACAGCCCTGAAATTCAAAGGGATAAAAATAAGATACAATTTCTGATCCAGCTAGCATTAATTGGCCAAACACAATAAGGTAATAGTTTATTACTTATTGGTAATGAAGGGAAAAGGTCAAGAAAAATAATTGGGGCAGTGTTCGAGAAATTATGAAAGAAAATATAAAAAAGTGATCACAGGAGGTCAAATTTTACAGAAATGAATTCAGGTAACTTTGAAATACTGGTTCATCTAATCATTAAGCAGTCAACTTATCCAGAAGATGATAATGAAACTCATCAACTTTTTCTACTGTTCCTTTGACATGAAAAACGAGAAAAAGCTATGTTCATACCTGTGTCCATTCAAACTGCTGAGAAGTTTCCCAAATTCCACATCCCATAACTTCACTGTTGAGTCAAATGATGCACTATATAGAAAGCAGAACCGCATGATATCAGAAATAAACATTGAACAATTCATCAAAGTTGACCTTAACAAGGTGCTTAAGTAATTGATGTTTCATGACCCTATGCAAAATTGGGATTAAAGATTAACAGGATTTCTTGAAACTAAGCAGGACAGAAGAATTAGTCAACAGAAGAGAATGACAGTGTTGGAGGGTGATTCCAGAACTACTTAATTTGCAACACACGTGTTTGTGCATGAAAGTTGAAATGCACAAACAACATTTAATTCGAAGCAGCAATTTTACCTCGCCAGCACCAATTGCTGGTTGGGATTGTTTGTTCCAGGTCCAGTGGGGCTCCATCTGATAGTATAAATCTCCTGCAACAAGATTATTGAACATTCATAGTAGCAATCCACTGGGCTCTATCAAGCAAGTCCATAAACATAAACAAATCTTGATCTGTAAATTAAAAGCCATGCAGTACCTTAGAATGTTCCCTCAAATCATGAACATACTTGTCCTGCTTCATGCTCCATATCTGCAAAATGTGATTCATCAGTTGCCAACCATGAAAATAACAAGCAAACAAGTAATGAAATAGGACTTGAAAACAGCTCATAGGCAATGACAAAACAAGGATTCTGCTTAAAATAATAGCTCATATACTAGTATAAGGCATTCACGAGTTGCAATTTCATAAATGAACAAATATTATAGCAGACCAAAACGCAACTTCATTGATGACAAAAGAAGGTAGCACAAATAATAACCTTAGCACTGATATCATCAGAGCAAGATGCCAACAATGAACCTGTAGGATCCCACTTGACACAATTAACCTCACCCTGAAATTGCAAAAAGTACAAAATATAAGCACCTTTGATCTTTGGATCAAAAAAGCATTCAACTGGCTGTAATACTTTTAAGTTGAATATCAGAACCCAGGCAATAAATAGCATCATCAAGTTTTCTATGTAACACTGAGAACCACAAAGATGCAACATGATGGTTCATCAGATTAGGAATCCAAGACAACTAGATAATAATGCCAATCAATCATCGATTTGAAGTAAAAAAATATTCTATATTTATGTATTTTATAATATAGGTGGCTTCCTACTAAATTAATCTGATTGTGGTCTCAAATTGCACCATTGATAATATTGTTGGAAACCCCTGGATAAAATCCACAAAATTAATAATAGAAAATATTATATTAAGTGATTAAATCGAGTATTGGAATTAAAAAGGTGACTTTGAATTTTAGAAATTTGAAATAAAATGTTCATGTGTTAACTTGAAAATAAAAGCACAAAAATTATGGAAAAACAGCAATCAAAGAAATGCAGATAAAAACCAAATGGAAGAGATAAAAAGGGAAAGCGATATTCTAGGATATAAATTCAATGCAATTTGTTTAAGCTCAATATTAAAAAGGTATCTAAATCTGGGAAATATGGCCCAACAAACATAAACGATACAATGTAGACTTGTAGCCCAAAAATTGATAAATTAGTGATAAAAATGGAGAATTTTTATAAATTCAGAGTGAAAATATTTAGAAAAGTATTTTAGAATTTTCTAATGAATCAATATATGGTTGACTTTGATCACCGGTGTAAGCCTGCGTGCAATCACACAATTTTTAACCTAGAAGGCAACAGAATTTAAGGAAAATTTATATTCTGAATAGGGACGGACGTATCTGGACGATTTAAGTAGATAGAATAATATAAAAATTCTTTTGGCGTAAAATTACTTGCTGGCCAGCTTTACACTATCAAACATAACTTTTAATCCAACTGTTAAATCGGACTGAAGTTTTACAAGTAGTCTCCAAACATGTTTTTCTACATAGGGTTAAAATTTTATATCGATCAGAGACCAAGAAGATCTCACGATAGTGCTGGAGTTTAGGTAAAATAACTTATGGACAATAAGGGTAAACTTGGGAATAACCAAAAATTCTCTTCTTCCTCCTATTTAAATTGATGTTCGGCTTAAGGAAAAAGGGGCGAGACCGAGTATTACCATCCTCTCTTCTTATTTTTCTTTTGTTCTTAAACTTCATGAGGAAGGGGGTTAGGAGAGATTGAAGAGAAGGATTAAAAAGGGGGAAACTTATGTATAGAGGTTAAGAAACTTGTTTGGGGAAGGGAGAGAGAGAGGAACGGCTGGAGATAGAGAAAAAGGTGGCAGGTTTGAAGAAAGAAGAGAAACAATGGGGAAAAAATTCAACTGGGAGCTATTTAGAACTTGCAAAATCATTGGATAAATGGTTTCAACCTCCTTTATTCAAGTATAAGTGATGATGTATAGAATTGTGGTGAAATTATTGAAATTTTAGAGAAATTGAGAAATTATGTGGATATGATGTAATTGAGGTGTAGTAGAGTATGAATAGCCTAGTTTATGAATGTATGAAGGAGAAATTCAGGTGCGGGGGTGTTTCGGCCATGGGAAAAAAAGAATAAGGAGGAATAGAACTACCTTAATTTTTTTTTTTTATTATTTGTAATTCACGTGTTGAAGTGTTGGAAGTGATGGATATTGAATAAGATACATTTTTTTAAAAAAATTAAATGAAATGGAGTATATGATTAAATAGATTAGATAAAAAGAATAGGAGGATTGCTTAATTGTCTTGTTCTTAGACAAGTATACGAAAGATAAATGCTAAAAATGTAGATTTTGGATGAATTAAAAGAAGGTTATGAAAAAAAGGGTTAGTGTTTTGAAGTTGGTAAGAACCAGCCATAAGAAGAAAGAGGTGAAAACTTATGAAATTATATAATTGTTGTCTAATTGTTATGTTGATGAAATGATGTATTAATCGTAATAAATTTCTTGATATGTTGTGATTTTGACATAAATAAGAGGTTTAGGTTAAGTGAAATTTATGCTTGGAAGTGTATATAATTGACACATTTTGATATGATTGTGTAATTAAAATGAAAATAAGTGTTGTGAATAAGTAGGATGAGATGAGAGATGAAAATAACATTATGATCAATATAGAATGTTAGTATGGAAAAGTTGGTTATTGAGTAGTAACACTAATGAGAAGTGGTTATTGATAAATTGTTAAGTGGTTGGTATGAAAATTTTAATGATTCGTTGTTTATTAACATTACCAACGAAATTGTAAATTATTTATAAAATCATAAAGTAGAGATAAAGTACTTTAAGAACCATGAAACAAAGCACTTGTTATTGAAGAGAGAAACTTAATAAATCTGTGGCCATAAGTTTCGGCCAAGTAGAGAAGAAATGGAAGAATGTACTATTATGTTAAGATAACTATGAAATACGTTATGTATGTAAGTTATTTAGATTGTTTGGGTGAAGAAATTTAGAAGGAAAACCTATAGAATGGGGTATGCTATATTCGGCTAAAGAAAAGAATTTGCAGGAGGGCCCTCCAAGAATAAATATATGCATGTAAATTGAAAATTGATGTTCCCCAACATGGTTACAATGATTTGAATAAAATATACTTAAAAGTTATTCTGAAATTGATTTGATTCAGATATATTTGAATACATTGTTATGAATTTGTGAGGAACAAATGGTACAATGGTTACCTTGGCTTGGATCGATACGGTATTTATGTTATTTTAGAAATTGTTGTTAATTGAGAATCTTAGCATATGAAACTAGAAGAATGAGTTGTGTGATTTCTTATTAGAAAAAATATATTGAGGAAATTGTTGCAGTTTATATTTGTGTGTGGAGAGTTTATATTTGTGTGTGGAGAAATTGAGAAATTTGAAATGCATAATATGGATATGCAAGTAATTCAATTTAATTTATGGCATGAGTAATAATAGTTATTTGGTTGAGAGTTGTAGAAGAAGCATTCAAAAAGACACCTGAGTTATCAAGAGCAAGCTTTGATAGCAAGACTTAAAGTAAGGGACTGACCTCCCTTGCTTTTTTAATTATTTATATATTCTTTTATAATTGCTAGAATTACAATGATAATCAAATTGTATAGTGTATTATTTTTAATGGAAGGCAAATACCTTTGATGTAGAAATTGGTATGGAATTTATAGTTAATGGTATGGGTGATAAAGTGTAGTACATTAGGAGATCTGATTTGCCGGTGGAAAAAAAACCTTGTATGTATTACTTTTGATTACAACAGAATTGTTGTACAAGAATTATTATCGACCGTATTGGCAGGAAATGTATGATTTGTTACCGATTGAAAAAATGGACATCCCGTGTAATTTATGGTAGACCTCTACACAGAAATTAATGTCGGAAAAATATGTGTGGGAGCATGCGCGCGCGCACGTGTATATGTTATAACTCTAAGATAATTGATGTGTGAGATAGCCGGCAGGTGAACAAATAGTGTGGGAATTAGTTCCCTGGTTAATAGAATTAGTGCCCTACTTAATAGGCAATTGGAGAAATTAGTTACCCTGGTTAATGAACACTTAGAGAAACCAGTTAATTTGATAATGAAACAAATATCCAGTTTGGACTAAAGGGGACATTGGTATGTCTTTAAATTGTGTTAATTGTATAGATTTGTAAGGTTAAAGGTAAAATAAAAAATTAACTCTTTAGTAATTGATGTGGTAAATATATTGAAGAGATAATAGTGCATAATCATTGTGTATAAAGCTGATTGTATTTAATATTAAATTTCGACATTGGTATGTCTTTAAATTGTGTTAATTGTATAGATTTGTAAGGTTAAAGGTAAAATAAAAAATTAACTCTTTAGTAATTGATGTGGTAAATATATTGAAGAGATAATAGTGCATAATCATTGTGTATAAAGCTGATTGTATTTAATATTAAAGAAATTTTAAGGTACCTCACATTGTGCCGAGTAGTAAATCATGAATGTAGTATTGGATTGAGATATTCATGAAGATGTCAATAACTAGGTATAGTGCAAATATAAGGAAAATTCTGTTGAAATTTGGTAGAGTATATTAAATTATTTTAAAAAGCAGTTACGTGATATTATATCCAAATGGTTGGGGTTGTCATATAAAGTGATTAATAAGTTATTTGGCTAACCAATTAATAGCAACAATAACATGTAATAGAGCGAGTTGTATATGAGTTTGACTGTGTTGACAAGTTAATTATTAGATATTAAGTTAGTCCTACCGACAAAGTTTAATGGAAAAGAAAAATGATTTGAGCACGTCTTAAAAGTATAAAAGTAATGGAAGGTCATGTGATAAATTATAAATAATAGAAATGGACATAAAATAAGTGGAATAAATAATGAATCGAGAAAATTTCTCAATATAACAAAGGTGTTATATGAGCTAAAGTATGAGGTATCATAGATGTAATAAATGTTGTGGAAGTAAAAAGATGACATGAATTATGTTGTGAATTAGACATAATTATACAATGAGTTACGATATATATTAAAGGTGGTTGAGAGAGGAAAAGATCATATAATTTATGTGTTGAAGAAATAAATTGTGGGGTAAATTCCATAAGTTGTGAAATAATAATAATAATAATAATATAAATTAAATATATTCATGGAGTGAAAATAGTTATGAAATAACCTCAATATGAAAAGAAACACAATATGAAAGTATTTGAATAAGAACAGTCAATTTTCAAGTTGTAAGGAATAAATCGTCTGATGACAAGTTAAACAAGATAACAAACAATTATCATAATACAAGGATGATAATATAATGAAAAAAATAATGTGAAGAAAAATTAACAAGTAATAATGAAAAATATTGGAAATTGATATAAGATCAACATTCTTAAAACAAAATTTTATGAAATTAGGTTTGATTATATAATTATTAAACGTTAGTAACTAAAATGATGCAAATGTTTAATATGATTTATTTTGTAATTTTGTGTATAACACAGATAAATTCCGATAACGACATCCATTTCTTAGAGTCACTGAGTTACCCAATATTATACAAAAAGAATGTTTGTATTTTCAAGGAAAAAAAAAACTTGTAAATAGTTAATAAGGATGTAATTTTAACTAGAATTGTTATAAATTGTATACATTTATAAAACTATTGAAAGGTTGTTGGGACTTTCTCTTTTTATATAAAGAAAGTCATTGAAATTAAGTATAAACACATGTGAAAGTGCGGGGTGTTACAATTGTACACACACCAAGTTAAGTTGGGGATTCTTAGCCCCACTAGAATATGACCCACAAAAAAATAGCCATCTACCAGCTTACCGAGATATAGAAAGGCATGCTAACTAAATAACCTCAGACAAGTTTGAACAGAACAACTAGAGCAATAACAGTTGTTGGATCGTAGAACAAACCTGATGTCCAGCAAAAGATTTAATAGGGCGTGTTTCTCCAACTTTGCATACATATATCATATTGTCAGTGGAGCTTGTTGCAAATGAAACATTATTGCGCCAGTCAACATCAAGTGTAGGACCTAAAGCAAAAACCAACATGAAAATTCAGATGCAGCAAGGGTGATTTCTATTTTCTGAAGAAAGACCGTTTATTCTACGAGATGAGTGCAATCTCAAACCTGAATGAAACTCAAACTGCTGTTTCCATTCCTCAGCCCTCACATCCCACACAATTGCTGTTTTATCACAGCTTCCAGTTAGAAGATAATCCCCCTTCTTGTTCCACTTCAGAGTAAATATGGGTCCTTTATGCTTGCTCAATGTTGTCTTTAGTTCACCTAGACCAGGGAAAAGATCCAGAGCATAAGCCAGAGTTCCAAAGTGCACTGAAAAACTGAAGTAAAAGCACAATGGGCATACGTGTTTGTGCACATATATTAAAACAATGTTGTATCAGTTTGTCTATGCAACAAGTTGATAATGGTTCTCATGTAAAACAAAAGAGCAAAACCACCAAAACAAGATGATTTAGGATAGAACAAAATCACCAACAAGAGAGATGCTCAATCTTAAAGGAACCAAACCAAGAGAGACACTCAATCTTGTAGAAACTCAAAGTTTTAATTTCAATTAATAATTCAATTATCAAAATAATGCTTATTCTTTTTTCTGCACCAAACAAAACAACAACAACAACAACAACAATAATAATAAATCTTAATTCAATATGGAAACTAAAATACTAATTTAACTACTAAATAATAAAATCTAGAGTAATCATACAATATTAAAATTTCTAAATGAATATAAACCGATTTCCATTGTTTTCCTTCATTCTCCATCATTCTCCTAGGCTGGAAAAAAAACTCGACCGCGAGTTTGAAAGTGTCAAATAGCAAAAACTCAACAAACTCGTATGCACACCATAGCCCTAAGAAAAACTTTAGCACTAGATACCATTCATCCTTCTTCAATGATGAGAAGAATGTTGGCAAAAAGATAATCTTCTCAGATGCAATATTAAATTCAAAGGAACAAAGTCAATGTGATCAATCTCTTCAATGCTTGCATCAACTTTGATAGGAACTTCTTGATTCTCCAATTTGTAGGTTGTCACTAGACTCTAAAGGTTTGGATTATTCATAGATATCAACAACTTTATTACAGTGGTCAAGAGGAAAGCCTAATTGGTGCACTGGTTTATACATGTAGGGAAGGCGTAAGCTCTAAAATGCAATTGATAGGAACACTATCTACTAGCTTAAGTGTACTAAATGAGACAGCTTGATTATCCAATCTCTCATTATCCAAAAGAAGAAAGACTAATTCCAATGGAATTTCATAAATTTCCTTTAAAATCTCAATCATCATAGAATCCATGTTCATGAACATATCTTTGGAAAAGTAGTTTGTGTAACTTCGCAAAAAACATTTTAGCATTATCCTCAACCAAAGAATCACATTTGAGATCGAGCATCAAAAGATAAAGTTTGACCTGAGAAATAATTTCAAAGATCCAAGTGTGCTTATAAACCAACCAAAACAAAGTGTCAAAGGTATCTTCTAATACTAGTAGAATAAGCTGAAAAATATTTATCGTCCGATCATCACAATAAGGAGCATCAAGTGCATTTATTCTAAAAATTTCAATCAAGCAAACGACAACAAAAAGTTTTAACATCCATACTTAGAACAGTAAAAATTCCTTCGATACTAATGCCTTCATAGCTGGACTTAGTGCTCTTCTCATGGAACTAGATGGATTGTTCCACTCATACCAACCCATTCTCAAGTTAAAAGATGGAGACCAAAGAGGTACATTGCCAGTCACATAATCCTCCCCCAATATCCTTAAAAGCCATTTCTGTTTAAGCCACACACTAAATTGCAATTGTTTTTGTTTTCAATTGGATGTATGACCTTAAATCCAAAGCAGAGAAATCCAATCCATTGCAATTAAATTTGACTAATTTGATGTCCCCCACTAGCAAAAGGCAAGAAGAGTGGCATGAATTGGACTTTAATGCAAGACCCAACTCAATTGGGAAACCAAATCTATTATATGTCACATTTTGGCAACCAAATATTATGTGGTAAAAAACAAGATCACATTATTAGCTTGAAAATTGGCAGCCAATTGCTTGAACAAATCTGATACTCTAATGCAAGTATAATAATGTAGCTTTGTGGTAAAAAATTTCACCCCTTTTGCCACCAACTCTTGGTACTTCAAGTTGTTCTCTCATGTTTAACTTCTTCTCTTTGTGGAATTCTTTTTTTTTTAGAGAACAAGAACCCTAGATGAATTTCACGGTGGGCGCCAAATTGATGTAGGACAAGAAAGCAAAATCACCAAAACAAGGAATTTGATGTAAGATAGAGGAACAAATCACCAGCAAGAAAGACACTAAATCTTGCAGAAACTCGGTTTTAATTTCAATTAATAATTTAATGATCAAAGTATTGAATGTCTAGGGATTTATTTATATGCACCAACCAAATAAAAAAAACCTAGTAAGTCTTAAATCAATAAAGAAACTAACATCCTAATCTAACTACTAAATAATAAATACTCATATTCCTAAATGATAAATCTAGAACAATCATACAATATTCAAATTTCAAAACAAATAAGCTGATTTCCGTTGTTGTCCTTCATTCTCCATCAGGTTTACATGTGTGAACCCAACACTTAAAAGCCCACCACAAAAACAGAAAAGAAAAGGAATAGATGTCAGAGCTACCTAAATTTATTGTTTATATTAACAAATTTGAGACGCAGCTCTGTTTCAAGCTTAAATAGAAGGCTACAAAACAGATCTTGCTATAATAGCTTACCATCTGTGGTCCAAATTCTTGCCTGCCCATCATAAGAGCCTGTAGCAAGTAATGTTCCCTCGCCCTGTACAAAAAAGGCAAAATAATTATCAATACATGTGAGGAAAAGGATTAATTTGACATGTAAATTAATTTTCTTGATTCACCAAGAAAAAGGATTATCATCAGACCCTTGCCTATCAGCTTCAGTTTGAGCCTATTCAAATTTGAAGTAAATTACATGCCATGTTCAGCTACCTTTCTCTATTTAAAAATTATGTAATGCGATCCACGAGTCAGAAATCCATAAAATATGATATCTAAGGAATCTTTAATGGCAAAGAGAGTTTCAATGCACCACATCGGAATCAACTGGATAGCTTGATTCTTATGATTTGGGTTCAAAAAGGAGAAAAAAACAAAAAACAAAGTGAATACCTACCAATGACATGTAAAACTTTAAATGAATTCATAAGAATAAAATATGAAGAGATATTAAATTACTATTATCAATAATTAAAGCCTGTAAGAGAACTCACATTCCAATCAAGTGTGGTAACATCTTTGCTTTTCTCATTTGTCCTTCCCTTTACATGCTTCAATACCAGCACATTTAGAGGATCATTCTGCACACCAGACCTAGAGGTCCCCTCTGTTATTGTCCAAATTCTTGCTGTGGAATCTCCAGAACTGGGTATAACAATAAAGTGAGTGACATGCAAGACTTAAGATACGAACAGAAGGACCAACAATTTTCTTTTGCTATTACAGATGATATATTACAAGTTATCTACATTTTAAGAAAAGTTACATTACAGATGCTTGCATAATATCCAGAAAAGACAGCTACCACTGAAGGCCATTACCCTGTGTTGGCATTATCAAATTAGAGAAATGGAATGGGCAATCTATATAGAGTCCTAACCTTGCATATTGAAATACAACTTAATAGATAACAGAACTCACAAAGACACTAGATCAAAGCAGCACAAATACTCATAGCAAACTTGTATGCAAGGCAAACCTCTACAGTAGATACGATGCACATTTCTTTTAAGATGACATGAAACTTCAATGCTTTGGTATTTGAATATCAAATTGTCCAGCATGTGTATCATTCATTTAAAAATAATTTAACACATTGTATCAAAGACTTTCAATTTACTTCATCTCCTTGGAGGAATGAGTTTACCTAATTTATAATATCAATACTCCATTCAGCACACTTGATACTTACAAAAGGAGGACTATGCATAACCTGTCATGTTTAACAAACGTTCTGCTACTTCCTAATGCTAATAAAGTTAAAGTAATGACATACCTAATGGATCAATATTTTTAGCAAATAATAAAAAACTAAGAATCAATATACAATAAGTTTTGGCATATAAATCAGAGATGCAAGCACAGAAGCATCAACAACAGTGATGCCTCTATCCAAAATCACTGACCCCGATGCAAGAAGTGGTCCTATTGGACTCCATGCACAGGCACAAACCTAAAGGAAAAAATGAAACAAAGCACATGGTAGTAAATATATCTAGCTTAAAAGGGCAGTAAGGAGAAAACAAAAAACGAAATATTAATATAAAAAAGCAAAAAGATCAGCAAATGATCATACCTCAGAAGTATGTCCTTCCAAAATCATCACATCAGAACTAGGAATTTCACATGTCTGAGATGTTGATGTTATAGAAATATCCATTGGCTCTGGTCCTACTAAACAATAGATTTTCACATTTTCAGAAATACATGACATAGAAGTGGAAAAAAGTGAGGCAAAGAGAGGCAGAAAGAATGTCGTATCTTTCACTACTTATTCAAGAATACCACAGACAAGTGAAAGATGATAGCCTCTTATTCACCACATATGTCTATATAACTAACATTTCACCATATTCCAAAGGGAAGAAAAAACTGGCTTTTAACTATAAAACATGCCACACCTTCCCAACACTTTGAAAGCACAGAACTCCAAACTAATGCAAAGTAGTGATGAAGTAATATTGCATATGAAAATAATAATATATTGGGGCTTAAGCTTTAATAGAACTGGGAACAGAATAAAAAACAGTAGTAAAAAATAAAGGAACAGTATGACAATTTAACCATGGCTTGTGGTCACAAGGCATCAAAGTGCTTTACTGAGGCGAGGTGGGGCAAGGCACCTTGAAAACTCCATATAAAGTGTTAAGAATAAATTCAAGAAACTAAAACTGCCACAGAAAAAAACACACACATAGAAGTCAGATTACCTTCAAAAAATTCATTTTCTTCATGCTTATCTTCTGCATCAGTGAGCGTTCTTCTATCACTGTTATCCTCAAGCTGCTTGTCTCTCTCTTTTTCACTTTCTAACCTCTCTCTATCCTTTTCTTTCTCCTTTTCCCCTTCATGCCTTTCCTTCTCTCTCACTCGGGCACATTCTTTTTCATGTTCCCTTTCGAACTCTTTATCTTTGTCTTTGTCCTTGTCTTTTTCCTTTTCTTTCTCCCTATCCTTGTGCAGATTTTTTTTCTTCTCTTTTATGATCTGCTGCAATTCATTCACATCTTTTGTGATAAGATCCAAAGGTTGCAAAAAAGAGAAATCTTCATCAACATCTGCATCACTCTGGCAAGCTTGAAAAAAACCTTGATCAACATAAATCCCAAGGCATGTAAAACAGAAATGCTTAACAAGCAATAATTTAAACATGCTAACATTACTCAAATTCGCCTCCATTTCCAAGTACTGAAGTCCCTTTTGTACAAATGTAATGAGAGCACCAGGTGGAATCATATTGCCATCTATGGTGCACTTGTTAATTCCACCTTCATATCCTAAGGCAAAAGCTGAATGTGTAAAACCTGCAGGAATAGAATCACAAACACCATTACAAAATTTCAAAAACTAGAAATTCCTCCCATGTATTTAAATTGGCAACCAAATATCAGAACCCCTTGTCTTCTACCAATAACCAATCTTCTCTCCCACAAACAATAGCTACCAGAAGGCATTTACAAAAAAAAAAAAAAAATCTTTAGCCATGGATGGCATCAATAAAATTTAAAAATTTTCTAGCATAGTTATGGCCTATTGGGTGTGTTCAATAACATTTTGAATCAAATCCATTAAAAAAATGAACTATATTTTCAACCAAATTCAAATGTTTTGCAGCCCCGTGCTTCATTCGAATTCCATATTGAAAAGTCAGGCAACCGATATATATTCTTATCCACTATAAGTAAATAAAATTTAACAAGTAATGAAGAACCCAGTTCACAGATCTACAAGCTCTTTTAGTAGAAAAAACAGAAACAAAACCCAAAATTAACAAAACTAATTGATAACATTTAAAACAAAACTTTTTCTGGATTCGAGGAAACTCCGTCCCTGAAAAACGCATTTTGTGGGTCCAGGTATAAAACCTCCTAAGCTCTTACAAGACGCACGTTCTGACTCGAACTCGAGATCTACTTTGTATATCTCAAATCCTTTGTCATTACACTACACTCTTGGAGACCATTTAGAACAAAACTCTAAAAGCAAAATCCTAACCTAACCTTAATTACTTTATTTATAAAGCATTGGAATAAGGATAACCCTAACTTCCAAGAAATTGAAAAAAAAAAAATTGAAAATGCAGCCGAACCTGACTCTTGAAGGTAGCGGAAAACAAGGTAATTCAATTCCACTGAGGTGATGGAAGTCATTGTAACGAAAGTTCCCGGTACTAATGACTGTGATTATGTAGGTCATAAAATTATACGGGCTAGAGCGACTAAAGGTTGAGGGGCAGCGCCGATATATGTGAACTGAAGCCTGAAGGAGACGGAAGAGCTCTGTAACTGAAAACCAAGTGAGGTTTTTTCTTGCTATCTTGTAGTTTTTATATATTTTATATTTCGATTCAGACGGGTAACAGCAGTTCACATCTGAAATGTGGGCTTCAAAGAGATGGATGGACTCTTATACCCAAAACAAATGAGACGAACATGGTAGTCCAGCCCACAAGAACTATGACCCGATAATAAATGGACATTGATTTGCGGAGCCCATGAACATTATGATGTTTCATAAGAATGAATAGATAGATAGAATAAATAGATGGATGGATAGATGATTGATTAAATTGATAATCTAGGTGACCAATGTTCGTTGTTGTTACCAAATCTTTTACCCCTTTTTTTTTATAAAATTTTTGAAAAATCTAAGAATAGCAAAAAACAACGAAAATCCAAAAAAAAATATGTTTTTTAATATATTTGTATCGTTTTTAACACTTTTAGCATTGTCTCAAAATAATTTAAATTTTTAAAAATCGTTAAAACGTGTTCGATTTTTAACGCGTTATATTTTAAAATCATCAATTTTTCTCATTCGAGTCGATGTTGATAAGAAAAATCCAAACAAAATAAGAAATATCAAATTTACAAAAAAAAGAAGAAGAAGAAGAAGAATTTGAATGAACAAGTTTGAAAACCTAGCAACATTTTTGTCTGTAAATAGGAGTTTCCAACACATTCATAAGGGGGTAATTTTGCACATTTAGAGAAAAACACAAAAAAACCCTAACCCTAAAAACCCATCTCCTTCAAACTAGCTAGCCGAGCCCCTCCACTTGGCCAAACAAAAGAGCAGTTGCACCCCTATTGGTTTTTGGTTTCTTCTTCCTTAAGCCGGATAAGCCTCCCCTATTAGCCAACAAACCCCTTTAACCTCTGTTTCCTTTTCCTTCTCACCCTTCATCACTGTTTTCTCTCATCGTCTCCAGCAGCCTCTCCATCGTCCCTCTCCTCTCTCAGCCGACCCATCAGCCTCCCTTTTCTTTTGACAAAAAAATACTAGAGGGAGCAATGATACGATTCAGCCTTGTGATACGACCCACGTAAGGTCATATTCGGATTTTGGCGTACAAAGCGCAATAATCCAGGTTTACGGAAACAATCATAATTCTCAATCTGACCGTTGAATCGAGCTAATATTTTATGTGGACTTTCCAGACATGTTTTGCTACCTTGGGTTAAAAATTCAGATCAATCGGAGTTTGGGAAGGCACCTCAATACTGGTCAACAAAGGATGTACGAATTCTGTTATTTACTTCCATTTGACTTATGAACTTCCTATTTGGCAAGGATCCTTTTTCTACAAGGATGTGGCCACTAGTTTTGAGAATTTTCTAGTTCCATAAAGATCTTTAATGAGCTGCAATATAATATACAAATGTGGCAAGGATTCATTAATGTTTCATAATCTTTTTCTTATAAGGATTCCTTATTCATCCTAGCTACACAAGAAAAGAAGGGCTGGTGGTATTTAATGATAAATTAGTTATTTTTATTATTTTCTTTCATGTTTGGGCTTAATTAAAACTTTATTTTGAGCTAGGGTCCAACGCTTGTTTAGATCAGGTTATGGGCTTTTCAGTTTAGGGTTTTTGAGTTAGTTTTGAGTGGATTTCATATAAGTCCACATAAAAAGTTCATTAGGGTTAACTTTTCAAGAACTATTTAAACTCATGTAAGCCAAAATTTCAACAGCTTTGATGATTATTATTCTGAATTTTTTAGTTTTAATGTGTGAGAGTGATTCTTGCATTCTTTAGTTCTTGAACGAACTGAATCTGACTTATCGAAGATTAACTGACTTTGTGGCATCATTCTACTCATTCCAATAGTGTTGGTGCCTTGAAGCAGGTTTCCATTGTGTCACACTCCTATCAGACCTAGTTTTTTGCGTGAATTGCTTATTCATGAAGCGCATGTGGTGTGGACCAGCCCAGAAACACCAGTAAAGACCCATTACATGTTCCAAATGGTCTAATAACTCGGTCCAAGACAAAGACGTTGAAAGAGGCATTGAATGCATTGGTTTTGAAGGTTTCCACCAAGTCAGAATTGAAAGGTCCATTGGAGTATCAAGAGGAGACCCTAGTACATCTTATCCATATGCAAGAAGGGTCCAACACAACCTTATTTGGGCCATGAAGTGAGGATAGCAAAGAAAACAAAAGAATCCTATTACAACTTGGAAACAACATGGGTGGCTACCTTTTCCTTTTGTTTCTAGGATTAAGGGGCTGCATAGAAGGCTATAAATAAGCCTTGAATCAGTTCTGTAATATTAGGGGCTTTATTTTATTTTGTTTGCTACAACCCAAGGCTTGTTTGGGCTTAATTAATACTTTGTTTTCAGCTAGGATCCAAGGCTTATTTGGATTAAGTTATGGGCTTTTCAGTTTAGGGTTTTGGGCCAGTTTTGAGTGGCCCTCATATAAGTCCACATAAGGGGTTCATTATGGTTAATTTTTCAAGAACTATTTAAACTCATATAAGCCCAAATTTTGGCAGCTTTGATGATGATTACTTTTGAATTTTTTAGTTTTAATATGTGAGAGTGATTCTTGTATTCTTCAGTTCTTGAACGAATTGAATCTGACTTATCGAAGATTAACTGGCTTCGTGGTGTTATTCTACTCATTCCAATAATTTTGGTGTCTTGGGCCAGGTTTCCATTGTGTCACACTCCTATCAAACCTATTTCAACTTTCCAGGATCAGATCTCAATCTTGATTGTAGGTTGCGTGACCACGTGATCACGAGGTTCACATCAATTGGTATCAAAGCTAGGCTCCGAAACAAGGTCATATCTTTATGTTATTTTTGTTTTTTTAGTGTTCCTTTAAGTTTTTCAGTTTTTGCGTCCATCTTCTTGTTCTTCGTGTCTACGTCATCTAAACAAAAAAAAAGTTTATATTTCATCTTGTTACTGTCTCTAATCATATCAGTATATCAAAAAAACAAAAAGAGAGTGAAAGAGGGATTAGTTGAAATTTGAAGGATCATTCAATTTTTGCCATAGAAACACAACTCTTAGTGAACCATAACCAAACCACCTCGGAATCAATTTAAACTTCATATTTAGTCTATTAGGGGTGAGATCGCATCATATAATAAATTTGAGCTTATTTTGATATCAGCTTTTGGAGGTTTTAATTGGAGGTTTAATTTTATCGCAAATTGATCATACAAGGGGTTTGGGTACCTAGACATAAGAGAATGACCTATAAATTGATTTTTGGTGTTTTCATAGTATTGTAATACTAAATATTGAATTTGAGGTCATTTCAAGATCATTTGGTCTGGGTTTCAATTCTGTTACGTAAAAATTGCATAATAGGTTAGATTTGCCTTAAGTTTCAAAACATGATCTTTGCTGTTTAGTTTTGTCCAGATCTTTTTGTTTCTACTATATTTGGGTTATCTAGGAGTCAAGTAATTGTTCTCGCTAATATTCGCTTCTATTTTATTTCATGTCTTCATTTCGTCTACAATTCGTACGAATTTGCATTGCTACTCGCAAAATTGTAATCATAGTTTTGTTTTGCTTTGTTTTTAGTTCATTTATTGATTCTTAATTCTGAAAATTATAATTAGAGTGTGCTACGAAGGCTATTGACTTTGATCTGTTGATTTCAATTCCTAAATAACCAAAAGAAAGCAATTTGTTAGGTAAAAGGCGTAATGAGCTTATTAGAGTGAAAAGCCTGGATTTTGTTTTTTTGTGTGATACACGAGAGGTGTAAGGATATATTTTATGCTACTAATCAAAATTTTCAGATTCAAAGAATGTCTGAAAACAACGAAACGACAACACAAAACGCTGCAGCAGCTTTCCAATTGCGAGCCATAGGCTAGCAACTTGAGCTGTTGACTAGAACGTACAAGGATCTGAAAGATGAGGTGAATTCGATATAGCAACAAAATAGTGGGGCTAATCGCCGGGGAAATATAGTCCTTATGGCCGTACGGAATGTCAGATCTGATTTTGAAGAGTTTATTGACGAAAACACGAATGCGGGTGCAGATGACTATGATTGTGCATTTGCTGGCCAAGGAATCAGGTCTGGATCGAACAGGGCTAGGAGGAATGTGAATTTCCATGGCATGAGCACTTATAACGGTATGGATGGGGACTTGGACACCATTAAACTGAAAATTCCTAACTTTCATGGTAAAAACGATCCCGAGGTTTATTTGGAGTGGGAGAAAAACATAGATTGGATTTTTGATTTGCCATAACTATTCTGAACAAAAAAGGTGAAATTAGTGATAATTGAGTTTAAGAAGTATGCATTGATTTGTTGGGATCAAATTGTGATCAGTAGAAGAAGGAATGAGGAACGACCTATTCAGACTTGGGGGGAGATGAAAGTCTTAATGAGGAGACAATTTGTCTTCACCACTATCCCAACATTGGTATTGAGACTTGCTTAGTACTTGCCTTCATCATGGTTTTAAAACATTGAGATTAGTTTCACATTTTTATGAAGGGTTAACACTTAAAGATAGATAAATGGTGGAATTGATGTGCAATGAAACTTTTCAAAATAAAGACCATAATAAAGCAATGGAGTACCTAGACTTGTTAGCTGAAAATGCATAAAATTGGGACACTACAGGCACTTATGAGGCACCAAGTAAAACCCAACCTCATACATCTAGTGGAGTTATGTACAACCTTGGGGAAGATCATGACCTCCAAGACAAATTTGCATCTTTAGCTAAAAAAGTCGAGGCACTTGAATTTAAAAAGAGTGGTCAATTAAAATCTATTCAAGACATTATGTGTCAAATCGGTGAAACGAATGAGCATGCAACTAATGAATGTCCAACTTTGCCTTCTTTCAAGGAATCCTCCCTGAATAAGCCCATGTTTTAAATAGTTTCCAAAGGCCCAATCATAACCCATACTCACAAACATACAACCCTGGTTGGAGAAATCACCAAAATTTCAGTTGGAAAAGTGATAACAATAATGCACAAACTTCACAGCCACCATTTCAAGCACACCATAATTTCCAAAATTCTCATGAATATGCACTTCCTTATGCTCCACCTCCTAAAAGAAATCTTGAGGAAACATTGCATGCATTCATTGAAAAGCAAGAGACAATCAACACTCAACTTGCTTAAAGCATGACACATTTTAAAGATGCTCTTGAAAAATTCACATTTGCTCTCAGTTTTCAAGAGAAAGGTAAGTTTCCATCTTAACCACAACAAAATCCAAAGGGAAAATACAATGCAAATGCAAGTAGTTTTGGAATCCAACACATGGATCAAATCAAATCAGTCATCACTCTTCATAGTGGTAAGGTTATTGAAAAATCCACTTTTGAACCTTGTGAGAAAGATAACAAGTTAATCTCTAAGGGTAAGGAAGGGGTTTAACACGACCAAAAGATTGATGTCTTCTTCCAAGTGTAGGAGTGTCAAAGTAATAAATAACCTGGCAAGACCGGGGTAGAACCACATGGAGGTTAATTGTATAAATTATAGACAACAATAATACAACAACAACAACAATAATAATAATAAAGAATAATAATAATAAGAAGAAGTTAATGAGAACTTTGAGATGGAAGATTAATGTAAGGATTAAACAAATGTCAAGGTTAGAGGATCCACTAATGGTATATCAAACAAGTATAGTATAAACTCTTATGATTCAACTAGAAACCACACACAAAGAAGGTTCCGATCGGATGATTTGTCATTAATAGCTCATTATAAATTATTAACATGATCATATTAATTATCTTATTTAAGTGACACCAAACTTTTAAATATTATCAGGAATTCATGATGCTAACTTATGTTAATAATAAATCAAGTCCCTTTCATAGCACATGTGAAGGTAATACCATACGGTTGGGCTATGAGAGTTCTAAGCATTTGTTGTACCAAGTGTTATACAACACAAATCTAGATTAACCATTTAAAAAGTAAGGTATTAAGAATTAGTAAGATAAAAAGATAAGACATTTTAATATTAAACAGTAAGGTCCATGTTGAGTTTACACTATACTTATTCTTACACCATTAGTGTAACCTTTTCACCTTGACATAATAAACCTAGCTAGACATAATGAAGAAGAGAAACATAAATCAACAAAATAAGAACATAAATAAGATACAGGTTAACTAAGTAAAGGAAAGGAAATGAAAAGCATAAACAAGATATTAATGAAAGCAAAACTTAAAAATTTTTAAAAAAATATAAAGAGAGAGAGCAAGAGCAAATTCTTGATCTGAACAACCAAGCCCCTAAATGCATGGCAAATACCTCCTTTTATAGGCCAAAATTTGGAACTATTGATTTGATGACTAATTGCTGCGTGGGTGACCATCTCTTGACTTGATGAAAATCCTAATCTTCTTGTCTGAATAAAACATCATTGTTAATATCAGAACTAGAACCACATGTACTCATGAAAGTTCTAGGAAATTATCTTATCTTTTCAGGAAAAAAATTTAGGTCATTTAGACTTCTAAAACTCGAGATATGGGCTGAACACTAAACAGTGTCTGGGTTATATGACAGATTCAGACTTCTCCGTTGTTGCTATAATTTGGACTTGAAAACGACTTTTTTAAATCTTGGACTCCACATAAAAGTTGTAGGAATATATCTTACGGAAGTTGTCCCAAAAATTAAGGTCATTTGGACATCTAGAACTCGATATATAACCCAATTACCAAACAATGTTCCAGTTTAGACTACACCAACATCTCTTTTCTAAGTTTGGCCCTCTCTTTGTCTTTTCAATTTCAATACTTAAACTCATCAATCAATCCTGTCATTTATGTGATAGGCTTGCATTTAAGATGAACATTTATCATAAATTAAAGGTATCTTATATTATTAGGTATGTTATTATAAAACATGCTTTAGTTAAGGAGTTATTGATACTTCAAGTGCAAAATGATGATATAAAACCTTGATAAAAATACACTTTTAAGTACTAATCATAAGGCTAGAGCTTTTTTATAGGTTAGTTTTTGATATGGGTGGCTAGGGTATTTGGTAGTAAAAGGGGAAGTAAAAGAGATAAGGATAAAGTTTTTTATGGGTTGTTTTGTGATATAGGTGACTAGGGTTTTTTCTCCCTTCTCTCAAAACTCCTCAACTATTTATAGCCTATAAATTATGTAAATTTATTTTCAATTGTTTAGTCACAAAGTAACTCCATTTTACATTGATCCCTTATTTTTTTTCTTATTTTGCACTTTAGTCCACTTGTCTGTCTTGCTTCCAATTTTGATTCTTTTAGTTTTCTTGTTTTTTATGTTTTGTTTTTTTTTTTCAAAATAACTTTAATGTTAATTTGATAAGAAAACTAATCAAGAATTATGAAATGCAAGCATTAATTGCTGAAATGCTTCAAAAGCTTTTTGTTTTTTTGCTTTTTTTTTTCCAAGTGTTTTCTGAATTTTTTAAAAAGACGTTGAAAACTACTAAATGAGTGCAAATGCCTTGAAAACACTTTGTTTTTTAGAATTTTTACTTTTGTTTTTGTATTTTTGAAAAAGTTTTGAAAATAGGGGGTCAAAATTTGTGTTATGATAACTGTTTTATCTTAACAATGCTTACTATATGCCCTATGAAAAGTAATATTCATAGAATTTGTGTAGTAAGCTTGTAAAGAAAATATAGTGTTTACAAAAAAGTTTAAAAACCATCAAACTTGAGAGTCAAATCCACTAGAGAATTTTGAATTTTGGTTAAATTTAGAGGTGACCAACCTTATTTTTCTGAAATAGTTAAATTGAGAGGTTGACCTTATTTTTTTGAAATGGTCAAATCATGAGGTGATCTACCTCGTAAATTTCAAAAAAAAAATTGATCAGATTGAGAGGCGACGTACCTCATGAAAAATGATATTTTTATAGAGTAACTTTCTCAAAGTGATTTTTTGAAAACTTATTCAGTTTGAGGAGAGATATGCTCAATGTGATTTTGAAATTTGAGTTTTTATAGAGTGATCATCTTGAAGTGAATTTCTTAAAATGTATTCATTTAAAGGGATATTAGCTCAAAGTGAGTTTGAAAATTTGTTATTTTATAAAGCGATCAACTCAAAGTGCTTTCAGATCCAAAGTTTCTTAGGGCCTCCCCACACAAGGTAGCCTTGGATTCACTAGTTAACCTAGAAATATCTATCATGACTTAAAAAAAACTCTTAAGTTATTGGAAAATGTTACTTAAATAGAGTTTTCTTACCAAATTTCAGCAAAACGCATCTAGAGTTCATTTGAATGTTAGCTCTATAAATCAAAATCACATTGAAATTCCTCTATAGAGAGTAGAAAAGAAACAAAACAATTTTTATGGTAATTTAATGGTTGGTTTATAGTCATAAAATGATGAACACTTGCCTAAAATTGTTAAGACTAAGATAGAAAAGGTGTAATTGTTTTGATTTTATGAAAGTGATAAAGTGAGAGAAGTTGTAAACATTATATATGTATGCTCTCCATTAATAGTGGCCTATAATCTATCGACATGTAACAACTTCTCATTTGTTAGTTTCAAAACTCAAAAGTTATAAATCTTTTAGGATTTCCCTCATGTGATTGTCATAATTGTCTTGGGGAGATGAAATGATGTGACTTATGTCTACACTCGGGATCGACACTAATACAAGATAAAGTCTTCATTTCATGACATTTTAGGGCATTGATTAGACCTAATAATTGCATATCCATTACCTAGCTAACGTAGACAATTCGACCATGAATTTTAGTACATTGAACATCTAGTCAAGCTTTATTATTTCTTATGTTTTACAACTATACATTCAATATTAATAAGAGGGCATGTAAATTAACATCTAGAAACTCAAATATCAATCACTCTTTATTGACCCAATAGGTACTACATTGTTCTCTAAATTTAGAATTAATTATTGGTACGACAATATTCAACAAAAAGTGATTGGGGTAAATGATCTTGACAAATGAGTTTCAAGTTGTAAATTGCTATGCCTTTTTATTAATATTGGATGAATATTTGTAAAATATAAGTAATAATAAAACTTACATAGATGCTCAATGCACTAAAGTTCATGAAGTTGTTATAAACTCAAGTAATTATAAATAAGTCACAAAATAAGGACTAAAAAGCTTATTATTTCACTATAGAAATTTGTCTTTACTAGAAAATAACAAGTAATATAACCTGCTAAAATATTTGGTTGGGCTACAATTTACATTACAAAATGCTAATACTTCAGTATATTGAGGAAATTTATATAAAAAAGATTTAGTTTATACCAAGTAAGAAAATGTTTATCATATTCAATACAATATTGGACTACTCGCAATTTACTAGATGGGTTTACTATTTATATAACTTAATTACAATGAAGTTTAAGGAAAATTGCATTGGATTTAAGTCTTTTTAACAAAAAATAACTGGGTTAAGAAGTTGAAGAAAAAACATTGCATTGGTCATGACACCTATAAAACATGTTCTATATAAAGCTTTGGGGACCTTTTAATTCTTAGGTTTGTTCAGTTGTATGATGTTTATAACTTTGAAGGTTGTGTTTTGTATGAAACAAAGTATATTGAAGAAGATGATAAATACAAATGCTTAGAAAATAAGAATATTTATGCATGCAAGGAATGGAAGAATTAAATTTTACCTAGTGTTTCATGTGTCTTTTTAAACCCGTGAAACACACCAATCTACATGATGAAATAGGGCATACATAGAAAAACACTATTTGACCTAGTTTAAAGGCAATTATTTGAGTTAATTAACCCTACTAGTTGATGGTTACATTGTTTATTAAAAATAAGATGGTGTTAAATGGATCATACTCTAGCATTGACATGCCTTAACATTGTTCTATAGACCTAACTATGGTAAGCAGGGTCCCATTAACATTGAGTGCTAAATACCAACAACATAAAAGGTAGGTAAAGAAACATGGGTTGAGCAATCTAATGTAGGTGTGCAAACATTAGATTCAAATTTGTTCATTTGAGAGACACCATAAGCTCAAATGGTAGTTTGCATGTAGTGAGTTAGGTAGACCAATTTGAAGATCATGTCAATTGAATCAACTCGATTTCTTGGAGATTAGGTTAATTGGGTCAATTAAAATTTCAAAAGATTATGTTAATTAAGTTGTTGGATTTCTTGAAAATTGTGCATCATTTCTAATACTTGTTCCTAAAAGGAGACGCTAATTATTAGGATGAAGTGTTTGAATAAGAGTGGTGGCCTTTCAAGTTTTGAGCGAGTCATCTTGAAGTGCATTGGTCATGACACCTATAAAACATGTTCTATATAGAGCTTTGGGGACCTTTTGATTCTTAGGTTTTTCAGTTGTATGATAGGTATAACTTTGAAGGTTGTGTTTTGTATGTAACAAAGTATATTGAAGAAGATGATAAATACAAGTGCTTAGAGAATAAGAATATTTATGCATGCAAGGAATAGAAGAATTAAATTTACCTAGTGTTTCATGTGTCTTTTTAAACCCATGAAACACACCAATCTACATGATGAATGGGGCATATATAGAAAAACACTATTTGACCTAATTCAAAGGCAATTATTTGAGTTAATTAACCCTACAAGTTGATGGTTACATTCTTTATTAAAAACAATATGGTGTTAGATCATACTTTAGTATTGACATGCTTTAATATTATTCTATAGACCTAACTATGATAAGAAGGGTCCCACTAACATTTAGTGCTAGGTACCAACAACATAAAGGGTAGGTAAGAAAATATAGGTCGGCTAATTCTATTTGGGTTTGCAGAAATTAGATTCAAATTTGTCCATTGAAAGACACCATGAGCTCAAATGATGGTTTACATGTAGTGAATTAGCTAGTTAGACCAATTTGAAGATGTGTTAATTGGATCAACTCGACTTCTTAGAGATTAGGTTAGTCGAATCAACTAAAATTTCTAAAGATCATGTTAACCGAGTCAACTAGGTTTCTTGAAAATTATGTATCCTTTCTAATACTTGTTCCTAAAAGGAAAAGCTAATTCTTAGGATGCAGTGGTTGAATAAAAGTGGTGGCATATCAAGTTTTGAGCAAGTCATCTTGATTTGCTTGGTCTCATATTTAGTACCTAAAATTGAGCTCATGATTCGTACAAATCTATCGTGAATTTCAATTTCAGTAGATTTAACATCCAATCAAACTTTATTATTATTTATATTTTACAGATATGCATTCAAGGGATAAATATATTAGCATCTAAAATCTGTCATGCTATCAACCTCAATCACTCTTAGTTGAACAGGCACTTCCAACCCAGAGAATTACTCAGGGATTTGGTGTAATCGATAAAGCTTGTGAACGTAGTTGCTGTTATTTAGAACTTCTAATCTGACAACATGAATTAACTAGAGCATATACTCAAATGACTTCAAAGTCCATTCGTTGCTGGAGAAATTTGATATAATAATAGGAGGTACTGAGAGCTCATTCCTGACTCGTGGAGATCATCTGGAATCGTTAATTCTTAGTTGGGATACATTACAGTATCTGTTGTATCTGAGAAATCATCAACTGGGAACATATTAGATCTCATGTTCTGCATAACTGGGAGTGCTGAATCTGATGAAACACCTGTTATGGTGGTGTCCTCATGTGCCTCTCTATGCACTGCAGTCTGTTGAAGCTGCATTGCGTATTCTAAATCCCAGCACACATCATGCATATTAGGCCTGTCTGCTCCTTGGGGCTTCAAACACTTCTCGACTATTTCACCAAATTTTCTCAGCGAATTAGGGTTGATGTGACCTGCTAGTAGAGGATCAATAATCTTTTCAAGCTGCCCTTCCTTTTGCCAAAACATCCCCCATTCAGCTAAGTTTATTTCTTCCTTCAGCTGTGAGTCTACAACAGGGGGTCGAGCACAAAGCACCTCAAGAAGAACCACACCAAAAGCATACACATCTGATTTGTTGGTTAACTGAAAAGTTCTGAAATATTCAGGGTCAAGATAACCAAAAGTACCTTTTAAACCCACGCTTATATGGTCCGGATCAGGCATTCCTAATTGAGAAAGACCGAAATCAGCTACTTTGGCGACGTAATGTTCATCAAGTAAGATGTTTGTAGACTTCACATCACGGTGAAAGATTCCTCCATCTGGACCAGTGTGAAGGTAATTGATACCTTTTGCCGAGCCAATACAGATTTCGAGCCTTTGTTTCCAAGTCAATTCAATTTTTGCAGATGGATTCCTTAAGCTCTCCTTCCCAAATAAGTGGTCCCTCAAAGTCCCCTTTTCCATGAATTCAAAAACCAATATCATCTCCGATCCTTCATCGCAGTAGCCAACCAAGGAAACAAGATGCCGATGTTGAATCTTTGAAAGGACCATGATCTCAGTTTGGAACTCTGGAAGACCTTGGCCGTGGCTTGAATCGCTTCGTTTCACAGCCACCTTCATACCACTCTCAAGAGTTCCTTTATAAACTTTGCCAAACCCACCCTCACCAATCAACAACTTTGGATTGAAATTATGAGTCGCCGCCAGTATTTCAGCTAAAGACATCTTCAGTTTGAGGTTTAAATTAGTAACGTTGGAGGAGGCATTTTCAGTTCTTTCAGTTATCCAACTGGAAGACCTCCCTTTTCCATAAAGAAACTCAGCTTTTACGGGCTTTGGTCGCTTTAATCTCAAACATAATGACAATAATAAAATCAAAACCAAGACTAGAGCCACACCTCCAGCTGAACCAATTATGAGAGCTAGATGTTTTTTTGTCTCATGTTCATCAACAGGCACTACAATTATCGTGTTCCCCAAAAACTCCATGATCTCCAATCCATTCAGAAAAGCAACTTTCGCAGTAGAATTATTTCCTGGGGCTATACTAAAACTCATATATCCGGAATCATCAGAAGGAACCACAAAATCGTAGAAAAATGGAGATGCCATTTCACTAAACCCACCAGAATTAGGATCGATCACATGACTGATATTGGTAGATATATTGAGATCAAATTTCACAGTACCCGGTGACTCGCTGATAAAGTCACAAAAGTGCAGACGAACAAGATGCCCAGCTTTCTTACTCACGTTAAAACGCCAAGTTATATTTGGAAAATTGGATGCCCCTTGATTATCTACACGCGCTTCTTTGCAAGTTTTGTACACAGAATCAGGGGCAATTTCTTGGACAATCAACCCTCCTGATCTGGCCTGATGAAGTGCACCACCAAAAGAACGGTCTGCACCCGAACCCCCAAAAGCTAGATAATCATCATCTGGTACCCAATTCCTCCACAGGGTATCGTTAACTTCTGGACCTCCAACATTGATCCTATAAAGTGTCCTAAGAGCTCCATCTTTGGTCTGTAAAGGAGGAATTGTTAAATTATCCATGAAGAAATTTGGTGGGAGAAGAAAGGCTTCTATGGCATTCACGAAAGCAAAAGTTGTTTCTTCAGCTGGTTGAAAGTAGATTTTGAATTTTCCTGCAGCAATCGTGAGAAAGAACTCCTTGATCACTGGGAACTCAGTAGTACTGTTCGGGACTCTAAAATCTGTTAAAAGTGAAAAATTTGAAGCAGACACATTGAACAAAGCATCAGCAAGATGAGTCCCTTTGGAGCTGAATGGAAAGAAATGAAGGCGGACAAGGTAGGAACCAGTTTGAGTGATATCAAGCATATACGAGGATATTTTCGTATAGATTCTAGCTGTATGATAGAGGGGTGATATGCCGGGTAAAGGGTTTTCATTTTGGATAGAATTGCTTTTTCCTACATCGAAGGAAGTGCTAGAATTCTCATCACCAACAAAAGTCCGGTAATCCTCAAGATCGACGTTGGCGCGTGATCCGCAGTTCATGAAGTACTTAACCGAAGGATTGTAAGATACTGAGGATGAAAGAAGAGGAAGAAGAAGAAGAAATTGAAGAAGAAAGCGGGGATGAAGAGTGAACTCCATAGAAATTGGATGAGGATATTTGATGCTTTTTCTTTGAACGGAGGAAAGGATGTCAGGAGCGGAAGATATGAGTGATAAAAGAATTTTGGATAGTAAAAAAGAAGAAGAATAACAGAGGTTGAAGAGTGTTTGAGTTGTTTATTCGATGCCTTAGTCCCTTTTTTTTGCTGCCTAAATAGGCCAACAAACATTACAACTGACAAGCAATAAAATAACAACAAACAGCCTTAACTTATTTGACCAATTCTAATATAATAATACATTACACAACAATACTGCAATAAACCTTCTGACTTGGTCCAACCCCACGTGTACGTCAAGGCCACCAGGTCTGATTCATATCAATGAGGGAGTACTGGCAAGTTTGAAATTTCAGAGGAAGACTTGTTGACTTGTATCTGTTACTCTCTCTACAGGTATTGACAAGACTAAGGACATGTTTGTTTTCTGGAAAGTAGTTTTTGAAAAATTATTTTCTAAACTTTTCTGTGTTTGTTTGTTATTAGGAAAGTTGGTCAACGGAAAATACTTTCTAGTCAACAGAAAACACTTTCCGGTCAACGGAAAACACTTTCAGTCAAAGAAAAATTTAACTTGGTTTTCAGGAAAGTGTTTTTCCTTTAGTTGTGTTTGTTTTCCGGAAAGTGGTTTCCGAAAAATCACTTTCCAAACTTTCTTGTGTTTGTTTGCCAGTAGGAAAGTTGATCAATGAAAAACACTTTCCAGTAAAATGAAAATTTAGCTTGGTTTTCAGGAAAGTGTTTTCCTGAAAAATTTGGGGGGAAAACACTTTTCGGAAGTTGTGAAAAATTTAGAAATGTCATTATTTGCTGATTATATTAAATTTAATCCTCAAACTTTTGATTGGTATATATATTTTGTTTTGAATATTTATTTTTCAATTTCATCTCTTAAAATTTTATTTTTATATTAACTTTGATCCTTATTTTTATAATTGTTATTTGCTTTTTCCTTATCATATTTTTATTAAAAAAATTTATCTATCAAATTTGGTCCTTATTCTTTTGATTGTTACTTATTTTATTTGAAATAATTTATGAAATGTTGATTATTATTATTTTAATTTCTTCATCTTTCATTTTTTTTAAAATTTTTTAGATTTGATCTCTATTATTTTGATTATTATTTATTTTATTTGAGATAATTTATGAAATTATATTTTTTTTTTCAATTTCATTCTCATTCAACTTTTTAATTTGTAAAATTTGTTCCTCATTATTTTAATAAGTTATGTATGAATATAGGATATAATAAAAAAAATTCATCATTATAAATACTTTTTAGATTTCATTTTTTTATTGTAAGTGATTAAATATTATATATATATTAGATAAACTTGAAAAAAAAATTAATTCATTAATAAATTATTTTCCAGTTCATTTTTCATAACACAACCAAATACTGGAAAGTGTTTTCCAGTTCATTTTCCATAATACTGCCAAACATCGAAAAATACTTTTCCGAAATTTATTTTTCAGGAATTTATTTTCTAAAAAAAAATTATTTTCCTGTAAATAAACGGAGCCTAAAAGAGATAAACCAAATGAATGAAGGAGAAGAAAAGTCACGAAGGAGGAACTTCATCGACGAGAAATTATCAAAGCCAAAAAGTGACCCTGTCGTTATACATTCTCATTGACTGTTATCATCTTTGCTTGACCCAGATTGCGAGTGTCTTTCTAACTACGCCAATAATCGTTAATTTGTCCCTCTCGTTATAGAATCTTAGAAACTAACCTGGTTTTTGAAAAACAAACTAAGAAATAAATGAAGAAACAATAATTGACCGTTCTCATTGACTGTTCTCATTCCTTGCTTCTTACCGGTGTGGGAATAATTTTCTAATTATGTTTGGATATGTTGTAAAAGTAAATTTATCTTAAAAAATATTAAATTAATATTGTTATTTTAATATTTTTTAATTATCTTGATGTTTTAAAATTAAAATATAATTTTTTTTAAAAATATTACTTTAATAAATTTTCAACTAATAAAGTATATTCTACACAACAATATATGGAGCATACATAAAAAATAATAATATATATATGGTCATTCGCTGTTCGATGTTGTAGCAATCTATCCTCCACTTCAGCTTTCTCTTTTGCGAACATATCTTGAAGACTTAATTAAAACTTCCCTATAAATTATCATAATCAATTGATTAGTTAATGCAGTTTGAAAAATAAAAGCCTCGCTCCTAATATATATAACAACGAATATGAAGGTAGTGTTACGAATATGAAGGTAGTGTTTGCAATTAATATAGGAGTTTCTTTACTAAATATTTTTTGTTTGTAAATACACTAAAATAATATTTTATTATTTTTTTAAAATTTTATTTTTAACATTAACATGTCAAAATAATTTAAAAACATAAAAAAAAATGAAACAAAATAAAAAATATTCAGTTTTTTTTAAAAGTGTAGAGTGGCCACGTAAATAACACACTTAAAATTGACCAAAGAAAACTAAGTTATTAATAGGTTCAAAATTGTAAGGACTAATTTCCAGATGAGATTTATAAGAACCACTTTTAAATATTTTTTTTTAAGAATACGTAACTTTCATTAATTAGAATGGAGCTTTTGTATAATCTATCTTAGTAGTTGAGAAAATAAGAGGTATATGTTTTATCTACAAATCTGGCTAACTTTGCTAAAGAATGAGTATCATTACTGTTATGGGTTGAATCAAGTTTGTTTTCACAAAAAAAAAAAAAAAAAACATTTGGGTATTGCTAGTGTTTTTCTAATAGAAAAAAAAATTAAATGATGTGAAGATTAACTCAATGTGACATGATCTACTTGATGAGTCTAAAAGCAACTTCATTAAAAGGATGAAGATGGAAAAAAAAATTAATTTAAAACACAATAAAACAACCTGATTCTACTAGAGTTAACCCATAAAAAAGGTGATCCGAGTCATGAAACTAGAATAATCTCATAAAAAGCAAATGAAAACATATCATGAAATCTAATTTCTAATCAACTTAATGTTAAATGATGAAATTGCAAAAAAAAAAATCTATTAAAAAAATATTAAAAAAAACTCGAGTCAACTAGGTTAACCCGCCAAGCTCGCGACATGAATCATGAGATTGAAATGACCTAATCGCAAACTGAAATAAATCATGAAGCCTAATTTCTAATCAACCTAATGTTGAAAGTTGAAATTGAAGAAATGTTAATTAAAAAAAATAAAATTGAGTCAACCAAGTTAATCCATCAAACTCGTAACATGGGTCACAAGATTGAAATAACCACATAAAAAGCAAACCATAATAAATTATGAAGCTCAATCTATAACAAACCAAATGTTGAAGAATGAAATTAAGTAAAGAAAGATAGAATAATGTTTCGTGAAATGGTGTATCGTAAAAGCATCATCATTTTTAGATTTTTGTTAATGAAAATAAAAAGGGAAACCTTTTTGTTTTGTTTTATTTATTTTGTTTGATAGAGTAATTAGCTCATATTGAATTCAAGCTATTAAAAAAAAGCTAAAACACCTTTCACTAGAACAGTGTAATAACATGTTTACCTCTCCACCTAAAAAACTCAACACTAGCTTCAATTGACATTAAAATCCTTTCACATGGACCATTTTTCATTACCAAATTGAGTGGGGATAAATTAGTCTTTTCCCTTTTTGAGTGCAAAATGAAACAGTCAAAATACCTTTGGAGGTAAAAAATTTAAAACTGGCAATTATATTCCTATCAATATATCAGTATTCATTACTCCATTCAATAAATATTTGGTTATCTAAGAATTTTTTCATGAAGGATATGAGATAAATAACCTATGTACTATGAATAAAGATCTAAAGAGATAGATCTATAAAGTTTCTTAGAATATCATAATCCACTTACATAGATAAGATGCTAAAATGATTTAGAATGGAAGAACCTAAAAGAGGATATTTATCTATTTTACATGGGATACATCTCTTCAAAGACATGTGCTCTCAGACATAAATTAAATGAGATAGGATGAAAAGAATTTCCTATGCTTCACCTATAGGATCTACAATATATGTGATGCTATATACAAGACCAAAAGTATTTAATGTTATGAGTATAACGAGTAGATATCAATCTAATTTAGAAAAACTAAGATTGTCTTTATGGTCTATGTAGGAGATGGACTTGTGGTACATGGTTATTAAGATAATAGTTTTCAATCAGATATTGATGATAACTATCATAACCTATATTTTTACCCCCCATTATTTTTTCATATATTTTAAATGTAAAAAGTATATATATTTTCAATAAATCTAGTCAATTTTAATCATTTCATTATTTTGTCACTTTTGTTTTAATTTTTATATGTCATGTTAAGTTATAATTAATAAAAACAGACGAAATAAGAAAAATAAAAAAATAGTA
Source organism: Populus alba x Populus glandulosa (assembly GCA_033617975.1). Taxonomy (NCBI): domain Eukaryota; kingdom Viridiplantae; phylum Streptophyta; class Magnoliopsida; order Malpighiales; family Salicaceae; genus Populus; species Populus alba x Populus glandulosa. The sequence continues at coordinate 13,237,501 of CM066147.1, read as the reverse complement.
AAAAAAAAGGAATAAAATATAGTTGAGAATAAAATGGCAAAATAATTGAAATATAACAAGCCAATAATTGAATTGAAGAAGGTAGAAAAAAAAATCTCAAATAATTTAGGATGCAATTGGAGATATTATTGAAAATAAAATTAACCAAAAAAACTTGATTTGACTATAATTAAAAGAATTAAAGAACTAAAGATAAATATGTAACAAGAATCCGAATTTAAGGGTTTAATTAATTTATTTATGTATAAAATTAAAAAGAAAATCTAAGATTAAAACCCTAATTGTATAAAAATTCAAAAGGCCAAGGACTAAAATGAAAAAATAAGAGGAATTACATAACATAATTTATACTTTTGACTTTTCTCCAAAACTACATTTATTCATCTTCTTCCCTATAAAAAGCAATCAAACTTAAGCTACAATTTCAATTTATTCTCATCAATTTAAGCCCTAAATTCTAGCAGTCAAAATCAAAACCCAAATTTCCATCTCAATTATTCTTCTAGCCTAGAATTTCAGCTATTTTTCTCCATTTAATAGCCAATAGTAGTGATTTAAAAAAAAAACCTCCACCATAAACAACCCTCAATCTCTTCCTTTAAGAGCTTCCCCTCTAGTAACCATTTAGACCAAAACACCCATTATGAACCCATAATCTCACATACCCATCTTCTAGCCACACCACAACTCATCTTAGTCAATCAACATACAGAAGCCTAAACCCACTAGAAATAGCCTCCCATTTCCCTCATTGACAATCATTATAACCATAAATTAGTCTTTTATTTTAGATGATCCAACTACCATAACACCACCCTTCATTTACACCTATCTCTTTTAATAATAAAAACCAAAGACCTAACAACAAAACCACCACAACCACTTCTCTTATTAGCTCTACTAACAACAATTTGCTCCACACTTCTCCTTACTACACCAAATTTAACAAAATAGACTACTATAACTACAACACCGCCAACAACAACCCTTAAAGCCACAACCATCACGCAAATCTCTAATAACAACAACCCTTACACACTACAACACTAACTCACTTTGAAATAAAAAAACAGCTACAACCCTAAAAATTGAAAGAAATTTTAGCCAAAGAAACACTAAAATCACTACCCAATCTTGGTTTCTAGTCAACATTTGATCCAAATCCTTCCCTCCTCGCCACTAAGGTCATGGTAAAAAAAATCCAAAACTCAACTCCATTATAACCCATAAACAAAATATTTTAATGGCCCACAAAAAAATCTTGAATTTTTTATTATTATTTATATATTATTGCTCACTCGAGTAACACAAGCACTGCCTAAACTAGCTATTGTCAAACTAACAACATGCGTTGCTACTACATAGCCAAGCCCTAACACATTTACTACACATGCCACCTCTCTTCAGTTGTTTCCAACAATTTAACAATTTGTAGTCAATTCCATTAATTTTTAAAGGTCTCTTTTTAAATTTTGAATGAATGTTTGCATATGGATATATTAATTTTGTACATAAACATTCTATATTTTCCATAAAAAATGATTAAATTAGTATATAAGCATGTTTAATTTATTTATGGATGTGTTCACATCTCAAAAGTTTTCTTCAACTCCTTTTCATTTGTTATTTATAATTATATATAGTTCACCTTCATGTGGTTCGACCCCGGTCTTGCTGGGTTATTTATTACTTCGACACTCCTGCACTTGGGATAAGACATTAATTTTTTGATCGTGTCACCTTACCTCAACTAGAAAACAAAATAAAAATCTAAAATTACAAAGGAAAGAGCAAGAAATCCACAAATAACAAGGACATCACAAAAATTTCCAAAACCATGGGTTTGGGGCAAGATTTTCAAAATTTATAGATTCGATGGTTGAAGTAGCTATTCCAATGCTACATTAAGGAAAACAACTTTGAGATACTCCTATAAAAATTTAATTATGATCCAATAATCGAATAAAAAATTATGGTTCTTTTGAGCTGTTATTCTGGTCTAGCGCAACTAGACCTTCTCTTGGACCTAAATTTATCTCACTGGTACATAAATATATCTATTATGTTATTCACGTAATCTATCTAGGGCAAATCCTCATCTAGTTATGGTAAACTCACAATTGACTACTAAGAATCACTCGTTATCGCAAATTGAACTCCATTAGATATAGTAAGTGTGATGTTGTTCTTTCTTCAAATATTATAACTTAAGGGTATTCAAAAAAACCGGTTAACCGAGAAAACCGAAGAAAAATTAACCGAAAAAACCGAACCGAGATAAAAAACCGATTAAACCGATTTTCAAAACCATAAATTCTAATAGGTCCGGTTCGGTTTCGATTTTAAAACTAAAACCGACAAACCGAACCGGACCAACCAAAAAACCAAAGCTATACAAATTAAGAGGGGTATAAATAGTTAAATACTGAAACCTAACCCTAAAAGCCGCCGCTTGACCCCTAAGAATATTTATCTCAATCTTCCTTTCCCTTTCAAATTTCAATTGTTCTGCCTCTCATCTCTTCATCTACGTTTATCTTCGTCTCAAAAGTGAGCCTCATCTCTTCATGTACTTTATCTCCATCTCATTCATCTATGTTTATCTCCATCTCAAAATTGACCAAACTTCTCTTCATCTCCTTAACTTCTCTTCTCTTTACTTTTGCACAAGCCTTTTTTATTTCAGCACAAGTTGTTGCAGTTGCAGTAGAAGGAGATGACTACTGTAGAGAAAAGATAACAAGGTAATTTTTGACCCAGTACTTGGTGTTTGCCCAGTGATACAAGGTATATATCAACAGGAAACAATGATTAATGACCGAAGAAGCAACAAAGATGGATCTATTACAAAATCCTCTAAATAGTTAGCTAAACTGCCTTATTCCTCGCTTGTCAGCTCAAGATTGTAACAGCAGGAAATATAAAATTCCAAACAAGGAAAAATTAGTGTTTGATCTGTGAAGGGATTCGGTTTCCCGGTTTTTTGCCAAAAAAACCGGATTTAACCGAACCGAACCAGTTCGGTTTGAACAGAATTTCGGTTCGGTCCGGTTAACATTTCATAAAATTAATATAACTCGGTTCGGTTGGTTTTTTTAGTCTAAACCTAACCGAACCGAACCGTGAACACCCCTATTATAACTAATCATTTACTTAAATTTTTCAAATTAATACATATTTTAAAATTCTTAGTTTTTTTTAATTACAAGGTAGCAACTCACTTTTTCACATCTTTTCTCTTTAATTTCTAAAGAAATTGATCAAACTTTATAAAAAAGATTTGATATTTACATAGCCCGTTTCTCTTTCCTTTTCTACCAAAGTGGAAGACAGCTATTGCTAAACTAGAAAAGTAAGCAAGCAGAAGAAAGGAACCAATCATGGTGGGACAATGGACAATGACTAAACCAAGTCGGAGCAAATCAACAGCTGCAAATCGCGAATCAAATCGGAGCTCAGCTCGACTCTATGGTCCCATAACGACCCGGTAAGCACTGCAAAAGTGAATCTCAATCTGAATTGTCCAGTGGGCAAATAGTTTTTTGCCTAATAAGTAAGAGCATCTCTAATGCAAAAAGCCAAATTAAGAAGTTAAATTGATAAAATGGCTTTTTAAATAGTAGAAATATGGCTTTTTTGATTATGTGTATTCCAATGGTAAAATCTATTTAAAAAAACCATTTATATTTTAATATATTTCATGTTAAATTCATTTTTATATAATTATGTAACTAATTTAGATATTTTATATATAATATAATTATGATATTATTAATTATATAATTAATATTAGTAATTTATAAAAATAATATAAAATTTAATGAAATAATAAGAAAGTTAAAAGATATAATTTAAAATTAAACTTAAAATTTATTTATATGAATATTTTTAATTTTCAATTTTATATGTTACTGTTAAAAATTTAATTTTTTAAAAGTAAATTCAAATTCATGCTTTGAAAAAATAACCACCACCATTTTAAATTTTAAATTTTAAAATTTAAAATTTCGAAAAAATAACCGCCACCATTTTAAATTTTAAAATTTCAAATTTCAAAATTCAAAAAAATGACAGCCACAATTTTAAATTTTAAAATTTCAAATTTTGAAAAAATGACCGCCAACATTCTAAGATTTCAAAATTTTAAAAAATAATCCATCTATAAATATTCTCATATACCTTAACATTTTTTCTCATCATTCCATTGTTTTCTCTCCGATCAAAAATATATTTCATTAAAATTCATCATGAATCATTCTAATTTTAATTTTTATGATGCTTTTGATTTTGATGATGACACTCCTGTAATCGCTTTTCAAGTTGCTGCTGCTGTGGTTGCTGAAGAAGAATCGAATAATCAAGGGCGGAGAACAGGGTATCGTGGCTTTATTCGTGGCCACAATATTGTCAATCGTAATAGAATGGAAGGTGAGTTGAGGTTATATAATGATTATTTTGCTGAAAATCCTAAATTCACTAAAACTCAATTTGAAGAAGATTTAGGATGAGTCGTCGTCTTTTTCTTCGGATTGCAAATGCAGTAGAAGCTCATAATCCATATTTCAAACAAAGGACAGATGCTCTCGGTGTTCTTGGTTTATCTTGTCTTCAAAAGGTAACTGCCGCTCACAGAATACTTGCATATGGTATTCCTGCAGATCTTACTGATGAATATCTTCAAATTGGAGAAAGCACTGCGATAGAAAGTCTTAGAACTTTCGTCAAAGAAATCGTAGAAGTTTTTGGTGATTGGTATCTAAGGGCACCAAACGAGGCCGATGTTTGTCGATTATTATCAATTGGAGAGCAGCGTGGATTTTCAGGGATGTTAGGGAGCATTGATTGTATGCATTGGAAATGAGAGAAATGCCCAATTGCATGGCATGGGATGTATACTGGTCATTGTCGTGAACCAACTATAATTCTAGAGGCGATGGCTTCACAAGATCTTTGGATATGGCATGCCTTTTTTGGAATGCTTGGATCATTAAATTATATTAATGTTCTTGATCGGTCACCTATTTTCGCTGCACTTGCTGAAGGTCGTACTGCTCCTGTCAATTATACAATTAATGAGCATGAATATACAATGGGATACTATTTAGCAGATGAGATTTATCCTAATTGGTCAACTTTTGTTAAGACAATCCCAAGGCCATTAGGAGCAAAAAGAAAATATTTTGCAAGTAAGCAAGAGTCTGCAAGAAAGGATGTAGAGAGAGCATTTGGAGTGCTCCAATCTCGTTTTGCAATTGTACGTGGACCTGTTCGATATTGGGATGAAGAAACACTTGCAAATATTATGAAAGCTTGCATAATAATGCATAATATGATTATTGAAGATGAATGAGCAATGAACCTTGGATTTGACCATGAACGTGAAGTTAATTCATTTATATCACTTTTATAAATTGATACCACTTTTATAACAATATATTTAAAATAACCAATAAATTTCTAAATATTTAATTAAAAATACATTACATTAAACAATAAATAAATCTAGTTAATTAAAAATACATTACATTACAATAAATCAATCAAAGTTAATTAAAAATGAAAACCCCTCTTTTGCATAATTTCTAACTTTCTATTTTGAAAATACGCTACAGAAATTGGATCCAGATTAGAAATATCCATTTTCATAATTTCTTCTTCTTTCTCAATCCTGTCCAATTCTTGTTTCTCTTGACTTTGTTGAATCAGCATGGCTTGTTGCTCTAACATAATTTTTCTGTCTTGTTTCTTCTGATCCTCAATTTCAACTAGAGTATCCCTGAATTGTTGTAACAGATTCGTTACAGTTGCATCCCCAACTTTATCTTTTCCTTGTCTATGTTTAAGTCGTTCCTTTGCAGCCTTCTGACCGATTGGTCTATCTTGATAAATCAATGGTTCACTATCTTCTCCTAAACTAAAAGAATCAGGGGTAGATGGAGTTGATGAAGCCGGACTTGCATTGGCATGACCTTTTTGTTTCTTGTTTGACCTTTGATGTTGACTTGCACGCTCAAATTGCCATTTGAGTTCTTTTCTTAAGATAACCCAACAATGTTCTAGTTGAAATAGTTTGCCAACGCAAGAAGCATACATTTGTCGAGCATCATTAATCTGGTAAAAAAATAAATTAATTAAATAATGTTAAAATATATGTTAAACAATTTAACATAGAAATCAATATTAACATTACCCTTGATTCTTCGGTCATTCCACTTTGCTGACGATTTTCAATTTGAGTAACAAATCCAACAAATTTACCGACTTCTCTATTTATTTCTTGCCATCTACTTGAGATGCTTATTTGTGAACGATTATTCAAGTTTCCTCCATTCTCTACAAAGTAAGCATGTACGCGAGCCCAGAACTGTTTTGTTTGTTGATCAACTCCTGTAATTGGATCCTTGCTTGTATTTAACCATGCAGAGACAAGTAAACAATCCTCCTCTGGTGAGAAATTTTTACTTCTTTGTGATTTTTTTGCCGAATGAACATTTAAATTCGAGCATGTTAAGTCATCAATTAATTGATTAGAATCACTTGGTTGAGAGAGAATATCTTATGACTCACTTATAAGAAAGTTGGTAAAAGAGTTTGGAAAATTTGAATCCATCTACATTAAAAAAAAATAAACTCAAGTTAAAACCTTATAAAAGGGTGTAAAGGAAGCTCACATTCGATGTCTAGCAATTTTATAGTTTCCATACATGTGAATTAATAATAAGAATTGTCTTCTACTTGTTCTAACATTAATCTAATCATACAATTAATCTAATCACTTGGTTTAGTTGCATTTTTAACAAGACAAAATATAATTGACTTCAAATTAAAATAAGCAATCAAAAATAAATTTAAGATATGTCACTCCATGTTTTTATCAATATCAGCTACCATCATTGCTTCCTTTCAATTTTGTCAAAGATAACAATATAAATAAAAATTATCTTCCTTAACCCAGATCAAAAACATAAAATAAAAAAGAAATAAAAATCATTATAAATAGCAAATAAAAATCAAGAGATGCAAAAAAATAATCAAAATAGAAAAAGTTTTTAAGCAAACATACCTTTTGATTTCAGCTAATTAACACAATCGATGTTATTAATTACCTGGAGAACAATTAATTCTTTTTGTCTAAATAAAAGAAAATGGTGAAATTTGCAGGTAAGTTTTTTTTTTCTTTCTATTTTGCTTAAATGTTATCTTTTTCTTTCGGTTGGTTCTCCTTTTAAATGAAAAATATTAACGTTGGCCAACGGATACAAAATGTATATGTTGGCCAACGGATACAATCGACAGAGAATAAAAACAACTGCCAACGTCTTTATTTATCTTTTTGCTCCATTTGCCTTTTGCTACATAACAAGATAGGAATGACTTTTATCGTACTCAACAGCTATTTTAGCTGTGAGTTGAGCTCCCCGGTTGGAGCTGACATAATCAAATAAAATAGCTAAAAGTACAAGATTTTCATTTTGGCTCTTCTTTTACCTTTTTCGTTGGAGATGCTCTAACCCTGCAACAAACGATTGGCCTCCCAGCACTGAAGACAACCAGGTATTTTAGCATGATTAATATTATTAAGCATGTCAATATATTTAGCTAGATAGGTTGGATTTTTTCTTTTCAAATTTTATGCGTTGGTGGAATATGCTCTATATTTTTTAGGTGTTTGTTTCATCCAAGCCAAATCGGAGTGAGAGCTAATAGATGTGCAATGAAGAGAGAGACTGAGAGAGAGGAGAACAGGGACAACTCTGGATGGTTTCTGACATTCTTGTTTATAAAATATTGGATGGTAATGTGGTTAAATATTTTTTTAAAATATTTTTTTAATTGATATTTTAAAAAAAATTATAGTTTTTAATATGATAATATCAAAAATTAAAAAAATAAAACATTACTTTAATACATTTAAAATTGAAACATTCTTCACGTTACAAAACACATTAGACAAATTGAAACATTCTTCACGTTACAAAACACATTCTTCACGTTACAAAACACATTAGACAAATTGAAACATTCTTCACGTTACAACAAATTGACAACACGAGAGCTACTTCATTGGAATTATTCTACAACTATCTAAATTTTTATTGGTGCTGTCCCTTAATAGCAGAGGAACCACAAATTCCAGCATTATTAAATTTCAGCTTTTCCCATATTCAAATGCCATGGGTGCTTGAAGTAGATGATGTTGGACAAAACAAATTATATATTTATATATCAGAAACGTATTGTGTAGCTCAGAATCTGCTATCTGTGGTTCAAATTTTTCTAATCACATAATAGTAGTTCTCATATGATCTCGTGATTTATTATATGTAATTGATTTTTAGTGAAGAACTAGACATGTACCCAAGTATGTTGGGTTCGCGCTATTTTTTTTCATAAAATATTTAGGTGACACAAACTTGTTTTAAAAAAATAGAAAAAAATCAATGACCAGAGTTATACTCTCAACTAACTAAATAAACTGGTTTTATTTCGAATAAAAAAAAACAATAGCAAAGAGATAAAAAAAAAAAACAATCACGATAATCTAGAAAATAAAACTTTTATTCAATAGCAGAAAAACAATGTTGTTCAATTTTCAGTAAATCAAATATGAAAGGAAGAAATAATGTAAAAGAAGGATAAAAAAAACTGATGTGAGTCAACCCGAACTAATATGATAAATATGTAATTTGGGCATTAAGAAATAAGTCAATCCAGGTTAACTCTCTGAATTCATGTACTAGGTCATGAAGTTTGGATAAATCAATAGAAAACAATTTTGAAGAAAACCAAAAGCTATTTTTTATAGAAAAAAAACTAATGTCAAAACGATGAAATTATAATAGAAAGTAAGCTAAAAAATTATCGACCCCTGTTAACTTTTCAAACCCGTGACTTGGATCATCAAACCAGAAACACCATATATAGAAAACAAAAACTACGAAGCCTAATCCTCAACAAATAAAATGTTGAAAGATGAAATCGAAAAAAAAATCACACAAAAGATTAAAAATAAAAAATTACAATAAAAAACGATGTTAAAATTGAAATAAAAAATAAATTAGAGGGCAACAACAAATCTTCAATTTGGAGGTTAAATTATATATATATATATATATATATATATATAAACTTTAACAAAATGAAAAAAAAAAGAATTAAAAAAAGGGATCAAATTGTAAAAATAATATGTCATAATTTTAGATTGAATGATGAAATTGAAAACCAATAAAAATTCTATAAGAATTAAATTGAAAAAAAATAATATATGATAAATTGGGATTGAAGGATGAAATTGAAAACGAATTAGAGGAGAGAGAGAAAAAACTTTTATTGGCGACAAACCACTCCATCTATACCAACATGTGTCGTACCATAAGAAATAGGACACAATATTAACATTACTAAAGAGCAACTTCAGCCACTAGAAGGGGTCGTACATGCCGTTCAAAGTGTGTGGGCATCTCTCACGCATTAACGAGTGCACCACTCGTGCTAGTAGCTTTTAACTTTAAAAAAATAATTTATCAAACCAAAAAGAAAAAAAGTGCCCTCGATGATCCTAAAATTAACAAAAAAATCTATGTGAAAGACTAAAAGGCTCATTTATACATACCTTATTTTGTTTTTAATTCCGGTGTAAGGTTGTCGTTTTAATGTTTTTTAAAATAGAAAAACTAAAATACCCTCTTAGTTAGTTTTAAATTTTCTCACTTGGAGGACAATTAGCTCATTTTACTATATCTAGAAAAGTTCAAGAGATGGATATACCCATGTAAAAAATTTTAATGACTAATGTGTCATGTAAAAAGATTAAAATACCCTCAAGAATATACATCACTGAAAATGCATTAAAATATATTTTTGAGATCAAAAAAAAAATCCTAGAACAAAAATGAAAAAAGATTGAAAAGAACTGAATTTTGAGTCAGACCAAGACCTCGGGCGAGAGGACATAACACGCCTAGGCCAGGGAGCTGGGCCCTTATGTTTCTAACTTTAACTTTTTTATTGAAAAAAAAATTCATAAAACAAAACAAAACAAAACAAAATAAATAAAAATAAATAAAGATAGATGCTTAATTCTGGATAAACAACACAGTGTACATTTCAACAAATCCAACGATGGCTAGTAGTTTATGAAACTTCTAGAAATGTAAGTGCGCTGCAGTTTATCATTCTCAATTGTACAAAAAATACTCATAACAAAATTAGCTGAGGCAATCTGTCTCCCACACGCTGAAGTGACTGTTTTATAATGTGATTATGGTTATTTTTTAAAATATTATTTTATTTGAAAATATATTAATTTTTTTAAATTATTTTTAATATTAACACTTCAAAATGATATGAAAACACTAAAAAATATATTAATTTAAAGCAATTTTTTTTTAATTTTTTCAAAATTCAAAAAGCGCTTTAAACATAAAAACAAATATAAACTCAATCTTGATATCTTTCTATGTGTGTGTGTGTAAATCACAACTAAGATGCAATCCATTGCTTTATATTACTTGATTATAAAAATCTAATGATAAAAAGGGTTTTGCCATTATGTTCATATTTTGTTAAAAATATAACAAAAATAATTTTTTTTCTAGGTGCAAATTTATTTCAGGGTTTTGTGCAATATCTTGTATGGATATAATATAATAATTTGGGCAAGGTCAACATGACCTTTCATAGATCCATCAAATGTAAGTGGAGGCCTACGAATATATTTTGAATGTATTAAAAATTTTATCAGTGTTTCTGTTTGTATTTATTAATTTTCTTGTATGTCAAATTAAATCAAAGTTTAATGGATAAACTAAAAAAAATATTCAAAAAAATATAACAAATAAAAGATTGAAAATCAAAATTGATATAATTAACAAATAACAAGATATTTTTTATTTTTTCACAACTCTTTAAAAAGTGTTTTGTGCTCAAATTATATAAAAGAAAAACACTTTCATGGAAATCAAGTAAAATAAAAATTTGTACTCCGAACTATTTTTCATTAACCAACTTTTTTCAATAATAAAAAAATATAGAAAAATTTAGAAAGTAGTTTTCAGAAAATTATTTTCCATAAAACAAACGAGTCATACAATATCTATTTTTTAAGAATTATTTTAAATAATTTTTACTAAAAATATTTCTAATCTAAAGTCATTTTAATTTATTTTGGTCGGATATGATTTATAAAAAATAACATAAATCACATGAAACCCCTACCAGAAACTCGCTTAATAGCAACGGATTTACCAACGGAATATTTCTGTAGGTAATTTGAGGTCGAACTTACCGACGGAACTTTTTCCGTCTGTAATTCAGTCGGTAACTACCGACGAACACATTCTGTCGATAGTTACTGACTAAATTACAGACAAAAAAGTTCAGAATAAAAAAAGGCAGTTTGCTGATATGGAGGTTTTTGCGGGTGATTTTTGCCGACGGATTCAAAACGGCAGCTCCGTACGGTGACGTGACCGGTTCACCGTTTAAAATGCCGATGGAATTATCGAGGGATTCAAAATGGCAGAACCGTATGACGACGTGTTAATTTTTCCATCAGAAAAGCCGACGGACACACCAACAGATTATTTCGTTGGTGAAACTGTTAGAAAAAGTTAATATAGCCCTCTCTACCGACCCTTTCCTCCCCTATTTCTCCTTCTTCTTCCTAATCCCATCTGTCCTCATCTGCAAATAACCAGCCCCCCCTCCCCCCAAACAAAAATCTCCCTCATCTCTTGAAGTTTTGTGGGTACAACATCTGTGTTCTGATTTACCGACGGATTTTATCAATTTTTGTAAGTAATTCTATCTTTTTAAATTTTAACATTTAAATGTCAATTTTATTGTTTTTTTAGTATATGTATTTTGTTAGTAGATGTACATGTTTTATTGTTATTTCTCAAACAAACTTTTAGTATATAAATGTATAATTTTATACCTGTTATGGTTTGTTTTAGATTTTGTAAGATTGTATGTGTTTGTGAATTGTTCAAACTTTATGGAATTACTGAATTACATGTGCTGTTTTGAAATAATTAATAGCTTGGTTAATGGGTCCGTTTTAAGTTTTATCAATGGTATTGCGGAGTGGTAATTTCCATAAATTTATTTATATTAATTTGTATGGACGTTGATAAATGATAATGAATATTTAATATTTAAGAGAAGTTGTGATTGGTTTATTGGATAATCTCGAGGTAAATTAATATTTTTGCAACTTTATTGACCTAACTTAGTTAATTAATACATGATGTCATAATTTTATAGAGGTTCGATATAAGTCATGGATGATCGTTCATGGATGTATCGAGATTCACCTCAAGGATTGCGGAGGATGGATTATTGTAACGAGGTTTAGGGTTTTATTAATTTCGCAACATCTATTCCAGAAATTTTACTAGAGGCAGTATTAGGTGCCCATGCAAGAAGTGTCAATAAAAAGTATCTGCATCCAAATATTATAATGATGCATCTTCTACACAAAGAAAATTACCAGTGTTGGTATGCACATGAAGAAGATTTTGTTAGTAAAAGGAGAATGAGAGAAACGGTGGTTGGGTCAACTTCTAGTGCTAGCAACGTGCATGAAGTGGCAAATGACAGCACTAATACTTACAGAAATATGGTTATGGATGCAATGAGAATGAATCAAGGTAATATTAGTCAATGTCCAATCATAGAAGAAGAACCTAATGCAGATGCAACTACATATTTTGATTTGTTAAAAGATTCTGACGAACCATTATGGGATGGCTGCACAAACCACAGTAAATTATCGGTCGTAGCACATGTGTTCACCATCAAGTCAGATCATGGGTTGAGTGAGGCTGGGTATGAAAAAATTATTGAATGGGCGAGAAGTATTTTACCTGAAGGGAACATGCTGAAAGAGAACTTCTATGCTGCGAAGTCCATGATGAAACCCCTCGGTTTAGGATACCAAAAATTAACATGTGCCCTAACTTCTGCATGTTATACTACCTTGAAAATGCTGAGATGAACGAGTGCATGACATGCGGGCATTCCCGTTACAAACCCAGAACTGACAGGGAAAAGACTCTAGTGACATATAAAAAACTTAGATACTTCCCAATCACACCTAGACTACAGAGGTTATTCATGTCAACAAGGACTGCTGAGCACATGACATGACACTAAGCACATGATGCGGTTGATGGAGTGATGGTGCATCCTTCTAACGGCAAAGCGTGGAAACTCTTAAAAGTGTGCATCCTCACTTTTCAACTGAATCAAGGAATGTGCGTCTTGGATTGTGTACAGACAGATTCAACCCATTTAGGTCATTTGTTGCTCCTTATTCTTATTGGCCGGTCATACTCACAATTTATAAGTTGCCACCGGGAATGTGTATGAGGCTGGAGTTCATGTTTTTATCTACTAGCATACTTGGTCGAAGCAGCCAAGGACGAAATATAGATGTTTGTCTTTGGCCGTTGATTGGTGAGTTAGCGCAGTTGTGGTCCTTCAGAGCTCTGACTTATGATATATTGAGGAAACAAAATTTCCTTATGAGGGCGGCTTTGATGTGGACTATCAATGACTTTCCAGCTTATGGAATGCTTTCTGGTTAGAGCATGCATGAGAAACTAGCATGTCCATACTGCATGGAAAACAACAAGGCATTCATGCTAGCAAACAAAGGTAAAGCTTCTTTTTTTGACTCTCACCGTCGCTTCTTGCCATTTAATCACAGGTACAAAAAGAACAGAAAAGATTTCTTTGTTGGCAGAGTTGAAAAAGATGTTGCATCCCCGCGTCTTTCTAGTGAAGAATTGCAAGATGTTGTATCATAGTACAGTGACATTGTGTTTGGCCTTCAATTAGGTAAGCAAAAGTTTCCTAGTTTTGGTTTGACCCATAATTGGGTAAAACGAATTACCTTGACGTCATACACATTGAAAAGAACATGTTTGAGAACATTTTCAACATCGTCATAGATATGAAGGGGAAGACAGAGGACAACATGGCTAGATTGGATATAGCTTTATACTGTAACCATAAAAATGTGGAGCTGATTTTATAATAAGTCATGGGTCGCAAAACCAAGAGCAAGCTTCGCGTTAGAGAAAAGCACACAACTGCTTTATGATGGACATGCATCGAACATATCGAGGGTGGTTAATATAGAGGACTGTAGATTGTATGGAATGAAGAGTTATGACTGCCACTTGTTTATGCAAACACTCATCCCATTAGCTTTTCGTGATTTGTTGCCAAAGGGAATATAGGATGCACTCACGGAGATCAGTCATTTCTTTAGAGATATATGCTCCAGCAAGTTGAATGTTTAGCACATTGAGAGGCTTCAAACAAATATCATCGAGACACTATGCAAACTTGAGATGATATTCCCTCCATCATTTTTTAACTCAATGGAGCATCTCCCTATACATCTACCGTTCGAGGCAAAAGCTGGAGGACCGGTCCAGTATAGATGGATGTACCCATTCGAATGGTTAGATATTACAGTTGCAATGTAATTCATATACAAAAGTATTTTCTATGTTTTTCTTAATTGAAAATACTTGATTAATTCAATGCAGGTACTTGTTTAATCTTAAGAAAAAGGTTAAGAACAAGGCGTATGTTGAGGCTTCGATATGTGAGGCCTATATTGTTGAGGAGATCTCAACATTTATCTCGTACTATTTTGAACCTCATCTGAGAACGAGAATCAATCGCGTTCCACGACATGATGATGGCGGTGAAGTGCCTTCCAGTGGGAACTTGTCAATATTCTCCAATCTTGGACGACCCACACCTAAAAATGTCGTAAGAGGAAGATATTTGTCGGAAATAGAGTTCAAACAAGCACACAACTATGTTCTATTTAACTGTGATGAGCTGGGACCTTTTATTCAGTAAGTTTATTTATGTGTAATACTAATTAAACTTTGTCAGTAATATAGATTATGGATGATATATTTTGTAACACGAAATATTTATTGTTTAAGCATTGTTGTTATTGTTTTGTGCGATAGACAGTTTACCATTTAAGTTTTTGCAGGAAAGTAAATAGGCAATACAAATACAACTTTTCTTGTACAATGCCACAATCACCGACGTCCATACCGATGAAATAAGGTACGTCGGCATTTCACAGAGAGTTCAAAAATAATTACTTGAAATGCCACAATCACCGACGACAATACCGACGGATAACAATCTGTCAGCATTTCACAGAGAGTTCGAAAATAATTACTTGAAATGCCACAATAACCGACGTCCATATCGACGGATTGTAGTCTATCTGCATTTCACAGTAGCGTCACTGGAAACACCACAACCACCACAGATGACGTTCCCGACGGAGTTAAGTCCATCGGCATTTCACAGTAGCATCACTGGAAACGCCACAACACCGACGACTTTGCAGACAGAGTCACGTCTGTCGGTAAGTTGTCGGCGGGTTAATATTACCGATAAAATTACTGACGGACTGTGCAAATTTCAAAGGGCGGTGCATTAAATGCATCTATGACCGTGTTAGCTTGCCGACGGAATTACCGACGGACAACGAAAAATATGGAGGGTAATTAAAAATGTTGGTGCAAAATTCAAAAATTACCAACAGATTTTTGACACTTCACCGACGGAATAAATTAAAATAATAATAATTTTTTATTTCCGTCGGTAACACTGCCCTATAAATCCCAGTGACCACCCCTTCAGTTTATTTTTTCATCTCCTCCGTTTTTCACCTTAACTTTTGATTTTTTTTCCTCTCAATTATTTAAAGCTTTCACCTACAATCTCTAGCAAGTTTTCTTGTGAATCTTCATCAGATTAAAAGGTATGTGTTTCCTCTATTTAATTTTACTTTAAGGGTTTTTTTTTGTTATGTTTTTTTGTTTTGGTGTATTTTTATAATGTAGATAAAGTTTTGAATTCAACACATTATTAAGGTAAGCATATTTCCTTCCTAAAGTCTATAGTTTTTGTTTTTAATTTATTGAATATTTTTTATTGTTGTATTGGCATAATTATTGAATAATTTGTTGAATTGTAATTGTTAATGTTGAATTTACCTTAGAATTAATAATTGAATATGTTGGAATAATTAGTAATTTTACTCTATTATTGTATGATTTGTGTTTTATTATTTCCATTGATTTTAATTGTTAGTCTAGAACTTGTTTTGAATTTATTGTATTGTTGTATTGGCATAATTATTGAATAATTTGTTGAATTGTAATTGTTAATGTTGAATTTATCTTAGAATTAGTAATTGAATATCTTGGAACAATTATTAATTTTACTTTATTATTGCATGATTTGTGTTTAAGTTTTTCCATTTATTTTAATTGTTAGTCTAGAGTTTTTTTTTGAATTTATTGTTTTGTTTTATTGGCATAATTATTGAATAATTTGTTGAATTGTAATTGTTAATGTTGAATTTACCTTAGTATTAGTAATTGAATATTTTGGAATAATTATTAATTTTACTTTATTATTGCATGATTTATGTTTAATTTTTTCCATTTATTGTAATTGTTAGTCTAGAGTTTTTTTTTAAATTTATTTAATATATTTTATTGTTGTATTGGCATAATTGTTGAATAATTTGTTGAATTGTAATTTTTCATATTGAATTTACCTTAGAATTATTCATTGAATATGTTGGAATAATTAGTATAGATTGGGTTAATTGGTTGTAGCTATTGTCAATATTTGCAGGTTTGTGGATTTAGATAGTATCCAGTATAGGGGAGGTGTTGTTGAATTTTTTTTTTTAACATTTGAATTTAATTATATAATTATTTGTATAAAATTATGTAGATGCGTAGAATGAAAACCAGAGCTGGTCACTCACGTATGGTCGCAGCTAGTTCGTCAGCAGCGAGGATGATATTTCCTTAGGTGCCTCTCAAGAAGAGGCACCTACACCACCTGCGCCGTCAACCGATGCGTGCCTCTACACCACCTGCGCCGTCAATCGATGCTGCCTCTTCCAGCGCTAGTTCACATGGTAGAGGCAGCGTGCCTTCGCAGCGAAATCAATTTACCAGCAAGTACGAGGCACAGTGGAAGGATGACCTTTCAATGTAAGTTTGTTAAGGTTTTAGTTTTTTTTATTTAAAAAAGTTATAACATAATTTATGAAGTAATCACTATTTCCTTAGTTTCATTTATGTTCAGATTCATAAACATTGAGGCTGCTCGAATAATATCATCGGCGTTTAAATTGTCGATGGAGATTCTATTATTTCAATGGAGTCAGATATCCAGACATCCTAAATGGATGCCTCAAATCAATGCATGGTTTGACAGATTTAAGCTTGGTGTTAATTTATAATTTTCAACTTATTTCTAATAAATTATTAATATAATTTTAAATAAATTATTATTTTTATTTAAAATTAATTATTTATACACATGACAAATTCTGTTGGGACAGTGAGCATGACACTGTTGTGAGGAGGGTGTGGGAAAATCACATGGCAACTAGGTAACATCAAAAACAATACAAGATTTTTTTTAGACAAAAATTTATGTTTCGAAATGTAATTTTTGGTTGCGTGAAGTAGGTTGCGTGATTTTTGGTATGAAGCACAAAAAAGGGCAAAACAAACCGTGAGAGATAGGAGTTTTCAAGGCTGGAACGACGTTGCGGTTTGGAGGGATTTCAAACCAATATACATCCTAGAAGATATATGGCCACACTATCTTGAGCACGTGACATCTGAACGGTTCACATGATGCTCACAGTCCGGTGCTAGCAACCGAAATCGGCCAATTCATGGCTCAGTGACAACGCACACCGGCGGCTCCGTTCCGTTTGCTACACATGCGAAATGAATGGTAAGATTAATTTAAATGAAATATATTGTTAAATTAATTTGTTGTTAATAAATATTTTTTCATTATAGCCTACGTCTCTTGGACGTGAGCTGAGCTCGATGGAGCTGTTTGTGGAGACGCACATGCGGAGTCAATACCGCTAAAAGGGGGCATAACAGTTCGTTGACAACCGTGCTAAACATTTCGTGGTATGTTTGTTCAACCATTTTATTTTGTAAGTTATTATGTTTATTGAATTGAATATGATGATTACTTTTTATTTTATTTTCAGGAGACCTATAATAGTCGGTTGAGGGAGAGATATGGGGACGATCATTTGACCCATCCGGAATTCGATCCAGATTTGTGGATGGAGGTTGGATCGTTCGGTGGACCTAATAAAAATTAGGTTTATAGGTCCTCCAACACTATGGCTGACAACTTGCGGTCGGCTCGTAGTGTTTCAATCGTTGGGAGCTCCCAATCAATATCGAGCACCCAATCTAAGGAGTTCGTGGCCTTGCAGCAACACACTGCTCAACTCATCAAAAAATATGACTACATATCAGCGGAGTATGCACAACTCAAAGCTGCTCATGCACAACAAAGAGCGGAGTATGCACAACAAAAAGCGAATCATGAACAGCTTCGCGAAATGGTCATGAACATGGCATCATAGAGTGGAACATATGCACTTAATCCTTTTTGGCCGTACAACCACCAGCCTCCTCCTCCTCCAGCCATACCTTTATATTAATTTGTAATTGTAGAAACACAAATTTTCTTTAAAAGAAAGGATAAAATAAAATTGAAATAAATGACATGGAAAATAAATGAGCCTTCATATATTTTTTGGCCAATGAAAAGTTGACACTTGGGATGAGATATTTAAGATATCTTGTCATAAATACAAGATCCATCAGATAAATATCAACCAATAAAATTATGCTATGTGGCATTGAAAAAAGAACCTGAGAGCCCTTACAAATCTCTATAAATAGAGGGCCTCAACCTAAAGAGAAGGGGAATTGGATTCCGGGAGATATAAATTTTCTTCAAGACAAGCTCTTCAAGCAAGGAAGATCTCTCTCTCTCTCTCTCTCTCTCTCCAAGTAAGGAAGCACTCTCTCAAAGAGTTCTCAAGCCTCCTTCATTCACGCTTGAAGTCTAAAAAGAACGAAGCTCTATTGGATCAAGTCAAAACACCCCATAAGAGTTCTTCAACAACACTATGAAGACAAATTAAGGTACTCTTCAAAGCATCAAATCACAACATCTCACTTCGCAATACACGCCCAAATTCGTGTTCTTGCAAAGCACAAATCTTGGCTTGATTACTCAAATAAATCAAGTCACCATATATCAAATCCAAGGGAAGAATTAGAGGATTGCTATATTCTTTTGAAAGAATATATTACATACAGATTGTACCCACTCATATATTTAATAAAATCATATATTTGTACATGTGTGCTTGTTTAATTTCAGGTGCATAAAATTGTGTCTATAAATTTCTGGCGATTCCACTAGGGAAATCTCTACCTTTCATCTCTTCCCTTCAAGAAAGAATTTTCAACAAACTCTCAATGGCAACTAGGAGGAACATGATCACCATTGTCGCTTCGAAAAGCAACAAGGCCACTGATTCAAATCACCAACATACTATTGAAGATTCTTCAACCCCGCCATTGAAAACAAAATCCATCATCTAGTTGTATGCACAAACTAAGCTGATTCTCAAGTTGACATCAACTTCGAATGCAAGAGGGGCACAAGATCTCGCCTCAAAGATGAAGCCACAAGCAACTCCACTACAAAAGTCAAGTGGGGTGCGTGAAATTGTCTTCGGCACTCAAGTCAGCCGACACCTCTTAGAGCTTCAGTCTGGGATCGTCTTAGTGAAACTACAAGTCATGCTCCTATTTTCACTAGGATTGGAATCCAAAATAATGGAAGGGCGCTAAAACGCACACCAGTCTTTGCAAAACTTGGACAATCCATGCTAAAAGAGACAAGTTTGATGGGTGATTCAAAGGTTCTTCGTAGCAAAATACCTTCACGCATGAAGAGACAATGTGAATGGGTGGTGAGTCTGACACGACCAAAAGCTTGATGTCTTCTTCCAAGTGCAGGAGTGTTGGAGTAATAAATAACCCGGCAAGACCGGGGTCGAACCACAAAGAGGTTAATTTTATAAATTATAAATAACAAGACGACAACAACAGCAAAAATAACAACAACAATAATAATAGTAATATTAAGAGTAGTAATAATAATACTTAGTACGTGGCATTGTTATACCTGAGAATAATCTAAAAGATCGGGTCACAGGTTTCCAGCCTATATACTGAGTTTATGAAAAGATCAAAGAGATATATTATATAATATAAACAGATTTCTGATGCAAATGAACAAGGGAAGACCAACAATGTCAGGATCCTTGATCAAACATAGAGCATACTTAACGTACATATAATATAACAAGAATGTAAATAATAATAATAGTAGTAGTAATAATAAAGAGAGCTTTGAGAGGTAAGATTGATGTAAGGATTAAACAATAATAAACAAATATCAAGGTTAGAGAATCCACTAATGATACTTCAAACAAGTATAGTATAAACTCTTATTACTCAATTAGAGACCACACATAAAGGAGGTTACAATCAGATTATAAATTATTAACATGATTACATTAGTTATCTTATTCGAATAATACTAATACTTGTAAATAATGTCAGGCATTCATGATTATAACTTATGTTAACAACAAATCAAGTTCCTTTCATAGTTCAGGTGTCGGTTATACCATACAGTATGAGATATGAAAGTGCCAAGTATTTGTTGTACCAAGTGTTATACAACATAAATCTAGATTAACCATTTAAGAGGCAAAGTATTAAAAGTGAACAAGATAACAAATATAAAACATGTTAGTATCCAACATTAAGGTCCATGTTAAGTTTATATTGTACTTATTCTTACACCATTAGTGTACCCTTTTCACATTGACATAATTAACTTAGCTAAACATAATGAAAGAAAGAAATATAAATGAACAAAAATAGAACATAAATGAGAAAGAAGTTAACTAAATAAAGGAAAGGAAATGAAATGCATAAACTTGATATTAATGAAAACAAAACATAAGCAATACAAAGAGAGAAAGCAAGAGCATGATCTTGATCTGAACATCAAGATGCGTCAATACATGGTAAATGCCTCCTTTTATAGGCAAAATTTGGAACTATTGATTTGTTGACTAATTGATGAGTGGGTGGCCGCATCTTGACTTTGTGACAATCCTTATCTTCTTGTCTGAACAAGATGTCTCATAATTTGCACAGAATCCTTAGGAAAGTTCTAGGAAATTGTCTCAGCTTTTGAACAAAAAAAAAGATGAGGTCATTTGGACTTCTAGAACTCAAGATATAAGCTGAACACTAAACAGTGTCTGGGCTGTAGGACAGCTTCGGACCTCTTCGTTGTTCCTACAATTTGGACTTCAAAACGACCTTTTTAAATATTGGGCTCCTCATGAAAGTTGTAGGCATATACCTTACCTTTCCATCCATATAAAATGGACCTAAATCCGAGATCTAGAGCTCCAGATATGATCCA
Organism: Populus alba x Populus glandulosa; assembly: GCA_033617975.1. Taxonomy (NCBI): domain Eukaryota; kingdom Viridiplantae; phylum Streptophyta; class Magnoliopsida; order Malpighiales; family Salicaceae; genus Populus; species Populus alba x Populus glandulosa. The sequence goes on along the minus strand of CM066147.1, from coordinate 13,216,078 downwards.
ATCATCGAGCAATGTTCCGGTTTGGACTACACCAGCATCTCTTTTCTAACTTCGGCCATCTCTTTGTCCTTTCACTTTCAATACTTAAACTCATCAATCAATCCTTTCATTTATGTGATAGGCCTGAATTTAAGATGAGCATTTACCATAAATTAAGGTATCTTATAGTATCAAACTTGTTATTATAAAACATGCTTTAGTTAAGGAGTTATTGATACTTCAAGTGCAAAATGATGATATAAAACCTTGATAAACATGCACTTTTAAGTACTAATCACACCCCCCAACCAGCTTATTACTAGTCCCTAGTAATCAGAAGCATTAAAATAGAGAAACAATTTGCAAGTTCCACAAAGCAAGGCATTCATCATTCAACTTCCATTAATCTATCTTGATAAACAAACTCTCATTAAATTTATATTCCTGCTTCATACTTCTTAAAAAAATTATTAATAAACCTTCTTTTTATGTGCTCAATGTATGAAAACATAGATGATGGGGCCTTTGTTGGAAGAAAACAATATTATGTTCGAATGTTTAAGGTTAACTTCCTTGGGTTGAGATTATTATTTTTTTTTGTTTCTTCTTTTTTTCTTTCTTTCTTCTTTTTTTATATATATTTATATACACATACAACTTAAAACACAATGTATCTTTAACCCATGTAACGAGTTTTAGGCTAATGACTCCTAGACCAGTTGTTCTTAGGGCATTAGGTGTTGAGACACCCCTACGAGCTTAGCAACTCAGGTTGCAGATACTGATACGTAGATAGTGCAATGTTTGATTCCCTTAAGCTTTTCTCCATAACCCATGTAACAAGCTTTGGGCCAATAGCTCCCAAGTCAGTTGACTTTAGGGTATTAGGTGTTAAAACACCCCTTCGGGCTTAATTGCTTAGGTTAGGGAGGCTATGAAACCAAACTTACCAACGTTTTTTATTATCATCAATATTATTAATTTTTTTTTGAAAGTTATATACTATCGCTTTCCCTTAGTTGTTACCTTCAATAAAAGAACATAATTAATGTAATAATCCAATGTGCAACCCACAATCATATGTTAAAGTGTGTGTGTGTGAAAATGAAGGTTCAAGAATACTTGTTAAATGAGTATATGAGAAGAATCAAGTGATAACAATGCGAGAGTTTGTAAACCTGAATATTTCAAGAAGTATTATGATAGACCTTAGTAATGATACTTACTAAGATGCGTCTCTAGAGTCAATAAAATTTCCTCCTTACTCTGCCATCCTAATAAGGATACTTACTAAGATGCGTCTCAAGAGTTAATAAAACTGACTCCATACTTTGCCATCCTAATAACAATTTTGTCAAATGATTTTAATTATAGCAAAAACAGTTAGCAAGTTAGTTTTTTTTTTTTTTTATATCAACAACTACACTCTTTCCCTAACCAAAATGAGACATTGTCCTCAATGTCCTAAGGTAGAAAGATAGAGCATAGAAGACATCACTTGAAACAATGAACAATGACAAACCTGAAACACACTTAAACAAATATAAGAAGTAACAAAACAAAATAATATGCTATTAATAAAACCACAAGACACAATGTTTCAAAAATGAAGGCTCAAATCTAATCTAAGCTTTTTACAGCTTTCCTTAGTTGACCAATCTAGGCGACTAATGCAGGGATCAATGACAGGGATGAAAGATTGTAGTTGGTCAATCAATTGCTCAGCAGTAGCAGCAAAGATTATGATTTGTCGTGCTGAAGATGTTAGAAATTCTTGTTCCACAGCTTGATCAAGGAAAGATAGCAACTTATCATAAAAACCGTTAACATTTAACAAACCTATAGGTTTATGGTGAATGTGCAATTGGGCCCAAGATGAAATATGAAAGATCTCTTCCAATGTGCCCAGACCACCTAGTAAGGCAATGAAGGCATCAGCATGGTTAAACATGGTATTCAGTCGGTCAGACATTGTGGAGACCTGTAGTTCCTCTCCAATTGTTTTTCCAATGATGTCTCCATTTGCTAAAGCTTTGGGGACAATCCCCAAAACTTGACTGCCTCCTAAAAATACAGCCATTGACACACCTCCCATTAACCCAAGACTGCCTCCCCCATACACTAAATGAATCTTTCTCTCAGCTAGTACCCAACCAAGATGATTTGCTTTTTCTAAAAACTATTTTTCTTTCTCAGGACTAGATCCACTGAAAACACAAATATTTCTTATGTGATGACTTGAGGAACCTGCCATTTCTACACACTTCTATATTTGATGAATGTATGGGTTGAGTAGAAATGAAGGGAAGGAAGAGAAGAATTTATAGATGAGAAATTGAAAATGCAATCATACCACCTATATGTAGGCCAGTTGTTGCCTCACACTCTCTCTCTTTATTTATTTATTTTGACAAAGCATGTATGTACAGGTAGTTGTGATTGTGGCTTACATCTTCCCTTGGTTTTATGTCCAAGAACGGCTTAAACACCCTTTATGGGTCGGGGATAGGCTTCCCATCCAGTTTTCTTTAAAAAACTGGCAAACAAGGTCTTTTTTAGTCAGATTCCCAAGACTAAGTCGATCATGTTCTTTATGGAATTGTGGCCATAAATCATGAATTACACGATGCACATCTCCACTAGGATGCGTCTTAAGGGTCAACAAAAGATTATCTAAAGACCCCTTACTCAGGCCATCCTTAATGAATTATATCTTATATTCACGGTTTACAGATACCATTCCTAAAGAACGACATGTTGCATTGGAAGTCCATCTGGCACATCTGTGACAGACTTTCAATCGTTTTGCATAATGTTTCTTTGCAAAAGTGCTTTTACCTGTTCCAGGCATGTGTGAAATGAAAGCCGACCTTTGCTTCAATTAGCCAACGAATATCTTTAGGAATTCCATGATTCATTAACAACCTCAATCTTGCACACCTAGCACGGTAAATTTTTGTAATCGTATTTGGAGGCAGAGCGGGAAAATACCTTTTCAACTTTTCAAGAGTGGTATCAATTTTCAAATGAGAACTGGGAAAAAATTCAAAGAAGGGAGAAAGAGCAGAGAATTGTACAAATATATACAGATATCAGTTATTTGGGAAACTAAAAGAACCGATTTAAGTCACGGAGTACCGTTATCCGCCATTTGACCGGGGTGAGAGAGAGACTAGCAAAACAAAAGTCACACCAAAAAGGAACACAAAAAAATGTGAGAAAAACAAAATAATCAACCTTTATCTACAAGATCATTCAAACCAATGGATTCATTTTCACTAGGAAACTCATCAAAGTAAGCTTTCAAACGATGTCCATTTACTTTAAAAACATTGTCATTCTTTGAATTCTCAATATCAAGGGCCCCATAAGGATACACATGTTTCAAAATAAATGGACCGCTCCATCGTGATCTTATTTTTTCAGGAAATAAATGGAGTCAAGAATTATAAAGCAAAACTTTTTGACCAGTATCAATTTTTTAACAATTTTCACAAGTTTTGCAGAATGCATGCGTGTCCTTGAACATGGTGGGCCAATAAAATCCATTTTGTAAGATTTTTGCAGTCGTCTTTCTTGATGAGAATTGACTCCCACATGCTTTAGAATGACAAAGTTTAATGACACTACTTACCTCATTGTCAGGAATGCATCTTTGAAATTTTTGATCTGGAAAATATTTGAATAAGTTAGGGTCATCCCAATAAAAGTTCTTCACTTCGTTCAAAAACTTTCCTTTGTCTTCAATACTCCAGTGAGCTGGCAAATCTCTTGAAGCAAGAAAATTGATATTTTTAGCAAACCAAGGCATTGAACTAAGAGAAAGTAAGGATTCGTCAGGAGAGTAATCATCGATTGGTGGAATGTCATATGTCAAAAAAAGATTGGCATTAATATTTTTGGTGCCTTTTTCATCCATAATTTCTTCTTGAGAATAAATCATTTGCAAATCTTCATATTCATCCAACTCAATTTTACTCAAAATAGATTTAAGTTGATCATGAACTAATTCTTCAATATGATCTACTTCTTGTAAATCATTATCATCTCCAGGCTGCTTGTAAATGTTGAAAATATTCATCTCCAATGTCATGTTTCCAAAAGATAACTTCATGAGTCCATTCCTACAATTAATCAATGCATTAGAAGTTGCAAGAAACGGACGTCCTAAAATAATAGGAAATGAAATACATGCTTCAACAGGTTGCGTGTCCAAGACAATAAAATCCACAGGATAAATGAATTTAACGACTTGTACTAACACATCTTCAACTATTCCTCTAGGCACTTTTACCGATCTATCAACAAGTAAAAGAGTTACAGAAATTGGTTTTAACTCACGTAGATTGAGACTTTAAAAGACTGAATATGGAAGTAAATTCACACTAGCTCCAAGATCAAGTAAGGCTCTTTCAATTTTATGTTCTCCAATAAAGCAAGAAATTGTAGGACAACCAGGGTCTTTATATTTCAAAGCATTATTGTTATGAAGAATGGCACTTACTTGTTCCGCTAAAAAGACTTTCTTTTTCACATTCAGTTTTCTCTTCACAATGCACAGATCTTTTAAAAATTTAGCATAGGAAGGAACCTGTTTAATAGCATCCAACAAAGGTATATTGATCCTTACCTGTTTGAAAGTTTCAAAGATTTCAGAGTTGTGATTGACTTTCCTTTGTTTGGTCATGGCATGAGGAAATGGAAGTGCTAGCGGGGAATCAACCTTTTCTTTGCAATGTTCAGGTTCAACCCCTTCCTTACCCTCAGAGATAGACTCATCATCTTTCTCACAAGGTTCAAGAGTGGGTTTTTCAATAACCTTACCACTACGGAGAGTGATGACTGATTTGGCTTGATCCATGTGTTGGCCTCCAGAACCACTTGCATTTGCATTGTAATGCCCCTTTGGATTTTATTGTGGTTGAGATGGAAACTTACCTTTCTCTTGGAAACTGAGAGCAAATGTTAATTTTGCAAGAGCATCTTTAAAATCTGTCATGTTTTGAGCAAGTTGAGTGTTGATTGTCTCATGTTTTTCAATGAATGCATGCAATGTTTCCTCAAGATTTCTTCTAGGAGGTGGAGCATAAGGAGGTGCATATCCATAAGAATTTTGGAAATTATGGTGTGCTTGAAACAGTGGGTGTGAAGTTTGTGCATTGTTATTATCACTCTTCCAACTAAAATTTGGGTGATTTCTCCAACCAGGGTTATACGTTTGTGAGTATGGGTTATGGTTGGGCCTTTGGAAACTGTTTAAAGCATGAGCTTGTTCATGGATGCATTCCCTAAAAGAAGGCAAAGTTGGACAATCATTTGTTGAGTGTTCATTGGTTTCACAGATTTGACACACAATGTCTTGAACAGATTTTAATTGACCACTCTTTTTCAATTCAAGTGCTTTGACTTTTCTAGCTAAAGATGCAAACTTGGCTTGGAGGTCATGATCTTTCCTAAGGTTGTGCATACCTCTACTAGATGTATGAGGTTGAGTTTTACTTGGTGCCTCATAAGTACCTGTGGTGTCCCAATTTTGAGCATTTTTGGCTAGCAAGTCTAGGTACTCCATTGCTTCATTAGGGTCTTTATCTTCGAAAGTTCCATTGCACATCAATTCAACCATTTGCCTATCTCTAGGTGTTAAACCTTCATAAAAATGTGAAACCAATCTCCATGTTTCAAAATCATGATGAGGGCAAGTATTAAGCAAATCTCGATACCTATCCCAACATTGGTAAAATGTTTCTCCTGACTTTTGAGTGAAAGTGATGATTTGTCTTTTGAAAGAGTTTGTTCTGTGAGACGGGAAAAACTTCTTTAAAAATTATTGTTGCATTTCATCCCAAGCACGAATAGATCCTGGTCTCAAATTTTGTAGCCATGTTTTAGCTTTATCTTTTAATGAAAAAGGAAAAAGCTTTAATCTAATGGTGCTCATGCTACAATTTGAGTCATTATAGGTATTACAGACCTCCTCAAATTCCCTTAAATGCAAGTATGGATTTTCTAGGTCTAAACCATGCAAAGAAGGTAAAAGTTGAATAATGCCTAGCTTAAAATTAAAATGAGATGCATCAGGGGGGAAAACTATGCATGAGGGTGCACTTGTTCTTGTGGTTTTCATGTGGTCTCTAAGTGTTCTCATACGGTTATTCTTAGTGTTCTCAAAGAAGGTAAAAGTTGAATAATGCCTGGCTTAAAATTAAAATGAGATGCATCAAGAGGGAAAACTATGCATGAGGGTGCACTTGTTCTTGTGGGATTTATGTGGTCTCTAAGTGTTCTCATACGGTTATTCTCATTCTTCTCATTATGAAGCGATTGATTATCTTCTTCGGCCATATTTTCTGAAAATGATGAGGATGCCCTACAAAGTCGACTACTTAATGTACGTGACCAAACTCTCATACACGTGTAAGAAGAGAATAAAAGGAAGAAAAGAAAAGAGAAGAAAAAGAAACAAAACAAAGCAAAAGAAACAAAAGTTAGATAAAATGAAAAATGAAAAGAGAAAATAAAATAAATATATAATTTATACAAGAATTTACCTCCCCGGCAACGGCGCCAAAAACTTGACACGACCAAAAGCTTGATGTCTTCTCCCAAGTGCAGGAGTGTCGAAGTAATAAATAACCCGGCAAGACCGGGGTCGAACCACAGAGAGGTTAATTATATAAATTATAAATAACAACACAACAACAACAACAACAACAATAACAACAATAATAACAATAATAACAATAATAGTAATAGTAAGAATAATATTAATAGTAGTAATAATAATACTCAGTACGTGGTGTTATTATACCTGAGAATGATCTAGAAGATCGGGTCACAGGTTTCCAGCCTATATACTGAGTTTATGAAAAGATCAAAGAGATATATTTTATAATATAAACAAATTTCTGATGTGAATGAACAAGGCAAGACCAACAATGTCAGGATCCTTGATCAAACACAGAGCATACTTAACGTACATAAAATATAACAAGAATGTAGATAATAATAATAGTAGTAGTATTAATAAAGAGAGCTTCGAAAGGTAAGGTTGATGTAAGGATTAAACAAATGTCAATGTTAGAGGATCCACTAATAGTACTTCAAATAAGTACAATATAAACTCTTATTACTCAATTAGAAACCGCAAATAAAGGAGGTTCCAATCAGATGATAATTTGTTAACATGAGTTAGTTATCTTATTCGAATAATGCTAATACTTGTAAATGTTGTCAGACATTCATGATTATAACTTATGTTAACAACAAATCAAGTTCCTTTCATAGGTGTCGGTTATACCATACAGTATGGGCTATGATGTGCCAAGTATTTGTTGTGCCAAGTGTTACACAACATAAATCTAGATTAACCATTTAACAAGTAAAGTATTAAAGTCAACAAGATAACAAATATAAAACATGTTAGTATCCAACATTAAGGTCCATGTTAAATTTATATTATACTTATTCTTACACCATTAGTGTACCCTTTTCACCTTGACATAATTAACTTAGCTAAACATAATGAAAGAAAGGAACATAAATGAACAAGATAAGAACATAAACATTAATGAAAGCAAAGCATAAGCAATACAAAGAGAAAGCAAGAGCATGATCTTGATCTGAAAACCAAGATGCCTCAATACATGGTAAATGCCTCCTTTTATAGGCAAAAATTTGGAACTATTGATTTGTTGACTAATTGATGAGTGGGTGGTCATATCTTGACTTGGTGACAATCCTTATCTTCTTGTCTGAACAAGACGTCATTGCTAACATCATAATTTTCCCAGAATCCTTAAGAATGTTCTAGTAAATTTTCTTAGCTTTCCAACAAAAAAAAGATGAGGTCATTTTAACTTCTAGAACTCAAGATATGGGCTGAACACTAAACAGTGTCTAGGCTGTAGGACAACTTCGGACTTCTTCGTTGTTCCTTCAATTTGGACTTCAAAACGGCCTTTTTAAATCTTGGGCTCCCATGAAAGTTGTAGGCCTTTGTCTTTCCTTTCCATCCATATAAAATGGACCTAAATTCGAGATCTAGAGCTCCAGATATGATCAAATCATCGAGCAATGTTCCGGTTTGGACTGCACCAGCATCTCTTTTCTAACTTCGGCCATCTCTTTGTCCTTTCACTTTCAATACTTAAACTCATCAATCAATCCTTTCATTTATGTGATAGGCCTGAATTTAAGATGAGCATTTACCATAAATTAAGGTATCTTATAGTATCAAACTTGTTATTATAAAACATGCTTTAGTTAAGGAGTTATTGATACTTCAAGTGCAAAATGATGATATAAAACCTTGATAAACATACACTTTTAAGTACTAATCACACCCCCCAACCAGCTTATTACTAGTCCCTAGTAATCAAAAGCGTTAAAATAGAGAAACAATTTGCAAGTTCCACAAAGCAAGGCATTCATCATTCAACTTCATACTCCTTGGTATATGAGGTTGAAGTTGTTCTTCCACTAGAATGTCAAATTCCATCTTTAAGAATTGCAATCCAAGAAGGACTTTCCAATGAAGACAATGTTCACCTACGCCTTGAAGAGCTTGAAGCTTAGGATGAAAAATGTCTTGAGGCACAACAACGACTAGAATGTTATCAAGCACGACTCTGTAGAGCTTTCAACAAGAAGGTGCGACCATGCTCATTTCAAGAAGGGGATCTTGTCTTGGCAGTACGACGCCCGATAATCATGTCAAAACGCATGGGCAGCAAGTTCCTCTCCAAATGGGATGGCCCTTATGTGGTTCAAGAAGTCTACACCAATGGAGCTTACAAAATTGTTGATGAGAATGGATTGAGGATTGGGCCTATCAATGGAAAATTCTTGAAAAGATACTATGCTTGAAATATGATGTAGCTCTTGGCCCGCACGAGCTAAAACTGTGAAAGGAAAAAAAAACAAAAAAAATTGAACTACGTTATGACTTGATCCTTTTATCCACAAAGGTACGTAGGCAACTTGGAATTCATTCCGAGTACAGTCACGTTAAAAAAAAAAACTTTTGAACTACAGTGTGACTTGATCCTTTATCTACAAAGGTACGTAGGCAACTTAGAAATTATTATAAGTACAGTCACACCATCCTTTAAAGTTGTTTGAACCAATATGATTGTTCACATAGAAAAGAGGGACAAATAAACCTCAAAACACAAGCGTAACATGGAAATCTAGGTAACAAGACACAAACGAAGGCAAAATATAGACTTTATTAATAGAAAGAAGAATTCTATTACATAAAGTATGTAGCCTCAACAGAAAGTCATAAGCCGATGTTACCAAAACAAAAAAAATTCCAAAGCATAATAAACCATTATCATACTATGATTTCCAGTTATGTCCTTCCATCTCCTTTTGTTTGGTCTCCAACAATCCTTTTAATTTTTGAAGAATGACTGCGTCCATTTCACTTATCACAGGGGAAGAGGATAGTGTGGTGATCTCTGCTCGAATGCCGGAGGTGATGATTTTTCTCTCAAAAAGCTTTTCATCACACACCTTGAGAGATGACTCTAACTCAGTCTTCTTGCTCTGCAACTCCATCAATTGTCCTGTTATTTTTGTTATCTCAGCATGAGTGATAGAAATAGATGTAGATGCCTCCTCTTCAAAAGCTTCTGAATTTTTAAGTTGCGCTTCAAGCTTTTCAACATCTAAGGCTCGTTACTCTGATGTCATTATAGGAGATAATAAAGACTCTAAGTGAATAAAATTTTTAGCATCCTCAATCACCTTAGTCACCATTCTTCTAATAGAAGAGCAATCAACCTTTATATCTTCAATGGAGAGGAGGATCTTCTCAACTTCACCAGCCAGGTTAGGAATATAATGGATCGGTGTACGAGCAATCTTGTTTCTAATGCTCTCCCAACACTTGATAGCAAATTCAGATCTTATCTCTCCTATTATGTCATCAGCACAATACCTAGTGACTCCTGAAGGCTCAAAGGCAGTAGTAGGTCCAAGATTATGCAAGTTGGTCACTATATTAAAGATCGGTTGAGGTGGATTAGGTTGCTTATGTGGTAAACTAAATGAAAGATGAGAGTTTCCAATCCTAGCAGCTAAAATATTGAAAGGGTTAGGGCTAGCAACATAAGCAACACTCATTTCGGCCCAATATACATATCAAAATCATTCCCCAAGTCTTGTTGACCAAGCTGAAACAAAAAAAGGGGTTAATATATTACAAATGACATGAATTGAAAAAAAAGAAGAGGGAAAGTGTCAAACCAGTTCATCAGTATTGTTTGGCATGATTGATGCACTAGGGATTCCATGAAGAAAACCCGAGCTGTAAGGATTGAACACTTTTTTGGTACGTTTTAAACGTTTCCAGTGATGATCACTGTTTTCATGCTCATTGTCCTCAACATTTAAGATTGCTTCAACATTATCTTCCTCCTCCTGCTACATGCATATCCTTATGAGCATCTCAATAAAAAAAAAAAAAAGGAATTAATAAGGCACATAAAAAAGGAGACAAGTATTTATTTACCCATTGTGGAGAAAAGGATTGTGCACTCCTTTCCTTTGCCCCTGAGGAGTTAGAGGATTTCTTATTAAGATGATCTTTTGAAGTACTCACTCTCTTCACACTAGGAATCACAAGTGGTGTCCTATTTATGTGCGCAGATGTTCGAGTACCATCTTCCTTGCCTAAATCAACATCAACTACCCGCTTGTCTCTTTTATAGGTAGGAGAAGATCATTTCCTTTTGGTTAAGAGAGGGTCATTCTTCTTTTCTTTTGTCCTTAGAGATACTATGGCAACATTAACAGGACTTTTAAGAATGATCTTCATCTCTGGAGAACAAGCTTTGGACCACTTCGGAGTCCACCAATCCATGTAACGTTTAGTCACCAAAGGAAGTTTATCATTTGGAGGCAACGAAAGCTTGCACTGGGAATGAGTGTTGAGTTTGGTAAAACTATGCCAAAGTTGAGATACATCCTCCAAGGTTGGGACTCCAGTTCTCCCTCCAAAGTCACAGGGAATATGTTGGCAAAACCCAAATTGTCTACTGAATCTATCAGGATAGTAAGATTCAATAATAAAAGTATCATCATAACGAAGAGTCAAATAGCCGGATCGAATACATATAAAGTAGTCACTCTCGAGGACTGACAAGTTGCCATCATCACATAAGACCCCAACTTTAGCCAAGGGAAGTAATGCAAGAAATATGACTCTCTTGGGATCTCTGAAAAGAGCATGAGCTTGAGATTCATTGAAATGTTTTGCCAACCCCACGCCAGTATATTTTGTCATCCTAACTAACTTGGTAGGGCTAATTGTTGTTTGATGGGTGCCAAATTTTTCTATAAGCCAACTGCTGAGAAAATGAATAGGAAAAGGGATGTCTCGTGCGGTCACACTTAATACAGATTGGACTTCCTTTAGACCTTTGAAGATACTTGCTAGAACTGGTATCGCAAGAGAGAATTGCCTTCCAGCTGCCATCATGGATGCTATTTTGAAAGTACTAGGACGAATGAAACCAACGTCCTTGCTAGGAAATACAAATTTGCATAGCCAACATGAAAGAAAAGCCGCTAAATAAACTTCATCCTGAATATGAGAAGGGACATTAAGCTCCTTCAAAGGATGAATGAATTTGCTGGAACAAACACGAGACTTATCAATTGAGCCAGAAGGATAGGTAGTCTTATTGGATCCGCTAGACTTACCCATAGAAAAAGGTACCTTGTATCTTAAGTCATCTCGAAACCAGAAATCTACCCAATCTTGAAGGGTCATTACATGGTCACCATCAATGGTCTGAAATTCTTTATGAAAGGCGATGAACAGGTACTTACAGCTCTTTGGAAGAAAAGAACGTCCTTTCTTGTCAGCTTCATTAAGTTCATCAGCAAAAGGGATGACTTCATCATAAAAAGTGCTAAAAATAGGAAGGCCGTTACATGATTTTAACTCCCAGAGGGATATAGACTCCTTACCATTCAGGGTAGATAGCGTGTTGGTAGCAGGATTCCAATGGTTATAAAAAGAAAGGATAACATTCGTATGTAAAAAGGGATGCAAAAATAGTGTCTCGAATATGTGCCCTCTCGAGGATTGGCTCGTAATGTTTCAAAATATCTTCTGTCCATTCCCAATACTTGGGAGTATACTCAAGTGCATCGGAGATTGGGAAATAATCCTTGCAAGTAGCATTTCCATCACGTTTATGATAGTCTAATGACGACAGATTAGCTAGAAAAGTTGTTGAATGTGGAAAGGAGGATTGAAGTTGTAAAATTGATTGAGGCAAACCACCATGACCATAAAGTTCATAAGAACTCTCCAATGACCAGGAAGTCAAATGCTTGATGCTTTAGGAAGACCGCTTCTTAGCAAATGGACCAATGGTAGGTTCATATACGCGAAGGCTTGTCCGGCGATACTTCTCATCAATTACTAAGAATCTTTTAGTGGAAGAAGAAGAATTCCTGAAAAGCACCATTTAAAAATAAAAGGAAGACATATAAAAATGCATGAATTAGATGCATATTTGAAAGAAGAGAGGGGGAACAAGATTATAAATCCCATGATATTTATATGTCCTAAGGAAAAATCTAATGATAAAAAGGGAGAGAATAAGAACTTACCTTGATGAAGAGCCAAAGAAAAGTAATGCTCCAATGTTAAGAAATTTATGACTTGCCAAAATTGATGACATGTTAAAAACAACAACCGTGACCCTTAAGAAACAACTCGTCATTTAAGTCGGCAAAATTGCCAAAATTTATACTTCTTCTCTTCGGATGCTTGCGAACGTGTTGAGGCGGCTCGCTGAGAAGACTTCAATAGCAGTAAGTCGGCGACGGTTGCGCCACTGATCACCATATGGAGCTGCGGCAAGGGTGGTAAAGTTGTAATTCAGGACCTTGCCATTTAGAAAGGGGGGGCGGTTGTCTAAGGTAATATCGTTCTTGGTGAAACATTCTTCTACGGCAGCTGGTGATGATACGATGATCACAGTTCGGAACCCAAACTTAAGGGTGACAACGGGGCCATATTTTTGTGAGATGTCGTGGAGAGTTCGGCGGATGGCCTTGGGCTGTTTGAGGAGAGGAAGATGGCCTAAAATTAGGCGACCTGGTGGGCTTGGAGGGAGCTTCATGCGGTATTAAGCTCATATCTCGAATTCTAAAAATTAGCAATGACATTTTTTTTTTCAGACAAGAAGATAATGGTTGTTATCGAGTCAAGAGGTGACCACCCACTCAATAATTAGTCATCAAATCAATAATTCTGATTTTTAGCCTATAAAATAAGGTATTTGCCATACATTTAGACATCTTGGTGTTCAGATCAAGATCACTCTCTCTCTCTCTCTCTTTGTATTTTGTAATCTTCAATTTTTTATTTTATGTTATATTAATCTCTTGTTTATGCTATTCATTTCCTTTACTATACTTAGTTAATTTATATCATATTTATGTTCTTATATTGTTTATTTATGTTTTTCTTATTCATGATATTTAGCTAAGTTAATTTTATCAAGGTGAAAAGGGTACCCTAATGGTGTAAGAATAAGTATAATATAAACTCAACGTGGACTTTAATATTTGATACTAACATGTTTTGTATTTGTTATCTTACTCATTCTTAATACCTTGCTTGTTGAATGGTTAATCTAGATTTGTGCTATACAATCCTTAATACAAAAAATACTTGGCACTTTCATAGCTTACTAATGTATGGTATAACCGACACTTGTTGATTTGTTATTAACATAAGTTATCACTATGAATACCTGGCCATATTTACAAGATTGGCATTACTCAAATAAAATAATTAATATAATCATGTTAATAATTTATAATCCAATTGTAACCTCCTTTGTGTGTAGTTTTCAGTTGAGTAATAAAAAAAATTTATACTATACTTATTTGAAATACCATTATCGATCCTCTAACCTTGATAATTGTTTTATTCTTGTTAATCCTTACATCAATATCATATCTCACAAGTTCTCTTCAACTCCTTTTCATTTATTGTTTATAATTTTATATAGTTCACCTCCCTGTGCTTCGACCCTAGTCTTATTGGGTTATTTATTACTTCAACACTCTTGTACTTGTGATAAGACATCAATTTTTTGATTTTATCACCTTACCTCAACTAGAAAACAAAATAAAAATCTAAAATTACAAAGGAAAGAGCATGAAATCCATAAACAAAGGAAATCACAAAAATTTCCAAAACCATAGGTTTGGGGCAAGAATTTTAAAATTTAAAGATTCAATGGTCGAAGTAGCTATTCCAATGCTACATTAAGGAAAAAAACTTTCAGATACTCCTATAAAAATTTAATTATGAACCAACAATCGAATAAAAAATAAATTATGATTCTTTTGAGTTGTTATTCTGGTTCGGCGTAACTAGACTTCCTCTTGGACCTAAACTTGTCTCACTGGTCCATAAATGTATCTCCTAGGCCATTCACGTAATCTATCTAGAGCAAATTTAGTTATGGCAAACTCACAATTAACTGTTAAGAATCACTCGTTATCGCAAATTGAACGTCATTAAATATAGTAAGTCTGATGTCGTGTTTTCTTCAAATATCATAACTAATCATTTACTTAAATCTTTGAAACTAGTATATATTTTAAAATTATTAGTTTTTCTTAATTACTAGGTTGTAATTCAATTTTTCACATCTTTTCTCTTTAATTTCTAAAGAAATTGATCAAACTTTATAAAAAAGATTTGATATTTACATAGCCCGTTTCTCTTTCCTTTTCTACCAAAGTGGAAGACAGCTATTGCTAAACTAGAAAAGTAAGCAACCAGAAGAAAGGAACCAATCATGGTGGGACAATGGACAATGACTATAAACCAAGTCGGAGCAATAAGGTTTTGGAAGCAAATCAACCGCTGCAAATCGTGAATCAAATCAGAGCTCAGCTCCACTCAATGGTGCCGTAACGACCCGCTAAGCACTGCAGAAGTGAATCACCAACCACAACTCTGTCTAACATAGAACGGTACAATAATCCTGGGCTCGACAAGTTTCAATCCCTCAATCTCAATCCCAATCTCAATCCCAATCTGAATTGTCAAGTGGGCAAATAGTCTTTTGCCTCAGAAGTAACCCTGCAACAAACGACTGGCTACCCAGCACTGAAAACAACCGGGTATTTTAGCATGATTAATATTATTAAGCATGTCAATATATTTAGCTAGCTAGGTTGGATTTTTTCTTTTCAAATTTTATGCGTTGGTGGAATATGCTCTATTTTTTTTTAGGTGTTTGTTTCATCTAAGCAAAATGAGAGTGAGAGCTAATAGATGTGCAATGAAGAGAGAGAGAGAGGATCTTCGTGTGCATGCCTATCAACCCCGCGGTGCTTTATATGTCTACTGGGTTTGCAGGGTGTTCAGTGGACCGTGGAATTAGTCGTGGTGCGCGCAAGCTGGCCCGGACACCCACGTAAATAAAAAAAAAAAAGAGAGAGAGAAAGAGAAAAACAGGGACAACTCTGGACGGTTTTTGACATTCTTGTTTATAAAATATTGGATGGTAATGTGGTTAAATATTTTTTTTAATATTTTTTTAATTGATATTTTTTAAAAAAATATATAGTTTTTAATATGATAATATCAAAAATAAAAAAAAATAAAAAATTAATTTAATACATTTTAAATAAAAAAACATTCTTCACGTTACAAAACACATTAGACGAATTGACAACACGAGAGCTACTTCATTGGAATTATTCTACCACTATCTAAACTTTTATTGGTGCTGTCCCTTTTAATGTACTAATAGCAGGGGAACCACAAATTCCAGCATTATTAAATTTCAGCTTTTCCCATATTCAAATGCCATGGGTGCTTGAAGTAGAAGATGTTGGACAAATCAAATCATATATTTATATATCAGAAACGTATTGTGTAGTTCAGAATCTGCTTTCTGTGGTTCAAATTTTTCTAATCACATAATAGTAGTTCTCATATGATCTCATATCTAATTGATTTTTAGTGAAGACTAGACATGTACCTCAGTATGTTGGGTTCGAGCTATTTTTTCCATAAAATATTTAGGTGTCACAAGCTTGTTTTAAAGAAATAAAAAAAATCCAATGACCAGAGTTATATATAATCTCAACTAACTAAATAAACTGGTTTTATTTTAAATAAATAAAAAACAACAATAGCAAAAGGATAAAAGATAAAAAAAAAAATAAAACAGTCGTGATAACCTAAAAAAAAAAAACTTTTATTCAATAGTAGAAAAACAATATTGTTTAATTTTCTGCAAATCAAATATGAAAGGAAGAAATAAGGTAAAAGAGGGATAAAAAAACTGATGTAAGTCAACCCGAACTAACATGATAGATATGTAATTTGGGCATTAAGAAGCAAATCAATCCAGGTTAACCATCTGAACTCATGTACTAGGTCATGAAGTTTGGATAAATCGATAGAAAAAAATTTCGAAGAAAACCACAAAGTTATTTTTATGTAAAAAAAACTAATGTCAAAACGATGAAATTATAAAAGAAAGTACGCTAAAAAATATCAACCCTGTTAACTTTTCAAACCCATGACTTGGATCATCAAACCAGTAACACCATATATCGAAAAACAAAAACCACGAAGCCTAATCCTAAATAATTAAAATGTTGAAGGATGAAATTGAAAAAAAAAACATAAATCACACAAAAGATTAAAAATAAAAAATAACAATTAAAAAAATAAGGTTAAAATTGAAATAAAAAATAAATTAGAGGGCAACAACAAATCTTCAATTTGGAGGTTAAATTAAAAAAAAAACTTTAACAAAATAAAAAAAGAAAAGAATTAAAAAAAAGATCAAATTGTAAAAAATAATATGCCATAATTTTAGATTGAATGATGAAATTGAAAACCAATAAAAGTTCTATAAGGATCAAATTGAAAAAAAAATAATATATGATAAATTGAGATTGGTGGATGAAATTGAAAACAAATTAGACTTTTATATAAGGGCCAAGAAAAAAAAATAGAAAAAAAAAATAAGAACTAAAGATGAAATAGTTGAAAAAAAAGGACCAACTTGTAATTTTTTTTTGGAGGAGAGAGAGAAAAAAAACTCTTATCGGCGATAAACCACTCCATATATGCCAACATGCATCGTATCATAAGAAAGAGGACATGATAGAGCATCTACTGACATTACTAAAGAGCAACTTCAGTCACTAAAAGGGGTCGTACACGCTGTTCAGAGTGTGTGGGCATCTCTCACGCATTGACAAGTGCACCACTCGTGCTAGTAGCTTTTAACATAAAAAGTAATAATTTATCAAACCAAAAAGAAAAAAGTGCCCTCGATGATCCTAAAATTAACAAAAAAATCTATGTAAAAGACTAAAACGCTCATTTATACATAGCTTTATTTTTTTTTTATTCCGGTGTACAATTGTTATTTTAATGTTTTTTTAAATAGAAAAACTAAAATACCCTCTTAGTTAATTTTAAATTTTCTCACTTGGAGGACAATTAGCTCATTTTACTATATATAGAAAACATTACCAGAAACTCGCTAAATACCAACGGAATCCCCGACGGAATATTTCTGTCTATATTTTGCGGTTGAAATTACCGACGGAATATTTCCGTCCGTAATTCAATCGGTAATTACCGACAGTTATATTTCGTTGGTAATTCCCCACCGAATTACGGACGGAAAGTTCAGAATTAATGAAAAAAGGGCGGGCACCTGAGGCGAAGGTTTTGGCGGGTGATTTTTCCAACAGAATCACCGACGGATTCAAAACATGGGACCCGTACGGGTGACGTGACCGGTTCACCATCAAAAATACCGATGGAATCACCGACAGTTATGAATGCCAGATCCGTACGGGGTGACGTGACCGGTGCACCGTCAAAAATACCGATGGAATCACCGAGGGATTTGAAAAGCAGGTCCGTGCGGTGACGTGTCGATTCCCCGTCACAATTACCGACGGTGTTTTTACGTCGGTGAGACCGTCGGAAAAAGTGAATATATGGCCACCCTGACGACACTCTCCTCCCCCATTTCTCCTTCTTCTTCCTAATCCTAAGTCTCCCCATCTGGAAATAACCAACCCCCCCTCGCCCCCAAACAAAAATCTTCCTCATCTCAGCACAACAAGTTGTATTTCTTGAACTTTTGTGGTCACAGCATCCGTGTTCTGATTTACCGACGGATTTTATCAATTTTTGTAAGTAATTCTATCTTTTTAAATTTAAACATTTAAATGTCAATTTTATTGTTTTTTTGGTATATGTATTTTTGTTAGTTGATGTACATGTTTTATTGTTATTTCTCAAACAAACTTGTAATTTATGAATGTATAATTTT
This sequence comes from Populus alba x Populus glandulosa, assembly GCA_033617975.1. Lineage (NCBI taxonomy): Eukaryota > Viridiplantae > Streptophyta > Magnoliopsida > Malpighiales > Salicaceae > Populus > Populus alba x Populus glandulosa. Next base: position 13,197,737 of record CM066147.1, on the reverse strand, counting down.
ATACCTGTTATGGTTTGTTTTAGATTTTGTAAGATTGTATTTGTTTGTAAATTGTTAAAACTTTGTGGAATTACCGAATTACATGTTATGTTTTGAAATAATTAGTAGCTTGCTTAATAGGTCCTTTTTAAGTTTTATCGATGGTATTGCAGAGTGGTAATTTCCGTTAATATATATATATATATATATTAATTTGTATGGACGTTGATAAATGATAATGAATATTTAATATTTATGAGAAGTTGTGATTGGTTTGTTGGATAATCTCGAGGTAAAGTAATATATTTACAAGTTTATTTACATAACTTCGTTAATTAATATATACATGATGTCATCATAATTTTATAGAGGTTCGATAGAAGTCATGGATGATCATTCATGGATGTATCTAGATTCACCCCAAGGATTGCGGAGGATGGATTATTGTAACGGGGTTCAGGGTTTTATTAATTTCGCAACATCTATTCCCAGAAATTTTACTAGAGGCGGTATTAGGTGTCCATGCAGAAAGTGTCAAAATAAAAAGTATCTGCATCCAGATGTTGTAATGATGCATCTTCTACACAAAGGGTTTGTGGAGGATTACGAGTGTTGGTATGCACATGGAGAGGTATTTGTTAGTAATAGGAGAATGGGAGAAACGGTGGTTGGGTCAACTTCTAGTGCTAGCAACGTGCATGAAGCGGAAAATGACAACACTAATCCTTACAGAAACATGGTTATGGATGCAATGAGAATGAATCAAGGTAATGTCAGTCAATGTCCAATCGTAGAAGAAGAACCTAATGCAGAGGCAGCTAGGTTTTTTTGATTTGTTGAAAGATTCTGACGAACCTTAATGGGATGGCTGCACAAACCACAGTAAATTGTCGTCCGTGGCACAAGTGTTCACCATCAAGTCAGATCACGGGCTGAGTGAGGCCGGGTATGACAAAATTATTGATTGGGCAAGAAGCATTTTACCTGAAGGGAACAGACTCAAAGAGAACTTCTATGCTGCGAAGTCCATGATGAAACCCCTCAGTTTAGGATACTAGAAAATTGACATGTGCCCTAACTTCTGCATGTTATACTACCTTGAAAATGCTGAGATGACCGAGTGCATGACATGCGGGCATTCCCGTTACAAACCCAGAATTGGCAGGGGAAAGACTCTAGTGGCGTATAAAAAACTTAGATATTTCCCGATCACACCTAGACTGCAGAGGTTATTCATGTCACGAAGGACTGCTGAGCACATGACATGACACCAAACACATGATGCGGTTGATGGTGTGATGGTGCATCCTTCTGACAGCGAAGCATGGAAACGCTTTAACAATGTGCATCCTGACTTTTCAGCTGAATCAAGGAATGTCCGTCTTGGGTTGTGTACAGACGGCTTCAACCCATTTAGGTCATTTGTTACTCCCTTTTCTTGTTGGCTGGTCATACTCACAGTTAATAACTTGCCATCAGGAATGTGTATGAGTCCGGAGTTCATGTTTTTATCTACTGTCATACCCGGTCCAAGCAGCCCGGGGCGGAATATAGATGTTTGTCTTCGACCATTGATTGATGAGCTGGCGCAGTTGTGGTCCTCCGGAGCTCTGACTTATGATATATCGAGGAAACAAAATTTCCTTACGAGGACGGCTTTGATGTGGACTATCAATGATTTTCCAGCTTATGGAATGTTTTCTGGTTGGAGCACACATGGGAAACTCGCATGTCCATACTACATGGAAAACAACAAGGCATTCACGCTAGCAAACGGAGGTAAAGCTTCTTTTTTTTACTGTCACCGTCGCTTCTTGCCACTTAATCATAGGTTTAGAAAGAACAGAAAAGATTTCTTTGTTGGCAGAGTTGAAAAAGATGTTGCATCCCCGCGTCTTTCTGGTGAAGAATTGCATCATGTTGTATCAGAGTACGATGACATTGTGTTTGGCCTTCAATCAGGTAAGCAAAAGTTTCCTGGTTTTGGTTTGACCCATAATTGGGTAAAGCGAAGTATCTTTTGGGAGCTTTCTTATTGGAAGACCAATCTTCTTTGCCATAACCTTGACGTCATGCACATCGAAAAGAACATGTTTGAGAATATTTTTAACATCGTTATGGATGTGAAGGGGAAGACAAAGGACAACATCAAGTCTAGATTGGATATAGCTTTATACTATAACCGTAAAAATATGGAGTTGGTTTATGAGAAGTCACGGGTCGCAAAACTAAGGGCAAGCTTCGTGTTAGAGAAAAACGCACAACTGCTAGTCTACAAATGGCTTAAGAGTCTGCGTTTTCCGGATGGACATGCATCGAACATATCAAGGCTTGTTAACATAGAGGACTGTAGATTGTATGGAATGAAGAGTCATGACTACCACGTGTTTATGCAAACACTCATCCAATTAGCTTTTTGTGATTTGTTGCCAAAGGGAATATGGGATGCACTGACGAAGATCAGTCATTTCTTCAGAGATATATGCTCCAGCAAGTTGAATGTTGAGCACATTGAGAGGCTTGAAACGAATATCATCGAGACACTATGCAAACTTGAGATGATATTCCCTCCTTCATTTTTTGACTCAATGGAGCATCTCCCTATACATCTACCGTTCGAGGCAAAAGCTGGAGGACCGGTTCAGTATAGATGGATGTACCCATTCGAACGGTTAGATATTACAGTTGCAATGGAATTCATATCTAAAAGTAATTTATATGTTTTTCTTAATTTGAAATACTTGAATTGTAATTCAATGCAGGTACTTGTTTAATCTCAAGAAAAAGGTTAAGAACAAGGCGCATGTAGAGGCTTCGATATCTGAGGCCTATATTGTTGAAGAGATCTCAACATTTATCTCGTACTATTTTGAACCTTATCTAAGAACAAGAATCAATCGCGTTCCACGGCATGACGATGGCGGTGAAGTGCCTTCCAGTGGGAACTTGTCAATATTCTCCAATACTGAACGACCCACACCTAAAAATGCCGTACGAGGAAGATATTTGTCGGAAATAGAATTCAAACAAGCACACAACTATGTTCTATTTAACTGTGATGAGCTAAGACCATTTATTCAGTAAGTCTATATATGTGTAATACTAATTAAACTTTGTCAATAAAATACTGTTAATTATATATTTTGAAATCATACACTCATTATCACTTGCAGGCAATATCGACAATATTTGCTCTCCAATAACTCGCAGCTGACCGACTCCCAGATCTCTCAATTACAAGATGAACAATTTGTCGCATGGTTCAAAACACATGTAAGCACTATCACAAACTCATTATAACTTGCAAAATTACTGTATGTATGAATGCCATTATGAAATTCTCGTTCATTTACCGTTTATTGATATACATTACATGTATACAAGGTTTATCAAATGGGAAGAAGTGCGTCTATGTCATTGTCTTCACTAAGCCTCGGCCCTGAAAGAAAAGTTAAGTGCTACAACGAGTATTTTGTCAATGGATATGTTTTCCGTATTGAAGAATACGAGCAAGGAAGAAAGACATACAACTGCGGTGTTTGTGTTAAAGGATCCACAAGTAGTGACTACTATGGTAGATTAGAAGAGGTCGTCGAACTATAATATCATAGCGAGCAGAATACAGTGTTTTTATTCAAATGTTATTGGTATGACACGACAGACAGAGGAATCAGAGTTGATACGCACCATGGTCTGGTCGAAATCAACTCAAAAGCTAGACTCCGCAACATAAACGATGTCTTTGTTTTCGCAAAGCAATGTCAACAAGTTTATTACACATACACTTCTTCATTTAGAAAGGATCGATCAAGAGTTGATTGGTTGTCCGTTTTAAAAACGAAACCACGGGGTCGTGTCGAGGTTGTTCAGGATGAGAACAAAGAAACAAGTGTGCGGGATGAAGTCTTTCAAGTTAGTGAGTTGGTTAAACCATATCGAGTTGCTCATTCGATTGAATTGGAAGAAAATTCAAATTTTCGTGTTTCCGATGATAATCTTGTTGATGTTGACGTAGAGGAGTTGAACGTTGTTTTGAGCTCTAGCGGACAAGCAAATGTCGATGAAGAAGATGATATCCATATTGAAGATTGCGATGAAGGTGATGACTATTTAATTGATGACGAAGAAGAAAATAATTCTGAGTAACTATCAAAACGAAGCCCTGTGTAAAACCATTTTCTTCATGTAATTTACATTATGGATGATATATTTTGTAACATGAAATAAATATTTATTGTGTTAAACATTGTTGCTATTGTTTTGTGTGATGGACAGTTTATCATTGAATTTTTTGCAGGAAGGTAAATAGAAAATACAAACACAACATCTCTTGTACATGCCACAATCACCGACGTCCATACTGACGGATATTCGTTCGTCGGCATCTCACAGAGAGTTTAAAAATAATTACACAGAAATGCCACAATCACCAACGTCCATACTGATGAACAACCATTCGTCAACATCTCACAGAGGGTTCGAAAATAATTACACCGAAATGCCACAATCACCGACGTCCATACCGTCGGACAGCCGTCCGTCGGCATCTCACAAAGAGTTCGAAAATAATTACACCGAAATGCCACAATCACCAACGTCCATACCGACGGACAGTCGTTCGTCGCCATCTCACAGAGAGTTCCAAAATAATTACACCGAAATGCCACAATCACCGACATCTATACCGATAAAATTATCGATGTACATACCGATGGAATACGTCCGTTGGTGTCAAATTTTACCGACAGAATGTGTGAATTCCAAAGGGTGTGAAATGAATGCACCTCTGACCGTGTCAGATTACCGATGGAATCACCGACGGACCGCGAAAAATTTGGAGGGTAATTAAAAAGTTCGGTGCAAAATTCAAAAATTATCGATGGATTGTTGACCTTTTACCGACGGATTACCGACAGATTTAAAAAATTAATAATATTTTTTAATATCCGTCGGTAAAATTATCGGTAAATCTGCCATATAACTTCCAGCGCCCGCCGCTTCGCTTCATTTTTTCTTCTCCTCTGTTTTTCTTCTTTTCCGCTACCCTGTAAATTTGATTTTTTTGCTCTCAATCCTTCAAGGCTTTCACCTTTAATCTCTAGCAAGATTAGTTGTTGTGAATCTTCATCATATTAAAAGGTACGTGGTTTTTTCAATTTTATTTTATTTTCTTTTATTTTAGTTTTAGTTGTTTTTATTTTTGTTATTTTGTTGTTTTGGTGTATTTTTTTTGTAATGTAGATAAAGTTTTGAATTGGACACATTATTAAGGTATGTATATTTCGTTCCTTTTCTTGATGTAGGTTTTTTTTTTGAATTTTTTGAATATTTTTTATTGTTGTGTTGTCATAATTGTTATTAGTTAATTTATTGGATATTTGTTGTTAAAGTTGAATTTAACTTAGAATTAGTAATTGACTATGTTAGAATAATTAGTAATTTTACTCTATTATTGCATGATTTGTGTTTAATTATTTCCATTGATTTTAATTTTTAGTCTATATTTTTTTTTAATTTATTGAATATAATTTATTGTTGTATTGCCATATATAATTATTGATTAATTTGTTGAATTAATATTGTTAATGTTGAATTTACCTCAGAATTAGTAATTGCATTTGTTGGAATAATTAGTAATTGCATATGTTTTTAATTGTTAGTTTATATTTTTTTAAAATTTATTGAATATATTTTATTGTTGTATTGCCATAATTATTTAATAATTTGTTGAATTAATATTGTTAATGTTGAATTTATCTTAGATTTAGTAATTGAATATGTTGGAAGAATTATTAATTTTACTCTAACTTGATGATTTGTGTTTAATTGTTTCTATTTATTTTGAATTTATAGTTTTGTTGTATTGACATAATTATTGAATAATTTGTTGAATTGTAATTGTTAATTTGAATTTACCTTAGGATTAGTAATTGAATATGTTGGAATAATTAGTATAGATTGGGTCAATTGGTTGTGGTTATTGTTAATATTTGCAGGTTTGTGGATTTGGGTAGTATCCAAGTATAGGGGAGATGCTGCCGAATTTTTTTTAACATTTGAATCGAATTATATAATTATTTATATAAAATTGGTTAGATGTAGAGAATGAAAACCAGAGCTTCACGTACGGTCTCATCTAGTTCGTCTAGCAGCGACGAAGATATTTCCTTAGGTGCCTCTCAAGAAGAGGCACCTACACCACTTGCGTCGTTAGCTGATGCTGCCTCTTCCAGCGATGTTTCACATCGCAGAAGCGGCGTGCCTTTGCAGCGGAATCGATGGACCCGCAAGTACAGGCACAATGGAATGATGATCTTTCAATGTAAGTTTGTTAAGGTTTTAGTTTTTTTAAAAAAAAAACAAATTTAAAAAAAAATTATGAAGTCATTATTTAATTAATTTCAATTCTTTTCAGGTTCACAAACATTGAGGCCGCCCAAGTAATATCATCGGCGTTTAAAGCGTCGATGGAGATTCCATTGTTTCAATGGAGTCAGATATCTAGGCATCCTGAATGGATGCCTCAAATCAATGCATGGTTTTCCAGATTTGAGGTTCGTGTTAATATATAATTTTCAACTTATTTCTAATAAATTCTTAATATAATTGTAAATAAATTATTAACATTTTAAAAAAATATTTTTTTATACACATAATCGATTCTGCTGGAATGAGGAACATAACAGTGTTGTGAGGAGGGTGTGGGAAAATCACGCGGCAACTAGGTAACATCGAAAACAATACAACTTTTTTTTACAAAAACTTTTATGTTTCGAAATGTAATTTTTGCTTGCATTAAGTAGGTTGCGTGATTTTTGGTATGAAAGCCCAAAAAAAGGCAAAAAAAACTGCGAGGGATAGGGGGTTCCAAGGCTAGAACAATGTTGCGGTTTGGAGGGATTCCAAACCAATATACATCCCGGAGGATATATGGCCGCACTATCTTGAGCACGTGATGTATGAGTGGTTCACATGATGCTCACAGTCTGGTGCTGGCAACCAGAATCGGCCAATTCATGGCTCGGTGACAACGCACACTGGCGGCTCCATTCCGTTTGCTGCACATGCGAAACGGATGGTAAGATTAATTTAAATGAAATATATCGTTCAATTAATTTGTTGTTAATAAATTTTTATCATTATAGGCTACGTCTCTTGGACGTGAGCCGAGCCCTATGGAGCTGTTTGTGGAGACGCACGTGCAGAGTCAAGACCGCCAAAAGGGGGTGCAACAATTCGTTGACAACCGCGCTCAACATTTTGTAGTATGTTTGTTCAACCATTTTATTTTGTAAGTTATTATTATGTTTATTAAATTGAATATGATGATTATTTTTATTTTATTTTCAGGAGACATATAATAATCAATTGAGGGAGACATACGGGGACGATCCTTCGACCCATCTGGAATTTGATTCGGATTTATGGATGGAGGCTGGATCGTCAGGTGGACTCGATAAGAATCGGGTTTACGGGCTCTCCAACACTAGGGCCGACAACTTACGGACGACCTGTTCTGCTTCAACCGTCGGGAGCTCCTAATCTAAGGAGTTAGTGGCCTTGCAGCAAAGGTGCGACCACCTATCAGAGGTGTACACACAACTCAAAGAACAATACACAACAGAATCTGCACAACAAAGAGCGGCCTATGAAGAGCTTCGTCAAGTGGTCATGAACATGGCACAAGGTGGAACATGTGCACCCAATCCAAGTTGGCCGCATAACAGCCAGCCTCCTCCTCCTCCTTCTCCTCCTCATCCTCCTTTATATTAATTTTTAATAAACATTATTTACATTTAAAGTTTCATTTAATGTTTTTTTGAAACATTTCATTTTGTAAGGAATATTATTTATCTTTCATTTTTTTGTTTTTGATGCTTAATATAAATTTTATTTGCATAATTGGTTTTTATTACCATTAATTTATATAATTTTATATTATGTATTCTAAATAATTATATAAAAAAAATATATTACAAAGGGATTTAAAGTAAAAAAAATACAAACTTTAAATGTATTAAAAAATTTATCAGTGTTCTGTTTGTATTTGTTAATTTTTTTGTATGTCAAATTAAATCAAATTTTAATGGATAAAATAAAAAAAAATTCAAAAACAAATATAACAATTAAAAGATTGAAAATCAAAATTGATATAATTAACAAATAACATGATATTTTTTATTTTTTCACAACTCTTTAAAAAGTGTTTTGTGCTCAAAATATATAAAAGAAAAACACTTTCATGGAAATCAAGTAAATTAAAAAATTTTATTGTGAATTAATTTTCATTAACTAATTTTTTCCAATAATAAACAAATATAGAAAAATTTAAAAAGTAGTTTTCAAAAAACTACTTTCTAAAAAACAAACGAGTCATGCAATATCTATTTTTTAAGAATTATTTTAAATAAATTTTACTAAAAATATTTCTAATGTAAAGTCATTTTAATTTATTTTTGTCGGATATGATTTATAAATAATAACATAAATCACATGAAACACGCTCGAAGATATAATTAACTCTTAATTATAAATTTTTACTCATAAAAAAATCATAAACATGTTTATTAACAATAATTGTTTACATAAATAAATAACTTGTTATAAATTGAGTAAAAGTTTTCACTAATAAATTCTTCTTGTAATAATTTTTTGAAAGATTGATTTGAATATTTTAACCAAATATATTTATAAGTTAAAGTCATGTCAACTTACTTTTATCATAATAAGTTATTATGAACAATATTTTTTGAATTATAAATTAAAGTAACAAATCACTTTAATTAATTAGCAATATCAAATAGTCTCTAATTGATTAAAGCTCTAGTTTTTGTTTTGTTTTTTGTTTTTTTTTCCTTTATCTGGCGACGGAGTCTAATTCTGATCAAACATAGCTTCGAAGTCCACCTTAATTAAATTGAGAAATTATTTTAATTAAAAAATACCCTCACAAAAACACCCCACTTGCCAGAAACCCACTTAAATTTAAAATAACTGTATTGTATACAGTCAAGATGTTTTTCTTGATTTTGCTACACCAACTCTCAAAGGTTGGAATTGGATATAGGAGTACATCATTTGAAATTGGAATTTTCTAGGAATTATAAAATACAGAAAGTATAAATATTAAGGAGCACGAATTAATAACACAATAATTATTGTCCTTGCACTGTTATTTATTTCCTCAATGGAATCACTAAAATAAGACGATGAAAAGGGTTTTGCATTCTTTCTACCTCAAAGGGCGGACAGCTTAAGCGAGGAGGTTGTGGGTGTTTGGGCGAGCTTTACACACGAGATGCAATGGGGTAATCTTCAACATGAGTGTTGCAGCCGTTTCTGTCATATCGACTTCCTCTCCATCAACAGTGGAGAACTCAAAACATTGAAGCAATTGGCTCATAACCAAGTTTATCACTCTGAATGCCATGGCTTCTCCAGGACAACCTCTCCTTCCCAACCCAAATGGCAGTAGCCTGTATGGTTCACCTTTCCCATTTTCAAATCTTTCAGGCTTAAAACTTAAAGGATCATCCCACACGTCTGGATTTCTGTGAATGGACCATGCGTTTACAAGTACCATGGCACCTGATGGAATATCATAGCCTCCGAGAGTGCAGCGCTCGGATGCCACATGTGGAACCAAGAGGGGAGCCGGTGGGCACAGTCTCAGGTTCTCATGGATGATACATTGAATGTAATGTAGATTAGCGAAATCTGGTTCATCTGCCAAACGGCCATGTCCAACTTGGGTGTCCACTTCGTCTACTGCTTTCTTTAATGCACGTGGATTATTCAGCAGGTTGGAAAATGCCCATTCTAAAGACAGAGCAGAGGTTTTTGTCCCTGCAACCAACATCATCTGCAGAAAGTTGTGGATAACCAACCATATATCAGACGATTTGAATCCGCAGGAATACATATTTCTGAAGAACCAAGGGTCAAGGAAGGAGACCATGAATATCATCTTCAGATATGTATTTTTATTATATTGAATTACGTATTTATCCCAAATAAAATAAAACAAAAAAGAATGGAATCTAGGGCAGCAGAATGAGATTTGAAACTAACCAGAATAATGCCTTTGATGATTTCGTCGGTATAGTATTCAGGTTCCGATTCCTGCAAAGCGAGCAGGTGGCTTACCATGGTATTCCTACTCTTATCAACTCTATGCTCATCAATAAGTCCTTGCCAGAAAGCGTCCATCCTCTTGCCTAGCTGAGTCATCCTGTTCTTAAATCCATCATAATCAACGCACTGCAAAATGGGAAACAAATCCCCCAGATTTGTCACCCTAGTACATTCAGAAAACTCGTGCATCATGTCCTTAAACCTCTTTGACTCTTCAAGCCCATCAACATCTTCGCCATAATACTTCTTCCCTGCAACCATTCTCATCATTACATTGAAGTTAAGGTCCAGCAACATTGTCCTCAGCTCTATCACGGCCGAACCATCACCACAAATTTTGTGAATTTTACGAAGTAAATTCTTTACTTCTTCTCTTCGGATGCTTGCGAACGTGTTGAGGCGGCTCGCTGAGAAGACTTCAATAGCAGTAAGTCGGCGAAGGTTGCGCCAGTGATCACCATACGGAGCTGCGGCAAGGGTGGTAAAGTTGTAATTCAGGACCTTGCCATTTAGAAAGGGGGGACGGTTGGCCAAGGTAATATCGTTCTTGGTGAAACATTCTTCTACGGCAGCTGGTGATGATACGATGATCACAGTTCGGAACCCAAACTTAAGGGTGACAATGGGGCCATATTTTTGTGAGATGTCGTGGAGAGTTCGGTGGATGGCCTTGGGCTGTTTGAGGAGAGGAAGATGACCTAAAATTAGGCGACCTGGTGGGCTTGGAGGGAGCTTCATGCGGTACTTTCTTGCTTTTTGCAGCAGGATAACAGCAAGAAGAAGAAAGAAACCACCCAGAAGCGAGTACTGCATCATTTCTTCCATTGTTGAACTGATTGATCGTCTAATTAATCAGTTCTGCCGTTTTGGGTGGGAATGACCAGAACTGATCCTTTGTTCTGTATTTATGGAGTGATTGTAACGGAGTTATGATTGCTATTTTATTATATATTTAATTTTTTGGGCTGCTGATTCCTATCCTTTGACCTTGTATGTATTTTTTTTTGGTAGACACCCGTAGGAATACTTTGTTCTGGTCTTTGTTTTTCTTTTCTTTTTTTCTTTTTTTTTTCCTTTTGATCTGTTCTCTCGAAGATGAAAGGGTCATAAAGTCAAAAACTCGTATGAAATGTGGAGGTTTCTTTTCCTTTTCCTTTCCTTCTAGTTTGTTTTCCATGATCAAACCTTTTACACGCCTGATTTATCAGCTTGCTGTATGCATGCATTTTTAAGAAATTGGATCTTATTTTATAAAAAGTAATTTTATATTACTCTTTAATAAATAAATAAATAAATAATCTGATTTATTAACATTTCAACAAACAGCAGCGCACTGTCTCCTGATGCCAGACTCCCTAATTTCTGACGTTTATGACGACTGAAACTCGTTTTCCACTACACATCTATTGTTTGACTCGTTCGTAGCAGCAGCCTGTCGTTCGACGCTCTTTTTTTATTGAAAGATTTGTGACGATATTGGCCACCTTGATGGCCAAAGAATTATTATTATTAGTTTAAGATAAAATTGGGATTCTTCGATGGCACCTAAATCTTTAAGTCGATGCCTCATTTTGACAGGGATTTAATTTTATATTATTATTATTATTATTATTATTTCTTTCCCTCCAGTTATCTTTAGAAATTTTTATCATTCGTTACGTGTTCACGTTTATTTCCTCGAACTTTTCATTTTCTTTTTAGCATGAAATAAAGGAGGCTGCTCGGTGCACTTACACCCCTGCTCATCTAAATGTACTAAAGTAAAAGATTTGAGATTTTACTCGCTTTATACCTGTCATGCGATATTAATTTAATATTGTTGTTAAATTTATTATTTTTATTATTATCATCATGAACATTGCTACTAGAAATAGATAATAACTAGATTATAACTAGCATTATATTAGGGCTAGATAAATTTCTTTTTAACACGAAAAAAATATATAAATATTGACAACATTTTTTTAATAAAAAAATTAATTATAAATTTAAAATATAATATATACTGGACAATATTCTTTTTAAATGTTGATACATTAATACATTGAATGATATTTTTAATTTATTAAAATATTGAAACCATGACTTATTGGGCCGACCTGAATTAATATTTCAAATCTATAATCCAGATTATAAGACCATAACAACACTATAAAAAAAATTCAAAATAAACTGTTAAAGTTAATTTATAATTAATGTTGAAAGATGAAATTAAAAAAAATTAAATTAAATTAAAAAAGAAGAAAAACTACCCTGATTAACTATGGTTTACTTATCAAACCCGCAATCTAGGTCATGAAATCAAGTTAATTCCATAAAAAAACAATTTTTTTAAATAGAAATCTTAGTTTCCAGCTAACACAATATTGAAACATGAAAAAAAAAATTAATTAAACAAATACAAAAATATAAAAATAATCAAAGGTCAATTTAAATTAACCTATTAAATTTATTATTTGAGTTGTGAGACTTGGATAAACTCATAAAAAGCAAATAAAAAACAATACAAAACTTCATTTCCAACAAATTTAATATTATTGGTTGAATTTGAAAAAGGAAAAATAAAAACTGAATCCACATTAATATTGATATATGACAAAAAATAATAATTACAAAGCACAATCTCTAAAACAAAATAAAGATAATTTTTTAAAAAATTAATAGATTATTAAAAAATAAAATTAAAAAATAAATACATATAAAAAACTAATATAATAAATAGTATTTTATAAATATGAGTATAGAGATTTAGTCTCGCCATTTAAAATTTCTTTATCGCATATAATCTATAATGCATTTGTTTATAGTTTGTTGACCTAGTTATGCCACTGTAGGATTCAAGTTAAATTATAAGACAAGAGAAGAAAATGTCAATATTATGAATATATTTTACAGTATCATAAAATTTATTAATTAAAAAAAATGAAAACTTGATGTATAGTTTCTTAAGAAAAAAAAATGATAAATGTCTCGGGGGATGTCTTTGCGAGTTATAAATCAAAAGAGGGTAACATTGAAAAAACAAATGAGTCACCATTTAACTTTTGAAGCGATGACGATTTCAACCAGGACGGGGCGCACATCAAATCAAAATGGTGACGCATTTTTTTTACTTCGTTTAATCAAACCTTTTATATTTTTTTTTTTCTGTTTGATTGTCTTGAAATATTTTCTGTCACTTTTTATATTATATGAATCAAATACTTTTATTGAGATAAGGAGAAGAGCAAGCAGTCCTTTCTAAAAATAGGCCAAGAAAAATCATGTATGTTAACAAATTTAGGAACTTGTCAAAAGAGTGTATCAATTATGCAAATAAGAGAGGATTCTTTAATTTCAGAAATAAAAAATCTATACGTATGATTTATTGATTTTTAATGATACAAATTCTAGGAAAAAAAAACAAAACATAACTGCGGAAACACAAGGGTTGCATGGCTAGTGAGTGATGAAGAGAAAAGACTATTCACATGAAATTAGACAAGTGACTAGTCATTTATAGAACAATCATGATACCCATCAAATGTAACTAGAGAGAAAAGGATTGCTACCAAAATCTGCGTGTCTATGCATATATATTAGTTTTCTAAACTCGATTCAAATAATTGTATAGACACATGTTTTTTTTTTCCTCTTAAAACTATAACTCAAAATTTAATCTTGAACAAAAACAAGTAGCATTCTTATAAAATCAAATAAAGTATGGGAATACTAAACCTCATATCTTAAGAAAAAATTATTTGTTATGCTTACCATAACGTGTGTAGGAAAACCGATGCAAAAGTAAAGAGAGAGATTGCAAGAAAAATAAAAAATGAAACATAATGAAAGCAATAATTTCCATGGAACATTTTTTGCTTTGATATTGTTGGTATCTTATTCCAATTCATGATCTATATTAATGCAACAATGATCATCAACGAAATTAACAAAGGCTTGGCCTTTAACTACTTTTTTCTAGCATTTAATGAGAAAAAACTTAAATAATAATGTTCATTTACCAATTCACTTAAAAATGGCTTTGACAATATATATTTAATTAAATCTATTTTATAAATTACATAAACATCTATTGTTAACATGCACTAGCATAATTAGCACAAGTAAAATACAAAGAAGACAAACATCATTTTCTATTAATATATATCTTTTTGCAATTTTTTTGAGTACACAATTAAGATAAAACACAATATTTTCATGCCCAAAGTCAGTTTCACTACTAGATTTCACAGTTTTACCGACGGACATATTCTGTCGGTGCGTGATAGACATTTCTTCGGTAACTTATTTACCGACTAAATTGCCGACGGAATACTCCCGTCGGAATACCTTTTGTCGGTGATTCCACATTCCGTCGCTATATCGGTCGGAAATACAAAAAAAACTTTTACCGACGGACCGTGCGCGCCAAAAAAAAAAAGTTTCTCGCTTGGAATATACCGACGAAATATTTTCCGTCGGTGTTATAACAATACCGACGGAATAACTCCGTCGGCAAAAGTGTCGGTGATATTTTATACCGACCGAATATTTCCGTCGGCAAATACGTCGTGGAATTTATACCGACGGATTTGTTCCGTCGGTGATGGTCGATGACGGTGGTAGACACTGTCTAATGCCGACGGAGTTATTCCGTCGGTAAATCCCTGTGTAATTGTTTTTTAATTATTTTGAAAAAATGATATAAATTAATGGTAATACAAACCAATTATGCAAATAAAATTTATATTAAGCAACAAAAACTCAAAGTGAAATAATATTCATTACAAAATGAATGTGTTTCAAAAAAACATTAAACAAAATTTTAAATGTAAATAATGTTAATTAAAAATTAATATAAAGGTGGAGGAGGAGGAGGAGGAGGAGGATGGGGGTTAGGCGGCCAAAAAGGATTAGGCGCACATGTTCCACCTTGTGTCATGTTCATGACCATTTGCCGAAGCTCTTCATAGGCCGCTCTTTGTTGTTCAGACTCTGCTCTGTGTTGTTCGTTCGCCAATCTTTGCTCTTCTTTGAGTTGTGTGTATGCCTCTGATAGGTGGTCGCACCTTTGCTGCAAGGCCACAAACTCCTTAGATTGGGAGCTCGATACAGATTGGGAGCTCCCAGCGGTTGAAGCAGTACCGGTCGACCGCAAGTTGGCCGCGGTAGTGTTGGAGAGCTCGTAAACCCGATTTTTATCGGGTCCACCTGACGATCCAGCCTCCATCCACAAATCCGGATCGAATTCCGGATGGGTCGATGGATCATCCCCGTATCTCTCCCTCAACCGATTATTATAGGTCTCCTGAAAAAAAAAATCATCATATTCAATTCAATAAACATAATAATAACTTACAAAATAAAATGGTTGAACAAACATACCACAAAATGGCTCTTCATTCCATACAATCTGCAGTCCTCTATGTTAACAAGCCTTGATATGTTCGATGCATGTCCATCCGGGAAACGCAGACTCTTAAGCCATTTGTAGACTAGCAGTTGTGCGTTTTTCTCTAACACGAAGCTTGCCCTTGGTTTTGCAACCCGTGACTCGTCATAAACCAACTCCATATTTTTACGGTTACAGTATAAAGCTATATCCAATCTAGCCTTCATGTTGTCTTTTGTCTTCCCCTTCACATCCATGACGGTGTTGAAAATATTCTCAAACACGTTCTTTTCGATGTGCATGATGTCAAGGTTATGGCAGAGAAGATTAGTCTTCCAATATGGAAGCTCCCAAAAGATACTTCGCTTTACCCAATTATGGGTCAAACCAAAACCAGGAAACTTTTGCTTACCTGATTGAAGGCCAAACACAATGTCACCGTACTCTGATACAACATGATGCAATTCTTCACCAGAAAGACGCGGGGATGCAACATCTTTTTCAACTCTACCAACAAAGAAATCTTTTCTGTTCTTTCTGAACCTGTGACTAAGTGGCAAGAAGCGACGGTGACAGTCAAAAAAAGAAGCTTTACCTCTGTTTGCTAGCGTGAATGCCTTGTTGTTTTCCATGCAGTATGGACATGCGAGTTTCCCATGCGTGCTCCAACCAGAAAGCATTCCATAAGCTGGAAAATCACTGATAGTCCACATCAAAGCCGCCCTCATAAGGAAATTTTGTTTCCTCGATATATCATAAGTCAGAGATCCGGAGGACCACAACTGCGCCAGCTCATCTATCAACGGTCGAAGACAAACATCTATATTCCGCCCCGGGCTGCTTGGACCGGGTATGACAGTAGATAGAAACATGAACTCCAGCCTCATACACATTCCCGGTGGCAAGTTATAAACTGTGAGAATGACCGGCCAACAAGAATAGGGAGCAGCAAATGACCCAAATGGGTTGAACCCGTCTGTACACAACCCAAGTCGAACATTCCTTGATTCAGCAGAAAAGTCCGGATGAACACTGTTAAAGCGTTTCCACGCTTCGCCGTCAGAAGGATGCACCATCACACCATCAACGGCATCGTGTGTTTGGTGCCATGTCATGTGCTCAGCAGTCCTTGGTGACATAAATATCTAAGTTTTTTATATGCCATTAGAGTCTTCCCCCTGCCAGTTCTGGGTTTGTAACGGGAATGCCCGTATGTCATGTACTCGGTCATCACAGCATTTTCAAGGTAGTATAACATGCAGAAGTTAGGGCACATGTCAATTTTCTGGTATCCTAAACCGAGGGGTTTCATCATGGACTTCGCAGCATAGAAGTTCTCTTTGAGCCTGTTCCCTTCTGGTAAAATGCTTTTTGCCCAATCAATAATTTTGTCATACCCGGCCTCACTCAACCCGTGATCTGACTTGATGGTGAACACCTGTGCCACAGCCGATAATTTACTATGGTTTGTGCAGCCATCCCATAATGGTTCGTCAGAATCTTTCAACAAATCAAAAAACCTAGCTGCCTCTGCATTAGGTTCTTCTTCTACGATTGGACATTGATTGATATTATCTTGATTCATTCTCATTGCATCCATAACCATGTTTCTGTAAGGATTAGTGTTGTTATTTGCCGCTTCATGCACGTTGCTAGCACTAGAAGTTGACCCAACCACCGTTTCTCCCATTCTCCTATTACTAACAAATACCTCTCCATGTGCATACCAACACTCGTAATCCTCCACAAACCCTTTGTGTAGAAGATGCATCATTACAACATCTGGATGCATATACTTTTTATTTTGACACTTCCTGCATGGACACCTAATACCGCCTCCAATAAATTTCTGGGAATAGATGTTGCGAAATTAATAAAACCCTGAACCCCGTTACAATAATCCATCCTCCGCAATCCTTGGGGTGAATCTAGATACATCCATGAACGATCATCCATGACTTCTATCGAACCTCTATAAAAAGGACCCATTAAGCAAGCTCTTAATTATTTCAAAACATAACATGTAATTCGGTAATTCTACAAATTAAGTTTTAACAATTTTCAAACAAATACAATCTTACAAAATCTAAAACAAACCATAACAAGTATAAAATTATACATTCATATACTACAAGTTTGTTTGAGAAATAACAATAAAACATGTACATCTACTAAAAAAAATACATATACTGAAAAAACAATAAAATTGACATTTAAATGTTAAAATTTTAAAAGATAGAATTACTTACAAAAAATGATAAAATCCGTCGGAAAATCAGAACACGGATGCTATGACCACAAAACTTCAAGAAATACAACTTGTTGTGCTGAGATGAGGAAGATTTTTGTTTTGGGGCGAGGGGGGGCTGGTTATTTTGCAGATAGGGAGGGTTAGGATTAGGAAGAAGAAGGAGAAATGGGGGAGGAGAGTGTCGGCAGAGTGGCCATATATTCACTTTTACCGACGGACTTACCGACGGTTTTTATTCCGTCGGTGAATCCGTCGGCAAAACCGTCGGTAATTCTGACAGGCAATCGACACGTCACCGCACGGACCTGCTATTCAAATCCCTCAGTGATTCCGTCGGTATTTTTAACGGTGCGCCGGTCACGTCACCGGTACGGATCTGGCATTTCAAATCCGTCGGTGATTCCGTCGGTATTTTTGACGGTGAACAGGTCCCATCACGCGTACGGGCCCCAGGTTTTAATTCCGTCGGTGATTCCGTCGGCAAAATCACCAGCCAAAACCTCCGCGCCACCTACCCGCCCTTTTTTCATTAATTCTGAATTTTCGGTCGGTAATTCGGTCGGTAATTACCGACGGACTATGTCCGTCGGTAATTACCGACCGAATTACCGACGAATATTCTCCGTCGATGATTTCGGCCGAAAAATACCGACAGAAAAAATTCCGTCGGTATGTCCGTTGGTATTTAGCGAATTTATGGTGGTGTTTCTTGTGTTAACATACTAGAAATTGATCCTTATATTGCTGAAATATACAGTCTTAAAAACTTTCTAGGCCTTGGTAGGACCAAATCTAGAGTTTAATTTGATATACTTTTATATGTTCCAAGGTAATTTATTATTTTTTTATCCTTTAAAACTAACCAAAGTTATTCCTTTTCAACAACTCAATAAAAGATCTAATCTTCTCTATAATATTTGAAATTAACCTTATAAAAAATTAATCTTGCCAATATACAATTGTATTTCTTTTACATTTTAATGAAGATTTGCTTCTATAATCTCTCGTGCCTTATATTTGTCCATTTATATGGCTTGTTGATGCACTATAAATCCTAGAACATTGTCTACTTGCACTCCAAGGTATATTTTAAAGAGTTCTTTCTTAGGTTATACATATGTATATAGTTAAAGGCAACACATAGTTCATTTTGGTCAGTGGATTTTGATTTGACTTTACAGCAATATTATAAATATAGACCCCGATATTGTGATTGGTATATCATTAAAGATCAAGTTCATAGCCCTTCGGTATGTTGCACTAGCTATTTTGAATCCAAAAAGCTTTAAACCATGGCATTGAAATATTATTAGGAACATTTTATTTTATAATAACGATATGATTATAACAAGAATGACTATCCATGAAACTTAATAATTCATTGTCAAATGCTACATCGATTAGCATATTATCCATTGACATAGAATATTCATCTTTTAGAGCTGCAAAATTTATATTTCTAAAATCTATGAATACCCTTAATTTGTCATTCTTTTTCCAAACTAACACTATATTGGATAACTAACTAGTATTTAAAAATGCTTTTTAATCAAGATTTTATATCATCATTTTGCACTTGAAGTATCAATAACTCCTTAACAGAAACATGTTTTATAATAACAAGTATGATACTATAAGATACCTTTAATTTATGGTAAATGTTCATCTTAAATGCAGGCCTATCACATAAATCAAAGGATTGATTGATGATTTTAACTACTGAAATTTAAAAGACAAAGAGATGGCCAAACTTAGAAAAGAGATGTTGGTTCAGTCCAAAGTGAAACACTGTTCAATCATTGGGTCATATCTAGAGCTGTAAATCTTGGATTTAGGTATGCTCTATATGGATGGAAAGCTAAGACATAGGCCTAAAACTTTTATAGGAGCCCAAGATTTAAAAAGGTCGTTTTCAAGTCCAAATTGTAACAACAACAGAGAAGTCTGAATCTGTCTTGTAACCTAGATATTGTTCAATGTTCAGCCTATATCTCGAGTTCTAGAAGTCCAAATAACCTCAATTTTTTTTGTTGGAAATATGAGACAATTTCCTAGAACTTTCATAGTTAAGTCTTTTCAAATTCTAACGTTATCAATGATGTTTTGTTCAGACAAGAAGATAAGGATTGTCATCAAGTCAAGATTTGGTCACCCACTCAATATTTTGTCATCAAATAAACAATTTCAAATTTTAGCCTATAAAAGGAGGAATTTGCCATGCATTTAGGCATCTTGGTTGTTTAGATCAAGATCATGCTCTTTATTTCTTTCTTTATATTTTTGTAATGTTTAAGTTTTATTTCATGTTATATTTTTCTTAATCTCTTGTTTATGCTTTTCATTTTATATGCTATACTTATGTTCTTATGTTGTTTATTTATGTTTCTCTTCTTCATTATGTTTAGCTAAGTTTATTATGTCAAGGTGAAAAGATTTCACTAATAGTGTTAGAATAGGTATAATATAAACTTAATATGGACTTCAATGTTTATATCCAAGAAAATTTGTTATTAACATGTCTTATCTTTTTATCTTACTAATTCTTAATACCTTGCTTGTTAAATGGTTAATCTAGATTTGTGTTGTATGACACTTGGTACAATAAATGTTTGGCACTTTCATAGCCAATCGTATGGTATAACCTACACCTGTGCTATAAAAGAAACTTGATTTGTTGCTAACATAAGTTAACATCATGAATTCCTGACAATATTTAAAAGTATGGTATTACTAAAATAAGATAATTAATATGATCATGTTAAAAATTTATATTGAACTATTAAGGATAAATCATCCTATTGGAACCTCCTTTGTGTGCGGTTTCTAGTTGATTAATAAAAAGAGTTTATACTATACTTATTTCTAATACTATTAGTAGATCATCTAACCTTGATAATTGTTTTATCATTATTTAATCCTTACATCAATATTCCATAAAATTCTCATAAACTCTTTATTATTATTATTATTATTATTATTATTATTATATATATATATATAGTTCACCTCCATGTGATTCGACTCCGGTCTTGTCGGGTTATTTATTATTTCGACACTCCTGCACTCGGGATAAAACATCAATCTTTTGCTCATGTCAGGTTTTTGGCGTCGTTGTTGGGAAGGTAAATTTCTGTACAAATTTTGTTATATTTTTCTCCTTTCTTTTTTCTTTTATCTAACTTTTGTTTCTTGTGTTTTGTCTCCTTTTATTTTTACTTTTATTTTCTTCTTTTTATTCTCTTTCTACATGTGCATGAGAGTTTGATCACGTACATTAAATGATAGACTTTTTAGGGTATCCTTATTTTTTTAGAAAACATGGCTGAAGAGGATAATCAGCCTCTTTTATAATGAGAATAATAGGGTTAGAACACTTAGAGACTACATGAATTCAACAAGAACAATTACGTGATCATGCATTTTTTTTCCTTTAATTTTAAGCCAGATATTATATGTTTTTTTTTACATTATATGAATTACATACAACTTAATTATCTAGAATATATGATGTATAATAGAGAGAAAAATTTAGCTAACTTGGTTTATCAATTAGAAAGCAACATGTCAATGTGTTAGTTGGTTTCTTTTTACTGCTACATAAGTTGCCGTCATTACTAATAGTTGATGTGCAGCTTGTATTAGTATTAAGCAGTATGCTTATTTTACTTGTAATAAGAGTAGGAAATTGTTGGCAAGACATATACTTATAAATCAATTACGTTATATGTTTGTTTTTTTGCTTCTAAAAAGTTAAAACTATAACTGGAAATTAAATTCTGAGCAGATACAAGTAACAACCTCATAAAACTAAATAAAGTGTAGAGATACTAGACCTTGAACCTTAAAAGTTTATTTGTTCCATAAGAAGATAGGCATTTATAAAAGAAAGAAAAATCAAAGTGCTGATATTTAAAGAAAAATAGTAAATAAAGTTGTAAAAGAAAGAAATAAAAATTACATAAAAAAGATAAATTATATTGAGATTGTATGTTTATCAAATAATGAGACTTTATTGAATCCTAATATAAATTAGTTTTTTTCTCTATTAATCCCATATGAATCTTAAGCTAATCTTATGACTTCTAATTAGTTATTGTATCAAGGAGTCTCATTCTAAATATAATTAAGTGTTTTAGTTCTTCATGAATGTTCAAATTAACATGGTCAATCATTGTTTTTTTGTTGATCATGAATCTTGGTCACCTAGTTGTATGTGTTTTCAAAACTTTTGATCAATTAGGACTATTTCAACGTGGACATTTCCCTTGTACTTTATTAATCTTAGCTTTTTCCCCTTGTTTTGTTATGAACAATCATTGTTCTTTAATGATTAACATGCAAATATTTATTTTCCATGTAAAACATGCATCTTATATTTCTTTATTTCTTAAATACAAGAATATTTATCCTTTTATATTGTACTAAAATTGATTTATTAAATGAATAAAATATGATGTGGCTAGTAATATTGTTCACCTAAAATTTATGGACCATACCTTTAAACATGTATGATAAGTCAATCATTTCAACCATTCAATTCAATTAAAACCATATATTGGACCTTCATAGATTATTTACCCAATATTATCCATAATTAGCATATAAAGAACCATACCAAGAGAACATCTTAGATCAATTTTCAAGAAAATACTTAGAGAAGGACGAGAATGACACTTTTTTCCTAGACTTTGAAAAGGAAAGAATTCCTATTTAAGATGACTATATTAACCTTAAAACATGGAAAAATAACCACTCAACCATCTAGTACTGTTATTGCTAAATATATCAAATTGTTAGAGAGAATAGAACACTAATTTTATGAACAATAAAGGCATCAAAATATTTTTGATTTATTTCAAGTATAGAAAATTCCATTCAAATCCCAACATGGATCTTTTGGCTTTTCTCTCCCTATTATCGTTGAAATCTAGCAATTTATACTCAAGTATGGAATTCATACCATTATTTTGCATGATTTGGCTATAATAGATGGCTTTTACCAGTAAGTAAGAGCTTTATACTTTCAAACAAATTGATTCAACTCCTTTCAAGGACTTAGTATTGAGCACACTTGAATTCAACATACTAGTAAAGAGAGAGAAAGAAAGAATCAACCTTTGTACCTTTTAGAAAACATGCTTTTTTTCTATACTTGTCCTTTTAAAAACTTAGTATTGGGCACACTTGAATTTAACCTATTGGTTAAGAGAAGGAAAAAAATAATCGACCTTCTTACCTTTAAAAAAAGTATGGATTTTATTTTATATTGGTATATAAGTACCTCATATGTTCTAAATCTAAAAGGACTACCAAATCATACCTAAAAGTGACAATAACTTTAGAAAAAGATAGGAACATAGCCTTAAATCCATTCATATTGAGTTATATCTATAGGTAGTTAAAAGAGTGTCAAATAAGATGTAAGGAAAAACCTTTCATAGTGAAAGCAAGTATTTATAAAGTACTATAATGGGTGGAAGTATAAGCAACTGCCTACTTCCCTCAGTTTAATGGTGTAAGGATAAATCTTGACCGAAACACTATTTATATAGGGAGAATCCAACTACAATCTAAGTTTCTTGATTACTTTTTAGGAATTATATAAAAATCTCCATAAACCTCACCAACAAGAGTGACGTAGAAATATTATTTTGGTCATTATGAGGATAATACTTTAATAGGTATTGCTTCTTTAGTGTTAAAGGATATATGTTAAGAGAAATGCTATGGTATAGAAAACCATCCTCACTTATAGGGATCTTCACTCAGATTGGTGATAGATTCAATTTCAAAGAATGACTATTGTTCTCATAAGCCCTATAGCTCTCATCTAGTAGAAATGCAACTAGGTTTAGTCCCTTGTATATCTTTTTCCAATGCTCTATAGTGTAAGCAAAGATGGATAAGGTAGATCACTTTTAAGAACCATAAGCAAGTGAAAGAGGTAAGAGTAAGAGAGCATTTCTTTTGTTTTTTCTACTGAGAGACTTCTCATTAACAATGGATCATCAATCAAGGTTTTTTAAGTTGCATAATAAGACCAAGGACTTCATTTATAATGCCTCATTAACATAGAAATAAAGTTCTTCATTAGTAAAATATCACTAGGTGAGGAAGCAAGAGAAATATCTTTGTAACTCCAACTTTGATATTAATTTAAAGATATATACATAAAACTTCAGGTAAAAACATTTATATTTTTTTTTATGATCCTTTATTGTATCCCATGTATTTACAACACTTTATGCATACAAAATTTTAACTTGTTTTTCCTCAAACTCAACTAATAGTCGATCCTGATAACCCGTTAGATCTACCTATATTTGATGAGTTAAAAATAGATGACTCCTACTATTATGTTAAGGACTAGGCTTAGGGTAAATGTTTTTAATCAAAGTACTTTAACTTTGACATGTTTGATTTAAATTTGGTTTTACCATGTTTTTATATATATATATTATAGAAGTTAGTTACTTCTTCTTTTATAATTACTTCTATAGAAATGATGGTCGAGGTTTGTTATGCTCGTCGTCTTTGGCTAAGGTTTGTTTTTAGCATAAAATGTCTTACCTCATTCTACTATAGTGATTCCTAAGGTTCTAGTTATTGAAGTTGTTAAAACACTACGCTCTTCTACTATTGATCATTTTAAAGAGATTCAACTAGATCTTAATGCTACTAAGAGAAATCCTTCACCACTTGTTATTGCCAAGCCTACGTACACTCTATCACATGCCATTCCTTAATAGGTTGATCTTGTTATGATGCTACTAGAGAAAGAAAATCAACTATGGTTAGATCTTCTACGCTCGTAGTGATTAAATATCTCAAGATGCATGCCCTTAATGTTAAAGGTGAATGCATCCAAGTGGAAGCTATTTTTGCCAGTATAAAAGTCATGTGAAGAAAACATCATTCTAGTTTAGAAGAGAGTGTGGTAACTAAGATTGAGGAGAAAACAAGGATGGCACCAATACAACTGCTTCAAATGATATTTATCTCTCACCACCAACTGATGTGATAAGTGATCCTATTTCTCCACTTCTATAGCATGAAGTAGATACAAAAGGTAATTAGGTGGAGAATATACCAATAGTCAATTATGTCCATGTTGATCCAACAATTGCAGATCTTAAGAAGTATTCAAGAGTTGAACTTCTTCCTACCTTTATAGTCTTTAAAGATCAAGATGCTAGTAGTCTTATGCCCCATGTTTCTATATAATAGATATTAGTACTAGGACTACCAACCATGAAAACTCCTCCATCTAACTAATATATAAGTTTTAGTTATTGACTTAAGCTATAATTTATTTTTAGTTTTAATGTTATAAAAAAAAATCCCCTTATGTGCTAGGGAGCCTTGAACAATCTCTTTTCTCAAATAATTTCCCCAACAATATTGAAAACTTCCTCTCCTAAATTGGAGCTTAATAAGAATAATGAATTGAAAAAGACCTTACTAGCCAATGTCAAATAAGTTATGGCTTTACTTGCCCTAGGAAAGAGTTTTTTGCAAAATCGAACTACCAATAAATTCCTAGAGCAGCTTCTAAAAGACGTCCTCTACAAAGACCCCTAGGTTATAATAGATCATAATCTATGGGAAACCTTGTTATAGTTGCAAGAAAGTGTTAATCTCTCAATCAGCATTGAAGGGTCTAAAAAAAAATCTTACATGAATATAGATCTTTCAAAAAACTTACCAACTTCAAAGGAAGTCACGGAATGATGAATATTTGACTACTCAAGAGGCTAACCAATCTTTCAAGGAAATCTCAATACAAGCCCAATCTTAAAAGGCTAAAGTGGCTTATCTAATATAAAAATTAGTAAGGGTCGAGCTCTTTAAGCGGCTAAAACTAATCAAACTCTTTAAGCGGCTAAAACTAGAAGCCATTTAGAAGAAAAAAATGTTATCTCTCTTCAAGAATCAACAAATATTACATTATCACTTCTTAATGCAACAAATGCCCATGAGAAAAATGGTTCTAAGTAACCTTTGTAGAATTAGCTTAAGTTGGAAAACAATCAAAGCTAGAATATGCCACAATTTCCTATAGTAAACATTTTCAAATTATGCACTAAATTGAAAGTTTACAAAAATCCAATTTCACATATTTAATTATTCTTTAATTTTTTTAACAAGCTTGTTCTTTATGATCTGGTTATACTTAATTACTAAACTTAAATTCTTGTTGTACAGGATAAACATGAACATATGCTAAAATATGAAACAAATCCTAACCATATAAGGCCTCAATTACAATCAATGTAAATTTAGAGTGATTTTATGCTTGTATTCTCTTGATTGATCCTTTGACTTTTTTAGAATATTATCCTTCAATATTATCTTTGTGTAAGAAAATTTTCCCATGATATGCACCTGTTTTTAGCACTTAGGTAACAAAATATGTACCCTCCTAGTTAGGGAGGCTACTTATGAAATTGTGGATCTTTATGACCAATTGATATTATAGTTTTCCCTACTAGATCACCTATTGACAAATTCTTTAATCAAAGATGTTTATTATATGCTTTTTTGATCTTTCTCTTATGTGCTAATAAATGGTCTAATGCATGGAGTCATACCTCATCAAAATCATCTAACTCTACTAACATAGTTGATTGACAATATGAATATCCACATTATATTGTACAACCATTTGGAATGATATTATTTTGAACTACATAGATAACATGACATCATTGTTATATGTATCATGTCAAGATTTATAATTCTTTAAATAATGGTGAGGTTTCTAAAGAAATCTTCTATAAAGTGGTAAATGCTTATAATACTTTAAATAATACATCATGTCAAGATTTATGATTCTTTCTTCCTAATTTTTAAAAAAGTTGACATGGTTTTGTTACCTGATTCTTCATACACATTGACTTGGGCATAATATGGATTACAATA
This sequence comes from Populus alba x Populus glandulosa, assembly GCA_033617975.1. NCBI lineage: Eukaryota > Viridiplantae > Streptophyta > Magnoliopsida > Malpighiales > Salicaceae > Populus > Populus alba x Populus glandulosa. The sequence continues at coordinate 13,171,080 of CM066147.1, read as the reverse complement.
AACTATCTTCAATCCATACTCTTGTGTAAATTACTTCACATTTCCCCTATAATTAATAATGAAAAAATATTAGGATTACTGGTGACAAGAATCCAGTGGGTGTGCCGAGGATTGTAGAGAAACGTAATGCTAATCAAGGACCACCCTAAACTTCACGCTCACTGGAGCTTAACGACAAACAAGTCGTTTTCGCTCATGTGAAAGTGGGGAATCTCTCGCAACTTCCGTCGCCGCCGCCATTCCACGAACAATTCACAGCGAACACCTAGTCAATAGATTTAAATAATCCATTAACGATTAATGCTGTCGTTATGATTTTATTTTTTAATTTTTTTTTCATTCAAAAGGTTTATTCGTAAAGGTTTATACGTAATTAACCCCAACTTCAAAGCTATTGACTAGGTGATATGCCACTGGCCACCTCGTTCATTCGTTTATCCTCACGCCAAATTTGAATGCTTCTTGATTAGGTCCACTTGCAATTTTATTAACATGTTAAAAATAAATTTTAAAAACTAAAAATAATATTATTTTAATAAATTATCAATTAAAAAAATATTCTGAAAGTTAACACAAATATACTATCAATTGTATAGTCTGAGCTCCAAGACAGTAATGCTTACCAGCAGCGTACGCTATTGTTTGTCAATAATTCGAGTCTACTGTCCCCGTCATGTTTGAGTGATTCTTAGTCAAGATTCCTTGAGTAAATACCCCAAAAGGTAAACACTCTTAATTTATTTTTTTTACTCCTTTATGAACGTGGTTATACTTATATTTTTTTAAATTTTAATTTTTTTTATTAAAAATTAATATTTTTATATGTTTTGAATAATTTTGATATATTAATTTTAAAAATAATTTTTAAAAAATAAAAAATAAAAAACATTATTTTAATCCATTTCAATACAAAAAGTATTTTAAAAAATAATAACAATTACACTCCGAAACATCATTTTTTTTATTATATGCTAACCATTTTTTCTTATTGGATTGATGAACAATTAGGGCAATACTTATCATTAATAAGGTTTTTTTTGCCTTAAAATTCTTTCTTAATTTTATTTTTTCTTTGTTTAAACGCAAAAGAAGTCCTTTTATTACGTTATCAAAGTAACTTATTTCAAGAAAACCTAAATAATGTGATGAATTTAATGTACAAACATTGACCAACTAGACATGAAACACAGCGTGTTTTGGATTTTTTAATTCTTATAAATTTTATTACTCTATGATTGAATTTTTAAATAAAAAAATAGTTTTATCCTTCCATGTTGTATTAACTACGAATTAACCCTTATAATTTTTTTTTTCTATAAATTTATTATAGTATTTGGATCCTCTCAGATATATTTTTGAAAAGCCTTATTTATCAAGAATAAGAACAATATGATAGATGTTGTTGGCTGAGTATGACGTAGTGTACATGACAAGAAAAGTCGTAAAAAAAAGTGTTATCGTTGATCATTTGGAAGACAATGCAATTAAAGATTATAAGCCTTTAAATTTTAATTTCCCAGATGAAGATGTGCTGGTAGTAGAAAAAAAGAAGAACCAAACTAGTGGATAACGTATTTTGACGGAGTAGTAAATGTATATGGCAATTAGGAGCAGTGAAAGTTTCTCCTAATATAAAGCAATAACAAAGGTTGGAGTATTTCTAAATTTCCCCAGAAAGAGATTGCATAGAATATGTTAGAAAATGCCATAAACATCAAGTGTACAAAGATAAGATAAATATGATTTTAGCTCCTCTATTTAATTTGACATCTCCATGGTCATTTACAATATGGAGAATCATTGTAATTGGGCCTATCAATCCAAAAGCAAGCAACGAACATCGGTTTATCCTAGTAACCATTGACTACTTCACAAAATGGGTGGAAGCGAGTTCATATGCTCATGTAACCCAAAAGGTAGTTAAGAAATTCATTGAACGAGATTTAATCTGTCAATATGGAGCACCTAAAAAGATAGTGACTGATAATGCTTAGAACATCAATGGAAGAATGATAGTAGAGCTTTGCGCAAAATGGAAAATCAAGCACTAAAATTCATCTCCATTTAGGCTAAAGATGAATGGTGTTGTAGAAGCTACCAATAAAAATATCAAAATGATTATGTTGAAGATGGTAGTCACATATAAGGAGTGGCATGAAATGCTTCCTTTTGCTCTACATGCATATTGTACTGTAATAAAGATGTCTATAGGAGTTATTCCTTAGTTTACGAGATGGAAGCAGTAATTCCACTAGAAGTAGAAATCTCTAAGGGTATTTGATGAAATCAAAACTTGCAAAAGCTGATAGGGTCAATATAAGAAATAAGCAGTTAAATTTGATCAATAAAAAAAGGTTAGCTATAATTTGTCATCACCAGTTATACCAACAAAGAATGACTAAAGCATATGACAAGAAAGTCAAACCTAGGGTATTTTAGGAAGGAGATCTACTGCTGAGAAAGATATTACCTCGACCCGATGAATATCAGAGTATGTGGGCACCCAACTACGAGGCCCATATGTAGTGAAGAAAACATTCTTTAGGAAAGCTCCATTATCGATAAAAATGGATGGAGACAACTTGCCTAGGCCCATGAACTCTAACTATATAAAGAAATAATATTCATAGTGTACTCTTATTTAAATCAATAAAGTTTGATTACTCATTCTCATTACATCCTATGTATTTTACAAAATGATATCGAAAGGCTCAATAAAAAAGTCTTTTTCAAAAAAATTTATTTCTTAAACAAAGGTTTTCAAGATTCAACTTTGGTTAACAATTTTAAGAAAAATCAATGATCTAGCAAGAGAACACTTCACCTAACTCCTTAAGAGATGGCTAAATAGCCAGAAACTCAAATGGATGATCCAGCCATCAAAGTTTGTTGTCCAAAAGTTACATGAAACAAAGACGATGAATTTTGCATAAGTCATCAACTCGTAAAATTGTTTTATGGCAATCGCTACGGTAATGAGGTCAAAATTTATTAGTGCTAACCAATCTTGCTTGAAATAAGGAAAGACTATTTTTGATATCCCTTAGAGATGAATATGTTCCTTGCAATAACAATTTGAGCTAAAATGGTTTTTTTCCTTTGTAAAATAACTATGGTTAGGATCACACCTCACACTAGAAGCAAGTATTAGAAGATGAGAATGAAGGTGTTTAAGAATGTCCACTAACAATGAGAAAGTGGTCACAAAACCCAAAAATGATAGAAATACCTGTGAACAGAATCTATGAGATCTTGATTGGGGCTGCAAAATAGGAAAGCCCAATAAGCCTAACAAAAACTTTGCTAAATGACAAATCTTAAAAAGAAACACAAGTATCTAAAAGATAAGCAAAAGCTTCTCCTGTAGCTTTGATGAATAAGGAAAAGGAAAATAATTGAGGAACTTGCAAATGGAATAAAAAAAAATGCCATTAATATCTTGATATGAGAAGATAAAGAGATTTTAGGTAATAAAAGTTGGTTAGGTGTTCAAACAAAGGTTTACAGTGAAGAGAAAAAAACCTGGAAAGATCCCTTATCTCACTTTTAAAAACAAAGATCTTTGATAGCATCACATATGCTGGAAGAATAGCAAAAGAGGATAAAAGGGCATAAAGAAGTGAAAGTGATCTTAAACTTATAAAAATTCTCAAACACTGTTTGAGCCTATGAATTCCTTTCTTTGGTAGCCATGAAACTCAACCTTTATTACGTTCCTTGAAAAGTTCATTCTAATCAAGTGAGCAAGAAAAATGAGTAAATAATGCTCTCAAAATATAAGGAACCATTCATGAGAGTCATGGTGAAGTGAATAGCTATTATTTTTGTTCACGTTGAGAAAATCCAAGCACAAGACTTCAAACAAGTATTTGAACTTTTTTTAACCCAATGCAAAATGGGCCATCTCCTAAACCAATCACCATGATGAAATATCTTTTTCTAAAGACTAATACAGATCATGAGAGTTACATGTGTTGTAACCCATTTTTGGGTCCCCACATAAAAAATAATAAAAATAAAAAAATTCAAAAAATATATTATAAAAAAAACGCAAAACGGTGCCGTTTGGAAACGGCACCATCGTCTTCTTCCCCTGGACACGCAGAGAACAGGGGAGAAGAATCGTTTTTTTCTGCTCTTTTTGCCTACTTTCTTTCCCATTTATTGCGCAAAGAGACGCCCACCATTGACACCCACTTGCCTGGCGTTGTTATCCGTTGAAGGTAGTGGAGGGGGCGGCCAACAGTAGTCGCCCCAACACGTTCGCCTTCCCCTGTTTTCCTATAAATACAGGGGAGGGCTGCTGAAAAAAGAAAAAAGAGACCGAGAGAGAAGGAGGAAGAAGAGGAGAGAAAAAGAGCAAAGGAGAAGAGAAGAGAGAGAAGGGAATAGAAGAAAAAACCAAAAGAAGAAGAAGAAGCAGCAGTAGAGAAGAAAACGAAAAAAACGGAGGAGAGAGAGAAGGAAAACGCAGAGCCACCGCCGGCCATCCCACTGTCAGCGCCGCTTCCTATCGCCGCCAGCAGCTTCGCCATCAACGACAGCCACCACACGTCAGCCCTCAACCTCTTATCTTGTTTCACTGTTCATCTTTTTGCACGTTCTACTGTGCATGTGCACAGTAACTGGCTAATTAATTAGCTGGTACTGTGCACACAGTAACCCCGGTTACTATGTGTGCAGTAACCAGCCCATGCATTTGGGCCAGGTTCGGCCCAGCCCATGTATTTGGGCCTGACTCGGCCCATTTCAAAGAAAAAAAATCAAAAATATTTGTTTCAGCATTTTATAATTTTTTCACGTAGTTTTTATGTCATTTTGATTAATATCGGGTGGTATTTTATGTTGTTAAAAAAACAAAATTTGATATTAAAATACCCGGTTTTCGTCAAAAACTTCCAAAAAAACAAAAAAATTAAAAAAAGAGAAAAAAATGTTTTTGTGCATATGGTCAAGTGTCTCAAAAGCTAAAAAATCATATTGTATTTTTCATACAAAAATAAAACAATGTTTTAGCATGCATTTTGGTTTTAATAACCAGTTTATTAAAATCAAGAGAATATTGGCCAAAATTTCAAAAACAACAAAAATTTTATTTTGTTTGTCTCTTAGTATTCGGGGTATGACATTACACGTAATGCATATTCCGGATATTTAATTCTTTTTTCCGGACAATCGAACCTGGGGTATGACATTACATGTAATGCGTATTCCGAACAATTACAAACCACAACAAGACTTTAGATTTTATCAGACAAAACAATGCAGCTTACCTTAGGTAGGGCGTAGTTGGGGTGCTAAAACCTTCCCTTTACGCAACCAGTCTCCGTACCCAATCTCTAAAGACCAGTTAGGGTTCCTAGTAACCAGAATATTAGGTGGCGACTCTCATTCCAATTTTTCACTTGTAGAGACAAGAATTCCTTGTCTCTCCCTATTTGCAAGGAATAAATATTCCGATTTTTCCTTGAGAGTGGACGATCGCCGCGCCGCCGCACACGTGCGACAACATGAACATTGGTATTTGACATGACATTAAAAAATTTCAAGTTTTTTAAAAGACAAAGTAAATCTTGTGAAATCTTTGTTAGGGAAAACACCTTAAAATAAAAACCAAAACATATGGCACAAGTATTTGAAAAAATCACACAAAAAACAACGCTATCATAAGACAAAGAGTTTTAATTCATTCTAACTAGGAAAATTGTGATAGCATTTATCACGACCTAAATACTCACAAAATAAAAGGCCACAAAGACAACTTGACACTCAAGATTTGAAAGTAACATACATAAACGTGCTCAAGTAAACTGGGAGGGTGAGCTAACTAGAGAGACCACTTTAGAAATTACAACCCTTAGTAATAAAAATAGAGATCGTAAAGAAAAGGGGCTATATTTTGAAAGACATACATTGCATATAGTTTAACCTCAACTTTGAAATAATGTTGGTGCATGATTCACCAATCATAAGGAATGGTGGTGAAATCTGTATTGGTGAACGGAAGCCAAGAATGACAATGACATCCCATCTATAGGATATATATAACCAAGGCTGTAAGATAAGGCACTCGTTTTAAGAGTTTACCCTTAGAGGGTATTTTGTTTTAGAAAAGTTTTGGAAAGATCTAGTGTAGATCTTAGTATTTGGGATATGTAAAAGGTGGGACACCCATGAAAATATGCCAATTTTTTAATTTTAAAATAGGTAGATCGCTCATAAAAATAAACTAATTTAATAGAAGCATGGAGGCTTGTTGAAATTCTTTTTGAAATTTAAAAAGGAGGAGATCATCCATGAAAATAGGCTATTTTTTTAATTTCAAAATGGACAAGTCACTCGTGAAAATAGATAAATTTCAGAGAAGCATAGAAGCTTGCTGAAATTCTTTTTAGAATTTGAAAAAGTGTAAATCACCCGTGAAAATAGGCTATTTTTTTAATTTAAAAATGGACAGGTCACTCGTGAAAATAGATAAATTTCAGAGAAGCATAGAAGCTTACTGAAATTCTTTTTGGAATTTGAAAAATTGTAAATCACTCGTGAAAATAGGCTATTTTTTTAAATTTAAAAATGGACAGGTCCCTCGTGAAAATAGACAAATTTCAGAAAAATATAGAGGCTTGCTAAAATTCTTTTTAGAATTTGAAAAAAGATAGGTCACCCGTGAAAATAGGCTAATTTTTTAATTTCAAAATGGATGGCTCACCCGTTAAAATAGACAAATTTTTAAATTTTATAGGGATAGGTCACCTGTGATAATGAGATAATTTTCTTAAAAAAAAAATTAAAGTTTTTGGAATTCCAAGATGGGTGGATCACTTAGTAAGTTCAACAAATTTATATATATATAAGCTCACTATGCAAAATTATGACGAGATTTTGCTTTGTAAACATTGTAAAGAGAGAGAATTTGTTGTTATCTACTTTTGACCCCTCAAGAAATCAAAAAAAGAAACAATAAAAAAAGAAAATATAAAATACAAGAGGATATACATGAAGAAATCTTAGAAAATTGTCCAAGTTGGTGATGAATGGCCATAATGACAAATAGAAAAGTTGAAGGACCAAAATATATAAGATTGACAAAATTGGCAAAGAAATATAAATTTAGATAATGAAGGACTCAATAAGAATTTTAAAAGTTTTAATTAATCTCAATGAGAATTTAGATAGAAAGCTTAATTAATCTAACATAGAAGGTCTAATAAGTTTTAAAAAGAAAAGATAGTGAAAAGGAAAGAAAGGAAAGAAAAAAAAAAGAAGGAAAACAACAATATATTCCATAATATATATTAATAAAATCTGAGTTTTAAAATATATTCCATAATATATTTATATTCTTTAAATTTAAAATATAAATGAAAAAAAAAAGATATTTACAAAAGTACTAAACTGTATATGGATTTTAAAAATAAGAATTAAATATATAAATTCTAAGAATATGAAAATTATTTATTTATTTTCTTAAAATCACATGGATTGAGTAATTAACTATTCTCAAATAGCTAAGTGATAAGTTTGTATGCTGTAGATCTTTTTAAGAGCACGTTTAGAAATATCATTGCGGTTATTTTTTAAAGTGTTTTTTATTCAGAAATTTATTAAAATAATATATATATAATTACTTTTAATATCAGCGTATCAAAATAATTTAAAAACACCCAAAAAAATTAATTTGAAGTAAAGAAAAAAAATAAAAATCTTTAAATTTTAATTTTTTTAAAAAAAAATTAAAACATAAAAATAAACACGCAAAAATAAAAAGTTCTTAATTTGAGGATTGAATCCACACAAATTTTGCATAAAGTAATATTTTTGAATGCTCTCAAAGTCATATGTAAGTGGATGACTTGCCTGTACTGCAATGTATCGAAGCGCTCTTGAGGTTGCCGCTAAAGCTTCTATGCAGGTACCAGGTTAGTTTCCGACATTGTATGTTTTTTTTTTTTTTTTTGGTTAATGATACATTTTCATATTCACTTTTATACAATTTTTTTTAATTAATTCTATGTGTCAATCATCCATGCATGTAATCAATAAAAACAGACAAGTGAAATGTTTTCCCATGTATTCTTAACTTTTTTTTATGGAATTTCTACTTGTAAAAAGTATATTGTGGATTCTATTTAACAAACATATAGTTACAAATGTTAAAAATATTATATTTAAAATTGATGTAAAAAAATAAAATTGAAAAGATATAATATAATAATAGAAAAAAAGAGGGGAAAAAGTACTAAACTAACAAACCTATATTATTTATATATAAAAAAAAGTATATTTGTTTTTGTTTTAAAAAATAATGAATTATAAACAATTGATATTATAAAAAAAAAAAAAAAGAATTAAGCAATACACACTAACCTAGTAGGCCCACCACATCTAAGCCTTTAGAAAAATCCTAGGAGAGCGGACCCAGGGTAGGTCATGCCTAGGCAACTTAAATTTTTGTCTTTTACAGACAGCAAACGTCAAGTCAAATAATACATTATTTGCATATTTGATTTTTCACTTATTTTAGTAAGAGAAAACTTAATAAATATCATTAGAACAAAAAAAAAAAAAACAATTTATCAAGCTCAAAAAACCCAAAACAACCTGGAAACAAAAAAAAAAGGGGGAGAAAATGATTTTTTTTTTTGCTTGATTTATTTTTCTAGACAAGAAAAGGATTCAAAACAAATACCATTAAATTTTTCTCATCATATAAAACACGTTAACACCAAGAACGACAAGTTGCATTATTAAAAAATACCCAAACAATCAATTTTTTCTTTTTTTAATATTTTCAAGTGATTTTCTTTTTTTGTAAAAAAAAATTAAGGATAGAAAATAAATATATTTTTGAATCAAAATAAAAATTATAAAGAATGTGGGATTAGATTTTTTTTTTCCTCAGTTATTTTTTATATTATAGTCTTTCATTTTTTAATTTGGTATTGTTTTTTATAATTTTAAATCTAAATCTATTGACGAAGGATAAAAAATAAAAAACAAATCGGTTGCCAATTTAGACAGACGCCTCCTCCGGTAGTCCGTCAGTATTATTCCTTTTCAATTATTTAGCAGGCAGGAACATGTCTAGTTTATTTTTATCGTGAGAGATCACCTCAAAGCGTACGCTTATTAACGTTTCAGAATCATTCAACATCTGAATCCGTCTTGGTCTTTAATTCTGGTTGGTCAAGACCGGCAAGTGAAAGCAAACGCTTGAATCATAGACCTCGTTGAAACACATACGGAGAGAAAATGTTAATTATTGGAAAGGGCAACAACTTGTCATACTGCGTGGCTAAAGTCACGGGAGCTTAAATAACTCTGTGTATATATATTCAAGTTGAATATACTGTCTTTTTTCAACTTGAATATATATATGGTAACTTGGACATGTGTACATATATTCAACTTGTACACATGTCCAAGTTATTGGGTCTCAAATGTAAGAGACATTTGATAACCGGATAACTTGGACAAGTGTACAAGTTGATGATATAATGAAAAAAAAAAATTCTAATTAGAATTATGTAATGATAAATTTTTTAAGAATAAAAAATTTTGAGGATATATTAGTGGAGTTTCTATGAAATCTATGAATACTGATAAGGGTTATGTTATTTTGATAAATGTCTAGAAAGCAAATAATGCAAAAATTATTACTTGGATTAATAATTTTGTTAAGCATTCCATAAGTATATAATTGGCCAAGTATGAGATAGTAAGGGATGTTTGAGATCATCTATAAATGTTATTCACATATTCAAATTTCGCAAAGCATTATCAATTAGAAAAATAACATATGAGCTCTTCACCGAAACAATATGAGTATTAGAAGTTTTATTATGCTATGATAGATTTTTAGGATCAATTTGCTCTTAAAAAATTGATAGAATTAAAGGCATGTAGTGTCTATATTACTTCTAAAGAACAACAATGATTGGTATAGTTTTTTAACAGCATTTTACAGTGATTTTAAAGTACTTAGAGGCTTAATATTGCATCGTTCTCCTTTTTTTTTTTGTTGACTTAATTATCAGTGAGTTATTGGTTGAAAAAATACATCTTAGAATAACAACAAACAATCTATTGCTTATCAATTTTCAACCGAAGTAGAATATTGTGTCATGACATCTACTACCAAAGAGATTGTTTGGTTATATTGGTTGCTTGCAAATATGAGAGTTTCTCTTTTTTATCTCACTCCTATGTATTGTGATAGTCAGAATTCTATTTAAATTGCTCACAATTCTGTTTTTCATGAACAAACTAAGCACATTGAGATCGATTATCATCTTACTCGTCATGAACAAACTAAGCACAAACTCTCAATGTTTATATACTTGTTGTATCGTAAGTTTGAGGGGGAATGTTAAGAAATATAAGGTTGTTTTGGTTTATTATTTATTAAGGGTAAAATAATCTTTTCATTTTCTTTTCAATTTGCTTTGTTTAGCCTGTATGTTATCTTTTTGTATTTAGGTTAAACTGATCCATTTTGATTATTTGATTGTAATATGCAGGATCAATAAAACACTAGCTTCCTCTTTTTTATTTATTTATTTTTCTTTGGAGATTGTTTAACAAAATATATATATATATATATATATATATATATGAGCGATTACCATGTAAAAACATGAATAACTTACAATAAGATAAAACAAGAAGTAACCAAAATATTAAGATTTAAAAAGGAAAAGAATAACATCAAAGAACTAGTAGCCATTTTCTGCGGAGAGATTTATTTGTCCAATTTCGAATTTCTTAAACGCGACGAAGAAAATAAGTTTATTACCAGTGTATAAGTAATTCTGGTCACTACACTTTTAGCCAATCAAATAATGTGCAGAGTCAAGGAGAAACATGAGTCCCAATCTGGTTGAACATTGCTGAAAACTAAATTATTCCTAATTAATAGCCAAATACTTCATGCTATGTCAAAAGAGAAGATGCCAAGCTCGTTTCTGAAATCTGCCATGGACCAGCGTAGGCCATTGGATTATCAAAAGGTTCAAGAATTGTGTTATACTCCAGTAGACCCCCACCGCGATAAGAATTTTGCCCAAAGCAGCCATGTACTTGAGCAATGGAATAAAAGATGATCAGTTGCCATCACTGTACACTTCTCTCGCTCTCTCTCTTATTGTCACAGAGAAAATCTTACGCTAATCTTTTGGCAAATCCTTCAAGTTTAATAAATTGAATTTTATTTTCGATTACACTGAACTTAAATAGAAATTTGCATAGAAATGGAGGATTGAACTTTCCTTCCCCATCTCATAATTATGAACTGGAAATCAGGATATACCTGTCAATTGAAATGATCCATGTAGAACAATTAAAGTAGAGTATTACATTAACTTCCTTAAAACAATCTTTATTTAACGAAGAGTACAGAAAACTGGAAGCATGCTTTCACTTCTTTCGGTAGCTCAAGAAATAATATTGTCAAGGTCTGATCTAGCCTTCAATACAACCTCCAATGGATGGACTCTGGACATGAGTGTCGCCACCTTCTCGTCCATGTTAATTTCCTTACCATCAACCGTATCCCATTCAAAGCACTGAATCAACGAGCCCAGAGTCAAGGTCATTAATCTGTGAGCGAGGCCCTCCCCGGGACAAGATCTCCTTCCCAATCCAAATGGCATCACCTTGTATGCTTCAGGTTTTGCATTCAGAAACCTTTCAGGCTTGAAATTTAAAGGGTCATCCCACACCTTAGGGTCTCTCTGAATCGACCATGCATTTGCAAACACCATTGTACCAGGAGGCACATCGTATCCTCCGATGGTACAATAATCGGATGCCACATGTGGTACTAGCATAGCTGCCACTGGATACAATCTTAAGTTCTCAGAAATGATTCCTTGAAGGTAGTGTAGTTTTGATATGTCTTCTTCTTCAATCAAATGGTCTTGTCCGAGTTGAGTGTCTAATTCTTCTTTGGCCTTCTTCAGTACATGTCGATTATTGAGCAGATTGCAAATTGCCCATTCCAAAGATGCAGCTGAAGTCCTAGTTCCTGCAACTGCCATTATCTGCAATAAATAGTTCAAAGCTGATCATTCATTACAGTTTTTAAAATGACTTGGATGGAAATTTTATAATCTTGTTGAGCGAATTGAATTGCAAATGCGAATTGAATTGAAACTAACCAGAATTAGGCCTTTGATTATTGAATCAGTATAGTATTGGGGTTGTGTTTCCTGCAAAGCCAGCAAATGGTTCACCATGGTGTTCCGGTCCCTGTCAGCGCGATGCTCTTCAATCAGTCTTTGCAAGAACAAATCCATGTTCTTACTCAGTGTTTTCATTCTCTTAACAAATCCATTATAATCAACATTGCTCAAAATGGGAAACAAGTCTCCAAGATGTGCCTCCTTAGCAAACTCAGCATACTGATTCATCATATCTCTAAACAGCAACGCGTCCTCAAGTTCACTCACATCTTCACCATAGTACCGCTTTCCGGCGAGCATTGTCATTACTATGTTAAACGTCAGGTCCAAAATCATGGACCTTAACTCTACCTTCCCGGCATTTTCTCCAGATACACGAGAAACCCTCTTCATTAAATTCTTGACTTCATTTTTACGAAGTTCTTGAAACCCATTGAGACGTTTCGGTGAGAAGATCTCATTATTGCCTATGCGGCGAAGGTTGCGCCAATGATCGCCGTAGTTGGCTGCACCCATGGTAGTGAAGTTGTAATTCAAGTACTTTCCATGGCAGAAAGGAGGACGATTGGCCAAAATCACATCATTCTTGGTGAAGCATTCTTCAACAGCTTCGGGTGAATTTACAATGACCACGAAGCGAGAACCGAATCGAAGCGACATGATCGGGCCATATTTTTGGGAGAGGTTGTGGATGGTTCTGTAGATAGGTTGTTTCATGAGATGGAGATGGCCTATAATTGGAAGAGCGAACGGGCTCGGGGGAAGATTCTTGTATTGTTGCTTTTTTGTTTTCAACAAGAAATTCAGAGCCAGAATAACAAAGGAAATTGTAAGAACTAAGAACATTATGCTCTCTTCCATTTCCTTTGGCTGTCGGATTCAGTATAATGTGTTCCAACTTTTTACAGACACGAATATATGTAGAATGATTACATTATATATATTTTGTGGTGACAATCCTGTCCCTAACGCCCTGGTCAATAATCTCTGCTCTATCACGTAAGCTAAGAAATTTGTTTAACAAGTTGCATTACAACACCAGCGGTCTACCAGAATCACAAGCCAAACTTGACTCTGTCAATTTGTCTTAATTTGATGGGGTCAATAACCCTGGTTTATCTTACTTTAAATTAATCAGAGAATTGTTTTTCTTATCGGAGACATATTCCAACATCGAGTGTCAATATCATTTGCTTTTTCAAAGGCAGCATGGAACAAAAAGCTGTCCAAAAAATGCCTATTTTATGTTAAAGCACAATTGATTTTAAATGTTTTAGTCTAAAAATCACTTTGCTTGATTTGTTTAAATGTTTACACTGAGATTTACAATTTTCTTAATAAAAAATTCTTTTTTCTTTAATTAATGCTCAACAACAGATTATTAGGCATTTTTTTTATTTTTGCGGTGTATAGTAAACATGAACGTATTGTAAGTTATAAAAAAATAATCCCCGCACAATGCAACAAACATCAAACAAGCCTAAATGGAATTTGTGTGTATATATATGCAAGTGTGTATCATTGTTTATTGATTTATTGCATTTTTTTTCCTTTTTTTGGATTTGTTTTTCAAATATTATTTATATATTCAAAGGTGTGTGTATTCGAGTATATTGCTATAGAGTATTATTATATTTTTGTCCCTAAAGACAAGCAAATTATCAATAGAGAATGAAATGAAGAAGAAGAAAAGGGTGACAAAGATAATGGAGGATAAAATAAATAAGAAAAAATAATATCATATCTTATTCGATAGTTTTATCCATATTTATGTAGTATTTTGTCCATGTTTTATATATAAAATATTTTGATATTCTTTATTTTATGTTTTGCATGTACTTTTGAATGTAAGATTTGAAAAGGAGTAATGTGGAAATAAAATTCAAACCATGTTCCAACCTATATCGAATATTGATAGATTTTCTTTTTGATCAATATTTTATACAAAACTTGAGAGCTCTAGAGGTCAAAATCAAGTGATTATAATGGTATTAGAAAGCTAACATCCATATATTTCTATACATATATGGCAAGAAAAAAAAAAGAGCATGAAAATCACAACTTTTAAAGACAAATATCGCATTGCTAGTTTTGACCTTTAGATATTTTGACTTGAATATCTTAAGTTAGAGAAGTCAATTTGATACAAACTTATTTTTTTTGGATTTCTGATTAAAAGACCTATCAACATACCAAATGTTAGCAGAAAAGGAGCTTATATATACGATATATGTTTTTTGTAAGACAACTTATAAATCCTACCGGTATATAAATTTTGTGAAGAAACAAGTGTGACTTACTTCTCAAAAATCCAAACCGCCATGGAAAATAAAACAAGGTGTAAGATGTAAGGACTTTGCCATCATCACTCAAGTACAAAACTAATTTAATGAAAATTATTCAAACACAAAAATATTCTTATGGTTTTAAATGGATCTTTTGAAGTGGTGGGCAAGAAAAGGCTTTAATAATAGCTGAAAGTGGTGAAATAATGTTGGAAATCTTAGCAGCAAGCTCAAGTTATGTCACATTGTTTGACTAAACCATAAGGAATGGGGGAGAGTGGCCTAGTCTGCAAGAAGAACAAACTCTTTTTCTTTTCAATGGCAGTGGAGGTGTCTGTCATATCCCTCTAGGGAGAGAGACTTGGCCATTTAAAGGTCAGCCTTTTTTTGCCCTTGATGTTATTGTTTTTGGAGAGCGTGCCTTGCAATGCATCATTGAGCTTATTGGAGGGAAGAGAAAGAGGGTGACTATATCCATAGGCTGCATCACCTTATCTTTTTCTTATTTATAAAGATGTTGCTTAGCTCCCTTTAATGAGAGAGAATAGTGGTCGAGAAGTTTTAACTGGCATGTTATCTTTTCTACTAACATTTTGTTTTTCATCTTCTTCTTTTTTTTCTCTTAGATTTGTGGTTTCCATGAGTTGCTATGTAGCTAGGAATGTTATGATAAAGCTTTTGGTGGTTGAAATTGTGTAGGTGGCCATAATTCAACGAGGGAGGTAATGAGGTGGCTAGGTTTCTTGGTTTTTTTTAGGGTTTTATATGGGAGAGATAAAGAATATATTTGGAAGTGTGGTATTGGTTGTTTTTTAAATAACATTTGGTGTTGAAATGCATGCCAATAATTTTTTTTATTTTTTAAAAATTATTTTTGACATCAGCACATCAAAACGATCCAAAATATACAAATCATATTATATTCTAACAAAAATAAAATTTGAATTTTTTAAAAATACAATTTTAACCACGTTCCCAAATGGTTTCAAAGTGTGACGGCTAGATTTACCTTCTCTCAAAACTTTCTGCCTAATGGGTGGCCTCATAGGGGTTTTTTAAGAGTTTCATTTAAGAGAATAAGATGGAGTTTAGAGTTTGTTTTCATCAAATGTTGCCTCCCTTGTATACAATAATCATGTATGATTGTTTAATAATTTTTCCTTCCATCTAATGTATGTTTTGAAGTTGTATTATTGAGAATATATGTGATCTAAATACTGAAAGATGAACGGACTATGCAATGTTGAAAACATTTTTTAGTATAGAAATTAAAATGAATAGCCTATGTAGTTATAGAAGCATTGAAAGACAGATAATTATCGATAACTTTGCTGAAATTTTGGTAGAAATTTCATTAATATAAATTATATTTTAAAAAATTTAATTTTTTTTGTTTTTATTTAAAATAATTTTTTATATTTTTAAATTGTTTTGATGTGTTAATTTTAAAAATAATTTTAATTTTTTTTATTTTAATTTATTTTTAAATAAAAATTACTTTAAACCGTTTGTACTGTTACAAATGTAAACAGGTCACTCCAACCACTCATGCTCTCCCTTGCTAAAGCTATATGCTCTAATTCCTCCCATCCCTCTTCCTATTTCATCTCTTCATCCTCTATGTTAAAATATTAGTACCATCCTATCTTGCCGCCGTCCTACATACCCACGACTTCTTGTTGTAAATAATATTTAGACGATGTTTGAGGTTGTTATAAAGTTATTTTCAAAAAATATTTATTAAAATAATAATTTAAAATATTAATTTAAAAAAAATCATGGATACCTGTTTCCAACGACAACAGCTAACAAGCACCCTTCTGGTTAGTTCCCGCTGCAGGTTGAGACCTCGATGTCTACGATTGAAGGAGAATTGCAGTCAAGGAGGAGTATGAAATAAATATAGAATTCATCATAATAATTCATAGAAATTCATACGAACAAGAGAAGAGATTAATGCACAGTTTTTTTTTTTTTTGGTATTTGAGTGTATTTTAAAAATATATTTGGTTTGATAAAATATTAAATTAATTAGTCAAGTGTTTTGATATTGATTTTGATGTAGTAATATGAAAAATAAAAAAATACAAAATTTAAAAGTATTTTAAAACTAAAAATATTTTTTTTACCATACTAATTATCGTATGAAGGTGGAGTGTGAAATACTAAATTTCATTATCTTAAAAAAAAACACTCTATATAAAATAAAATGTGTATTATCTTATTATTATTTTTTAAAAAGGATAATTCTTCTACTTAAGATTTATTAAAAAATGGAATGTAAAATTACAAATACCATCCGAGTTAAACTTTCATGAGTAAATTGTTAATTTTAGAAACTATTAATTACATGACCCCCGCGATATCGCGGGTCAATTGTTTTTACATAAAAAAATATAAAAAATAACTAAGATTTAAAAGCGTTAGGTTTTTTTGCAAAATTATACCCAAGAATCTTGAGTTTGGCTGCAACGCCTGACTTAAGAGTAATATTTATAATATTAATAATAACATTAAACTTGCATGACCTAAGTTTAAGTGGGTTTGACTGCAATACCAGACGCAATAGCCTTGGATGTAGGTTTGGTTATAAGATTGTGTCATAAAAGTGTGACAATTAAACAGATTAATTAAAAAGAAAAAAAACAAAAAAAAACCAACAAATAGAAAAAAAACTAATGAAGAAAAATAAAAAAAATCTGAATTAATTGGGCTAACCCTTCAAAGCAGTTTAACTCGTCAAACCTAAATAACTAAATAGAAAAACAAATTGATGGGTTAACCGAAATTAATTGGGCTAACCCGTCAAACCCGGAATCCATGTCATGAAAGTTTGATAACTAAATAGAAAAAAATTAAACATTAACAAACTAAATTAAATGAAAAAAAACCAAAGACAAACAAAAGGCTGATTCAACCTTTTCACTGCAATTGCACTGTGAATTCATAGTCAAAGCCATAAAAACAGCAAAAAAGCAAAAAAAAAAATCTTTAATTAGCCAAACCTAAGATAACTAAATTGAAAAAAGACATCAACCAATAACTAAATAGAAAAAAAATTCATATTAATGAACTAAATTAAATAAAAAATATTAATTCAAAAGAAAAAATAACAGAAAAAAAAACTTATAAGAAAAAAAAACTAATGAAGAAAAAGAAAAAAGAAAATCTAAATTAACTTGGCTAACTCGTCAAACCTAAGATCCATATCATGAAAGTTTGATAACTAAATAGAAAAACATTTAATATCAACAAATAAATAAATAAAAATTAATTAAAAAAAGGCATTAGCCTTTTCACCGTGGACTGCAATGTACGGTCCATAGTGAAAGGCATAAAAAAAAAAAAAAAACTAAAGGCATTAGCCTTTTTACTAAAGACTACATACAATATTAAAAGATGAAATCGAAAGAAAAAAAACTAATGAGAAAAAAGAAAAAAAAATCTGAATCAACTAGGTTAACTCGCCAAATCAGGTTAACCTACCAAACCTAGGATTCGTGTCATGAAAGTGTGATAATTAAATAGAAAAAAGATTTAATATTAATGAACAAAACTGAAAGAAAAAGATTAATTAAAAAGGAAAAAGCAAAGGAAAAAAAAACTATAGGAAGAAAAAAACTAATGAAGAAAAAGGAAAAAAAAATCAGAATCAACTGGGTTAAACCATCAAACCTGGGATCTATGTCATGAAAACCAGATAATTAAACAAAAAAATTTTAATATTAAAAAACTATAAAAAAAAACATTTAAAGGCATAAACTTTTTCACTGTGGACTGCATTGTGCAGTTCATAGTAAAAGGCTTAAAAAGAAAAAGGAAAAAAAAAAAAACAAAGGCATATGCCACAGGTTAAATTTTTTTTTTCTTGTATAAAAAATATAAAAAAGGCTAAGATCTAAGAGTGTTAGGTCTTTCTGTAAATATATACTCAAAAGTCTTGAGTCTAACTACAACGCTTAACCCAAGAATAATATTTATAATATTAATAATAATATTAAACTTACATGAATTAAGTTTAAATGAGTCTAACTGCAACACCGAACCCAAGAGCATTGGATGTGGGTCTGGCTATAAGGTCATGTCATAAAAGTGTGATGATTAAATATATTAATTAAAAAGAAAAAAATAAAGAAAAAAAAGCCGATAGGAAGAAAAAAAATAATGAAGAAAAAAAAAATCTGAATTAACTAAGTTAACCCGTCAAACTTGGAATTTGCTTCATGAACGTTTAATAACTAAATAGAAAAAAAAAATTGATGGGTTTACCCAGAATTAACTGAGTTAACCCGTCAAACCAAGTTAACCTGTCAAGGCCGAGATACATGTCATGAAAATTTGATAATTAAATAGAAAGAAATTTTAACACTAACAAACTAAACTAAACTAAACAAAAAAAAAATAATTAAAAAGAAAAAATCCAGGTTAACTCTTCAAATCAGGTTAACCTACCAAATCCAGAAACAGTTATGCGTTTTATTTACTTTTTAGTATATGTTATAATATAATATAACATAATATAATAATAATTATAATAATATAATATATTAATAATGGGTAAAGTGTAAATTTAGTATATGTTATAATATAATATAATATATTAATAATAGGAAAAGTGTAAAAGGCATGAGAAAGCTAAGTGCTTTTCCACGCCTTATAGAATATTGTTAATTATTAAGTGCCTAATCAAACCAAACATCGACTCTGCCGACGCTCACCGAAGGGTATCCAAGGAAGAGGCAAAGTGGTTATTTCCACCGGCATAGTAGTGGGCATTCAGTATCTAACCTGGAGGGTATCCAAGGAAGGGTACCGTTCCTTTTTCTTCTTCTTCTTCTTCTTTTTTTTGTTTAATTCTTTTTAATAAATGTAAAAACAACTAAAAAACATGAGGTTGATTTAACGGTTCATGTAAAGAGTGCAAAAATATTAATATATTATTTTAATTATTTAGAAAAAAATTCATACTATATTTGAGTGGCGTGGCTTGAAGTGAGGTTGGGCGATACAATCTATATGGGAGCAAAGTTTAATTAACAAATATGTGATGTGGCTTAAGGCAAGGTTGCGGGTTTGATGGGGCAAATAAACAATAAGCAACCCATGCGCATGGGCTATTTTTAATAATTTCATCGGTTTTTTTTTATTAATTTTTTTTTTAATTTTATTTTTTTAACCTGAGGGTTTTTTTTTTTTTTTTTTTTTTAAATCCAAACCGGAGAGCGTGTTAATATTGCTGCGAGCAGGTAGGAGAAAAGGAGAATTCTTGATGTATTTATTAATTTATTTTGATGGAGACATCCTGGTAATCCCAGGTAGCTTAAGACAGAATGTTGTTCAAGTTTGGACGAGCTTTACACATGACCTCCAATGGCTCGGCTCTGCTCATGAGATTGACCATCTTTTCAGTCATGTCGATTTCCTTTCCACCAACTCCCTCCCAGTCGAAGCACTGAATCAGCGAGCCTAAGGTCAGGGCCATTATTTTGTGAGCCAATACCTCACCAGGACAAGCTCTCCTTCCCAATCCAAATGGCAAGTGCTTATATGCTTCGGATTTCCAATTCTCAAATCTCTCAGGCTTAAAACTTTCTGGGTCCTCCCATATCTGGGGATCCCTATGAATGGCCCAGGCATTCACAAGTAAAATCGTACCAGCTGGCACATCATAGCCTCCAACCTCACAATCTGCAGATGACATATGCGGTGCTAAGAGTGGTACAACTGGATATAGTCGTAAGTTCTCGAGGATGATGCTCTGAAGGTAGTGCAGTTTTGAAAAATCTGATTCATCTATTAAACGTTCATGGCCAATTTGAGTATCCAATTCTTCTCTGGCTTTCTTTACCACATCTGGATGGTTGAACAGATTACAGACTCCCCATTCTATAGATGTAACAAGTGTTTTTGTCCCAGCAAGCAACATTATCTGCAAGAACAAAAAAGAAAAAACAAAAAAAAAAACAAAGGGCAGTACCATTTAATAACAGCTTGATGCGGCAGTGCTCAAATAAGCGAAAAAGAGTAAATCATGAAACTAACCAGAATAAGTCCTTTTATAATTTCCTCTGTATAGTATTCGGGTTCAGATTCCTGCAAAGTAAGCAAATGATTTATCATTGTGTTTCCATTCTTTTCTCGTCGAAGTTCATCAATCAGTCCTTGCAAGATCAGATCCATCCTGCTACTGAGCCCAGTGCACCTCTTGATAAATCCATTATAATCAACAGATTGAAAAATGGGGAACACGTCCCCAAGATTTGTCAACTCACTAAGGGCAGCATACCCTTGTAATGTCTCCTTAAACTTGGTTGCCTCCTCAACTAATTTCACATCTTCACCATAATATCGCTTCCCAGCAATCATTCTCATTACTATATTAAACGTGAAGTCCATAAACATGGACCTTAGTTCTACCTTAGCAAAACCATCGCTAGAATCTCGATGGAGTCTGCACACCAATCGCCTGATTTCGTCCTTTCTGATGGCCAAAAATGCGTTGAGGCGAGACGAAGAGAAGATTTCAATTGCGCAAATGCGGCGAAGGTTGCGCCAGTGATCGCCATAGCTGGCTGAAGCAAGGGTGGTGTTGTTGTAGTGCAAATACTTGCCGGCTAAGAACTGAGGACGATTGGCAAAAACTATGTCATTCTTGGTGAAGCATTCTTCAACAGCTGACGGTGATGATACAACCACCACAGGTCGAGGGCCCAGTCGAAGAGATATGATTGGGCCATATTTCTTTGAGAGGTTCTCAAGACTTCGATGGATGGGTTGTCTGAGGAGATGGAGATGACCGATAAATGGAATAGCTGGTGGGCTTGGAGGGAGATTTCTACGTTTTTTTCTAGTTTGTAGCAACAACTTAACTGCAAGAATAGCAAGTAAAAGACACAGAAATGAGTAAACATGGGTGTCTTCCATTTGTATGGACTGAGTATAATCAGTTCTTGTCTGATTTCAACACAATCCAACATATATAAAAGAGTTTTGCACTTCTGCTGCTGTTTAAAAGTCGCTTGGTCAGTTGCATTTTTCTTTTTTCTTTTTCTTTTTTTTCACAAAAGATGTAAAAAAATTAACTTTCTTTCTTTATATTATTTAAAATTATTTTTTGATCATTCTTCTTTGGCACATTGGGGAATTTCTACGAGGAAATCTTATGGCTGCATCTAGAAAGGCAGTTTCATGGACTGGTGAATTTGGCGGAAAGGGAGGTCTAGAAATGCAGGACGAATTTTTCGGCCGACTTTGACGATGTGTTTCGGTTGATGAGAGACCATCTAGATGATCGAAAATGAAATCGCCAAATTTACGGCTGCCCAGTGTGCCAAATGTCTTCTGGGTTGCAGTTATACTGTTTAGGCCAGCCAATTACAGGAGGAACACAAGTAGTATATTAGATTATTTTATTTTATCCCGTGCTGTGCCGCATATAAAAGTAGTTTTTCTTTAATAAAATAAGTATTCAATTGTTGTTATCATGTTTTCTGATAAAATAGGCATAAATTCAAAATAAGATGTTATTTTTATTTTTTAAAATATTAGTATGATGATATATTTAATGAATTTTATTTTTAAAATGTTTAGATGATAGAATATTGAATCAATTTATATTAATTTGTCAAATTTATAACCCGAGTTAAAAATTAAATTAAAATAAATTATTAAAAATAATTTCTAATCAAGCCAATGTTGAAATATAATTTTTAAAAAATAAATTAAAAAAATAACAAAAAAACTTCTTGAATCAACTCTAATTAACCTACTAAATTCACGATCCGAGTCATGAAATTGAGAAAACTTTATAGATAGTAAATAAAAAAACTGAAGCCCAATTACTAACCAATTCAATATTAAAAAATGAGATAAAAATTAATTTAAAAAGGGAAACAAAAACGATGTCAACTTGGGTCAACTTATTAAACTCGAGACCTGATTTATAAGATCGAGATAATTTTATAAAAATATTATAAAAAATTCATAAAGTTCCATTTCAACTAGATCCAATGTTGAATATTGAAATTGAAAAAAAACAATCCATGAGATCATGATAACTTTACAAAAAACAATTGAAAAAAATATATAAAACTCAATTCTCAAACAATTTAATATTGAAGGATAAAATTGAAAAAAAACTAAAAAAAAAACTAAGATTGAGTTATTGAAGGATAAAATTAAAAAAAAAAAACTAAGATTGAGTTATTGAATAGTGAAATTGAAATAAAAAATATCCAATTAAAAAATAATAAAAAAATAAATTGAGTTAACTCAGGTCAACTTGTCAAACCCGAGTTATGAGATAAAGATAACCATATAAAAAACAAATGAAAAAGTTACAAAGCCTAAAAACACATTCAATTAAAAATGGATCTAAAAACTAAACAGAGTCAACATTGTTAACCTATCAAACCAATTTAATTTTGAATGATGAAATTAAAAAAAATTAATTAGAAAAAAAAATAAAAAAATAATCTGATTCAACCCGGTTAACCTGTTAAAATTATGACTCGAGTTATGAAATTGAAATAATTCATAAAAAGTAAATTAAAAAAATTAAAAAACCTCACTACCAACATATCTAATGTTAAAATCAAGAAAACAAAAATCAAAATTATAAAATCTCACTACCAACCTATATATAATTTAGTAGAAATAAAATAAAAAAATTATAAAGCATAATTTCTAAAATAATTTTATATTAAAAAATAAAATAACAATCTAATATTAACCAATAAAATAAAAAGAAATTTATCGAAGAATAAATAACAAATAACAGTGTTTTTTCTCCTAGTACATGTGCGCGCCCGCCCCGTGTACCTGCCTTATTCTTATAAAGCAAACGAGACAAACCAACTTGCACTGCAGCCGACGTCTAGCCTTTTTATAAAATATTTATTTCATCACGTGGCTTGAACCATCTACTACACGAGAGTTGAGACCTCTCCTTAATTTAAAATTTCATCCTTCTTTCCTTCGCACTAAAATACAGTGTTTTAAAATTCGGACCGGCCCGGCGGGTCGACCCTGGACCCGGCCGACTCGGGCATGGAACTGGTCCGGGTGGAGGCCAAAACTCGCTTGGAAATTGGCCCGACCAGACCCGGTCGACCTGGAACCCGGCTAGACCCGGATGAGATCCGGTCAATTTTTTGGAGGGATTCTGTCATGCACCAGCTTCACATCCACTGGTGCAACGTAGCATATATGGACTTTCAATCAGTGTTTTAAAACCCGGACCAGCCCGGCGGGTTCCGGGTTTTGACCGGGTGGCCGGGTCAAAATTTATTTTTTATTTTAAAAAAAAATCAAAACAACGTCATTTTAGCAAAAAAAAAAAACAAAAAAAACAAAATTCAACGGGTTTGCGGTCGGGTCTTGACCGGGTCAACCGGGTCAACCGGGTCGACCGGGTCTGGCCGGGCCAATTCCCAAGCGGGTTTTGGCCTCCACCCGGACCGGTCTCATGCCCGGGTCGGCCGGGTCCCAAATCAACCTACCGGGCCGGTCCGGGTTTTAAAACTATGCTTTCAATAACATAACAAAAAGTTTTGCCTGAAAATCCACCATGTATAGATAAGGCAGACAGAGGCAACAACAAAGAATCCACCGAGTCTCTCATAGCAAATCAACCGACCAGTTCAGCATCCATTGTTTTTACTTTTCAGCCATTGTTTTAGCTGTGATTTGTTTTTCTTCTCTCATTATGATTAAAAAAAAAAGTAAAACAAAAAAATGTGAGTTTAAAAACATTGTAAAAAAAATAAGTAAAAAAAAATAAAACTTTCAGAGTGTTTTTTTTTTTATATAGTTTTTTATACTAGGCTTAGA
The DNA here is from genome assembly GCA_033617975.1 of Populus alba x Populus glandulosa. Lineage (NCBI taxonomy): Eukaryota > Viridiplantae > Streptophyta > Magnoliopsida > Malpighiales > Salicaceae > Populus > Populus alba x Populus glandulosa. Next base: position 13,146,782 of record CM066147.1, on the reverse strand, counting down.
CCGACCCATTGAGAAATCTTAATTAATGGGCCTTATCCTCATTTTCATTATTTTGAAAATGCAGTCAGGCCCAGAGGATTCCTTCCAAGTTTCATCACTTGAAAGCTTTGACTTTGTTGGAGAATGCCATTCTAATTGTATTAATGAAAGAAAGGGACAAAGCTTTGACATTGTTTTTAGTTATGGAAATAATTGTTATTATTTAATGGATGAAAATGATTTTCAATTAAAGATAACCCAAAATAAATAAATAATAATTGTTATTATTTAATGGCTTATTTACCCTTTCCTAACGTCACTGGCAATGTTATGTTCCTATTTGCTCTGCTGACTGCTGGAAAAGCATGATCGAATTGAGTCAATTGGCTATTCCACTTCTTCTCTGTGAAATTTCTTCAACCACTTCCCCTTTCAAGTTTCCTCCCTTATCGTCAAACAAACAGGTATTAATTGATGTGTCAGCTAGCGTCTCTTCTCCTGGCATCTTTTACCATTCTTACATAGTTTAGTAAAGTCTATGGAAAATAACACAAGTTGGAAAAGTTTTAGAAAAATAATTTAGTTCGAACCCAATTGTGCTTTTAAATATTGATTTTGGGTGCTTGTTTAGTCAGAAGTTAAATAATTCATGGACAAAAAAGCTAATATGATCAAAGGATGAGATTCAAAATTCAATAACTAAAAAGAAGACACGAGATAAGCTGGCTGGTGTGGAAAGAAAGAGAAACAGAGGGAGAGAAATAAAAAATGAATCACCAATAATATATTAGGGCTCCTTTTTCAATACACCCGATAACATTAAAAAGGTTTCAACGAGATGTTTTTAATCATATCTGAAAGAACATTAAACAAGATTAACATCAATTAATAATGAGGATCAACTCTGATTCCTCTGTCAGTGATGTCATGCCAATAGCATTTTAATAACATACAAAAGTTGGGGCACATGCCAATTTTTTGGTATCCTAAACCAAGGGATTTCATCATGGACTTCGCAGCATATAAGTTCTTTTTCAGTCTGTTCCCTTCAGGTAAAATGCTTCTCGTCCATTTGATAATTTTGTCATACCCGGCCTCACTCAACCTGTGATCTGACTTAATGGTGAACAATTGTGCTACGACCGATAATTTACTGTGGTTCGTGCAGCCATCCCAAAATAATTCGTCAGAATCTTTTAACAGATTAAATAACCTAGTTGTATCTGCATTAGGTTCTTCTTTTACGATCAGACATTGACTAGCATTACCTTGATTCATTCTCATTGCATCCATAATCATATTCCTGTAAGGATTATTGTTGTCATTTGCAACTCCATGCACGTTGTTAGCACTAGAGGGTGGCCCAACCACCCTTTCTCGCATGCTCTAATTACGAACAAATACTTCTCCGTGTGCATACCAACACAGGTAATTCTCCATAAACCCTTTGTGTAGAAGATGCATCATTACAATATTTGGATGCAGATACTTTTTATTTTCACACTTCCTGTATGAACACCTAATACCGCCTCTAGTAAAATTTATGGGAATAGATATTGCGAAATTAATAAAACCCTGAACCCTGTTACAACAATCCATCCTTCGCAATCCTTGAGGTGAATCTCAATACATCCATGAACGATAATCCATAACTTTTATCGAACATCTATAAAATTATGATGACAACATGTATTAATTAACTATGTTAGGTAAATAAATTTGCAAAAATATTGGTTTATGTCGAGATTATCCAACGAGCTAATTACAATTTTTCATAAATATTAATTATCAATTATCAACGTCCATACAAATTTATACATATAAATTTATGAAAATTACAACTCTGCAATAGCATTGATAAAAATTAAAACAGACCCATTAAATAATCTATTAATTATTTCATCACAACACATGTAATTTGGTAATTCAATAAAGTTTCAGCAATTTACAAACAAATACAATTTTACAAAATCTAAAACAAACCATAACAAGTACAAAATTATACATTCATATACTACAAGTTTGTTTGAGAAATAACAATAAAACATATACATACACTACCAAAATACATATTCTAAAAAAAACAATAAAATTGACATTTAAATGTTAAAATTAAAAAAAGATAGATTTACTTACAAAAAATAATAAAATCCACAATAAATCATAACATGGATGTTGTGACCACAAAACTTAAAGAAATATGACTTGTGCTGAGAAGAGGGAGATTTTTTTTTTAGAGGGGCTGGTTGTTTGCAGTTTGGGAGGGGAGAGTTGGGATAGGGAAGAAGAATGAGAAATAGGGGATGAGAGGGTCGACAGAGTGGTGATATATTTACTTTTACCGATGGCATCGCCGACGGAATACTTTTTTCAATGATTCCATTGGCAAGTTTGACGGTGAATTGGTCACGTCACTATACAGAGATCTTGGTTTGAATCCCTTTTTTTTCATTAAAATTGCTCGTAAAAAGTTCCACGTCAGCAAACCGCCTTTTTTTTTAATTATGAATATTTTGTCTCTAATTCCGTCGATATATACCAACTAAATTACAGACGGAATAATGTTCGTCGGTAATTATCACCGCAAATTACCGACAGAATTATTCCATCGGTAATTTCGTTGGTTTTAAGCAAATTTCTAGTAGTGGTGATTATAATTTCATAACTTGGGTCACCTGTTTTGTGGGTTAATCCTAGTAGAATTAAGTCGTTTTATTGTGTTCTTTTTTTAAATTAAATTTTTTCTATCTTTATCTTTTAATCAAGTTGTTTTTAGACTCATCAAGTAGATCGGGTCACATTGAGTTAATCTTCGCACAACTTAATTTGTTTTTTATTAGAAAAACATTAACAATACCTAAATGTTTTTTTTTTTGTTAAAAAAACTTAATCCAACCCGCCGCGTGGCATATATCAACGATACAGTCTTTTACTAGTTTTTTTGTAAGACATAACAGTACTCGTACTCATTCTTTAGCAAAGTTAGCCAGATTTGTAGATAGATATACGTCTGTTATTTTGTGAACTACTAAGATAGATTGTACAAAATCTTCATTCTGATTAATGAAAGTTATGTTTTGTTTTTTTTAAAAAAAGAGTAGTCCTTATAAATGTCATCTCGAAATTACTCCTTCCAGTTTTGAATCATTAATAACTTAGTTTTTCTTTTGTCATCATGTTTGTTTACGTGCTCATGCTATATTTTTCAAAAATAAAATTTGTTTTATATTAATTTGTTTTATATTTTTAGATTATTTTAACATATTGATGTTAAAAATAAATTTTAAAATAATGAAATATATTATTTTAATATATTTATAAATAAAAAACAACTAATTTATTAATTACAAACACTACCTTCATATTTGTTGTTACTAATCAATTAGGGACAAGTTTTAATTAAGCCTTCAAGATACATTGAACAGCGAATGAACATAAAAGTTTTTTTTTTTTTTTTTATGTATGCTTCATATATTGTTGTGTAGAATATATTTTCTTAGTTGAAAATTTATTAAAGTAATATTTTTAAAAATTTTTATATTTTAATTTTAACACATCAAGATAATTAAAAAATTTAAAAATAAAAATATTAATTTAATATTTTTTAAGATAAATATACTTTTACAACATATCCAAAGATAATTAGAAAATTACTCCCGCACCGGTAAGAAGCGAGGAAGGAGAACGGTCAATAATTATTGTTTCTTCAAAAACCAGGTTAGTTTCTAAGATTCTATAACGAAGACCTCGCAAACTGGGTCAAGCAAGGATGATAACAGTCAATGAGATTCTATAACGACAGGGTCACTTTTTGGCTTTGATAATTTGTGACTTTTCTTCTCCTTCATTCATTTGGTTTATCTCTTTTATTAGAGACAACACCTGTACAGAGAGTAACAGATACAAGTCAACAAGTCTTCCTCTGAAATTTCAAACTTGCCAGTACTCCCTCATATCTTCCGCTCCTGACATCCTTTCCTCCGTTCAAAGAAAAAGCATCAAATATCCTCATCCAATTTCTATGGAGTTCACTCTTCATCCTCGCTTTCTTCTTCAATTTCTTCTTCTTCTTCCTCTTCTTTCATCCTCAGTATCTTACAATCCTTCGGTTAAGTACTTCATGAACTGCGGATCAGACACCAACGTCGATCTTGAGGAATACCGGACTTTTGTTGGTGATGAGAATTCTAACACTTCCTTCTCCGTAGGAAAAAGCAAATCTATCCAAAATAAAAACCCTTTACCCGGCACATCACGCCTCTATCATACAGCTAGAATCTATAAGAAAATATCCCCGTATATGCTTGATATCACTAAAACTGGTTCCTACCTTGTCCGCCTTCATTTCTTTCCATTCAGCTCCAAAGGGACTCATCTTGCTGATGCTTTGTTCAATGTGTCTGCTTCAAATTTTTCACTTTTAACAGATTTTAGAGTCCCGAACAGTACTACTGAGTTCCCAGTGATCAAGGAGTTCTTTCTCACGATTGCTGCAGGAAATTTCGAAATCTACTTTCAACCAGCTGAAGAAACAACTTATGCTTTCGTGAATGCCATAGAAGCCTTTCTTCTCCCACAAAATTTCTTCATGGATAATTCAACAATTCCTCCTTTACGGACACCAAATTTCTTCATGGATAATTCAACAATTCCTCCTTTACGGACACCAAATTTCGTCATGGATAATTCAACAATTCCTCCTTTACGGACACTTTATAGGATCAATGTTGGAGGTCCAGAAGTTAACGATACCCTGTGGAGGAATTGGGTACCAGATGATGCTTATTTAGCTTTTGGGGGTTCGGTTGCAAACAGTTCTTTTAGTGCTGAACTTCATGAGGCCAGAGGAGGGTTGACTGTCCAAGAAATTGCCCCTGAGTCTGTGTACAGAACTTGGAGAGAAGCGAGTGTAGATAATAAAGGGGCATCCAATTTTCCAAATATAACTTGGCGTTTTAACGTGAGTAAGAAAGCTTGGCATCTTGTTCGTCTGCACTTTTGTGACTTTATCAGTCTGTCACCAGGTACTGTGAAATTTGATCTCTATATATCTACCAATTTCAGTCGTGAGATCGATCCTAATTATAAAGGGGCTAGTGAAATGGCATCTCCATTTTTCTACGATTATGTGGTTCCTTCTGATGATTCCGGATATATGAGTTTTAGTATAGCCCCAGGAAATAATTCTATTGAGAAAGTTGCTTTTCTGAATGGATTGGAGATCATGGAGTTTGTGGGGAACACGATAATTGTAGTGCCTGTTGATGAACATGCGCCAAAAAAACATCTAGCTCTCATAATTGGTTCAGCTGGAGGTGTGGCTCTAGTCTTGGTTTTGATTTTATTATTCTCATTATGTTTGAGATTAAAGCGACCAAAGCCCGTAAAAGCTGAGTTTCTTTATGGAAAAGGGAGGTCTCCCAGTTGGATAACTGAAAGAACTGAAAATGCCTCCTCCAACGTTACTAATTTAAACCTCAAACTGAAGATGTCTTTAGCTGAAATACTGGCGGCGACTCATAATTTCAATCCAAAGTTGTTGATTGGTGAGGGTGGGTTTGGCAAAGTTTATAAAGGAACTCTTGAGAGTGGTATGAAGGTGGCTGTGAAACGAAGCGATTCAAGTCATGGCCAAGGTCTTCCAGAGTTCCAAACTGAGGTCATGGTCCTTTCAAAGATTCAACATCGGCATCTTGTTTCCTTGGTTGGCTACTGCGATGAAGGATCGGAGATGATATTGGTTTTTGAATTCATGGAAAAGGGGACTTTGAGGGACCACTTATACAGCAGGAAGGAGTGCTTAAAGAATCCATCTGCAAAAACTGAATTGACTTGGAAACAAAGGCTTGAAATCTGTATTGGCTCAGCAAAAGGTCTCCATTACCTCCATACTGGTCCAGATGGAGGAATCTTTCACCGTGATGTTAAGTCTACAAACATCTTACTTGATGAACATTACGTGGCCAAAGTAGCTGATTTCGGTCTTTCTCAACAAGGAATGCCTGATCCGGACCATATAAGCATGGGTTTTAAAGGTACTTTTGGTTATCTTGACCCTGAATATTTCAGAACTTTTCAGTTAACCAACAAATCAGATGTGTATGCTTTTGGTGTGGTGCTTCTTGAGGTGCTTTGTGCTCGACCCCCTGTTGTAGACTCACAGCAGAAGGAAGAAATAAACTTAGCTGAATGGGGGATGTTTTGGCAAAAGGAAGGGCAGCTTGAAAAGATTATTGATCCTCTACTAGCAGGTCACATCAACCCTAATTCACTGAGAAAATTTGGTGAAATAGTCGAGAAGTGTTTGAAGCCCCAAGGAGCAGACAGGCCTAATATGCATGATGTGTGCTGGGATTTAGAATACGCAATGCAGCTTCAACAGACTGCAGTGCATAGAGAGGCACATGAGGATAACACCGCAACTGGTGTTTCATCAGATGCGGCACTCCCACTTATGCAGAACATGAGTTCTAATACGTTTCCAATGGATGATTACTCAGATACAACAGATACTATAATGTATCCCAACTAAGAATTAACGATTCCAGATGATCTCCACGAGTCAGGAATGAGCTCTCAGTACCTCCTATTATTATATCAAATTTCTCCAGCAACGAATGGACTTTGAAGTCATTTGAGTATAAGCTCTAGTTAATTCATGTTGTCAGATAAGAAGTTCTAAATAACAGCAACTACGTTCACAAGCTTTGTCGATTACACCAAATGCCTTTGTAATTCTCTGGGTTGGAATTGCCTGTTCAAAAATCTAAAAGGGATGATGCTTTTATGATACACCATTTCACAAAACATTAGTCTATTTTTCTTTTACTTAATTTCATCATTCAATATTTAATTTGTTATAGATTAAGCTTCATAATTTATTGTGGTTTGCTTTTTATATGGTTATTTCAATCTTGTGATCCATGTTACGAGTTTGGCGGGTTAACTCGAGTTTTTTTTTTAATTAACATTTCTTCAATTTCAACTTTCAACATTAGATTGATTAGAAATTAGGTTTCATGATTTATTTCAGTTTGCTTTCGATCAGGTCATTTCGATCTCATGACTTGTGTCGCGGGCTTGGCGGGTTAACCCGGTTGACTCGAGTTTTTTTTAACATTTTTTTAATTGATTTTTTTTTTTACAATTTCATCATTCAGCATTAAGTTGATTAGAAATTAGATTTCATGATATGTTTTCATTTGTTTTTTATGAGATTATTTTAGTTTCATGATTTGGATCACCTGTTTTATGAGTTAATCCTAGTAGAATTAAGTCGTTTTATTATGTTTTAAATTAATTTTTTTCTATCTTCATCTTTTAATGAAGTTGCTTTTAAACTCATCAAGTAGATGAGTTCATATTGAGTTACTCTTCATATAATTTTTTAAAAAACTTTCTATTAGAAAAACATTAGCAATACCAATTTTATTGATCAAGGAGTTCCCAGTGATCAAGGAGTTCTTTCTCACGATTGCTGCAGGAAAATTCAAAATCTACTTTCAACCAGCTGAAGAAACAACTCATGCTTTCGTGAATGCCATAGAAGCCTTTCTTCTCCCACCAAATTTCTTCATGGATAATTCAACAATTCATGGAGCTCTTAGGACACTTTATAGGATCAATGTTGGAGGTCCAGAAGTTAACGATACCCTGTGGAGGAATTGGGTACCAGATGATGATTATCTAGCTTTTGGGGGTTCGGGTGCAAACCACCGTTCTTTTGATGGTGAACTTCATGAGGCCAGTCAAGGGTTGATTGTCCAAGAAATTGCCCCTGATTCTGTGTACAAAACTTGCAAAGAAGCGAGTGTAGAAAATATAACTTGGCGTTTTAACGTGAGTAAGAAAGCTAGGCATCTTGTTCGTCTGCACTTTTGTGACTTTATCAGTGAGTCACCAGGTACTGTGAAATTTGATCTCTATATATCTACCAATTTCAGTCAGGAGATCGATCCTAATTCTAAAGGGGCTAGTGATATGGCATCTCCATTTTTCTACGATTTTGTGGTTCCTTCTGATGATTCCGGATATATGAGTTTTAGTATAGCCCCAAGAAATAATTCTACTAAGAAAGTTGCTTTTCTGAATGGACTGGAGATCATGGAGTTTGTGGGGAAAAAAATAATTGTAGTGCCTGTTGATGAACGTGAGTCAAAAAATCATCTAGCTCTCATAATTGGTTCAGCTGGAGGTGTGGCTCTAGTCTTGGTTTTGATTTTATTATTCTCATTATGTTTGAGATTAAAGCGACCAAAGCCCGTAAAAGCTGAGTTTCTTTATGGAAAAGGGAGGTCTTCCAGTTGGATAACTGAAAGAACTGAAAATGCCTCCTCCAACGTTACTAATTTAAACCTCAAACTGAAGATGTCTTTAGCTGAAATACTGGCGGCGACTCATAATTTCAATCCAAAGTTGTTGATTGGTGAGGGTGGGTTTGGCAAAGTTTATAAAGGAACTCTTGAGAGTGGTATGAAGGTGGCTGTGAAACGAAGCGATTCAAGTCATGGCCAAGGTCTTCCAGAGTTCCAAACTGAGGTCATGGTCCTTTCAAAGATTCAACATCGGCATCTTGTTTCCTTGGTTGGCTACTGCGATGAAGGATCGGAGATGATATTGGTTTTTGAATTCATGGAAAAGGGGACTTTAAGGGACCACTTATACAGCAGGAAGGAGTGCTTAAAGAATCCATCTGCAAAAACTGAATTGACTTGGAAACAAAGGCTTGAAATCTGTATTGGCTCAGCAAAAGGTCTCCATTACCTCCATACTGGTCCAGATGGAGGAATCTTTCACCGTGATGTTAAGTCTACAAACATCTTACTTGATGAACATTACGTGGCCAAAGTAGCTGATTTCGGTCTTTCTCAACAAGGAATGCCTGATCCGGACCATATAAGCATGGGTTTTAAAGGTACTTTTGGTTATCTTGACCCTGAATATCTCAGACTTTTCAGTTAACCAACAAATCAGATGTGTATGCTTTTGGTGTGGTTCTTCTTGAGGTGCTTTGTGCTCGACCCCCTGTTGTAGACTCACAGCAGAAGGAAGAAATAAACTTAGCTGAATGGGGGATGTTTTGGCAAAAGGAAGGGCAGCTTGAAAAGATTATTGATCCTCTACTAGCAGGTCACATCAACCCTAATTCACTGAGAAAATTTGGTGAAATAGTCGAGAAGTGTTTGAAGCCCCAAGGAGCAGACAGGCCTAATATGCATGATGTGTGCTGGGATTTAGAATACGCAATGCAGCTTCAACAGACTGCAGTGCATAGAGAGGCACATGAGGACACCACCATAACAGGTGTTTCATCAGATTCAGCACTCCCAGTTATGCAGAACATGAGATCTAATATGTTCCCAGTTGATGATTTCTCAGATACAACAGATACTGTAATGTATCCCAACTAAGAATTAACGATTCCAGATGATCTCCACGAGTCAGGAATGAGCTCTCAGTACCTCCTATTATTTCCTATTATTATATCAAATTTCTCCAGCAACTAATGGACTTTAAAGTCATTTGAGTATATGCTCTAGTTAATTCATGTTGTCAGATTAGAAGTTCTAAATAACAGCAACTACGTTCACAAGCTTTATCGATTACACCAAATGCCTTAGTAATTCTCTGGGTTGGAAGTGCCTGTTCAACTTAGAGTGATTGAGGTTGATAGCAGGACAGATTTTAGATGCTAATATATTTATCCCTTGGATGCATATCTGTAAAATATAAATAATAATAAAGTTTGATTGGATGCTAAATGTACTGAAATTGAAATTTATGTTAGATTTGTACTAATCATGGGCTCAATTTTAGATATTAAATATGAGGCCAAGTAAATTAATTGACCTGCTCAAAACTTGATAGGGCACCACTCCTACTCAAACACTACATCCTAAGAATTAGATTTTCCTTTTAGAAACAAGTATTAGAAAGGATGTATAATTTTCAAGAAACCTAGTTGACTTAGTTAACATGATCTTTAGAAATTTTAGTTGATCCGACTAATCTAATATATAAGAAGTTGAGTTGATCCAATTGTCAAAAAGAAATTTTAGTTAACATGTTTGTTAAAAAGGCCTAAATCCAATGCAATTTTCCTTAAGCTTCATTATAATTAAGTTTATAAAAATAGCAAACCAATCTAGTATATTCTAGGGAGTCCAATATTGTATTGAATATGATAAACATTTTCTTATTTGGCATAAACTAAACCTTTTTTATTTAAATTTCCTCAATATGCTGAAGCATTAGCATTTTGTAATGTAAATTGTAGCCCAACCAAATATATTAGCATGTTATGTTACTTGTTATTTTCCAGCAAAAACAAATCCCTATTGTGAAATAATAAGCTTTCTAGTTCTTATTTTGTGACTTGTTTATAATTACTTGAGTATATAACAATTATTGCTACTTATGTTTTACAAATATTCTTCCAATATTAATAAGAATAAGAAGGCATAGCAATTCATAACTTGAAACTCATTTGTCAAGCTATATCTAATGAGTAATATTCTTCCAATATTACTTGAGTATCTACCTTAATCACTCTTTGTTGAATGTTGTTATATCAATCATTAATTCTAAATTTAAAGAACAATGGCCTATTAGGTCAATAAAGAGTAATCGATATATGACTTTTTAGATGTTAATTTACATGCCTTCTTATTAATATTGAATGTATATTTGTAAAACATAAAAAATAATAAAGCTTGACTAGATGTTCATTGTACTAAAAATTCATGGTAGATTTGTCTAGGTTAGCTAGGTAATGAATATGGAAAATCTTAGGTCTAATCAATGCCCTAAAGTGTCATGAAACGAAGACTCTATCTTGTATCCATGTCGATCCCAAGTGTAGACATAAGTCACACCATTTCATCTTCCCAAGAACAATTATGACAACCACATGAGGGAAATTCTAAGAGATTTACAACTTTAAAGTTTTGAAACTAACAAATGGGAAGTTGTTAAATGTGAGAGATTATAAGCCATTGTTAATGGAGAGCATGCCTATATAATGTTTGCAACTTCTCTCATTCTATCACTTTCATAAAATCAAAACAATTATACCTTTTCTATCTTAGTCTTAACAATTTTAGGCAAGTGTTCATCATTTTATGACTTGTAAACCAGCCATTAAATTACCATAAAAATAGTCTTGTTTCTTTTCTATTCACTACAGAGGAATTTCAATGTGATTTTGAGTTACAGAGCTAACATTCAAAGGAACTCTAGTCGCATTTTTGTTGAAATTTGGTGAGAAAACTCTATTTAAGTAACATTTTTCCAATATCTTAAGAGTTTTTTAAGTCATGATAGATATTTCTAGGGTAACTAATGAATCCATGGCTACCTTCGGGGAGGCCCTAAGAAACTTTGGACTTGAAAGCACTTTGAGATGATCGTTCTATAAAATAACAAATTTTCATACTCACTCTGAGCTAATATCCCTTTAAATGAATAAATTTTAAGAAATTCACTTTAAGATGATCACTTTATAAAAACTTAAATTTCAAAATCACATTGAGCATGTCTCTTTTCAAAATGAATAAGTTTTCAAAAAATCACTTCGAGAAAGTTACTCTATAAAAATATCATTTTTCATGAGGTAGGTAGCCTCTCAATCTAATCAATTGTTTTTTTAAAATTTACGAGGTAGATCACCTCATGATTTGAAAATTTCAGAAAAATAAGGTCAACCTTTCAATTTAACTATTTCAAAAAAATAAGGTTGGTCACCTCTAAGTTTAACCAAAATTCAAAATTCTCTAGTTGATTTGCCTCTCAAGTTTGATTGTTTTTAAGGCTTTTTTGTAAACATTATATTTTCTTTACAAGCTTACTACAAAAAAATATATGAATATTACTTTCCATAGGGCTTTATATAGTAGGCATTGTAAAGATAAAACAGTTGTTATAACACAAATTTTGACCTCTTCTTTTCAAAACTTTTTTCAAAAATCCAAAAATAAAAGTAAAAATTCTAAAAAATAAAGTGTTTTCAAGGCATTTGCACCCATTTAGTAGTTTTCAACGTCTTTTTAAAAAATTCAAAAAACAACTTAAAAAAAAGCAAAAAAAAAAAAAAGGTTTTTGAAGCATTTTGGCCATTAATGCGTGGATTTCATAATTTTTGATTAGTTTCCTTATCAAATTAACATTAAAGTTGTTTTGAAGAAAAAAAAAAAAGCAAAACATAAAAATCAAGAAAACTAAAAAAAATCAAAATTTGAAGCAAGACAAACAAGTGGACTAAAGTGCAAAAAAAAAAAGAAGGATCAATGTAAAATGGAGTTACTTTGGGACCAAACAATTGAAAATAAAATTACATAATTTATGGGCTATAAATAGTTGAGTTTTGAGAGAAGGGAGAAAAAACCCTAGCCACCCATATCACAAAATAACCCATAAAAAACTCTAGCCTTATATCTCTTTCACTTCCCCTTTTACCACCAAAAACCCTAGCCGCCCATATCACAAACCAACCTATAAAAAAAACTCTAGCCTTATCTCTTTCACTTCCTTTTTCACCACCATAAACCCTAGTCCCCAATGAAAAAATTTGAGAGAAAGCGAAATAGAAAAGAAAAAGTGTGCTGGAAAAAAAATAAATAAAAAGAAAAACTATTCATTTTTTTTCCTTGCCTTTCATAAATTGAAAAACCCTAAATTGTCTCTCATCACTCTTTCTCTAAAATCAAACCACTATGAACTCACAACTCAAAACAACTATGGCCCTTTTATTTTTCAACCAAAACAATAGAGCAAACCAGTTGAGATTATAAAAACAATCTAAAAAACTTGCAACTGAAATGGAAGCGAACATGCCATAGTTGCAAACAAGTTCTTTATAGAGCTTTAGGAACCCTTTAATGTTTAAGCTGATTAAGTTTTGTGAGGATTATAACCTGAAGATTGTGTGTTGTATATAGTAGAGTGTGATGAAGAAGATGATAAATGCATGTTCTTAAAGACGAAAGGATGTTTGTGAATATAGAGAATGAATAAATTTGTTTTTCCAAGAGTTTTATAGGTTTTTTAATACCCATGGAACACATGATTTGCATGGAGAAGGGAGAATATATGAATATATTGAATAATTTTAGATAATAGCTTTTAATTATTGGTGGTTATATTATTGATTGAAAAATAATGATATCATATAGGTATTTATCTAGCGTAGGCATGCCTTGATATCATTTTTTAACCTTAGGTTATCATTTAATTTAAAATATCAATTATAAATAGGATAAGTGAAAAAAATGAGTTCGGAAAATCATATCCAAGTGTGCAAGGCTTACCCCTCTGAGGAACAACTAAGTTCAAATAGGGGGTTTGTATATAGTGGCTCAGATGGACCCCTTCAAAGATTATACTAGCTGGGTCAACTAAGCTTTTTAGAGACTATGCATCCTTCCTAACGCTTTTGCTAAAAGAGAGAAGTAAACTAAAGTTTTTTTTTTAGTTTTTTAACACAGTTAAAAAAATAATAAACACAGTTGAAAAAATAATTAGAAAACTAGCATACTTTAACAAGTTGATCTGGGACTCATTTTGAATTTTAAATCTTGCGACCCCATTTCTTTCTTTTTCTCTCCATTCCTCATCCTCCCTCTCTCTCTCTCTCTCCCTCGCTCCTCTCATCTCACCACCAATTGGATCTCTCTCTCTCTCTCTCCACGGCTAAAAACACCTTAAAAAGGCCTTAAAACATTGATCTCTCTTTACATCACTCATCTCTCTCTCTCTAGCTCTACATGTGGTAACCTTTTTCTTTCTCTCTCTACCAACAATGGAGTAAACACATTACATCCGAAACACACCACTGGTCACTTCACCGATCATATTTCACTTTTAGAGTTATATTGAACACTTCCCCTCAATTAATTTGATATAATTTATATTTAATTAATGTTAATTTGATTTATTAAATGTTAGGGTTTTGAATTAGAAATTATATTAATTGGATTTAATTTATGTTTAATTACTATTAATTATGTGATTTAGTGAATTAAGAAAATTATGTGTTTTAAATGTTAGTGTTGATATAGGTTAAATTATGAATTAAGTTACTTAGATATATTTTTAGTTGATAGTTAGGTTATTTTCTTAAATAATCAATTATTTTAGGTTGTTGTTGATTGTGAATTAACAAAATTATGTGTTTGAAATGTTAGTATTGATTTAGATTAAATTATAGATTACATTAATCATATATATTTTTAGGTGATAGTTAGGTTATTTTGTTAGATAATCAATGTTATATTTTTAGTGGATAATTGATGCACTTTGATTAACCTCAAGATATTAATACATTAAAATTGTGTTTCGTTGTGTTGTTTGAAATAATGTCTGAGAATTTAGGAATATTATACTTCTATGGTGGTATCATTGTTAATATTGACAATGTATCACTTATAATGGAGGAAGTCATGAATTTCTAATTGCTACAATAAAAATGTCCCTTAACAAATTATCAAAAATATTATGTTATCGACTTGGCTAGAAAATATTTAAAATATAAGTTGAAATTACTTGAAGTATCTTGTAAACAAGGATTCATCAAGCTCATTAATTGGTGTACCATTCTATAGTGATGAGAGTATGAATTCAATGTTTGGGTTTGCGATGATCAATGAGATTAATATGCTGGAGGTTTACTAGAATAGTAAACCTAGATGAGAAAACTCTTGTAGTATAGAGTTGACTCAGTTTCCAAGTAACTCTTAGAGAACCACACAAGCATCACAAATAGTTGGTCCTTCAAGGTTAGGTGATGATGCTAATAGACAAGTTTTGGTGGAGGAAATTGTTAATATGGAACCTCAGTTGAGCATGACATTTGCTCTATATTGCTATGGAGAATTTGAACTAAGTGATGACGAAAATAAATGTCATATTGATAAAGTTGTCTTGTTATATGGTGTAGGGCTAGATATTTCACGGTAAATCCCACTCATGTCCACGAGTTTCATCAGGATGAGTTAGACGCCTAGCTACCACATCAGATATGTAACACATATGTATTTAATTTTTATTTATTTATTTGAATGTTAATTATTTAGTTTAGATTGATTGTCTAAAATAAGTTATTTATATGTTTTGAAAGGTTATATGGATACCTTATACGAAGGACTTGACACTTTCAGCTTCGCCAATATATCATGAGGGATCTGACATGTGGTTAGCACAAATTCTATTGCATTGTTTTGACATTATTGAGAGGCATTATCTAGATTAGGTAATACAATAGTTTGGACTATTTAACCATATTCTAGATCATGTTGATATTGAAGATGAGCTACATAGTATTAGTCACTAGGGTAGGCGCAAGGAAAACTGGTAGGTAATTCATGCATCTTACATTGATATCTGGGATGCTAGAAAAGATCGTGTTTTTGAGGAGCGGTATCCAATGATTAATATAGAAGTATTTACATGACATGTATTTGTTTATTACACATCATTTCATTACACAAATCTAATCATGTTTCCCGAAATATCCACAAAATCCGATATACTATACCTCCTAATATCCGAGACAGAATCAATCGGTATATAATATTGTTTTATATTTGATACCAGATTAATTTTAACTTCAGAAAAGAAAATAAATCCTACCTTTAGTGAGTAAATGTGTTTCTCTCAGTCTGTAGTATTCACTTTTCTTTAATGGCATTCTCTCTCCTTTTCTTTTTTTTAAGAATTATCAATTGGTCTTGATTGATTTTATTTTTTTTTGTTCTTAGAATTCACTTTTTACTAGTGTTTGCTACTATTGCTTAAGATCACACAAAACAGCTTCCTGACGGAGTCCGTAACTTACAAGTTAGAAAAGATAATAAAGATATTTGACTTAAATGCCTTAGCCACGATATAATTATTATTTTTATTTATATATATATATATATTAATTAAATAAATTTAGAATTAAAAAAAATAGTGAATATTATCTCTAAAAATAAATTATTTTAAAAATAAATTCATTATTTTTTTTTTATCTTTATCCCTACATGTTTTTGTTTCTATTCTCTGTCTTCTTTCTTTTCCCAGCTGTAACCAATGAATATCTAATGGAATAACTACGAGGGACCCATGGTATTTTAACTGATTCTTTCCAAATGCAAAATGACAACCCATTCTTTTGGCAGATTATGCAGCCCTTCTTTAACTAGACCTTCCTGTAGCCTTCTTATCGTGTGGACTCTGAGGTCCACGAGTTGACCTGTCTTGGGCCTTCTGAAGTCTTCTTTTTTTGTTTTGTCCCAAGCTATTCGAAAGAACCAGTGCTGAATTATCAAAATGGCGTTAATAATCCTAAAATTAAGAAAAGAAAAATCAGGCGAAGGCACCTTTTCCATGGAGATGATCCAGAGCCACAAAACCCGATATCCTCTGCCTTCCATTTTGTTTCTGCTTCACATGTTATCATTTCACCCTCCCTCCTTAGCTTACACTGTTCCAGACAAGTATTTCATCAGTTGTGGTTCAGACACCAATAGTACCGCTTCTGGCCGGACCTTCATCGGGGACTTGACTTCTGGGAATTCTGGCTCCTTCACCTTTACAGGGCAGAGTAGTCCTGTTAAAGATAGCAACAAGTCAACAGCCACACCACCTCTCTATCAAACAGCAAGGATTTTCAGAGAACGATCTTCTTATGAGTTTGTGATCAGCACTGCCGGTACTTATTTGGTACGACTCCATTTCTTTTCTTTCTCTTATTCAGCTAACTTCTCCACAGCCCTTTTCGATGTTTTGGCTTCTGAAATTTCACTTGTTGGTAACTTTAGTGTACCGCATAGTAGCAACTCTCCCCTAATAAAGGAATTCTTTATTAACATCACTGTTGGCAAATTTCCGATATATTTTATGCCCCAAGGATCATCTTTCGCATTTGTCAATGCCATAGAACTGTTCCTCGCCCCCGAGAACTTCATTCCTAGTTCCGCTCGACGCGTAAGCCCTGCTGGAAGTGAGGGTAATTACGAGGACATACTCTCTAAGGCTTTACTGACAATCCACAGAATAAATGTTGGAGGCCCCGCACTCTCACCTGAAAATGACACTCTATGGAGATATTGGGTCCCAGATGATAGTTTTCTCTATAGTCCAGGCACTGCCAAGAACATCAGCTTTCTTTCAAGTAAGCCTAATTCCGAAGGAGGAGTTAGCGAATACATTGCCCCTGATTTGGTCTATCAGACTGCCAAGGAGATGAATATAGATAGCAGAAGGCCTTCAAATAACTTCAACATAACCTGGTCTTTTAATGTGAGCAAGAATGCTATGCACTTTGTTCGCGTTCACTTCTGCGATTTTTTAAGTGCATCACCTGGTGCTTTGTTGCGTTTCAATCTCTATATCTATAGCAACTTCAGTTTTCAAATCTCTCCATATGACAGAACTAGCCAGTTGGCCGCTCCTTTCTATGATGACTTTGTTGTAGATTCTGATGATTCTGGAATTATGAACTTCAGTATCGGCCCCCGTCAAGATTCTGGGAATCGTACTGCCTTTTTAAATGGGCTAGAAATCATGGAGATAATGGGGGGACTCGGAAAGGTAGCAAGGACAAGTGATCCCAAGAACAAGAACACTAGCGTCTTTGTTGTTGTTGGCTCAGTTCTTGGAGGTTTGGTTCTCATCTGCATTTTGGCAGTTGTTTTATGCTTGGGTCGAAGATGCAGGAAACCAAAAGCAATGGAGACTTTGGATTGGTCACCTGTGCCGTTACATAGAAGAGGGAGCACTGACAGTAGGCTGCAGGTACCTGAAGGTGCCATGTTTGGCTCCTTGACGCCTAATTTAAACCTTGGATTGAGGATCTCTCTTGCTGAAATACAGTTCGCAACGAACAACTTTGATATCAAAAATAAAATTGGCAAGGGTGGATTTGGGACTGTCTTCCGAGGAACTCTGAGTAATGGCACTGAAGTTGCTGTGAAACGAAGTATGCCAGGGTCACACCAGGGCCTTCCAGAATTTCAAACAGAGATAATCGTTTTATCTAAGATTCGCCATCGCCATCTTGTTTCTTTGATTGGGTATTGTGATGAAAATTCCGAAATGATACTGGTTTATGAATTCATGGAGAAAGGGACATTGAGGGAGCACCTGTATGATTCAGCTTTGCCTTCCTTGCCTTGGAAGCAAAGACTTGAAATTTGCATTGGTGCTGCAAACGGTCTTCACTATCTCCATAGAGGATCCTCCGGGGGATTTATTCATCGCGATGTCAAGTCCACTAACGTATTGCTTGATGAGAACTACGTGGCCAAAGTTGCTGACTTTGGGCTTTCAAGGTTATCAGGTCCTCCCGATCAAACTCATGTCAGCACAGTTGTTAAAGGCACCTTCGGTTATCTTGATCCTGATTACTTTAAGACCCAACAATTAACAGAAAAATCTGATGTCTACTCATTTGGCGTAGTTCTTCTTGAGGTTCTATGTGCAAGACCTGCTATCAATACCTTGCTTCCACTAGAGCAAGTAAATCTAGCTGAGTGGGCGATGTTCTGCAAGAAAAAGGGAATGCTGGAACAGATTGTGGATACTTCAATAAGAAGCGAGATCAACCTCAATTGTCTAAGGAAATTTTTTGACACAGCAGAGCGATGCTTGGAAGAATATGGTGTAGATAGGCCTAACATGGGAGATGTGGTGTGGGATTTGGAGTACGCATTGCAACTACAACGAACTGCTATGCCAAGGGAGCTACATGAGGACAGCACAACCGATGCTTCAGCCATGCTAGCACTGCCTAATATTCAACATCTTCCTTCTCTTAGCATGTCAATGGAGAGGGATGATATGCCCATCTTGAGAGAGGATCTATCAAACTCACCGGCGATTGAAGTTTTCTCCCAGTTAAGAATTGACGATGCCAGATGAATGCTTTAGGTATTGCAGAGATAAGTGTAGCAAAGTTCTAAGTTCATGGTATTTAGCCTTGCACATACTGAACTGTCTTCTTTCATATGCCCCTCTTTGCATACTTCCTTTCGATTTTTGTTTTGCGTCGGACAACATTGCTAGTCAAACTGCAAGGCATGTTTATAATAGCAGAATTTTGCAATAAACAAAAAGCAATTTGGACTTTGGACTAATATTATCCCTGCCAAGATATGCTTGCTCTGTTTGCTTCCAGATTTCAACTTTTTGTATGAGAATCTCAGAAACAACCATCAAAAGTAAACTTTCCTTGATATTTGTAAAGAACAATATTTAAGAAATTCAAAGTTCAATGATAATGAGTGTAATAAGGTGCTCTGAACTTTTTCTTTGGGAACCATAGCAATTAATAAAGATAAGATTATGCAGTAGCCGCTCTTTAATATTTTACACAGAAATTCAAAACGATATATATTGTTTTCTCCGACGCTATAGGAATTATATAATGGAAGAAGCAATGTGAGTCTCACAGCTTGAACAATGAGGGCTTGCAAGAAAGGAGGATCCATCAAATATTTCTCTTTTCCCTTTCCATGTAACCTAGTAAATGGAGCTTCATTTTTCTAGACATGGGCCTAAACAGCACAGACCTGACATGGGTTTATGACGATGAATGAAGTTTAGTTGCCTGATGTTACTGTGGCCTTGTCTTGAATGTAGCAGCAAATAGGAGTGAACTCCGGCCACCCTCCCCAGAAGACAAGTTGTTGCCGATAGCGGTGGAATCAATGCCAAAGAAATTCGAAGAGGAAAACGTTCACAGTTTCATTAACCTCTGCCTTTCCTTAACTGGCCAAGAAACAGGAAAGGTAGCTAAACATAACGGTCAAATTTCTGCGTTATTAATGGAGCATGAGTTATTTACTCTGTGCCTTTGGTGATCCTTTTAAACATAAAATTTATTTGTTCATCTAATAACATTCACATCTGCTATGGGCACCATCTAACAACATCAAAGAATTTCCATGAAACATGCACTTGTAACCTAACTTGCTTTAGCTACTTCTTCTTACATAAAACTAGCAAGTGTTACACAGATGATGATTAGTGTCCGGCGCCTTTCCCGCTAGGTCCAGAGGAAGCCACCTTATACACCTCCCGCTCTGCTCCGGAAACCTGACCACCACCAGCGTCGTTAACAGGCTCTGGATCAACTGAAGCTTTCATATCGGTTGACACATAACCAGACCCACGGTCATCGATAGGATCAGTAGCAGCATGGTGATCATCGCTCTCGTTCTTCGTTGCTGATGCAAGAGCTCTAGAATCAACGAGACTTGGGTTTGTAACAAGTAGGATCATGAGCAAGATGAGTACGGTCAAACAGAAGTGTCTCATTGTTTGATATGTTGAAGCTGTGGGGTTATGGTTTTTAAAACTCTGATATTATTAGCAGCTCCACCTATGACAACCCTTGAAATATTCTCTTGAGACCCAAAAAGAGTGGAGCTCTTTTTTTGTCTTTTGGTTGGGGCAAAGAACGGAGCTGAAGGAGTTGATTTGGATTTTCGAATCTCCATTGAATGGGTTACCAACCTTAAATTATACACACAAGTCGCATTAAGGGATAGTTTGGGTGGCACAGGACGGAGGGGGCTTTTCTTGAAATGGGACCTTTCAACTAAGAGAACATTTGACTAGAAATTCTCTTCTGTTTGTTTCAAAGCAAATTTCACTTTCACATTTGTGTTTTTCCATTCCTTCTGTCTCTGAAATTGATTTACCAAATTTGGAAACACAGGTGGTGGAAGTTGATTATTCGTTTAGGCCACATCTCTCATAGCAATTCATTCAAGGGTTCTTTATTTTGTAATAGGAAAAACAAATCAATTTGATACTTTTTATATATATATATATATATATATATATATATAATCAGTTTGTAGTGAAAGAAAATATACTTACATGATTAAGTTTTTATTCCAATTCTAAAGGGTATAGCTCAACTAGTTAGATTCTAGATTTGTTTTCTAGAGGTCACCAGTTCGAGTCTCACAAATCTTAGGGTTATTGGAGGCTTATTTGGTCGTTAACTTCAAAACCTGTAAGATTAGTTGAGGTGCGTGTAAGTTAGTCCGGACAACCGTGATAAGAAAAAAAATTATATTCCACATTATTAATTTTATTACTAAACCATTCCTAAAATCTCATCCAACAATTTATATTTTTATGTTGAGATGATTTTTTAATATGATATCAAAACTAATTATTATTTTTTATTGAAGTTTTGTGATATTTTTCACTTTACTTTATTGGTTGGTATCATTATAACACATTCTACCCGCTGATCATTAATTATTTTTAAATTTATTTGCCTTTTTTAACGTTTTATGTTTTTTCCATTTTTTTTCTATCTTCACTATAGATCCTTTAGAAGAAAAACATATCACTATCAACCCTTATATTTCATCGAGTGCTCTAAACTCTAGTTTTATAATTTATTGACGGTGAACAATGCTTGATAATGCAACGTTCTTTGATGGTGCTCTATCTCATCTGTCTACATACAATTCAACCAATCCCTACACATAATCCACATTTACTAAGTTTTATTAGTCATTTTTATTATTTTAATAACAAAATGTTATGAAGACCATCTGCCATGTTGTCAATTACTTGTTTTAAATAGTAAATCAGAATTTCTATTATGTTTTTCTAATTTTATGTGAAGGTAGCGTGAGAATTATGATCTCATTGAAATGAAATTGTTATTTTCCTTTTCCTTTTTAAATTTAAAGCACCGATTTCATTACCTAATTTGGCTTTTGTGCTTAGTAAATTTTTAACTCCCAGTCTTTAATTAGTTATCTCCGAAAGGCAGCAGTGGAAAAGAATACTATAAAGCATATATATTATGTTTATATAATAAATTAAATTAATTTAATTTAAAAATAAAAATCCTTATAAAAAAAATTAAAAAAAAAACAAGCAAATTCGAACAAACCTTCTAAGCCCGGATTAATATCTCAAACTCACAACCCATTAAGCTCTACATCCAGGTTTAATTAAGAAGCTCAACACTTTATAAATTTAATATCGAAAGATGAAATCATAAAAAAAATAATTAAACTAAAAAAATCAAGGTAAAAAAATAGCAATAAAAACAATAACGATTAGATTTGATTAGGGAAAAAAAACTTCAAAGAGAATAAAATGGAAAAAATATATATTTTAAATAAAATAAATAAGAATTAAAAGAATATAGATTAAATCTAACATATAAAAAATTATATAGGGGATGAAATTTTAATTTTATAAATTATTTTAAATAAAATAAGTATTAATAAAAAGAATATACACTAAATTAAAATGAAAAATTAATTGAAGGATTGTGTTGATGTTTTTAGAGTTAGCATCTTTTTCTCTAGGACAAGAGAGAAAATAAAAAGGGAAAAAAAAGAAATGATTGTTGAAGTTACACGCGTTGTCTTGGAAGGTTAGGATCGCTGAGAGGATTCTATTGCAGTCTTGAAAGCCACCACATAAACAAGCACATCCTTCGCACACGCCGCCACAATTTTCTTGGAGCTCCCACACACCTCCCAATAAATTATTTAAATAATATTATATATTTAGTAAAATACGCATCAGCCCCTCAGTCAAATCGGTTATTACTGAAAACCAAAAGGAAAAGACACAAATGCTTGTGCATGCCAGCTTCCTGCAATTCAACATGAATAGTGAAAAACACCCCAGGTGAGAGAGATATATGCCATTTTACTTTCAAGAGTTAAGAAGTCATTATACCAGGCAAAACAATGTGCGTGCAGACCAATCTACCCCCAATTAATTCGGCAATGCCCAGTGAACCACGTTGAAGAGACGAAAATGCCCTTGAGAGCAACCCTTGTTAGTTTAGTCAAAGGGAGAGATTATCTAATTTAACCAGCATCAAAATGAAGGAATAAAAGGAAAGAGGGTATTTTCGAGATATAAATTGAAAAGGGATAATAAAATATAATTTGGGAATGGGAGGTGAAGAATTTGCCGTTCTTGATACCTCTTCCATTTCAGTGGTTAAGGAAGAAAGTATCATCAACGGTCAGGAGAGGACAGTAGAATCATGGAACAACCAGTACCATCCAAACCTGTCTGTGTTCTAAATTGTTGGTGTGGACGTGAAATCTGAGAGCAAAAATCATGAAATATTATTATTCCTTTTTACTTATTCACAACTCATCTCCCAAAAAGGAACGGTGAGCTAAAGACAGGATCTACGAGTCAAGATGATTGAGAATTAAATCGTGGGTACGAACTTCCTCTTGAGAAGGAATAGGAATCTTGTTAGTGTCTTGAGTGAAAAGATAGACAAGGCAAAATTAATTTTAATCTTCGTGGGCGGAAGGCTTAGCGGGGAGCTTTCATGTTTTTGTGTATTCCAAGTTTATTTTTATATTTTAAACCTTTTTTATATATTTTTACTCAGTAGAAATGTTATTATTATTGTATATGATTAGTAATTCTATGAAAAAAAAAAAGAATGTTATCTATGAATAGAAGATAATCATAAAACCAATCTTTAAAAAAAAAAAAAAAAACTAACTAATGTAAAATGATAAGATCATAAAAGCAAATAAGACTGTTCAAACCTGTGACCCGAGTTATAAAATCGAAAGCACTACAAATGTAAAAAAACAAAACCCAATCCTCAACAAATAAAATATTAAATGACAAAACTAGAGGGAAAACAATGGAAACCAATACAAAAGGATCTAAAAAAATTGTAATTAAAAGAATGGGGTGAAATCAAATTAAAAAAAATTAATAAATTAGAGGACAAACTAAAAATTTCAATTGAAGGATTAAATTAAAACGAAAAATAACTTGAGAAAAGGAAAAACAAATCAAAAGAATGAGAGTTAGATTAGAAAAAATAAAACAACATTGACTTTAATTAAAAGATGGAATTGAAAACCAATAAAACTTTAATAAAAAGGCTAAGAAAAAAGATTAAAAATCAAAAGAATAATGACCGAAATGAAAAAAATTAATAACATATGAAAAAGTCTAATTGAAAGACTAAATTGAAAACAAACAAAACTTTTATAATATGGATAAAAACAAAAATAATAAATCAAAATAATGGAGACTGAAATTGAAATACAAAAAACAAAGAGAGCAATAGTGTCTTTTACTGCCAGGAGAGAGAAAAAAAAGGGGGGGCAATCATCGGCGACAAACCGCCCATAATCCATCATCATGTGCCACACCAGGAGAAAACAAATGCAGTGGCGCTTCTATAGACACAACATAAGTTCAAATTTGGACACTGGATGGCATATCATGTGATGCCCAAAAGACATAGACGCAACCCATGCATTGATGCGTAATGAGCATGCGCTAATAGCTTATAAGAAAAAAATAAAAATTCAATGTAAAAAAATACCAAAACACCCCTCATTACCCTGAAAATCACAACAACACAAAAATCAAATATGACTTTCCTAATATTTAGAGGATCGTGACATGTTGCTAAATATTATACTTGATCTTCAAATACAAATCAATCAGTTTGTTAAATTGATATTAAATCAAATTATTTAATTTATTTCATCCTATTTTATTTAGGATTGTAATTTATATTTGGGTTAATGAGTCACACACATTAAGAATTATTGGTAAAAAATTAAGCTGGTATGATTAATAAAGTATGACATGATTGTAAATAAATTTTAGAAATTAAAAATTAATGCATAATCAATACAAGAGATTACAATTTAGATTTTAAAAAAAATCAAATGGAAACTAGATTGCATGAATTTCTAATATTTGTCCTAAAATAAAATATGCAATATTTTTTAAGGGGTAAAGTAATAGTATTATTAGGTTTTTTCTATAAATAAAATGTTGTGTCTCATATTTTTCTCTAGACAAGTTAAGCATAACTCAAAGCAAAAATTGTACCGCCAGTTTTGGTGAAGCAAAAATTTGTTGCTTTTCACTTTTGCCCGCCTATTGTCAAGAGAAAGAAAAAACTCAAGGGCCCACCCAATTTGTTATTTGCTTCCGCTCTTCAGCTCAAGTAGGAGTTTTTAATATTTATTTGGCAATCATCGTCGTATGAACACTACAGGTTAATTAATTCATGGGTTACTGTTCACGTGAACAGTAACTTCACTATTTAATTTTTTTTATTGTGTTTTACTCAAAAACTAGTATTTAATATTATTTAATAACACTACATAAATTGGAAGGAGATTGCATGATGACATAATATTTGTAGAATTTGATCGCAATTTCAATTTTATTTCTGATGGTATTTTACTTGATTTTGTTGTAAGCTAAAAAAACCATGAAAACTGTAATCCTTATCGGATGAATTTCATACATGATGAAATTGTAGATAAGCTAATATAAAAAATTAAAAATATTTTATATAAAATACTATTTATTTAATGATGTAATAGTGGTAGTTAAATCTACAATATTTAAATTAAAAATCATCAATATTAATATAAATATCTTTTTTAGTTATTTTATAACCTCAATTTGAAAAGCATGTTTAATCAATTACATTAAACTATTTTTTATTTAACCTCAATTTCAATCACAATTTTAACTAAATATATATAAATACCAAACCAATCTCAATCAAAAATACTTTTTATAAAATAATTAAAAAAAAACTGCCACAATACCAAACATGTATATCTAGAATCATTCTTCTTGGAGGCTGTTTATATGGCTTAAACCCTAGCCATATTTTTTTCTTCTACTTTCTCCATGCTTCTTCTCTCGCTTCTATCCATCTGATATACAAATAGAAGAAGTTGCTTTGAAAATTTTGCAAATTGTTTTTGTAAAAGAATGATGGTGGAATAAGTAGTAGGCATTAAACCACGTCTCCTGAAGCAGAAAAAAACATAATAAAAGAAATGAAAAAAAAAACCCCAAAACACCATTCTAAAATCACTTTATAGCTTTTTTGAGAATTATGGTTTCAGTTGTAATTTAAAATACTTTTTATATAAAAATATATTAAAATAATATTTTTTATTTTTACAAAAATTATTTTTGAAATCATTATATAAAAAGATCTAAACATATATAAAAGAAAAATTTAACAATCTTTTTAAAAAAAACATGATTTCAATCGCATTCTCAAACAATAAGCATTCTAAGATAACCAATGAAAAAATCATCACTAAATTATTAAAATTCATAGTGAATTTACTCAATCTATAGCATACAAACTAAGCACCTTTTTTTAATGTATAAAATATCAACATTATTTTTATTAATTAAATTAAGGAAATTTATTATCTCATTTAAAATAAAATAAAAAACTTAAAGAACATTTCTTTGTTTTCATATCACATTTTTTAGTTTGAAATACTTTTATAAAAATCTAAATTTGTTTTTTAATTAATTATTTTTGGATGCTCTTAGATTGTTTGAATGTGTTGATATTAAAAATAAATTTTAAAAAATAAAAAATATATTATTTTAATTTATTTCTAAAAAACCATTTTAAAAATAAATTATTGCCACAATATAAAAAAAATCATTCCTAAACAAGAAGAAGCGTGAAAGTTCAAAGTCTGCGAATCTACCTACTCATATAATGCCTCTATAAATATTTTTAATATTAAAGGATTCTTTACGGTGAAATGATGTATTGACTTGAATAAAACTATTGCTAAATATTGATTTGTTGACATTTAAAACATATCTTGCGTTGTAAATTTAAATCAACCATGTTTATGGATTTATATAATCCTAATTGGACTATTTTTTTTTATAAAAAAAAAATTAAGATTTATAGTATGCATAAAGAATACTAAAGCACTATTTTCTTAAAAGAATAGAATAATAAATTCATACTTCCATACGTCAAGGCTGAGATTTATAGTAATTTCAGACCACCTTCCATGCGTCAAGGCTAACATGACCCTCATGGTCAATTCCCAAAAAAGAAACAAATTATAAAAAATTAAATTGTCCAAACTTTCTCCTAAAATTGAATAATTTCTTAAGGAAAATTAAGATAAAAATTATAGAATAGTAATATTTATTAACATACAAGTCAAAATAAGTATTGAATAAAGTATATTTAGTAACAATTCTAAGAAAAAAAATATATTTTACATTAATATGAAACTGGAGATAGCTCCTCTTAAGGTTTCCTCTGAAAAAAATAGATATTGGTTAATTTTTATCCTTCTTAACTAATTAATTTATTATAATTAATAAAACAAAATAGTGGAGGCTCCGGAAATGGTTAAGCGCTCTAATTCAACAAGAAACGTGTCCCTCACCCTGTCAATGCTAGCCTTGGACTACTTTGCTATCTACCCTATCGAAGCAAATGCAGCCATTGACAGTTGACTAGCCATGCATTCTTCACGTTTCAAGCAGTCACCAAATCCATTGGAATTCAAAGATTGCAAATTTCCGATGACTTTCCCCCCTGTAAAACATCATTCAGACTAACACCGCTCTATCTATAGGAATCAGATTCAAAATTCTACACTTCCAGTCTGGATTATCAAGCTCATCAGTATGATCCATTTCCTTGAATTATAAGAATGAAGAAGCTGCCTCGTTGCTTCCTAGGCAGTCCCTTGCTAGTCTCACGTTTGTTTGAATGGAGTTTGCAAGCCCAAATATTCTAGTCAAAGAATCCTTATCCCACAATTAAGCTAATAATATGTGTGTGTATATATAGCACAGCACACGGGCTTCTCCTCCATGTCCCATTATCTCGCACGCCTTACTGCACAAACAAAGCGATATCAGTCCTCTGCTATACAATTCTTGTTGATTTTCCACATTGATTAACATGGCAGCCATGCTCAAATCTCTCAGCTTCTTCTTCATTCTTTTGACGGTAAACTCCCTTCTCTTCATTGAGGCCGGAGCCCGTCCATTCAGCGCCGTGAAGCCCAGAAACTCTGCTTCTAGCAGAGCTATTGAGAGTTTCTTCGATGGATTATCTCTCGGAGAACTCAAGCAGTCAGGCCCAAGTCCCGGCGTAGGAAACAGTTTTACCAACAGTCAGACACTCGGAGGAATCAAGGACTCCGGTCCTAGCCCTTGCTGTGGAAACAAGTATACCACCGGCACCCATCATTGACTCCTGTTCAGCCACTCGATTCTTATTTTGCATCCACGTAACTAGCTAGCCGGCCGGTTCGCTACTTTGTTCAGGGTGCCTGCAAATACTATAGTTTTCAAGCCATTCCTTTGTTATTTATTTGATATAGATCATACATGTTTATTTTTTATTATAGATTATTTCCCTGTTCTTCTAGTTTTTGTTATATGATGATGATTCATGTACTGATACAGTTTTTATAAAATAAGAGATATAGTTAAAGGTCAAGATAACAATGCTGAGAATATATTCACCACTGTCTTCAAATTCCTAGTTTGTAGGTTTTTAATTCGACCAAGACTTCTTTTCTAGCTTTACTGCCCCAAATTGAGACTACTGTAAGCAAATTCCAAAGAGAGCCGAAGCCGCAATTAAGATCACAAATATCATGATAAGCACAGTATGTTTTGAATAAGACGACATTTTGCACCTCCATTTTCTTTAAATATATATATATTGCATTAGTAGGGTTGGATTAGGTGGAAAAAACTTATTCACTACTAGTAACACCAAGAGAAATGCATACAGTGGTGTTCCTCATGCTAGATTGGGCACTAAGAGATGCATAAAACTTGCAAGAGTGGCTTCCAAATACGGATTCTTCACCCATAGTCTCCGCAGTTCATCACTTATTTTGTGGAATTCATAAATTTTGTATCATATACTATATATTCTTAAACCTCATTAGATAGGTGATTAACACTGGTCCTTTCATAAGAATTGCCATCACATCTGCAAAACAACTTGTGTTTGCTACTGCCAAATTCCAAAATCCTAACAGAGACACAGTTATTGCATTTGTTGCACTTAATTTGGTGGTCCAGGCCGGGTTAAATTTTTCTAACTTAAAACAACAATGTTCAAGGACGATTCCCAGGAAAAGGAGAAAGAAAAGAGGGGGAGAAAGAAATTCACGCACTTACCGATAACTTTCTCTTAATAATATTGGTACGATCCATGCAAGGATTTGATAATCAAATTCGGTTTTGAGGTTATTTTTTTTAATATAAAATTTTATATTAACAAGCATAATTTTTTATTAAATTATTAAATCAAACTAAAATTTTAATAAAAAAATTTAGACGTCTTATTTTGTATACAATTAAAATTTTAGGTCAATTGAAATTTGAAAAGGCTTGTAATAAGATTGAGAAGATACTATATATGAATTATATTAGTTTTCTAGTTTATGTAGGATTTTTTTTTCTATTTTATTTAAAACTCTTTTATAATTTGTCCAACATTTTAGAATGTTCTTAAATATTATAAATAGGGTTATTTAGCGATTTGGGATTCTTTTTCCTATCTTAATTTAGAACTCTTTAATAATTTGTTCACCATTGTTTAGGACATTTTTACCTATTATAAATAGGGTTATTTAGCTTGTATTTAGGATTTTTTTTTAATAAGAGACGAATTAATTATTTAGAAATAAAACTTGTGTGTGAGAGTCCGCTCTTTCTCTTGGTTTCCTATAGAATTACTCTTACTTATCGATCAATTAACCAAGTATCATGACATCTATATTTCTTGTTCACGTCTCGATCATAGATGTTGGGTGGGGTTGGTTACTTATAGTCTTGTACCTTTGTATAGGTTATTGTTGTGTCAAGCTCAATCACAAGCTTGAACTTAACTTTTGGAAAAAAACCGATTTTACTGTGAGTTTTTATATCTTTATATATATAAGGTTATTTTATATTTTTTAAAGTACTGAATTACTTTTAAGTCCACTTGATAATTACAAAAAAAAAAAAAAAAACCCCATGATGTAATGAGAAAGCCCTTGGACACAGGTATAAGAAATTTTGATTTTAAAGATAATTTAATTATTTTAATTTTCTCACCGTGTTTATTTTTTTTTATAAAATAAATAGAAATAAAAGATAGGAATTTCAAGTGGAATATATCATGAAGATTTCTTAGATCCATACAATTAGTTATTTCTTAAGCACTATAAAATTTAAAATTTATGTAGATAATGGTTGCATTTCAATACTTTAGAGCATTATATTTAATCTAGGTAATACATTTATATCTCTGTTATTGTGTTATTTCCACTACCTACGTAATATATAACTCTGTGTGTGTGTATAATCAGAAATGTACTATGCCTAAATATTTATACATTTATGTCTAAACAATATATTTTTTTTCTTCTCGTAAAAATAGAATCAGGTTAGTAGATATTGCAATTTTTAATCATTCAATAAAGTATAACACTGTTGAGGATATTGAAATCATTTTACAAGATTTATTGGTAATTACAAAATTAATCAGAAATAAATAAGTTTTTCTTCATATTAATTACATAATGAAAGGACCAATAAAATAAATAAATAAATAAAACCTAGAGTCAAATGACACTTTTTTATTCTTACAATGGTTTTTTACATAATTATAATATAAGATGAGAGGTAACTTAATATTTAATTAGGTATAAAAAATAAAATAAAAAATAAAAAATAAAAAATAAAAAATAAAACTAATAATAAAACGACCAAAATATCCTTAGAAACCAAAATATTAAAAGGATTTTTCATCTAGGTAAACCAAGAGGCAACTATTTTTTTTTCTCTCACCCTTCTACCATGATAATGAGATTTATTATGCAAATTTGGGTTGACCAGATTTTTTTATATTTTATTATTATTATTATTATTGTATCATTTTATATTTAATGATTGGAAATAGAGTTATATTATTGGTGTTTTTTTAAAAATATATATATTTTTTAAGTAATGGTGATTATTTGTTTTCTTAAATTTGGTTCATCTAATACCACTATTTATTTTTCTTATCATTTAATTAAATAAAACTAAATTATTTAACTCAGCCTATAACCTATATCATAATTTTTTCATTATTATTTAAAAAGCGTTTACAGTAGTTGAATATCATTTATTAAAAGAAAAGAAAAAAAGTTTAGCCCTATGGTGCAGAGCAGGTCCACACCTAGTTATTATCTTTATTCTCACCAAACCTTTTTCTACGTTATTTCCTGGGAGAAAAGTTTATTATTGGCTAAATATATTTTAGAGAGTCGTTATAGTTATTTTTTTAAAATATTTTTTATATTAAAATATATTAAAATAATATATTTTTTTAAAATTAGCATATCAAAATTATTTAAAATACAAAAAAATTTAACTTTTAATAAAAAATTTAAAATTTTAAAAAATACAATTACTACATTCCCAAACAATCAAATAATAAAAAAAAAAAGTTCAAGGAGCAATTAAGAAATAGTGCAATACTTTAATTTTTAGAAAAAATAAAATAGAAAAAATAAAATATTTTGTTCAAATGCAATATTTCTTTATGTAAAAAATTAAAAAAACTAGTTTTTATTTTTTAAAAAAATTTATATGAAGTTTTGAAAACACTTTTTAAAAGTTTTCACAGTTTTCAACACAAGCTTTTCAATACTTTTCAAATGAAAATAAAACATGAAAAATACAATTTGTTTTCTTTTATATGCAAGCATTTTTTAGTTTACAATATAAAAGATTAAAATATTTTTTTATGTTTTCATATTTAGTTAGTTTCACAAATTTAATTTTTATTAAGAATCTAATATAAAGATTTTTTTTGAGTTAATGATATAATTTTTGCATGATAATTTCTTATTTTAATAAAATAAAAATAATATTCTATAATTATATTATTACAAATAAAAAATATTAAAATGACTATTATCAATCATAGTTTTTTTTGTATGAAAAACAGATATAATCTTAATTTATATAATAGTTGTTTTCAATGTAAAAATTCATTTTTGTTTTCACTAAATGAAAATGTTTTCTATTTTTTTATTGGACAACAAAAGGGGTGTGTGTGTATTATTGCTAAATACACCCTTAGTTTCTTTTTAAATTTTATTTTACATTTTTTATGTCTTCAATGACATAAAACTTGTTTCATTTCCCATATACAAAAAATATTTTCAAAGATGTTTTTATTTTTATTAAAAAGAAAAACTAAAAAAAATAAATTGTTTTCCATTACGGTAGACACCCTGGGCTCGTCATTCTTCATTTACATCGATCATTGTACTAATTTATACCATACCTTCCCATGACGAGCTGATCATAGTTCATACATTGTTCACAACCGAAGACCATGGAAGCCACCACTCTCCGTCACTCACTTCCCTTCTCCTTCACTTATCATTCACACCTAACCTCCAAATTACTACCACAAAAACCTTTCCTTTCTTCCAATTTCCCCTCTTTCTTCCTCCCAGGTCCTCCGATTTCCATCACCGACGCCACCAACCACCACCACAGCTGTCATCAAAATCACCATCACGGAGGCCATAATTCGCAACTGACTGGACCCCAAAGAGCTCTGTTAAAATTTGCAAAAACAATAGGATGGATGGACTTGGCGAATTTGTTTAGAGAAAACTTGCAGCTCTGCTGTTGTTCCGCCTCTCTCTCTTTATCACTTCCGCTGCCTGCTCTTGTATGATTCCGAAACCTGCAGTCAAGCCCCCTCAAAATGCGTTCATGCTAGTCGCCTTCTCTCTTGTTGGGTAACAATTTCCATCCCAAAAGTCGGTAATTTTTATCTTACCTTTTCATTTTCATTGATTGCCAGTCAGGTCTCAGCATCGCTTGATGCACTGACTGATATTACTGATGGGAAAGTTAACATTCATGTGTTAATAATGGCCCTTGCCTGTTTTGCATCAGTTTTTATGGGCAATACTTTAGAAGGAGGGTTACTTTTTGCAATGTTCAATTTAGCTCACATTGGTCACCATTTTTAAGTCAGTCCTGAAGATTACTTTCCAAGTGATGGATGAATAAAATGTGTTTGCTTATTTGCAGCTGAAGAGTTCTTTACCAATCGGTCAGTGATTGATGGTGTTGGTCTGTCATTTTGAAGTTATTCAACTCTCTCTTTGCTCAATATTTTAATTTAGTTTTGATATTGGTAATGTCATGAAATCTCGGCTGAAAGCACTGCTATTATGGCCTGTTATTGGATGTCAATATGTGATTTTAAGCTTTTAAAGGCTTCATGGCATTTCAAGATTGCATATACCCTTCAATTCAAGTGTTCACGAGTTTGTAACAAGCTAATACTCTGACTAATATGACATTCCATTTTAGTTATGAGATGGCTATATTCATTTTGTCTATCTTGATTTATCAAGTAATGCTTGTTATGGAAGTTTTATCAAGTAAGCGAAAGCTTCAAAGGTGTTTGGATGAATTTGGTGAGCATTACAGCAAATTGGTTGTAGGTTTGGCAGTTGCCATCGCTCTACTTGAACCATTTCTTTTCGAGTGTCCATTCATGATCACACCAGGTAACTTGGAGGAAGAGTATTCATTTACTTTTATTCTATGCTTAAAAAACCATTTGTGTGTTTTTGTTGAACTTCCTTGTAGTAAATTATCAACAATGTTGTGCTTAAGGAATTGTTGTTTTTTTCCTAGATAATAACCAAACAAATGCATTGATTCTACTAATGATAATTGGACATCATGCATGCTTTGGCACACTCCTTGTGATTTGGATAGGGCTTTTTTTCTATGTTAACAAGTCTCATTGAGGATGCACACTGGTTTAGATATATGCAGTGGTGAAGCTTGGACATCTCATTAAGGGGATCCTAGATACATTTATCATTTTTGTCTAGAAAAGGAATCCTATTGTAGAAAAGCATATCATTTCCATCTTTCCTTATTTGTTTTTTTAAGAAACAATTTTTTTCATATATATTTTAATACCTTTATTTGATCTAAATTTTCTTGTTGTCTTACTGAAAAATTAATTTATATTTGTACAAGGAAATATAATTAGACTAATAAACGTGATTATGTGCGCGAACACGCTCTTTATGTTGTGTTAACATAGCCATATTTTAACTTAAATCTCTATGCACATGGATGTATTCAAATTTACAAAGTTTTTGCAAAAGCATAGTTATTATTCCAGCATGTTGTATCTTCTTTTCGTCAATTGAATTGGCTGGCTTCTTGCTGTATTTGTGCTTTTATATAGAAACAATGAACAAGGGGGTGGGTGGTGTCTTGGGCCAGGGGTGAGCGAAAGTCCCCTCCTCTCATCTAGCACTTGGCCGGTGTAAGAATCTGCAGTTGGGTACTCTTAGGAAAGAAAGTATCTTAGTCATTTACTTGCTTAAAATTTCAATTCTGCTCCACAGTGAACCTGAAAATCTTGGAAAGATATTGTTCTGCTTTACCTAAAAGCTATATCAATTGGAGTAGTGTGGATTTAATAAAACATATTGGGTCAACGGTGTGATCCAACAAATGGCAAAAACTAAATACTTGCAACATATTTGTTAATGTAGACTTTTTTTTCTTTAGAATTAACCAAATGATCTAAGTTCAATGCCTTTATGATATTGCTGGGTTTTGATTTTTTTTTTTGGAAAATTACCCTGTAGATTGTGATTACCCGTTATAGTTTGAAAAACTGTATTTTACATCTTTGCATGCTAACACTTAATATCCTCTAAAAAAAATCAACAAAAAATATTTAATTATTTACAGGATTGTCATTATTTTTCATTTAATGATTAAATAGCCTTTATATTAAATATTGCAAATTTTCCGGTGAATACCATAACCATAGCAGTCATTCCACCTATCTTCTTCCTCTATTGATCGATTCTTGGAGAAGCAGGCGAATGATGACCAGATGAAATTGAAGATTCAAGCACAACATCATCTACTGAACAGGGAGAGTCGGTAGCATCCTCTATTGAACAGTGAGAGTCATATATGATTTAGATCATCCACCTTCCAAACCTATCTGACTTTGCAAACCATCATTAACCAAATTGTCCCAATGAATCACTAGTGCCTAGGACAACAAAACTCTTTCTCTGAGCATCTGAATTTACTTGAGCACATGTTAGCTAGTTGTAAACACTGTCTGGACTATTGAACTGAGTGTTACTACTCCTAACAATAGACTCTGTCAAATTGCCCCGAAAGGGTCTAAACATAGTCTATAAATCTCAAACACAAACCCTCACATAACTATCTTTGACTTCAAATTGCTTGATTTGATCTCTTTGTGGCGTAAAACCACACCTCCATTGCCCAACAGTGGAGTGCCATCCAATGATATTGCTAGATATGCAAGCATGCTTCTGATGCGAACTCCACACCTCACAGAACAACGAGAGAGTCTAACTCTAGACTCAACAATACATCCTGGTCCTATTGCAACATCAGGTTATTGAGTTTGTGAGGAAGGTGTTTGATGAAATGCTTGAGCCAAATGCAGTTGCTTGGAAAGCGATGATTATTGTGTGAGCCAAATGCAGCCATTGGTTGAACCGCTTGCTGAGATTTTAGGCTTTCTTCTTCCAGTGTGGATTATGTTCATTGAAGTAGCAGAGAGCTTGTATTCCATTATTTGGGTTGTGTTTGAATCATCTTGCAGTATAATGGGCACCCATTTGCCAATGAAGACAGAAGCACTAAAAACCCAAAGAAATCTGGTGGAGAAAATCTAAAGAAAGTCCTGGTCTCCTTAATTGATGAAATCAGGGTTCATTTTGTGTT
The DNA here is from genome assembly GCA_033617975.1 of Populus alba x Populus glandulosa. NCBI lineage: Eukaryota > Viridiplantae > Streptophyta > Magnoliopsida > Malpighiales > Salicaceae > Populus > Populus alba x Populus glandulosa. The sequence continues at coordinate 13,111,193 of CM066147.1, read as the reverse complement.
TGATTTGGTAATTTAGGTTCAGAAAGAAATGTGTAAAAGAGAGAGAAATAGTCATTTGAAGAGAGAGAAGATCAAATCTGTTGTTTGGTTGAATTTCTGATATAATATATATATAAGGGTAGTTTGGTCATTTCATCCAATTTAAAAATTTGTGTTTACAGAAGATGTAAAATATAATTTTTCAAATTATAGCGGGTAATCGCAATTCAGACTAAACTGTATAAAGCTAAATGTAATTTTCCCTTTTTCTTTTTCCATTAATGGTTTTGGTAGTTTGATGCTTTAATGATAGTTCTCTCTTTCTGTCAAGAAATTAATAATATCTTAGCCGCTCATGGTTATTTGTCTGATTAATCTTCTAATATGCCTGTTTTAACAACTCTCTATGACCATTGAACTGACATAATATTTACTGACACATCCATTCTATCTTGTTGATGCTTGGGTTGATAATGTAGTTTGCAGAGGATCAGTCTACAGAGCACAAGACCTGATGGTGGCAGCATCACATTGTGTTTTGGCTGTAGCTCCATTGGCATATGCCACTGCTATTAATTCCTGTGCAAGAAAGTTACATGAGAATTACTTACCATAATCACAAATAAGTGCAGCCATAACCATATAGACAATTTTTTTTTTTTTGTCTTTGGATGCAATGGTTTTAGTGTTAATGTCTAAGTAATTCGGAGATGCTATGTTGAAATGTGGGTGCTTGTTGGAATTGTCCTCATGATTCCTTTAGTGGAGCTCTGTAACCATTGTCTTTTCTTATGTATGTGGATGAGTCAGAGTGCCCTGTTTATAAGCTAATGCTTTATTCATTGTTAACTATGCCTCTGATTACTGCAGTATTGCCACACTGCGCTCTGGAATAAAGCACATGAGATTTTTTTTCATGCTTTGTACTTGTATTTTCAATCTCTCATCTAAATATGAAACTAGTTTGTTCATGGTTGATATGTGATGTAATTAAAGTATGTATGAATATTTCCTTTTGGAATTTTTTGAAGAAGGAATATTTTAAAGCTGGTAGGACTGAAAAAATCCATGGTGGAAGCAAAAACTTAAATTTAGCTAAACTGGAGATCAGTTTTCATATGATTTAAACTTTCATGTTTGTGGCAATCCTGGTTTTAACTGTGCTGATCTTTGTTTAAAGGGGATATTGCTTAAAGGAGGCCACATTCTAGATGCTTTAGCTTCCTGCCAACAAAATATAAATGGAAGAAAAACATGCCTTCTTATTTATTGCTTTTCATTGCTTCCCCCATTGATTTCGTTTTGGTTTGATAGCCAGAAAGAGTTATTTCAACTTATTCAATGGTCTAGGTTCTTCTCACTGGTGTCTTTATTGTATGCATGTCGTGTCATACCAACTTCTCAGTTTGAATTGTTTCTTATTGCCTTACCCTAACTTATCTATCTTGTTGCACCATTAGATGTTTCATTGTTTGGTAGCAACAGGTGAAAGATCCTTTGTGTTCTAGGAGTTTTTCTTATTAGTGAAGGCTTTTGTAAATATCAGAGCAAATGTAATTGGGTGGAAGGAGGTTCTAGGGTTAAGCAATCTCTGTTTAAGGAACGATCTGAAGTTGATGGGTTCTCAAGTTGTTCTAATGGAATTTTGCATGTGTATGCAACCTACTGCGATTTTCTGAACAAATTTTGGAATTTTATTACAGGAGGGGGTCTGGTCGTGCTTGGAAGGTATTAATTATGCACCAGCTCTTGCTGCTGCAACTGTAGGGATTGTGCTTGCTCAACGGGCCACTGCAACTGCCATAGCTGTTGCTTGTGTCCTTACTGCTAAGGGATGCCATACCTGGTGTTCCATCCTGTATTTTATCAAGTCTCGCCAAAGAACTTCCCTGGTACTTGTCTTTTTCTATCTCGTTTCCATTTGTTACTTTCTTGGCATAAAGTTCTTGAATCCTCATTACTTGTACAAATGTACATGCAGTTCGAGCAAAATGCAGCCCTCGCATTAACCTCTATATTTCTGGCCTTCCTTGCATCCATTTTGAATTTCCTTCCTCTCTGGTCAACGGTATGAATCTGTTTGATAGTCAGCTCCAATGAACTTCATTATTGATTTTTTTCCCGAATGTTTTTGTCGTGATAGCTTCTAATTCTAGGATATTGGAATGTTCTTTGGGAACATGTTTGGAATAGATTCTACAGAAAAATGATAAACAGCAGCTTTGCATCATGTGTTGTTTCTTTCATTGAAACTTCGCTCATTAATTAGTTATAAACTGATAAAGGTTAGTTTATCCTTCTTGGTCCCAAGATGGCATGATGGGACGTCCTACATTTAAGGGAAGTATGAAGTTAATCATCTGTAAGTGTGAAATGGCGTGTGCGGTTTGATACTTCAGAATACTTGTGGTTTGATTCTGAAGAACACTTAACCCAGAGCTCAACTTGTATGTACCTTTTAATTTGTTGTCAATTTACAGGACAATGCAGCTAAAGCTATCTCCATTAGTTGCTCAAGTTTGTGTTCATTTTTGCAGTTTTGAGATAGCTTCACTTTCTAGTTCGTAGTTTAATACTGTTTTTCAAAAGAAACAGAAAAGTTCGTTTATTGCTTATTTTCATTGGTAAATGATCAGGTACTTCACTTAAGCTCTTCGCACGTGCCTCGATTCTACGCGCGCTTTGAGTGATTCCAAATGGTCCTGGAGGGAAGATTTGCAGCAAGTTGTGAAATCCAGAGTGATGTTAATGGTGACAGATGACACAAGCTCAAGCACCATGGAGTCAGCACCTTTGAGACTCACACGGAGGTTTCTTGAGCTTCCTCTTTCTTTCTGTTTTTGTGTTTTTTTTTTAATTTCTGTCTAGAAAAGAAAACATGCACAGAACTTGTTGAGCTGTAGATGGTAGCGTACAGAAAAAGAAAATGCCAGAATCATAGATATCATAGATACAGAGGAAGCCATGTAATTTTGCAGTAGTAAATATTTTGTCCGATTTTATTCCTTCTTCAAGCTGCAAAGGGTGGACAATTTACACGAAAATCTAAATAAGACTGAAACAGTATCGTTCAGGATTGCCCTTGTAACATTGTGGTCGTTGGAAATTCCCAACGGAGAGCATAGCTTTTGCAACTTCATGCTTGGAATCCATAATTGATTTGTAATTGTAATTTGTAAAGCCGCTCGTTATGAATAATACTAGAGGAAATAGAAGTGACTGCCACAAGGGTGAGAGTTGCTATTTCAAGATTATTTTATTTCTAATATTATTAGTCTTTTTATTCTTACTTATTTATTTTTGGTGGGTGAGAGTTGCTATCACAGATGGACCATTCTTGCCTTTTGTGCGCTCTCCAAGTCTGAACATATTAATCCAAGGAAAAAAAGAAAGGTGAGGAAGGAAGCATGTGCTGCCACCCGCCATTACTGCACGCACTGCAATAAAAATGGAGGAATGGAGGAGGGTGTTTTTGACAGTTTTGTCTTGTCAACTTCCCAACTGCCTCCATTCACGTGCCTACTTATTCAATCTTCGAAATCAACATATTTTTTTCATGGACCTATTTTTCACGTCCCAAGATTATTTTTTCAAATTTGATTTTTATTTTTTTTATTTAAAATAATTTTTAAAATTAATTATTTTTAAAATTTTATCCTCCTTCAATCAACTTTTTTATTTGTTATATTTTCTTATTCTCTAATGAACTTTAAAAACAAAATTAAATTAAATTTATAAAATTTTATTTTTATTCTTTTAATAAACTTAAACAAAAAATAAATTATTTTCATCTTATTTTTCATAACATAATAAAACATTAAAAAAAAAACACAATGGGGGTTGAAATTAGGGGGGAAAATAAAATAGACATCCACACGATTCATAATAAAATAAAAAATAAAAACCAGTTGAGAGTTGAGACATAAGACAAGCTTAGATTAAATCTTAAAATGACCTCTTTTTTGTGTGTTCTTGTTGCAAGTTTTTCAGTTCCCTCATCAAAACAACAATCCAGTTTACACAAATGTCTCAATTTTTACCATTTCTTCTCTCTCTCTCTCTCAACTCTCAAGGCATTCTCTCAACATCATTTTTCGCCTTTTACCCTTACCTCTCCCTCTCCCTCTCCCTCACCCTCTCTCTCTCTCTCTCTCTCGCACACGCACACCCTGTACAATCCCAAAATTATTCCCTAACAAAAAGAGAAAGAACAAAAGCCCAGTTCTCTCTCTCTCCCTACACTCTACTCTGTCCACATTTCTCACCTTTTTTTTAAGTTCATAATTTTTCATTACTCAATCTTACCGACCCCAACCCTATTAACTGCAACATTCCTAAACCCCTCTCCACTCATACCCTGATAACACATGCCCCCACCACCCTGTTCCATCATATAATTCCTCACTTCCCTCCTTATCATCTCTTGCATCACCGTCATTAGCTCCCTGCTCAACCCAACAAAACCGCATCCGGGCCGTCCAGTCTGACCAGCCACTCCCGGGGTGGTCACCTGGGCTGGGTCCACTGCCACCAAAACGGATGCCACTGAATTGGGTTTTGGATCCCGAGTTGACCCGGCGACCCGCTCCTGAGTTGGACCGACGCCTCGGTTGGGCAGCTTGGTTGCTGGATCAGCCCCGGGTAGAGATAAACTCAGTAAGGTAGGTGGGTCGTCGTCGTTGTTGTCAGATGATGATGCCGTTTCAACCGGAGGCAAAACCCCTCCGGTTCGGGCAACGGGGCGGTATATATTATGATTAAGAGCAGAAGATAAACCGGGCGGGCTCGAGTCGCTGACGTCAGATCCAGAGGGGCTGCCCGGGCTCATGTAGAGCCCCGTAGAGAGAGGCACGCCAGAACCTGCGCTGACCGATCTCTTGGAGGGCTGAGTATCATCAACATCCAAATTACCATCATACCCCTCGAGATTGGAGAGATTACCGTCATCTGCCATAGAAGAGCACTTGCGTTTGAGAGTGGAGTTCCAGTGGTTTTTAATGGCGTTGTCGGTGCGTCCGTTGAGGAGACGGGCAATTGTAGCCCACTTGTTGCCAAAACGAGCGTGGGCTCGGATGATCCTGTCGTCTTCTTCAGGAGTGAAGGCACGGTGCTCGACCTGAGGTGAGAGCTGGTTGCACCAACGGAGCCTGCACGATTTACCTGATCGACCAGGGATTGACTTGCTTATTAGCGACCAGTTCCTCGGACCATGTCTTTGAACTAGCTTTTTCAGCGCCTCATCTTCTTCTGGACTCCATGGCCCCTTGATCCTATCCATTTCCTTTCTCGTAGTAGCCATATCTTCTCAATCCCAGTCTCAATTAAAAATATATATAAATAATTTAACTTCAGTCAGATAGAAGATGAGGGTATTTTGTTTTTCTTTGTTCCTTTTCTCTTTACTGTCAACAGGAAGGAGATGAGACCAGAGAAGGTCGCAAACAGGGAGGAGGGCGGTGAAGGGGGGTTTATGGAAGATTACATATATATATATATATATATATAAAAACAAAAAAGGGAGTGAAGCGGGTGACCGGGAGAGGCGGTTAGAGGTAGGAGTTATGGGCATCGAACTGAAGGCTCAAGGCAGGCGGTTGGGTTTTCGGGACACAGCTGGCGAGGGACACGCGTCATGTATGAGCAGCACTGATTTGCATAACTCGCTCCCTTATTTTACTTTAGAGATGAGTGTCTTGTTGAGGAGCGTCCGCCCCACTCTCTTTAAGACAGGAAAGCTGTGGCTGAGAGTGATTTGGAGCGGTCAATAATCATCTTGTTTGGAGCGTCTGATTTCGATCTCGATTTTTGAATGTTTTATGTACGAAGTGCTGCCTTGTTTTGCCTCTGAGTTAGGATAAGGGTGCACTCATTTCGAAGTGGATTAAATTTCCATTATTACACCTTCCTTACTGCTTTAAAACTCGTACTTTTTTATTTTTTTATTTTAAAAATATATTAAAATAATATTTTTTATTTTTAAAAAAATTATTTTTGGTATTAACACTGTAAAATAATTTTAAAAAATAAATATAAATATAAAAACAAATATAGTCTTTAACTGTCCCAGGAAGAAAATTTTGGAAAGAAAACAAAAATCAAATATATCTTAAGATAAAGACGGCAACGGTTGGTTGGGCAAGGTTTTATGACTCTCTCTCTCTCTCTCTCTCTCGTTGACTGAGGACTGCCAGCCTGTATACCATTTTTGCGCGGGGTTTCTTATAATTTTCTTCTTAAAAAGGAAAGATTTCACGGAAATTGCTGACGTGGCGGGAACGACAAGTGTGGTCGCCGAATCACAGTGTGGATCAGTACTGCTACATTTCCTTGCCAGCCTGGAAACCTGCCACCGACACTTGCCGGTCCCTATCCGTTCTAGGCTACCAATCCTAACCTGTACGGAACCAGTTTTCCAGAAATTGCCTTAAAATGCACAAGCTCCTTTGTCCAGGAACTTTCCCTTCATTAACAAATGCCCTGTGTTCTTAAACCAAATTAATTAAATACTAGAACTAGTATAGTATGAAAGATTGAGAATAGCTGTAATTAATTAACTAATTACAGCTGTTTAATGATGATGCATTGATTGATTAAGCATTCTTTGAAATTGCAGTACAATAACAATAACAATTTTTACCATATTAAATTGATTATTTTCAGTTTGTTTCAATTTACTTTTTTATATGTAATGAAATCTATTTCAGAATTATTATTCTATTTTACTAAGAAAATAGTGGTAATAATAATTTAATATCAATTTTTAATTAGTATTATATGTTTTAATAACTAAGTTGTGTGAGTGTTTAGCTAGTTCTGTTGTTGCTTGTATAAATTATACAGGTGATGTGTTATTTGTATTGGAAGAGGTTACTTTATTATAACACATTTCTAGTATTGAATACAATGGTAATAAATGCATGGTCTAAGTTGAATTGAAATTTTTTTTTCTCGTGATCTTTTGCTAAAACATTGCATAATCAAGGTAGCATTATTGTCTGATTATTGCATGCTGGTTTTGTAAAGCTTTTTGAATTAAAAATGAAATTACCAATTAGGTTATGTGTTGAATGAAATAATGTTTCTTTTTTTTTACATGCTTTTATGGAATGTATTTGTCTGTTTTGTCAATTATTCAATAAACTAAAGTGTTACACAACATGCATTTTATATTATTTAGTTTTTGTTATTATTTATAATAAATATTTAGTGTTTGTGTTAATGCTGAATTTTGCATATAAACATGATATCACTGGTTGTTATCTTCGTTAAATGTTTTAAGAGATACAATGAAAGATCCTGAATCTATGGATAAGGTTGCTTGGACAGAAAATGTTGTATATACTTTGTAACCTATGCATTAAGGCCATTGACTTGAGAATAAAATCTAATAATTATTTTCATAAAACGGATTGGAAATTTCTTGTAAAATAATTTAAAAAACAAATTAGTCATGCATTCACCCAAACATAACTGAAAAACAAATTGGATGGATGCAAAAAAAATTAAAGGATATGAACAAAGCTTATTTCTGAAACTAGTATAGGATGGGGTAGTGAATTAGGAACAATCTTGGCTAATGATGAGTGGTGAAAAGAAAAAATTCAGGTTATTTTTCATAATCTTAACTGTTTCATTTGTTGTTGTTATGTTTCTTAAATTTCTTTACTATTTAATGTTGAATTAATTACGTGTAATTCTTTTATTTAGAAAAAAAAAGGAGTAAAAAAATTTAGACATGATAGTATTAAACCATTTTTGAAGTTCAAATTGCTAAATATACTCCAACATTATTGCTCCTAAAGAGCACCATCATCATGAGTTCTTAATGGCAATGATGATGTTGATGCTGACACTAATAATGTCAATACTGATGAGGTTGATTTGGAAGAAGAAAGCAATGATTCAGAGAATGATGGGATTTCAAATTTTGAGAATAACATTTCTCAAATGGTTAGTAGGGTTAATATATCAAGTAACAACAACATAAGCAGTGTCAAGAGAGGAAAAAAAAAAAGAGATCATTCAGAGGTTCGAGGTGGAAAGAAAAAGATTTATGGAGTTGGCTTACAACTACTGTCAAATGGGATTAACTAGTTGAGAGCATGCCGAACAATAGTGATTCCATATCTTTGCATATGGATTGGAAATGGTGTAGTATCTCAAAGGTTATGGGCGAGCTCCACTCAATTCTAGAAGTCATAATTAAAGATGATTTTCATGACTTCACTATTTAGTATCTTAATTTAAGAAGGAGGAGAGAAATGTGGTTTGGTATAAGAAATCTTGAAAACAAGTTAAAATGGCTGCAAAGAATGTGTGAACAAAGTAAACATGCTTGGCTAACAAGGTATGCCTTTTTTTTTTCCTAATGCATTAATTTATTTATTCTTTTACAATGTTAGCTAAATTAAATGTGTTATATTATTTGACATGCTTGATACTTTATTTATACATGTTTAAACTTGCAGAATATTGAGTTGGCAATTTTGAAAAAGATTAGTTTCCATTTGAAAAAGATTATTTGACATGCTTGATACTTTATTTATGCATCCTTGAAGTTAGTCTTCATTCATTTTATTATTCAACATTTGAACTTGTCAGTTGTAGGCACATCCATTTTGGTTGGTTTTCATTGAATTATTTATTTATTTAAATGTTATTGAAGTTGTGAACTTGTTAAGTGAGTTACTTGATTATTGGATTGCTTGTGCTTATCTGTATTCGAATTGTAATTTAAGAGACTAGTTGTTAGTTTTTAAACAAATCTTCTTTTACGGATGTTGTATTAATGCATTGTTAGGTGAACTTTGTTTATTTAACCTTAAACATGTAATATATTAGTGAGTATAACTATTTCAAAATAAATTGGAAATGTAATGGAGCATCAATTAGTTTGAACATTAAATTTTAATTTGACCTAAATTTTCATTTTTATTTATGTTGGTTTCAATAACTCAATATGTCTTTATATTGTAAAACTTGGTGGAAATAATTAAGATGAATTGGAACATTTTATTTTAGGCAATTTTTTTTTAATTAAGTGGATTGATATGTACTCTTAAAATGTATTACTAATTAATTTAACATATGTTTGTCAATCATCACAAAGAAAAAAAGATTAATTTAATACCACTATTTTTTTCTAGTATCCTTGTTTTGGTGTGTATTTACTAAAATACCAGCACAACAAAAAAATAATAGAAAAAGTAGCCTTGTCAAATACCATAACAAGAAAAAGAAAGCAAAAAAAATAATAATAAAGAAAGAAACAATTGTTGATCACACAATCTGGCATAACAATAAAAAAGATGCCAAGAAAAAAAAAACCAAATAAAGAAAGAAGAAGAATTTTATGACACAATCTTTCATAACAAGAAAAAAAAGGCAAAGAAGAAAAAAATGAAATAGAGAAAGATGCAAAAGAGGATGACATAACCTAACAATGAATGTATTTTTGACAAAAACCAGTAAAAAGTTTGTTGAGCTGCATCTTTGGGGACTCACATGTGAATATCAAGCATGTGATAATGTTATATTTCACTTTTTTACAAGGTCACTTACAATGCATGCAAAAATAGTCTAAAAATGTAAGGACTTGGAATTTTGAAAAATAGAAAAAGAACAATATCTTGGTAGAAATCACATGAAGAAGAGGTTTGATATGTTAGGACATTGAAATATAATTTTTCTAGCTCATAGACATAAGAAGTGACGCAAACAATTATTTGCAATGCAAAATCTGTTTAAAATATACTTTGATAATAATTCAGCAATGTCGTCAAACAATTTCAAATTTTTCATGTCATGTTATGTTTCTTTTTTTATATATATACAAGGGGGAAGGCTTCTGTTATGTATTATGATAAAAAAAAAAAACTATCATCATAACAAATATCTCAATTGAAATAAATACTAGCATATGAATCAACTTTTTGTTTTGACAAGTCAGTTATAAAGTTATTCTTTCCAAGTCTTTAATTTCTTTTTTCAAGCATACATATTTTTTATTTATTTATGGTGTTCTATTAAAAAACTATTAATTTTTTTATTTACATGTCATTGAAGATATGCACGATTTAATACTATATTTAACAAAGATTTTGATGACGATTATGAAAATGTAATGAATTGAGTTGTACACCACATTAATTATTGTGGTTGTGAAGGCAGTGATTCCTCAATAAAGGGTGGTGATATTGATGATGAAAACGATAACAACAACAACAACAATGATGACAATAATGATGATAATGAAAATGACAGTGATGAGGATGCTGAATCTTTTTTTAAGGAGATAATTTGACATGTAGAAATTAATTTTATACACAATAGAGCAATAAACATGTACTATATTAATTATATGCATAAAAAAGCTTATATGATTTCATATAACACAAGCATGCGATGGTTGAAAGAAGTTTTAAGAGGTAATTGAAAACTATGTGTTAACATGTTTAGGATGAATATAACCACTTTGTTAAGCATGTGTCATGATTTAGAAATGCAGTACGAGTTACAAACTTCAAGAAAGATGAGCGTTGTTGAAAAGGTAGAAATGTTTCTATATACAATAGCATTAGGGGCTTCAAATAATGAAGTGCATAAGAGATTTTAGCATTCATGTGAACCTGTTAGTATATGCATAAAAGAAGTCCTTAAAACAATATGTTTGTTTGTTTTAGATGTCATAAAACTACTAAATTCTGAATTTAAACATAAAATAAATTACAATTAATCCAAGATATATGTCATATTTCAAGGTAAGACGTATTTTATTTATTGATGTTACAATCAAATTGAATTTTTTTAATGAATGTTTGTAATTAATTAAAATTCTCAAGTAAAATTATGTCAATGCAATTAATGGCACATATGTTTGTGCCTACATATCATTTCAAAATCAAATTTCATATATTAGAAGAAAAGGTATATCAACACAAAACATTATGATTGCTTGTAATTTTGACATGCAGTTCATGTTTTTATAGGCAGGATGGGAAGGTAGTGCATAGAATACACATATTTTTCTTGAGACTATTGACAGTAACAGTATAAAATTTTCAAAACCACTAGAAAGTAGTGATATGATATAAATTGAAGAACAACTAGTAAGTTTAATATTATGCTTTTTTAGTTATTGATTTAATGAAAAACTTAGCATGTTGTTCTTAATTGCAAGTAAATACTATTTGATTAAAGCTGAATATCGCAATGAGTATGAGTATTGAGAGGTATTACTTACAAGATTTTAGGTGTCGTGGAAAACCAAGAGGTCATAAAGAAGTGTTTAATCGTGCATACTTATCATTATATAATGTGATAGAATGTTCTTTTGGAGTATAGATGTGGAGAATTTTACAAAACATATTCACGTATCCATATTATTATAATTGCATCAATAGCATTACATAACTATATTAGAAGGAGATCATAAGATGATGTGGCTTTTACAGAATATGATCGCAATTCCAATTTGTTTCCCAATGATTTTTTACAAGATATTATTGCTCACTCAAATAGCCAATGATCATAAAGGCCTTCACGTATGGATTTTGTACGCGATGAAATTGCAAATAGTTTGATGAGACAATAAAATAAAAACCTTTTCTAAAGGGATTATTCATTTAATTATGTAATAATAATAATTAAATATACAATATTTAAATTGAAAATCTTCAATATTAATATATTTCCTTTTAAGTAATTTCATTTCCAAACCTTAATATGAGAAACATATTAACCAAACATATTAAACTGTCTTTATTTTTCAACATCAATCTCAACTATAGTTTTAACCAAACACTTTAATTTATATATTAAAAAAAAACTTCAACTAAAAGTGATTTTTATAAAATTGTTTTTTTTTTCAAACCACAACCACAAAAGCTACTATAGTGCCAAACACACCTTACTAATTTGGATTTCTTTTTCTTTTTCTTTTTCTTTTTCACTTCAAAAGATCTTATCATAAAATATGATGCTACTTGACAATTTTGTTTTTGAGGATAAAAACTAGTAGGCAAAAGGTACACTAAAGCCATCAAATACTTTCACCTAAACTAGATTATCAGTACACACTACACTACGGGTTAGACCAAAGTTTTTTTTTAACATAAAAAAAATATTCAAGTCATAGGAAACTATTTAACATTAATATTAAATTTTTTTCTAGTGGCTCAATCTTAAAATCTCTTGACCCAAATTTTTACTTAGCCTAGATTTATAATTAAATCATGTCAAAGTTGCTTTGACGTGACTTAGTTTGCTTGGTATGTCAAAAAACAACCTAAATAAATGGAAAAAATGTGGTTTGACATTAAAAAAATAATAATTCAAAATGATATATTTTTTAAAATATTAATAAGGCAACATATTGGATTGACCCAAATTTCACGGCTTAACCAACCAAAACTCAACCTAGATCATGGACTGCACTAAGTTTATTAACTTTGTTTTTTATATTATTTTTTTATTTAATTACATGATAACAAAAATAGACGTTGCAAAATCGAGTACCAACCAAATATTGAGACAATTGTTTAAGATTGTGATAACCTTATAGTAAGCAAAAAATAAATAAATTATGAAGACCAATTCAAAATTCACCAGATATTGAAGGATAAAATTAAAAGAAAAAAAAATAAAAAATTTAATAAAACTCAATGTTTAAAGATGAAATTTTAAAAAATATGTTAGGTGTGGGTAAAAAACCCTAATGCGCTTGGGGCCGAAAGCCTAGGCCCACACCTGGACGCTCTGTTCACTTTTTTATTTAAAAAAACAAGACTTGGACAATAAGTCATCTATACAGGACAACCAATTATCTATTAGGCTACTATCCATAATCTGACCATTATTGGGGTTAGGGGTTGTTTAAATTCCATGTTTCAATTAATTTTAACCCCAAAACACTATAAAAACCACGCAACAATCCTCAAATATTAAACTCAAAATGTCATTCTACCATGTATAAATAACCACCTCCAATTAACTCATTTCAAGAAGAGAAACTCATTGACATAAATATTATTATTTTTTGTAGATGGAATGTGGTCCACCAACCTCCTCATTATTTTTCAACTAGTCTTTTCTCTCTCTCTAATTATGAAACTGAAAAATAAATAAAATAAAATTTTGAATCAAAATATAAATTTTAAAATTTTAAAAATTAACCATATTTTTTTTATGTTTTATATTTCAGTTCTTACACTCTTAGTTTGTTTTTTTTACTATAATTTCAAAATATTATCTTTATCTAATTAGATCATAAAAGAATTCAATTAAAAAAATTAAAGACAAAATAAATGATGGAGCTTCACAGAAGTCCAAATGTTTTAGTGCAGTTGGGTAATTAGTTTGCATTTATCCATTCGTTGAACGGACTATTTTTCCCCATTTCCTACAAAAAGAGAGGTTGTAAGTTGTCTGGTAGGATCAATTACACAAAATTATCAACTCATTGATATCAATAGAATAATGTACAATCCAATTAAGTGCTTGTGTACAACTACTCTCCATAGGAAATTTTAGATTGTCTTGTACTAATTTATATTTTTGTGACATGTGTTGATTTAGAGCTGATTTTGTATTGAATGTACTGGTGGTTGGTTTTTAAAATATTTTTTTGTTTGAAAAAATATTAAAATAATATTTTTATAAAAATAATTTATTTTTAACATTAATACTTTAAAACTATCCAAAAACACTAAAAATTAATTTTAAACAAATAAATTTAAATTTTTAACAAACACACAACCATCTATATTATCAAACATGTTATTATTTTAAACTAGCATTTAGAAACTTGTATTTTAAAAAATTCAAAGCTATAATTTTTAGACACACCAGGTACCGTTACATGGATCTTGATTAGATGATTTTAACTACACTTTAAAAGAATACCAAATGAGATTGTAATTAATCCTAAATTAACCTCGAACAAAAACCTTAACAAATTATGATTATTATTGGTGATATTTCAATATATTATTAGAATCATCTTGTCAAGATTTTTGAAACGGTACTAGATATGTTAAAAACAAAGTATCGATGTGTCTCTGGTGACCTATTATTTATTAGCCATTGGATCTTGAATATCATTTCTTAGTCATTGAATATTTATAAAATTTTAGGTTGGTTTGTTTATATATTTTAATTAAATTGAGAAGAACATGGTTTTTGGAACAACTGTTATTAGGAATAACGGTTGTTTTCGACCACTATTTCTAATAATGATTCTCTTTAATTGATATTCTCAATTATTGTATTCAAATATATATATTTTTTAATTTTATGAAATTATATTAGAATTCTAAAATACCCTTAACAAAGAATATATAGGTAATTCTTTTTTAAATTATATTTAAAACCCCATGGTCTCTAAGAAAGCGTCCCCCAAAATTTGAATTATTTTTTTAGTTTTTCCTCAAATTCTATTGAAATATGTAAAGGATTTGCTTTCGGCACCTAGAAATATATTTTCTACATGGTCTTGTCTCTTTCATCCTTTTCTTTTCTTTTCTTTTCACACAGAGAATTTGAGGTGAACCCCTGTAGACTCTAGACGTGCTCAGCTACCATGTGTGTACTTCCATCGCCATCAATGGAAGAACAATTTTGAATTTCTCTTGATAAATGAAGGAATAATCACAGTGCCACGAACACCAACCGAACTTGTGTTGTTAAGTGTGAACAATATTTGATAAATTGAGAGGATAAATACAAGATAAAACTATAAAAGGCTGAGAATTAAAGAAGCTCAGGATCCAAGAAGAAAAAGCACTTTCGGGCTTTGCAACCTTTATTATTTTTTGTTTTTAAACAGAAACGGCATGTGCGCAAGAGATTTGCGGTCCAATCTTATTTTTCAAAAAATTTAATTTTTTTTAATAAATTTTAAATTAATAAATTTTAAATTATTTTAATATACTAAAATAAAAAATTAACTATTTTAAAAATATTTTTTACCACCTCTGTCTGAAAGGAAACACGCGTGCGCCTTGCGCCCTGAGGCGCAGCAGGGAGTATCTATCGATCTAACACACTGACAGCAAGTAAAGTCCTCTCTTACGAGCTTAGAATCTGTTGCACGTCTCATGTGATTGTTTCTTGGCATATGTGGAGTCGTCTAAATCCTACTATATTAGATTAGGTTGGTGAGTTTTGTTTACCTATTGACTTGGTCGGTCGGTGCTGGGCATAGCTTTATCGAGGGGCATGGCTATTTTTTTTTTTTTTTTAATAATTAATTAAATAAAATCAAAGAGTTTCAAGATGCTATATATATATATAGTTAAACTTAGTAAGAGAGTATAAAACATAGTTAAACTCTATTATTTTAAGAAATAGAAAGAAATATTGATTAAAAGAATAGGAATAACATCATTCTTTAAAACATTTAGTATATAATATTAATGTCATTTATACAACTTAGTAAGAGAGATAAAGGGGGAGAAAAGAAGTATTACATTATTATTAATTTCATTTTGCATTAGAGGATGTAAATCTAATTACAGGGATCCAGCCCTACCTTATCTTGTGAAAATGCTATTTTCTTTTAAATGGTTATTTCAATTTTATTTTTTTTACACGAATAGCAAGATACCTAAAAAAACCTTTTAACTGCTCTAAAAAAACATAATCAATCTATTTATATTTGCTCATTTATATATTAAATAAGCAAAATTTTTAATTAATTAATGTATTTCGATGTTATCATGAGAGCAATCTTGAGAGCAATTTTTATTAGTAATTTTATTTATAATAATGACATGTTATTTTTTTTATTTTTAAATTTCTAAATGGAATTTTTTTGGTATTCACTAATAAAAATTTTATTTAGATAAATATCAAGGGAAATAACATCAATAAATATTACTGTAAATTATCAATGATATTGTTTTCGTGGATAATTTTGTTTGTATATATCAAGTTATAAGGATGTTATCATGTAAAAAACAGTATCCTGTACGCATGCAAGACAATTGACTAATTGATTAGAGTCCACCTAACCCACGCACATGCCTATTGTTGTTTGTTTGATACCTAGATTAGTCAAATTTTTCGGATTATCTCCCAACCTCCCATTCATGCCATTTGTTCGTAACTCAGTTAATCTCATCTAACCTGTTAAATTTATAACTTAAATTATAAAATAAAGATAACTTGATTTTTAATTAATTAAATATTAAAATATAAAATTAAATAAAAAAATATAAAAAAATAACTCTAGTCAATCCGGGTTAATCAATCAAACTTGTAATATGAGTTATGAAAAAGTAATAGCTTTATAAAAAACAAATCAAAATAAATTACTATATCTAATTTTCAATCAAGTCAATATTAAATGAACTCTTATTGAACTCTTATCTCCCAACCTCCCACTCATGCCATTTGTTTTGTCATTTCGACAATTATTTTTCTCCAATTGAACTCTTATTCACATTCTGAGATATGACGTTGTTTGGAAAGCAACAATTTTTTTTAATGAAAATTTAATTTTTTTTTGTTAAAAATAATTTTTTAAAAATAAAAAATATTATTTTAATATTTTAAAAAACAATTATCGTTACATTCTGACACTACCCTTTATTTTAAAAAAAATCATTTCACACAATAAAAATTGATTAGTTTTTTTCTCACCACTTCACAAAGTTACAATGAATTATCTAAGTTTGCTTTTCAGCTTAGTTGGTTTTTTTTTTTAATAAGAAATTAAAAACTTTGTAATTTTAATATTTTATTTAATATTAAATAATTAGCTTGGTAAAATATAAATAAATTAAGATTAGATCTAGTGAATTAATTATAAAGTTTAATCAAATTAACTAGATTTAATTAAATTATTTTTTATCAAACTAAGTGGAGTTTCAGTTTAATAACTACAACATCAAACACTTTTTTTCTTTTTCTTTTTATGTTTTGTAAGATTTTGTTTAACATTGCGTTAAATTATGTTTTTTAAAAATTTAAAATTTTATTTAGTTTTAAATTAGTTTTTTTTATATTTTTAGATCATTTTTGTGTTTTTTTTAATTGTTTTTCAGCTTTAAATTTTTGGATTTTTAAATTAAAAAATAAAAAATTATTATTTTAATTCATTTACATTTACAAATAATAGGTATTTTAAAAAGTAAGACGTAACGTATACTAATTACTTGCCTACCTAACGACGGCATGAAATCATCATGATTATATAATCACATTAATTAATTTATTTTTGTTTGTCTTGATCATAATTACATTCTAGCTTTCGTTGCAAGTAATTCTAAGCTGCCCTAGGTTGGGCTGTGTTTATTTCCACGGTACAACCAAGTTTATTTTTTAAAAATAAAACTTTTTTTTTTAAATTTTTTTTATATTTTTAGATTATTTTGATATACTAATATTAAAAATAAATTTTAAAAACTGAAAAAATATTATTATAATATATTTATAAATAAAAATATTTTAAAAACTAGCTATTACTAGAATATCAAATATTATCTGATTTCTTATGCAGTAACTAGAAGGGTGAACTTAGGTGCTAAGACGTAGGTCACATGAAAAAATCAGAGGGCCCAAATCCCAAATCTCACCATCAAATTATGGTTCCACTTTCCTAAAAGTGAGGGTTGGAAATTATAATAAAAAATATATTTTATTTTGAAATGTTAAAATATATATTTTTTAATTTTTAAAAATTATTTTTAAATATTAAAATAATTTAAAAATATATATATAAAATAATTTAAAAAAAATAATTATTTTTTTGAAAAACATTCCCAACTATAGCGCCTAACACCCCTTAAATTATTTGAACTACCTTTTGGAGGCACCATTTACGTCTAAGATACAAACATGACAATGGTAACAAAACAAATGTTAAATTATAAAATTTAATTTTTAATAAATTTAATGTTAAAAGATAAAATTTTAAAAAATTTCAATTAAAAAATAACTAATTTAATCTTGTTTAACCTATTAAACCTACTATCTAGATTATGAGATAAAGGTAACTTGATTCCCAATCAATCAAGTGTTGAAAGATAAAATTGAAAAAAAAATTCAAATAAAAAAAGACATAAAAAAATAACTCTAGCCAACCCGAGTCAATCAATCAAACTTGTAATATGAGTTATGAGAAAGTGATAACTTTATAGAAAATAAACCAAAACAAATCACAATGTTTAATTTTCAATAAAGTCAATGATAAATTTAAAAAATAAATTAATAAGCAAAAAAAAAATTTCAAATCAATTCATTAAAGGTTTATATAATGAGATTATGATAATCTTAGTAGATTAAATTTTTTTTTATATAAAACTCAATCTCTCTCAAACAAATTTAATATTAAAAGACATAATTAAAATTGATAAAAAAAATTTAAAAATATTATTGAAATAAATAGTATTTTTTAACGAGGTTTACATTAAAATTCCCTCTTATAGTTTTTAATTATTATTTTCTGTTAAAATGAAGAAACGAACTTCTTTTCTGTGTTTGCTTCTTCTTCTTCTTTTTTTTTTTTTTTAATTCGTTGAGAGTACTACCCAGATTTTGTATTTTTGGCATGGCGTTAGTGGGAAACAGCGTATTCTGATAAAATGGATTTCCAAATATCTTTAAAAATCCCATGATTAGTACACCCTTTCTAATTTTCGTGTTTTCCTTTTTTTTTTCTTTGTAAATAGCATTGTTTTATAATCTGATATGACTTCTAGGGTTAATTCATGACAAAATTATTCAGGGTTTAAATTAGATTGAATTTTAATAAAAATAAAATAATTTAATTTAATATGATTCAATTAAAAACTCAAGTTGATATATAACTTACTTAACCCAAAAAAAAACCTAATCAAAACCTATTATTTTTTCTTTTTATTGTTTTAAATAATTTTTTAAATTTTTTTATAAAATAAAAAATTAAATTTATTCAGCTAAACTAACCTAACCTTTAATATGAAAATTGTCACAAATCAATATCAAATAAAATATAAAAACTAAGATAAATAGATCAAATTAATTTTATTGGAAAATGATTATTGTTATATTATCATTTATCAAATAAATTATAATTGGTGAATTAATTTCATGATAAAAAAATTATTTTTTTATATATCTAATAATTTATCTTTTTTTATTAAGACGTCACATATTGTAAAACATTAATAAATAAATTGCATGTGAATAAAACCTAATTTCATGAACTAGCTTTTCTTAATTTGAAGTGACAGGACGTACTCTAGCATACAAGGTAAGATATGTAGTCTTAATCACATCAATGAAAGTAGATCAGCTAAAACGGATCTCAGTTATCCACACCAAAAGATATTCTATACGAATTATCAAATTTTTTTTTTTTATTATTATTTTTCATTAAAAAAATTTGTCAACCAAATATACTTTCAAATCAACAAAAAATACTTCCAGTTAAAGAAAACTTTAATTTGATTTTTTAAAAAATATTTTTCTTTTATTTTAGGTAGAAAACATTTTTTAAAAGTTGTGAAAAATTTAAAAATATCATATTATTTAAATTTGGTCCGCAACTTTTAATTGGTATATATATATATATATATTTTTTAAATATTTGTTTTTCAATCTCATCCTTTAAAATTTAATTTTTATATTAACTTTGGTCCTCAATTCTTAATTGCTATTTGCTTTTTCCTTATCATTTTTTAATTGAAATTTTTTATATATCAAATTTGATCTTTATTTTTTTTATTGTTACTTATTTTATTTAAAATAATTTATAAAATGTTAATTATTATTATTTTAATTTTTTCATCTCTCAATTTTTTTTATTTTTTAGATTTAATCTCTATTATTTTGATTATTATTTATTTTATTTGAGATAATTTATTAAATTATATTTTTTTTTCAAATTTGATTCTCATTCAACTTTTTAATTTGTAATATTTGTTCCTTATTATTTTAATAAAATTAAAAAATAAATAAAACATTAATAAGTTATTTTTCAGCTCATTTTTCATGATATAACCAAACACTATAAAATATTTGTCAACTTATTTTTTTTTATACTATCAAATATTAAAAAATAATTTACTTTTGTAATTTTTTTTTTAAATTTACTTTCCAACCAAGAAACGAGTTTTTAATTACTTCAATTAAAGTAAACGTGCACAAACTCATTGCTAAAACGGATCTCAGTTATCCACCAAAAGATATTCTACGAATTATCGAAGCATATTACTTTTTATCAAGAGGAAATAAAGAATCACGGCAGCTCATTCAGATGATTGAACCTTTACAAGAATTGATTTAGAAGTTAGACCAAGAATATATCTCCAATCCACCCGTGCTTTAGATTATGTGATTTAACAAGTTTAGGTTTTTTTTTTTTTACTATATATCATGCATAGAATAAGAAAATGTTTGGGAACATAGCAAACCATGTTATATAAAAAATTAATTTTTTTATTTATTAAAAGTTAATTATTTTTGCAAGTTTTAAATTGTTTTAATGCACTGATCTTAAAAATAATTTTTAAAAAATAAAAAAAATATTATTTTAATATCTTTTAGCATGAAAAACATTTTAAAAAGCAATTAGAACCACACTCCTAAACATATACTACAAAAAATATTTATTTATAAGATACGTAACAGCTCATAAAAAGCATATAATATATGCTTTTTAATCATGAGGTGTGCAAAAACACATGCTAAGAAAGGGAGCAATTACATATAGGGTTATCAGATATTTGATATACATCAAAGAAACAAAAGATATATTTGCATAAAGGTCCACTACCCGGTGGGTTTGTTGACTTCATTCCCTCTATGTTTCTTAAATCATGAACATTTCGAATACGTTAGGTGAGACGTGACCTTTATTAGATTATGATATATAGTGTTAACTGTATAAACTAAAAAAAATACTGCCATATTTTTATTTTCTGGCATAATATAATGTTTGATAACAACAGCCGTGTCTTAATTAGAAACTGCCATCCTCAACTGACTATAATAATAATAATAATATATCAAAACAATATGAAAATAATAAAATTTTTTTAGCTAATTTAATGATTAATCATGTCGTTCTCATTCAACTTATCAAGAATTCATTTTTCTTAAAATAAATTACATTTAATTAAAAAAAACAAATAAGAGGGCTCGGAAAAATATTGTGGATTATCTTTCTTTTACTGTGGCTTCGAGCACTATTTCTCGCTATTTCTTGCAAAAACATTTTTTTGTCTCATGAAAACTTTTATTTGTGATGTGTTATTCACTGTTTATGACACTGATTGTTACATAAATTCATACTGGGATCGTGTTTAACATGGTAGCCAAAATAATGTTTGTTTAAAATTAAAATTTATTTTATTTAAAACCTATTTTAAATTTTTTTTTAATATTGATATTAAAAATATTATTTTAATATAATTTTAAATAAAAAACTATTCTAAAACACAATATTTATCAAACTCTCAATTACACACTAAAACAAAGTAAACAGACCACCCAAATTAGATTAAAAACCCAGTTGTCTTTTTCTTTATCTCTAATCGACTAAGCAACACCTGACCTCACCAACAAACCATCTTAGAATCTATTTGTTTTTTGTATTTTAAATTTTTTTTGAAAAAAACTAAATATTTTTTATTTTTTATTTGCTTCAAATTAATTTTTTTTTAAAAAATAAAAATATTATTTTAATATATTTTTAATAAAAAAAATATTTAAAAAATAACCACTACAATAATTCCATAGATATATTTTTTCTCAAATTTTCCTTCATCTAAAATTAACTAGCCTTTGCTTCAAACCGTACTATTTCCCCTTTCACACAAAATTCTTAAACCACCTCTCTACTGCCACACTCTCAAAAACCATATGTGTCTTGCCATAAAAAAACCTTGTGTTTTCCTTGAAAAACCTAATTCCCTTTCACTCCCTTTGTCAAAACACTAATACCCTTGAAATCACAGTTTGATCCAAGAATTAGGTTTTCTTGTGCATTGATAACCCGCATGAAAACCCTAACTCCATCTCCAAATCAATGCAAAAACACACATGTAAATTCAATTAGGGTAAATAAAAACACATAGAGACACCGGAAATTAAGATGAAGTCAAGTGTTTTAACAGACACCATTTACCTATGTACATGCTCCTACTTTTATTTCTTTATCAATTTTGATCATTGTGCTGTGTGTTTCAATAGAGTTTTTTCAGATTGAGTGTTTCGGTGTTTCATCCATCTTCGTTTTCAATTTTGTATTTTTTCTCAGTTTAGCCCTAGCTTTTTAGAGCTCTTAGCTGCAATTTTTCCTCTACCTACCTTTGTGATTTCATATGTTCTTTGCTGGTTGTTGATGTTTCATTCATATTTATTTTAATTGAATTGGAAGGGAGGGAGAGCTTTATCTAATTTATTATCTGAGTCTCAATATTTTTAATTTACTGATTTGTTGTTTATAATTTATAATTTATAATTATGTGGCGGGGGAAGGATTTTATGAGAAACAAAATTGATAATTAAATTCTTCAACATCTAGGCATAGTTTTTATTTATTTATTTATTTTTAAGGACATGACCAATATTTCAATAACCCTAGGAATTTAAATTTTTAAAAATTAATGGTCAATATTATGGTATAATAAATGTTGGACCTACAAGTACAAAATTGATAATTAAATTTTTTTTACTATTGTTTGCTTACAAGCTTTGTTTTTTAGACGTTTAAGAGCTATTGAGATTTTATTTGAAATGACTTTTGCTTGATGAGTTCTCTATTTTGTTTTATTTTTTTTTAGTTCAGGTTTGATTTGCTTGATATTTTATCCACTCTTACGAAGGCAACTAGTTCCATTCTTGATGTGAGTTATATGGTAAATCTTTTCGCTATTTTAGAGAGAATATTTTAAAGAAAATATTATTGAATGGAAAGAAAAGAACTCTATGTCTGTAAAGGAAGCATGTGTTCATTCTGCTCAAATCAAAACAAAGCATGTTTAGCCTAAAATCATGTAAAATATTTTGTCACTAATTCTGTTTTTAAGAGCTAATTCTAAGCTTAAATTATATAGCTGTACATTGTAACAGTAGCATAGACTTAGCTTTATCGTTTACAAGTTTCTTAAATTACATTCTCAATTACTCTATATATAACACAACTTCTATCAATAAAATGTGTGGAAAAGTTTATTCATTGCAATCACAAGAGATATCTGCTTTTGATATATGGTATCAGAGCTCCCAACCTTTAACGAGTCATAGATCCAAATTGCCACTATGAGCTCTTCCTCCGATCAAAATCCAAATTTTAATCTCAACACCCAACCTCTTTCTGCAACAAATAAACCATTATTTGCCCTCAACATCACTGCCCAAATTAATGAAAAGCTTACTCCTTTCACCTTCCCTCAATGACGTGCACAATTTGAAGCTCTTCTTATTGGTTATGATCTACTCGACTATGTCAAAGGCACTATTCAGCGTCCCCTATCTGCTGGTATAGCAGCTGATGAGCTACGCAAAACTCACTAGGTCCGACAGGATAAACTTATCTTGAGTGCTATTTTAGCCTCCACATCTCCTTTAACTACCCCACTCATTGCTGCATCAAAGACTTCCCATGAAGCTTGGAAAAAGCTAAAAAAACCTATATGCTAGCAGATCAAGAACTCATGCTATGTAGTTAAAGAAGAACTCACCTTAATCCAGCATGGAAATCGATCAATTCCAAAATATCTTCATACGGTGAAGGCCTTGGCTAATGAAATAGCCATTATTGATCATTCAATTTCAGATGATGACCTAACCCTTTTTGTGTTAAATGGTTTAGGTCCAGAGTTTCGGGAGATTGCAGTATCGATTCGAACCAGAGAATCATCACTGAGCTTTAAAGAGCTGCATGATTTTCTGGATGGACATGAAGCATATTTGAGGTGCCTGGAAACTACCAATTTCACAAGACGAAATAGTTTGCCCAAAAGGGGAATAAATCGTGGTCCTTTAACAACCATTCTAATACACGTGGACATCAAAGCTATAACCCAGGCCGAAATAACACTTAACATGATGAATATTGATCCAATAACTATTTTGGCTGGACAAATAATTTCAATCGGCATTCCCAGCCTAAATGCCAAATTTGTGACTAGTTGGGCCATACTGCTAAGTTCTGTCCTCAATACCACTCACAGAATGCCTCTGCCAATTATGCTACAGCTTCTATTGGAAAGGATAAAACTTGGTTACTTGACACAGCTGCCTCTCATAATATTACAAGTGATATTTCCAATTTATTTATTCACTCTGAATATGATGGGACTGACGAAGTAATTCTTGGTGATGGTTCAGGTTTTCCAATTTTACACATTAGTTCTTTGGCTTTGCACTCACCTCATCGCACTTTTATATTGCGTGACACTCTTTATGTTCCCAATATCTGTTAAAATTTGATTTTTGTTCATCATCTCACTAAACAAAATAATGTCTTTGTTGAATTTCAACCTTTTTATTTTCTTGTGAAAGACGAGATCACGGGGATGATTATATTAAAAGGAGCATGTAACAATGGCATCTATACCTTCCCCACCTCAATGACGGCATCTAAAAAGGTTGCTAATGTGCATGAATGAACTTGTATTGATGGATGGCACAAGCGTCTCAGGCATCCTGCTCTTAAAATTGTCCATCATCTTGTTAAGAATTTTTCTCTCCCTACTTCATCGACCAAAAAGTTGTCTTTATTATGTCA
This sequence comes from Populus alba x Populus glandulosa, assembly GCA_033617975.1. Taxonomy (NCBI): domain Eukaryota; kingdom Viridiplantae; phylum Streptophyta; class Magnoliopsida; order Malpighiales; family Salicaceae; genus Populus; species Populus alba x Populus glandulosa. Next base: position 13,086,496 of record CM066147.1, on the reverse strand, counting down.
TTCGTGTTCTATCAATAAAGCTCATCAACAACCTTTTCGTGCAAATAGTCTTCAAAGCCATGAGCCCCTTGAATTAATTTACACAGATGTGTGGGGCCTTGCAAATTATACTACCATTGATGGATCAAAATATTATCTTATTTTTGTTGATCATTACACAAAATATATATGGTTCTATCCAATGGTCACAAAATCCAGTGTTTCTATTATTTTTCCACATTTCAAAAAGTTGTTGAAACCCATTTTAAAAAATCCATCAAAACACTATACTCCGACAATGGTGGTGAGTTTATAGCTTTAAAATCATATCTTTTACATCATGGCATAACTCACTACACCACTGCTCTATACACACCCCAACAAAATGATATCTTTGAACGTTGTCATTGTCATCTTGTTGAAACCGGCCTTATGCTTCTTTATGATGCACACCTTGATTTCTCCTACTGGCCCCATGTTTTTCAAATAGCATTTTATCTCATAAATAGACAACCCACCCTTTTTCTTCAGGGCAAATCACCTTTTGAAGTTCTTTTTGGTCAACCACCAAACTAAAAATTTAAAAAAATTTGGTTGCATTTGTTATCCCCTAACACGACCCTATAACTCTAATAAAATGCGACCAAAATCCAAAGCTTGTCTTTTTCTCGGTTATTCCAAAACTCAGAATGCATACTAGTGCTTTGACCCTAAAAAATAATAATTATTTCTCTCCTGCCACGTGCTGTTTGATGAACATCACCAGCACATCAGCCCATCTCACCCTGTATCCTTAATATCATCACAACCAAATCGAGGAACTCACAATCTTCTACCCTTATTTGATGCCCAGCTAACAACAGTGCCTCCATCAGTGTTATCCGGAGCACCCACCTTATTTCCCTCTCAGGAAGGTTCACTTGTCATTGTTACGTCCTCCTCGGGTAATTTTGGACCCTTTGTTTCTTTACTACGTGGTTCGTTGCCAAACCACAATCCCATCATCACTCAACCGCATCCCTATCTAGCTTCAAATCAAACTGGTTCTTAATTATCTTTGTCATCATCATACCCTACTGATACACATCTAGCTCCAGATCCTCATCTCTAAAATTCCAACTTCACAGATCCAACCTAACACCCTCACAACATAACCACCAGATCAATGAACATAATTTTCAAACCCAAACAAGTTCATATAGTAACCAAGCATCCCCTTCCTCTAATCCTAGAAGCAACGAGTGTAAGCCAAGCCATTTCTCATCATCATTGGCGTGAAGCTATCTCTAATGAGCTCACTACTCTAATGAAACATGGGACTTTGGATCTTGTTTTACCACCTTCACATTGCAACCCCGTGGGATGTAAATGGGTATTTTGGGTAAAAAGGAAAGCTGATGGTTCAGTGGAAAGATTCAAGGCTCGTTTAATTGCTAAGGGCTATAATCAATGTTCTGGTGTTGATTACAAACAAACTTCAGCCATGTAGTTAGACCAACCACCATTAGAATAATATTCTCACTTGTAATAATGAATGCGTGGGATTTGCGGCAGCTGGATGTTAATAATGCTTTTCTAAATGGTGAACTGACTGAGACTGCTTTTATGGTGCAACCAGCAGGGTTCAAGGATTTGTCTAAACCTGACCATGTTTGCAGGTTAAAGAAGACGGTTTATGATTTTAAACAAGCCCTACAAGCTTGGTACACATCACTAAAAATTGCCATTCTCCAGTTGGGTTTTCATAATTCCAAGGCCGATTCTTCTCTTTTTGTTTACAGCCAAGGATCAAATCTATGTTATCTTCTAATGTATGTTGATGATCTTGTTATTACTGGAAATAATACTCTCCTTGTGGTTTAGATTATTCAGCAGCTAGGTGATATGTTCTCTCTCAAGGATATGGGTCGTCTTTATTTTTTCTTGGGGATTGAAGTGATTCCTACCCGCACTAGTTTATTCCTCTCCCAACATAAATATGTTCGAGAACTGTTAGCCAGTACTTCTATGAGTGGTGCTAAGGATGTCTTTACCCCTCTCTCGATAACTCAATCTCTTCAGATGGTTGATGGCTTTATGCGACTGTAAATAGTTCAGAATTTCACAGCATCATTGGCCGCCTTCAATACCTCTCATTGACATGCCCTAACATCTCATTTACAGTCAACAAGCTCTCTTAATTTATGCACAAGCCCACTACCAATCACATGGCAGCCATCAAATGCCTTCTTCACTATTTAAAATAGACAATTTTTCATGGAATTCAAATTAAAAAATCTAGCCATCCAGTGTTAAGGACATACTCAGATGCCGATTGGGCTGGCAATGTGGATGATCGTACGTCCACTTCTGCATATATTAGTTTTCTAGGCTCCAATCCCATTTCTTGCAGCTTCAAGAAACAAAGAGCAGTTGCCCGATTCATAACAGAGGCAGAATATAAGGCACTTGCTATTGCTGCCTCAGAGACAATGTGGTTGTCCACGCTTTTAAAAGACCTTGCATTCCCAGTGCCAGAATCCTCCCATCTCCTCTGTGACAATCTTGGTGTTACATATCTCAACTTCAACCCGGTCAATTACTCGCGCATGAAGCACATTCAAATTGACCTTTATTTTGCGCGTGACCTGATGTAGAAAGGTAGTCTCCAAGTAAAACATGTCTATACTAATGACCAACTGGCTAATCTGTTAACCAAACCGTTGTCCAAACAACGCATAACATTGCTTCATAACAAGATTGGTCTTGCTGATGGAAGCTCAATCTTGCAGGGACGTGTAAAGGAAGGATGTGTTAATTCTGCTCAAATCAAAACAGAGCATGTCTAGCCTAAAATCATGAAAAATATTATGTCACTGATTATGTTTTTAAGAGCTAATTCTAAGTTTAAATTATATAGCTATATATTGTAATGGTAGCATAGACTTAGCTTTATCATTTACAGGTTTTCTAAATTACATTCTTAATTATTCTGTATATTACACCAAACTTCTATCAATAAAGTGTGTGGGAAATGTTATTCATTGCAATAACAAGAGATATCTGCTTTTGTTGTAATATCCATCCTAGATGAGTGGTGTTGATTGATGATTGTAGGCTTGCAGTGGTAGGGTTGCATTGCTTTAGTTATCTGATAACAACATGTTAATCATCTTTTTTCAAAACTACTACATAACATCTCATACATATATAAGCAATTCATGCATATGAAATTTCATGGAGTATCATTAATAGTGCCTTTATTATTGGAAAATATTACCAACTTTTGTCAAGTTTAACAATGAAAGAGCATGCCAGTACTACTAGATAACAATTATAAAGCAGCTATTGTCTTTGAAAAATACTCCATCTCCAAATTGTAGCTTCTCAAAGCATCTATGGTTATGGAAATGCTCTTGACATAAAATTTCTTTTGGGTTTAGCTTGCAGGAGCTTAACACTCTGCTTTCATGTTCTTTGTTACCAAAATCATTTCTCACTGGTCATTGCTTTTACCTTTTCTTGGTTATTATCAACTGTTGATCAAATGCAAACTACATTCCTCTTTAACACATTTAAGCTCCTTTTTTCTTTTTTCTTTTTGTGTGAAACATGTTAAGATTATTAGAAATAGTATATATGGATATGCCTTTAGCTTTATATGTGCACTTTTTACTTTCATTATAAAAAAGAAACTACAGTTAAAAAAAAAAAATTAGGTGCTCCTCATTCATTTTTTTGTTTTAATTTTTTTTAATTCGACTCGCTCTCTATTAAACACGATCTAACTAATAAACTCTAAAACTTAAGATTTAAAGGATTTTCAAGACTCAATTCAAATCATTTATATGAATTTTCAAAATCTAATGATAATAATATTCAATTAATTTAATATTTCAGCATAAAAACCATCATAAACTCAATTGAAAAAAATTTAGTCCAACATAAAACATTGGTTAGGATTCCTTACCACAACAAAAAAAACCCCAATAGAATGAGTTTCTTGCAAAGATTTCACAAATTTTCTCCTAACTCTTCAACTTTGTTCACTTTCTCACACTAACTTACTTTTAAGCTCACAACTCCTCTCTCTAATTTGTTTTCTATTTTGGTTTGCTATCTAAACTAGAAATCACTGAAATAATAATTCATGCCCGGTGAAGTAGATGAATTGAAGGGGAAAGAGAGAAGAAAATAAAAAAATTCCAAGGTTCCCTCCCTTGTATGGACGGCGTGTTTCCAAGGGTGGAAATAGGAGATTTTTTCCACTGACAATATCACTCATATGCATGGTATTTCCATCCAAACCGCAATTGCTGATATTTTTTTTTCTGTATCTTTCTATTTATTTTTTTGGAATTATTAAAAAAAATTCTTGGAAATTTTATTTCTAATCATAAAAATCTTTGCTTAATTTATTGTTTTTAATTGAAAATTCTGCTATTAAAACACGAGATTTACAGTTGAGATTGAGGGAGTGTGAGTACACTTGGTGGTGCTTGGAAGGGGGCGAGTTGCTGAGTCGGACTCTGTGGTTGGGCACTTGAGCCGTGGTCTGGGGAGTTCGAGATGTTGAGGTCTTTATTTAGAGTCTACGGGCTTAAAGAACCTGATGCTATAAGCCCCCATGCTTTGTTTTTTTTTTTTTGGGTTATTATCCTGCCCAAGGTGGAAGGCCCATGGTCCCTGAAGTGTATCTACGGCCCACATGCATTTTTCTGATAGCATTTTAATATCATGTAGCTAGTATTTAACAATTAAATTAAGTAGGAAAATACACACATGTTTTAAGGCTATGTTAACTGTTTAAATTTTAAAATTAAGCTAAAGAATAGCATGCTGCTTAGAATCATGGTCTAAATAAGCAGTAATGGCTTTATTTTATAGATCTTAACTCAAGGCTTATGCCTCGAAATGCTAAACTCGAAACGGACAATAACATACTTTATTTCAAACAAGTTTAAAGGCCAGCGGCTTGAACCTTGAAAATGTACAAGTTATATAGAATTATTTGATGTTATTATCTTAGATTAACAAGTTAATTTTTAAATCTTGTAATTAGATTTCTTCTTGGGTTTAAAATAAAATTATATGAAAATTACTCTGACATAACTCAGCTGTCTTGAGAGTTCCAAAAACAATTTAAATTAATAATTAAAAAAAATTTCTAAAATGACGATATATTAAATTAATCAGGGCTTCACGGTTTAAACCGTTGAATCCACGATCCAAGTAATAAATATCATGAGTTTAAAAACTTTGTTTTTTTTAAACTATTTTTTTACTTAATTATACAATTAAAATAGAGGCTCATAAAATAGAGTACAAATCAAATATTAAGATGTTTGTTTAAAATTACAATAATCTCATAAAAAATAATAAGTTGACCGAAATAATTTATGAAGATAAATTAAAAATTAAGTAAATATTAAAGTATGAAATTAAAAAAAAAATAATAAAAAAAAATAAGTAAAATGAAAAAAAAACCCTACCATTTATATAAATAGTAAAGAAGGTGCCTGCGCCTCCAAAATCTTTTAGCGTAGTAAGGTAATTTGATCAACTAATGTTATTTTTTTCTCCACTTATTTTGTTCATTTATACCTGTTCCCGTTCCAATGGATTACCTTACTCTCTCTCTCTTCATTTTAGTTTGCTATGTCTCATTTATTTGTTAATCACATAGGGTGAAGTAAAAATTCAAGTGTTGAAATTCAAGAGAGATTTGTCTTTTACACACACACAGAGAGAGTAAAATAGGAGCAGAGCACTGACTCTTTCAAGTACAGCTTTAAAAAAACCAATTGGTGCCCTATCTAAAGCTACTGGCTCGACAATTTTAGTCTTCAAATCAAACATCTTATCAGAAAGCATTTTCTTACGCTTGATATTAAAAATATACCCTAATCGTTCCTTTATATGGGAGCTGGTACATCAGCCTTTGTTTTTAAACCCTCCTTCCGACCCCACCCACCACTCATTCTTTGAGGCAAAAGCCTCTCTTATTCAAGTAGAAGAGCCTTCGTCTTTATTTAACCAATGGAGTTTTTCCACGCAGCAACTTGCCCTAGAATTTGATTTAGTTTTACGAGCTCCTGAAATGGGGGCTCTTTCCCGGGTCTTCTTGGTGCAAATAATCAAACCCTAGTAGTACGCCCATTGCACTTGTTCCAATATCTCACTTCATTCATGTATTTGCATCTGCCTCCTTTGTTTTAGACCGTGCTTAAAAAGCTCCTGTTTTGGGTCCCCCTTCGCTTCGCTAGCTCTACTTCATTGCCTCTTGTCTTAGGCTAGCTATTTAGCTTAAGGTTACCGATAACTCTATTTCAACTACACAGCATTAACCCTTGCTTGGTCGATCTTGAGATGCATATGAATTAGAAGTTGAAAACATGGTGCTTTAAGGAAGATGAGGGTGGCAATTGGCTTCAAAGTCCGCAGGTATAATAAACTATCGATGAAGTGCTAGTCAAACATGTAAGTAATATAGAATACTAGTTATGGACCAGCGCTTCACCGCATGTCAAATAATTAAAATTTTTTAAAATAGCTCCTAAACAAAATAAAAAAGATGATGTTTTGTTCTAGTTGTAAAAGGATCTAAAAATATCATGTCTTGGTGACAGAAGAGTCCAATTCGGTGTTGCGTTATGGTGGTAGATAGAACCTAAAGTTCTGCACCCGGCAGGATCCAACACCCAATTGAATCTCTTATATAATACCAAAAATTTATAAAGTATATGATATAAATTAAAAATTTATTGAGAGCTCCATCAACCATATTAGAGAAAAAAATTTAATTTTTTTTTTTAAATTTCAAAGTATTTTCAAACTATAAGCCAGGTGCACCTTTCGAGCCTCAGTTTCTTGGGTTTGGAAGAGGATGTCAGGCCCAAGTCAATAATAATAATAATAATAATAATAATTGATTTTACTCGTGAAATCAAAATCTATTTCTAGTTTTTATAGTAGTAGTATTTATTGTAAATTTAATAGTTTTTTTCTTGGATCTTGTTTTGCAGCCGGACATAATTTTAAAATATTAAAAAAAAACACACAAAAATATATATAAAAAAATTTATTTTAACATAAAGATGAAAATTCAAAAATTTTTCTACACAATCTCAATATAGTTTTTTTTAAAAAATATTTAAAAGATAATACATACATCTAATCTAATAACAATAATAAAAAAGAAAATTTTCCAAGTCAACAAACAACATCAAGAAAATCAAGAAGAATTTTTTTTTCATTCTTCTAACTTTTTAGTTGATTTTGTCTGCATCTTTATTTAGATTCTTAGATTTAGGATTCTCCTTTTCTCTTCATGCAACACTCTTTTGTACTTGAATTTTGCTTAGTTTTCTTTATTTGTAGTTTTATTCAAAAGCAAAACAATAATTGTTTGCGTTTAATTCAGGGTTAAAGTTTATAATTTGACGAGGCATCCTGCAGAGGCATGGGGGATTAAATTCTCACGTACGTTATAACATGGATTCCCAATCTGTCCACCAAAGGAAATCAATTATTTTTCTTTTATATATATATATATATACACACACAATCTTCCTATGCCGATATCAGTGATCTTACTAGTTTCTTGCATTGATTAACTTTAATTCCTTGTCGACAAAGGAAAAGAGTGCATTTGCGTATCCACAGTGCAATCAATTTATTTTGAGAAGGCAACGATCAAGAAATTTAATCAGGTATGGCCACGATCAACACCCAATTGGGTCCTAAACCTTGTAGGAACCAAAGCTATTTTGGGTATTGCATAATGCAGGACCCAAAGCTAGTGTGGGTCTTGCAGTTGAAGGACCCAACACCCAATCAGATCCTACACATATCAGGACTCAAAGCAATTTTGGATTCTACACTTGGTAGGACCTAACTCGAATGGTTTCTACAGGGGGTTGGACCTAACACATAATTTATTTATGTATTTAATAATATATATATATAATTCAAAAATACTGCATAAAAAATCTAAAGACTATAAAACATTGATAAAACTTTGAATCTCATATACTAATGTTATAAAATTAAAATATCTTCTATTAACCAAAAGAAAATCTCTTATAAAATATATGATGTAAATAAAAAATTTCTTGAGAGCTCCACCAATTTTAATATAACAGTATTAGAGAACAAAATTAAAAATTTCCAAAGTTTTTTTCAAAGTATTTTTTTTTTATCAAATGTAAGAATATATTAAGATCAAAGGTAACAAAACCACAAAAGTAGCAAACAGAAAATGTATATACAGAGATGAGGGTAACCAGTATCCTAAAACTAAAATGGGAACATGCTCCCATTGAAAAGAAACATAAAACAAACATCCCTAAGGCCAGAAGTAGCCACACATAGAACAAACATGAGGGACTTAACCAACCAAACCAATGCACTGCCAGGCAAGTCAATCTATTACCAGCAGAGCCAAAACAAGCAGCCAAAATCCAACAAAAACATTCAGCTGCTCCTCTCCCATGCCGAACCAAGTCAACAACATGTAGCCATCATAATTCAATAAACCACAGCAGCAAAGAACTCAGCCCCAAGGCCCCATCAAAAACCCCCCCATGAAATAAGGACCAGCTAACTACGCGAAGCCAACAGAGGATAGACCATGCAGGGGCAAGATAAACATGCATTCACATTAAACTACCCCAACCAATCCAATCAGAATGCAACATTGTAAGCCAGGGGATTTTTTTCATGAAAATACAATATAGTGTAAAATAAAATCTGAAATTTTCTGAAAACAGCCTCAATCGATTTGCTAGTGTTGTAAAAAATTCTCCTATTTCTTTCCTCCCAGATCAAATACACAAGAACAACAAGAGATACTCTTCTCATTTTTGGTTGTAGCCCTTTTTTGGTGTGTTGTAAAACCTGGGTAGCTCTGCTTAAGGAAGGCATATTGTGATGAATCTTGAGCCAAAGTCTGGTCTTTCTCCAAAGAGAAGACGACCAGTCACAATTGAAGAAGAGGTGAGCATGAGACTCATCAGCATTTTGACATAGAGGGCATATAGGATCAGGGGAGAGAAACCGGAGACGATCTCTCGTTCGCAGCTTGCCCAGCATTGCCAGCCATAGGGAGAAACTATGTCTTGGAAGGGACCACTGCTCCCAAACTACATTTGCCCAGTGAACAGGCTCAGCTTTATGTTTGTATTTTTAAAACTATGGGTCAGGTTCACCTTTTGAACCCCAAGTTTCTTGGGTGTGGAAGGAGATGCTAGATCTAAGTTAATAATAATAATAATAATAATAATAATAATAATAATAATAATAATAATAATAATTGATTTTACCCCTAAAATCAAAATCTATGTTTTTTTTATATAGTAGTAGTATTTATTGTAAATTTCATATTTGTTTCTTAGGTCTCGTTTTGCAGCCAGACACAATCTCAAAAAATATATTTAAAAAATATACACTAAAGTGAAACAATATAAAAACATGAAAAAAAAAAATATTATTTTGAAGTGAAGAAAAAAAATTAAAATTTGGAAATTTCTTGAGTCTAGCGTCGCAGCCAAACAAAATGTCAACATAAAAAAAATAATAATAAAAAAACATAAAAAAAAAATAGTAATTTGAAGTAAAGAAAAAAAACTTCAAAATTATCAAATGTTTTTCTAAGAATTTTTGAAACGCAAAATCAAACATGGTCTAATTAATTTGAAATAAACAAAAACTTACAAACTTGTCAAATTGATTTCAAAGAATTTTTGAATCGTAAAATCAAACATGATTTAATTAGAAAATTCAACCCAACCTAGAACAGAAGAACAATAATCATCACTCAACTTTTATACAATATAAAAAAATATCATTAATTTATTTTGAAAAATAAATTTAAATTAGAGAAGGCAGTCGTCCTTATTGATCAATGGCCTTCCATTAATATTCAATGGTTATGTTATATTGTAGTGAAGAAGATATATATATATATATATACACACACACACACACACACGATGTACAGAGGCATAGAGAGGCGTGAGGGATTGAATTCTCACGTATATGATAACATGGATTCCCAATCCATCCACCAAAAAAAATCAATTGTTTTGCTTCTTTTTTTGTACAGTCTTCCTAAGCCGATGTTAGTGATCTTACTACTTTCTTGCATTGATTAACTTTAATTCCTTGTCGACAAAGGGAAAGAGTGCATTGGCGTGTCCACAATGCAATCAATTTATTTTGAGAAGGCAACGATCAAGAAATTTAATTGGGTATGGTTGTTGGGTCAGGCCACGTAGTCATACTTGTATGAAAAAGAAAAAAAATTATAGTCTTTGGTCCTATTGGGCAGGACCCAACTCTTTATTTGTGTCCACAGTGCAATCAAGTTATTTTGAGAAGCAATGACCTAGACATTTAATTGGGTATAGTTGCCCATTGTCTTATATTTGCCTAGACTTCCCTTATTATGATGGCCAAAAGATCGGGGCAGAAGAATTTTCAACTCAAAAACTCATTTTTCAATTCATTTTTTTACTCTAAATACCTAGAAAACATGCAACCTAATAAACTCATTCATGACCTAAAGAAAACATCTCAAAACCCGAAATCAAAATCTTCTAGAGATCAGATATGTTTTTGTAGGCAATTCTAACATAAAAAAAAAACAACTCACACAAACTTTCCTCGTCAAATAAAATAATTTAACATCAATATCAACCGTCTTTGTGATTGGAATCAGTGCAACTAAAAATTTTCTTTCTCTAACACCAGATTTCAATGTCTTTCTCACACCTCTCTCAAACAAGAGACCATGCAATAAAAAGAATAAAGTTTGAAATCAAAATTGACTTTGCTTTTAAATTTTAAAAATTCATTAAAATAATACATTGTAATTGATGATTCCTTGAAATGAATATTTTGAATATCAAAGTTGTACAAATTAAATGGGACGGGTGTTACTCAATTTATTTATTTATTGGGGAAATAATAAAGGATGGCAGTAACTCTCTGGTCATGCAAGGTTTCAACCTTCAAATGACATGTCCAAACCTTAGGTTGCAAATTTAGCATCGACATGTCAAACTCCCAACCATGAGGTTTCTATTCTAAAAGCAAGACTAAACAATTATGTCAAAATGCTAATCAAACAGTTTCTCAAAACCTAATATTGGCGGTAAAACAACTGACTTGATTGATTGGTGAGGTGTACTTGTGCGGAATGTCATCCGAGGTTGAGGTGCCGTAGGATCCAGAGTAGATAGTGGGCGACCCGCAGGTGCTGAAGAGAGTATTCCTGTAAATGGGGAGATTCCAGGGGTGAAGGGTGGTTGTGTTGCCACCGGGCACAACTGCTGGGGAATTTTAAATGGTCCTTCTTTGGGGCTGCAATGTCAGAGCTTGAAGTAGATGGGCAGGCAACCATTGTTGATCTCACTTGGTTTAGAATATCTTTGGCAGTGTGGTAGCGGTTGCTTTTCAAATAACTTTTCGTGCTAAAATACATGTCAATGATTTTTTTTATTTTTTAAAAATTATTTTTTATATCAGCACATCAAAACATTTCAAAAAGTATAAACCATATTCAATTTTAAGACCACTGTTTGTGATAAAATGTTGAAATATTCCAGCTTGTTCCTAAGTCTTAGGATTGTTTTTAGTCACGTTGAATAATTCCTCCTCTGTTTGAGGGACACGTAATTTGCTTTGTTTGACCACATTTGGTTTCCTGTAAAATCATGGGTTTTGTTATTCATTCTTTATCACGGTGTAAGGCTATTAATAGCCAAGGCTACAGCTTAATAAAAATATCTTCTTTGTCAGTCTCTTACTATCTGCAACATATGGTATCAGAGCACACGTGAGGGGCTAGAGAAGAAGACTAAACACTGAGAGGAGTGAAAACTGAGAGAGTGAGGAAACACGCAATCAGTTAAGGAAAATAGAGAGGAGAGAAACACTGTGAGGATCGAGTGAAACATAGAGAGTAGGAACACTGTGAGGAACATGAACACTGTGAGGAACCCATCATTCCCAGATTTTTTTTTTCCAGCAAGAAGAAACAACAATTATGGCATCTGAGAATAGCTTTGTGCAACCTGCTATTCCGCGATTTGATGGTCATTACGACCATTGGAGTATGCTCATGGAGAATTTTCTCCGCTCCAAAGAATATTAGAGCTTGATAGAAACGGGAATTACTGCTGCAGCAGAAGACAAAGACCTACGGGAGAAGACCATTGATGAGCTCACATTGAAGGACCTCAAAGCAAAAAACTACCTCTTCCAGGCTATTGATCGATCAATACTAGAGACTATTTTGAAGAAGGATACTGCAAAGGATATATGGGATTCTTTGAAGAGAAAGTATGAAGGCACATCTCGGGTGAAAAGAGCTCAATTGCAGGCACTTCGCAAAGAATTTGAAGTGCTGCACATGAAGATTGGAGAATCAGTGGATGATTATTTCTCCCAAACTCTCATTATAGCCAACAAAATGAGAATTCATGGGGAAAAAATGGAAGATGTAATTATCATTGAAAAAATTCTACGATCTATGACTCCTAAGTATGATTATGTGGTATGCTCCATTGAGGAGTCTAATGATCTAGATGCTTTGTCAATTGATGAACTTCAAAGCTCTCTTCTGGTGCACGAACAGAGGATCAGTCGAAGCATTGTGGAGGAACAAGCCCTGCAAGTGAGTCACGGGCTACATCAAGGAGGAAGAAATAGTGGACGAAACAGTTACCGTGGGAGAGGAAGAGGCAGAGGACGATTTGAAGGAGGAAGAATTGAAGGCAGATTTGACAAATCTACCATAGAATGCTACCACTGTCATGACCTTGGTCATTTTCAGTGGGAGTGTCCTAAGAGAACTCACGATCACATGGCTAAATATGCAGAAACAAAAGAAGAGATGCTATTGATGGCACTTGTAGATCATGAAGAGATCAACACTTAGCACACTTGGTATCTTGACAGTGGGTGTAGCAATCATATGTGTGGAGACAAAACATTGTTTTCTGAGCTAGACAATAGCTTCACAGAATCAGTAAAACTGGGAAACAACTCCAAGCTTGGAGTACAGGGCAAGGGAAGGATTCGGTTTGAGGTAAGAGGCATTGTTTTTGTGATTCCAGAAGTCTTTTATGTGCCAGATTTAAAGAACAATTTGCTTAGTCTTGGTCAATTGCAAGAAAAGGGCATGACAGTGTTGATTAAGCATGGCAAATGTAAAATCTTTCATGCTTCCAAAGGCTTAATCATCGAAAGCAAGATAACACAAAACAGGATGTTTTGTGTCCATGCTCGGTGCACATCAGAAGGACAGCAACGACTTGGAGCATACATGACATCTTCACAGAAATGCCTTAAATCAGCCACCATTGATCAATCAAAACTTTGGCACTGCCGTTATGGGCACCTTAGCTGGAATGGGCTGCAACTTCTTCAACAAAAGGGAATGGTGAAGGGGTTACCGAAATTTGTTTGCTCTCAAACCGTATGTGAAGACTGCTTGAAAGGAAGATAGCATCGCGACCCATTTCCCACGGAATGCAGCTGGCGAGCTTCTAAACTCCTACAACTAATCCATTCAGACATATGCGGCCCAATCAATCCATGCTCCAATAGTAAGAAGAGGTATCTACTTACGTTCATTGATGATTTTAGCAGAAAAGTGTGGATTTATTTTTTGGCTGAAAAATCAGAGGCTTTCGAAATTTTTAAGTGTTATAAAGCAAGGGTTGAGAAGGAATCAGGTGCTTATATCTGTTCTGTCAGGATAGACCGTGGGGGGGAATTTACATCCCAAGAATTCACACATTTTTGTGAAATTCATGGGATTCATAGACAATTAACTGCTGCATATACTCCCCAACAAAACGGAGTTGCGGAAAGGAAAAATCGCACAATTATGAATATGGTGCGAAGCATGTTGTTCGCAAAATCAATTCCTAGCAATTTCTGGGTTGAGGCTGCAAATTGGTGTGTGCATGTGTTAAATCGGTGTCCAACTCTTGCTGTCAAAAATAGAACACCCGAAGAAGCATGGAGTGGGCTTAAACCTTCGGTTGATCACTTTCAAATTTTTGGTTGCATTTCCCATGTGCATGTGCCAGACAGCAGACGTGTGAAGCTTGATGCAAAAAGTTTCAAATGCATTTTGCTTGGGGTAAGTGAAGAATCTAAAGCTTATAGATTGTTTAATCCTGCCACTAACAAAATCATTGTTAGTCGCGATGTGGTGTTTGAGGAAGATCAACAATGGTGCTGGGATAACAGTTCCAACACTGATTTGGGAACTGCTCTGGAATGGGACACACACGAAGCCACTGTTACTGGTGATGTGGAGCTTGCAGCTGCTCAGCCCGTACATGCAGAGGGTCACGCTGATGGGGAAATTGTTGTTGATGATAATGTGGAAATTGCTGACAGTAGGGACATTGAATTTGAAATTGACGCTGAAGAGGAAATTGGAGTTGCAATTGACGCAGCTCCGCGTCAATCAGCCCAGATGCAAAGGCTGGATTTTTCAAATGACACGGGCTCATCCTCGCGAACAGGTGCAGTACTGGGAGAAATTGTAGACGGGCAGGGGCTGGATTTTTCAAAAGCAGGGGAGATGGACTTGTGTGCTTTGCAAAATGATGACAAGCAACATATTTCTGGCAGCGTTAATTTAGAGAAACAGGGACGAATCAGAAAACCACCAGCTTGGTTACAAGATTACTCTACGGGACAAGAATTTTCTGACGAGGAGCCTGGAAACACAATGTTTTTGGCCATGCTTAGTGACAGTGATCCTATGACCTATGAGGAAGCAGTGAAGTCAGAAAAATGGAGGAGTGCCATGGATCAAGAAATGCAGGCCATAGAAAGGAATGACACATGGGAGCTCACGGAATTACCAATCGGAGGAAAGAGTATAGGCGTCAAATGGATCTTTAAGACTAAAGTCAATGAGAGTGGGGAAGTGGACAAATACAAGGCAAGGCTAGTTGCCAAAGGTTACTGTCAGCAATATGGGATTGATTATGCTGAAGTTTTTGCACCGGTTGCCCGTATGGATACTATCCGAATTGTAATTGCACTTTCCGTGCAGAATAATTGGGTGATCTACCAACTTGACGTCAAGTCCGCCTTCTTGCATGGGGAAATTAATGAGGAAGTTTTTGTTAATCAGCCCCCTGGCTATGAACAAAAGGGACATGAATCCAAAGTCTATCGACTCAAGAAAGCGTTATATGGACTCAAACAAGCACCGTGAGCCTGGTACAGTCGGATTGAGACTTATTTCACGGAAGAAGGGTTCACAAAGTGCCCATACGAGCACACCTTGTTTATTAAGACTGCTGGTGGAGGTAAAATTCTTATTGTGTGCCTTTACGTTGACGATCTCATTTTTACCGGTAACGATCACATGTTGTTTGCACAATTTAAGAATTCTATGATGACTGCTTTCGACATGACTGATCTTGGTAGAATGAGATTTTTTCTTGGTATTGAAGTACTACAGCGAACGGATGGCATATTTATTAGTCAACGTAAATATGCACAAGAAATTCTGGAGAGATTTAAAATGGATCAGTGCAACTCCGTACACAATCCTGCAGTTCCTGGTTTTAAGCTTACAAAAGATGAGGGTGGCGTTAAAGTTGACAGTACTCTCTATAAACAAATAGTGGGGAGCCTCATGTATTTAACTGCTACGCGTCCAGATTTGATGTTTATTGTCAGCTTGATCAGTCGATATATGGAAAGTCCTACTGAAAGCCACTTGTTAGCAACCAAACGGATCTTGAGATATATCAAAGGTACAACCAATTTTGGGATATTCTACAAAAAGGGAGGAAATACAGAGTTTTTTGGATACACGGACAGCGACTATGCCGGTGACCAAGATGATAGAAGAAGCACTTCGGGTTATGTTTTCTTTATGGGCTCAGGAGCTATTTCTTGGTCATCAAAGAAACAACCAGTTGTCTCCTTATCCACCACCGAAGCAGAATTCATAGCAGCAGCCTCAAGTGCATGTCAAGTCATATGGATAAACATAATTTTGAAGAGCCTAAATCAGACACAACACACTCCAACAAAAGTTTATTGTGACAATATTTCAGCAATCAAACTTTCAAAGAATCCTGTAATGCATGGCCGCAGCAAACATATAGATATCAGGTTTCATTTTCTTCGCGAACTGGTTAAGGATGGTTCAGTAGAACTAATTACATGTTCTACAACAGAACAAGTCGCTGATATCTTAACAAAGCCATTGAAGCTTGATGTTTTTCTGAAGATGCGAAAGTTACTGGGCGTGTGCGAATCTCCAAGTATAAACTGATAGAATTCAGTTTAAGGGAGGATGATAAAATGTTGAAATATTTCAGCTTGTTCCTAAGTCTTAGGATTGTTTTTAGTCATGTTGAATAATTCTTCCTCTGTTTGAGGGACATGTAATTTGCTTTGTTTGAGCACGTTTGCTTTCCTGTAAAATCGTGGGTTTTGTTATTCATTCTTTATCACGGTGTAAGGCTATTAATAGCCAAAGCTACAGCTTAATAAAAATATCTTCTTTGTCAGTCTCTTACTATCTGGAACAGTTTGTCCTCCCAGATTTGTTGGTTGTAAAAGAAAGGTCTGGCTGGTATTTTTGCAAGGAAAACTGTGATTAGAGTGTACCCATCTTTTCCAAATAAAGACCACTGTTTGTTCTGTATGGTACACGTTTATCTGGAACTTGCAGTTTTTTCGCAATCTATTTTAAGTGGAGTTGAGGCCTGAAATGTCTCGGTCCCCTAAAAAACATTAGAAAACAGGAACCCTTTTCTTGTTCATCAGGATTTCCATGGCTGTCCATCCTCAGCTCATTCCATTACACTCTTTTTGAGCTCATGGCTGGATCCCATTAAAGAACTAGCACTAGTACGTATCAAGCAATAATTAAGACTTAACAGCATTTGGCGAGTAACAAAGATGGAGGATTGTGCTTCTGATATCTTTGGGGGCACCAAAGACTCATCAGGCTGACCATAAATGCAAAAGGTTTCGAGTTGCTTTCCCTGGTCCTTTTGTCAATGAGTAGTGAAATTTAAGATGGCTGGGTCTGGGTGGTCTTCTCTTTGCTAAGCTTGCTGGTCCATACGAGTAGGTGACATCTCTGGTCTTAATCGCAGGCTTATCAAGATCGGCAAGTTCTAATCGCAGCCATCTCATTATGAAGATAAGAGGCAGCGTCTTCAATTTTTTGGTGTTCTATTGCATAGCTCATCGTGGTAGAACCGCTGAACAACCTGTGATGCTGTGATGTGTCAATGAGGGCCATTTGGATAAAAAAAATAATATCTGGATAGAGTTGAAAATCGAAGTTTTGCTCGTAACCACTTCACAGAAGGTGAAAATTGTGTTGTAGCTCAACCACTGAGTAACATGATAAAAAATAATTAGTTTTTAGGTTGAAAATATTTTTTTTATTTTTGATATTATGGTATTAGAAATATAATAAATATTAAAAAAATATTAATTTAATATTTGTTAGAGCAAAAAGAAACTTTTTAAAAGCAGCTAAAAGCCACGAAGAATATATTCTGGCGCCCTCCAAATTCCACAAATCCCAATCGATGGACACAGCTTCAGAACAAAATACTAAAGCAGAACCACCATGGCATTGACCAGCTGCACGTAGGAGAAAAAAATAACCATCTTGGGGAGTGTTTTTTATGGTTCGTTTGTGATAAAGTTAGACCATGTCAGTGCCTTCTTTGTCACGGCGCTGGCTCCATTACTCGAAGCATCAACCCTTTTCATAGTTTCCTCAATTCAATGCAACTATCTCTCTCTCGATTTAATTTTACAGTAATCAATTAAAGAGGAGGAAGAAGAAGAAGAAGCAGTACAATTAACTCGTGGCAAAACACGTGCAATTCCAGACTAGAAAAGCTTAGCTTTTTCTTTTTCTTTTTCATTTTTTACGAGATTCAACTTGCTAATTGTGAACGTTAAGGAGTGATAAAAAGTTGGTCATGGCGAGGTGCAATGAGTGAGGGAATAGAATGGTTCCCTGAGACAAAAGCAGACTCCACTGGCCCACCAAGCTCAGGAAAATACCAGCAACCTTCTATGGCCCTTGGTTTTCTATCTTAGAATTTAGAACAGCAGCATGTACTTACTGCTCACCTCATCAGCTCATAGTCGTCTAATCGTATCTGTCCTTGAAAGTAAAAGAGAGAAAAAGAAGTCAAATTGAGTGATGAAATAAATTCTTACAGCTGAATAAGTAAAATACTTATAATTTGAAGATGAGATGCTACGATTTTCATACCTTCAACAACCATAAAAATTGTCCACAAAATCTGCAGTTTAAGGAAATCGAAGACTTTAATTGAGGATTTGGTGACTACTTACTGAGTCAATTGTCAACAGAAATGAGCTCAGGAAGAGTGCCAACCCCAACTACGTTTTTAACTCCCTCCAACAGAATATACCTTTTAGTTAGAAACCGACAAGTCATATTAGGACACTGAAGCACTGAATTGCACTTGTTGGTAAAAGTTAATAGGTACTGTTGTTGCTAGTTACAAATGACTGTAAGTCTATAACCAGTTTAACAACAATCATCAACTAGCAGTTAAAATACTTGTGCTACTTGTCTCATGACCACCATGCATGTTACTTGCCCATGAAGAGAGGAGGATTCGTGTTCCACACTTCTGGGTCAGATAATAGAAGCTGTTCACTACTGCACTTCAAGCAAGCCCAGATATATATGGAGTTACTGACTGCGCAACAAATAATAATGTACAGAGACCTTTTTTTCCCCCAACCTGACCTAATTTTACCTTTCAGCGATCATGTGTGTGAAGCCTTTTTTTCCCATTCGCTGCATAGGGATGGTGTTTTCATATCATTAATGTGTAATGAAAGGATAGTCAAAGCCAAGGTGCTTCACTAAATTATGTTTGTATCAAATATAATGGCAATTTTAATGCTAGTTTTTGTTCACTGGTATTAAAAATCTGCATATTTTTCAAGTATACGTACTGAAATGTTCATTATCATGATGGACGGATGGAATCATCACACATGGATAGCACTAAGTGGCATTCGCACCCTTTTCTTTCCCCCAAGAGATATTCAACGATGGTGTGTCAAAATCCTGGTGGTTAGCTTTGGTGATCCGAGTTCAGCCTGCCAGAAAGTTTCCTTCTCTTGGTCATCCTCAGCCAACATGGTACACGGGACATCTTTTGACATAAAGAGGAAAGGCTGATGCTTTAAAGCTTTTTCTTACCATATTCATTGCTTTCAATTGAGAAAGAGGGGATTTATTATGAAAAGAGGTTCTATTATTGTAATAGAGATACTAGAAAGAAAGTGAGAGTTTCCTAATCTTGGTCACTTGTGTGTGTAAAGTAAATGGTCCACCAAACAAGCCAAGCCCCATTGCTTTTAATCTTGTCTTAATTAATAATATAGCATGTTCAACTAATACCTTGTTAATCGTCTACTTTATTAATAATGAGGTTAGCAAATCTGCCATAAACTGTTTTAAAAGAGTAGCTAAGAAAAAAAACTAACTTGAAAGCTAAAAAGATGAGGAAAATATAGAAGGAATTATGATAAATGAGATAGATATATAATGCATTCCCATGTGTGTACAATGGTAGATCCTGCTGGAGTACAGAATGGTACATCCCTGAGAAAGCACTGTTGGCAATGCTCACTATATATCTCCATTTCTTCTTCTTTTTTCCTGCACAAGAAGGGCAAGGAGAAACAAAAGGAAGCTAAGATGAAGACAAGACACAAGAAGCCAATGTTAAGGGAATTTTAGAGGATGTTGTTTTTATGATTGCTTGTGCATTTGGTTGAAATCACAATTTTCTGTTATGTTTAGTTAAAGATGTGAACCACTGCTTTTTTTATATGAGACCCATTCAATATTATGGTCCAACCACATGTTTAGCAAAAACAAGTCAGTCTTTTTTTTTTGTTGATTCCTGACCACAATGTAAGACTGTCAACCGATGGTTTTTAGATAGTTGTAATTTTCTCTGATTGAAATAATCTTTCTCTTGCTTCACTCATTTCTCTGTCCATCACTAGCGCCCCTTTCCTCTAGTGTTTTTACTTTCATAGATTCTTCTCCCCTAAACCTTTCATTTACTTCTCAATTATATGTCATCTTCTCTAATCTAGTATTTACTTTTTTTCACTCCATAAAATATTACAACACCTAAAATAGTAACCATTCAACAACAACCCACATCCCTTTTTAAGATCTTCATAACCCTCCACCAGATTTGTTAGCTTCTCTCCTTCATCTTGGCCTTGTTGACACCCCGTTGTCATTTACAACAAGATCTTGGTAATCTATGCTTGATTATTAATTTACAGTACATTTCAAACTCTGCATGCTAATAAAATTCAACATTATACAAAATTATCGTCTTCTTCCTTATTTTAAATGTCTTGCAACAACCCTAGATCTAGCCTTTGTCTCTTCGGGCAAGCAGACAAAAACCCATCTTGTTTCTCTCTATTTAAGTAAAATCTGGATTCCAAGACTAGTAATCCTTATTTTCATTTCATTTACATGTATTAAAAGTGTATTGAGACTAAAATAAACTCTTTTATGTTCTTTTTTATTGCCATATAGCATGTTCATTGTTTATTGCTTGCAATATGCATTTCAATTTCATGTTATTTTCAATTTAATCATAATTTTATTAACTTATAATAACAAAAATATTATGGTTAGCTGCTGGCAAAACATTTATGTTATACGTTGCAATTAATTATAAGAGGGATTGATTTGGATTAATGTATAGTAATTTTTTGAAGGTAGCTACATATATTGTTAGTTTAATATGTCTTATAGTCAATCGGTTAGGTACACGTGTTATAATTATATTCATATAAATACATATTTATTATTAATAAAGGCTTAATTTATCTTTAATATTCATATAATATTATATTAATGAGTTTAATATTTGATTTATGAATTTAAAGTAAAGATTCCATAGAAAAAAATGATTTGTAAAGTGAATTATAAAGTAGTTATAAAAATAAGATTTTTATTGTATCAAAGCATTATTCCTAAAATATTCATGGTTAATGTTCTCTTAAATACTGGATATTTATTAGAATCATAGAAACTGATACATATTATGTTATTTCCTTTATAAAAGGAAGCAGATGTTCTCATAAGCTGATATATAAGGGATATCTAGAACTAATGTGTAGGTGTTTGTCATAAGATATGAACTAACCTGCATGAGAATTTCATATAGAGATATCATCTGTGTCCATGAAAATGCTCATGTGACGGTTGTGTAAGTAATTCCTAGACTTGAGATCAATAAGTTATCTTATATAAGGAGTGTTATATTTTGATCTTGTCACACGTTATCTTGGTAAAGGTAACAAATGAGCAGACATTGGATATAACATAAACTATATAAAGGTATTTGAGTGATCGAAAGATGATTCATTACCCTAGATGAATTAGGAAAAATATTCCAAATGTTCACAAATAATAATAATTGTTAAATCCTTGTGCAAGGTGGAATGAGACTTGAAAAGAGTTTCAAATGTTGTTCAAAGGATCAACGATTATAATGTTGTGAATAAATATGATTTGACATGGCAGACACACTCCATGCTAAAATATCTAAATAGAAACATTATTAATGAAGGGATAATAATTACAATGAGAAATTTATCACTGAAAGGTTAAGTCAAACCACTTATGATTTTTCTAATATTTGGGGGATCATTACAGATTGTTAGATGGTGTACTTGATCTTTAAATATAAACTAATTAATTATTAAATTGATAATAAATTAAATTATTTGACTAGTTAATTCTATTTATTTAGAATTATAATTTATATTTGTGTCAATTTATTAAGAACCTAATGGGTCACACACTTTCAAAACCAACAGTCAGAAATTCAACTGTGTTAATTAATGAAGTGTAGTTTGATTAAAAATAATTTTAGAAATGAAGTACTAGAATGTATTTAATTTAGAAATTATAATTCAAGTCTTAGAATAATCAAGTAGGGACTTAATTGATTAAATTTATAAAATTATCCTTAAATAATAAATGGATATTATTTAAGAGGCAAACAAATATTTTGTCATTTATAAGGTTTTTAGAATTCCCTATAAATATAAAGTTATGCCTCTTATTTATTAAGAGGTTGTTTGTTAGATAGAAAAACTATATAAGTCACAAAATAAAGAGTCTAGCACTCTAGGCATAGTAATTCCTCGCTTATAAATAGGGATTTAAGAGATTTCACATTGATGATTCATGTGAATTACCGTTAGATGTTGGACAACTGGACGACTTATGGTTTACAACAACCGAACTTGTAAAGAATTATTCAAAGCCGGAAAAGATCAGATCTTTAGGTAATGTACTCTAAAATAACTCTAGATCTGTCTAATGGGATCCTAAAGACTCCTAAATAATTTTATTTTATTATTTCTGTTGCATGTATGATATTCAAGAACCCAATATTATTTTGAAACTAGACCTAAAGAATTGATGTTCCACCATTTCAATGGTTTTATTTCTCTTAAAGTGTCTTAACAACGTTACCCGGGAACTCAAGGCATCTGCTCCCTTATTTTCCATTCCTGACTTATATTTCAATACAAATGAATATGTTTGCAAATACTTAACCCAATGATCATGCCTATAGTTTAACTTCTTTTGGGAGTTGAAATAACGAAGGGCCTTAGGGTTGGAGTAAATAACAAACTCCTATAGTAGCAAATAATGTTACCAATTGACATTCCAATTCTACATGCCCCAAATCTTCTAGTTATAAGCGCAAAAAGCATCCCTCAACAACTTCTGCTCCCTCTAGATGCACTACTCCCTCAACTGATACAGAGGCTGTTGAAAAATAGTCAATCAGGGAGGAACCCCAAGGAGAACCAAAGGTTGATCCGATGGCAGCTGAGGCAGCTGTAGCTGTTGAAGAGAGAGCTGATTGTTCTGTGCCCAAACGGGCAAAATTGGGTTCTCAGCCTCGATCCCTTGATGTTTCTTCTGACTCTCCTCAGGTTGTTCATATCTCTAAAGATTTCCTTGAAACTGCTACCACATTACCTTCAAGGAGGCAATACTTGACAAGGAGCAAATTCGCTGCCACCTCTGCCTTTGGCAGATCAGGAATGTTTGGAAAGAGTTGTCCTTCCAACAACTCCTTCTTGGCTGACTCCAGTATCTAGGGTAGCACAACTTCAACTCCATCCTCCTCCTTTTGATATATTATGTTCTTGCGGAATAGTGGCCAAGAAATATATCTTTATGTCTATTTTGGGTTTTATAGTATTGTATTCTGGTGTTGCCTTTGTAGGCCTGTTTTCTTGTTGGTGCAATCATATTTCGGCCTGTTGTTGTGGTCTGCTGGTTGCTTGTTGGTGCAGTCATGCAGTTTTATGGGAGTCTGATCTCTCGGCTATACTGGTTCTGATTCCTTACGGTTTGTTGTCCTTGTTGCTACTTTTACTACAGGTTGTTCTCCTGGGAGATACATTGTATTTTCCTTGGTTTGCTTATTGTTTAGTTTGTTGCCAGATATGGCTTGCTGGTTGCTTGCTCTCCTGTTGGCTATTGCTTGCTCTTTTATAGCCTGCTTGTCAAGTTGTTCTGGGTTGGGGGCTTGGCCCAATGCTCATTCTGCTGGATGTCTCTTGCCTGCTGCTTTGATGGCCAAGGCCTATTGGTAGGCTTATTGCTTGCTCTGTTGTTTTTTATATGGGAGCCTGTTCCCCTAACTTGTTGGGTGGTGTGGTTGGTTTGCCAAATTGGTTTATTTTGTTTGTTCAAGGGAGCATGTTCCCTTGTTCTGTTTTCAGTGTGCTTATATTGGGGAGCTTGTTCCCCTGTATATGCCTTTTGTGATGTAATTATGTTCTGCAAGATAGACTTGCTTCAGATTCTCTAGGGAGAATGTTCTCCTCTGGTCTATACACATTGTTGTGTTTTATGGTTGGGTTGCTTGTTCTAGGAGACTATCTCTCAGCACAAGCCTTTTGTGTAGTTATCTCCTCTGTTCAGCAAGATTTACTTGCTTTGTTTTTCCCAACGGAGTCTGTTCTCCTTGGCTACTGTTGTTTGTAATTATGTACTACTGGTTTCCAGCCTCTTTTTGATCTATATAATTCTTACATTTGATATAAAAAAAAACTATTACCAATAATGTAAGGCCTGAATCACAACATAAACTTCTTTATCATAGGTTGAGTACTTTTATTTGGCCTCATTAAGTTTCTCACTAAAGTAAGCGATATGGTGACATTCCTAAGTACTACATCTATACCAACGACCGAGATATCACATTTTACTTCAAACACTTTAGCAAAGTTAGGAAACCATATTATTAGAGCCTTAATCATCTTCTTCTTAACCTTCTCAAATGTCTTAATAACTCTTTTACTCCATTGAAACTCACATTGTTTCAAACAATCTGTAATAGGAGACATGACAGTGCTAAATCCCTTGATAAAATGACGATAAAAAGTCGCAAGCCCAAGAAAACTATGAACCTTATGAATATACTTAAGCTCGGGCAAATCTATAATCACCTGGACTTTTGGGGGACTAATAAAGACTCCCTCACATGACATTATAAACCCTAAGAAAACCACTTGACCCATGAAGAAAGAATACATTTTGACATTGGCAAACAAACTTTTCTTCTTTAGGTTGGTACAAACTTGAATAAAGTGATCTAAATGTTCTTTCTTGGTTTTGCTATAAATAAAGATATTATCAAAATAAACCACCAAAAAATTTCTCATAAATAGGCTAAGCACCTATGTCATTACTCTCGTAAAAGTATTTGGTGCATTGGAAAAGCCAAAAAGCATGACTAGTCATTTATATAATTCATCATTTGTCTTAAATGCAGTTTTCCATTCATGTCAATCTTAGAGAAAATTTAGGCTCTTGCCATCATATCAAACATGTTATCCAATTAAGAAATGAGCAAATGATATGTGATTATAGTCTTGTTGATGGTTAGACTATCCACACATTCTCCATGATCTATCTTCTTTATGTGTTAAAAGGGAAAGTGTTGTATAAAGGCTCAAACACTCTTGTATAAATCTCTTTTGTAATAGTTTATATACTTGCCTTTGTAATTTAACATGTTCACTGAGGCTCATCCTATAGTAAGGCAAGTTTGGCAACGTGGCACCACCAACAAGATCTACGATGTTGTGAATGCCATGCATAAGGGGTAAAACATCAAGTAGTTCAAGAGGAAAAACATCTAGAAATTCTTTCAACACTTCCCTTACTTGTTCAGGTGGTTCATTTGAAGAATCTTATACAACCTTTTTAACCATTATGACAAACACTACTGACTCTTCATGAACTTCCTTGTCAAACTCGTTAAGACTTATTATGTTAAGCCCATTTTCTTTCACTTTTTCCTTCTTCTTGCTAGTATCATTAGGCCTTGGTGGTAATCTAATAAGTTAAATGTTTTTACCATAAAAAGTGAATAAACAAGAATTTAACCATTCAAAGATGGTAACATTTAAATCATATAACCAAGGCATACCTAAAATGACATGTCCTATGTTCATTGGAATTACATCACATCAAATTTCATCATGATAGTCCAAGATTTTTATGGGAAAAAAACATTTCTCCTTTATTGCTATGGACATATTGTTAACCCATGACACAGTATATGGCTTAAGATGTATGACAAACTATAAACCTAAGCAAGATACATTACCCGAGGATACTATATTGATACAACTCCCACTATTTATAATGATCTTACAACCTTTATCTCCATATTTAATATAAGTGTAAAAGATAGTAGTTCTTCTCAAATCATTGGTTTTTATAGGTTGTGTTATGGCATATCTAACTACATTAAACCTGGTTGTCTCCCATCATATAAAGTTATGCTCGATCTAAGCGGATATTAATCTAACACATCCTAGCAAGTTGGACTTATCCTCCTCAATAGGTCCTAAAAATCATTGGGATTGGGTTCATACACCTTATCATCATAATTGTCCTCTTCACTCATATCTTTTTTATCCTTAATAGATAAAGCCTTATTGAGACAACTAGAGAAAATATGACCAAAACCCTAACACTTAAAACAATGAATCCTTAAAGTCATCTTAGGTGCTTCACATAGAATACCTTTACCTTTATCTTCTTTAAGCATCTAGGTAATAGTAGGATTGGGTTTACGAGACGGGGCACATAATAAAAAGTTATTATTACAAGGTTTGGATTTAGAAGGGATACTACAGGTGTCTTGATGTCTTGTCCACTGACTTTTCATGACCAATTTGTAGTTTTATACTAGGGTATAAGCTTCGTTAAGGGTGAACACACCTCTAAGTATGACCTCTCTTCTAAGGTCATTATTCAAGCCTTTTTGAAATCTACTAAGGTTTATTGTTGCATCCTTCCTAAATACGCACATCATCCTATACTCATCAAATTATGCCACATGTTTATTAGCATGCTTACTTCCTTGCGTCAAATTATTCCACTAGTCTAAAAGATTTTTCTTATAAGAATGAGGTAGGTATTTCTCGTGTAACTTAGTTTTTATCTCAACCCAATTAGTAATAGGAGGTTGACCTCCTGGCCAAATACTCTTCTACACTTTTTTAATAGAGCTAAGTGATACCACTAATTTTGATTTTGAAAAATCTTACCCTTATATTCTCAAACAAATTATACTAGTTAAAAAATTGATCTATGTCATGGATCCACCTATTAAATATCCATGGGTCAAGTCAACCTTAAAAAATCAAGCCTTCTACCTTGATATGTCTCATGACTCTATCATTAGGGTCATCATAGTCGTGATGACCCTAATTGTGGTTGTATTGGTGATTCCTTAGGTCAACTAACCTCTAACAGTAATTGTTGGAATACTTAATATTGTTAGGGTCATCAAATTCATTGTGACCTTAGTGGTGATCAAGTTGGTGGTTTTTACGAGGAATAGGTCTTTGACAATTCATATGGTTATCATTATAAATCACATTCTCATTAGATTGTTTTGTTTGTAATGTTTTTATGGATTTCAATCTCTCAGAAATGTTGTTCATATGAGTGGACATATTGTTCATATCAGCTCGCATAAGTTGTAATTGCTCTTGAATATCCCTAAAAACATTACTAGTATTTGGGTCCATGGCAATTATGAGTTATAGATTGTATACTAGATAACCACTCTGTAAATGCATGCAATACTAATTCTAGGACTATAACTAAGATCACAAATGACACTTGTAAGTAAAACACAATATAAAATTAAAGCTAATATTTAATAATTTGTTTATCTTAGAGACTAAGAAATAACATATTAAACTAGGGGAAATCAAGCAAGCAATGTAAATCCTCTGAATACACATAGATAATCCAAATAAAATGTTTTAATTTTCTCATAAATCTAACCAAGCTCCACAATTAATTAAGAGGATCGGATATTCAATATAAATGAATAAATAAGCTCAAAGTTAAGGTAACTCAAATTGAAAGACAGACTATATATTTATGTCACTACCAGAAATTCACTTAATAGCAACGGATTTACCGACGGAATATTTCTGTCGGTAATTTGAGGTCGAAATTACCGATGTAACTTTTTTCATCTGTAATTCAGTCAGTAACTACCGACAGATAGTGTCCATCAGTAGTTACCGATTGAATTATGGATGGAAAGTTCAGAATTAAAAAAAAAAAAAAAAAACAAAAGGCAGGTCGCTGACGTGGAAGTTTTGGCGGGGTGGTTTTTTTCGACGGATTCAAAACGGCAGGCCCGTATAGTGACGTGACCGGTCCACCGTTAAAAATACCAACGGAATCACTGACTGATTTGAAATGGCGGATCCTTACAGTGACGTGTCTATTTTTCCGACAGAAAAGTCGAGGGATACACTGACGGATATTTTCGTCGGTGAAACCGTCAGAAAAAGTTAATATAATTCCCTGTTGCCGACACTCTCCTCCCTTATTTCTCCTTCTTTTTCCTAATCCCAACTCTCCCCATCTGCAAACAACCAACACCCAAACAAAAATCTCCCTCATCTTAGCACAACAAGTTATATTTCTTGAAGTTTTGTGGTCACAGCATTCGTGTTCTGATTTGCCAACGGATTTTATCAATTTTTGTAAGTAATTCTATCTTATTAAATTTTAACATTTAAATGTCAATTTTGTTGTTTTTTTTAGTATATGTATTTTGTTAGTAGATGTACATGTTTTATTGTTATTTCTCAAATAAACTTGTAGTATATGAATGTATAATTTTATACCTGTTATGGTTTGTTTTAGATTTTGTAAGATTGTATTTGTTTGTAAATCGTTAAAACTTTATGGAATTATCGAATTACACGTGCTGTTTTGAAATAATTAATAGCTTGCTTAATGGGTCCATTTTAAGTTTTATCAATGGTATTGCGGTGTAGTAATTTTCGTAAATTTATATATATTAATTTGTACTTATGGATGTTAAATAAAAGATCATAATGAATATTTGATATTTATGAGAAGTTGTGATTGGTTTGTTGGATAATCTCGAGGTAAAGTAATATTTTTACAAGTTTATTTACCTAAATTAGTTAATTAATACATGATGTCATCATAATTTCATAGAGGTTCAATATATATAAGTCATGGATGTATCGAGATTCACCCCAAGGATTGCATAGGATGGATTATTGTAACAGGGTTCAGGGTTTTATTAATTTTGCAACATCTATTCTCAAAAATTTTACTGGAGGCGATATTAGGTGTCCATGCAGGAAGTGTCAAAATAAAAAGTATCTACATCCAGATGTTGTAATGATACATCTTATACACAAAGGGTTTATGAAGAATTACCAGTGTTGGTATGCACAGGGAGAAGTATTTGTTAGTAAGAGAAGAATGGGAGAAACGGTGGTTAGGTCATCTTCTAGTGCTAGCAACATGCATGAAGCGGCAAATGACAACACTAATCCTTACAGAAATATGGTTATGGATACAATGAGAATGAATCAAGGTAATGTTAGTCAATGTCCAATCGTAGAAGAAGAACCAATGCAGATGCAGCTAGGTTTTTGATTTGTTGAAGATTCTAACGAACCATTATGGGATGGTTGCACAAACCACAGTAAATAATCGACAGTGGCACATGTGTTCACCATCAAGTCAATCACAGGCTGAGTGAGGCCGGGTATGAAAAAATTATTGAATGGGTGAGAAGCATTTTACTTGAAGGGAACAGGCTGAAAGAGAACTTTTATGCTGCAAAGTCCATGATAAACACTCGGTTTAGGATACCAGAAAATTGACATGTACCCTAACTTCTGCATGTTATACTACCTTGAAAATGCTGAGATGACCGAGTGCATGACATGCGGGCATTCCCGTTACAAACCCAGAACTTGCAAGGGAAAGACTCTAGTGGCATATAAAAAACTTAGATACTTCCCGATCACACTTAGACTGCCGAGGTTATTCACGTCACCAAGGACTGCTGAGCACATGACATAACACCAAGCACATGATGCGGTTGATGGTGTGATGGTGCATCCTTCTGACGGAAAAGCATGGAAACGCTTTAACAGTGTGCATCCGGACTTTTCAGCTAAATCAAGGAATGTGAATCTTGGGTTGTGTACATACGGATTCAACCCATTTAGGTCATTTGATGTTCCCTATTCTTGTTAGCTAGTCATACTCACAGTTTATAACTTGCCACCAGGAATGTATATGAGGCTGGAGTTCATGTTTTTATCTACTGTCATACTCGGTCCAAACAGCCCGGGGTGGAATATAGATGTTTGTCTTCAACCGTTGATTGATGAGTTGGCGCAGTTGTGGTCCTCCAGAGCTCTGACTTATGATATATCGAGGAAACAAAATTTCCTTATGAGGGTGGCATTGATATGGACTATCAATGATTTTCCAGCTTATGGAATGCTTTCTGGTTAGAGCACGCATGGGAAACTCACATGTCCATACTGCATGGAAAAAGAACAAGGCATTCATGCTAGCAAACGGAGGTAAAGCTTTTTTTTTTTACTGTCACCGTCGCTTCTTGCCACTTAATCACAGGTACAGAAAGAATAGAAAAGATTTGTTTGTTGGTAGAGTTGAAAAAGATGTTGCATCCTCGAGTCTTTCTAGTGAAGAATTGCATCATGTTGTATCAGAGTACGATGACATTGTGTTTGACCTTCAATCAGGTAAGCAAAAGTTTGACCCATAATTGGATAAAACGAAGTATCTTTTGGGAGCTTCCTTATTGGAATACCAATCTACTCCGCCATAACCTTGACGTCATGCATATCGAAAAGAACATGATGCAACATATCAAGGCTGGTTAATATAAAGGACTGCAGATTGTATGGAATGAAGAGTCATGACTGCCACGTGTTTATGCAAACACTCATCCCATTAGCTTTTCGTGATTTGTTGCCAAATGGAATATGGGATGCACTGACGGAGATCAGTCATTTCTTCAGAGATATATGCTCCAACAAGTTGAATGTTGAGCACATTGAGAGGCTTCAAACGAATATCATCGAGACACTATGCAAACTTGAGATGATATTCCCTCCATCATTTTTTGACTCAATGGAGCATCTCCCTATACATCTATCGTTTGAGGCAAAAGCTGGAGGACCAGTCCAGTATAAATGGATGTACCCATTCGAACGGTTAGATATTATAGTTGTAATGTAATTCATATATAAAAGTATTTTCTATGTTTTTCTTAATTGAAAATACTTGAATTGTAATTCAATGCAGGTACTTGTTTAATCTCAAGAAAAAGGTTAAGAATAAGGTGCATGTTGAGGCTTCGATATGTGAGGCCTATATTGTTGAGGAAATCTCAACATTTATCTCGTACTATTTCGAACCTCATCTGAGAACAAGAATCAATCGCGTTCCACGGCATGATGATGACGGTGAAGTGCCTTGCAATGGGAACTTGTCAATATTCTCCAATATTGGACGACCCACACCTAAAAATGCCATAAGAGGAAGATATTTATTGGAAATAGAATTCAAACAATCACACAACTATGTTATATTTAACTGTGATGAGCTGAGACCTTTTATTCAGTAAGTTTATATATATGTAATACTAATTAAACTTTGTCAGTAATATACTGTTAATTATATATTGTAATATCATACACTCGTTATCGCTTGCAGGCATCATCTACAATATTTGCTCTCCAATAACTCACAGCTAACCGAATCCCAGATCTTTCAATTACAAGATGAACAATTTGCCACGTGGTTCAGAACACATGTAAGCACTATCACAAAATCATTCTAACTTGCAAAATTATTGTACGTATGCATGTCATTATGAGATTCTCGTTCATTTACTGTTTATTGATGTACATTACATATATACAAGGTTTATCAAATGGGAAAGAGTGCGCCTAAGTCATTGTCTTCACTAAGCCTCGGGCCTGAAAGAAAAGTTAAGTGCTACAACGGATATTTTGTCAATGGATATGTTTTCCATACTGAAGAATATGGGCAAGGAAGAAAGACATACAACTACGGTGTTTGTGTTAAGGGGTCCACTAGTAGTGAGTTGGAAGTTGACTACTATGGTAGATTAGAAGAGGTCGTCGAACTGCAATATCATAGCGAGTAGAATAAAGTGTTTTTATTCAAATGCTATTAATATGACACAACTAACAGAGGAATCAGAGTTGATCCGCACTATGGTTTGGTCGAAATCAACTTAAAAGCTAGACTCCGCAACATAAATGATGTCTTTGTTTTCACATAGCAATGTCAACAAGTTTATTACACATACACACCTTCATTTAGAAAGGATCGATTCAGAGTTGATTGGTTGTCTGTTTTAAAAACGAAACCACGGGGTCATGTCGAGGTTGTTCAAGATGAGAACGAAGACACAAGTGTGCGAGATGAAGTATTTCACGTTAGTGAGTTGGTTGAACCATATCGAGTTGCTCCTTTAATTGAATTGGAAGAAAATTCAAATTTTTGTGTTTTCGATGATAGTCTTGTTGATGTTGATGCAGATAAGTTGAATGTTGTTTTGAGCTCTAGCAGACAAGCAAATGTCGATGAAGAAGATGATATCGATATTGAAGATTGCGATGAAGGTGATGAGTATTCAATTGATAACGAAGAAGAAGAAAATTCTGACTAACTATCAAAACGAAGCCTTGTGTAAAACCTTTTTTTTCATGTAATTTAGATTATGGATGATATATTTTGTAAAACAAAATATTTTATTGTTTAAGCATTGTTGTTATTGTTTTGTTCAATGGACAGTTTATCATTTAAGTTTTTGCAGGAAGGTAAATAGGCAATACAAACACAACATTTCTTGTACAATGCAACAATCACTAACGTCCATACCGACAGACTCACATCCGTCGACATCTCACAGAGAGTTCAAAAATAATTACAACAAAATGCCACAATCGCCGACGTCCATACCAACGGACTCACGTTCGTCAGCATCTCATAGAGAGTTCAAAAATAATTACAACAAAATGCCACAATCACCGACGTCCATACCAACGGACTCACGATCATCGGCATCTCACAGAGAGTTCAAAAATAATTACAACAAAATGTCACAATCACCGACATCCATACCAACGGACTCACGTCCGTTGGCATTTCACAGAGAGTTCGAAAATAATTACAACAAAATACCACAATCACCGACGTACTCACGTCCATCGACACCTCATAGAGAGTTCAAAAATAATTACAATAAAATGCCACGATCACCGACGTCCATACCGACGTAATTATGTCCGTCGGTAATTTGTCATTGGGCAAATTTTACCAACAAAAATACCGACGGAATGTGCAAATTCCAAAGGGTGTGCATTGAATGCACCTCTGACTGTGTCAGATTACTGACGGAATTACTAACAGGCCGCAAAAAATATGGAGGGTAATTAAAAATTTCGGTGCGAAATTCAAAAATTACCGACGGATTTTTGACACTTTACCGATGGATTTAATTAAAATAATAATAATTTTTCATTTCTGTCGGTGAAACCTTCGGTAAAACTGCCCTATAAGTTCCGACTACCGCCCCTTCAGTTCATTTTTTCTATTTTATTTTATTTTATTTTGTTTTTAGTTATTTTTATTCTTGTTATGTTTTTTTGTTTTGGTGTATTTTTTTGTAATGTAGATAAAGTTTTGAATTCAACACATTATTAAGGTATGCGTATTTCTTTCCTAAAGTCTATAGTTTTTTTTTTAAATTTATTGAATATTTTTTATTGTTGTATTGGCATAATTGTTATTAGTTAATTTGCTGAATATTTGTTGTTAATGTTGAATTTACCTTAGAATTAGTAATTGAATATTTTGGAATAATTAGTAATTTTACTCTATTATTGCATGATTTGTGTTTAATTATTTCCATTGATTTTAATTGTTAGTCTATAATTTTTTTTAATTTATTGAATATATTTTATTGTTGTATTGACATAATTATTGAATAATTTGTTGAATTATAATTGTTAATGTTGAGTTTACCTTAGAATTAGTAATTGAATATGTTGGAATAATTAGTAATTTTACTATATTATTGCATGATTTGTGTTTAATTGTTTCCATTGATTTTAATTGTTAGTCTATAATTCTTTTTTAATTTATTCAATATATTTTATTGTTGTATTGGCATAATTATTGAATAATATTTTGAATTGTAATTGTTAATGTTGAATTTACCTTAGGATTAGTAATTGAATATGTTGGAATTAGTTATTGAATATGTTGGAATAATTAGTATAGATTGGGTCAATTGGTTGTAGCTATTGTTAATATTTGCAGGTTTGTGGATTTAGGTAGTATACAATATAGGGGAGGTGCTGTCATTTTTTTTTTAACATTTGAATTTAATTATATAATTATTTATATAAAATTGGGTAGATGCGCATAATGAAAACCAAAGCTAGTCATTCATGTCCGGTCACAGCAAGTTCATCTAGCAGTGAGAATGATATTTCCTTAGGTGCCTCTTCTTAAAAGACACCTACACCACCTGCACCGTCAACCGATGCTGCCTCTTCCAGTGCTGGTTCACAGCGCAGAGGAGGTGTGCCTTCGCAGTGGAATCAATTTACCCGCAAGTACGAGGCACAGTGGAAGGATGACCTTTTAATGTAAGTTTGTTAAGGTTTTAGTTTTTTTAAAAAAAAAAATTAAAAACATAATTTATGAAGTAATCACTATTTCATTTATTTTCAAGTTCACAAACATTGAGGCCACCCGAGTAATATCATCGGCGTTTAAATCGTCGATGGAGATTCCATTGTTTCAATGGAGTCAGATATCCAGGCATCCTGAATGAATGCCTCAAATCAATGCATGGTTTTCCAGATTTGAGGTTAGTGTTAATATATAATTTTCAGCTTATTTATAATAAATTATTAATATAATTGTAAAAGAATTATTATTTTTTAAAAACAGGATCGATTCTGCTGAGACAGTGAACATAACACTGTTATGAGAAGGGTATGGAAAAATCACGTGGCAACAAGGTAACATAAAAAACAATACAACCTTTTTTTTAGAAAAAAATTTATGTTTCGAAATGTAATTTTTTTCTTGCGTGAAATAGGTTGCGTGATTTTTGGTACGAAGCCCAAAAAAGAGCAAAAAAAACAGCAAGGGATAGGGGGTTCCAAGGCTGGAACGATGTTGCGGTTTGGAGGGATTTCAAACCGATATACATCCCGGAAGATATATGGCCGCACTATCTTCAGCACGTGACGTCTGAGCGGTTCACACAACGCTCACAGTCCAGTTCTGGCAACCGGAATCGGTCAATTCATGACTTGGTGAAAACGCACACCGGCGACTCCATTCCATTTGCTACACATGCGAAACGGATGGTAAGATTAATTTAAATGAAATATATCGTTCAATTAATTTGTTGTTAATAAATGTTTTTCATTATAGGCTACATCTCTTGGACGTGAGCCGAGCCCAATGGAGTTGTTTGTGGAGACGCACGTGCGGAGTCAAAACCACCAAAAAGGGGCGCAACAGTTCGTTGACAACCGTGCTCAACATTTCGTGGTATGTTTGTTCAACCATTTTATTTTATAAGTTATTATTATGTTTATTGAATTGAATATGATGATTACTTTTTATTATTATTTTTAGGAGACATATAATAATCAGTTGAGGGAGAGATACGGGGACGATCCTTTGACCCATCCGGAATTCGATCCGGATTTGTGGATGGAGGTTGGATCGTCAGGTGGACCCGATAAAAATCGGGTTTACGGGCTCTCCAACACTACGGCCGACAACTTACGGTCGGCTCGTAGTGCTTCAACCGTCGGGAGCTCCCAATCTAAGGAGTTCGTGGCCTTACAGCAACACACGGCTCAGCTCACCGAAAAGTACGACCACCTATCAGAGGCGTACACACAACTCAAAGAACAACAAAGAGCAAAGTCTGAATATTATTAATTTTTAATAAACATTATTTACCTTTAAAATGTCGTTTAATATTTTTTTTAAAACACGTTGATTTTGTAATTAATATTATTTAACTTTGATTTTTTTGTTTTTGATGCTTAATATAAATTTTATTTGCATAATTGGTTTTATTACCATTAATTTATATCATTTTATATTATGTATTCTAAATAATTTTTAAAAAATAAATTTAAAAAAAAAACAATTACAAAGGGATTTACCAACGGACTTCATCCCTAGGCATTTTATAGTAGATGCCAAACGTACCGAGGAATTTACAAACGGATATATTCGGTCGGTATTTCAAACACTCACCGATAAATTTATCGACGGGTAATAGCCGTCAATAATACACTATATCACCGACGGATTTTATTCCGTCGGTATATTTCAAGCAGGAAACTTTTTTTTTGCGCGCAAATTCCGTCTGTAAAATCATCAGCAATTTTTTTTTTGTTTTTCCAACAGATATAGCGACAGAATGTGGAATCACCAATGATATTTCAAGCAGGAAAGCCGACGAACGTATTCCATCGGTAATATAGTCAATAAATAATTTATTGACGAACTCCTAATCACACACCGACGGAATATTTTCGTCGGTAAAATTTTGAAATCTTGTAGTGTGTGCAGGCATAAAATAATAATATCAATGTTAATTCTTGGTTAACAAGTGCAAAAATATACCATGAATAATCATATTCATTAGTTTAAAGAAGTTTGTAGTGGCTTACTGGCCAGATTGCGATAGAATTCACTGCAGCTAACGTGGCATTGACAGCTGATATGACAATAGGCGACAACATGATTGTAGATGATGCAGAGATTTGACGTGGTTAAGGTGTTAATGTGGCGGTTAATATGGTAGTGAAAGTTGATGTGGTAGCTAACATGGTGATTACATGGCAAAGTTAATGAATCTACATTAATAATTTGTTTACTTATTGCTTGCAACCATCTTGACATAGATCTATTGTGGATGTGATCGGCAATGTAAGGATAGTGAAGGATTGGTTATGGTGTCGTTGTTGGATGGCGGGTCTGTTGATGGTGTGGATCTATGGGTATAAATTATTGGTCTATTATTGTTGCTGAGGATGATCGCGCTGTGTTTAGTGGATGGTTTTTGAGGTTATGCTTGATGCGGTTATGGTGGGGGTGTTTAGGTTGTTCTTGATATTGTTGTGGTGGTTGGGATGGGTTTGTTATGGCGGTTGATCTGACTGGGAAGGATGAATGGTGACTGTTATCAGTTGGATGATTGTGGTTATGCGTAGTGGCTAACTGATTATGATGGTTACACCTGATGGATGGTTGGTTGGCTATATTAATGGTATGTGGTGGTTGATCTTGATGTTGTTGATGATGATGATGACCAACTTTTTTTTTTTCAAATTTGGGCTATAAACATACTTTTTTTTTTAGTCTAGATCAACAGTTGATTATGATTTAACACAAGCCCTAATAAATCGATTAATTATAAGAGCAATTAAAAACTCTAAGATCTGATACCAAAGTTAATGCGAGACAAAGAAGATTTAAAGCCTAATAAGAAAGAAAAGAAAAAGCCACAGAAAAAGAAGAAAAAGCTAGGGAAGAGAAGAATAGGAGTTGGAAAAAATCTATAATTTTACAAATTCTATTCAATTCATCAAAATTGTCTCATCAGATAAAAAAAAAACCATATAAATATCATAACCCTAAAACATCAATTATTAGAATTAGCCCATTAATTAAAATTGTATAATATAAATAGCTCAAATAAATAAAACAAAAACAATGAAAGAGGTTTAGATAGGTTCAGTCTCCTAACTAACAAGTGATAGGCTAAGTTATTTTTTATCATCTCCATTTATATACTCATTTAATTTATGGTGTGGTCTAATGTCTCAACTACCAGTCAAATCTCAAAATAGTGTAGTTATTAATGAAGACTAAAAACTTTCAGAAATTTAATTATTATGAGATAATATTAGGAGTTTTGGTCCCTCTTGAACCGCCCCGATAATAATGCCAACACTGATAATATGGCCATGGTTGATGGTACAATTAGCCCCCAAAAACAGATGAGACAAATAGGTAAGGACAAAATAAGTGAAGTTGAATTTGTCTTGAAACCACAGCATGAAGTTGTGCCATTATCCAATCAAGCTTAGGAAATTAACGTGTCAGTGGCCTACTTCACACTAACGTGTTACCAAAAGCAGTATAACATAGTAAAGTTAACATTTAACTGCATTGCTATCTTTTAACTCTACCTGTATGTCCTTTAGCAAAAACTAGCTATTTAATCCACGGTGGATATTTTTTTTACTAATAAAAAATTTAAACATGTAAATTTTTTAAACATGTTTTTTTATATAAAAATATTTTATAAATATAAATTAAATAAATTATGTATGCATCTAATTAAATAAATCGAGAACTATTTATGTAAATAAATAAAAAAATCATTAACGATAAATAAAAATAAAATTAAAAAAATTAAAAGACAAATGTACATCAAGATATTTAATCTCGTAACACGGGTCATTTAGTCAATTGTATTTAATGAATTTTTTTATTAAAATTATTTTTTTATTAAATCAAACAATAAGAGAAATCGATGCGCATATAAAATTGATTGAGTAAAATAAAAGAAAAAAAATAATATATAAGGTTACATATATTAGAAATAATCAAAAAATAATTTTTTATTTTTAAAAATAAATTTAATATACATGAAATGCAAAAAAAAGTATATATAAATCATACTAACATCTTAAAAACTTAAATACGTACAATATAATTAAAAGTAATAATCATTATTTAAAAAGAGCAAATAAGCAAAAAGAATCACATAGAATGAATTTTAAATAAAATATAAATTTTAAAAAAATATTTTCTAAAAAAATATAAAAATTTATTAATTATATATATATAAAAGAAACATGCCAAACGTAATTGGTTTGGTGGGCCAGGCCAGATATCCGACCCAAATAGAATCTCTCTCAGTGAGTGCAACTCATTGGTATCGAGATAGATAATTTTGGTGGCCGAAATCATTGTAAACGCTAATTTTCTCTCTCTAATGTTAAAATTTGGCATGTCTCTCTCTCTAACCAATTACTAAAATATAAACAAAATGAGATTTTGGACTAAAATTGAATTTTAAACCTTCAAAATGACCTAAATTATATTATATATAAAGCTTAAGGACCAAAGTATATTTTTAAAAAAAAAAACCTTTGCACACATCACCCATTTTATTTAGAGCCTCATTCTATCTTTGTTGCATTCGTCTAAGAAATCATAAACAATTGACCTTCAATTTAGGATCAAATCACCAAAAATAAAGGTTTGAGGACTAAAGTGAAAAAATAAAAATATAAGTAAGTTGATAGTAATATGTGAGTGTGTGAATAGTGCAATACATTGTTTTGTCTACAGTAAAAAAACCACATACTTTAGTATTAACAATAACTAAAAATAAAACCGAAACAATTAAGAGACATATGCATTAAGATATTTGATCTCACAAGATGAGATATTTACTCGATTTTGTTTACTGAATTTGTTTATTAAAATTAATTATTTTTTTAATCAAACCATAATACAAATATACACACATATATTAAACTAATTGAATAAAATAAAAGGAAAAAAAATATTAGAAGTATTATTTGAAAATAAAAAAAAACTTTAATTTAAGAAAACCAGTTTATCTATACAAAAGATAAAAGAAAATTATAGATGAATCAAAATAATCTTTTCAAAAATTAAACACACACAATATCATTAAAAAAAAAACTCTATCCAAAAAATAATTAAATAAAAAAAATAATAAAGAAGAGATATTAATTGAAACATAAATTTAAAAGTTATTTTTAAAAACTACATATTAAAAAAAATATCAATTAAAAAAACAAAACAATATTAAAAAAAAAAATGTATGGATGTTTTGGCTTAACAAGTCAAACTTGTGATTTAAGCCATGAACTCAACTGAATTCAATGATTTTTTTCTCTTAAATTTATATTTAAAAAAAAAAAATTGAGACTCACAAACCCATGGTCCAACCTGTTTGGGCCACTGTAATGAAAAGCCTAGACGTGTAAGTAGGGCTTTAGGCCCATGCTAGCATCTGCCCTTATTTCTTTTGGAAAAAAATAAGTCAGCAATACATGACCTGGCAAGGTAGACAATTTATCGTTTACAAGTCCAAATTCATGCCAATATTTTTTTTCTGCTCAAAAAACCTAATTTTTAAGTTATTTCAATCTAAAAGCTTCTCACTAAAACCCTTAGAACACCTACAAATGAACTTATTAACCCAAAACACCTAAAAATTGTCTTAAAAACCTGAAATCAAATCGAGCTAATTTTGGCTTCCTCTAAAAAACCATCATCAAGCTTTTCTTATTGTATAAAACTCGTGGACACTTAGAAAAACAATTTTAGTGGCCATTTTTAGTGTGAATGGTGATTTTCTCTCTCATTATTGAAATTTGGTGACTTATCTTTCTCTCATCTCTATAACAAGGAATCGAAAAATAATACAAATGAACTTTTATACTAAAAATAAATT
Source organism: Populus alba x Populus glandulosa (assembly GCA_033617975.1). Lineage (NCBI taxonomy): Eukaryota > Viridiplantae > Streptophyta > Magnoliopsida > Malpighiales > Salicaceae > Populus > Populus alba x Populus glandulosa. The sequence goes on along the minus strand of CM066147.1, from coordinate 13,046,465 downwards.
TTAAAAATTTAAAGGGATCTAAATTTTATAAAATATGTTATTTTTAAATATTGAGAACCTAAATATATTTTTTGTAAAATCTCTAGCACATCGTCTATGTTTAACATTATTTTTTTATTTTGGTCCCTTTTCTTTCAATTTCTTCCTTAGCCTTAGAAAAAAAACAATAAGACTTAAACTGGTATCAGATAAAAAAAAATTTGAAAACTAAAATGAATTATTAAAAAATGAACAGTGAATCCACAGTGGTTTTGTGAGTGCATAAACAGCTTTTCATCCACATCTTTTAATGTATTGTATAATAGAATGTTATTCTTGTCCCCATTTCTTGCCCCCATTAAATGTGAAGAGAGAGATCAAAAGAAATAGCGGTAGCAATTATTCATCTCTAATAAAGCATATTCTATATCTGCAGAACTGCACACAAAGCATTCTTGTATCAAAGAAAATTTTGGTTTGGTGAGCTGTGTATCTCTGTGTCCACCGGGTACATTTCTTTATTTATTTCCTTGAGAACTTCTATCACATGGCATCATAAATCTCACTTACTTCTATATCTCTCCCCCTCTCTCACACAAACATTTGGTATTTTCATAGGAGGGATGTGGGATCATTTTGAGAAATCATGAGCTTCCAAAGTGTTCTCCATTTACGGTGGAGAATTCTTGCCCTTGGAATTTTACTTCTTGTAGTTCAATCTTTTGGGCTCAACACAGATGGTGTTCTCTTGCTTTCTTTCAAGTACTCTATCCTTGATGACCCTCTCTCTGTGCTTCAAAGCTGGAACTACCGTGACCAGACTCCATGTTCATGGAACGGAGTTACCTGTGGATCTCCTGGAACAGGCAATACTTACTCTCGTGTCACGGGCTTATCTCTTCCAAATTGTCAGCTTCTTGGAACAATTCCAGCCAATCTAGGCTTGATTCAACACCTCCAAAATCTTGATCTATCCGACAATTCTCTTAACGGATCCTTGCCTGTTTCACTTCTCAATGCAACCCAACTTCGGTTTCTTGATTTGTCTAGTAATATGATCTCTGGTCAGTTGCCAGAGACCATAGGACGGTTACAGAATCTTGAACTTCTTGACCTCTCTGACAATGTCTTAGCGGGAACTTTGCCTGCCAACCTCGCTGCTCTCCACAATCTAACTGTTGTTTATTTGAAGAAGAATAATTTCTCTGGTGATCTTCCTAGCGGATTTCAAACCGTTCAGGTTTTAGATCTCTCTTCTAATCTTCTCAACGGATCTCTACCTCAAGATTTTGGTGGTAACAGTCTTCACTACTTAAACATCTCTTACAACAAGCTCTCTGGTCCAATTCCACAAGAATTCGCCAACGAAATCCCATCTAACACTACTATTGATCTATCATTCAACAATCTGACGGGAGAAATTCCGGAATCTAGTCTTTTCTTGAATCAAGAAAGGAGTGCTTTCGCCGGAAATCCTCATCTTTGCGGGCAGCCAACAAGAAATCAATGTCCAGTTCCTTCTTCAGTATCTCCACTTCCGAATATATCTGCACCTACATCGCCTCCTGCAATCGCTGCAATTCCAAGAATTATAGGCTCGAGTCCAGCAACTACTCGTCCAGGTGAAACAGGAACAGGGTCTGGACAAGACGAAGGTGGGCTGGGGCCAGGAACCATTGTAGGCATCATAGTAGGCGACATTGCAGGAGTTGCAGTTCTTGGTTTGGTTTCCTTCTATGTATACCACTGTTTAAAGAAAAGAAGGCATGTTGAAACAAATATCAAGAACGAAGCCAACATCGCGAAGGATAGTTGGTCATCTTCATCTTCAGAGTCAAGAGGGTTCACAAGATGGGCATGTCTACACAAAAGAGGAGAAAATGAAGAGGATTCTGGTTCCACAAGCACTGACAATGAAGCAGGCCCTCTTGATCACAGTCAAAGGCATACAGACCATCATGATCAAAACAAAGAAGGGACATTGGTGACTGTAGATGGTGAAAAGGAGCTTGAACTTGAAAGTCTACTTAGAGCATCAGCTTACATATTAGGTGCTACTGGTTCTAGCATAACGTACAAGGCAGTTCTTGAAGATGGGACTTCATTTGCAGTTCGAAGAATCGGTGAAAACCATGTTGCAAGGTTCAGAGATTTCGAGACCCAAGTCCGTATCATAGCCAAGTTGGTGCATCCAAATCTTGTTAGAATTCGTGGGTTCTATTGGGGCGTTGATGAGAAGCTTATTATCTACGATTTTGTCCCTAATGGCAGCCTCGCCAATGCTCGTTACAGTAAGTCATCTGTGAACTCTCTATCCAAATTCTTGAGGATCCAAAAAAATCTAAACCTTTCTTTAATTACATCGCCAGCAAAACCTCACCATTTAAATTAATCAAAAGTCCATCAACTTTATCTCAACTAGTATTTTAAGTAATAGTGTTTCTCTTTCCAAAACACTCCTATTTGCTCATTCATTGCACGAGTGCGCACATTAGCAGATTGAAATGAAGTTTGCTAAGGTGAGCAGTGGACCAAAAGGTTTGACGGTGGAGTAGGTGTCGCACAACCTTTGTTTTCAATGCAGTTTTTTTTTTCAAGTTAACTTTGTATTTTTAATTTTTTAAAATTTATTTTTAATATTAATATATCAAAACAATAAAAAAATAATTTTAAACAGAAATCAATTTCAAATTTTTAACAAGTGTTCTCGATAGTGATATGCATTATGTGAAACGTTAAACTTTTTCCTTGTTAGTTCTTTCACACCCCTTTGCCAAGTGCCAACTTGCCCATGTCTAAGATGCTCCCATATTCTATGTTTTAATGTTTTAGGGAAAGCGGGCTCATCGCCTTGTCATCTGCCATGGGAGGCCAGACTGAGGATTGCTAAAGGAGTGGCGCGTGGGCTGTCATTTCTCCATGATAAGAAGCTTGTGCATGGAAATTTAAAGCCGAGTAATATACTCTTGGGTTCCGATATGGAGCCTAGAATCGGAGATTTTGGCCTGGAAAGACTTATGACCGGCGACACCAGTTATAAGGGTGGAGGATCGGCTCAAAATTTTGGAAGCAACAGGTCCATTGCGTCACGAGATAGCATTCAAGAGTTTGGACTGGGTCCTAGCCCAAGCCCAAGTCCAAGCTCGATCGGAGGTTTATCGCCTTATCATGCTCCGGAGTCTCTTCGGAGTCTCAAGCCCAATCAGAAGTGGGATGTGTACGCCTTTGGGGTTATCCTGCTTGAGCTACTAACGGGAAAGGTGGTGGTTGTTGATGAGTTGGGCCAAGGAAGTAATGGGCTTGTAGTGGAAGACAAGAACCGGGCTATGAGGATGGCTGATGTGGCGATTCGAGCTGACGTGGAGGGTAAAGAGGATGCCTTGCTGGCTTGCTTCAAGCTAGGGTATAGTTGTGCCCTTCATGCTCCGCAGAAGAGGCCAACAATGAAAGAAGCCTTACAAGTCATTGAGAGATTTCCATCTTCAGCTGCGCCTTATCCTTAAATAAAACTGGAGCACATTGTAAAGAGTTTTATTAACAGTCGCCAATACAATACTAGTGTTGCTAGTATAAAATATCATGAATGAATGAGGTCGTTGCTAGTGATACGATGAGAGTATTTAATAGTGCGGTAACAATAGCTTTTTAAAGTATTTTTTAAAATATATATATATTAAAATAATATTTTTTTATTAAATAAAATCAAATCAAAAAAAAAATTAAGACAAAATAGCAATTCTACTTAATAAGGGCAAATAGAGTATATAGGCTGGATAACAACAATCAAAGCAGAAGGGCTCTTGCATATTTTCCTAGCAAACAAAGATCAACAAGGCATAAAAACAACTATGACGATTTCAAAAGAGTTGAAAACCAGATCAAAACAAATAGAGAAATATTTTCTTGAGAAAACACTTAGAGGAAATAATTGTGGCCGTTCAAAGATGAACACAACCACCACCAACAATAGCAAAAAAGCAAGAAATAAACAGAGCAGGACGTGACTGCATCAAGGAATAATTAACATAAATAAAAAGCATGCACATTATCAATGACATAATTAAGGTAGGAAGCATGCTAAATAAATTGAGTTCATACTAAATGATTTCTAAATCATAAGCCTTATATGGATATGTTTTGTGAGGAATAATGGATTGTGTGATGCAAGTTCCATTACATTTTCATGTCATGTAATTCTCGAAGATTGTAATGAAATAAACGATTGTAATTCTAAAACTTATTTACAATCAAGTTGCATTTAATTAATTATTTCAATTTAATTTTTTATTAATGATTCCTAATGCATATGAGTCATTAAGTTCCTAATAGATTGGTTCAAATATAAATGATGATCCTAAATTAAATATAATTAAATAAATTACTCAATTTAGTTTATTATCAATTCAATAATTGATTGATTTATATTTGAAGATCAAATGCACCGTTTAGCAACCTGTCATGATCCCCGAATATTAAGAAAGTCATATATGGTTTGATTTAATATTTTAGTGAGTAGTTTCTCAATGTAATTATTAGCATTTCATCAATAATATTTAAAATTTAAACATTATAGTATGGATTGTGTTTGCTATTGTCAAATAATGATTGTTCTCAACATTATAGTTATTGGTCCTTTGAATAACATTTGAATATTTTTTTTTCATATCCCATTCCACTTTACACAAGGATTTCATAATCAATATTATTTAAGAACAAGTTGAACATTTTCTCTAATTCACCTAGGATAATTAATCATCTCTTGATCACTCAAATATGTTTATATAGTTTATGTCATGCCCAATATATATATTTGTTTATTATCCTTGATTAGGATAACGTATAGTCAGAATCAAAGCATTAGATTTCATATATAAGATGACTTAGTGATCTCAACTGTAAGGATCATTTATACAATTGTCATAAGTCTTTTTACTAATACAAATGATCTTTCTATATAGGATTTTCATGTAGGTCAGTTCAGTGTAAATGTCATTTGACAAGCACTTGTATATTAGTTTTAGATATCTTTCATACCTCAACTTATAAAAATAATAACTTCTTTTCATAAAAAAAAAAGAACATAATATATTAGTCTCAACAGCTCAAATTAATTTACATTCTTAATAGAGCATTGACAAGGAATATTTAGAAACAATAATTTAAAATATATAACAATCAAAAGATTTAGTATCAAATTTAATATAATAAAAAAATAACATGATATTTTTGAATTATTTACAACTTTTGAAAAATATATTCCGCCCAAAATAAAAACAAATACTTTACCTGAAACCAAATAAAAAATTTCTTGATTAAAAAGTGTTTTTTATTAATAAATTTTTTAAATAGTAAATAAACCTTAAAAAGTTTGGAAAGTAATTTTTAAGAAACTACTATCCATGAAACAAACGAGTTCTAAATGATTCAAGTGATTTAATTATAAAGGAAGATTATAAGTGATTTTAAAATCATTGTTTTTAAAAAAACTTTTAGATGTTTGAAAAAACCAGAAAAATTATGTTAACTAAGTTTGAGAAATTAAATAGATTTTTAGAACTTTTTTTCTAGATTAAAAGTGGATTTCAGACTTTCATATTAATATTAAAATATTTTAGTATTAATATTCAATCAAAAATTAAATTATTAAATACAGGTATAAGATAAGTTATGAATTCATAAAAGAGATTTAATTACCAAAATATAAATTAACTAATAGTAGTTGGTTCAAATAGTTTGGTGTATCATCTTTTTAAATTAAATCTCGAGTTCGAATTTTATAAATAAAACATATTATTGTTGAAAAAAATTTATTTTTTAGTGGGTGAACCTGACTCGACCGGGTTTAGTGAGTTTTCACGGGTTTCAACAAAATATTTTTACCAAAAAGTAGATCATGAAAAGCCCACAAATATTTAGGCTCATTTGAAGCTTCAGGCCCATATAAGCCATATAACTGAGCGGCATCTAAAAAAAAATAATCCCGGTGCGGACATCAACGGTTAGTTCCTGGCATAGGCTTTCAGTATTTTGAATTCCAAAAAGAGTCCGCTCTACTCTCTTTTTAAACTCTCTTTCCTTCTCTCTCCAAAAGCACACACTCACACAAACCTCACTCACTCGAAGCGTCAAAAAATTGAGAGAGAGAGAGATGGCAAGCAACATCGGCATGATGGATTCGGCTTATTTCGTAGGCAGATCTGAGATCCTCTGTTGGATTAACTCCACTCTTCAACTCAATCTCTCCAAAGTCGAAGAAGTAATTAAATCCTTACACGTTGATTCGATTGTTTCTCTCTCCAATTCTTCCCTGATTTACTTTGTTTTCTTCTTCTTCTTCTTCTTCGTCGTTTTGTAGGCATGCTCTGGTGCGGTGCACTGTCAGTTAATGGATTCGGTTCATCCAGGAATGGTGCCGATGCACAAAGTCAATTTCGACGCCAAAAACGAGTACGAAATGATTCAAAACTATAAGGTCCTTCAAGATGTGTTTAACAAGCTGAAGCTCACTAAGGTTTGTATTATATATGTATATATTCCAGATCTTGAATGTTTCCTTGGTTTAATTTATTTTATTCTTTTTCAGCATATAGAGGTGAGTAAGCTGGTGAAAGGCAGGCCGCTTGATAACTTGGAGTTTATGCAGTGGATGAAGCGATATTGTGATTCTGTCAACGGAGGACTTGTCAAGTAATTTTTTTTCCATTTACTAAGTTTTTATTGTTCTTTGGATGTGGTGCTAGGGTTTAAAAAGCCATTGAATTTACTGAGTTGAGTTCAAGTATTACACCGAGCTCTGCTATGTTGGGTGTAGAAATTGTTTTAAATTTTTTTATTTTTTTTTAATTTAAATTTGGAGTAAAATCTCTTTAAAATGGGCAATCCCTTTGCTTTTGGCATGATGGGACTTCGAACGGTTTAAATAAACTTTTGGTCTCACACAGTATGTTGAGATAAACTATTTACAACTGATACAAGGCCTCTATAGCCACCTGTACAACCATCGTAGACAGAGTGTCTCCTATTTTTAAATGCCGGGGTGATTTACTTGTATCTGCTTCTGTGGTTAGTTACAATCCACTGGAAAGGAGAGAAGCTTGCAAGGGAGGGAAAGAAGCAAGCAAGAAATGTCCACAGTCTCAAGCTTCAAGCAAGGGATCCACGGCTGCTCCCAAAGTTCAGTCCTCTCACAGTGCTCGAAGGAATGACGTGTCCTCTTCAAATCAATCTGTGAAGGCTTCTAAACCTTCTTGTCCAGTGCCTGCATATGATGCACAGGTACATATTATTTGAAGGAATGGAACTTTGATAACATTTAGAATCTAATAATACAAATTGATATGCAGATCACCGAGTTGAAGTTGTCAGTGGATAGCCTTGAGAAGGAGAGGGACTTTTACTTTGCAAAGCTGAGAGATATTGAGATTTTGTGTCAGAGCCCTGGGATTGAAAACCTACCAGTACTGTTTCTGTTCTAAAAATACCCATGGAGGGCATTTCTATCAGATTGTTTAGCTTAGTAACTAACTATTCTCCCAAGTTCTAAATCGTCATGTCGTGTTTTTTCCACAGGTTGTTGCAGCGATGAAGAGAATCCTTTATTCTACTGACGATGATGCATCAGTATTGGCAGAAGCTCAAGCCATGGTGTCACTTCACCAGAAGGAAGCAGAGTACTTGAGTCCCATTGCTGAGGTATCAACAGAGGAAAAGGAGAATTCAGATCCTCAAAAGAGAAAGAACATTGTCAATCTTGGTGTTGATGCTGTAGGCATCTCAACATTGTCACCGAGGCAAAGGCTTTCTGATGCTACAGATGTCCGTTGTAGTGGGTCACCCCTCATGACATACTGATTTTTGACTCCGTATTCTTAAAATTCATCTTCTGCCATAATGTCTCCATCTTCAAACGTATGTAGCTACAGTCCTAAATCTACTGCATTTTCAGCCGACCTACAGTCCTGATGTTATACATGTAGATGTTACATGTATAACTCAGGAAGTAATAGCAAGACAATCGTTTTCAACAACTTATACTTGTTTTGAGAGTATGAGTTCTGCTTGTGCTGTGACTTGAAAGAAATAGCTATCATATTTTCCTTTCCCCTTTCTGTCTTGTGTTCTTTTCCAGCATTTGGGTTGCCTTTTGTTCTCTTTGTTACTTGCTCTCAATTTCTGATTGGTCCAAGCAAATGCTAGACATGGACGAACAAAAATGCTAGGCATTAGTGTACAAATCAACCTGAACAAGAATTTGAGCTGCTCAGCCCATCCAACATGACCAAAAGGCACATTTTATAGCGCAGAATACTTAGAGCTCGTTTGGGAGTGTAGCAACAATTACTTTTTAAAATGTTTTTTTACTTGAAATACATCAAAATAATATAATACTATAAGAAATCGTCATAAATGAGACAGAAGCACGATGGTGGTCTAGCAATTCTTGTGCGTAGGACCAATTTATATACGTTTTCCTACTCAACTTGGAAACTGAATCACAGCCATTCCATCCCACTAAGCCCACAGCTTCAAATCAATGTCAAATATCTGATATGAGAGAATATAGCTAGCCACTACCGAAAGCAAAACAAAGCTAGATCCCTTTATTCTTCTATTTCCTTTAAAGAATCCTATTCTCTTCCACTTTTTACCGAGATCATGTCTCTTGTTACATATATAATTTGCAGGCAACTCTCATTTGCATCACTTCTTTTTCCTCCAAGTTGTAATTCAAGGTAAAACAAATCCAACCCTTCATTTTCTTTTCCAGTCTGAACTTTTTGTTCTATTTTCATTTGTGCAAGTTGGTCTTCATCCAAATTGTTTTGAACTAGGTGAAGCAATGGGAATGGCAATATCTAGACTCGTGAAGTTACTCTTTGCAAGGAAAGAAATGAGGATCCTGATGGTGGGTCTAGATGCTGCAGGGAAAACAACTATCCTCTACAAGTTGAAGCTTGGAGAGATTGTTACTACCATACCTACAATAGGTAATCGATAATCCACTAATACGACAAGTTATTCTATCATTTCTAGCAATCAGACTAACATTAGACTAACAGAATTTCGATTCCTGCTCTTTTAGTTGAAGTTGATTTTCGATTTAATGGATTTAATCAATAAACAAACATCTTTCTTGCAAAATATTGGTCTTCATCATTTCAATTGATGATGAAGAACATAACCAGAGAACGAAAATTTTAACAGGAAATCTAAGTTGTTGTTTTATTGACTGGTTTTTGATGACCAGGGTTCAACGTGGAAACTGTTGAATACAAAAACGTTAGTTTCACTGTCTGGGATGTTGGAGGACAAGATAAGGTATAAAATTCTTGTGTAGATATATGCAATTGCAGGCACTTAGTAAAGAACTTGCCAACCATATCTGCACATGTGCATGTGATCCAATGTTTTTTTTTCTTCTTCTTCTTCAATTGGAAGAGTTTATTATTATTCAGAGTTATACATCTACTTACATTGAAAACATCTTCTTCCCTTTTTCTCTCCTTTTTCCTAACCCTTGATCATGTAGATTCGACCATTATGGAGACACTACTTCCAGAACACCCAGGGCCTTATATTTGTGGTGGATAGCAATGACAGAGAAAGGGTTACAGAAGCCAGAGATGAGCTTCATCGAATGCTGAGCGAGGTGCGTTGTATCGTCCAAAACAATTTGAAGCAATTGCTTTCAGTTTGACTTCTAGATATTTAAGAAAATCCTGTACAAGAAGTCATTGCGACAAGAAACTCAGAATAAACTGCACATCAATCTCATGTTATTATTGCAGGATGAACTGCGTGATGCGACACTGCTTATTTTTGCCAATAAGCAAGACCTTCCAAATGCTATGAGTGTCTCAGAAATCACTGATAAGCTTGGTTTGCACTCTTTGCGCCAGCGTCGTTGGTAAATACTTTACATTAATCTAATCCATTCATCTGAACCCTGAGTGTTGCAACAAAGCTTCAAGTCATGTCATGCTTTACAGCCTTGAGTTTAAGGTCCAAACCCTGACTAATGAATCATAATATATCTATCATTTTCTGATATGATCACGAGAAACTACATTAAGTGAAACTGATCTAGGAACCAGAAACATATGGTACCTAGCTTATCAGATTGAGCTATCTATTTCTTTTGACTAGCGGCATTTGGGAATTGGCTTGTTAGGTACATTCAGGCTGCTTGCGCCACCTCAGGCCAAGGACTATACGAAGGTCTTGATTGGCTGTCAAGCAATATCTCTAGCAAGGCAAGTTCATCAAAGCTCTATTAATCCATTCACTAGCTAACCTGTGACCTCATTATTTTTACAGAAACAAGTCTCCAATAATGTTCGTATTTCCTTATAGGCATGATCAAATAAGCATGGAAGTTGCTTTCCATGTCGTCGCCGGTCGCTATTGCTATCCACAAAGCTAGCTAGCTAATTAAAGGAGTTTATTCTTCACAAAAGATGCATGTAATCAGAATTTCACGTGGTGATGTGATTCTAAACAACTAGTACTACAGCTTTTGGTATAACTTGTGTTACAGAAAATTGAGTGCTGGTGTTTTAGCTTATGTGATCGGACGTCATCAGTCCGATCTCTTACAGGAGCTGTCCGGGATAACTAACTTGTAAAATGCATATGTTTATCATAAAAGGTCACCTTAATCTCTGTTTTGAGAATTCTCACACATATAAAAATTCGCTGATGTTATACAAAACAATACATTATGCTTGCCTGCTCTTTCGAATGAGAAGTACTTTCACATGCTTGGGTTTGTATTTTTTTTTTTTTGAGCTTTTGATAAGGGGGATGATTTTTATAAAAAAAACACATTTCATTCCCTCGATCTTGAACCTGCAACCTCAACATTATATACACGCGTTAACCATTGAGCTATGACATGAAATTGTTCACCAAACAACTAAAAACATATATCAACCTTCTTCGATATTCATATGAGCGGTTAAACTGACCCAGCATCTTTTACTTGTATTTATTGCTTATAATATGCATATTCACTTTGCTCTTGAAAGTTTGTAGTACAGTTTAGATCTTAGCAAAGTTAGTATACCTCTTTATAGTGTACATGAACGTTCCCATTATTTAAAAATATTGAATTTATCTTTTCTTAAATATTAAAGTTTTAAAAATTACCCTAAATTGTCATTAGCTAGATCCCCTTTTATATTTTGGACTTGGGTTTGTTGGCTCAACTTGAATCGTTCATATTTTTCTAAATCCAACATCTCCTAGGTTATGTTTGGTTAATGTCTTAAAATAAAAGAAATAGAAACATGTTTGGTTAGAGAAACGAAAATGAAAACATGATATAAATCTTTTTATGATAATTTTATAGTAAATTTCTTTACTTTTAAAACAAGAGGTACAAGGGAGCATGTTTCTTTGATTTTCATGGTCTCAAGTCTCTTTTGTCTCAAAAAATAATCAAATACTACTTTACTCACATAAGATAAGCATATGTAACTCTCATTTTTTTGTAACTTAGATGTAAACAAATAAATAATGCAATCCACAAGCAGACCTATAATGTAGAACTCTATATAGTGCATGTGTATATTTATATATTTGGTGGAAGGTAATTTAAACTTGAGAGAGTGAGATATTTTAACACAAACACTTTGAATGCCCTTAAATGAAAGCTTCAACATATATATTTATCAAAGAGATATTAGAATCATTGTTGACTTGAGATACAAACATCTTTTATAAAAGTAAAATAAAGCAAACTAAAGTAGATAAATTATGGACACTCTACACAACTGACAATAAAAGTAAAACAAAGAAATGACAAGATTATTTTAACATGCATTAATTATAAAAGTAGTGGTAGACAAAAGATTCTATTATATCATTAAGGATATATAGATTCATGATCATCAGAACATATGCTTCCACCAGCTGGATTGAAAGAGAAATCTCTAAAGCTTGAGTCATCCTTATCAACATTATCTTCTGATGATGGATTCTCTCAATCATAAAGATCAAGAAGATGATTCACATGATTTTTTTCTACAAGAAATAATATGTTGTGAAAGTCATGGTAAGTACTAAGAATAAATAAATGTTGATCTAAAGTAGTAGGTCCAACTGGTTTAGTAGAGTACTCATGTGATAAATTAAATGATGTCATTGATTATATATCAATCGGGGTGTTTAAACACAATTGTAATTATGACATCCATGAATCGAATATGTTGAAGTTTCATGGTAACTAATCTCTCTTGTAGCATTACTTGGAATTAAAGTCTAGTTAAGATGAAAGAAAATGAAAATATAGTTTAGAGTCTCATGATTGTCTGTTTGAGAGGTCGTTTGCTGCTAGTTCTTAATGGAGTCAAGATTTTCAAACCATTTCTTAAAAACATGAGGGTCATTTGGTCTAAAATGAGCTAGCTGGAAATAAAAAATAAAATCTAAAATATTTTGCTTCGAAAATATACATCCAAACTTGTACAGACAGGTTAAGTAAATCCAACAAAACAATTTTGGTTTGGTTAAAAGAAAGTGATTTTACAGAGTAAATAGAGCGAGGATAAGTAAGATGTATGATGGAAGGCCAAAAAATATGACTAGCAAGAACTTATTTATGATGGAGAATAGAATGGACTTGGTGGAAAATGACAAGAAAAGTGACCAATTAAGTACTTGTCAAGAATATGAATTTTCTCATTAGGGGAGAGGATGAACTAGGCTGACTCAAAATAGAAAATAGGAAAAATGATAGATTGTATGTTAGGTTTAATGAGAGTTCTGGATAATAGGCTATAAAAAAAGTTATTTACCCATTTGACGTGTTTAACATCAAATTAGTACTTTGCCAAACCATTGTTTACACTGAAGCAATTATAGTTAAGGAAGGATCTTTTTCTTGGTTTTTAATTTAATAATAATAATAATAATAATAATAAAACTAAACATGTCCATTCCAACAAAGAAGTGATGTCCTACTAGATGGAATTCAAATTTTTCCATCCCTCATTTGACTACTAGTATTTCTTGTAGCTAAAAATTTCATGATGACCAATTTTTCCTATTAGAATTGTACACCAAAAATGATAACCTCATTTGTTTTTTTTCCCACCTCTATTTCATGTTAATTTAGAAGTTTCTTGTCTACACACTGAAAACGCATTTTAATGGATTCATATTGAGATTATATACTCTTATACATTTAAAAGAAAAATGTAGCTCATCTAAATAATTAGCTTTAGACCTTGACTTAACCATAATGTCATCATCTATATAGATCATTATGTTATGATTGATCATATCATGAAAGATCAATTGAATGACATTTAGGTATATATCACAAATATTTTATTTATTTGTCAAATAGAATAATTAACTACTCATACATTCCTAGTGTGTTGGGACATCTAAAAGCGATCTTTGACACACCATCTTTTATATAAAGATTTGGTTGTTTCTTGAATGACATCCATGAAGCCAAGGATTCATTTATAGTTGTTATATCAATCAATATATTATCCATTAGGCATTGGATACTCATCCCGTGGATATATAAGATTAAGGTTTTTGAAATGAATATCCACTTTTAACTTTCCATTCTTCTTTTAATGTAGATATAATGTTAGACATTCACAGCTGGTTTAACAAGTCTAACTTCTAAGAGCTATTCAATTTTCCCTTTCACATGATCAATTATATCTTAATCCAGTCTTTATGAGCCTATTTGTATGTCTTAAATCCAAGATTGATTGGTAATGGATACTCGATTAGACTTCTATCTAAGCAAGTCATTTCATCATAATTCCAAGTAAGTTAATTTTTATAAGTATGAAGCAATAATATTAGCTTTATTTTATAATCTTTTGATAAATTTACATTTATAAAAGTTGGTTTATTTTTTCATTCCCTAGGTTAATTTTAATTAAATATTCCTAAACATAAGCTTATTTATCATCCATTTTGGGTGGTGTTAGAGGAACACTTATCATATTATATATAATAAATTAACAATCTTGATGTAGTTCCATTGAATAAATTATGTTATTGTGCCTAGTATATTTTTAGGCTTTATCAAATCCTTAAAACATACAAGTCTTTATAACTCATTTACTTTCATATTTCAAATCTCTATCTAATAAATCTTCTAGTTGTAAATTACTTGGCTTAACAACGTATAATGTTAGTCACTCTATTTGCATTGTCTTATTACTAATTAGAAAATCAATTAGGCAATCTATATTATCTATGCTTATGAATTAAACTAGGTCTACAACATCGTTATAAAGCCATGCATTTGCTTATCTTCAAGCTCAACACATGTGGCATATCATCTTATTTAACTACCTCAAGTAACCTATCTGGCATCTAAGAAAAAAGTTTGATATAAATATAATATCACACAAGTGTTATAGTGTATCCAATATCATCTAATTAAGGCATTGTAGCTTGTTTTTGCTTCAACAATGAAGATAGTTACATTATATGAATTTGTCTTGACTATTTGATCTACATGTAACACTTTTACAATATCTCTTATGCCCCTGCAAAATCTAATATGATCACTTTAAATGGAATTATGTAAGCCTTATTATATCTAGTTTTCTTAATTAAGGATAAAGACATAATATTCAGTTTTGCACCATTATTGACTAAAATTATCTATATTGGTATACCATCAAAATTAGTTATGATATAGAGGTTTAAGGTGATGATTCAAAACCACTATTAGTTTAAAAACATCATCATTAGTTATTGGCCAACCATATGTTTTGACTAGTTAATCTCAATATTTTCTATCGTTTTTGTACAATCTTTATAGTCACTATTGAGATAAGATAGTTGGTCGTGCCTGGCCTCAAATGAGTAAAGAGAAGTAAAAATCATATTCATTGATACAACATCATCATTATCGCTTATATTTATTTTAAAAAGAATTTTTAATTTATCTATTTATGTTATTGCATTACATTCATTCAATTGTTGTATTAAGATTGCAAATTCGTTGACTGCCTTCTTTATAGGGTCTTGATTTTTAATACAAAGGGTGTTAATGTCTTATTTTATTGCATCTTCATCCAAAAAGACATCAATGTCAACTATTATGTTAATTTCTTCTTTAAGCTTATTTCTCTTATTGATGAATATATCTGTTGTAATTATTTTAGGTTTTATAATAGCAATTTGTATTGTCTATTGGATATTGATACTATTCCTGAGGTTTTTAACTGTTATTTTGTTTTGATAATAGGTTATGATTGCTTTTGTATTGAGGTAGCTTTATTAGTTTTTTTTTTAATAGAGATGTCTTTTTTTATTCTTTATAAACACTTGTAACTATTTTCTTTTCCTATTGTAAGCCAATATTTTAGTACTTTTCTCCTCTAAATCCCCTATGATGTTGGACTAATACATTGGGAAAATTATCCTTTAAATTTTTTTATCAATTTCTAAGTTGTTCCTAACACTAGCACTAACCTTAGTTTTATCCATGCATGGTTAGTTGCTTTTTACAAATTTCATTACCATCTTAGTGATAGCCCTATCTACTTTTATAAAAAAAAATTAAAAATTTATCTCATAAATTAATTTAGATCAAAGTCAACCTTAGAAATTCTTTCTACTTTTCAACCAAGATTTTAGGTTGCAGTGCTATTATACTTTTAGCAAAAACTGACCGTTGAAAAGTAGTATTGGACTATACAAGATTAAGATCAATCTTATCTCATCTTGATCAAGGATAATCTTATGTGCCTCAACCTAAAATGTGTTTGAGATTGCTGGTGATTGATCACATGACTAGTCTTTTCTATATCAAAAAATTATTTTCCTAGTAAGGTGTAAGGTTCTGTATTATTCTTCCTTACTAATATGTTTAGTCGTTACATTCTCCTGAACTAGGTTTTGGATAATTGATTTTTTTTTCACCTTTTCTAGGTCTAAGAGATATTGGTGGTTTGTAGCCAAATCATCACCTTCATCACTAAGTTTGGGTGATTTATATTATAATTAATGATTATTTCTCTTGGTGTCTACAAGTCTTTTAGGCCTAAATGGTTTGGCCTGTCATTGAGAGTTAAGCTTTGTCTTCCAAGTCTTCTCTTTTAGGAAGAATAGTATGATAGGTAGGACGCATATATACCTCGCATAAAAGTATTTTCTAAACTTATAGTGCTTATTTCTTGATCTTGTCATTCTCAATATATCTTTTTAGTAGTAGCACTCATGATTAATTATGACCTCTCACGATTGATTAGGCCTTGTTTAATATAGTTTCCTTTAATAAGATGTCTTATAACTTGGGATAATTACTACTATTGTCATCATGGGCCTACCTTGAAGTGGAAGTTAGATCAATTCGTTCTTTTCAAGAAATGAATATGACTACCTTGAAGTGCCTTCTAAATCATATTAATAAAGACAACATTATTATTAGTTTCATGTAATAAGTCATGCAACTTGTAATACTTCTTCACTTTGATGTGTTTGGTAATAAGGATAATTTTATTGTTAAGGAGCTTAATTTGATTTCCACACATCAGTTGGTCAATAATTGTTTTTTATTTCTTATGTCCAAAAATTATTCTTTACCCCTATCAACCATTTTGGTAACCTTTGTTTCATTATCATACGACTTACTAGTCTATTTAGGCTCTCTTTTTTTTTTAATACAACAATCCCAAACGATCCTTCATCTTTAAGTTCTATAACCAAAATTAGTTATCATTAATAACATGGAGAATTAGTGGAAGACAATTTTAGTTAATGAAGAACCAAAACAACTTTAAGCTCTGTTTGTTTGCAGGAAAGTGAATTCCTTTTGGAAAGTGAATTTCGGGGAAAGTGAATTCCTGGAAAGTGAATTCCTGGAAAGTAAATTCCGGGAAAGTATTTTCCGATGTTTGGTAGTGTTATGGAAAATGAACTGGAAAACACTTTCCAGTGTTTGGTTGTATTATGGAAAATAAACTGGAAAATCATTTATTAATGAATTAATTTTTTTTTTAATTTATCTAATATATATATATATAATATTTAATCACTTACAATAAAAAAAAATGAAATCTAAAATGTATAATGATGAATTTTTTTTTATTATATTCTATATTCATACATAGCTTATTTTATAAAATATAACTATATATATCATATCATATTATAGAGAAATAAGCTTGTGAAATTGTTTTTACTATTCCATGAAACTATTTATAATTCCGTTACGTACGAAATACATCCGACAAAAACTATAGTTTTAATAATATTTTCAGCATATAATAAAATTGAATAAAATATTAAGGTATAAAATTCACTCTAAACTAGTTTTTTTTTAAATATTAAAAAAATAGCACACGTTAAAAAAAAAAATCTCACAGGCAAGTGAACAGTGCAAGAGAACTGCACTGTTCACCATTTTTCAATGAACAGTGTACGTAATACACTGTTCATGTTAATTGCACTATTCATTGAACAGTGCAATTAACATGAACAGACATGAAAAAATGGCTGTTTTTCACCTGTGGCCACTGTCGGAAAGTGTTTTCCTTTCTTTAAAAAAGGAAAACACTTTCCTTTGACAACACTAATTATTTTCCATTGACTGAATTTATTTTTTTTTTATTTTTTTCCTTATTGTTTACCAAACATTGAAAAAGCAGGAAAGCGAATTCCAGAAATTCACTTTCCTGCAATCAAATACAGCCTTAGTTTCTTCTTCCATTTATAAGTTTTGAAGATATATGACTCAAGAAGGTTTTGTTAAGTTTAAGCTTGTGTTGGTATTAAAATAAATGATGAAAAATTATTTCATTGAATGAATAAACTAATATAAAATGTATCACATGTATGGGATTTGTCTAAGTAAGACGGTTAAGATAGTAATCAAATCATCGTAAATTTGCAATGGTGATAAATATTTGAACTTCATCCAATTATAACATAATACATGCATATTATGTTTGCTCATAAGTACACTCTAGAATTACCCTCATCCAACCCAATAATATGTTGATTTTTTATTTATTTTTTGGACCACAAATTGCAAGGACATATTAAATCTAAATTATTTTAATTTTTTAAAATAGGTCCGTAGCCCAACCCAGCTTACGGCCTGTCTAGGCTGTGAATAAAAAAGGAGAGTAAAAATAAGAGTGGAAGGGTTATGGCTTTTTTGTAGTTGATATGTGATTACCGTCTGTCTTCCTAGGTTAATTCTTTTCCACCAACACTAGAAGATCCAACAAGAACTCTAAAAGGATCTATGTAATCGATCAATGTTAGGGTTTCTAAGGTTTTTTATATTAAAATGGATGGTCAGAGTATTAACTTGAAGCATAATTACAATTGCAAAAGCCATCATGAAGATTGGCCAAGGCAGCTCTCTCAGACCCAATCACCCTCCTCATAAATATGATCAAGGTCCTGGTATACTGTAAACCTGCCCCTACCAGACTCACAGACCAGAAAGAAACCCAGGTTTCTTATGCTTTCAGGCTCAAAGATAATCTAAAACTGAACGACTACTTAAGATGTCCAAAACCAAAACAATCGTACTCCAGTATTTATGTACGATATTGCCCAGGAAACACCTTCAAACGATCAAAGATTAATTTCAGGTATGCGTATAGGTGAGTCGCTTTATTTCCAATTCGATGATCTCTTGCTGGAATCTGACAGGTTAAATGCTTTGAAACCTTGGTTGGTGAGGTCATTTGTTGGCAGGATTTCAAGATCCAGTTTCTTGTTGGGTGATCAATGAACTGCTTAAAGTTGACAGGCAATGCTCATAAATAGACTTGTGTTCCCACGAGTAAATGCAACAACAAGACGATGTCTATACTGTGTACAGGAGCAGGACCCCTTTTTCAGTTTGAGAATCGAGATTCTAAATGTAAATCAATGTTGCTCGAAATTATGTGCTGCGCCACCTAATTCAAACCAAATTACTGTGTCCAGTGGAAACTCATGCATCTTGGCTGTATATCATGGACCTCATACATCTTCTTAATCATGGATGTTTCGTCTATTTCTTATTAAGAGCTGTAATGTTGGTTCGTACAGCATTCCCACCTCTTATCTGCCCATGTGAAACCCCTTTCTGTACCCTTTTTCTTTTCTTTTTTTAGCTCACAGCTCTGAATTTGCATTCTAGCACAGCTGGTGAGGCCTTGAATCCAGTGGGGTCCTGCCTGCGATGCCCAGTTCCTACATCCTGATTAGACCTCTCGAGACTTTGAGCTCACAAAACGGGAGCCACTTATGGGTAATCAAAAAAATATACTTGTGTTTTTCGTAAGCAATACCGCCTTCATCCGCGGGACATGCAAATATAATCTCTGATTTACCCGTGTTATTTATCTTGGACCAGTGCAATGCTGAGAAGAGTCAGAAGACTGTAGCAGATTGATTTTTCCCGTTTTTGCACGAAACCTCTTGACAAGAGAGGAATATGTACGGACTAGAAATCAATGTGGCTTTTAACCAGCTGCGTTCTCAGAGTGCTTGTTTCTTTCCTCGTTATAGAACTCCTCTTTTTCCAAGCATGGCGTCTCAATTTGAAGCAAGTGAAGACGAAGGAGTTATGGAGGAGAGGGCAGCATCTTTCATGGTTTTGTTCTTTGCTCGTGCGTTCTTGAAAAGATGTCTTGCCTCAGTTCATGCAAAAAGATTGCACTAGCTTATTCTCCTTGCCAAACACGCAGAATCATCAAATGGCTGGCTATTGGGTTGTCACAATCATCATATAGGTTTTAGTTTTACTCGATGCTTGCAACTTTTGCTTTAAGGGATTATCGCTTGGTGGCTCCCAACAGGGCAAAATCCTTGGAACTGTCTTTTTATACAGTAGACGATGCGATGCTTGTTGAACTTCAAAGCACAAAATTGGTCTAACAGATTTCTGAAATCTAATTCACAAGGTTAATAAGCTGACATATATGCCTATGAGTAGAATTGGGATTTGGTAATTCTGGTTGTTGCCTGAGGAATTTGATGTTCTCCTTTGATAATTTTATCATGTTGGTAGTTAGCAAAATTATATTTTAATCTCCTTTGGATGAGTTTTACAAGAGATAAAATGTAAATTTACATTAATGGCTAGTTTTGCTTTCTAATTAAAATATAATAAATTTAAAAAACAACCACTACTATTCTTCCAAACACACCCAAAATAAAAACACAGGCTGCCACAAGAGCAGCAACCCTCACAGCTGCTGCCATTGCCGTCATTACCACAGATGCTGCTACCTACTATTATACCACTGCCTAACAATTCCATCACTAACAAAAGAAGAAACCCGTTGAGCATTAAATAGTTTTAGACTTGTATTTAACATCATGACAATTATGCAACATTTTACTCTCATTTTATTTTCATGAAATACAGGTTAACCTTGTTAAGGTGAAACAGCTAGAGCAGTAAGCAATTCATGCATTTAGTTCTTCTCCTGAACTGCCTAAAAACTAATATCTGACTGCCAATCACAATCTTAGATTAAGATGGCTATCTTCAAGAGTTGGGTATGTGAAATCCATGAAACCACTATTCTGCATAGTTTAAACCAACTGAGAAACACTTTATACAGCACTCCTAAAAGTACCAAACTCAGCTGATGAACACAGCTTGATGGTAAGCCGGATGCCCAGCAAAATGAGGGATCAAATTAGGTTAAATCACTATAGCACCCATCAAGATTTTTTGGTTAAAAACACCAAATACTTTACACAACATGACATGCAAGGATGTCAAGCTGCAAGGACAAAGTTTAGGTCCTACCGTTCACGGGGACAACAGTCCTTCTCGTTGATCTTGTGCCATAACAGAGAAACAAAAACACTAGAAGAACAGTTGTAAAGGTAATGTGCCAGAATATCGCTTAAACAGATAGAGAGATTGGTCTTGTTTTATGAACAACCTAACAAGAACTGTCTTCCATTGAAAATATCACGCCTATCTCTTTCTATGGTTCAACTTCTACAAAAACTAATGTGATTGAAGTGAACAATAACAGGGTAATCTTGGGTTTATTCTAGTGAATCATGTAACATTTAATAGAGCAATGGTTGAAATACAGACATCATGTTCATACCTATTGGAAAAACACCACAATCTCTTCATTCCTCTCTCGAACAAAGAGAGAGCAGAGCAGATACCTCATTTCTCATCCAAGAATGGGTCAGTTTCAAAGATTTGGCCGGAAATGTCTAATTCATGCAACATAAAACGTCTGTACCTCTTACACATACAACAATTAATACGCAAAACAGGAAGATTATGATCGCTCGAGGCATTAAGACAAGGAAAGACTAATGAGGACTGCTAAGCACATCCACGCACATACGATTTAGTGAAGGCAATCGCATCTGCTGAACCTGGGCCCTGCTTCTTTTGAATTGAGGCACTGATGATGATGATGAGATTGATGATGCCACAGCCCACGAATCATTTGAGTTCTCAGAGCTGAAAGATGCATCGATGACACCATTTGGGCTGCTGGGTGTGGACAGGTACTTGCGCTTGTGGCGTTGGTTTTGGCTGCCTGGTTGCTCTAAAATGAGCCTGTAACACTCATTCACTTCATCCTGTTAAAATGTAGAAGTTCAAAATTCCTTCACAAAGCAGTAGATTTAGGATCACAATGAAACAGAGGAACCGCGTTAACAGCAAACAAACCTCATTGGTTTTTAGCACAGCCATGAGCTGAGTTTGGTATTGCAGTTGATTACGTGGCTCAACCTCCTTGATAACATGCAACATTGTCGCAGTTGCTAATATAGAAGGAAGATAACTCATGAACCTTGAATCTGAAATAAAAATCCAAACGTTGGAAATCATGAATTTGAAAGAAACTGAAAAATTAGTTAAAACTCAAGTCCGATGCATTAAATGTTGTTTGATACTAGTGAATCCACTGATTAGCAATGAAACAATAGACTTTTTAATTGCTTACCAGAAATGACAGAAAGAAGCAAACGCTCACACCTCCATAAAAACTCCCAATGCATGTGGGTCTTTAATCCAAGTCTCCTTATAATGTGATCAAAGAAAGAAATTGAGGTTACAGGATTCATCCTCCAATGAAGAGTTGACAGCACCCACAGCTCCATTCTCTTTATGGTCTTGGCTTCAAAAACGTACTTTGCATCCTCCACCTGAAAAAACAAAGAAAAACACAAAACCCCATAATTAATAACTCGAGAAAACACAAAATTAAAGATTGATAATTGGTTCAATAGACACAATGAGGACATTTTGACAAACACCCAGATTGCAAATTTTGGCACATACTTGCAAGTCTAAAAGAAGAGGCACTTGGGTTTCCTCCACTTTAGCAGCCAGAGACAAACAAGCCACAGCAGCAAGTTGACCCATCCATGGCTTATCTCTTCGAAACCTTGAACTTGAAATGAACCTATCAAAGTAGTTCACAGCAAGAACACCAGTCAAAGCACTGAACCCATAATGTGCCTTTACCCTCAAAAACCACTCAACTGCCTCTCTACGAACCACCATTAAAGATCCATCTCTAGATCCTACACTATCAAAAACAACATGGGTCTCTTTCTCTTTGGAGATTAAAGACAGTAACTCGCTATCTTCCCAAAACAAGTCTTGCTCAAGCAAAACAGAAGATAAATTTTGCTCCTTTTTCACATTTTGATCATAAACCTGGCTAGTTTCATCATCCAAACCACAAGAATAATCCTCTCCAAATCCATCCTCTTCACAGTAAAGCCCGTCAAGAGCCAATGCTGGGCTTTGATTATGAGTCTCTTGTTGTTGTAAGAAAGACATCTTCTTCAGAGAAGAAGAGATTTAATCCTCTTCTCATTATAGAACACCATCAAAAATGAAAAAGGGAGATAAAAATCTCTCAAGCTTCTCTTTGCATATATTGCATATCTTTCTCTCTCTATAAGGCCCTACTGAGATGGAGAGAGACAAATTGAGTAAGCGAGTGAAGGGGTTTTATCTGAGAACTCTTCACGCCTGTCTTTGTTTTGCCCTTTTCTTTTCTTTTTCTCACTGCGCTTTCCGTTATTACCTTGCTATTATTTTTTTGTATTTTTGTTAAATTTATTTATTAAAAAAATAATATTTTAGCAAATAGTATTATACAAGTAAAAATTTATTATTATTATTATTATTTAGATTTTTTATTAATCAATTTAATATTAAAAAATAAAATAAAAAAAATAAAAACTAATTAAAAAAACTGAATCAATTAATTTAACTTGTAAAACTCATAATTTGTGTCATGAAAATAGCATAACTTAATAAAAAATAAATTTAATATCAAATAATAAAAATTTTAAAAAAATATTAATTAAAAAAATATCAAATGATAAAAAAATAAAGTATTATTATAATAAATAATATTTTGTGTGGAGAAAAATATTAAAAATCACTTCTCTTTTAGTTTTTTTTTATATGTTAATTGTTAATATATTTTGAAAGAATAATTAAACAACAAAGGTTGTAAAATGAAAGAAATAATTACTCCTGTTCGAATTAAATCCTAATCCACCACGATGAAATTGATTGGATTAGCAACCTCACTTTAAGTTTTGGAGCTTCTTTTATTCTCGAATTCTTTACTATATAAATAAAGCTTTCTTCGTCGAACATATTTTAAAGAATTGATTATGACAAAAAAGAAAAATATATATATTGAATTCGCTATAAGTGATTTATTATTCTCATTAAGAATATTTTTTTCATGGATAGATATTTCTTTTCCTTTTCGTATGGATAGTTAATGGAAAGAGGGTTATTTTTTATATTTAACATATATTTTAAAAATATTAATAAAATAGTAAAATTAATAAAATAGCACGTCGTAATTAAAAAAACATTTTTTTTATAATTTGTTGATATTTGGAATAACAATATACTTTAAAAATATTAAATATAAAAAAACATAGAGAAATAAAAAATATAATAAATATATTGAAAATTCAATTATAATATTATCAATACTATCAATTTTTTTTTAATAAGATAAATCCAAGAATGTAATAAAAGTCACAAATTATAAATCAAGGGGATAGGAAAAACTAACCGTCACTCGAAGTGCGTCACCGATATTTCCCGAGAAAAGAAAAATCTAAAAACTAAAATAGAGATAACCTGCGAGTAAGCATATGATGACCACGCCAAAACCGATTTCTAACGTCGCTTTTCAAGAAAACGCGTGTTGTACAAGTTCTCATAGATCCGTGTATGTGCTTGACACGCGCAGATGTAAGTGTGGTTCTGGAAAGCGTCAAAAGCGTTGACCGTATTCGAACGGAGATTGTCAGAATCTGTAACGGTGGACTGTGCACGCGCCGAGGTTGCTTTTATGAGTTTTTGGTGAGGTTGTAAAGTTGGTTTTTAAAATGTTTTTTCTATATATATTAAAATAATTTATTTTTATTTTTTTATTATTTATTTTTATATTAATACATTAAAATGATTTAATAATATAAAAAATTAATTTTAAATAAAATAAAATTTTAAATTTTTATGATTCATAACTTGAAATTCCAAATAATTTCAAGTGAAAAGAGTAGTACTATAATAAAACTTGTCTCTCGATCTACTCTTTTGCTATTTTCCATTAGTTTAATGGTATTTTTAAGTCCCTATACTCTTAGTTATTTTTCTCATGTAAAAATGTCAGATATATGAAAGGATAATCGTCATCCAATGTTATCTGAATCATGTAAATCTTTATCACTAAAAATATATATATATATATTAAAGGAGGAGAAAACTAATGCAAGAACAATATCAACATCCTTGTTATTTTTTTTAGATTAACATAGATGTTCGGGTTAATTTATATACATCTCGATTAATCCTACAAATTTCGAAGTTAATGACTATATAAATTTTCAGTTATTATTGTATTAGCAACCACACAAAAAACAAACTTTTTAGTTTTAAATTCGTATTACTAGATCACCTACTACATAATCAAAATTATTGTTTTCCTCGGGGGTTAGATCAATTATAGTGATTTTTTAAAACAAATGATTCTTTAAGCTTTATAAGATTTTTTTATTTTTTCAAAGATTAATAAAAATTAATATCCTAGTTGCTCGAAGAGCAAAAAAAAAAAAAAGCAAAAGAAATATAATAGGCTTCAGTGACCAGTTTTTTCCACTGCTTTTCTTCCCGTGCTCTTATTATTCACCACCGTAGTTGTGTTTTCCCGCCATGGGTGAGCCACGTGCATAGGATTTACCAGGTCGATGAAATCTAGTTGGTTCGATTTAGCATTTGCACGTGGAGCAACGAATCTTGTTACTGTTTTATTTAAATCAAACAAGTGGCAAGCTGGATTCACCGTGGCAAAAGATCATATTGAGTATTCATCAAATTAAATCAAGTTTATATTTATATTATATTTATTGAGTCAAAAAATTTAATATTTATAATTTATTAGTTGATTTTGTACGTTCATTATCTAGTTACTATTTATTATTTAAAATATAATATAATATGAATAAGATTATAAATATTACACATATATATATATACACACACATTTGATCTTGTCATATTTTTTTTCTTCAAATTAAGTTTTTTTTTGTTTTAATATGTCATATTAAAAATAAAAATTTTTAAAATATTTTTTAATATATTTTAAAAAAAAACATGGTAAAAAACATCAACAAAACACTCCACTACCGTAATAATGTTTTACCAGGCGTACAGTGATCCTTCTCTCTCTCTCTCTCTCTAATTCTTTACTCGCCTCTCTGTCATATGGAATAATGATTGAGAACTGCTCGTTGAGTATTTTCTCCTTAAAGAGCACTGATGCTCAAAGCATAATTATTCAGACTTGCCTAGTCGTCATGATTCTGATTGTCGTTTATGATAGCC
Source organism: Populus alba x Populus glandulosa (assembly GCA_033617975.1). Lineage (NCBI taxonomy): Eukaryota > Viridiplantae > Streptophyta > Magnoliopsida > Malpighiales > Salicaceae > Populus > Populus alba x Populus glandulosa. The sequence continues at coordinate 13,020,634 of CM066147.1, read as the reverse complement.
AAAATTAAATGCCTGAACGGAGCACTCCGCCTGAAAGTCATTGCCATATCACAGTAAAACCCATGGGAATTAATTTCTTGTCGTTTGGACGCTACAGCTCAGGTTTTGAACGATGAAAGGGATTCCTCTTCGGAAGTCATATGCCATTCCTTGATAGCATTTCTGACGTTCTTGAGAAGCAATTGCAATTTTCTGGGATTGGTAGGGAAGTGCCGTAGAAATCTCTCGGTATCTTCTTCACATGCCAAGCAAAACAATATTCGGTGAAATGACAGCAGAGCTATGTAAGACAAAACGAATTGAGTTGGACGCTGAAGGGTCAATGCCCAATTAATTAAGCTGAAATTTCAACCATGAAGTGAGGGTTTTGATTTTGCTTTTTAATGTTCGTGGGTTGGAGTAATTTCAGAATTATTGAAAGTTTATATAATTATTAATTTTAAAGTTTATGGAATTAATGAAAATACTGTGAATGTTTATGCTAATAAAAAAAAGAAGCTGAAATATATCTGTTATTGGGAGGAAATTAGAGGCCTTGTTGATGCAAATGTTAGCCCCGTTTGCTAGGGTTAACTCCGATACCGATAAGGCTCACTAGTCCCTTAATTTGAGTTTGGATCTTTCCTAGCATGTGGGCGTAGTAAGCATTTCTAGCTGGCAAAATGTTAGGGTCATTGTACTCGCCCAAAAGTCTCTTGGAAAAGCGCTTCTCTCTCTCTTATTTTTATGTCAAACGCAAAAAAGTTATTTCAGATTCAATTCATGATTTTGAGAGGACGAGGAAGAATTATAGATTTGATTAGTGAAGTTAAAATAATTGATACCTAGTTTATATCTGGAATCACGTACACACTTGGCAAAATTCCTTGCATGTTTTGTATCTCTGTAAAAATACAAGCAGAGATAGACAAAACTTCAAAGCGACACGTCGTTCCATTTAAGTTATTGTGATGACTCTATTTAAATCACCTACAGCAATGTATTCTCGATTTGAATGATGGGTTTAGTATATTTTTCTTCAGTTTTATGTACTTTCTGAGGTGCTTGTTTTTATCTTTTTCAAAACAAGTTCATTACGAGCTAACTTGTAATTAACGAGAAATATCCCGTTGGAAACCGCCTTGAGGGCAGTGAGTAGACAGGGACAACTCATGGGAGAGAAAAGGAGAGATGTCAATTTATCTAGTATTTGTTTTGCATTGGAAAGGTTAAAAAAAGAGAGGAGAGAGAGAGAGAGAGAGAGAGAGAGAGGAGGAGGAGGAGGAGGAGGAGGTTTGCATTGAAAACAGGCAAGCCCAAGAAACCTCTCCGTCTCTCTCATCTGTTGTCAACTTATCATAATTGCTGCCGTCTTGTCTGCCAGAAACGCCCGCCGTACGCTTCCCTTGATGTCTCCCATTCCTACTAAATTTATTTCTCCAATATTTTCCATTAATGCCCAAATAATTGGCCACCATTTATAGACACAAGCTGCTCCTGTGCAATGAGGCACATTACTACTGGTATTTAGTATCCCAAGAACACTCCCTCTGCTAATTACGCTTGGCCCTTGCTGCTTCTTCTTTATTAATACTAATGACATCCACTGTAATGTTTAACTCGGTATGTGTTCTTGCCAGTGAATCTGTCCTTGAGTTTTATTAGTAGCCACTCATTTTAACTACTCGATTTCCAAATTATTATAACTCACCACTTGCTTGAAAAGTTACTCTTCTCATAAAGATCATTCATGATTTTAATTGTAATTTTAAGGATTAATTAAGACGTATGTAAATTGATTTTAATATTTATATTAATAATAATAATAAACTACTGATTTTAGAAATCATTTAGCTGTGTTTGCCAACTAATTTCATTTTTTGATGGGATTAAAGATAAATAGATAATTTAATATTAGATGCGTCGAGAACTAAATTATTTTCATAAATTCTTTTTATTGTGCAATCTTTATGTAAATTTAAAAGGTGTTTGACATTAAGTTAGAAAAGTGCTTTTGAAAAAAAATTTATTTTAAATTAATATATTTTTTATGTTTTTAAATCATTTTGATATGTTGATTTTAAAAATAATTTTTTTTAATAAAAAAAAATATTATTGCATATTTTTTAAATAAAAAGCAATTTAAAAAATAACAACAACCACCCTTTTAATTACGCTATTGACATATACTAGAATAGAGTTTCGAAAATCAATAAACTAAACAAACTTAAGCATGCTTAATCTTTATGTAATCATGACTTGTCCATAATTAAATCATTTTTATTAAGGCTCTTTTGTGCTTATCCTTGACATTATAATTACAATTAAATTAAATTAAAAGAATAAAAGGAATCAGGAAAACAAAATGTCTAAAAAACAGAGCACCGAGAATTTGAACAATGGTTTTTTTTTTTGTTAATTCATTTTTTTTACTTGGATAATCCTTTTTTTTTTAATTCAACCATTCAAGTTACATTAATTGATTATTGGGCTTGATGATTTATTTTATATTTTTTTTAAGTTAACACGATCTAAACAAACATTTTGACATTGAGTTAATTCTTAATTTTACAAAAAAAATAAATAATTCAGTTTAATTGTTTATAAAACATTAGAAATGAAGGGATCAAATTTTAGAGTAAGATAAAATGGCAGCCCTTTATTTTTTTTTTAAATATATCCTTTATTTTTTTACTATGGCTATCAATTTTTACTTAATTTCATAATGTTGATTGGTGATTCAACTTGATGAATTGTTTCGTATTGTTTTCTATCGAGTTATCATGGTCTCAAAAAATATTTTGACGTAGGATTGGTTCTTAATTTTACAAATAAAAAATTATTTTTATTGTTTGTAAAAAAATAAAAATGAGGGGAACAAAATTAAAACCTTGGTAAAATAGTTGCCGTTTTAGCCGGTGCATTTTTTCTTGTAATATTTTAGCCTTAAGATTTTGTAAGATTTCTTTTTTGGATCAGTTTGAAAATTATATGATTTAGTAAAAATCTTTATTTTATTTACATTTTAGTCAATGAATTTAAAATAGAAGAGATAAAATCATAGAAAAATGACATAAAAGAAAGAAAGAGGTCAATTCCTCGGATTTCATTTTAAAAAATTATCAAATTTGTTGTCAAAGTTTTTTTTTTTTTAGGGAGCGTTATTGAGGTGTTTTGGGGCTTTCACGTTGTCAAAAAAAAAATAGTTTGACTTGAGAGAGTTTTTTTTTGGCGAGTTGAGCGAGTTTTTTTTTTTTTTGCCAATTTAATTTTGTGTTTTTTAATCAATTTAAAAGGTTTTTAAGATGAAGAACTAATTAGTTAGTTGAGGTTACAAGAGTGCTTTTATGGGTGAATAGATTAAATTTAGGATTTTGGATAAAAGATGTTTTAGTTTGATTTTCTGATCATCTCTCCTAGAACCAAAAATTTGGGATGTTAATGATGAATCATCTGCTTTAAAAATAAATGAATTAACAACTCATCATCCATTTAATTTGAAAAAAATTAAAATAGCCCAAATATACATGTTTTCATTGACAGACCCACGCACACTCGAGCTTATTTTTAATCACCCTAGCATGTTAAGCCTTCTAGGTGGGCACACATTACTTCTTTTTCAACCATTTATATTTAATTTAATAAAAATTAAATAATTTAATATTATAATATATATATATATTTAAATTAACTGAGAATGTATTTTTGTTATTATTTTATCAAATTTCTTTTTATTTTTTACTTTGTTCTCTGATAAGACTATTTTTTATGTAATAATAGCAAGCATTTTCTTTTACAACCCGTTTTAATCATTTTTAAAAAAAATTTGATTGATTAATTTCTTGTGATCATTTATTTTTGTTATCAAACAATTAAATAAAAAATAATTTGAAAAGAAACATGGGTTGCAGGTTTGATGGATTGACTTGGATCACTTAAATATATAACTACCTCAGTATTAAAAAAAAAATTATCTTTAATTTTTTTTAGTCAAACCATATTTTTATACCCGCCTTTTGCATTTTCTTTTAACCTTTCAAGTTGACCGGGTCATGTAAAATCAACAACATAGTTTAGTTTGAAATCTAGGCTAAACAAAGATTTGGATAAAAAATTTTCTAGATTGATAAATTGAAATTGATTTGATGACACTTTTAAAGAGTTTCTTGCGATAGCACATAGGTATTGTGTTATTTTTATGTTTTTTTAATACATTTACATTTTAATTATTAGGGTTTTATCTTTTCAGAATTAAAATCTGCTTTTGAAATAGTAATAGAATGTTTTCTAAGAAACAAATATTTCAATGAAAAATGAGACAAAGAGGTTTTAGTTTGAGAGATATCTTTTTATCTTTTTTTTATTATTATTTCTTATGAATATTTTTGGTTTTTGTCAAATGAATGACATATAAAGAATATTAGATGTCTTGTTTTTGTTAAAGATTTAATAAGAATATCTAGTGAAAAATAAGAATATCATTTTGTCTTATGAACAATTATCTAGTGATGAACAATTTCAAGTGGCCATATATGCAGGCTAAGATAGCTACCTCACGGCTGATACAGCCTTCCTCGTAGTGAAGTGATGAAAGAAGATGTATGACTGTTTAATGTCACTCTGAATATATGAAGAGTCGAAGTGCATGTTCATACTAACCAACCAAGTGATCCTGAGAAAAAGAAATCATATGTTATAGAAAAACAATAACTTTTTCAGGTAATATTTCAATTCTAGTGGAAGGATTACTAATTTACAAGCACTAATTTGAGTAGAGCAAACAATAATAGTGCTCTGTTTCTTTTTCTTTTTTAATTTTTTTTTAATTTTATCTTTTAATATTAAATTTTTTGGAAAATGAACTTTATAATTTATTTCGATTCGTTTTTTATAAGGTTATCACGATCTTATGATCCGGACCATGAGTTTTGCGGAACCTGATTGACTTTGTTTTTTTAGTCCTTTTTGGTAATTAAATTTTATTTTTCAATTTCATCATTCATCATTTAAATTGATTAAGAAGTAAGCTTCATAATTTGTTTTGGTTTGCTTTCTTTGAGGTTATCTCAGCTTCTTGACCAAAGTAAAGAGTTTGACAAGTTAACTTGCGTTGACTCGTTTTTTTTTTTTTTCAATCTTATCCTTCAATATTGAACTGCTTGAGAATTGAGTTTCATAATTTATTTTGATTTGTTTTCTACTGAGTTATAATGATCTTGTAATCTAGGTTTAACAAATTAATCTAGTTGACTCTTTTTTTTAAATCATTTTTAATGATTTTTTTTAATTTCATTCTTCAAATATGGAGTTGATTAAAAATTGGTCTTCAACATGTTTTTTTTTTTATTTGCTTTCAATGATGTTATCATAATCTCATGATATAGGTTTACAGATTTTACTTGTTAACATGAGTTGACCCGAGTCGATTCAAAATATTGTCTTCTTGAAATTTTTTAGTCAAATTATGTTTTTTTTTTCTTATTATTTGGGTTATCTTTTAACTTACCAAGTTAACCAAGTTACATGATATCAATTTTTACATGGTTTTTATCTTTCTAGATATTTTTTTTTTAATTCATCAAATCTATTGTGTAACACAGGTAAATAGTCTAGTAATTGACCACAAGATTTCAACTCCAGAATAATCATAACCTAGTAATTTTAGGGCATGTTTGATATTATAGTTCAAATGCGTTTTTAAAATTTTTAAATTTAAAGGTTTTTTATATTTTTAAATTATCTTAATAGATTAATATTAAAAATAAATTTTAAAAAATAAAATAAATAATTTTAATATATTTTCAAATAAAAAATAAAAAGTAATCACGTGACATACAATCAGTTAAGCATTAGGTTAAACTGTTGCCTCATCACCGTTAATTAAAACAAAAGTAACAAAAAAAAAGGTCACCTCATAAAACTCTCAGCTGGGCCTCCGAATCCTGCATAGAAGTGAAAAAAGCAAAAGCCGAAACTATTTTTCTTTCTTTATTTAATTTCGTGTTATAGTATTATCATCACTTTTCAGGTTAAAGAGAGATTATTTCTACACTTTCCGTCGTTTCCAATGTCTTTTTAGTGTTCATGGGAGCCTGCTTGGATTCGAAAAAGAACCTGTCTACGAGAATACTTCTTCTCTCTCTGATCTTTTTCCAACTTCATGTTTGTACGTATCAACTTGTTCACACTGTGTTTTACTCTTCCAATATTGTATTGCACGTTAAATTGGCCATGTTTGCCAGCCACTACATCACGAAAGACAGTAAAAACTTGTTTCTTCTTCGCCAAAGAGAGGCTCTTTTAGGAGACTGCATGCACCCAATTATTTTTGAGCCTCCTGGCCCTCTTTCTCTTCTTTATCTTTTCTCACTTTCATGGCTCGAGCTGCGAGGTAGAGAGAGAGAGAGAGAGAGAGAGAGATGCAGGGAATCAATGGAAGTTGGATGCAAAAGAGGAGTGTAATCCAGCGAATACCAACTCTCAACCTACTGTTTATTTTATTTACTGTGAATTCTTTTTCGGCATGCCCTTTTCTCTTCTTGAATTCCTAAAAACTAACACCAGCAACAATTTACGTGCATCATTTCAGTCAAATGTCAAATATTTTCATTCATTAAACTAATTAGCTTGTACATACAGCTTAAGGGCATACACTTTGAAGTCTACAGAACTCTTCGTGAAAATCAATCCATGGATCCTGCAATCTCAACCTAGTGGTTTCGACGACTCCATTCTTCGTGAAAACACTGGGATATAAATGGCCATTGATTATTTCCCACTCCACTAGCTATTGTGTTGATCACTAATTACATACCTGTTATTTTCACAATGCCCACGATGCAGAATCAATAACAAAAAACACACCATGAGAATGTTTTAGTACTTTGCCATCCACTCCAGCAACACAAACACTTATTCGAAACAACAAAAATCCTTGCAAATCATGGCATCCATGGCTTTGACTAATCTTGAGAAAAAAGCACACCACAAACATGAATCGGTGCCCGGTATGACCCTTCCAATCCACGCCACGCTTTAGTGATCAATCGATTTGGAAAAAGGTTAGAATCATTGCGAGGGTGGTAGCTAGTGGGACATCCACTCCATTGTTGTTCGATTACACCATTACGAAGCCTATATATATATATATATATATATAGCTGACCATCTCAAGACAATATGATCAACACCCATGTATGTACACATAATTATGCATGTGCTCGCATGAAGCTGGCACTCAAGGCTTGGAAATCATGCAAACAAAAGATCGATGGTCAATTGGGAATCGCATATAAGAACAAACAAGGCTGCTAAAATTAAGGAGAGATGTAAGAGAGGAAAAAAATCATCATGGGAGGAAGAAACGAGATGGTGTGTAGCTAGCTTTAGGAAGGATGGCTAATTGCGTTGCAGCAAGGTGAAAATTAAAAATAATCTGAAGACAAAGGCTTGTTTATGGGGCGAACAGTTTCTCTTTTATTTGGGTCATCGATCGAGCCCTTTTCATACTTTAATTCGAGCCTGACCACATGCCATCAAGATCTTAAAAGGAAAGAAAAGCCCAATTTCCACTAGTAGTGTTCAAAAGGGGCAGAGAAAATGAAAATGGAAATGCCACAAGACAATTGACAGGGTTCAAAAAATGGTCCAGTCAATCGAATCGACGGTGGCAGGAGCTTCTTCTTCTTCTTCTTCTTCTTCTGGCAGTTGAATCTGCTCATAGAAAGTTGGAATCCTGCTGAATTATTAGTTGCTCTAACGTATTTGACCTAGGATTGAATTAAATGTTGACCGCTGACTTTGATTTGTTGTCTATGCAAATACTCCACTTAATCTGAGTTTTTCTCAGCGATTCAATTATTGTTATGAGGGTTTTGCTGATGAATGCTTTTCAAATCTCTCTCTCTCTCTCTCTCAAAAAGTACTGTCAAATTGTAGCAAAAAAAGCATTGAATAAATGACTGGACTTCACATCCAAAGCCCACTCACGCCTCATCATTTCCCCCCAAAAAAAACTTGCTTTAATTATTACAATTATAAATTACATCACAGTTACAATTAAAAAAAAAAAAAACCTAAAACCTATGGCAAAAATACTGTGGAATCTGAATTGGAACACTGCTGAAATTTTTTTTCTTGTTCTTTTGGGATTTTTTTGTTTCAATCACCACTTTATTTATGTTATACAAAGTCTTGAATTTATAATTTATTTTAATTGGATTCTTAAAAGGGTTCTTGGGATGTCAAAAAAATATCTTAATATTTAATTGATGTTTGATTTTAAAAAAAAAACAATTCGGTTATATTCATTGAAAAAAAAAAGTTCAAGAATTCAATTCGACATTATAGATAAACAATTTATTTTTAATTTTTTCACCCCAGTCTTTTTTCTTTTTTTCCTTTAGATTTTTTTCAAATTTCATTTTCTGCCCCTTTAATATTCTAATCGAATGATTTGGTCCATCACCTCATTTCATTTATTTTTCAGTTTTTAGATTTAAAAGAGGAGGGGGTGGGGAGAGAGAGAGAGTCATTGAAAACGATGAAGAAGAAATAAATTTGACAAATAATCAATTTCTAATGACAGTTTTTTTGTGTTATTAGATTTCATTTGACGATGATAATTTTATTTATATATCTTTCTTCTTTTCTTGTTAAAAAAAAGAGATTGGACTAGACAAAAAACAAATCATGACTTGATTTTGTATTTTTTGGATTGATTTAAGTGTATTTTTAGTTGATGGATTAGATTTTAGCTTTTAAGGGTGTTTATTAGGTATGTTTAGTTGAAAATATATTAAAAATTTGTTTCTTAGACTAAAAATTCACTAGCCATGATTTTCTAATCACTGTTTTAGATGTTGAATTCTAAGCTTTAAGACAACTTGATGTCTGTTTATTTTATATATATATATTAAAAAGGTGTGTGATCTTTTCAATCAACCCCATAAAATAAAATGAAAATGTACATGGGCTTGGCCTTACAAGCCTACATGCATGACCTTTTTTATTTTATAAGTTAAGCGTACTGGCTTACTTAAATTCAGTCACTTGACATGTTTTTTTTTTAATTGATTTTCTCTTTAATCTAATTAAAGTGGCTAAAATATCTCTCTCTTTATTTTTATATATATAAAATGTTCTTTGATATCTTTGTTGCAAATATTTATTTTTATTGTTGCATAATTAATTGAAAGGTGGATTATAAAAAAAATACTTATTAAACTCAAGCATGTCCCTGACTCAGATCGTGAGCTTTCATGATTAACTAGGCTAGCTTGTTTTGATCCAAAACATCGTCTTTTTGATATTTTAAAAAATAAGTTAACTCTTTAATGTTTCTATATTTTTTAAAATCAAGCTAGGTCTTGAATTTTTTAATTGAAATTCATTTAAAGAAATGAATTAAAAATATATTTGGGATATTATTTAATGAAGTATTGTTCAAAATTTACTTTGTTTTTAATAATATTATAGCATATTTTTCTAATATTAACAAACACGTTTTTTGTATAGCCCTCACTATGATATTTCATTTTTTTTTCTTTCTTAAAATTTATTCAACTTCTTTTCTTTGCGTGTCTATTTTTATTATCATATAACTATATATAAAATCCAATCTAAAAAAACAAACTTATTCAACCTAAATGGGTCATAATTTGTTTAACAGGTTGAGTCATGTTAACTCGTGTCGTTAAAAAATGTCATAATCTCAAATTTTAAAAACTTAAACAACTATGAATTGAAATGTTTTTGGTCAAATTGGGTTTTTAATGGGATAATTGAGTTGTGATTTGACCCATTTGGTTAAGCATGTCATATTAGGCCAACTCCAACACGATTTAACTTGAAACCCCGACATGTAACCCATTTGATTTTGCATTGCTTTAATTTTAATTCTTACTTTTTCTAAAAAAATATTGGCATGTGATTAAATAAAAATAAATAAATAAATAACATGGTACAACTAAAGGACATTTTCCTTTATCTACATTTATATCTCAACTTTTTTATTTAGCGTTTGGTTATCGCTAACAACTCTTTTAAAGATTGATTTCTGCATATAGTTATTGATGTTTTTATTAAATACAAACAACAAATTTTTTATTCATATGTTATTTTTTTCTATGTTTGAACAAAACCTTAACAATGCTACATATTCTTTTTCTTTTATACCAAAATTGACTTCTAATTCGGCCCACAATGAAGTGCAGGTATCAAGACTGATAACAATAATTGAAAAAAAAAAAGATGTATTCACCGTTCATCTCCTCACAAAGCTCTATTAACTGAAACAATACTTTTTTTATGTTTTTTTTTCAATTTTATATTTTAACACTGGATTGATTGAGAATTATATTTGTTTCAATTTGATTCAATGAGATTTGTGCATATGATTATTGATTAATGTTTTATTCCCATTTTAAATTGTTCTTTGTTTGAACAAAAACATAACAACCCTATATATTCTTCTATTTTATGCTAAACTTGACTTTTAATCTAGCCTACAATGGAGCGTAGATATCAAGATTAGTAACAATAATTAAAAAAGGAGGTGAATGCATCATTCATCTGCTCACAAAGCTTTGTTTATTAGAACAATATTTTGTTTTACTTTTTTATTCTATACTTTAACATTGGGTTGATTAAAAATGACATTTGTTTCAATTTGATTTTTATAAGATTTTTATGGTATCATGACTTGGGTTTCATGTTTGGTAGGTTAATCTGGGTTTTTTTTTTATCTTTTTTTTTTAAATTTATCTTTCAATATTTACTAATATTGAGAATTGAACTTTATAATTTATTTTAGTTTGCTTTATTTGAGGATATCATGGTCTCGTTACATGGGTCGCGAGTTTAACAAGTTAAATTAGGTTGACTAGGGTTATTTTTCCCTTTTTTTAAATTGATTTTTTATATATATAAAATTTTATCCTTCAATATTAAGAATTAAATTTTATAATTGTTTTTGATTTTTTTTTCTATGAGGTTATCACAGACTAATGATATGGATCGCAAGTATGACAGGTTAAGTCGGGTTGACATAGTCATTTTTTTTCTTTTTCATTAATTCTTTAATATCATCTTTCAAATGTTTGGTTGATATTGGAAATTGCACTTGATAATTTGTTTCTATTAGGGTTATCTTGGTCTCATGACATGGATCACTGGTCTGGTAAGTTAACTTGTATTAATTAAGGTTATTTTTTTGTTCTTTTTTTAAATATTTTTTTAATATCATCATTTAATATTGATTGATCAGAAAATGAATTTCATAATTTATTTTGATATACTTTTTATGGGTTTATCACGGTCTCATAACTTAGTTTGTGGATTGGGTAAGATAATATGAGTTGACACATGTTAATCTAATATATCACCATTGTATTTATATAAAAAAAGATGTTGTCTTGAAATTTATTTTAGTCAAACCATAATTGTTTTTTCTTTTCTCAATCTCATTCTTGGATATTGAGTTGATTATGAATTTCCTTTTATAATTTGTTTCAATTTGCTTTTTATAAGGTTATATCGATCTCTCGACCCGAGTGATTTATTTATTTATTTATTTCAATCTCATCATTTAACATTGGGATGATATTTAGAACTAAACTTTATAATTTATTTTTATTTAATTTTTATAGGGTTATCCTAGTCTCCTAACAAATATCGCATATTTGGTAGGTTAACTCGGGTTTACATGGGTTTTTTTTTAATTATTTTTTTAATTTTATCGTTAAACATTGAGTTTGATTAAAAATTAAACTTTATAATTTGTATCAATTTTGTTTTTTGTGGGGTTATCATAGACTTATGTCCTGGATTGCGAGTTTGATTGGAAAGTATTTTTATTTTATTTTGTGTGGAAAACACTTTCTAAAAGTTACGAAAAATTAAAAAATATTTTGTTATTTGTTGATTATACCATTTGATCCTAAGTCTTTTTATAGTTAAATATTTTATTTTGAATTTTATTTTTATTTTCAATTCAATTTGAACCCTTAGAATTTTATTTAATTTTATTTTTATATCAATTTTGGTTTTCATTCTTTTGATTGTTAATTTTTTCTCTTCTCCTTTTCTTAATTGAAATTTTTTTATTTATCAAAATTGATCCTCATTCTTTTGATTGTAATTTATTTTATTTAAAATAATTTATGAAATTAAAATTTTATTTTTAATTTTATTATCTTTCAAACTTTTTATCTGTTAGATTTGATCTTTATTTTTTTAATTATTATTTGCTTTATTTGAAATAATTTTTGAAATTTGATTTTTTAAATCTTATTCTTCTTCAAATTTTTTTATATGTCAGATTTGGTTTCTATTCTTTTAATAAAACTTGAAAAAACAATATTAATAAGCTATTTTTCAGCTTTTTTTTTAATAACATAGCAAAACATTGAAAAATACTTGTCAATTTATTTTTTGTAACACTATAAAATATCAAAAAATAATTTAATTTTTAAAAATTTACTTTTCATGAAAACTATTTTTTTTTAAAAAAAACAACTTTCTTTGTAAACAAGCATGTACTATGTATATTTGTTGATAGGCGTATAATTACTTGTATTGGCGCACAAACTTTAAAACCTATCGTTTTCCTGGCCAAAATCATAAGAAAGCACAACTCCTTGCTAATTTCTCAATTTTGATACCAACAAGTTGCTTTTATAATACTCTCTACTTGCAACACAAAAACAATTATCAAATATATCATTACCTTTTGATTCTTATTTTAACTTTTTTTTTTTATATATATATATATAATTTCAATTATTAACACTCGATATTTTTCCGATCCCCCATGTTGTGACTTCAACTTTAAAGATATTTGACATAGCTTTTACTTTTATTTTTAAATATTTTTTAAAAGTTTTTTTTTTAAAAAATAATATTAAGTTGATGTTTCTTAGTGTTTTTTTTTTTATGATTTTAATACGCTAATATAAAAAAAAAAAATTATTTTAGTATATTTTCAAATAAAAAATTATTTCAAAAAATATCCTATACCATAATTTCAAACACTTCCTTTATATAAGATAGAGGAGAAAGATCTTTTTTATATAATATAGATTTCTAGTATTAAAATTTATATTCTAATAATGGTTATATTGAACTCAATTGCATCAAGTTAATCTATATTAATTATTTATTATTACAAAAATATTTTTTTTTTCAAGATATTAGTCGGATTGAATTTGTCAAATATATTTGACTAGATGAATGGTTGGTCTAATTCAACTAAAAAACCTTGTATGAGTTAGGCTTCAAATATCAAATTCTCCGAGGTGACTTGTTTGGTCGGATTGAATCTAAAAATAAAGAACCTAACTAAAAAAACCAAGCGGTCTTCAAATAGCAAAAGACCGGTTCACGGGTTGATCGTGTAAAAAGGTGGTCCTAGCTTTATCCCTCCTCCACCTATTGCGCTGACGGACTTCAATTTCTGCTGTTCAAAGCAAGCTCTTGGGGTCAAAGACATCGTGCCCTTTTACTTTTCTGCTGCCTTTCATAAAAAAAAGAAAAAAAAGGGCCTAAATTATGATTATGGTGCTTCAAACAAAACAAACAGCACCTTCCTTCCTTCAAGTTGTTCCACTCATCCATGTCCCTTGTAATATAATATTGATCCCTTCTCCAAATTTCATCCATTATTGAAAATTAGCAATCTTTCTTTAAAAATTAATTGGTAAAATAATATAATATAATTTTTTTTAGCATAATATCACAATTTGTAAATCTCGAGATTGTGATATGTAATATTTAACCTTGTTGCAATTTAAAAACGTTATATTTCAAAGAAATTGTGAAATAAACTATACAAATTATGATAAAAAAAAAGAGAAAAAAAAATAAAGAAAGATTTTGAAGGCATACCAAAATTTTGATTATGACATCATTGATACCATAAAAAAAATCTCAATGAGACGAATCCAACTATATCAAGTAAGGTTACTAGTAGTGATCGGAGTGAGCCACACTTGTGACCCAAAAATGACAAGTGGCTCACTTATTCTAGAAGGCAAGTGTGACCAACTCCAGTCATCATTGATGACCTTTCTTGATGTTGTTAGATTTGTCTCGTCCAGATTTTTCCAATGATAATAGTAATGTCGTAATATGAGATTTGATGTGCCTTCGAGATCTTTATTTTCTTCTTTCTCCTTCCTATTCTCATTGTAATTTGTGAAGCGAGAGATCTCATAGACACAATGAAATTCCGATTACGACACCACTAGTACTATAACAAAATTTTGACAAAATGAATCCAATAACACCAAGAAAGGCTACCAACAATGATCGGAATGGGTTATATTTAACACTCAAAGATGATAGGTGGCTTACTTTTTTTTTTGTGACAAGTATGACCTACTCCAATCACTGTTGGTGACATTTCTTGGTATATTTAGATTTATCTCATTGAGATATTTTTAATGATATTGGTGATATTGTAACCGAAGCTTTGGCGTAGCTCCAAGATCTCTTTCTTTATTCTTTTTCTCTTTTATTCTCATCATAATTTATGAAACACATTTCACATTTTCTTTGAAAATGTTGTATTTTTTGAATAATGATAAGGTTAAATGTCACGTTTTTCTAATCACAGCATGTATAAATTGTACTATTTTATCAATTTGTATTTAAAGTATAATAGTTTTTTATTTTTTTTTTAAAAAACTTGGTAGTAAATAAAAATACCTTTCTTGTCCTAACATTCAGAGGGTTTGAGATTATGGTGCATGATATTTTTTAAAATAATTTTTTGTATAAAAATACTTTAAAACCATAAAAAAAACATTAAAATAAATCAATTTAATATTTTTTAAAATAAAAAATAATTTTAAAAAACACATGAAAATAGAAGCATAAGTTGTGAAAATACGTCGAACATGACTCGCTCACACGCAATCTCCACGCCCACCAGATTATAACTGCTATCTATCTAGTCGGTCCGTGGCGATTACGACGAGGACACGCACCTCCCTCGCTCCCTCCCTCCTCCTTTCGTTTTGACTGCCCAAGAGCAGTTTCAACCAAATAATTATTAATTATCCTCTTCGTATTTATAACCTAGCACACCCGCTCCCTCTCCTCTCAATCTCTGCAAAGCAAAACTCCAAATCCTAACACGACGGGACCTCCTCTGGAACCAGCTGCTTCAGTGGCTCGTTTTCTCACTCACCAAATGGGCCAATCATCTTCCACCACTAATTATTCAATCAACCGATTCTTAACCCCCGCGACCATCTCATCCAAATCCTCAGATTTAGCCGACGAAATCAATATCGGACCTCTCAGAGACCACACGGAGGACATACCAGACGATTGTTTAGCTTACATATTCCAGCTTCTCAGAGCCGGTGACCGCAAAAGCTCATCCCTTGTCTGCAAACGATGGCTACGCGTCGATGCTCAAAGTCGCCGCCGGCTTTCTCTGATTGCGCAATCGGAGATTATTTCCTATGTACCTACGATCTTTACTCGATTCGATTCGGTTGCTAAACTATCTCTCCGGTGTGGTCGGAAATCTGTTAGCTTAAATGACGATGCGTTGCTGATGATTTCTATCCGGTGCGAGAATCTCACGCGACTCAAGCTCCGTGGATGTCGTGAACTGACTGAGTTAGGTATGGCTAACTTTGCTAAAAATTGTAAGAACTTGACGAAATTTTCGTGCGGTTCGTGCAATTTCGGGGTTGAAGGAATTAATTGGATTTTAAAGTATTGTACTGATCTTGAAGAGTTGACTATTAAGCGGCTTAGAACTGTCAATAATGGGAACGAATTGATCATCGTTCCCGGCGCAGCCGCATCAAGTATAAAATCCATTTGTTTGAAGGAGTTGGTTAATGGGCAATGCTTTGAACCGCTTGTGGTTGAATGCAAGAAGCTTAAGACCTTGAAAGTGATTCGTTGTTTAGGTGATTGGGATAGTGTGCTTGTAAAAATTGGGAATGGAAATGGGATTTTGAGTGATGTTCATTTAGAGAGGTTGCAAGTGAGTGATATTGGACTTGGAGCAATCGCCAAATGTGTAAATATAGATAGTTTGCATATTGTGAGGAATCCTGACTGTTCAAATTTAGGGCTTGTTTCTGTGGCAGAGAATTGTAGGAAGTTGAGGAAGCTTCATATTGATGGGTGGAATATTAATCGGATTGGAGATGAGGGTTTAATAGCTGTAGCGAAACGGTGCCCGGCGTTACAAGAGCTTGTTTTGATTAGTGTTCAGGTTACGCATTTGAGTATGGCAGCAATTGCTGTTAACTGTCAGAGATTGGAGCGATTGGCATTGTGCGGGATTGGAGCAATTGGTGATGCGGAGATTGCTTGCATTGCAGCTAAATGTGTGGAGTTAAAGAAGCTTTGCATCAAGGGCTGTGCTATTTCTGATACTGCCATTGAAGCACTTGCTTGGGGATGTCCGAATTTGGTTAAGGTTAAGGTCAAGAAATGCAGAGGAGTTAGCAGTGAAGCTGTGAATTGGTTGTTGCGGCGCAAGGGGTCACTTGTTGTTAGTTTCGATGCTGCTGAAAGTGAAGGGTTGGATGCCAGTGGCAGTGATGTTGGAGGTCAAGAAAGTGGTGTGGAATTCCCGGTGATGGGTGACCAAGTAGCTGTCGGTGATGGCCCTTCAGTCAGCGTTGGGAGATTGGCTTTGCTTAGGGCGAAGCTAGGGTTTTTTGCCAGCAGGAATTTAGTGCCCTGTGCGTTTAACAAGTCATCAAATCACGGGGATAGTTCAAGTAGCAATCTGTGAATGATTTTTGTAGGAGTCGGTAAAATGAGAAACCAACTCTTGATGATCCATTCGCCCTCTTCTTTTTCTATTGGTTGCGCTAATTACTTGATTCTTATATTTCACAGTATATGTTGTCTCTTTCTGAATTGTTCAATTTTGTTAGCAGTTAAATTAAAACAAGAACAACTTCCGTTTATCAGTCAGTCTGTCTCTATTTCTTTCTTATCACACTTGTATTTGGGTTTTTTTTTCTTCCATAACTTGAAGTAACCATTACTTGAATTTATTTATTGTAACTAAATTATTCAGAAAGAAATACTTTTTATTGTTCTGTAACACAAAAGGTGAAGCAACCATTAGAGCATCTCCCATTTTAAAATGGCTTTATATATATATATATAAAATTTAATTTTCTTTTCTTATGTGCATTCAAATGGTAAATAGTAAACAGCCATTTAGAGAAATTAATTGTATTTTAATATATTTAATAAATAATTATTTAAATAACTAGATATGATTTTTATTGACTTATGAGTCTAAAAACAATTTGATTTTTAATTAATTTAATATTAACAAAAATTAATTAAAAAAAAATTTAAATTAACTTAATAAACTCATTAAATTCATGACATGTGTAATTGAGAAAAGAGTCATCTTATAAAATAACATTTTGTTTATAACATTTGTATAGAAAAAAAAGAAGAGTAAAGTAGCATTTTGTTTATCACTTCCGAATGTTATTTCTCAAAAAATCTCACGTGTTCATCACGATGCCTGTGGTTTCTTGAATGCTGCGCAGCTTCTTGCAGCACAGCAATCTCTGACTCTGTGTAAACACAGCAGCCTTGTGGTCAGGTCCTAATTTTGTGGTTAATACTGGCAACTGAGTCTTCCATGGACTTTAAACTAAAGATGCAGTACTTCCCTCTTTTTCAAAACCGTGTTGTTGCAAATGATAGCCAATTCAAAGACAAGCTGCCTGAGACACATTTCATGGTCCAGTTCAGTTATCTTAGCATGATTTATTTATTGGTCTCTGAATTTTCTGGATGTTTTGGCATTCAATATTTGGTTTGCCTTTGTTAGCTGTCTTTTATATTGATGTCGACTTCAGCCTCTGAACTAAATTTTGTCTTCTTAGTGGCAATGTTTTTTTTTTTTAAAAAAAAGCTTATGTTCATGATGATACAGTACCCAGCGGGTCCAAGGAGCTACTGGGAAGTATCTTAGCTTGTAGAGCATGGTTGAGGCGCACAATTCAGAAAGACCAAGCGAGAAATTGTGATGGTGACTCGACGATGATATATAGACTCGAAAATTCAAAGTCATTGTTTATCACCGTCTTGGTGGTCTTCATTGAACAGTACACGCCGAATTTTTATTTTTATTTTTCTCAGTCAATGTTCTAGGATGAAGGGATCGAGTTGTTTCGTCTCTGGTTATTTCCTATTTTTAACATTTTTAATATATTGAAACCAATTTCAGTCCTCTGCTTTTATGATTAGTTAATGTGAAATTACAGGGTAAAGATGTTTAATTACTTGATTGACCTGCTTTGAGTAGACTATTTGAGTTATGAATAAGACCCTAATCCATGCTTGCCAACGAAGCTGAAAAAAACTTCTAATGAATCTAAATCTTTCCACGACTGTTTAATGGGCTTCAGTTTCTTTCTTTTGGAGTTAGACTTGGACTGATAGTCCAAGTTCTCATACAAAACAACTTCCTTTTGCAAAATAAAGGATCCTTTGATGCGTATATTAACAAAGTGCAGAAGAAAAATAATATATAGAAAAAAAGGAATGAAAATATAGGAGAATACATGTTATGGTCTATGTGTTTTGATCTATTGTGTTGTTATCTCTATACCTGGTGATTCTTGGGTGTTTGTATACCTCAGATCATATATATTTGCTTTGTAGGTCGTAAAGTCGCAAATCTACTCATATTAGTAACCAAGAAAAATATTTGATTTGCGTGAATGACTACACCATTAACCTCTTAGAATGAGTTATTTGTGTAAGCATCCATCCTATGAATTTGTGAGATAAGATTCCAAGTATGCACCATACTAACAACTTGTAATTCAAGAATTTAGGTGTGCGCTTGCACTGATAACTTGTTAAACAAAGAATTAAGGATGGTGGTGTTATATGGGGTTGTTTTCAAACTTATTACACATATGCTTTGAGATTGTTTAACATGAAAAGAATCAGTGTGCTTTTCCATTTAGGTTAGCCAACTTTTTCCTCTTTTTCTCTTTTTTTTTCCTTTTCCTCCTCCTTAACTTTTCTTTGTGGGTTTGATTGGATCAAGGTTGTTGGCCCGGTGGGGCCATTTTTTCTCTTTCTCTTTCTTTTTATTTCTTCTCCTCTCTCTTATTAAGCTCAATTGTTTGAGTTGAGACTGAATTAAAAAGTTATTGAAGAATTAGTGATTGACATAGAATTTTTTTTTTGGCACATATATGACATGCGTCGGCGAGTGAACAAGCCTGCTAATTTCTAGCTATGTGTGCAATAATTTTTAGCCTTTGATGGCAATCTTTCTTGGTGGATTTGGTTTTGTCTTGACGAAGGTAATCCTCCTATATAATACGCTTCTATGATAAATCTTCAACAACTTATTTTCTTTTTCTTTTTCTTTTTTCTAACCTTTTCTCCCTTGTTTTCCACACATTTTCTTCTTCTTTTCTCCTTATTTTCTAAATATTAGTGATTGACATAGAAAAAATAAAAAAAAAGTTTTTGGGCACATATATGACATGCATCGACGAGTGAACAAGCCTGCCAATTTCTAGTTCTGCGTGCAATAATTTTTAGCCTTTGATGAAGTCTTTCTTGGTGGATTTAATTTCATCTTGACAAGGGGAATCCTCATATATAGTACATATCTATGACAATATTTTTCCTTTTCTTTCCCCCCTTTCTCTTCTTTTCCTTTTCATTTATGAGCCTAATTGATATTTTATTTCCTTTTCCCTTTTTTCTTCTCTCATTCGGACTTGGTCAAGCCCTTTTCTAATTTTCTCTAATTTTATCCTCTCATCTTCTTTTATCTTCTCATCTCTTTATTTTCTCCCCTTCTCTCTTATTGGGCTTGGCTGAGCCTTTTCTCTCTCTCTCTCTCTCTCTCTCTCTATTTTTTTCTTCTTTTTTTGCCTCTTCTTGCACCTGGTTGGGCTTATTTATCTTGTCTTAATAATTTCTCCATCTAGTTTTTGAAACTATGTGAAGTTTCAAAAACTCTACTTCTTACTTGTAGGGGCATTTTGATTCGGAAATGGGAGGTGGAGTTAGGATAAATTATGAGAGTGCGAATCAAAATCATTAATGTCAATTATCCTTTGTATGCATGAGTGAAAGAAGACAATGAACTTTTTAGGCGAGTTATCCTGAGAGGATTAAGCATGCTTGTGTCCCAGTCAAATAAAGGTTCTTCATAAAATATAGCTAGAGAGAGCTCGCATAGAGTGTTTTGGCATTTAAGCTCCATTAGAGATTGTTTTGTACTTAGGTGAAGAAAAAGTTCCGTAGAGACCATTTTCATGGTGGAGAATGCCTTGTGATTGGGCAAAGTTATGTTGCAGTAAGTGTTAAGCTATCACATATAGAAGTGCTCTTTATTATATTTGGGCTATGTTATTTCTTGGTGACTTCATTGTGTTGGGGATAAGTGTTGTTTTGAGCTCGACGAGAAAAACTCCTATATAGGTAGAGAATCTTATGGAGAAAATACCACAATGAATTTTTTAGGAAGATTATTATATGGAATTATAGAGATTTTATATGAAGATTTCATTTGGATACATGTGTATTTTGTATATATAATAATGAAGATGAGTAATCTTATGGATAACAACATAACAAAGAATCATGAAGAAAATATCACTTTTGTGAAATAAAAGTTTAAAATACATTTTAAGTAATCTAAATGCTAGAACGAAAGGAAAGGTTGACATTAAAATGATTAGAGACCATTTTAAGGATTTTTTCTATGGGGTTAAAAGTAAACTTAATTCTACAAGTACGGTGTCTTTTTGTTTATAAATATTCATTTCTTTGCAATCCTATACATTTTTACTTAGTACTGGTTGATTGATCTATAATGACTTCTTAACTATAAAGAAAGTAAAGGTACATTTCATAAACATTTCATCTCACCATAGTCATTCACATTTCAGTAAGGAACCTCATGGTTAAGTATATGGTACTAATCAAAGTATTTATTTAATAGAGAAAAGGTCCTTCAAAGATAGTGTTTTAAGATAGTTCTATCTTTATCATAATGAAGGTTTGTGAGAGTATGTAACATTTGGGATAGTTACCAATGCTTACTGATACATTTATAATTTCCTCAACTAGTACATTATTATTTTATATCCCTATCAGAGGAGTTCTTACTATAGTCAACTTGAAAGGGTGTATGCCTACTTATGCCTTCATTTATCTAGAGTGGATGTTGATAGCGCTCTCATCATCTATGATTACCCTGTGTACTTTATGGTTGGATATGATAATGATGATTACTATGACATCCTCATAAGGGAATGTTATCCCTTTTTCATCTTTAGAGATTAAGATGATATAGTTATGCCATGAATTTAGGAGTTATAAGGCAACCAAAACTTGCTTTACATATGCTTTTTTAGCCCGACCATAGTCATTTTAAACAAAAAAGTTTTAGAGGCACACTGGTCTCTTTTTTTTCTTCTTCAAGTTGTGATTTCTTCTTGATGAATTGTTGAACGTAACCTTTAACAATCAATTTTTCTATTTTCTTTTTTAGTATGTAACAATACTTAATATCATGACCCTTATCTTTATGAACAAAAGATAGTACTTATTAAGGCTGTATGCGTTGGTGTCGTTTTTCATTAGGGGTACTATATAAATTTTTGTTTATTAATGACAGTGAATACCTCATTTTAGATGGGATTCAATGGTGTGGTCTTGAGCTCAAAAAACATCAACAAACTACAAATGAAGCTTTTTAGTTTTTGTTTTTTGTTGCTTTAGGAATATTATAAGTAGAGATTAACGATGCTTAAAAGGCTTTTCTTTTTGTATTTAGAATTGAGGACATCCTTGTCTTGCCACACTAGCTTCCTTTCTATAATTATGGTTTTTTACTAATTGCCTAAATTTGAGGGGAGTTTAATCTAAGAGTGTATAGTCATTCCCATAAACTATATTTTCATAAACTCCATTAACTAAGGTTTTAGTGGCAATGGGTTCCAATTAACCCTCCCTTTAAGCGCCCCCTTGTAAAATCTTTTCATACATGTTTTAGGGCTTTTGTTTTCTAATTGTGTAATGGTGAAGAGCTTAGTCCAGCTCTTTTTAGCTGTTATGCTTATGCTAAAGTGAAAAATAAGTTTAAAGTAAAGATCGCTAAGGTTAAAAATATAATTGAGCTTTAGGCTATGATACCATACCTGTGTAGACTTGCAAAAATTTATTGAAAGAATTTTACATATAACATCACTATCTTATATCATTAATTCTAGGTTATTTCATACATTTTATACTTGTTCCTTAGGTTTGTAAGTCCAATATAATTATGTAAATTTATCTTTATGGATATATAATTCTTAGATAAATTGGTATCCAACACTCATTTGTAAAGTAGAGAACCACCCAGTTAGTGGGGGTTGTATTCATTCTCTGAAGCTTACATGATAATAGATCTAACCATATACCATGATGTTTTTTGCTCTGGACTACCCAAGTTAGATTCTCATAAAGTGATGTTGATGACCACTCTTATGTTATGACTAGATGATGTTCTATTTTTTATTTTTATTTTTTACTTGAAGAGTTTATATCTATAGTAACTAGTTTGAGAACATTCACCACAATAGTCATAGCCTTATACTGATGCTCTGGCTTACTTTATATACATCATTTTATCATATTTCTCCTTAAAAATTAAAGTTATCTATGTACTAAAAGTGATGCAACTAGTGATTGCGCCAATCTCTGAGAGAGAGCATAGAGAGGCAAGGTTCTAAACTACTATTGTACAAATAGAACAACCTCTACGCGGACCTTTATTTGTTGGGCTATTTGTTAGAGATCTAAAGGGGCCAATTAACGTGTGGTGAAGAGGTCATTACTTTCATGTGCCCTAGCATTTCTAAGTTTTCAGTCATGAATTGTTTTTTTAAAATATGAATACATAAGAAAAGGAGGAAACAAACTGGCTTTTGTTATGTTTATACAAATATCACCACTAACAAAAAATAATATAGAATAAAAGACCCTACAATGCTTAAATTAACAAAGCATAAGAGAAAAATAATATATTAGAGAATTTGTGTTGTGCTCTATATGAGTGGATATGTTATGTTACCTCTATATTTGGTGATCATTCGATATTTATATACCTTATACCACATGCATTTGCTTTGTAGGTTATAAAGTCATAGACCTATTCATATAAGTAATCAAGGAAAATATTTCATTTGTTATGCATGATTATGCAACTAGCCTATTAGAACGAGTTGTGACACAAAGCTTTCATATAGACACAATACTAATAGCTTAAAGAATTTAGGGAGGTGTTGTATTGACAAGTTGGAGAATTTAAATAGGCATCGTACTGATAACTTGTAAGATGAGAATTAGGTTTTCACATATATTGAGATTTGCTGACGCTAAAAGAATTAGTGTGCTTATCGGTTTGGGTTGACCACCTTTTCCCTCCCTTTTCTTTTCTTTTTCTTTCCCTTATCGAGCTTGTTTGGGTTGAGTTAAGACTAAATTGAAGAGTTGTGGAAGAATCAAAGACCAAAATAGAACAAGGAAAAGAAAATTGTTCGGCACATGAACAAGCCCACCATGTTTTAACAGTGCATGCGATAACTTTCAACCTCCAATGATGTTCTTTCTTGGCGATGTTAGCTTCATCTCAATGATGCTAATTCTCTTATGTGATGCATGTTCATGAAAAATCCATAGCAGTATATATATATATATATATATATATATATATATATATATATATATATATATATATATATTCTCGTTATGCTTTGTTGGGCATGTTGGACTTGATTGGATCTTTCCCTTTTATCTCATTTTATTTTCTTGTTCTCCTTCTCTTCTTTTCTTCTTGTCTTTTTACTTTTCTTTTCTTGGTCCGACTAGGTTTTTCTTTCTCCCCCCTCCCTTTTGCTTAATCTTTTCCTCCTCTCTTTTTTTCTCCTAACAGCATGGTTAGGCCTTTATTTTTTATTTTATTTTCTCTCTCCTTTCCTCTTTCCTTTCCTTCTCCTTTTACTTTCTCTTCCCCTATCTTTATTTTCTCTCCTGCTCTCTCATGAGGCTTAATTGGGCCTCTTTTTTTTTTTTTTTTTTTTATCTCTTCTTCCCTTTCTTTTTTAGTTGCATAACTTGTTATTGCCTCATCACCCATGATGTGACTTTTGTGAATTTTACTTTGTTACACAATGAATATGTCATTAATTAGGTTTAATTACACTTATTCCATATGACATCTATTGTGACAAGAAAAGCAATGTGATTTTAATTTTAGACAATCTAAATATATTAGTAAAATGGATGCCTAAAGCTAAGAGCAATTGTCCATGTGCCAGGAAAACCTACGTGGACTTTTACCTTGCTATTTGATTGCTACTTCCCGAGTAGATTAGTTGCTTGATTGCATAGATTTCTAGCATTGTTTGTTTATTGCTTAACAATATTTGATTGCCACTTTCCAAGCAAATTAGTTACTTGATCATACATGATTGAGGATGTTGATGTAATCAGTATGTTTGTTCTCTCTACCTCTTGTATACAAATCATTTCATTAACTCCAAAAACCTGAAAACTAGTCCTAAAAAACCGAAATCAAATCGAGTTAGTTTTGGCTTTCTCGACTTAGATCTGTTTTTTCATACAACTTCGAGTCTCTAAACAACCACTACGAAACTCTTCTCATCTTATGGAACCTGTAAACACCAAGAAAATCAATTTTGGTGGCTGGAAATGCAGTGAACAACGACTCTCTCTCATTACTAGAATCTGACAACCCCTCTCTCTCTTTTCTTTTTATCTAAGAACTAAAAAATAACACAAATAAACTTATGTATCAAAAATGATTTTTTAAAATTTAAAGGGACTTAAATTGTATAAATTGCGTTATATTTAAAAATTGAGGATCTAAGTATATTTTTCATGCAATTTATAACAATCCGACATCCTTTTAGTTTCAAACTTTTTTATTTCAATTTCATTATTAAATAAAAAATAAAAAATAATTAGTTTTCAATTGGATCGTACAAAATAAAAATTAAAGATGAAATTAAATTATTAAAAAATAAATAGAAAATCCAAGGTGTCAAGTGAGTGCGTAAACAATGGCCATGTAGTATTCTATAATAATAATAACTAAGAAATTCATCCAGAGATAGAGATATAAACCCACAAAAACTCTCCCCGAAGTCCGAAATCAGAGGCGCACGAGGACTGAACTTATAAAAACCCCGAACCCCAACAGTAAACCAGGAAAAAAGCAGAAATGGAAACCGGTCAGCCAAGCGGGACTCTCTCAGGAGACGATCTTTCCTCTCTGTCATCAACCCCGGCAACCACCATCTCACGGTGGTCATTCGCTGTCTCACGGCGGTACCAACACTTTCTTGACAAAACGGTCCCTCACATCCTCTACCGTTGGATCTCCTGCTTAGTCGTAGTATTGATTTATGCAATCCGCGTCTACCTTGTTCAAGGCTTCTACATAGTCACATACGGTCTTGGTATTTACTTGCTTAATCTCTTGATTGGATTTTTGTCCCCCCAAATTGACCCTGAGATCCATGACGGCCCCACTCTTCCTACTCGTGGATCCGATGAGTTTCGTCCTTTCGTTCGCCGGTTGCCCGAATTCAAGTTCTGGTAAGGCAGCATCCAATTCGTTATTTTGTTTTGATTTTTTCATTTTGACCGTTTATAGGGTTTCTTGATTTGTAGTGAAATTGTTTTTTTTTTATTTTTTTTTATGAGAAATGTTAAATAATTGGATAATATATTTATTTTGGGTAGTGTTTAACGAAAGGGGAAGGTTCATGTGGGATGGAATTACTGAATTTGATTGGAATTATGAATGTAGGTATTCAATTACGAAGGCGTGTTGCATTGCCTTTGTAATGACATTTTTCTTCGTGTTTGATGTGCCGGTGTTTTGGCCGATATTACTTATTTACTGGGTCATGCTATTCTTTCTTACTATGAGGAGACAGATTTCCCATATGATCAAGTATAGATATGTTCCATTCTCTACTGGTAAACAGGTATCATTGTACCTGACATCCTGTTTTATTTATTGTTAATTTTTTTGCGGCAGTGATTGTTTGGTTTTAATTCTGGTTATTTGCTCTTGTCTATCAGCGATACGATGGAAAGAAGGGACCTTCCACCGAAACTGCTGATCTATCTAAGGAATGAATTTAATAGGTAGTCTGAAACTAATGTGTGCATGTTTGTTATTTGTTTTGTTAAAGTTGTTTGAGTACACGCAGTCTGATTGCTTTTGGCTATATTATGTTGACAGGCTGAGCGTTTTGAAGGCTATGGTGGTTGTAGAATTGTTTTGAGGACCAATTTTGGTTCATTCAATGATTGTTTCTTCGTACTAAGACTCCCCATATTTTACTTAGCTAGCTTGGCCTGTGGAAAGCCAAGTAGTTCATGATGCTCTTTTTTTACAAGGATTACTTTTGTATAGAAGTGGGCATGCCGCATTTCTTTTGCTAAATTATTACTTTACTGACTTGTAGTCTACTGAGGGACATGCCAGTCGGTGCATTAGGATTATGCTTAGTCTACTTATAAATTGTTCGGTTCTCATCAATTGAAAGTGCCATTTTTCACCCAGTGATGCCTTTTTACCTGAGATAATTGCTATTTTTCATGTTCTTCTAAATCATACCTTTCTATACTAATGATGCTGCAAGGGTGCATGTTTATACTAGTTTCAATGGACCTTGTAAAATCCTCGTATTGGGATTGGAGTTGATGCTGTCAATGGTTTGAGCATGCACAAAGTTCTGAGTTTTGGCAGGTGGTTTCCACGTTCAGGTACTTTTAGAGAAGCTTGCTTGAATGTAACCTGTGTACTTGCTGGCCAGTGGTGAAGCAGATTGAGAACATAGTATAACATATTGCTAAAGAATAATGCTAATTTATCATGGAAGTGTTGGAGTGAATAGCACTTGGCTGAAGACATGGTAGAGTTTGAATTGAGCACAACTTTGTGATTTCATTTGTGCTATTTGTGATCAAACATTTGTGACAAATAGAGCCTTTTTCATTGCAAAATAGATGTTAAAGCGAGAAAAGACAGGATTGTTAGGCTGCCTATTTTACTTGGTACTTTGACTAATCATCTAATGTAAGTGTTGGTGCAGATGTAGTTCTCTCAATGGATACAACTTCATTACAAGTACAGTAACCGATTACCAGATATAACATGCCCAAATTCATTCCCACCAGGGTGTTGCAAGGAGTTCATTTTAGACAACAGGTGCTCTACAAACTCCACGGTTTGAGCATTAGCAGTTTATATTTTCCTTTTTTCGGTATGATGTGCTTAATTGACTTTTACATGTACTGGTCTCATGATATCAAACACAAACATTGGCATCCTGCTAGATCTCTGCGCATATCCTTCATCAAAGCACCACTTGCCATTTGATGTCATTTGGAGCAATCATTGACGTACGTTTGCCCTTGGCCATTGTTAGATTTGGGTTTTATAAGTTTTTCATTAGTGCCCGCATTACAATTCTGCAGAAATTTAGCATTCAATTAATATACCGAGTTGAAGGCTATTACGCAATTAGGAAATCGTACTTTTGAAGTTGAACGCTTCCGTGATAACCTCCCAACAAGCATCCAGAGCTGTGACGGAAGTGCTTTACCGTCGTGGAGGTGGGAGCCTAAATCTTTCCCCCGAGTTGTGGATTTCATCGGATTGTCTGCTGGACATGATGCTTGAGAGAAAATCTGTCAGTCAATCTGAAAACTTTGGTATTTTCAGCATTGCAAGTTCATCGAAAAGGAGCAAACACTTATAAATTACAAATTCTATCACGTGGCTTCCATTGTTTTATTGCAGTAACCTTCTGTATATGAACTCATACAAAGAAAAACCAAAAACTCAAAAGAATAGAGGCCACACAATTCTCACCTCAAAGATTGAGGAGGTCAAGATATTGTACAGAAAAACCCCTTTTCCTTGTCTGAAAACCTTAATTCAGATTACTGCAACTCAAGAATAATAATAATAATAAAAAGAATCAAGAAATCATCATTAAAATCATGATCTTGGTCTGTTATAAGCATAAACTCCGTAGATGGGTAGAAGAGGTCTGCAACATCAGCGTCGCTGCTAAGCCAATGCTCAATAATGGAGGTATGCTATATCCTCAGGGCAGCTAATCAAGTTGTCCATGAAGATCACATACGAGGTAATTTCATTGCCGCAGTCAATATGGCACTGCTCTAATGCAATAAGATTGAGGAAAAGTGATTTAGTACCATCATGAATCAAGAGACGAGGAACGGGAGAACCCCTTTCTTAAATTTTATATCCCAGAATCGATCAGCCTTTTCCGTTTCCTGAGCTTGATAACAGCCTCTCTGATCTCTGTGACACAAAGGATTAATTGTTGGCGTCACTAATCAGCAACACGATTAGCATTTGACCACCGCCTGATCCAATTTCTGGGCACAGGTTGAGGCCCTGTTCGCAACAGACTTCTTGAATAGAATGCATCGAACCACGCATTGCAAAAACAGGATCATTTCTAGGATAGCCAAGTTTCTTGACTCCCTCAGCAACACCTCGAAACAGTTCAAGCACAAAGCAACCATCGAGAACCATAATTTCCACAAATTCATTGCTTCTGAGAATGATTGGCCCTTCATAGCATGACCGAGCTTTCTCTTAAAGTTCTCTAATTGAATCAAGATAGAGCTATATATCCCCTTCCTTTTTAGTTATATGGACATATGGACACTTGAAAGAATAACAACTTTCATTTATGAAACTTTTACGTGGAATATTGTACTATGATCAAATTCTTGTATAACCAATGAGGAGCTACTTGCACATAAATGAAAAGAGCTCTAATGGATCAGAGTACACCAAAATAGAAAAGAAAAGTATCGCCAGCAGATCATAAAGCTGCGAGGAAAGAAGTGTCTCATCATGTTTCCTCTGTGTTCAAGCCATCAGAGTCCTGTCACTAAATAATTTAAATTTGATTTCTGGAGAGTTCATTTTATTATTATTATTATTGATAAAATGCCAATTATGTTATTTAATGACAGAAATGTTATATATATAAATTTTAGTCGAATCTAGTGAACTTTTAAGCTCGAATCCAAAATCCTCGTAGCATATTATGAATTTCTCTTGCTTTGTTTTTAGTATACACGAATATGCTTAAAAAAAAACACTAGACCTAAACACATATTTATTGAAAATATATTGTAGTGCTAATGGATAGAGGATTAATAATAATCCTAATTCCATAATTTTTTTGCCTAGACAATATAATCCTAAGCCTATAGGTTCTCATTGTTCAATATGAAATACTCATACAATAAAAACTTGAATTCCTTCCACATCTAAAGAAATATCCAATTTGTCTTGAATTCTCATAATAGCTTCATTTTCGAGCTCTTTAGAGCTAATTCATACTTTAATTGGCTTGAATAAACATTTACTTTACAAAACTCTCCACCTTATCTTCAAGCCCTTTAGAGCTAATTCATACTTCTATTGGCTTGAATAAATATTCACTTTAGCTTGAATTCTTATAATAGTCAAAACTCTCCACCTTTATCTTTGAACTTTTTAGAGATGATTCATACTTCTACTAGTTATAGAAATTGAGTTTAAACAATGCTTGAACATAAGCAACATAAAAATGAATACATACCTTATGGATAACATAAGTGATTTTATCTTTATAATAGTCAAAGCTATAATAGATTGTAAAGTGGCTTTCAAACTAGTAGTGCAACTACCAATGTTGAATACATACTTTATGATATATCTTTTATGATCAAAATCTCTAGGATAATTAGAGTCAACATAAGCAACAACACAACTAGTTTATCTCTCATTTACCAAGCAAGTATCTAATACGATAAGATCAATTTCATAATTTTTACTGCAACTATTATTAACCATAAATGTGTCAAATCTCTTATACCATTTGTGGGGAGATTTTTTAAGTTTATACAATGATTTTTTTAGTAAAAACATATAACATTCCTTACCATTAACCATAAAACCCTCCAACTATCTTTTATATATATATATATATATATATATATATATCTTCCTCTAATTCTCCATGTTAGAATATAGTCTTGATATCAAGTTGCTCTGACTTCAAGTCTTGTATAGAAACCAAAAATAATATAATTCTAATTTGAGAGCTTTTTAATGTCGTGTTTTCATGTAGATGGTGGAAGGTCTATTAGAATTATATTATAATTCTAAGATATAGTCTAGTACCCTTTCATATTGCAATTAAAATTCGTATAAAAACCAAATGTTATATTTTATCAGGAGTTTTTAACTCCTGATAACAATGTAGAAGAATAACTAACCAACACACAAATACAAGGAAATTACAAAGAACAAAAAAAAGATTAGGTAAAAGAGATTATAGTTGGATTTTATAGTTGCTTAGCACTAACCATATTCTTCATTCCCCAAGAGGAAAGCTTAGGCATCTACCATTACTTATGACCTCCACAACTTTTACAACTGAATTTTTTTCAAAGATTTAAGATTCAAATATTCACTCACATGGTCTTTTTTTGCGGGCTCAAGATTGAAACATAACCAATCATTTTTACGGACTAAAGATTGAAACATATTTGAGGTTGTTTTCATGGGCTCAAAGTTGAAACAGAAGTGACTTTTTTTTCATTGGCTCAAGGTCAAAACCTCCTTAGTTTTTTTGTATGGGATTAACAAAACCAAAGTGATCTTTTTCACTAGCTCAAGGTCCAAACCTACACAATATTTTTTATGGGATTAATATTGAAACCTAAACACAAGAGCTCACATAAAAAGCTCACAACCAAATACCCAAGTGCTTATTACCACTTCCATTTAAAATGATTTTTCACTCATAAATAATGAAAACACCACTAACTAAAAAGAGTAGATTACAATGTTAAAGTTTATGTATTTGTAAAGAAGTAATATAACTCTTTTAGGTAAAGTAAAATAAGCAATCAATATAGAAAAGAGAATAATCAAATAGTAAGGTCAAAGTAGTAATAATATGATTCTCAAGATAGTAATAATTATTCAATGGTTACAACATGTTGTTAGAATGAAATGAAAGGTTTGTTTATGGAAAAATATGACTAACTTTCCATTTAAGAGATAGTGAAAATGGGTTGAAAATACTGCATTGTTATAGGTCTGGCATACTAGATGGCTAAAGTCAGGTGATGTAAAAAATAAATTAAGTTAGAGCAAGGGCAGCAACATGAAGTGTTTAGCAACCTTGTCTTTTTTGTCTTGGATGGCAAAGAGATGATAAGGTCATTTTAAATTCAGATTTTAGTGTAAAGACAAGGTAATTTATATTTTAATACAACGACAAGCTAAGTATATCTTGCATACACTTGTATATAGCAAGGGGTTGAATACATGCTTGAGAGAAAGTCATCTAATTTACAAATTATCTAAGGATTTGTGTTTAGTTTGTTAGTTGTCTTTAGAATTTATATATGATATGAGTGGTTGATTTACAACATGTCATTTGATTTAACAAATGTTTTAAGATTTGAGTTTGGTATGGTCATCTAGTTTATCAAGGGTATTGGACATTTAAGCGTGAATACTAAGTGTTTAATTTGGGCTAATTTTTAAAGGAGTTTCTTGGGTATAAGAAGTTTGTGTCAAGAGTTAAATTAGTTTTTTAAAATATTTAAATTACAAAAAAAATATAACACCTAAGACTAAGTTTGAAGCAAAAGATTCCATCAACGCAACTTTTAAAAAATATTAAATAAATGGTAATGAATATATATCAATTCAAACTAAAAAAAAAAAATTAATTAATGGTTTGATTCATAAACTAGAAGCAATGAAAACCTTTGGACCAACAAAGGATTCCCCCAATTAAATAGTAATGCGCCTATTCTAGATGTATAGCATTATTTGCCATGTATAATTATATATTAGCTTTTGATTTTCTTCTGAAACTTCTATGCTCGAGCTTTAAAAGAAATGGTTGATAAATTGGTGGGAAATGTTCTGAAATGCATAAATGCAATAACTTGTTTAATTTGAGACATTGCTTTCTGGATATCTATGACTAAGAGGAAGCAATTAACATACACAAGCAGATGTAAAGTGTAAATTAATTATCAATGGACTTTCCAAGAAAAATAACATTTATTTTAAAGTTGCAACATATTACTCATTTTAGTTGTTGTTTTTGACAATTAAAAGAAGCTACATAGCCTTAAAACAAATGTTGTAGACTCCACACTACTTAAAAACATTGTTCATTGTGATAAAAAGTTTATTTTGATTTTTTATATCAATTTTCGTTTTTATTTTTTTGATGTTTTTAGATTCTTTTGCTATATAATTTGTTTTTTAAATTTCGTCATTCAATCAAATATAAAATTTATTTTTTATTTTAATTTTAATTCACATTCTTTTAATTGATATTTTTTTAATTTTTTTTATATAATTAAAATTATTTTTTTAATTGCATCCTTCAATATTTGATTGATTGAGAATTGTACTTCATGGTTTTTCAAGATAAGGTGCTCTGAGTCTAATGATTTAGATTGCGGGTTTAACAAGTTAACATGTATTTTTAAAAAAAACTTTATAATTCTTTTTATTTTT
Organism: Populus alba x Populus glandulosa; assembly: GCA_033617975.1. NCBI lineage: Eukaryota > Viridiplantae > Streptophyta > Magnoliopsida > Malpighiales > Salicaceae > Populus > Populus alba x Populus glandulosa. The sequence continues at coordinate 12,987,996 of CM066147.1, read as the reverse complement.
TTATCGAGTTATTTTAATTTTTCAATTTGAATCACGAGTTTAGCATAATATTCTTGGTTGGTTCAACCTTGATTACAAAGGTTATAAATATATCATGCTAACTTAGGTTGATCAGATCAGTTTTTTATATTTTTTTTATATTTTATTTTATTATTTCATATTTAATGAGCTATAAATTGAGATATATTATTATTCATAATTTGAAGAAAATAAAATAAAAATTCTCTCAAGTTGTCCTAATTATTTCTTTTTTAAAATTGATTCATCTACTATTATTTTTATTTTTTTATTTAATTAAAATAAAATTAACATATTCAATCTAGCCAATACATCATTCAAGTTTCATATTTTTATTTATTTTAAAATACCTAAACAGGAATAGCGAAAAACTATATATACAATACAGCGATAATCATGCATGGAATTAGAAACAAACATGAACAGCTCGCCTGATTGTCCTTTCGGTAAACTTAGACCAAGAAGGATAGGCAGCGTCTATTCAGCTCGATAAATCAACACGGAATCTCACCAATCATCCAGCTTTACACCTTCAATCACCTTCCCTTCTTGTTTTGCTTCATCCAAGTTAGGTTTAGCAGTGTTCTCGCCATTCTTGACTGGGTAAGAAGATTCCATTGCAATTCCACATCTGCCAGTGTATGTGTCGCGGACGTTACGCTGCATCTTGATGTATCCATGCTCCCCCCATTCTTTGCCCCATGAGTTCCTAACAAGCCAGTAATCTATGCCTTTCTCCGAGCCATATCCAACAACAACCACGCCATGGTCGAGGGCCGTCCCACATTCACCGGTGAACACTCCCTGAGCAGATCAGAAGAGGACGAAAAGGCTCACAAATCACAAGTATTCCAAATTGATGTGTTAAGAGCAAGATGAGGCACGAAGATTATAGAATGATTCGACTTACAGACTGGTAGAATTGTAAAGCCATGCCACTGGCTTCAATGGCGACGCTAACTGGCTGATGAGCCACAGCTTTCTGCAATGCTTTCTCATTGAACGGCAAAACATCCTCAAACCCATCAATGCTAACAGCCTTAGTTTTCATCTGTGAAGATCCAAAACAGGCAAGAACCCCAAGAGCGTGAACCGTAAGACCCAACAATCTGGTGTTGATTATAATTTAAATGTGCATTTGTATATGATACTGACCTTGTATTTGTCACATTTATCATCATCTCCTACGTACGGATAGTCCTTTTCAGTGTCCAGGCCACCGTTGTTGATAATGAATTGGAATGCATAGTCCATGAGGCCTCCATTGCAGCCTGCGTTATAGGTCCTGTCACAATCTACAAGTTCTTGCTCTGATAGAGAGATTAACTCCCCCGTTGCTATCTGGTTTATTCCTTCTACAGAAGCAACTGTTGAAAAAGCCCAGCAACTACCTGCATCGGCAATATCATTAGAGTCTTAGGCCTAGCCCAACTCTGACAAGAGTGGAGGCAAGTGGCAAACTAGCTGACTTTGCCTTGAAACTGGGCCATAACTCATAATTTTATAGATATTATTTGGGTTGTGATAAGGATAGACTGGCCCATTTCATGTGATTTGTCTATTCAGTGACGACATACATGAACGGAAACGAGACGCCCTGTGCCACCCAAAAGGTGCAAAAACTACCATTTTGCAAGTCTAGAAAGATAACTACCAGCTCCTGCTAATTCAAGAACACTGTTTTCTTTCTTATGAGAAATTAAACGATGCTGCTGTGCTCAACACCATATGACATCTTCAATCCAAACCTCGAGAGTTCAAACAGCAAAATGCTTGGTTTTAGAATCCAGATGAGCATGGGTGGACGATTATCATTCTAAATAGGCCAAGACACCTCCCCCCTTGTACTGAAAATGATACTTGTTACAACGAAAAACTAGCCCAGTTGTTGGTTGTTTTTTTTTAAAAAAAAAAAAAACAGTTAGATTGTTTCAGGAAACAAAAGGAAATGAATTATTACCACAACTTCCTTGATCTTTGATCGGGTTAACTGCTCCTTTTGCTCTCCAATCCACGGATTCCGGCAGCTTGTCACCAGCCTTGAAAGCATATCTTTCACTCGGGCTCTTAGACTTCATTAATCTACGCTTAGCGTCACTCCTCGTGCCCAGAAACATGGCACGGTACTCTTCATTGGTAAGATCTGCAAACTTAGTCAACCCAACTCTGTACGTATGGTTTTGGGAGTTATGTTCATCAATGAACCTCAAATTATTCTTAAAGATTTCAAATCTCTCTGCTTCCTCTCCTAGCCTGTTGTATGCTTTACCATGCTTTGCAAGCCACCATTTGTACATACTCATCACCTCATCATCGCTTCTCCAGCTTGATCGACCATGGTTTAGTTGATTGTCACTAGAGGTAAGGATTGACATGTCCAAGGCAGATGACATGGTGAAGAGAAGGAAGATAAGGGCTGATATGGCAAGCGCCATGCTTGGTTTGAGAAGAGAGCGATGGTGGATGGAGAGAGTAGTTGTGAAGAGGAGGAGAGAGCAATGTGAGTTTTATAAGGGCAAAAAAATAACGCATAATCGAGAGTAAAACTGTCACATACAAGTCTTCTTACAAGATACAAGACCAATCCGAGCCCTTCGGTTGGCAATTAGGAGAAGTAATTATTTCTACCTTAAAAATCAGTTGCCGATGCAAGGAGACAAAGTCCCTTGGTCATCGCATGTTAGGTTTTACCACATTGAGTCATCCTCAGAGGTTGCTTAGAGGCATGGTTTTCTCTTACCAGACAGTCAAATGTGCAACAAGGCTCCCGAGAATTTGGTAGATACATGACATCCACTTGCTTGAGACAATTAACCTAAATTCTATTTTCATCTTCTCATATACGCAAGAAAATCTCCCCTTATCCAATGACAGAAGAAGACGATGAAGAAGCTGCTCGATCTATACAAGTTTCTTGCTTCTTCGGCCACAGATTTCAACGGTCCAAAATACAACACATTAAATTTCATCCTCTCTTCTGTTTTGTTGGTGTAGCTAACGGTCCATATCACCTAACAAACAATCCTTGCGCTGCTGAGTCTTGGTCACAGCCATATTCCACCGAGGCATCAAGTAAAATTGTGCTTTATTCAAATTTCCGTGCAAGATACTATAATTTAAACACAATTATTGCATTCCCTTGATGGGAATACTTTCATTTCTTGTCATATTCGGCAAACCAATTTCCGATTTGGCCAAAATATTTGACGTTCAGGGCATTATTTTGTATATTCAAAATAGGCGAAGTACAAGGTTCATTATCATCTTTGCAAGCAATGAAAGAATTACAACGGGTTTCATTTCTGCTGAATCCAACAGCTGCACAGACTCTATATTTCCTATTTAGAAGATTTGTATATATAATTTGACACATATCAGATACAAGATCCTAGCATTTCTTGGCAGCAGAGGTAAGGAGCCTAATGACATACCTTTCCCACAGAATATCAACCAATCAACATGCAGGACAAAAAAAAAAAAAAAAAAAAAAAAAAAAGAGGAAAGGAAAGCAAAATAATGTGAAACAGTGGTGGACTCAAACTCGGACGAAAAATTTCAACTGGCATTAGCTCTAATTAACTTTTTTTCAGATGGAACTGCCACCCACCTGGTAATTAAGATCATTTGCCTTTTGCTTTATCAATGAAATCTCTTCATGCTGAAGGCCAGCACTCTCAAATTCACAAGGCAGTATCTCTGATTTGTCCTTGTCAATTTTGTTCAGAATGCCTTGTAGAAACCTGTGTCTCCACCAACTTTGCTTCATGCTTTCTCTTATTTCTGCGTTTTGATCGGGGTGATCGAGTCTTTGGAGGATGCTTAATAGTCTGCTCTTGGTTAATTGTTAACTTTTTGGTGGAAGGGAGTTCAGGAGGAGCATCTGGCCATCGTGTTTGTTTAGATGGCACAGTAATTTCCAACGGTGGGTCAATTATCCATCTGTAAGAAGACATGGTAGAATTAAGCTTTCTGGAAATTAACCCAGTTGCCAAAATTGGTAAGAGAAGATAACAACCATCTGTCTGCAGCACAAATGAATACAACAGATTCTTGTTGAAAATACCATGTTGAAAATAACTAAGGGGAGAAGGAAGGGAACTCTTGCATTACATTACTCTCCTAAGAGAGGGCTTGAACTTGTACTAGTTACATGCATACACCTAGGAGAACTAAAAGACACTTTGAATGAAAACTTCAAAATTAATTCCAACACTCCCCTTTAATTATGTTACTCTCCTAAGAGAGGAAGCCATAGACCTGGACTTGGATTTACAATACTATGAACACATATTTATACTAGTCTAGGATAATTCAAGAGACTTAAAAGATAAATACATCTTTAATAGTTACATGCATACAACTAGGAGACACCTAGAAGAACTAAAAAAAACACTTTGAAGCATATTACCTTGATTTTGGAGTATAAAGGGCCACAACCTGATGGCCTAAGCAAGGAAAATTGCAATGCAAGGCCCAGCCTATTCTCATTAAGAGTCTAGGACCATCTTGAGCAATGCCCAGCCAAACAAGCACAAATCATGAGGGTCAAAGTATTTTGATGAAATTCCCTTACTAATCATGAAAGCCTAAGCAAATGAGATTTAGGAAAAGGAGGAGAAGTTTTCAACATATCAAAAAGCACATGCAAATTATGAAAGCCTGTCTACAAAATAAATGAGGCAGGCCCTGCAGCCCCTGAATTTCTGAAGATAATGGAACTTGCATCAACAACATATGCAACAGTGTTTGACATCTCTGATCCTCTGGGCCATTAAAGAAGAAAGAAAGGTGAGTGCCGGGCTTCAAAAATCTATTCATTACAATGAAGAAAAGGTCAATTCTTTCAGTGTTTCCCAAGTCCTCACCAACTAATATTGACCTCTTAGTGAGCTCAGGTACCACCAATCTCTTTCAGTAGCATTAAAAGATGCACGCCATCCATTTCATCTACATGTAACAACACGCTCTTTCCAAAGCTTATACTCCAGAAATCTAGTAGTTCACATTTTCCAGTAGGCTTGAGTCTATTTTCTCACCCAAAAGCTAATGACTATCCTCTGTCCCATAGTGTCCAATTTGACTTTTCAGACAGTTTAAGAAAACTAAATTAAAACAGCACCACCTCATTTTTTCCACGGATTTTCTACAACTACCCCTTAATTCTTTCAATAAGAAACAGTTCTACATAGAACTTTAAGGGTTATACCCCTTTAATTCTCTGGCTACATATGCATGTTGGGACAACTAAAAATAGTAAGATGGACGCTCTTTGAGGGATGAAGAGAGCAATGAATTACCTAAATTGTGGATAGAAAATATTAACTTTCCGAAAAATACAGAAACCTTACTTTAAAAACAGGGAGTTCATGAGATTATGAAACAATTGTGGTATGGTATCAATGGAACAATGCACCTGTAAGCATTGATAAGTAAATTTTTCATACAAATCAGCATCCCTAAAATGGTTCATCAACATTTGTTACACCAGCCAATATAAAACCAAGAGTTAGCTAGTTCATCAACACCATTGACGCAATATCAAGGAGGAGAGTTTTTCAGTATATCATGCAGGGAGCCAATTTTCTTCTCTGTTTTATTTCTTTTGTTCCAGGTAAATAATGTCATGCTATAGCACAGTTCCATGAACCAAAAACATGCTACCTAAGATGCATAAGTTCAAGACATGCCAACAACTGTCTTGGGGGACAGGAGTCGCAGTTCAACCTATCATCCAGCAATTTCTTTTCTTCCATTTTTTCTTTTCTCTGTTTTTTTTCTTTTTTAAAAAAAATATCCTTACCTGCTACGACACTTGGGGCAGAACTTGATGACTAACTGTAGCCTCAAAATTACACAGGAGCAGTACAATAGTAGTTCACACAAGAATTCTTATCTATATGCTCCTACAATTAAAATGATAGGCAATGCTAAAGATAATGAAAACTTACTCCAACAGCTATTATCTAAATCAAGATAGGAAGCGCAATGCAAGGGAAAAAAAGAGAAACTCACCCTGGAGGGAATTTGCTATCAGCACGAGCTTCAACACGAAGCCACCACAGCAAAACTTGTCGGCCACAGCTCCCAAGTGGCTCTACCATAGAAGGATCCTTCAGCAAAGCTAAAGGACTCTCTATATTCTCATCAACCAAATCAAGATCCTTGACCCATTCAGGCTTATCCTGAGCTTCCTTCAAAAGCAACCTTGAATTCAACACAAACCCAGCCCACTCAAGCTTCCTAGGCAACACTGTAGCTCTATCATCGATATAAACGGCACTCTTCCCCTCATACGGCAATGAATTAAACGTATGCCAACCAACCAATTTGTTAGAAGCATTACAAGCTGGGCCCTGAACAGGCATTGCTGGATTAGACAAATTCGGTTTCACATCCTTCTCAGCCATAGCTGAAGACGATTCACCACCACCACCAGAATGGGCCAGAATCCCAACCGAAACCGCACCAAACCATTTCACATTTTGTATCTCATCAAAGAGCTCCATACTATGCATGTTACTATCATCCGCAAACATCACTATTCCATCCATCATCTCCTCTCTCACAACTCTGCTCAACACCAACATAATTTACATTAATAATAATAATAATAATAATAATAATCAGTTCCAATCGAAACTTGACTGCAAACTAAACTAAACTAGAAATTATTTAAAAAGAAAAGGAAGATTAACCTCAAAGCTCGAAGTCGCATTTTAGTCTCCAATTTGTGCCTTCCTTCCCAAGAATTCGGCATTTTCTGAGTAAATCCAATATGAAGAGTCTTGATACTCGATTTGGCGATAATGGAAGCAGTTTCATTGGTGGCACCACCGGCCTCCACCACGATCCAGACGACGTCGTAGGGGACCAACATCAGAGAATGCATAACGCCAGTCAAATGTAAAGTTTGGAAAGTGCGTACATAAGTGGGCGTGACTACAATAAGGGTCCTAGGACTCTTCACACCGAATTGAGTCCTTTGCTCTCTCTGAACAGTCTCTATTATCTGATGCGCCTTCATTACTTCACTCGGGTTCGGGTGCGGCCATGGCCGGATCCGGATCCCGTGACGCCCGACCACAACTCTGGAACTCGAACTCAGCGTTTTGTTGATAACCGGGATTTCAAGGGGGGGATCATTGATGTTATTATTCGTTTTGGTGAGATGGGGGAACGGTGTCGCTATGTAGAGAGTTGTAGTGGTGGAGGTGGAGAAGAGGAAGAAGAAAACGAGACGAGAGAAGCGAAAGCCGAGGACAAGACTGATGAGACAGCAGAAGCCATGTAGAAGGAGCCAAAAGATCGCGGCTGGTGATTTGATTGTGTTGTCTGTGGATGAATCTAAGGGTGCTGATGATCCTCTAAAACTTGCGCTTCGGCGGTTCATGTAGCTCTGCTTTAGCATGGAGAGTTTCATTTTTCTCTCTCTCTATCTCTCTAAGAGTTTAGTTTGTAGAGAGAAGGCGGGTGAGATTTGAGAGAGGAGATGGAGAGGAGAGGTGCTTGCTTCAAGTTCGTTGAGGTCTTCTTTTTTTTTTTTTTTAATTCTTTTTTTTTCTTTACTGTTTAAAAAGAAGAAGGAGGGATTTTTTTTTTCCCCACTGTCCTGCTGTGGCTGTTTATAAGGGCATAAGACAGCGATGAGAGGAAGGGCGGGGGAGGGGAGAGAGGCACGAGTTCATAATTGGGTGGATTTGTTAATTAATTCACTTAGGACATTAATTATTTTTTGGATTGAGCAAATAAATACCTAATTCCTCATTTTTCTCTTACTTTCTTAATTTGTGACTAATTACTTAACAACTAAATATAATTACTTATTGTGCAAATAGATAAGAATTTTTTTAAAATAAAAAAGGATAATATATTTTTGAAGTACAGAGCAGAGCTCTTGTTATTATTACAAATTAGTATTAATTTAGTTAACTCTTGAAATAAAAGGTTGCGGCAAAGTTTTTATTTTATATATTCATTTACTCGAGCTTTAGTTGAAATTACGTTCTCATATTTTATGGACCGTATCGTACATTAGCTGCCATCATATAAAAATTTTTAAATTTTAAAAAAAATATTTTTGAAACGCAAATATAAATAAAATTTTACTAAACTCAGTTAAAAAAACATGTAAAAACTGCTTAACATAAACTATATTTCAAACTCGATTTTTTGATGGATTCCATAATATAAAACATAATTTAATGTATTACTAAATATCTAACTATATTTTTTACACGGCAAACACAAAAATTAATACTAAACAAACGCGCATAGTCAATCTTACAATAATGGGATTTCTACATGTGTATATATATATTTATTGCTCATGGGCGATTCCTGTATGAATCATGAAGACGTACGTTAGTTGTGTGTGTGTATTCTTTGATAAAGACTTTGATACAATTATAACAAACCTTGAATGAGACTTCGCGGGTTACTATTCATTTGTTTTTTTTTTTAAATTTAGTTTTTTTTTTGTATTGAGTTTGCTCTATTTTAAATTTTATAATTTATTTTAATTCGAGTTAAGACGAGTTATTTTTTATTTGATTTTTTTAAAATTTTATTATTCAACTTTGAATTAATTTGGGATTGAGATTTATAATTTGTATTAATTTGTTTTCTATAGAATAATCATGGTCTCATGATCTAGGTTCTGAATTTGAAAAATTAACATGAGTTAACCCAGATCGATTTAATATATTATCATTTTAATATTTTTTAAAAAATAAAAAATTTTATTTTAAAAACTTTTAAGTAAATCATGTTTTTATCAATTATAAATATTATCTTTGGATTCATTAAATCAATTAAATCATATCTAAATAATCCTCACATTATTTATTTTTTCATATTAAAAAATATACTAGCAAATTCATGAAACTCAACAGTGCGGATTCAAGCTCCACAAAATCAAAATGCACGCGGGTTCGATATTTTGACTACAAATCCGCTGGCACGATTGCATGTTTTTACAATATTTATCTACTCCTATATATATTTTTTATTTTCATGGGCTCATCAACTTTTACTCCATCTAATTATTTGAAGAAGTCAATGGTGGGGTGCCGATGGTCAACGTTTGGTAGGAAAGGTGAGCCATCGGATTAAAATTGGTTAGCATGTGGAAAAGGCTACGGAGGCAGAGTTTCTATCCAGTGCAAAAGCGTGTACAAGTAATGGCATAACCTACCTGATGATTAGCATTAAAGAAATGGACTCACTAATCATGCGATTAGCACTTGATTAGTTTATTTCTAGGGCGAGTTTTTTTTTGTTTGTTTCCTTGATCATTTAAAGATTATTTATTTACATCATACTCCAATTTCAGAAACTACAAAATGCCATTGTGTAATGGTTTTTAGACATGTTTCAATTTCAAATTTGACTATTCTAAATCAAAAATAGTAAAACTAAAAAGATTCTTCTTGGAATCTAACGACGGCATTGTATATATTTGGGATAGAGATAGGGTGACTTGTTGTTTTTTTTTTTTTATAGTAAAATTCACATTAAAAAAATAATTATATCTTTATTGCAAACACCCTCGGAGTATAATATATAAATGAGATAAAGGGCATACACAAATGTATACCGCAAACACCTTCTTGCTCTGTTTGCTATATGCTCTACAATCAACATCGTTGCAAGAAATGTAGCTAAATTGATAAAATTATTTTACAAGTTGACTCATACGGATGACAAGTAGAAACAAAAATTACAAGAGATGTTGTTGTGATGTTCATATCCATTAATTGCCATCCCTAAAGGGACAAAGTTGCTTAAACAAAAAGAAAGGAAACATCAACTTCTTGATGGAATGGTACCATCTGTATGTTTTTATATACACACACATGCTTGCTGGCTTGTTTGGCCCCGTTGTAAGCAGATCACATAGAACAACATTCTAATTAATTAATTAATTTGCATCTTGCACAAAATCTTTAGAATCCTAACAAATCCAATCAAATAATTGCCACGAGGGTGCGATGGAACCTTTTTCTTGTGTAATTATGTCCTTTTATCCTATTGTTTTTCTCTTTTATTTTCAAAAATAATTTTATATCAATCAAGATTGTAAATAATAAAATACAGCTAATATAACATTTTAGAGGATGTTTGAGGATGTGGTAGTAATTACTTTTTAAAATATTTTTTTCTTAAAAATACATCAAGATAATATTTTCTTATCTTCAAAAAGTTATTTTTGATACAATAGATCTAAAAGATCCGAAAACATAAAAATACATTAATATTAAATGAAAAAACAAATTTCAAGAAAGGAAAGTCAAAAATATATATATAAGTTAGGCCCGCAAGCCAGCCCATGCTCTTAGGCCATACAAATGGCGTGGCCCGTACATGTAAAGAGGCTTGACCCTCATTCCAAACCTTTATTTTTTTTTTCCCCAAATAATCTAAGGCAAACGATTGTTTTTAGCAAAAATAAAATAAAATGTAGACAATATGTCATCTGCAGGTATAAAATTTAACGACTGGAGTTTTGTGGGAAATCAAGGTAATGGGTTTTCAACCAAAACATTGTATTTCAGCTTTGTTTACTAAAACAAAACATAAAAAGCAATCTATAAACCCAAATAAACTTGCTTTAAACAAACCAATAATCAATTTAAAAACAAGAAATCAATATAAAACCCAAAAAAAAATTCAAACTTCAATCTACTTTCACAAAAAATATTAGGGTGAAATAACACCCAAGTTCAACTCTTATTATTAAATGAAACTTGTTGAAACTAAAATTAATTTTTTTTCATGGTTAAAATTACTGTCAATGATGAATTTCTCTCTAACATTATAATCCTACAATCCTGTCTCTTTTTGTTGTCTAATAAGAACTAAAAAAAAAAAAAAAAAATTTGAATCAAAATTAAATTTTTAACATTTAAAAAGACAAAATTTGTATTATTTGTGAAGTAAGTTGACCGAGTGTACTTTTCACGCAAATTTAGACATGTTACCCATATTAGACACTTTTTCCACTTCAATCCTTCTTTTTTTCAACTTTTCCTTGCCTATAAAATTAGAAGCAATTAACTTTTAATTATGATTAAATTACCTAAAAATAAAAGTTTTGATAACCAATTAAAAATTAAAAAAATGCACAGGAAATTCACAATAATACATGAGTGTATCAATGGTACAATATAATGTTTACACATTTTAGTGTTTTGCATATCATTTATCATAAAACACCGATGTTGTCTAATACTTACAAATCCTAGTTTTGTCTTAGTTTTATCATCTAAACACTCTAAGAGAACTAATGTTTATTATGGTGCTTTACTAATTATGTGAATAATAAAATACCTTAGTATACTCTTTTTAATCATCTTATACCATTTCCATGCTATGCCTAGATTGGTTATCATGTGCAAGACAAAGTTGAGATTGCAGGATTGAATCCCGTTGTGGATGTGCATATTTGATTAATTGACAGATAACCTCTGGTTTGTCACATTTTTTTCAAGAAAATAAGGTACGTACAACATGTGCATGGCCACCCCCTTAATACAAAAAAATTAAAATAAAGTAGATCAAGCTCGCGGGTCTAGTCCTTTATATTATTTTTCTTTAGCTTTTTACACTCTAAAATATTTTTATTAGATTTACTTGCTTTTCAGTTTTGATATGATTGTTAAATATTATTATTAGTTTTTATTTAAATTTTAATAATTTTTAAAATAATAATAATAATAAATTATTAATGAAACTTGGTTGAAAATTATCTTAATAAAATAACTTTTAAAAAATTTGATGATAGTGCTCCAAAATCTCCCGAAAACTGTATATTTTTTATATATTGTTTTAAAACAATTGAGTCCCCAACATCACAGCACTAATATACAAACTAATTACACCAAATTAACTATTTAGTAATCCAAGAAGGAGGCTAGCGGGTCCTACATGTCATTTATTTATTTATTTATGGAGATATTTTGACCCTAAACGATATTTTGGTCTGGTGGTACGATACGCTTTTCCATTTTATATTAAAAATTGTACCGCCAACCCGACCCGATACATGCACACTGCTAATCCAAATACCTATCGTTCCGGCGATAAAAGAAAAGGAAGAACACGAAAAAATTCGTGTTCCTAAATAATTTTGAGAGCCGAGTTCAAGTAATTTTGACCACACTGAATAGACACTCCATAATTTCCCTCATCCTTTATCTACAGTCCTCACATTTTCATCTCACTCGCCTTTTCTTTTCTTTTCTTTTCTTTTCTTGTCTTTCTCTCTGTTCTACTTCTATGGTGTGGTTTCAGTGATCATGGCTGTGGAACTCATGATGGCTTCCAGGAACAGTGGTTTTTTAGTAACTAAGATGGAAGAAAACGCAGTCGAAGAAGCGGCTTCAGGACTCGAGAGTGTTAACAAGCTAATTAGATTATTATCCCAACAGAATCAAGAAAATCTTCACCAGTCATCAACTCCAACCTCGAGAACTTCCATGGATGTGGAAATGGATTGCAAGGCTGTTGCAGATGTTGCCGCTCCTAAATTCAAGAAAGTCGTTTCTCTTCTGCCTCGTAACAGAACTGGCCATGCGCGCTTTAGAAGAGCCCCTGTGTCTACTCCTCCAGTTAACCAAAGACAAGAACAAGATTATCAAGTTCTTGAAGCTAATCAGGTTTATTATGCCACACCAATCCAGCAGATTCCACCCCCAGTTCATAACCAAAATCATTATCCTATTGTAGAGCCAAAGAACGGGGAGATTGAGAGGAAAGATTCGGCAACTACTATAAACTTCTCTTGTTCTTCAGCTGGGAACTCTTTTGTGTCTTCATTGACTGGTGATACTGATAGCAAACAGCCATCGTCTTCATCATCTTTTCATATCACAAATGTTTCTCGGGTTTCTTCAGCGGGGAAGCCACCTTTATCTACTTCTTCTTTGAAAAGAAAGTGTAGCTCTGAAAATTCGGATTCTGCTGGCAAGTGTGCCTCTTCTGGTCGTTGCCGTTGCTCCAAGAAAAGGTACAAATCATAACTCTCTTTCAAGATTCGGGTTTACGCCTAATTATCATGGATTTTGTACTTAGTAGTTGTAGATTTCTTGCATAGCAGAAAGATGAGATTGAAAAGAGTGGTGAGGGTTCCAGCAATCAGCTTGAAGATGTCTGATATTCCACCTGATGACTACTCATGGAGAAAGTATGGTCAAAAGCCCATTAAAGGATCTCCACATCCAAGGTATGCTTCTTTCTTTTTTGTATGGTTGTATTGAATTTTCATGAGTTTACAAACAACAGACCATTGATTTCCTATGATTTACCCTAAAAATCCGTATGAATCAATTTCTACATTAAAAATATATTTGAGTTAGACAATAAAGTTTAGATTCTTGGGCAGATACCAGATGATACAAGTAATTTTTTCTTTTTTAAAAAAAAATACTGGGTTTCTGGAGATATATAGTGCTGATAATATTTCGATTTGTTCCACAGAGGTTACTACAAGTGCAGTAGTGTGAGAGGATGTCCAGCTCGCAAGCATGTGGAGAGAGCTTTAGATGATCCATCAATGCTTGTAGTTACCTATGAAGGAGAGCACAGCCACACTATCTCTGTTGCAGAGACATCCACTCACATCCTAGAATCCTCTTAACCAGATCACCATCAACAAGAAGGAAAAAGTTTAACAAACAGTACTTCTTCTAAACAGCAGCGGTAGCGGCCAGGAGCTGTGGAATCAGATGATTAACTCAGCTTTTTCTCGAAAGAGATTAGAGGGTCAGTCCATTTGTTCATTTGCATGTAAACTATGGGATTCTTGCTGCCTTCTTCCCCACTCTAGCTAGAACAACTGTGAACCCGTATGATGTTAGTTAAATTGAAAATCTAAAAAGGAAAGGATTAAAAGATGGTGGATTTGGTATTCGATCTCAATCGATCTAAAAGAAAGCCAGGTATCTTTGAATTTTTTTTTTCCATGGCTTGCTTTAAGCTCTGGGTTCATGTTTTTGGACGCCTACTTCTCACTTTTCTTGCGTCAAGCTCGTAGTTTGATTAAATTAAAGAAAGAAAGAAAAAGGTGAAGAAAAGAACAGTCAAACAGTAGCAAAATAAGTGGACGAACATGTCGTTTTTGGGACGGTTGACCACAAGAAAGAGGTCGGCAGATTTTAGTTGGGACGGCTAAAATAGTAAAATGCCAGTGATTGATTCTGCGGTGTCACCGATATTTCTAGGAAAAATATTTTTTTTATCTTAAATTATTTTTTTTATATTTTTAAATTATTTTGATGTTTGAATATAAAAATATTATTTTAATATTTTTTCAAATAAAAAACACTTTAAAAACAATCATTATTAACGAATATTACCCTGAATTATCGACAAAGAAAAAAGAGAGATAAGTTTTGAATGAAACGTTTCTTTTTTGGTTTGCATAGCTATAGCCATGGTGAGAATACTTGTGTTCACTCAAAATATGTAGTGTCGTTCTCTTATGACAAATGGATACAAAGTGAGAAACGTTTCGGTACTTACACTCACACCTTGAACGATATCCGTACAAGATGCATGGGAGTTTCGGTACTTATAATCACGAAAGAAGGGTTTCATTCGTTTATTATATTTAAAATATTTTTAAAAAATATATATTAAAATAGTATTTATTTATTTTTTTAAATTTTATTTTTAGCAGTAAAAATATATATAAAAAACTTTTAAATGTTACCAAATTCAATATTGGTGGTTGGTGGAATTGATGATTTTGTGGTCATGAACAAGGGCCCTACGATGTTTACTAATTTGTTCCTTGCTTTGCTTTGCCTTTGCTAAACGCCAACGTAGCAGTGCTAAAGGGTCCCCTAAAGTAATTGATCATTATCAAAATTCGCGCACGCACAAATGTTAGTTAGCCTAATAAGTTGAAAGCTAAAAGCCAATAAGATCCTGGGAGTGTCCCCGGCGATGGGAGTACAGAGAATCTCATGGCCCTATCCGGCCATAACCGGAAAGCGGGAACTTGGCCGTGTTTACATCAGAAAGCAAAATCATATTATAGTATAAAGATTTCAAAAGAAAAACATTAAGCATATGATGTCCTGGCCTTCTGCATGAGATAAAATATTCATAAATTTTGTGTTATTTATTTAATTTGAATATGACACGAGGCAATATCTTCACATTTTTAAAATAAATGTTTTTATTATATTACTTTCTTTATTATTAAGATTTTCTAGATTTTGAAGAAATTCAATTTACATTCTAACAAAAACAAGCATATAGGGAGTTTTTTTTTATCGGGCTAAGATTATCATTCTAAAGGCGTATTTATATGGAAGCTATTGTTTGAATATTTTCTTAGTTATTTGTTAATTTAGATTAGAACTTCCAATCTAATTAAAATTTTATTAAGTAAGATTTTTTTATTGTATTTAAAAAGGTAAAGACATCCTTAAACATCACTGGTACATTTAGAAGACAAGATTATGTTCTATACATAATTTATTCTGTATTCATTGGTTCTTCTTAATTTACTCAACAATTTTTTCTTAAGAAGAATCTTTGAATTATTATTATAGACTGTGTTATCCTCTCTTAGTAATTAGGCTAATTGTTTTTTTTCCTCGTGCAAAACTGAATACAATGACATAATATAGCATATGATGAGTTAAGTTTTGGTTAAAATTTTTATTTATAAAAAATCTTCTTAAATAAAATGGACATGGTACACATGTCAGATCTAAAGTATTTGGACTTGGCAGCCAACCAAGTCCAAGATAACTTGAGTTCGACGAACATGTCAGACCCAAATAACTAAATGTATACAAGGTCTTTTAATGGACTTACTATCTCATTAATGATATATAAGAGGTATTTGCTTCTTATTAATGTCGCTGAAAGTAAAGACTTTCTAGTATTTGAATTATCAAGAGAATGCATTATTCTCTCTTAGTAATTAGGCCAAATTTTTATTGTTTCTCATTCAAAACTAAATACAATGACATAATATAGCATATGATGAGTTAATTGTTTTGTTAATATTTTTATTTATAAAGTATCTTCTTGAATAAAATGGGTCTAGCAATTATGACAGACTAAAAAAAAAGAAATTTAATTAACAACATAACAGAAAAAATATGAGTAAACTCGAATTAATTCATTAACTTTGTGACTATAAGATCAAGATAACCCAATAGAAAGGAAAAAAATATATATAAAGACTAATTTCCAATAAATCAAATGTTGAAAAATAAAATTAAAAAGAGAGAGAGAGAGAAGTCAACTTGAGGTAATGTTTGAAACCAATGATGTTGGTCATGAACCTGGGACTAACCACATATAAGAAAAATTATAAAAAAAATAATGAAGAAAAACTTTTAAAAAATAAATAAAAAATAAGAAAACTTCAACTTAAAAAAACAAGATAGAAAAACCCAAGAAAATATGGGAGATCCTACTAAACATGATCTAATCTCTAAAACTAACGATTAGTAAAATCTTGGACCCGGATTCAATCAAGAAGCTTAATTCCCAACCATTTTAATTTTGAAGGATGAAATAGTAAAAAAAACATATCAATCTAAAAAACTTGTCAAAACAAAAAAGATAGCAATTAAAAGAATGAGGATCAAATTTGATAGAAAAAACCCAAAGAGGATAAGATTGTAAAACAAAATCTAAGAAAAGATCTCAAATAAACCAAATAGCAATAAAAAAAATGATGACCGAATTAAAAACACTAAAAAAATAATAAGGGGTGAAATTGATAAAAAAATTGTAATTTTATAGATTATTTAAAATTAAAAAAAATAGTAATAAAAAGGACAGGGATCGATTATGAAGGGAAAATGAATTGAAAAGGTTTGTCTGAATCTATACAAGGGGATAACATTGAGTTCGAGGAGGAGAGAGATAAAAAGAAAAAAAAGAAACAGTTGTTGGCGTCAAACAATAAACATGTTAGGTGCACGCGCTGCCCCATCACAAGAGGAAGCTGAGACCTTTGAAACACCGCCACAAAAGGCAGTGTTTGATGGTGAGATGACCATGTATGCGTTGTCCCAAGAGTATAGAACTATCCACTTGTAGGGGCATGTCATGCATGCACCAACAAGTTTTTTTTTAATAATATTTAATATATGTTAAATTACAATAATATCTCTAAATAACATTCAAAATAACAATAATATCAAAGTAAAATGATAAAAAAAAATATATTTTTTGTGAGAGAGTTATGCTAATTTTGTTTTTAAGATCACCAAAGTAATTCTACTATTTTGAAAAAATTAAGAAGACCATAACATCCATAATTAAATGATATTATATTTTTTTTTATTGTAAGGATAAATAAATAATGTTACTATGTAAAAACATTAAGTTTTTTTTTTTAGGTTAGGAGCAATTTTATCATATCATTATTTCAATGAATATTGATTTGTTCCTGGAATTACGTAACTTGCTCTTTAAAAGAGGATTTGAAAGCAATCATATACCTAATATTTTCATACTTTCATGCAATAAATCTGCCTTTTCATCATTAAGTCTGTCTTGGAAGTTGGAACTCGTCATCCATTTGTTTTTACAAATATTCATAAACAATCATGGATTAAAGAGCTTTAAAACAAAAATAAATTGGCAAAAGCTAAAAGAAAAATATAAATCTAAATGAACCATAAATATTTTTGCGCTTTGTTTTTCTAGATCAAAAGTACAAAAGGACCTCATTTCAACTCTCTTTATATTATTTCCATCAAATTTAAAACCCTAAATAAAGAATAAAGTTGTATTGCATCGTCTTCTTTTTAACTATCTTTTTAGAATTCTTTAATGGTATCGGAGTTGTAGATTTTTTTTTATATCATAAATTTTGCTAATTGAGGAATAAAAAAATAGTGTATATGCTTAATATAATGAATTAAAAAAAATCTATAAACTAACAAATTATGAAAAAACTTATGAACAGTAATTAAATACTAAATTTGTAAATTGATCCTTTTTTTTTTAAAAAAACAAAAGATAGATACATATATAAATTTTTTATAAAAGTATGATACAAAGAATCCTACTAGTTAATGATCATTTATGTGCAATAAACTATGGAACAAAGGTAAGAGCATGATAACTAGAACAATTTTCAAGATTAAAATTTATTAGAAAAAAAATATTTAATCAAAATCCATGAATATTGATATAAAATAAAAAACCACATGCAATGAACTTTTCTATCAAAAACAAGCTTATTGACATAAATGTGGTTTTTTTGTTACTTGAACGTGGTTGGTCAAAATATTTTTCTTTCCTCTTCTTTTTTTGGTGATTTATTTTCTCATATTTTAATATTTAGGGTTTAAAACATGAGGTAAATAACTTTTTAGGATCAAAATATAAAAATTTAAACCTATAAGGACTAAAAAAAAATAAAAAATAGAAAAAATTATTGATGAAATTCCACCTTTGAAAATTTTAGATTAATTAAGATTTTCTCAACATACAGAAACATGAAATGAAGTTTTTGGATGAAAATATAAATACCTAAAACTATAAAGACTAAATTAAAAACAAATCAAAATATTACAAATCAATTGAACTTTCTTTTAAAATTCATAAATCAAGTTGTAAGCAAAGTTCATGATCAAATCATAACACCTAACTTACAGAGCCACAATGCAAAAAGAAAAACTTAAGGGATGAAATTAATTTTTTTTTTCTTATCAAAGGAATAATTATTTTCCAGCTCGATGTTGTAGCTAATTATCAATTTTTTTTAAAATCAAAATAGATATTTCAATGAAAGACAATGAATTATTTTTTTTATGAAAAAATATATTTTGTTAGAAGAATTATTTTTTATTTATTTATGTATTTTTTAATGAAATATATATTTTTTAAAACAAAAGATAGTGAAAACTAAATTAAAGGTTAGTTAAAATTGTCAATCAAGAAAAACATATCTCTTCAATCTAAAGTTCATTTCCTGATTAATGCATTTTTTTTAACCAAAGCATTTTTTTTAAATCAGAAGCATTATTTTTTAAAATAAAAACTAATAATGATCTCAAAAAAAAAATTGAATAAAAAATATTAAAATAATGTATCAATATTTTTTATTTGATTGAAGGAAAAAAAATTATTTAATGTAGTAAAATCATGTTAGAAATTTTTTAAGAATAACAAAAAAATAAATTTTATTTTTATTGAATATTCATGAACACATTTTTAATTTCTTTTGCATACAATAATTAAAATATAAATTGTTAAAATTCTCATAAAAACCTATAATATTATTCAAGAATCATGATAAAATTGAATAATAATTTAAATATCATGTTTAGTATTTTATTTATAATGCATTGCAATCAAAATCTAAAAAAGAGATTGATAAAAAAAAAAGATTAGAAAGAGGCTCGATGCCTCGGCTAAGAGATTATGTCCAGATTCTTGGCCTAACAAAAAACGAAGCTTAGCTTGGTGTGTGTGGGCTTGCATATATATAAAAGGATAGGTGCACAAGCTTGGCTTTGCAAGCCCACCCATACCAAGCCTTTATTTTTGTTAGGCAAAGCATGCAGGTCTAATTTCTTAGCCCAAGCATCTAGTCTCTTTCTAATCTTTTATTTATTTTTTTTAATTTTTTTTTAGATTTTGATTGTAATGCATTATAAATAAAATACTAAACATGATATATATATATATATATATAAAAGTTGGGTGTGGAATGGTAAAAGATCATTTTATTTTAGAGTGTTGTTCTTATGGTTTGGATGATGCAAGAAATCGTTTAATGTTTTTTTAAAAAATCAAGCAGAAAGGCATTTGAAAAAACGCCTCAAAACATTATTACCAAACAATTATACATTAATTGCTGTGCTTGCCATTCATGTCGTGACTGCCTCCGCAGAAAAATCCATGTCGTAGACAGTTTTTGGTGGTTTCGAAACGACAAGCACGCATGTGCAATAAATGATCAATTTCCCACAAAACTTCATCATCTGAACTATTTATTTGTTTCTGACTTGAGCATTGTGCTGCCATAGCAATGAACAAAGGGAAATAACACAAAATTGACAACTGAGTCTTTCAATTCCGTGAAATTACATCTTACATAGCCAAAAAGAATTATTTTTTACACTCCCCAGACAAAGAAAAGAGAAAAAGGGAAAAACAGAAGGAGGGTCTAAGAATTTCAAATGATCATAAATAAACCACATTTTATACCTTGTTTATACCACCATTGACCCCTCGGGAAGACCCTTATCATGATCAAGAGGATACTCGAAACAATTAGGGAGAAGAAGCTGCTGTATGGTTGCGACAGAACTGGAAGCTATTCTCATCCATTTTCTCTACCACAAAATGAGCAAGCATGTCGTTAGACTCCACCAGGTTCTCTCTGCACAAGAACTCATCACCATAAATTCTCTCCACGTTTCTGTAGTAATCATGCACGAATATGTGAGTCTTGGCATTGCTAGCCTTCTTGCTCCTGGCTAGCACACCAGATGTGAAGATTGGTGTCATCCTCCCCGGCCCCTCCGGTCCATCCCCTCTAGGCCCGTCGATCAATATCACATCCCAGTCAACCTCGTAAACATGATTAGGCAAGTCATTAATCCCAAGCTTACACTCTGAGAAGAGTAAATTCTGCACTGGCCTGCATTCGTTTTTTATTTGCTCCTTGGTGGAGGCAATAAGCTCTCTCATTTCTTTCATCTTGGTTGTGTATTGGACATCAAAGACATCAATTTCAGGATGCAACTCTTCATAATAAGCTGCGTAGTAGCGGTTTTCTTCGATGAAAACGGTGCGGCCGTTGTGGTTAAGAGCTTTCCAAAGAGGTGTCTCGTGTGTTAGACCAAAAACAAGAAAGTTACAAGGCGATGAACACTTTCTAAGTACATCAGATATTGGCTTGATTTCGGCATGGGACATGTGGAAACTGTCATTGGATCTAGAGGCATAGTGGAGGAGAGTATTGATGACTGTTGTTGGCAGTGGAGCATTATTGCCGAAGGTGGAGCTAGAAGCGGAGCCGGTGGCCATGGTGGTGGTGATGGTTTTTATAGGTAAAGTCTCTCTCGTGTAGATCAGTGTAAGAAGGAAAGCGATGGTGAAGAATGATACAAGGGCAAGGAGCCATAATCGATTGGAGCCTCCTTGTTTCTGGATGTAAGGATGAAGAAGGATCAGCTTTGTGTTGTTATTGTTATTGTTCTTCATTTTTTGAGTGAGAGGGAGAGAAAGAGAGAGAGAAGTGTAATCGTGAAATCTCTGATCTGGCTGTGCTGTGGTGGTCAAGATCTTGAATCTTGATGGAAATGAGAAAAGAGAGAATGATTTTAAAGATGGGGTTAGCTAGCTCAAGGCAGCAAATCAATGTTTGAAGCAACAGGAGATGAAGCTCAGCCAAGTACGAACAATGACATGTTAATCACATTTCAAATGAACCTAATGCTACCATTGAAGATAAATAATTACCTCATATTTGGGAGCTGATATTTGCACTAATTTATTTTATTTAAAAAATGCAATTACGATTGGCCAAACGACTCCTTTTTTTTTTCTTTCTTTTTTCATGGTCATGGAAAAGAACAGGGAGATCCGTCCACATTTGATGTGCAGTAGGAGCAAGACGCAAAGTGGTTGGGCTGGAGCTAGCCGTAGCTGGTGTGTCTCCAGCGACCCCATAACTAATTACAAGTCAGAAGTCGTTTTTCCTTCTTCATCTTAGTTTTAGTTCTCAAGCAACCTCCATTATACAATATCATTTCTTAAAATGGTAGTTACCTTCTGAGAGAGACCATTTACCAGCAAAAGATTCCTGTCCAAAAGCAACCGTTGGATTATATATGCCACATCCCACCTCCTGTAGTTGCTGATTAGTTGAATTACATGTATATACGAGAGATTTTTTTTAGTTAACTGGGTGTTCGGGTCAGTTTGTACATATTTTAACTAATTTTATAAGTTTTAAAGTTAATAACCATGTAAATTTCCAATAATCTTAAAATTTATAAATTTTAAATTAATAATTTTTAAAAAATAAATCTATAATTTAGTCAGTTGATTTATATCCTAAATTGTTCACGAGAGAGTAATGCAGCGGGAAGGCAGAGGAGATCCTGAAGTAGCCGCGGTGTTTCACTGATCTTGCCTTGTGTTCAAAACCTTTGACACTAGACATCCTCTTCCTAGTCCCCTGCCAACCCATGTTATTCCAGCTTAAGGCTCAGTTATACTGTTCTCCTTCTCAAAAATAAAAATAAAAATAAAAAAGGACCAAAACAAATGGACTTCTCGGTTGGCAAGAGGCAAAACAATTACGATTCTATTATTTTTAATCTTAATGATTGATATGGTGATCAAGGAAGTATGTTTTTTTTTATTTTAAATCTCGAGACAGCACTCAACATAATTTATTAAGTTTCTTTTAATATACTTGATTGATTGATATGAGTGATGAGTTTTTACAATAATCTAATAGTTTATTTAAGAGTGTGATTGTGGTTATATTTTAAAATATTTTTTATGTTAAAATATATTAAAATAATATTTTTTTAAATTATTTTTTAAACTAGTGTAAAACGATTGAAAATATAAAAAATATTAATTTTTAACAAAAAAAATTTAAATATTTCCCAACGCTGCCTAAGATTTCTTTCTCAAGAATATCCTTATCATCTTGAAAAACAAATATTTTTTTATATTGGGCATATTTATTTTTTTATATTTAGTCAATTTATAACTATTTTTTCTTATCTTTATTCTTTTTTTTTTTTTTGAAAAAAATATTATTTTTTACTCTTACTCTTAAAATAATGTTTAAGAAAACGAGCATAAAAAGAAAAAAGCAAAGAGGGCAAGTGTCAGTGACTTGTAAGTGCATTCGTAGGCTTGGAAAGACGGTGCAGTTGAGATCTGCTTTGCAAAAAGACGCCATCTTTAAATTAGTTGTAAATCAGTCATTATTCTAATTCTCGTAGTTTCGGAAAATATTCATTTTATCACTATATATTTTAAATTAGTTGACGACTTAATCATTTTCAAAAATTTTATATTATTTTAATAAATAGAAAAAGGAAAACAAAATAACTAGATAAGATGGAAGTATTTTATCAGAAAATAATGCATTTATTGAAACAAAAAAACTAGTAAATTAAGCATGGTCAACACATGTGAAAGGACTATTTAGTTACTCTTTAAATTATATGGATTATATAATTTAAAAAATAAACTACAAGGATTAGCTATAATTAACATTCTCTCTTTCATACATATATTACTCTATATATAGATGTCTTATTTGATGGTATGGATCTCCTAAACAAAGGACCCAGTAACAACCAATTTGAACCAGTCAAAATTTCTTGAATTGTTAACCTTGACTGGTTGAATTATAAAAATATTATTAACTATAAATAATAATAATAATAAAAAAGCATGCTTTGCTTTGCTTTTTTGTTTTTCTTTTTTGATTTTTTAATCAATGTTTTTTTTGTTTAATTTTAGTCTTTAGTATTATGTTTTTTTTTTTAAATTTAGTTAGCATTCTCTAATGATACGAATCACATGTTTGACGAGTTAATCTAATTGATTCAGATTTTTTTTTAATTATTTTTTTTCAATTTTATTCTTTATTATTTATTTAATTGAGAATTAAACTTTATAATTTATTTTGTTTACTTTTCATTAGGTTATTTTGGTCTTATAACCCGAGAATAGTGCTTAACGGGTTAACCCAAGTTGACTCGGGTTGTTTTTTTTTTAATTGATTTTTTTAATTGTATCTTTCACCATTGGATCTTGAGAATTGAGTTTTATAATTTGTTTTGATTTACTTTTTATGAGAATATCTTGGTTTCACAATCAAGATCACAAGTTTTGCAATTTTAACTCTGGTTAAATCAAGTTGTTTTTTTTTTCTAAGAGGTTATATCAGTCTCATGACCTAAGTTATGGGTCCTTCAACAATGCACTTGCTTTTTATTGGGGTTTCCTCATCTCATGTCTCGGGTAGCGAGTATGGTAGGTTAACACAATTGACTCATTTTTTCTCTCTTTTTTTTAGTAGATTTTTTTTTGTAAGTATTTGATTTAGAATTAAGCTTCATGATTTGTTTCAAATTTTTTAATTAGGTTATCCTAGTCTCATGACCTGAAAATGGTGTTTAACGGTTAACTTAGGTTGACTTTGCTTATTTTTTATATTATTTTTTTAATTAAAATTTTTATAAAATTCATCATTCAATATTAAATCTGACAGGAAACGATTAAGAATCAAGTTTTATAATTTTTTTTTTATATAAAATTATATTTCAATTTTAAAATCAAAATCACGGAATTGAAAACATGCTAGGAGGTGCTATTTTAGCTTCATATGACAATTTAAGATATTTTTGTTTGGCCTCATAGGATGACACCCTTTGATCAGTGCCATTTAAATCTTTCATTTTTTCACCCCAGCTCTTTAGATACATTTTTTTCACCTCATAGGATGGCTTATTATGTTCTTTCTTGCTTATTACAACTTTTAGCATATCCCTCCCTTTAATGCGATACAATGCCCTTATTAATATTGAAATTTGTTGCCATTCAACAATTACAAAGTATCTTTTTGAAGTATGTCAGTAAAGGTGTTGATAGATGTCGAATGTCTATGCAGAAAGAGAACCGAAGAGATGAAATTCAGACATATCTACGAAGCTGTTTGGAGGCTCTTACAATTCCCTGTTCATTACAAAAACACACTAGCCATTGACCGTCTCCAAGTCCATCTTCCACTTCATCAATATATTGTATTTCCAAGTCACCAGCCTCTATCATCAGTTCTTAAAAGTCCTAGACTTGATAGAACAATGCTCCCTAGATGGTTCCAAATGAATGTTTGGAGGCTTTTTTTTTTTTAATTAACATGAGTGTCCGAGTCGGCTTGTGTGTACCTCGACTAATCCCACGAGCTCTGAAATTAACGACCATATAAGCCTCTAGTAGCTATTATATTAGAAACCACAAGACTCAAATTTAAGATTATAAATGATACAAACTTTTTAATTTTTAACTTTTATTATCGGTCAACTTCTAGATAGTTAAATGCTTTTGAATCATGTTAAAAGGGCAACAAGTTTTAAAGACCTTAGAAAAGTTTCAGGAATTGTATATCCATTTTACAAGGCTATAGGCCTTTTAGGTGATGATAAGGAAGGGGTTAATGCTTTTTATGAAGCCATTGCGACTGCTACATCCCTATAATAAAGGTCATTGTCCAAACCCAACAAAGATAAGACAATTTTCTGTTAGAGCATGCTATGCAATAACAATAAAATAAAAGTAAAGGACAGTCTTTCTTAAAGATCGTGGCAAATTATATGACGTTTTATCAAGGGTTACATCTCAAAATAGTTTCATATGATCATGATCATTGAAATCATATCTATATATAATTGTTTTTTTTTTTTTTTTATGTTACTTTAGCAGATCTTGCGGTGATCCACATTCAAGACATTAAAAAATATATTTGTTATAAGCTCGAGTTTGTCGCATTTTGGGTTCCATTAAAGGACGGCAGGCCAAGCAGCTTTAATTGCCTATTTGCCGAATCTCGTATAAGCTTCTTTAATCACTCCTCGTATGTTTTTTTCCCTCCCTTTAATTGACACATTGGTCTTGCTTTAATTTTGTCTATATCATCTCCAAATGTGCTTTCTATCCTAAATGCACCTTTTTTCACACGCTCCATCTCCCAATTTTCTCTCAATTCTCATTTAATAAATAGTTCTTCACATTCTACAAGCTTTATATAACATCACAAGTTTGATTTTTTTTTTTTTTGGATTCAAGAAAATTAACCCCATTTCTCGGAAAACGAACTTTATGGATACAGGTGAGTGAGTAAAACCCCAGCTGTCCCAGACTCTTATAAGAGATGCACGCCCTAATTTGAACTCGAGACTTGTTATACAGATCTCAAACCCTTTGTCATCAAATCACGTACTTTAAGGATCAAAAGTTTGATTTTAACGTTGAATGTATCTCAAAAGGTTATGGCTGCATTTTCTATGGTCAATGTGCCCATTGATGATCAAGCATCATTGAAAAAACAATCAATTTATATTTGGTATATATGCTACAATCATGGATGTCTCCCTCTTTATCATTACGAAACATTTTTAAATGTAATGGAACTAAGCTTTATATATATATATATATATAACTTCAATCTTTACAGCTCAGGCTTTCATTACTATTTGGCTATATATCTACATGTGCGTTGCTACTACTTCTCATTATGTATTGCCTTGAAATAAAAGGCATAACTTCAGAGTTTTATTCTCTCTTTTCCCCCTCCATCAAGTGTCCCGGTGTCTATTAACTAAACCCACATTCAGAGCTCATGTTCTTGCAAGTATCCTTTTCTGTTGTTTAGTTTAATGATTAAAAAAGGTTATGGAAGAGGAAAAGGGTAGTAGTGCGAGGATATACGACCATGTAACAATAATTTAGAGTTTCATTCTTTTTCTCTCTCCATCAGTTGATACCGATTACTACCATCACAATTAATGATCTCGGTGTTTGATATTAAGTTGATTGTGGATTTAGAGTTAATTTTTGGGTTGTTAAAAATAATGAATATATTTTACGGTGTTTTTTTTTAAATTAAAATATTATTAAAAATAAGTTTTTCTTGGCATGAAACAAACCAACTTAATTTTTCAGCGACTAAATATCATTAGAATTTAGGCAAGGTAAATGACATTTCACTTGCTATTTTTTAAGAGAATTAAGGAAAAAATGACTTGTTATCAATCTTTTAAAAGAAGTTTAAAAAATAAGGCCCAAACACATGGGGTACTCCGAGCCCGCACACTTGGAATTTTCTGTCAGTATTTTTTAGAGAGCTTTAGAACTGTTTACTTTTCAATTACACTGTTAATTGTTGTTCTTTACAGACAAAATCACTGATGGATTGAAAATTTGTTGGTGTTATTTGGCGGTTTTTTGAAAAAAATCAATTAATTAAAATTTTTCATTTAAATATTACAGACGAAATCACTGAAGAATTGAAAAATTATCGGTAATTGTTGGTGGTTTTCTGAAAAAATTTAATTAATATAAAATTTTCATTTAAATATTATAGACAGAATCACGACGGATTGAAAAATCACATGTAATTGTTGATGGTTTCTGAAGGGTACTTTAGTATTTTTGCATAAATAAAATATTATTTCGCCTGAAAAAGATAACTACGTGTGGGGATGACGCCGGCTTGCACGGGTTTTCCCAAGTTCTTTAGACAACGCATACAACTTTGTTCGGCAGTCAAAGTTAGACTTCCATGATGCTGCTTTAATTCTCACGACGTCACCTCCATTCTTTCCTCTCTCCTGAGCGGTGCATGTGGAAAAAATATGTTAGGTTTTTTGTCATTGCCCTCTTTTGTTTTTACCTTTTTTCTCTTCTAATCGGTTCTAGAGCCAATTTATTTTTCTTTCTAATTTGATTTATATTCTGCAAATGATTTTTGCGTCACGAATTTAAAATATCAAACTAGGTATTTTACAAATGATTTTTTTGTTAATACAATCTATATATAAAGTTATCATGAATTCATATGCTTGGCTATGAATTTTATTTGTTAACTCAACTTTGAATGGGACAAAATATTTTTGAAAAATTATTTGTTGTTATTGTTATTTAATTTTTTTTATTATATTATTAAATTAATTAAGATTTAATTTGGTTAGTATTTTTTGTACTTTTTAAAAAATTTAACCATGTCCTCGATATATTTTTTTTGGGGTTGAAAATTTTTTATTTGCCGCACGCGGTGTCGCGTTACCACCAATCTAGTGGCCTAGTAATTTTGAGCAGAAAAAGCATTGGGCCAAAGGTGCATAAATGACATAGCCATCTAAATAGGAAAGGATGCGGCTGATGTCTGGACTAGTGGAAGACACAAGAGTCAAATAATGTACAATATGTGTTTTATTAGGTAGAATATTGTTTGAAAATTTACTATAGACATAATTTTAAGTATTTAAAATTAAACAAGTATATATTTATAAATATTTGATTTTATTAAAATATACGATTAAGTATAATTTATATTTTAAATATTGTTACAAATAAACAAAACAATCATCTAATTCTTTCCTTGAATTTAATATATAGTGACTTGATTTATTTATGAAATCTGATTAAGATTTGTGTTTTGCTAGAACATGAATTTAAACGTGTATTACAGAACATGAGATTTGAAAATTTAATACTTTGAAGAGTATTGTTAATTTGTTTTCAAAATATTATTTAAGAACTTTTATAGGGTGTTTAGACTTAATTGAATAGAGTTTCATTCTTTGTAAACTTCAAGCGTAAATAAAAAAGCTCGAGAGCTTTTGAGTGAGTTTCCATACTTGAAGAGCTTGTCTTAAAAAAAAAATTATGCATCTCATCTCATGTGTTGACCTTTCATTGACCAATAAATATATGAATGCCCATTTATTTTTCATATTATTTATTGATTTTTTTATTCTTTCATGTAAAAATAAAATAAAAATAACACGTAAAAAATTATAATTGATAGAAAAATTTGTGTTTATATAGATGCCCTATCGAGACAAATTCACCTAGACTTAAAAATAAGTGAGTATGTCTTGAAAATATAGTTGAGATGGTTTTATATCTTGAATATATTTTTATAACTAAAATATGATTTGATCATATTATATTTTCACAATAACTCAACAACCATATATTTTATTATGAAAATAAAATATAATTATTAAAATTGAAAATTTAGAAATTAATTTTGATTGAAATCTATCACATCAAATGATAGAATAAAAGTTTGATGCCTAATTAAAACAATTGTATACTTTAGAGACCAATTAAATTTACACTTATGTGTAAATAGTAATCAGCAACTTTGATCTTGTTCATAATTCCGAATAATGGTTAATGAGTTATATCAAATAAAAAAAATTGATTCCCTTTTTCTCTCTTTCTTTGGGAATTGTGCTCATATTCTTCGTTGACGCTCAATCATCTTTTTCTCTTTTTGTTGATTTCCAGTATTAAGCAATCTCTCTCAATTTGTTACGGAAAGCAAAGGAAGTTAACAAAATGGTGGCAAGATTTTTTTTTTTTAAAAATTATCACACTAAATTGAAATTCTTGGCGGAATAGTTGAAATAGCCTCCTTTTATCTTGTCGTACTTTTAAAACATGATTAAATATCATTATTCTAATTTCATAAAATAATTCTTGTATTTCAAAATAATAATATTTAAACATGCGCTTTTAAAGCATGACAACTATCAATTAATTAATCAGTTGGATACAATTATATAACTAATCGATCGTTTTCATATAAAAACAATAATTTTATGAATTTTTTTCTTTCAAAATGTTTTATCAATAAAAATATATATCTTTGTCAAACTCAAAAACATACTCCAATTAAAATCTTAAAAAAATTATTGTTAACATGATAATTCTCACGGGTGATTCTAAGCAGTTAGATGTAAGTTTGCCATAACTAGATGAAAATCTACCTCAGAAAGATTATGTGGATGGCCTGACATATGTATTTGTGGACCAATGTGACAGTTCTAGCCTTAAGAGAAGATCTAGTCGCATCGAGCCAGAATAATGGCTCAAAAGGGTCATTTGTTTTATTCGACAATTGGATCGTGTTTAAATTTTTATAAGAGTTTCCGCATTAGACCAAAATAATGAAATCCCTACCCCGATCGTATTATATCTTTAGATTTTAAAAATCTCACTCCAAGACTTTGATTTTCACAATTTGAAGATTTTTATTATGATCCAATCTATCAGTTAATCTTGAATTTAAATAAATATAATGATTATGAACAACTTTAGCACTTAAAATTTCATCATGATTCCAACCATGACATTTAAAACTATGATATTTTTCTAAAACTTTTTGTCTCATTTCTCATTTTATTTGCATTTTACATGCTCATTTCACTGCTGTCAAATTCCAGCAAGGCCTTTCTTCTCTTTCACTCTTTGATGCATTGTTGGTGACGTGATTTTCTTTAACTAAAAGAAGGCAAACAATTGTATACCGACTTCGATTAATAGATCTTAGGCAAATTGTTTTTCCTCTTTCAATCAGGCAAAATAGTCCCACACGCACAGATGGCCCTCCTCTCTTTTATTTATTTCAAGCACCAGACAGCTCCTCTTTCTTTTCTAATGATTTGTTTGTATTAATCAAAAATTATGAATTTGTTTCTTCTCAATTATTTGACTTGATGGCACAGTCCAAGATTGCGAAGAACTTCTTCACC
The DNA here is from genome assembly GCA_033617975.1 of Populus alba x Populus glandulosa. Classification (NCBI taxonomy): domain Eukaryota; kingdom Viridiplantae; phylum Streptophyta; class Magnoliopsida; order Malpighiales; family Salicaceae; genus Populus; species Populus alba x Populus glandulosa. The sequence continues at coordinate 12,957,685 of CM066147.1, read as the reverse complement.
AGCTTCCCGGCCTTTTCTTCTGTTAGGCCATCGACATCACTTAGCAGGTACGAGATTTCTTATTCAACCTGTGCATCCAATTTTTCTTTAATAATTTTGTTTTTTTTCCCTTTTTTTAATGAATATTCTTTGCAGTTGCTGATGATAACCATTTCTCATCAGCAACTGCTTTTTCGTGGGATTTGGTGCGTGAACGGGTTTTTCAACGATTAAGGCTTTTGGCAAACTGTTTTTCAACAATTTTGGTGTTTGGTGAGCCATTTTTCTACGGTTATAGAGCTTGATGTGCTGTTTTTCAATGGTGATGGAATTTGAATAACCGTTTCTCAACGGTTGTGGAATTTAATGAGCTGTTTATAAAGCCCCACGTAAATCTATAAGGATTTTAAAGTAAATATTATGATAAGCAGGTAAATTAAATATTCACACTCAACAGATGATAATAGATTTTGGGAATTTAAAATAAAATGTTTATGTGATAATTGTAAAAATAAAACCATGAAAAAATGACTAAAACATAAAAAAAAACACAAAAAAAATGAAATTTTAATATCACTCAAGTTAGATTTAATATAAACAAGCGTTGAGATTTAAAAAATATTACCAGGAAAATATATATATAGCTTTGCAGAAAATATTACCAAGATTCTTGAGTATAACTTTGCAGAAAAACCCAAGATTTTTAAATCTTGTTAAAGATATTATCAAATCTACTGAAGATAATACTGATACTGAAGATAAACATGATCAGGGATTGATATCCCTGACCTTACCTGATCATACCTGACCATACCTGAACAAGAGATATTACTATCATAATCAAGGATCACTACTACTGAAGATAATCGTGATCTCTGATCATATCTACAATAAAGATAATATTGATATTGAAAATAAACATGATCAGGGATTACGATCATTATCAGAAAGTCTGGATACTGGAAAGATCATGTTTAGGGATTGTTATCCCTGATCATACCTGACCATACCTGATCATACCTGCACAAGAGATATTTGAATATGAAGATAATCGTGATCACATCTACAACAAATACTAGAAAATAAGTGTATATCTTATCATTAATTGTATCCTTAATTATAGGAGTATTTGAATCAGAGATGGTATTATATAAGACCATCATGTAACAATAAATTTCTATTAAGAAAATATATTTTTCTGTAACCCTTTATCCTTCCCGTCTTCAGCTCTTCTCTCCCTATTCTTATTTTCTTCATGGTATCAGAGCCATTGACTCAAGTCACACAAATGGCCTTCTCTGCAACAAATACCTCTGATGCCGCTGCTAATGGCATTCCCCCACTTGTTTCTCCTCCAGCTATAAATGTCACAAAACTCTCAAAAGACAACTATCATGTTTGGAAAGCTCAATTAATTCCTTTCTTTCGTGGTCAAGGTATCTTTGGATACCTTGATGGAACCATTCCCATTCCACCTAAAGAAATTTCTACTGCTGCAACCTCCTCTGTCATCTCCAATCCTCTCTATGAACATTGGCAGCGCCAAGATGCCATCATAGTTGCTATTATGTTCTTTACAATCTCAGAAAATGTTCTTATCCAAGTGGTCTCTTACACCACCTCTGCTGTAATTTGGTGTGCTCTAGCCAAATCCTTTTCTTATCAATCACGTGCTCGAGTTATTCAACTCCGCACTGAACTTGTAAACACTCGTAAGGGCTCACAATCTGCTCATGACTTCTTTATGCAGATCAAATGTATGATAGATGAACTTGCTATTGCCGGTCATGCTCTTCATTGTGATGAAATTATCTCCTATCTACTATCGGGTCTTGGCCATGATTATGACTCCTTTGTCACTACCATCACAACACGCACAGATCTTGTAACCTTAGAGAAAGTATATGCTCCCTTACTCACCACAGAGGCACACTTGCAACATCACAATGCACCTACTATTCAGCCTGCTGTCCATATGACTACTCGTCAACACTCCTCTTCTTCCTATAGAGGGCAGAATATGTACAGAGGCAGAGGCCGAAATTACAAAGATGCTTCCTTCTCTAATGGTTCTAATGGCAGGAACAATTTTCATAGAGATACTATGATATGTCAGGTATGTGATAAACCTGACCACTCTGCAAAAAAATGCTACCATCGATTTGATGTGACATACCGTGACAATTCTGCAAAATCTAGCAATTCGCAAGGTCTAATGGCTACAACAAGTTCTGTTTCTGCATCTGATTGGCACCCTGATACTGGTGCTACACATCAACTCACCAATAACATGGACAACTTAAATATTCAGAGTGAAGACTATACTGGTTCAGATCACGTCCTTGTTGGCAATGGTGCAGGTTTGCAAATCTCTCACATTGGTTCTTTTATTTTTACTCCCTCCAAAACCCCGTTTGTGCTCAAACAATTACTACTTGTTCTTGAAATTCAAAAAAATCTTATTTCTATTCAACAATTTTGCAATGATAATCTAGTATTCTTTGAATTTCATGATCATTTTTTTCTTATTAAGGACTACTCGGGGAAAATCCTTCATCGCGACACCTTTAAAGATGGCCTATATTTCTTCTCCAACCTGTCAGACATATTCTCCTCTCATGCACTCACTGCTGTATGAGAGTCTTATCAAATATGGCACAACAGACTTGGTCATGCATCCTTTCTAGTTCTTCAAAAATCAATTTCCGCATTTACGTTACCTGTTGCAAATAAAAAGCTTCCAGTTTGTTCGGATTGTCAACTAGCTAAAAGCAGTCAATTATCTTTCAATACTAGCAATCATAAGTTCCATAAAAAATATTCAATCTGATTGGGGAGGTGAATATCGCCATATGTCTACACTATTAACTCAAATTGGCATTCATCATTGTAAAGCATGCCCATACACTCATCAACAAATGGGTGCAGTTGAACGTCGTCATAAACAAATTGTTGAGGTCGGTCTTTCATTACTCTCTCACTCTAAACTCCCACAACAATTTTGGGAAGATGCTTTTCTTACAGCCATATATATTATCAATCGTCTTCCCACTCCCATTCTCAATCAAAAATCTCCATACGAAATTGTTTATCGTCATACTCCTGACTATCATTTTCTTAAAGTTTTTGGTTGTGCATGCTGGCCTTATCTTCGGCCATACAACAAGCACAAAATTGATTTCAGATCTAAAGACTGCATTTTTATTGGTTATAGCTCGGACCATCATGGATATAAATGTCTTGACCTTGCAACAGGTAAAGTTTATGTGTCCCGTCATGTCGTTTCTGATGAAAACAAATTCCCATATCAAAATTCTGAAAATCATTCCCCTATTTGTCCAAACACTACATCTATTACTATTCCATTTCCGAATATTGTTTCTTCTGTGTCACTAACACCTGCAGGTACAAATGCCCTCCCATCATTGCCACACATGGACGCTCGTTTGCCGGTCTGCTCTTCTAACTCGGAGCCGCCATCTCCATTACCCACCATTACAACCCCTTCCTCTCCACCCAGACCACTGCCACATCCCACAGAAACACCACCAGCTCTCTCAAACAATCACCCGATGGTTACCAGATAAAAAAACCACATTTGTAAACCAAAAAAAACCCCTGCTGGCCACACCTTGTATCCCCTGCCCCGGGCACCGCAAGCTACTGCCTCTCTTCCCTACAAAGAACCTACTTCCTTTACTGAGGTCTTCATATCTTGTCACTGACGGTCTGCCATGAACACTGAATTTGATGCCTTGCTCCGGAATCAAACCTGGGAACTGGTCCCTCCATCTCGCCAGGTAAATGTCATTGGCTGTCGCTGGATTTTCAAGCTAAAAAGGAAGGCTGATGGTTCTATTGAAAGATACAAGGCACACCTTGTTGCTAAAGGATTTCATAAGCAATTAGGGGTGGACTTCAATGAAACCTACAGTCTAGTTGTGAAACTTGCAACTATCCGGTTGGTTCTGTCAATTGCAGTCTACAATAATTGGACAATTCGTCAGCTGGATGTCCAAAATGCCTTCCTTCATGACACTCTTTCAGAAGAGGTTTACATGGATCAACCACCAGGTTTTAAACATCCTCAGTTCCCTGAATATCTCTGCAAACTCAAACGCTCTTTATATGGCCTTAAATAGGCGCCTCGTCAGTGGTTTCATGCCTTGCTGCTGTGTTGCTGAAGTTCGGTTTTGTTGGCAGTAAGGCTGACTTGTCACTCTTTGTTCTCATTGGCAACACCGGTATTATCTACGTCCTCATTTATGTTGATGATATTATCATCACCGGTTCTAATGATGTTGTCCAGGATATTATCCAGCGCCTACATAAAGAATTTGCTATCACTGACCTTGGTTCTCTCAGTTTTTTCTTAGGTGTTGAAGCCATACGTGATGCTACAGGTCTCTACTTAACTCAACGCAGAAACATTGTTGATATGCTCACAAAGTCAAAAATGGATGGTGCCAAGCCGTGTTTTACTTCAATGTCCACCTCTATCAACTTGACAGCAACTGATACAACAATATTTGAAGATCCTACTCTGTACAGAAGCATTGTTGGTGGCCTTCATTATCTTTCTTTCACTCGGCCTGACATTGCCTTTGTCGTTCATCGTGTTAGCAAATTCATGCATCAACCGAAACAGTTCCACTGGTTATGTGTTAAAACAATCCTGCGTTATCTCAAACAGACCATCTCATACTGCTTATTGTTGTCTTGCACCAACTCCTTCACATTTCAGGCATTCTCTGATACAGATTGAGCAGGGGACATAGATGATCATCGCTCTGTTGGTGCTTACTGTATATTTCTTGGATCCAATTTAATTTCCTGGCGAAGCAAACAACAAGCTACAGTCGCTCGTAGTAGTACCGAGGCTGAATACAAAGCTCTCGTGGACACTGCAGCTGAACTCCAGTGGTTACAATATTTAGCTGCCGAACTTGGTCTGCCACTCTCCAAAAGTCCCACTCTTTGGTGTGACAATATTGGTGCCACGTATTTATCCTCAAATCTAGTGTTTCATGCTCGCACAAAGCACATTGAAATTGACTTTCACTTCATCAGAGATCTGGTTTCTCAAAACAAATTGATAGTCAAGTTTTTATCTACTCGTGATCAGCTAGCCGATCTCCTAACAAAACCACTCTCTACTGCACGATTCAATTTTTTGTGCTCCCATCTTCACGTTAGTGACCTCCCGTCAAGATTGCGGGGGCGTGTTAAAGATATTATCCAATCTACTGAAGATAATACTGATACTGAAGATAAACATGATCAGGGATTGATATCCCTGACCTTACCTGATCATACCTGAACAACAGAGATTACTATCATAATCAAGGATCACTACTACTAAAGATAATCGTGATCTCTGATCATATCTACAATAAAGATAATATTGATATTGAAGATAAACATGATCAGGGATTACGATCATTATAAGAAGTCTGGATACTGTAAAGATCATGATCAGGGATTGTTATCCCTGATCATACCTGACCATACCCGATCATACCTGCATAAGAGATATTTGAATTTGAAGATAATCGTGATCACATCTACAACAGATACTAGAAAATAAGTGGATATCTTATCATTAATTGTATCCTTAATTATAGGAGTATTTGAATCAGAGATGGTATTATATAAGACCATCATGTAACAGTAAATTTCTATCAAGAAAATATATTTTTCTGTATCCCTTTATCCTTCCCGTCTTCAGCTCTTCTTTCCCTATTCTTATTTTCTTCAAATCTTAGTATTTTTGATATTTTTATGTAAAAAAAAATGATCCGCAACATTGCACGGGTCATGTAACTAGTATGCATATATATATATATATGTATGTATATATATATATATATACATATTACCAAATTTTCTTCTTTTATATGTATGATGGTCGGCAACTTGTAGAAAGAGAGAGAGAGAGACAATGGAATTTCTTCATTTCTTTTAGCTTGATTCTAGGAAAAGTTGAGGCAAAACAAGAATTTAAGAGAAAACTTGTGAGATTTTATGGGTTTAACACCTAAACACTTGACTCAAGAGAGGTTAGCTAGGGAAAGTAAGATTTTTAGTGAGACAAACAAGGAAAGTGAAGAAAGAAAAAGAAAGCTTGAAGAATTTTCATTTGGTTAGTATTTGGAATTTGAATTATTATCGGGGAAGGAGTTCTACACTTGATTTATTAAGTTTGATGGAAATTTAAATCAATTTTGATCAAACTTCTAAATTGATAAATTGGGGTTCTTAATTCAAAAATTTGAGGTTATGTTAAATTGTAAACAAAAAAAGGTTATAATGGATGTAAGAATTGATGTTATAAAGAAGAAAACATGGAGAAAAAGCGGGGAGAGTGGTTGATCAAGTGTAGAGAAATTATGATGTTGATGATATATGTGTGAAAATTGTATGAACTTAGTGTCAAGTGTTATACTAGAGATTATTTGAATGGAATTAAATTATGTTGTCAAATTTGATTAGCATATTAAAGTCTTGGGAATTATAGTTCTGGAATGAACAGGTAGTGAGGATGCATAAATTAGTGTGCTTTGCTTAAATAACTTAAACTATGATGGAATTAAAAATAAAAAAGAATTGAAAAAGAAATGAAAGGAGAGAGGGATTTTGTGGTCGAATAAATATATGGATTTGGAAGTAGAATTGATAATGATGTGATATTGAATTTGATTTATTTGAGAGTGAATATAATGAGAAAAGAATAAATTGATTAATTGTAATGAGAAATGTGCTTAGGAATTTAGTATTGAAAATGAAGGATGCAATTGTGAAAGTGGTTAGTATGTAGTGTAAAATCAATTAATATTAATATGTTATGATATAAAAGAGATATTGATAATGATACCTTTTTTGGATTTATGAGAGGCACTAAGAGTGACATCTTCCGTAGCATGAGGAATGCATATAATTGGAGCTGCAGGTAGATGCTTACGCACCTTAATCTTTTTAAACTTTGTAGTTTATTTCCTTTCAATTTATTTTACTTGATAAAGTTTACAACGAAAGAGGATTGTGAAAAGTACACAAAATAGAAAAGAATGATGTAAGGTGAAATAGAGTTGTGCTTAGAAAACAAATATATAAAGAAAATCAAGAATATGTTATCTTTATTGTTGCATGAAAACCAATGTGTATTGCTGTCATTGTTGAATGAAAAGTTAATGTTTGTTGTTTTTATTAATGAATGACAATCATTGTTATGTTGGCCAATATTTATAGCTTCCATCGTTCAATGGGAGCCATTATTATGTTGCTTTCATTGTTGAATGAAATTTAGTGTTTGTTGCTTCCATTGTTGAATAGAAGCCATTGTTATATTGCTTTTATTGTTAGAACAATGCTATTATTTGTAACTTCCATTGTTTAATGGAAACCAACATTTTGTTGCTTTTATGGTTGAATGAAAGTAAATAATATATTCTTTTTATTGTTAAATAGAAGCCAATGAGATGAGGTGCTTGTGAATAGTAAATATGAAAGTAGAGGTGGTAATGAAGTTATAATTGTTAAAATTTGGAAATTATGGATAAAAAGTGAAAATTGTGTTATATCTATATATAAGTAAAGGATAATTAATTGTATTGAGAATTATTAAAAATGCTTAAAATGCTAATGTGAACTTATGAACTTAATTATTTAAGTATTTATTATTTTACTGTAAACTATATAAGACCATCATACATTGCAAAGCAGGGTTGGTATAGATATTAGGGGTAGTTTTGTTATATTAGGTATATTTTGCATTCATACACTTATCATGTATAATTAGTAGAACCCTTCACTTTATTTTGAAATATATCATTTTGTAAACTCTTTAGATGTAGTACTATTCATGTAATTTTCTTATTACATATTTCATATTCTTATCCTTTTACTTATAAGCTTTACTATTTATATGTCATGGAAAAATAATTGTATGTAAATCTTGGGTTGTGGTATTACTTGTATAATGACTGAGACTATTAGATAGTTGATTGAAGTTTCTCAGAAATTAGAGACTATGATAGTTTGTCATAATTCAATTTTGATTTTTTTCAAAAACAAAATCAAAAATAGAAAAAAAACAACAAAAAATCCAAAAAAATTTATTTCTAAAGTATTTTCAGTGTTTTTTTAAAAGAATTAAAAATTTAAAAATTAACTTTTGACGCGTTTAATTTTTAACGCATTCATTTCAAAATCATTGACTTATTTTTCTTATTGAGTCGACGTGGATTGTGGTTTTTTTTTAAAAAAAATAAAAAACAAAAAATATATGGACGAATGGACTAAAAATGAAAAAAACAAATGAGGGATCAAAGTGATTTTAGGTTGCTTGGTCACCAAGTTTGCTTGGAGACTAAATAATTAAAAAAATATACAAATTATTTCTTATATAAATAATGAGGGAGTCGCACAGACAATTACAAGAAAATTAGTTAGAGGGAAAAAAAAAGTGATACACAATCACACCCTCTTTCCCTGAATCAAAATAATAATAATAATAAAAATGACAAACCCGTGACCCCATGTTACCAGCACAGTCCTTTTTTATTTCAAAAAGAAATAACAACCAGTCTTCTTCTCTCCCATTCCTTGGCTACCTTTGTAAAAAAAATATACATCAACCACCCATCTTCAACCTCTAACCGTTGCCAACAACCTTTTACCGTCAACCACCGTGAACCACTAGGACAGCAGCTCCTCCAACTACAGACCCAGCCCCTCTCTTACTTTTCCAGTCATAGAAAAACTAAACCAAAACCTCGCAGCTACTGTCCTCTCCTCTCGATCAAAGATGAAGAGAGAAAGTAACCTTTTGCCCTTCATCTCAAATAATCTCAAATAAGTAACCCAGCTTTTCTCTTTTAGTTTCCGATCCATAAAACCCAGCTATCACAACCCGCACACCTATCTCCCAACTAACAGATACCTGGCTGGAACCACAACCTCTCATCTCCCTCATCCCCGTAACCCACAACTGTGGTCAACACCCTAGAGCCATGCACAGACCCCTCCTCTCTATTTTCTTTATGCTAGAATCTTCTCTCCCATTTACCCGTGGCAATCCCTGACAGCAAGCTTCATCGTGAGCTCCTCCGTTTTCCAAGGCCAACGTCTATCATCTTTTCAGTCGTGAGTAGCAGTGGTTGTGTTCTTCGACCACTCCAACAGCTCCAACCGTGAGCAGCTTCAGCTCAAAAGAGAAGGACCTTCCAATAGCAGTCATGTCAGCTCCTCTTTCCAGCGGTGTTACCTTCTCTGCACCTCCAGCATAATCATGCCATTGCTAGACCATGAGAACAATGCATGTCCTAATAATTGACAAGTCTCACTAGTTCTTTTTCTATTTAATATCCAATCGACAAAGTTAAAGTCCAAATAACTAGTCAAATTAAGATTATTTATCTAAAGGTACCGAAGAACCAATTCGGTCATGCCTTTTAGATATCTAAAAATATAATTAGTAGCACGAAGGTGAGATTTCTTAGGATTAGCTTGAAATCTAGCACATAAAAAAATGCTAAAAATAATATATATTATACTAGTCGTTAAATAAAATAAACTACCAATCATACCTTAATATCTCTTGATGTCCATCTTTTTTCTTTGTTCATCTTTGTCAAGTTTGATGGTTGTGCTTATTGGTCTAGGACTTGAATCATGGGGATTCCAAATCAAACCTTTTGATTAACTTCTTGGCATATTCAACTTGAATGATGAGTATTTCATAGTCTTCTTGTTTGATTTAAAGTTTAGGAAAGAAAGCTAACTCTCTTATCATGCTCAGCTCAAGTTCTTTATGCATATAAAGTTCAAATTCCTAGCAAAAATATTTGTTAGCAGCACCAAATAAAATATCATTAATATAAATTTGAATGGTAATTAAATCATGGTTTTTGTATTTTACAAATAATGTTGAATCAATTTTATCCATGTTAAAACCTTTTGAAATCAAGAATTTTCTTAGTCTCTCATGCCAAGCTTTGGGTTCTTACGTAAGACCATACAAAGTCTTTTTAAGTTTAAAATTATAGTTTGAAAAATTATAGCTTTTAAAATTAAGAGGTTGTTTAACGTAAACTTCTTTTAAGATATAACCATTTAAGAAAGCACTTTCACTTGAAAAAATATGAAATTATTAAAGCATGAAAATGCAAGAAACATACAAATGGATCTCGTTTTTACTACGAGAGCATAAGTTTCATCATAGTTGATTCCTTCCTCTTGGTTGTATCCTTGAGAAACCAAACAAGTCTTATTTTGAATAACTTTTCTATAATCATAAAGTTTATTGCAAAATACCCATTTGATTCCAATAATAGAGTGACCTTTAGTCCTAGAAACTAATTTCCTTACTTGATTTCTTTTGAATTGATCAAGTTTTTCTTGCATGGAGAGTATCCAATACTCATCATGCCAACTATATCACAATTTTTAGGTTCAAGTTTAGAGATGAAAGAAACATTATCAACTTAATTAATCATGGAAGATTGTGTCCTAACTCCATTGATAGGTCATCAATTATTGAATCTTGAGAGAGTCTTTTTATTTTTTAATTACTTTTGAAAGATAGAGTCATTTGATGGTCTTCCCTTTTATCATTTTTTTTAGAGGTGTCTTCTTGTGCTTCATTTAAGTTTGACATATAAAAATAACATCTACACCAATATTTTGTTTTTCTTTTTAAAGACCAAATAGGTTAGACTTATCAAACACAACATGTATAGATTCTTTAAGTACTAGAGTTTTACGATTATTACTTTTTAAGATTTATTAGTAGAGGAATAACCAAGAAATATACCTTCATCAAATTTGACATCAAACTTTTTCAAATTATTTTTGTTATTTAAAATAAAGCATTTTGGCCCAAATACACAAAAATGAGAAATTATTGGGTATTCTTTCAAATCAAAGCTTATATGGAGTTTTATGTAAAATAGATTGAAGAAAAAATCAGTTTGAAATATAACACAAAGTGCTCTTTAGCTAAAAATATTGAGGCATACTATACTCTTAAGCATTGTTCTTTTCATTTTTTAAAGTGAATAATTTTTATCTCTCAACACCTTCATTTTGTTGTAGAGTTCTAAAAGTAGAAAACACATGCTTAAAATCATTTTCTACACAAAATTCTCAAATGCAAAATTGTCAAATTCTCATCATTTCTGATTTTAGAAATCAAACAACCTTTTTCATTTTAAACTCTTTTAAATATAATATAATCATCAACAATAACAAATGCAAGATTTTTACGCCAAGGCTAGAAACATGCATAGGACCAAATAAGTCCAAATGGAGGAGTTAAGTGCATGATTTGTGAAAACTTGATTCTTGGCCTTGAAAGATCTATTTACTTGCTTCTTATATTGACAAGCGTCAAATATCACTTCCTTTTTGTATTCAAGATGTGGAAGCCCTTTCGCTAGATCTTTCTTTGACAATTTATAAATTAATTCCATATTAGCTTGCCAAAGTCTTCAATGTCGAATGCAAGATGAGTCTAATAATGCACTTAAGCACTTAACATTATCATTATCAATTTTATTTATATAAACCACGTAAGTGTTTCCAAATCGTTTTTTCTTTACAAATAATTTTATTACCTATAACACAAACAACCAAGCAATGTAAAGATTCATATATAATTTTATTAGCTCTAATCATACAATTGACTAATACTATACAAGTTCAATAGTGAAGGAATTACCAACATTATCGATACATTTTACATTTCCTTTGATATCGTCTTTGGATATCATATGTCTAATATTCTTTAAGGACTGTGTGTGCTGCCTTCTAAAACACGTACTTCCCTAAGCCCATCATTTAAGGTCTTTGTGTGTTGTTTGTTTTTTCAACCCATGTGTGCTTGATCTTTTTTAAAATACCCTTAACTCGATTTTATTTTCTTGTTTTTTTATTTTTGAATAGCATTCTTTTAAAATAAATCTTTTAAAAGATATTTAAAGAATTATCCAGTTTATTAAGATATTTAAGTAATTTTCAAGAAAATTAGAGCATAATATTCACAAATATTTTATGAATAATTATATATTAACCTAATACGTGTGTTTTTCTTTTTTAATTTGTTTATTAATATTCAATGAAAATAAAAAGTATATTTTATTAACTTTTTATTGTAGTTTTATATAATTTTCTTAGATTTTTCATTTTTAATTTTTTTTGTTCAACTAGGTAATAATTATTGATCATTCATAATTATTTTTTATTGAAACTTGTTTTTATTTACAAAAAAATATTTTTAATAAAAACAATATTTATCAAAACAAAATAAATCAATAATAAAGGGTGGGGTTTCAATTAAAATGATATATTTTTTTTAAAAAAATATTAATTCAAATAATTATAATTTTTACTAATATATTCTTAATTATCATTAGTTTTTATTCAATATTTGCCTGGTAACAGTATATATTGTCATAAATTGCCAAGCTTACTTCTGTTTTCAAACAAATGATAACAGAATGATTTCTCCAACGCTCTAAATTTCTCCATTCCCTCCTTCCACGTGACTTCCTGAATCCCCCACTCACGACACCCAGCCATGCCAGCTGCCCAGCAACACACCCAGACCCACCACCACCACCACCACCACCGACCATCCCCAAATGAAAGAAACACAAACACCAACACAACATTCTCCACTTTCCACTTCACAATGCCACTAACCAACCCAATCCTCCTCCTCCTCCTCCTCCTCCTCCTCCCTTTCACCACCCTCACCAGCCAACTTGAGCAAACAACAGACCTTCTCCCAGCAGACGTAGTTTCCATTCTCTCTTTCAAATCCAAAGCTGACTTAGACAACAAACTCTTCTACACACTTAACGAACGTTTTGACTACTGTCAATGGCAAGGCGTCAAATGTGCTCGAGGCCGTGTTGTCCGTGTTGCCCTTCAATCCTCGGGTCTGCGCGGCACTTTCCCTCCCTTCTCTCTTTCCCGGCTCGACCATCTTCGTGTGCTTTCTCTTCGAAACAACACTCTATCAGGTCCAATACCCGACTTGTCCCCACTTTTTAACTTAAAATCTCTCATTTTAAACCATAACTCTTTCTCTGGTTATTTCCCTCCTTCCATTCTATTACTCCATAGATTAACAATTCTTGACCTTTCTTACAACAATCTCAACGGACCAATTCCTGTGAACTTATCTTCTTTAGGCCGATTAAACTCTCTCAAACTCGAGTTTAATCAGTTCAACGGGACTGTCCCTTCGTTAGACCTTGGATTTCTTTTTTTCTTTAATGTTTCTGGTAATAACCTTACCGGCCCGATCCCTGTGACCCCTACATTGTCACGTTTTGACACTTCTTCTTTCTCCTTAAATCCTGATCTTTGCGGAGAGATTATTAACAGGTCATGTAAGCCACGGTCTCCGTTCTTTGACTCATCAGCTTCTCCAAATGCTATTACTCCAGCAGGAGTACCGTTCGGACAAAGCGCTCAAGCTCAAGGTGGGGTTGTAGTATCTATAACTCCGCCTTCGAATCAAAAACATAATAGAAGTAGTGCTGTTTTAGGATTTACTATTGGGGTTTCGCTTTTAGTACTTTCTTTGCTGTGCATTAGTTTGGTTCTGGTCAAGAAACAGAAGAAAGAAAGACGAGTTGAAAAGAAGGAACAAGCAATGACCGGGACCAGTTCTCCGGTGAGGATTCATTCGAAACCTGCAATGCAAAGTGAAGTTAGAGAGAAGGGCCATGAGACTATAAATACGGAAGCAAAAGAAGGGCTGGTTCAGCAAGTTAGGAGAGCAGAGAGGAGTGGGAGTTTAGTGTTTTGTGGAGGGAAAGCACAGGTTTATACATTAGAGCAGCTAATGAGGGCATCCGCTGAGTTGCTAGGGAGGGGTACGATTGGAACTACATATAAAGCTGTTCTTGATGATCAATTGATTGTCACAGTGAAACGGCTTGATGCTGGTAAGACTGCAATAACTAGTAGTGATGTGTTCGAGAGGCATATGGATGTTGTAGGTGAGCTTCGACACCTGAATTTGGTGCCAATCGCTGCTTACTTTCAAGCTAAAGGAGAGAGGCTTGTTCTCTATGATTATCAACCCAATGGCAGTCTCTTCAATCTCATCCATGGTACTGCCTTTTTCTTTCCCCTACTTTCTTGAATTTTATCTGCGCTAGCTTTGGATGATCTGCATCTCTCTTGTTTCTGTTTCCGAGTTCATTACTTTTAAGTTAGGACCATATCCCCACAACGTTTTTTTCTCTCTTAAAGTTTATGTATTTTCGAGATAGGTTTTAGCATCGAGGCTAAATCTTTCTCAAGTCAGGTCTTAAGCTAGCCATCTTTAACCAATCTGATACTTTCATGAGAAATTTCTTTCTGGAGTTCTCACGTGTGACGCGAAGATTTGGTTTCTGGCATGTCAGTTAAATTCAATTAATACGTGAAAAGGAAACTTCAACCAAGAGAATCGCGTTTGTAAAGTGTTTTGTCACTGCATTGGATGGCTCACAAGTAACGGTGTTAGTCCATGTTTTTAAGGTGTTAATATTAAAATAAAATTTTTTAAATAAAATAATATTATTTTAAAATAAAAAACGTTTTATAACACCCTTTCCGAATCATTCCAAACCGATATTAAACTGTTGCAGCTTTTTTAGAATTTGGATTCTAATGTTAATGTTCCACTGCCGACGATCACGGTTTGTTTTCAAAGAAATGTAGTGCCTTTAATCATGGCGTGAGCTGTAAGTCAAAGTGAATTGAAAACTTTGTCCTTGTAGTAGCATGGGTCGCTCTACAACGTAACATGTCCTTTGGCTGAGTTGACATCAATCACTGGATAGTTTTGGCTGAGTTCACATCAATCACTGGATAGTAAATTTTACTTGCTCCATCGTAAATTTATCAAGAAAATTAGTTAGGAAGACACTCGACTGCCATCTTTTGAGACCTTGATGGCCAGTCTTCGTGCTTGCTGGTCATGCTCCAGTGATGAAATTGAAGAGTTCATTTATTTGCTGACTGATCTTAAGGTTTATTATCCTAATGACGGGAAGAATTGATGGTGCATGTCTTCCATCGCCGATGTGCTTTGTTCTACGTGAACAAATGATATAATCCCTTTCAATCCTTGTTACTGCTGTGGAAGGATTTATTCATATATAGTTTATAACTGGAAATAATTTGTGCAGGTTCAAGATCAACGAGGGCGAAGCCACTTCATTGGACATCATGCTTAAAGATAGCAGAAGATGTGGCGGAGGGTCTTGCCTACATCCACCAAATGTCGAATCTTGTCCATGGCAACCTGAAATCCGCCAACGTCCTCCTTGGAGCTGATTTTGAGGCCTGCATCACAGATTACAGCCTTGCCTTGCTTGCAGACACTTCTTCTAGTGAAGATCCTGATTCTGCAGCGTGTAAAGCACCTGAGACTCGCAAGTCCAGCCATCAAGCCACTGCCAAGTCTGATGTCTACGCATTTGGTGTCCTATTGCTGGAGCTTTTGACAGGGAAGCATCCATCACAGCATCCATACCTTGTGCCCGCTGATATGTTGGACTGGGTCAGAGCAGTGAGAGATGATGGCGGCGGGCATGGCAACCACCTTGGAATGATTACTGAACTTGCTTGCATTTGTCGCCTGACCTCACCAGAACAGAGACCGGCAGCGTGGCAAGTGTTGAAGATGATACAGGAGATAAAGGACTGTGTGATGGTGGAAGATAAGGCAGCTGTTGGAAATTCGTAGTTCCTTCGTCTGCTTTCACACTAGTGAAAGCACAGAAAGAAACATTAAGTCAAGGGATCAGAACTGTCCTTTTGGAAGATTTGTACCCACTTGAAGGATTATGGATGAGAATGACGATGCAAGCTATAAGAAATAACATAAAATGTTTACAAAATAATTGTTATTTATCTATATTATTATTGTGCTTTTTTAATGTTGTTATACTTTTTATTTATTTTTATTTATTAATTTAGAATTCATGGAATAAGAATTTCCGCAAACAACAAGTAAGGATTTTGCAAACAGCTGTGAAATTATAAATAAAAGTTAAATATTCGAACATTATAGGAAGTAGCAAATCAAAAGCACTTTGTTACTACCAATTGTAATACGCTGATGATTTAGCGGAAATAATAAATAAATTTATTTATGAAGTTTTAGGATTGTATTAGATAGATTTAAAGTTGTTTAGAGATTATTATTTGAAAATCTGTTTTTTTTTACTTTGAATAATTCTTTAAAGATTAGATTGTTATAAACCACAAGTCGTCTAATTGTATGGTTTCTAATAGTAATTTATATAAACCACTAGTAAGAAATCTTCTAGATCCATATTAGAAAAAGAGAGATTGTTATGTCTTGAGTGCTAACTCTTTTTTATGTGACTTATGTAGTTTTTTGTCTAACAGACAACCACTAAAAAATAAGAGGTATCACGTACTATTTATAGGAAAATCTAAAAAACTTTATAAATTAACAAAATATCAATTTGTTTATTGAATAATATCCATATATTAATTTAGGATAATTTTAGAAATTAACCCAATCAAGTCCTTACTTGGTTTTTTTAGGTCTAGAAATATAATCATTATATTAATTATATTGTTGTCTTTAATTTCTAAAATATATTTTAATCAAGTCATACTTAATTAATTCATCCTATTTTAATTTCTGACTAATGGTTGTTAATGTATGTGACCCATTAGATTCCTAATATGTTAACCCAAATATAAATTCTAATTCTAATTAAATAGAATTAAATAATTTAATTTATTATCAATTCCACAATTGATTAATTTATATTTAAAGATCAAATGCATCGTCTAGCAACATGTTATGATCCCCCAAACATTAGAAAAATCATTAGTGGTTTGACTTAACCTTTCAGTAACCGGTTTCTTAGTGTAATTAATATTATTTCATCAATAATATTTTGATTTAACATTACATCATGGAGTATGTATGTCATATTAAATCATGTTTGTTCTCTACTTGCCTTTGATCATTTGAATACGATTTGAAATTATTCGAGAACAGATAAAACATTTTCTCTAATTCACTTAGGATGATAAATCCTCTATTGATCACTTAAATACTTGTATATAATTCATGTTATACCCAATGTCTTTTCTTTTAATTACCTCAATTAAGATAACATGTAATATGATCAAAGTATAATATTTTCAATAAAAAAAAATAGTGATTTCAAATCTAAGGATCACTTACAACCATCATATGAGTTTTTTTTATAGACATAGGTGATCTCTCCATGTAGGTCAGTTCAGTGTACATATCTTATGACAAGCATATACATATTAGTTCTATATATTTCTTATACCTCATCTTATAAGAACAATTTTTCCCTTTCATAAAAAAAAAATACAATAAGTGTCAGTCTTTACAACTCTAATAAATATCTAGTATTTAAGAGGGTATTATCCAAGAACATTTTAGGAATAATATTTTGATGCAATATGAATTTCATAATTATAACAACTTTATAATTTTATTTATAAATTATTTTTCTTAAAAACTTTATCTTTACTCTAGATTCATTAATCAAATATTAGATTTATTAATATAATATTATATAAATATTAAATATAAATTAACTCTTTATCAAAAATAAATTTATATTTATATAAATATAATAATATTACATGTAATCGGATATTAATCTAAAAGTCACATGAATCAATATATCCATTGAGATAGTTTGGTCATGTCACTTATAAAAAGATGACATCAAACTCTCATAATCCAATTTTAACTATCCCCTGAAAAAAAATTACAGCAGCTCTCCCAATGCTTGGAGAGACACCTAAAGTCAAGCCAATTGGGTGCAAATTACAGCAGCTCTCCCATCTTGCACACACACACAGCGCAGAACAATGGCTCTCAAGTTGCAGCAAAAGTGGAGCCACAGACTACTGCTCCCATGGCACAACAAGCTGCAAATAACAGCTGAACAAAGACCACAAAGGCCAGCCAAGCTAGCCCCCACAATTGAATAAATGAGATGTTATTAACAATTGATGTACATATGGCTAATTGGCCATATAGAGACCAAAAAGCTGATATTTAACAACTCTGGTAGTTTAGTAAAAAACCATTGAAGATAGTTAAAGAAGAGGAGTGGAAAGACATGAGTAAGAAAAATTAAAAAGTAAAATTATAAGGAATCTCACAAGGATAAGTGAAGAGGAAAGCCCCATATATGAGAACAACAAATTGATTGATGAGTTATGGGTAAAGACAATGGGTGCTTCTAATTAGAGTGATTGGATATGTCAGATATGTACTTGTTTTAGTTGTAAGGCTATTTAGGGGCATACAACATGTGCTAAAGATGACTGGGTTATCCCAATTGTGTGGGTCATTCAAGGACCAATCTACTTTAGAAGTTGTGGAGAACATCGAGCAGGACTAGATGCTTTTGATATTGTTTAACAAGGAATCAAATGGTTTTAGACATCCAGTTATTAGTGAAAAGTATCAAAAGTGGAGAAATCTATCACTAATCACCACCCCTATGACTTTTGGATTTAAAGCCGAGAGTTTGCAAGTTGTTGAACCAATTAAAAAAAAAAAGAGGATTAACAATGAGAAAGAGTTAAGAGAATAACTTGAAAAGCTCCAAATAAAGGTGGACATCATTAAAGCCCTTCAGATATCCTTGAGGAGCAACTTCTCACTAAGAAGAAATTAAGAAAGTTTATAAAGCAATAGCTGGAGGAAAAAGACAAGAAAATCATGTTCTTTTATAAGCAATTGAAAAACAAAAAGGTGGCTTGAAACCAAGCTAAGAAAGAACAGGGAGAATTGGGAACACATTGGATGCAAATTAGTACTGAGCTAGAAGCTTTGAAATCTAATTTCAACAATTGCTAAGAAATGACTTATATGTCTTCAAGGACCTAAGTTGAGTTAAAAAGTTAGATTGAGAAATATGAAAGCATATACAAGAAGCATGTGATGATGGAAATGAGCTAGCTAAAGCAAAAGCCAAAGGAAAAACTATAAGGGTCTTCAAAACTGATTTGGATAATAAGAAAAATGAGATCAACCTGCTAGATAAGAAGTTTAACAAAGAAAAGGCCAAGGCAAAATATTTGGAAGAATAGAACGGGTTGTTTAAGTGCCACAACTAGATGATTGACACCAATATCAATAAACTAAATTGTAATATGTTACTCTTGGAGAAGATGAGAAACATGGATATTAGACTATATAATTTTAGGCTTTGTATAAGGATTGAAAACAAATAAAGGGTTCACATTGAGGCCTACTACCAAAAAGAGCTGGAAGATATTAAGAATAATATAACTCATATGACTATATTACTCGAGCATCTCTTATAAGTGCAGTCTAGGAAAGGAACATCCAGTTAACAACCAACCATATTACCATTGTCAACAACTCTAGTTATCATTGATTCATAAAACTTACGGGAGAATACTTTTACTATACCACAAGGAATAACGAGCATTCTGATGACTCACATGATTACGCCTACTCAAGTGCTAACCATAATAGATCTAACAATGGAGGGATCCCATGAGGTTAAATCCTTCGATCATCCTGAACAAGATAAGTGGGTTGTTTGGGAGGAAAGATTGAGGGTTGTTTAGGGATTTGACGTCTATGACCTGGTTAGAGGCATATGAGATATGCTTTTTGCAAATATAGTGGTGCTCAATAAGTTCAGGGTGCTAGAATTTGTCAATTATATGAGACTGGAATGTCCTAACATGCACTTGAGGTCATACTGCAAGAAAATTGTAGAAGTTATACGTAATGAAAAGTTGTTCATCCATTTCTTCTAATATAGCTTGATCGATTATGCATTAAGCTTGTACATGGCCTTGGATAACACAAGGGTTAAGAAATGGAGTGATCTTGTTGATGCTTTTTTAAAACAATACAAGTTCAATATTGATATTGCTCCGGATCGAACAAGCTTGATGGTGATGGAGAAAAGCAACACAAAGACCGTGACAGAGTACACTTATAGGTGGAAAAAAAGGCAATGCATGTATAACCATATTTGTTGAAGAAAGAAATGATGAATCTATTTACCAATACTTTTAAGTCCCTGTATTATGAGCATTTGATAGGTAGCTCTGCCCAATATTTTTTTATGTTATTTTTATTACTTAGAATATAATAAGGGATAATAGCTGGTAGAATATCAGAACCCATCAAGAAGAAGGAGTTTACTTAGAGGAAAAATGATGTTGAAGTAATCAATGCAGAAGAAGGGTATAAAGGAAAGAGGAATTACCAAACCTTAAGCTATTAGACCTTGTCTTCCTAGATATCCAATATTAACTTTGCTAAGCCTCTTCTTCTAAACCATCCCACTAACTCGTTAGAAAACCAAGCCAAAAACAATCTAGTGAGATCTTACTAAAGAAACCAATAACAACTCTCGCCTTTACCTAAGCCTTTAAGAGAAATGTATGTAAAATTGCTAAACATAGATCATATGGTCCCTCTTTCATTTCCACCACTAAAGCCTCTCTTCCTAGATTGGTATAAACCAAACCTAACTTATAAGTACCATGCTAGAAACCCCAGCCACAATATTGATACTTGCTTATCATTCAAGAGGAAAGCTCTTATAATTATTCAAAACAGGATGAATAACATTTGAAGATACCCCCAACATCAATTCTAACCCTCTGCCTAATCATACTTCTAGTGGTGGGAGAGTAAATGTCATGGAGTTTGGAAGAAAAAAAGATAAGGTTTTAAGGGTAACCATGGAAATGTTGTATGACATGTTAATGTAAGTTGGGTGTTTGCCAATAAAAAATGAATCAGGTTCAAGAAAGAGATAATTTTTGTAGGTTCCACAAAGTAATGAGACATAACATCGATGAACGTGAATAGTTTCACTAAAAGGTGATACAAATGATGACTTGTGGTTTGTTACAAATAGTGAAAGAGGAAAACAATGATGTTGTAAGCATGATAAGTTTCTAAAGAAAGAAAGCATAAATGTGTAGGCTTCAAAATACTAAGAGCAGTCCACCCAAAGCTTGTCCTGATAAGGCTTATTATTACCTATAATGGGAACTACAATACATTGCCTCATAATTATAGAAATTCTTCTAATATTGAGGGTCATGCTCTTGTTTTTCAAACTAAGATTGATGTATTAACTCAAAGTGGCAGATGTTTTACACTTGAAGAACTAGAAATGCAAAGAAAAAGGCAAAGAGATTATAGATATCATTAAAGAGATGGAAATAAACAAACCCATGAGTGAGGAAGAAGTTAGTGAATTCCTAAAGTTGATGAAACACAGTGAGTATACTACAACCATATATATAATAAAAGTCAGTGTTATTAAACCTAGGCCAACAAATTGATCCAAGATCCGGGATCTAGCTTGAGTTGTATTTCAAGAAAACTACATGAGAGTTGACCTGATAAAACATGGACCACTTCACAAGTTAATTGTGACTTGATCAAAACTCATTTTTATTTAGAAAAAAACAATTATAACATCATCATTTGATTTTTTTAAAAACAACATTGTTTTGATTAATATGGATCAATCTAAATTTATCTGCTCGGGTTATAGGCCAAGTAGGATAAAAATAACTTTGGTAAAAAACAATCAATACACTTGTCATGCCATCATATTTTTTTAAAACAAAAGTTAATACCAATTTATTGAAGGGTATTTTTGCTTATTAACACTATTTATTTTTTAAATTGATAAATAACACAATTTGAGAATTTTTTTGGTGAAATAACATAATATGGTAGATGTCGAGATTAAGAATAACAATTTTGTAAGAGGTCGAGTTTAGGATTAAAAACTTTTAAAGAAATTGTTAATATAAGTTGACATAATTTTCAAGGAATAAAGAGGAGAGAGAAAAAAGAAATAAAAAAAAAAATCTCGAAGGTATATTGAAACTCTAATTACGACATCACTAAAATTATTAGAAAGCTCTTGATGAGACAAATCTATTATCACCAAGGACAGTCACTAACAATGATCGGAGTGGGCTGCACTCTTTATCCAAAGACAAGTGAGTCGTTCACTATGTGTGACTCATTACGGTTAATATCCAAAGATCCTATCAAGATCTTTTTGATGGTATCAATGGTGTCATAATCATAGTTTTAATGTGCATCCAAGATTTTTTACTTTGTTTCTTTTCTCTCCCATTTCTTTGCATTGTAATTACTTACTTATATTTGGATTTAGATTGATATTGTGATCCATTTTAGTCTCCATTTGTGACTTTTATTGAAGTCATTGAATTTGTTTCGTTGAGATTTTTTGTATGACACTAGTAATGTCATAATTAAAGATTCAATGTGACTGTAGGGTCACTTTCTTTGTTTTTTTTTTTCTCTCTCATCTGTCCTTATTGTAATTTCTTACTTACTTTTAGATGAAGAGTATGATCAACTCTAGTTACCGTTGGTGATCTTTATTAGTGTTATTATATTTATCTCATCAAATTTTTTTTAATGATATCCGTGATGTTATAATCAAAAATCCATTATTCCTTCATCATCTTCTTTTTCTTCTTCTTTTTTGTATATTCTCTCTCTTCTTTGAAATTTGTGTTAGAAATAGTTATTCCAGCCATGATTTCTTATAAAGTCAATATTCCTACTAATAACAACATGCATTAAATAATATTATTCATCAAAACCTTTTTAAACCATGTTATTTTTTTTTAAATAGGGCTAAGACCCGGTCGACCCGACGGGTTGACCCGGGACCCGGCAAGACCCGACCACAAACCCGTTGACTTTTATTTTTTTTTTGTTTTTTTTTTGCTAAAACGACGTCGTTTCAATTTTTTTTAAAAAAAATTAAAAAATAAATTTTGACCCGCCCGACCCGGCGATCCTGCCAAGACGCGGTGACCAGATCAAAACCTAGAATCCGGGCCTTGGACCGGGCCGACCATCGGGCCGGGTCTTAAAACTATGGTTTGAGGGTGTGGTTGTGGTTATTTTTTAAAGTGTTTTTCACTTAGAAATATATTAAAATAATATATTTTTTATTTTAAAAAAATTATTTTTGACATCAGTATATTAAAATAATCTAATAATATTAAAAATATTTTAATTTGAAGAAAAAAATAAAAAAAATTAAATTTTTAAAAATTATTTTTAAATCGCAATAGCAGACAATATCGAATTCGCTACTTTAAAAAAGCATGGTCGTGACTTTTCAAAGTCACAATTCACGCCCACAAAATTAAATTCTTCACGTGAGAAAAACAATAGTTGCGTTGTTTTAACGCCAATACACATATATTTTATATATAATACAAAAATAGAAAATCTTTTTTGTGCTTTTAAAAGTTAATAATAATACAAACAAAAACATAAAAAGGACAAGAACAATATTATCCAATCACACCGCACAGGAACGAAGAAGCCCATGCCGAGCAAATCTGGACCGTATAGTCGGTCTCCATCCTGATGATCAAACGTTCCCTTCCCTTCACAGAACAATAGGGGCATGTTTGGAAGAATAAATAAAGCAGGAGCCTGCAGTCTTCGACGAGAGAAATTTCGCAGTCTCTGCCTCTGCTATTTATAAAATCACTCCAACCATTTGAGTCTGTACACAAACACAAGGAGAGAGCAGTAAGCTTTTTAGAGAGAGAAACAAAAACAGAGAGAGAGAGAGAGAGACTCTAATGTCAGGTGGCATCGCACGTGGTCGTCTTGCCGAGGAAAGGAAGTCCTGGCGCAAAAACCACCCTCATGTCCGTAAAACACCCACACAGAAAAATAGAGACCTACCCTCTCTATTTTCTTTCATTTTTATATGTTTTATGTTTTTTCCCCTTCGTTTATGAGTTTGCAACCATGTGTTTTCTTGTGTGTTGATTTTGGTTAAATTTTTAGGGTTTTGTAGCGAAACCAGAGACACAGCCAGATGGAACAGTAAATTTGATGGTCTGGCATTGCACCATCCCTGGAAAACTTGGTGTAGGTTCTTCCCATCTTAATTTTCCGTCAATTTTGATTTCTCGTTTTAATTAGCCTTTTCTTGTTTTCTATTTTGGGTTTTCTTGCTTGTATAAGATATTTACTGTTCTTGATTCTCCCAATCTAGTTCTGGTTTGTATCCCGAGAAGCAAGAACAATTATAGCATTCAGAAGCCAAAATTGCATATAGCTTGGTCTCAAGGATTTTGTGCCTTGATCTTGTTAAATTTTATTTATTTCTTTTTGTTAAGGCGGTGTCATGCTATAGGGTGATACTTAAATCAAATGGTTGATTTCAAGTATAATGGCGAGATAAACTGGAGGTGAGGTAGTTGAGCAGGCATCTGTAAGATTTAAGTTGCCAGGCCTGTTCTCTACGTGATGTGTCATTAAATTTTACTTTTTATGCCACAACTTATAAACCATGATGTTTCATTGCCCCAAGATGAAGGATGTTAGATTTTAAGATTGTTGATAAACTACTGGGAAAAAAAAATTGTAATCTATCAAAGTTGAAAGTTTTGTGGCAATTATGAAAGGTATTTGACATTCTTTAATTGGCTGGATTATGTCAAGTTCTATTTAAAATCTTGAGTATCTAGCTAGCTTCCCTTTTATTCAGTCATTCTCCTGCTCTATTGATTAGTAAAGTTAAATTATTTAGAATCTGGAGTATTTATCCTGATTGTTTTTTTTTTTTTCAAAGTTGTAACAGTGTTGTTATTGGATTGAATCCAGTCCCTGCTTATACAAATTTGAATCTCATCGTATGAAATTCCCAGTGATCTTAACTTGTCTTCTCTATCTTGGCATGGACTTGCACAGCCAGATGCAACTTACCTGGTTGAGAATTGCTGCTGTGCCTGTCAATTTATCAGTACCTTTTCTTATCCTCTCTGTTTCTTTTGCATGATGAGATCTGTTCTTTGAATTCATCTCAAATATTGTTGTTTATTCTGAACAGTAGAAGTTTAATTTCTATGACTATAGATATCACATTGAAGGCATCTGAACATTTGACAAAATAAGTTGTACTTGTGAACACTCTTGTCCACTATGAGTTCAGTTGCTTTTGTTCTTCTGATCAATTTTCTGCTTTTGAATGTTGTAAAGCTAAAAGTTTGGTCTACCTTCTGGTTGCTTGTTGTTTCATTTGTTATGGCTTGCACCATCCACTATTTTTTCTTTCAATTATTATTGTTGTTCTTTTCTGGTAAATGGATAATCCAACGTCAGCCATCAAGTCATATTTGATTCATTTTATATAATGGTTTACTGATTATTTTACTGAGGGTTTAATTAACTGGGGAAAAAAAGAAGAAAAATAGGGTAGATCTATGTATCACCTTTTGGGATTGATTTTATAATTCGTGTAATTTTGCAGACTGATTGGGAAGGTGGTTATTTTCCTCTTACACTCAACTTCAGTGAAGATTATCCTAGCAAGCCACCGAAGTGTAAATTTCCTCAGGGTTTCTTCCACCCTAATGTATATCCATCTGGAACTGTTTGCCTGTCAATCCTTAATGAGGACAGTGTAAGTATCTTCTGTTGCCTTTGATGATTGTTCCAGTTTTATAGGTTAATTAATTATGTTATGGGATTTGTTCTGCTTATGGTGGTTTGTATAGGGATGGAGACCAGCCATCACAGTGAAGCAGATTCTTGTGGGTATCCAGGACTTGCTGGACCAGCCAAATCCTGCTGATCCTGCCCAAACTGAAGGTTATCATCTGTTTATCCAGGTATGCCAACTTTTGAAAATTTGTACTTTCATCTCTAGGATATTTCTCTGGTTTTCTGTCTAGAAAATCTGGAAGAGCCTTCGAGCTTTTTAGGTCAAAATTTGTATGACATGCCCAACTTTTAAAATATATATTAAATATTTTAATGCAATTTCTGAACTGTTGTTTAGCATGCATTGTTAAATGATGTGTTCTGATCAGGTGAATCATGATCTTTGTTTAAAGTTTTTCTGGTTCTACCTTATCAAGTTCTTGCCATTAGAATAGTAACTCACCTTGCTTCACTCAGCATGTGAGAATATTGAACTACCTTAGAAAAGAAATGCTAAATGTTTACCGGTGAGGTAGAAAAAACACTACTTGTTCTGGCCTTGGGCATTGAGAACCCTGCCTGCAAGCTCATTGGGTATCAAATTTCTTCTGGATAGTGCTGTGTGGATTTTGTTGTTGAAAAGACCTGTTCCAATTTTATCAGATAAACAGTTGAGATATGGTAAAAGTACATGAAAAGTTGCTAGATGGTTAATAGGGGATAATAATTTCAAATTTGTTGAAAATTGTAGCCTTAAATGGCGAGGGTTCATGGGTGCTGTTTCCATGTGCAGATAGGTCAATTTGTGTGAACAAGGGCGCAGAGTTTCTTGCACTTGGTATAATATTACCATAACCTAATCTGAATTCTAAATGTACTTTGATTTGATGCAGGATGCTGCAGAGTACAAGAAAAGAGTGCGCCAGCAAGCTAAGCAATACCCTTCTCTTGTCTAAATGAAAGCTAGTGTTTCTGATTACTGTTGGTTCCTGGTAACTGTCCGTTGTCCGCAATTGTGTGAAGCTGAACTTGTTTTTCCTGGTAATAGTTGGAACTTGGTAAATGTTGATGGCCTTCGTGTCCTACTGCATGGTTGAACTTCTGTTTTGTCCCAAATTTGATTCCTTTTAATATTTTACAGTACACTAGTTAGGGAATGATACCTGTTCGTGTTTATATCAGATAGAAATCTAATGTTCCTCCTGAACGTATTTCTGTAATGAATGCCAAACAAGAGAAAATTTGGATTGCCACTTTAGTTTAACATAAAAGGCATCTTATTCTCCACTGTTACTGATTGGTTTCCATTGATTATGTGATTGTGTGGGTTTGGCATTACGGCCAAAATGTTGCTTGATTTATTTTGTTTTAAATTATTTTTTGAGTTTTGAGATTGAGTAGAGGGTTTTTTTATGTTGAAAATACAGTTATTGAGGTTATTAGATGTTTTATTTTTAAAGCATTGAGAGATGGAAAATAAGTTAAAAATTGTGTTTTGAGTATCAAATTACTCAAATTTTAATTTTTCAATCATTAGAGTGGTCATAACTTTTCATATTGGGTGACACGTCTGTTTAGGCATGCCACTTTTCATCCATTTATTTGTTTTTAAAAAAAATCAAAGCTTCACTTAAAAAATATAAAATTAAGAGTTGAATGATTAGAGTTTTTTAAAAGTAATGTTAGCAATTAATTTACTAATGATTATATATAAAATAATCATGTGCAAAGTATTTTTAAGGTCTTCTCATAATTATTGAATAAAAAATAAAATGTCTAATTTTTATTATTATTAAGTTTTAATACAATTTTTTTAAAATTAATTATTCTTTTATTTTTGCACACAATAGCATAAAATTTATCAAAATATGGTACTTTTTAAAAAAAATTTGAATTTGTTTTTCAAAATAAAAAAATACATAAACAAAGAAGTACGTTTTAGCTAGATAAGCTCTTTGGAAAGATTCATAGAAAAAAGGGTTTGCTCGACACAATTGTATCTTGAATTTGTACAAATTTCTTATGCATATATACACCACTCAAATTCCCTGCATAAAATCTAGTTACTAGTTGTAACTAGATGCGAACAATATGTCACCAATGTAATTTAACTAATAGTTAAATTACTATCTTTATGTTTAATAAATAATGCAAAGTCAATTTTGCCCATGTGGAAATCTTTTGGAATCAAAGAAGTAATAAGTCTTTCATACTAAGATTTAATAGCTTGTTCAAGTTTGTAAAAAGCCTTTTTAAATTTGAAGGTTGGAGGTTGCTGAACATAAATTTTTTCATTGATAAAATCTTTTAAAATTTTATTTTTAACACCTATTTAAAAAAGTATGAAAATATTTGAAACTTGCATTAGCATACAAGGCATATTTTTAGAGTAATTAAATTTGTTCTAAAAGATCTACTTTATTCCAATAATTGTTTGATCCTTGGGCCTCAGAGATTATTGTCCAAACTTGATTTCTTTTAAATTGGTCGAGAATCTCTTATACCATAAGTTTTGGGTTTAAGATAAGAGATGAAAACAATATTATAGTTATAGTTTGTTATCAGAGATTTGGTTTAACAATTTAAACGATGCTTTTTATCGCACCCGGCATGATGGTTGGGACCTCTTAATTTTAATAGGAAAATAGAAAACTAAAATCATTACCTTATAATTAAAGACATTAGGAATTTTAAAATAATCATTTGTTTCAAAAATTCAGGTAAGAGGTTGGTTATATCTAATAAAATATTGATGTCACTCTTGGTGTATCTTTTCAAATGAAAAGTTACATTTTCTATATGTTATTTCTTATATTTATTCTACACATGCTATTAATAAGAGATTTCATCAATTTATTTTAACATCATTTTTTTATGCAAGTCCCTAAAAGTAGGACATTTTATTGATTTTGATCTTTTAATGAAAAACTTGATATTAATTTCTAAAAATAAAAGATTCCATCGATTTTGATATTTTATCAAAATATTTGATGTTAATCTTTAAAATCGGGTGTTGAACCCATTTAGGTGGTAAAAATTAGGTTTTAATCCTATGTTTTTTAATATGTCTAAAATAGGTCATAATGACATCACTTATACTCATCGAACTTATATGGGGTCACATTGATCACTAGGTCTACTCGCAATAATAAGGGATAATATGACATAACACACAAATATTATCAAAAATATATTTACAAATAAAGATGATAAGAAGAATGTTATATGTTTTTTTTTATAAAAAAAATCATATATTGTCATTTCAAAAGTAACTTGCCGATATGATAACTATTTGTTGTATGATGAAAAAGTTAAATGAAAAGTATTGCCAGAGACATCTTTCAACTCATTGATTCATGTTCATGCTTAACAAAAATAAATTATTTGAAAAAACAAGGTTGCAATTCATCAAAATAGTATGCAATTTTTTTTTTATTATGTTTATGTTTTTTTCTTGTTTTATATGAAAATGATCTTACTATATTTTTTTTAAACAAAACTCACATTTGAAATGCACATTCATATGCACAAAACATCATGCTAAAAAATTAGACACACAAAAAAGTCCAAAGTCCACATACAAATCACGTTCAAATGCAAAACTTTTGACACACAAAATCATAACGAGCAACCGATTTTTAGTCATAAAAATTAAACAATATGTTAAAAATTAATTTGGGGTTTGAGATTGACCTTTCTAAGTTGTCAGAATCACTTAAGAGAGCTTAAACAATTGTTGGGAGAATGACAACAATTACGGCGAGTGTGAGCCACGTGCTGGAGAGGGATGTCGCTTTTGACATGTGATTTCATGCTTTGCATGAGGCTGAAAGGCATGTGAACCAACCCACCACGTGTGGACCAACCCACCAAACACGTGGCTTCCTCCATTTTCATTCATGTGGTGGAGATGTCACCTACTGTCACTTGTGAAGAGAGAATAAAGCCCTCAAAGTGTTGACTTCTTTTTTCCCTCTCTTTTAGTTTGTTTCTCTCTCATTAGTTTTTAGATTTGCTATCATTGAGTTATATGACTTATGTGATTGTGTACTAGTCATTTAAGGAAGATAAATGGTGTTAGTTTTGCCTTGTTTAGAGGTTGGAGAAGAGATAACTTAAGGAGAGAAGTTTTGGTAATAGCTCTTCTTTCTCCTCAATCTATGACAATATAAGGGTCATTATCTTTAATTGATGGAGGGCTTTTATAGGGGGTTCATAAATGAAAAGAATGGTGGTGGTATTGTAAAAAATAAAGGTTAGGTGAGATAAATCGAGGAGAGAAGTATCACATTCATTGTCGTAGTGGAAAGAAAGGAGTTGTGGCAATTATTGTGATGGTTTAGGGGTTGTCGTGAATGTTGGTGGCTATTGTGAGTTGTTGTGAATGCGTGAGAATATGGTGGCTAGGGTTTGATTTTTTTGGGAGAAAAGTATGAGAAGATGAATAGTATCTTTTTTCCCCTTTAAATAAACATTCACCGGCCAATTTACCGATGGTATCTGTCCGTCGGTACCTCACGATATCATCGACAAATTAAAATCCATCGGTATATTTCAAGTGGGAAACTTTTTTTTTTTGTGTGCAAATTACGTCTGTAAAACCATCGGCAAATGATTTTTTTGTTTTTCCGACCGATATAGCGACAAAATGTGCAATCACCGATGAAAGATTAGCCGACGGACGTATTCCATCTGTAATATAGTCGGTAAATAATTTACCGACAAACTCTCAATCACACACCAACAGAATATTTCTGTCGGTAAAACTGTGAAATCTTGTAGTGTTAACGGTGATCATTTTCGATTTGGTTTGGTTTTTACTTATAATAATAACCAAATTGATTTAAAAAAAACCAGTTCAAACTGATGGGTTTCAATTCGGTTCGGTTATTTGATATTAAAAACCAAAAACTAGTTTTTTAGGTTTTTTTTTTTTTTTTGTAATTTCAAATAGGTTTGGTTTCGATTTGGCTCTATTTTTTTTGTTTTTGATTCGGTTTTGTTTTTCAAGCTTATAGAATTGAAACCAAACCAAACCAAACCGGTTGTTTTTTATGGTTAGATTTTTTCAGTTATTTTTTTCTGGTTTTCTCGGTTAATCTGTTTTTCAATTTTTTTTCTGACCCCAACCTTTAATTGATACATATAATTGAATTGATCTCTCAATTTTCTATGAGATTGAATGTAGTTCTTGATTGTAGAGTTCTTTTCCAATAGATCCTTTGGATTAAGCATCTTTACCGATAAATTATTATAGTCCAACATTTTCATCTAGAAATTGGATCTTGGTTTGAGTCTATGTTATACTATACTTTGAAGATTATGAATAATTATATTTGATATTAATTTCATTTATTTCAAAGTGTATCATAATTCTCTATATTACTCTTTTTTTGTACTTTAGTATGTCAACACATAAAGCAATTTAATGTTATCATGAATTTGTAAATTAAAATTAAAATTTGAGATAACAAAACTCAAGTTTCAAGATTAGAGAATAAAGAAAGAGAAAAAAAGTAAATGACAATTTAATCCAAACTCGATGGTTATTAACTCAACTCAACCTAAATAAAGGAGTTTTTTTATTTTTTTTACCTGATGAATAATGAATTAGATATGAATATTGTCAAACCCTATCCAAACCTAGCCCATATATATATATACTAGTTTTCATCCTTAAAAAAAAAAAAAGGAATACCTACCCATGCCAACGTCACTTGCTTAAGCATCCTTTTAAAGTTGATTTTCACTTTCTCATACGATACTTAACCACCAATTATAATCAAATTCTTTTTTGTTATTTATCAAAATTGAAATGTTCAAATATAAGATATCCATATAATATTAAATATTATAACGTATATATTATTGAATCTTTTTCACAAAATAAATATTGAATTTAATTTAAAATTTTGAACAAACCTCAAAACGCCCCTAATTTATAGGGTTAACCCAATTAGGTCATCAACATATTTTTCATATCAATTAAGTCCCCAATGTATCAATGGATTCTTGCTCAAATCTTTTTGTTAGTTTAGGTTAATGTAATGGTTAGGTAGTCATTAAAAAATCATTTAATTTCTCTATATTATATTAAAACCCATTAATTTGCTAAAAAAAATAAAAACTTCCACATTACATAATAAAATATATTGTTTAAATAAATGAAAGAGCTTTATATTTCTTCATAAAGTTTGGTCTATCACGTGAGTTTCATGTGACTCAAAGCGAAATCTTAGAAAATTCACTTGTTGTTCATGAAAAGAGAAAAATTATATGAGTTTTAAGTAATTATTTAAGCGAAAGAAGGATCTGATTAGAAAATTATATTATATTAGAGCTCTAATTAAAAATAAATAAATTAAAGATTAAATAAAAAATATTTTTAAAAAATAATGTGTTTACCATAATATCAAACACACAACACGTAAATGTTTTTTTTTAAAAAAAAAATCAAAGGGCTTAATCACCCTCTTTTACCACTCCAATGGATAATAAAATGGTTGTATATTACAAGTGTGTTTGTTTTTAAAGTAATTTTTGTGGTTGTGATTTGAAAAAAATAAGTTTTAAAAAAGCATAGTTAGTTATGGTTAGTTGGACTTAGATATTTGTTTGATAAAAATTATGGTTGAAGTTTATGTATAACAAAAAACATGTATAAAATTTTACAAAACTCAATTAAAAAATATATAAAACTACTTCATAAAAACTGCATTTCAAACTCAATTTTTTAATGAACTCTGTCATATAAAACACGGTTTAATATATTATCAAATACCTTATTGTATTTGTTTTAGCGCAAACATAAAAATTATTAAAAAACAAAAGCAGCTTACTTGCCACGGTCGAATCACTACAAACGGTACCACCTATTCCAACACCAACGGTGTCACCTATTTTATCTCCACCTCTTCATTATCTCCCTTATATCTCACTCGTAAAGTTACTAGTATTTTGTATGTGTTTGAAAACATGGTTAAAATTTTAATTTTTTTATTTAAAATTAATTTTTAAAAATTTATATTATTTTAATATATTAATATAAAAAATAAATAAATAATAATTTAAAAAACAACCACACTTTTAATCATCCCATCAACATCTTACGCAACCGTTCCTACTTATGTCTCATATGATCATGTCCGTATACTCTTTGTTGCAGGCCTTCCTGATGACATCAAGCCCCGCGAAATCTACTCTTTATTCCGCGAGTTCCCTGGCTACGAATCTTCTCATCTCCGTAGCCCCTCCCAAAATTCATAGGTTTCTTTCTTTCCTTTCCTTTCCTATCTTTCTTTCTTTCTTTTTTAAAAAATTCAATTGATGCTCTAAATAAGATTGGAACATTAGATATTTTGTGCTTGTTTTTAATCAGTGAAGCCAGAGTCTTGGTGGTGAATTATTGGGAGTTTTTTCTTACATGTGTTTACGAGGTTGTAAGTAAAATTAGGTTAAATAAAAATAAGAATGTTTTCCATGAAAGAAAGAGAAAAGAGAAAAGAAAAACAGCGAGAGAAGAGATGAGAATGCCGGTTATGGGGTGAACATGCGGTGCGTTTAAAATCTTAGAATTATGACAGCGCGTATCTTATTCATTCCTTGCATGATAAATAAATATGTTTTTCTGTTGAGTTGATTTATTCAGATGTACTGTGATTGTTGCAGCCATTTGCTTTTGCTTCGTTTGCAGACCAGCCGCCCGCCGTTGCAGCCATGCATGAACTGAATGCAAGAACATCTTGCCCTGATCCTGTAAAATGCCCTGCATTGCTGTAGTGTTTGTTTTACATGAAACTTAAGCTCTGTCCCGGCTAACATTATATATCGCTGCTGTGGTTTGAGGCGATGTCAATTTCATTTTTCAAATTGAAGTCTGAGAAAAATTCCCATGCTGCAGTGGCTGGTATCCAGTTACTGGGTTGTTTTTATGCATCAGGGTCATATTTAGATTAATTGCAATGCTGTGTGTGTTTGATATGCCACCAATAACTGAAAACTCTTGGCTCTGAACCTTTGTTGCAGGGGATGGTTTTCGATCTTGAAAAGGGATCAACCCTATATATTGATCTTGCAAAATTCAATGCCTGCATTAAATTTCCATGTAACTTGACTTTTCTTCTTATTTCAACACTCGAAATCTTATAAGTATATTACTTGATTTTGAGGATCAGCGATGAATGGTCTGGTTTGGATAAGAAGGCTGGAGGGTCCTCTGGATTCTTGATGGCTCTCCTGATTCAGGTAAGACCACTGTCTAAAATTGCTAATGTCAGCTACAACACTTTTTTCTGTGTTTATGTTTTGAACTGAGTACTCACGGTTATTTTCTTTGTGGTTTCCTTGGAATACAGATCAATCACATGGAGGGCACATTCTTCTAAAAGCTCACATTGCAGGTTTTGGCAGCGTTCACTTGCCTGGAATGACTATTTCTGCTTTCAACACGATTGTTATTCCCATCTGCACAAAGTTCATTTGCACTTCTTGAGCACATCTTTATTATAGAGCTAGAAATGAGTCAAAAGCTGGAAAACTGGTTGGATTACCTCATTGCTTTTGTTTTTATGCAAATATCAGTACTCCCATGAGTTCTGCATCTTTCTTTTCTATCCCAAGTTTTATCTCCTCGAAATAGAATTGCTATCATGTTCTTATTGTTTGAGAAATTGTTCTTTTCTAGATCTGGATTTTTTGTAATTCTCTTGTGGAACTAAAATTGTTCGGTTTAGTTCATAGGATAAGTTGTACTTGTATGTAGTCGTAGAATGCTGAAGTATTTACCATAGAGAAACATGACATGCAAATGCACTTAGAGGATTGTACTCCTGTAAGAGTTCTTGCACATCCTTTATGTTATTATGGGCCCATTTATTGTTGGATTGTTTTCTAATCAAAATAACAGGATGTGATCTGTACAAAAGCATTTAGTCTTTGATGATGATAAACTAATGTTTCTTACATTGACAGAATAATTCTTCATCACCCCCATGTCCAACACTCTTTGTGGCTAATCTGGGGCAAAATTGTACAGAGCAAGAGCTAATTCAAGTATTCTCAAGGCAAGGTAGCATTACTCATTCCACGTGTGATATTCTGCAGATTCTTTTTCTAAAAAAAAGAATAAGTAAAAATACATGATGATTAGTAACTTGAAGGGCAATAATACTTTTTTTTTAGTAACAATTAGTGTTTTGATTAGTTTACGTGTACCTCAATTAATTTTTCAGGGCCTTGAAGTTGATGATCATGTAAGCTTTTATTTCCTTAAAATTTATGGCACTCAAACTAATAATATTTAGAGAAGAAACTTAAAATTTGACTAGTTAAGATGAACTTGAAGAGCAATAATACTCGTAAAAATGCCATCGAGTAACCACAGAAAAAGGCCTTCTTTAGAAAAAGGAAAGTGGAATATTTGAATGAATTTTCCTGTAACTTGTAACCATCTATACAGGTTTGGCTTCAAGGTAACGAACGAATAGTCTCGTTATTCATGCTTCTCGTAATGAAATCTTGCTCTATCTTGCTTAGGTTTTGGATTGTTTGCTTCCTCCTTGGCATTTGAACAAGCAGGATCTTTAGTTTGCTTTACTTCTGAACTTGATTTCACAATTTGTCCCTCGGAAGCTTAAATTTGTTGGGAATATCAATATACTGTTTTATTTTGCCTCGGGTATATAAATTTTATTTTCTTGAAAGTAAAGTAAACTATAGAAACGAATTATTAACCAAGTCGTCTGCAGTAAAGTTCAAAGTTCTACTATATTTCTCGTATCTTATTCAAATTCTTCATAACCTGACAACATGAAATATGGAGCATCACCATTGAATCATAATCTCTTTTTAATTTAATTTTTATTTTTTATGTGGGGGGTGGGGATTTGCGCAAAAACCCAAGTATACAACGGATGCATGCACCCTGCTATCACCACCACCAGGAAAGGGCGTCGAGCTGAACAGCATTGAATTGTCATGACAATCACCACCGAAATTTTGACTTTTTTGAGCTCAATAAATGAGCCGGCTGCGACGTTTACATCACAATCCAAGAACAGGGACATGTTCTTTCTTGGTGGCGTTGATACCAAGATTTTTCAGCTAACTGATCTGTTGACTTCTTCTAGTCAGAAACAGGCAGGCAGGCACACGACCTCATATTTTTCCATGCGCTCTCATCATCAGGTGCATTGCTGATAAATGTATTTTTTGACTACTACAGCAAATAAATACTTTACACGTAACTAATGATTTCCTGGAAAGCCAAAGTTATGACTCTTGAAAACATCAATTCAGTCACCCATACGTTTTTCCACACGCCATTGCATGCCACGAGAATTATTGGAAATGGCTCCCCCAAAGTTTTGTTTGCCGGACAATTTATTTGATAATCTCGGACGTTTTTTTTTTAATAAATTTATTTCAAATAAAAATATTTTATATGCTATACAAAACAAATTTTTAGGATATTAAACATTGATGTTAAAAATATATATTAGTAATGGAGTTATTGATTATATTGATAATGGGATGATGATGGTAATGAAAAAGGTGTTGTGGTTGTGGTGTTTTAAAAGTAATATATAATCATTATAAAGTCATATCTAATAATTTAAGTTTATATGTTGGAACAATTTTTTAATGTAATATCATAACTTTAATAATCAAATAATTATGAGTTCGAGTCTTAACTCTCTTATTATTTCTAACTAAAATCAATAAAATTAAGAACAAAGATTTGGTTTTTCATAACTGTGTACTAAAAAAATGATTGAGCTTGATCATTGGTTGGTGAATTGCCAAGGTGACTTCCGCTCTTACTTGCAAAAACAAGTCATTTATCAAAATAAAGGATCCTCTAATATTTAAGTTAGTAAATGTTGGAGAATAAGAATATGTTGAGTAGAAGAAAAATGTGCGATGAGGGGAGCATGATAAAAGGAAGAGCAATGTGGCTTAATGGTGTTGTGTGATCTGTTATGTTTCCATGAATAGAGTTTTGTAATATTGAATGAACTTGTGCAATTTCTCGAATGCCTTAAATTCATTTTTATATAGTGAACCAAGATATTTTTAGACTTTGATTATGTCAATTTACTTCGAGAAGAGTAATGATGAAGAATAGTTGTTTTCCTTTGCATGTAACATGAAAAGCTGAGTCATTTGTTGTAGTGTTTTATTATGCTATTAGTAGAAAGGTTGGTACTTAGTAAGTACCATTTAAGATAGCATGCATCCATGAAATAGCCATTGGCTAGAGAAGATGGGCCCTATACTAAAAACTTGTGTATAATCTGAGGAGAGTGCGATGTTGTATTGATTTTTTTGGAACTTGTCATCTTACATTATAGTGAGTGTGTACTAGTAGCTAAAATTCTCGTTCGTTGAGCCTAAAAATGGTTATTGAAAGGACTAAGGTGTTGTGGATGGGGTCGCTAGCCGATGGAAAGTTTGGTTAGGCTTGACCCAAACAACTAGGTCAATCCATTTGTTGGTTAGGCGACAACCCACAAACTAGCAAGTACCAGTCCATTTGTGATAGTATAACTGGTGCAAGGCTGAATTTGGACTGAAATTGAGGAATTAAAGTAAATAGAGGGAGAAAAACTAGTTGGCCTGGGCATGTTGCTTTTAAGTGACCCTTATAACTCACGAATAACTCTGATGATGGCATTTCTTGATGTCATTGAATTTATCTAATCAAGATCTTTCTGATGATTTTATATGTGTGTTGATCAAAGCTCCAGTAAGTCTTCAACATACCATTCTTTTTTCATCCTTTCTCTTCTCTTTGTCTCTCTCATATCTTTAAAAACACCTTGCTCTTGCTAGTTTCTCCTGCTTTTTTTGGTTATTTTTGGGACATGCCATTTTTTTTCTTGTTACCTAGTCCATTTAGGCTAGATATCTTATACCTCACCTAAAAATTTCTTTCCATGACTGACGACTTAAGAACTCCAAGACATTAAAGAGTAATTGACCTCCCCACCGTAGGCACTCCAGTTCCTCCAGATCTCTACTAACTCTCTTGTTAAGTGAAGGTGTTTAATGATGTTGTTCTAGCTATAAAACAATAACTTCACACTCTTTCACTCTCTTAATAAGAAACATAACACCTACCTTCATTGTTTGCACCACTAAATGCACAAAAATAACTCTAATTTTCTTAAGGAATATGATATAATGACGTGCAAGCAATTATATACGAGACACACTCATACTCCAACTCTCTAAAGGAAATGCCTATGCATAAAGAGTGTTCCCATACTGGATGCTCTAGGAGTGGCTACCATCATTGATCTCTTTTTAAGTCTCAGTCTCGTACTCTTCATCGAAAAAAACCTTAACACAATACGAGATTAGTAACTTTACAAGTTCCTAAGAATGGACACCACATACACTAAGTGAAAGATTCTTTACTTTGTCACTGAATGCTACATATTTATCTCTCCATAGATTGCGACTTTATGAAGACCAACTTAAACAACTGTAATGGCGTTATAAAACTAAGAAAGCATATGCAAAACGTGTGAAACATCCTAGAGCTTGTAACCCAAGACATCGATGTTATGTATATAATTCTTATGACAACATTACATGAATATACTTAGGTGTGATATCATAACCTTGAGTTTTGCTCTATTTTTTACTTTTACTAACTTAGTGCCAAACTCATCTCATACTTCAGTATAAGCATACAACTAATAAAAGTACAACTGGACTTTTTTCCATCACATTACGAGAAGATGAGAGAACTGAAACATACTCCATATCTTCAAATATTGAGTTCTCAAAACATTCATCATGGCATGTTAATAAAAGCCATAAGATGGTAATATGAAAATATTTGTTTTCCTCCAACTTCTATTACTTAAATCTTTTAAAAATTATGTTTAAAAAACTTATAAAAGGAGAAGTGATGGTACAAAAAAAAGGGTTAAATCATCTCAAATGTGCCTTTATAGGTGATCAATCAATTTAGCTAGTTTAATAGATTAATAAAAAATAGACCAATCTGTTTAAGTTGAAACCTAAACCAACTAGGCAACAAAAAGAGAAATGGTAAAAAAAATGGCCTACTAAAAAATGACCAATAAAATAGGTGAAGCTAGTAAAAATGGTATGCTTTTCAAGATAAAAGAGAAAACAAAAACAAAAAAAAAATGAAGAAATAAAGAATGGGATGTTAAAGACATTAGAGCTTTGATCAACACATATGCAACTTCATTAAAAAGATTTTGATGAGACAAATCTAATAACATTAAAAAAAGCCACTATCAAAGTTTTGAGTGAGCCATAAACACCGCTTAAAAGAAATGAGGCATAACTAATTTTCAAGCACATGTTACACGAGCTAGCTAATTTTCCTTTTTCTCTTCACTTCATTCTCTTCATTTCAGTCTAAATTTAGTCTTGTAGTAGTGACACGACCAAAAGATTGATGTCTTATCCCAAGTGCAGGAGTGTCGAAGAAATAAATAACCCGGCGAGACCGGGGTTGAACCACAGGGAGGTGAACTATATAAATTATAAATAATATATATATATATATATATATATATATATAATAAAAGAGTGTATGAGAATTTTATGGGATATTGATGTAAAGATTAAACAATAATAAAACAATTATCAAGATTAGAGGATCCACTAATAGTATTAGAAATAAGTATAGTATAAACTCTTTTTATTAATCAACTGGAAACCACACACAAAGGAGGTTCCAATCGGATGATTTATCCTTAGTAGTTCATTATAAATTTTTAACATTATCATATTAATTATCTTATTTAAGTAACACCATACTTTTAAATATTTTCAGGAATCATGATGCTAACTTATGTTAACAACAAATCAAGTTCCTTTCATAGCATAAGTGTAGGTTATACCATATGGTTGGCTATGAAAGTGCAAATCATTTGTTGTACCAAGTGTTATACAACACGAATCTAGATTAATCATTTAATAAACAAGGTATTAAGAATTAGTAAGATAAAAAGATAAAACATGTTAATAACAAACTTTCTTGGATATAAACATTGAAGTCCATGTTGAGTTTATATTATACATATTCTAACACTATTAGGGAAACATTTTCACCTTAACATAATAAACTTAACTAAACATAATGAAGAAAATAAACATAAATAAACAACATAAGAACATAAGTATAGTAAAAGAAATAAAAAGCATAAACACGAGATTAAGGAAAATATAACATGAAATAAAACTTAAACATTACAAAAATATAAAGAAAAAAATAAAGAGCATGATCTTGATATGAAAAACCAAGATGCCTAAATGCATGTTAAATACCTCCTTTTATAGGTTAGAATTTGGAACTATTGATTTGATGACTAATTGTTGAGTAGGTGGTCACATCTTGACTTGGTGACGATCATTATCTTCTTATTTGAACAAAACGTTATTGATAACGTCATAATTTAAATAAACTTAACTCATGAAAGTTCTAGGAAATTGTCTCAACTTTCCAACAAAACAAATTGAGGTCATTTGGACTTCTAGAACTTAAGATATGGGTTGAACATTAAACAGTGTCTGAGCTGCATGACAGATTCAGACTTCTTTGTTGTTGCTACAATTTGGACTTGAAAACGACCTTTTTAAATCTTGGACTCCTCGTGAAATTTTTAAGCCTATATCTTAGCTTTCCATCCATATATAGCAGACCTAAATCCAAGATTTACAGCTCCAGATATGATTCAATGACCAAACAGTGTTCCAGTTTGGACTGAACCAGCATCTTTTTTCTAAGTTTGGCCCTGTCTTTGTCTTTTAAATTTCAGTAGTTAAACTCATCAATCAATCCTTTGATTTATGTGATAGGGCTGCATTTAAGATGAACATTTACCATAAATTAAAGGTATCTTATAGTATCAGACTTGTTATTATAAAACTTGTTTTCATTAAGGAGTTATTGATATTTCAAGTGTAAAATGATGATATAAAATCTTGATAAAAATACACTTTTAAATATTAATCAACTAGTTGCACCAGTCTAAATGGATTGTACTTAGATCAATTCAAATAACATGTCTATCCATGACACGTTAGGCCTTCAAACAACCACTTTTTTATGCTTGACCCATGATAAGTCTAGCTATCATCACACACCACAATTCAAAGTGACAAGTTCTAAGAAAGTCAATATGACATTGCAGTACTCTCTCGAATTATGCATAAATTGTTAGTACGATAACCACATTTCCTAGCCAATTGGTATTTTATTCTTGCACATCACCCTAAAAAATACCTTGCAAGCATCAGCCTCTCTATCGATAACATACTGAGACATCACAAATAAACATGAGCATAACATTTCCATCAAATGCACATTAGCCAACAAGTTAACTTTCTATAAAATAAAATGAAAAAAGTAATTATTCTCTATCATTACTTTCCATGAGATAAGTTGATAATCTATTGTTATATAATTTCAGTGTTCATGTACGAGAGTCACATTTACACGACACAAAAAGTGCTCTTGTTTTGCACATGAATATGCAGTGGCTAAAATAATAGAAACCACCTTGCTTTATACCAACTATCAACAACATGAATTGTTTATAGAAAATAGTCGATTGCCCACTAAACTGGCCATGCGTTGTTTAGCTTTTCTGGCTTTGGACATATGATATGGGTTCCCACTTTCTAGGGCTAGAGGGGCAATAACTCTATACATGAGCCTACAGATATTATTAAAGCTTACTTTATATCAATAATGTGGTTAATCTTTTTTCTTCTTTTTTCTAGCTTTTCATTTGTTTATTGTTTTCCCCGAGCTCCTGATCTCGTCAGGGCTTGCATGCTAATGTATATCAACAAAGAAGAAGCTATCTCAAATCATACAACATTAGAACAATAGCTAGATAGATCATTTGTAGATCTCCTAAAGATTGCTTCCAATTAAATTATCCTCGCAACCCCATTAAAAAATAAAATAAAAATATTATTTCACAACACACCGTGCATGCCCTTATCATGCTTGGCTATAGAGGAGTGGTACCTTTTTAATAATATACGGCTGAATTATAATTTGGCACCATATGTTCCTGCCAGCTAAATGTCACCATGGAAGCATAACCCGAGACAAAAGCTAACACGATTATATATATGAATAATATTCCTAGTATTTTGAATGAAATCGTTACAGGTAGGTACGTATTTCTGAGCAATCATAAGAGGGAAGAAGTTGACTTCTTCTTTCTTAACATTAACCTGTTTTAATTAATGTACTTTAAGAAAAGAAAAGGAAAAAACTATGGAAATTTTGAGTAGCTTTTCATCCTCTCTAATTTAGTAACTTTCCAAGGAGTTTGATTCTAAACTTCTTCCTTTTAGATTGTCTGTAATTAATTTTTTTTTTCTGTGTTTCAATTCGAGGAACCTCTTGGTAATCAATGTGTGAAGAGGCTGTACTATCATATTCCATTGACAAAATAATTGAGATTGGAATCAAATATCAAGGTCACTCTAATTATAAATTCATTCTTTGATTCATCAATATGTATCCTCGAATAAACCTGCAAATGATACAAATAAAAAACAAGAAAAATTCTTGAAGATTGAGTGAAACAAACCTAACAAGAACACATGAAATTATTTGGATTGTTAACAGTATAGATTTAATAACCAGATCTAGTATTAATAAATAAATAAATAAATAAAAGGAGAAAAAGAAAGTAATTTTCATGGACAACAATCTAAAAACATGTACTTCTTAAAAAAGAAATTGTTTAAAAGAGAGAGAGAGAAGAGTAGAGTTTTCTTATTCATTTAAATTTTTTGTTGCAATATTTTTATATTCTAAAAATTTTATAATGATGTTGTTTTATAAACAGATGATATACCTACTTTGTAGTATAATTATGAGACTCACTCGGTCCAATAAATTGATTTGAGATTCGAGTGATTTGAAGTCTTGATATGGTTTTAAATCATAAAAATCTGGGCTTGTAATTGGCTCGATCAAACCCAAGTGATCCATTGGATCAACCCGAAACTTGACCGACCCGATATTTTTCTTTTTGCATTTTTTAAAATAAATCTAAAAAATTAAAACTTAATTTATGAATACTTAGCTTTACATATCTTTTTTTTATAGCCTATGTTCACATGAGTTATTTTTTAATTTTTTGATGTGGAATAATTATATATAGTTTACATCCACATTAATTATTTTTTAACTTTTCAATGTGTAATAGCTATAATATACTACACTTTATATTTTTTTATATACCTTACATTCACATTTATTGTTTCAAAAAAATTACATGTGAGATATTAAAATCTTAAATATATTTTTTTTTTGTTAACATAAGTTAATTCATATATACCTAACCTCTTAGTTGAGTTAATTTCAGGTCAAGTTTAATAATTATATTTTGTATAATATAAATCTTGAGAAAAGTCACACGCATATATACAAGATTAAAAAGATGATAATATACATATATAATACAAAAGAAAGTAAAAATATAAAATATAATTTAAAATGGAAGAGAAAGAAATATTGCATAATACAATTAAGAGAACTGATTTACGTACCCCGTAAACATGGTTTATTAGATTGCTTAAAATAGATGCAACAACTAACAAGTAATTCTTTAAAAAGTTTGATATTTGACTCGATATTAAATCATATATTACTTAGGATTTAAAAAATAAAGTATCTAATCTTTTAATATTATATATTGTACGTGACTGACCACAGGGGTTGAATTGGTTTACATAGTAAAAAAGAAAAAAAAATATCTTCAAGTTTTAAATTAAGAAAATATGTTAGGAGTGGTATACTTGCATTCAATTTTGGAAATACCCATTTTATTTAACAAAAACAAAAACAATTATACGTTATTATTTTATGCATATCCAATAAATAATTAACTACCCCAAAGCGGAGGGGACCATGAGAAATTTAAAATTTAATTTGACAGATAAGAACAATGTCCATCCATTCATATCGTTATTGCGTGGAGGGAAAGTCAATTCCTAACGGTATCTATCCACCGACCACCGACCTCCGACCTACCCTTTTCTTTCCTTAGAAAATTATTATTACTCCTAAAAACAACAAAAACAAAATAAAAATCCCAATAGTAATTAATAATACAAATGTCACTGTACCTATCGATCTTCTCCTGGCCACCATGACACAATGATACTTCTTTTTTTCACAACCATTGAATTCCACCTCACTTGCCCACAAAACGACACCTCCCATCACTACACTTTTTTCTTTTCTTTTCTTCTTAAGTATATAGTTTTCTTATAGTATAAAACAATAAATCACTATAGATGGTGTTTGGTATTATGGTTAAATTGTATATTGAAATGACTCAATCTTTACGGTTTAACTCATCAAACTTATGATTGAATCATGAACTTTGTTATATTTAACCATTGACTTTTAGATCATACATTTATATATATATATATATATTGATGATAACTATAATATAAAATTTGGACTAATAATATGTTTGATTTAGAACAAGCTTTAAATAGGTTTTATACGAAGAACACATTAACAAGTATGACGAAAATCCAAGAAGGAAGAAAAATAAAAAACTAGTTTAAGTATTCATTTTCAGTGCTCAATTTAAATTTTTATATTATATATGATAGCACAAATTAAAATGAATGCTAACACTTCACTTTTTATGCATTTAAAATGATTCATAAAGCGGTTCTAAGAATTCACCATAATTAAAACTATTAAAATTAGAATTCTG
The DNA here is from genome assembly GCA_033617975.1 of Populus alba x Populus glandulosa. NCBI lineage: Eukaryota > Viridiplantae > Streptophyta > Magnoliopsida > Malpighiales > Salicaceae > Populus > Populus alba x Populus glandulosa. The sequence continues at coordinate 12,913,402 of CM066147.1, read as the reverse complement.
CATGAACCAAACGACCATTTTAATATATATATATATATATATATAGTCTAATTGCAGAATTAAGAAGGGAATCTAAACATATATCATATACAAGCTACTTTAAGAGCAAAACACTTCAAGATCATCAATCTTTAATCACACTTATATTTGTGCATTAAAACCATCATAATCTTGCACAAGAGTATACATTTTCATTTTCACAACACTTAAACACTATCCAATCCGTTACATGCTATCTAGTGAGATATAGAGATACTTAAATTCTCAATTGTAAAATCCAGTCTATTGAGAGAGTAATTTCGTGATAACAAAATCACATCTATAAACCCTTGAGAGTTTGAAAAAAACTATTGATATTGGTGAGGTATTGCTACCTAAGGAAAATCTTGAAGAGGGAACATCTTTAAATGGTGTAAAAAGCTTGGTGTGGATTCATCAAGTATCAATTGTACCCTTTAACTTGGACTAGTGAAGGAATAAAATACTCAAGTACGGTTTGATACTTGAGGTGTGGATGTAGACTTATTGTATAATATTATGTTTTGTGTTTATCTATATGCATGTTTTCAAACATGTCCTAAAAAATCTCATGTAACTGCTATCAAATGCATTTTTTATTGCTTGCATGGTACAACTGATTTAGGATTTTGGTATCTAAAATAAAATGAGCTGAGTTTAATTAGCAATTTGGATGTTAATTTTATTAGGTGTAAAGTTGATAGAAAAAGTACTAATGAAACTTATCATTTTCTAAGATCATCATTAGTATATTGGGTTAGTAAGAAACAGAACTCAGTAGCCATATCAACAATTAAAGTAGAATATATAGTGACATGTAGTTATTGTGCTCTAATCTCATGTATGAAACAAATCTTAAAAGACTTTGGACTTGTATTTAATCATGTACTCATTAAGTGTGATAATACTGGTGCAATAAGTCTATCTAAGAATCTTATACAACACTCATATACAAAACACATAGAAGTGAGACATCACTTCCTAAGAGATCACATGACTAAATGAAATATTGTACTTGAGTTTGTGGGCACATAATACTAATTAACAGTAAGATTCATAAAACCTTTAAGTATAGATCGTTTTTGTGAAATGAGAAGCAATTTTGGCTTTATTCATGCTAAATGTATTTGAGGTATTATTTATACATGTATACATTATTATAAATAAGTTAGATATGTTAAAGTGGTAAAATGTATATCCTCTTAGCATGAAATATATGTTCTACTGTAAAATTCACTAACTATATAAGATTGAGATGAACCAATCAATCAATTCGTTATAACTAGTTCCATCGGTCGACTTGTTGAGCAAGAAAAACAAAAGATGGCTACTGAAAAATTTATGAGATTTTGAGTTTTGAGTTGGGTTTAGTTTTTTTAGCTTATAAGTTAGACCAAAAAAATATATATTTTTACTTATAAAACATATGTGAAAGAGAAAATTCATAAAAACATGAACCTTGTGTAAACCAATCGATCAATTCATATAATTGAATCAACCGACTGATCGGTTAAGTTAGAGTATTGATAATATTGCTACTATAAAAAATTTAAAATTTTCAACTCTCAATTCCTTTGTTTTTTCGATATAATTTTTACATGGAAATGTTTCATTTTAAGTGCCAAGAATAGATCATAAGAGAATTTTATGAATTGTTGTTTTCGGGTTTAACTGGTCAACCAGTTTAACTTAACCCAAAGCAACCAATCGACCGGTTGCTCGACAGTACACACACATACACACACCTGTCATTTTCCAGCAAAAACTAACCTATTGTACTTTTAAATTTTCATCAAATCTTACCAAATCAAAAACCTTTTAAGTTGTTTCTTGAAGATTAAAGTCAAATGGCACCAAGAAAACGCCAAAGAAAAGTTGAATCACGTAACAAAAAGGCAAATGATCCAACTTCATACCAAGGTGATAATATCAAATAATTCTTAAACTCTTTTGCAAATAGGTCAATTGCTGTAGAAAGAGGTTTATGAGATGATTTATGTGCTTTTGGTCTAGATGAGATATTTGAATCTATGAGTTGGAGCACTTTATTTTATATTAAGAAACCAACTTACCCAAAATTAATAAGGATGTTCTTTGCAAATATGAGGATCAATATAGAACCTTAGGTCTTTAGTAGTTTGCAAGATAAATTAATTGTTTTTTATTGTGACATTCTAGGTGATATTTTAGGAATAAACAATTAAAGTCCTAGAGTATTTGAGGTAAAGTAATACCCACCATAGAAGGATTTGTATATGATAAAGATGTGGTATTACAGATGGGTAGATACAATTTTACTAAAGGAGCAAAAATCAAGAATCAAGATTTGCTTTTACAACCTAGAATTATCTATAGGATTATAACACTCAACATATTGCCTAAAAAAGGGCATTATGATGAGGTGACTTTCATGGATTCATTGATTGTATGATTAGAGGTCGACCAATTAACCTATCGTATATTATAATAAGGAATTTAATCATGACACATGATCAAAAAAAAAAATTCCTTATGGTCAATGTCTAACTACCATATTTGAGCATTTTAAGATTTTATTAATGGGTACAAATAAGATATCGTATTCAAAATTAATAAAGATAAAAAATAAAACACTAAACAAAATAAAATATGTGTTAAATGAGGATGGTGTATGGATTTCTGGACACTAGATAGAGGTTCATGCTAAGGAATAGCATGATGAGGAAGAACATCAACACAATGGTAATGATGATGAATTTAATGTTATGTTTGAAACACCACAACTTGCTTCCTTACTTAAAGATGCATCGAGTTCTTGGTAATTTAGGATGGAAAACTGACTAACACACATTGAGATAGATGTGTGTCATCTTAAAGATACGTAAGTGCATAATGTAGCTAATTAAAAGAATATGGTCAGTGACTTACAAGATATCAAGACGATGATGACCAATTCTCTCTCTCGTTATCTACCATCCTAGATGTTGTACCATAAACATATGCATGTTTCGATGTTTTTATGTTTTTATTCCTTTAATTTGTAATGAATCTTGGATTATTTTTGGAGACTATATAATGTATAGTTTATTCCTTTTTATAGATTCCATTATATTTTTATGTATAATTTTATCTCTCTATATTATGTTTTTGTTGATGTCAAAGGGGGAAAAATGGATATGAATTTAATCATTGCAAAAAAAGGCAATTTGTAGTTCAATAATATATGCATATATATATATATAGGGGGAGAAATTCTAATTTCTTTATGTATAAGTATTTATTGAAAATACAATTTTATCTCATTTACTTAGATAATGATAGACTGTTTAAATGTTTCTTATATATTGCATTGCAAAAGATAAAGGGGGTCATGTATTTCATATCCAAGTTGCATATTAATTATAATAATAAAAAAAGGAGGGATTGTTGACCTTTAGGTCATAAATTTATGTTTTTATATATTTTTTGATGATAAGAATAATATGAAAATTGGACTAATAATATGCTTGGTTGAGAATAAATTTAAAATAGGTTTTATGCAAAGAACACGTCAACAAAGCATGATAGAAGTCCAAGAAAAAAGCAAAATAAAAAATTAGTTTAAGTATTTATTTTTAGTGCTCAATTTAAATCTTTATATTCTATTTGATAGCATAAACTAAAATAAATTCACACACTTCGTTTTGCATGTATTTAAAAGAATTAATAAAATGATTCTAATAATTCATCAGGATTAAAATTGTCAAAACAAGAATTCTGCATGAATTAATCGACTGTTTGGAAATATCAAATGAACTTGTCAATCACTTATTCATCCATGATGAACATCTAGGAATTCTATAGGAACTAATTGACCGATTGTCTAGACCAATCTGAATCAATCGATCATTTTAGTTGTCAGAGGAGTATCAATAGGTATAAACGATTATAAGCTACTAGTTTTTGCTAGAAATATATATATAACTTTTCTATTTGTAGAATTAAAAAGGGAATCCGAACATATATCATATACAAGATATTTTAAGAAAAAAAAAACACTTCAAGATCATCAATCTTTAATCATACTCATATTTATGTATTAAAACCTTTATAATCTTACACAAGAGTATACATTCTCATTCTCACAACACTTAAACATATTTCAATCCATAAAGTGCTATCTAGTGAAATATAGAGATATTTAGATTTTCAATTGTAAAATCCACTGTATTGAGAGAGCAATTCCATGATAATAAAATCATATTTGTAAACCCTTTAGAGTTTATTAATATTATAAATATTACTCTTAGATCATGCATTGCAGATAGATCCAAGATTCTTTGATATAACTTTACAAAAAAATCTAATATTTTTATATTTTATTTATTTTTGATATTTTTCATGCAAAAAAATAAATAATAATAATTCACATTATCACGCGTGTCATATAACTAATACTATCTAGACTGTCGTTCCGGTCCTAAGTCTATTACTTATATTACCGGCCTTTATTTTAAGGTTTTTGTATACTAGTGGCAAATGCAATAGGTGGCAAGCGCAGCCCAAAAACATAACCTCGGATCTAATTACCATTACGTTTTTTCTTTTCCTTTAATTAATAAATTATTTATTTTCTCCACTTCACAACATAGACGGCAAAGCAGCTCCCACCCCTTCTCTTTTAAACATATTCACAAACATCGTGTCGGTGAAAATGGATTTTCTTTCTAGCTATCACCCCTCTATATAAATAAAGATAAAGGAGAAAGAAAATTTTCCATCCATAAGGAATTATTATCGACGTGTTAGCTCACCCAAATGACACCCCTTATTCTCCAAGACTCATTCTCCAAGACTCATCACAACATCTCCTCTCTGCTCTCTTCCCAATCCTAAAAACTAGTTGCTTTGCTTTCTTAATTCTTCCATGAAAACTTGTCAAGAATCCGAACCCTGAATACCCTTTTGAAAGAACAAAAGGAATACATATTTTAAAACAAATATTGGGGTGAAGGGTTTTTTTGTGTGTGTGTTGAGAGATCGATGGAAAGCGGGGTAGCCAAGGAGATGGCGACAAGAAAGAGAGGAGGGATTGGAAGTGAGAGGCAATACAAGGGAATAAGGATGAGGAAGTGGGGAAAATGGGTGGCTGAGATAAGAGAGCCTAACAAAAGGTCAAGGATTTGGCTGGGTTCGTACTCAACACCTGTAGCGGCGGCTCGCGCTTATGACACCGCCGTTTTTTATTTGAGAGGACCGTCGGCGAGGTTGAATTTTCCTGAATTTCTGGCTGGAGAGAATTTTAGCTGCGGTGGTTCATATGGGGACATGTCAGCTGCTTCTATAAGGAAAAGAGCAACCGAGGTTGGAGCTCGTGTCGACGCTTTTGAGACAGCGTTAAACCACCACCACCACCACCGCCATCACGATGACCGTCAAAGAAATAGTAGTAATAGTACCAGTAGCAATGATAATAATGAAACGGTCGTTGATAGTAGAGAGTTAAAATCACGGCCGGTTGACTTGAATAAGGTGCCTGACCCAGAGGATTCCGATGGAGATGAGTGGGAGAGGAGTTTAGCCACCGGTGGTAATCCGATGGGTTGCTAACATGGCCAAAAGGAGGTATGTTATATGTGGATTAATCACTTTTAATACTAGTATTTTACTTACTAGTCAAGTAGTTTATGTTTCCCCCTTGTTAATTTTTTAGCTAGTTTTTTTTTTATTTTTAGTTTATTAAACTTTTTTCCTTATTTGATTATGGTAATTGAGCAAATTTTGGTAAATGTATATTACTTGGTTTATGACTCAAGGATGTTTATATATATTATTCTGTGTTTCCATAGAGTAACATAGGATTCGAACTCGATGCCTCTTTTGTTTTCTGTGAAGGTTGGACCATGTATTAAAGGACAATCAGTTAACCTTTCCTTGTTTTGTATCCATGGGAAATGGATGCAACACAGAGAGAGAGAGAGAGAGAGAATTCCCGACTTGGCAAAATTCTCGTTTTCCTTTTCTTTGTTTGAGAGAGCGAGAGAGAGGGAGAATAGATGTTGAAGCGCAGAGCTGGGGAACAGGAGGTGGCCTACATAGCCTGCAGTTGGTGCAAATAGCCATGCTAACCACTAAAGTTTAACTACTAAAGTGATAAAATTTGGAGTTAGGTATTTTCTGGTTCTGCACTGTTGCATAATTTGAGTTGTGGGCACCCCTGGGGGGAAGAGAGACAGGTGAGAGTGATTGCTATCGTACGAGTGCAAGCTGACTATGGCCATGGGGCCAACCTCATGGGTTTTACTCTCTCAGATGATGTCAAATCACCGCTCCCGACTTGGCAAGAAAATTTTGCATTCGCCATTAAGCCTTCAACCCCTACTCTGATCTTTTTGAGAATCGTGTGAACAACTTGCCTTCCACTGTTAGACGGTGGAGGACAAGCAACTAGCTCACCATTAGCGGATATGAGTGTGTATTCATCCCTGCATTGATAATCACTTGTCCTCTCCAAGATAATTTGCAAGTTGTGAGACACATAATTTCAGGTAGCTCAACACTCAATTACAACCTAGCCAAATCATTGTTCTTGGCCACAGCATGGTAGGGCAGCTCAGGTTTATTCACTAGTGCATTCACTTTCCTTGGCCCTGGTTTAGACTTCAAAGGAATCACGTCTGCCATGAGTAAATATCCAGAAAAAACAACAGATATACAGAGTCTTGAGCGTTGTAATGAGCTCGAAATGCTTCCAGGCATAAAAGATGTCCAGCTCAGCAATAACAGCAAAAAATGGTAAGAAGATTCCAAATTCGGAAGTGAATGATTTGCTGCCCTTGGTCCAAATGTTCTACCTCATATTCCTAGGTTTTTGTTCACGGATATCATGTGGTCTCCAACGAAGGCTACATTTAGCCAACAGAAAGGGATTGACATAAAAACAATCAGCATAATTTCACTTCAAAACTAATAGTAACACGCCCTCTTTCAAGTTTTTACCATGTAAGGCTCCTCCACTATTAGGTTCAGCAACCAGTTTGACAACAAAGGACATGGAGCAGTCATCATCACTTTCAATTTAATCACCGTCCAGATTTAATGCATCGCAAGGACGAGCAGACAAATATCTGCCAGTAGCTTATAACATTATAAATCTGAAGAAACCACCATCATGATCATACTAGCGTCTTGAGATGAACCATTATTGGCTCCTGTCGCCACTAATCCCTGTAACTATAACTCCCATTACTATACTAGGAAAAGTAGAAAATGATGTGATACAAACACGAGCCAAAATATTGTATGTATAAAGCAGCCAGCTTCTTTTGTTGCCGAGCTCGAAACAGCTCGCATAAACAAACCAGACCCAGCTTGCCATGTTGGCTGCTGCATTTTTCCTTGAAAAACAAATACGGGGATACTACGCTTTCCTTTCCATGGCATGTTTTATTTGCAAAGCAGCTCTTACAACATTTCCTCTTGTGATAATCCCAACCTTCAAGTGAAGGAAAAATGGCTGATTAAACCACCATTAAACATGATTAGATGATATTGATCAATACAAAAGTCTGATATCTCTTACAAGCTTGCCGTCGGCATCCATAACTGGAAGTCTACGGTATTTTGTCTCGAGTAATAATCTGGCATTAGATAACACCAAGTCAGAAGTTAATTTTTGGCCACAGCTTAACAGACTAAACATAAACAAAGTGAAGGGGATATTCAGAAAGATCAACTTGGAAAAAAGGAAAAAAGGGCTACTGTACCTTACAGAATCCTCAAGATTGGTGGTTTCACGAACAACAACTGGTGCTGGTGTCATCAGGTCACCAACAACCTTCCCATTGGTTTTATTGAGCAACATTTGTACCTCATTGAAAGTCTGCAATCATCATTTACTATATTGTATCAGCAAATTACATAGTTGGAGGATTGGATCATGTGCAACATCTCATCAACTCAAAGCACATGAATTTGCAACTTATTTCTCTGGAATGAAATTTCATCAAGAAGACCCAATATGTGAAGAAGAGAGTAACTTCCGGCGCTTAAACTCTCACTATAAAGCTAGAAGTTCAAGTTGTTGAATAGAGGCCTTCTCTATTGAAATATGATATACTTAAAAATACTGTTGAAATATGATAGAAGGAAAGAGTTTGATGCAGACAGGAAAAGAACAAAAAAAAGACAGCAATTATAAGCAACACAAAATTATATTGAATGGAGTTGCTACAATAATTTAGCAAAGAAACAAATAAATTATCCTAAAAATCCTCCTGCATCATTTTACTCATGCTCGAAGAAATTCATTCTCGAGTTCATGGTTTTACCTTAATCTTGTCGATATCCAATCACAACTCTCTAACTTCTTTTCTTTATTTGCTTTATTTGTATAACAATTTTAAATACTAACTTCAATCTCTTCATGTTAAATTTTGCATAAGCAACATCAATTGATAAATAATTTCTCTCTCACTAACTTCTAGAGCAATGAATTGCAAACCATAAACTTGCTTCATCAACATGTGTTGTATCCATATAATATTTAAATAAATCTATCTTTGTGATAATAACAATAACAATAACAATAACAATAATAATAAGCTTGTAATCAAAAGGATCAACAATTTTCTTTGGTTAAGCACCTTCCAATATGTGAAGGATAGAAAAGTGCCAGCAAGAGAGTAACTTCTGGAGTTTAAACTATCACTATAGAGCTAGAAGTTTACATTGTTGAATAGAGGCCTTTTCTATTGAAGTATGATATGCCTAAAAATACTTGATAGAAGGAAAGAGTTTGATGCAAAAAAGAAGAAAGAGAAACAACAAGTACAACAAACACAAAATTTTGATGAATAGAGTTACTACAATAATTTAGCAATGAAACGAATAACTTATCCTAAAAATCCTCCTACATCATTCTCTTTAAGCTAGAAGAAACTCATCCTCGAGTTCATGTTTTTACTTTGATTTCGTCGATATCCAATCGTGACTCTCTACCTTCTTTTCTTTCTTTGCTTCATTTATATAACAATTTTAGATATTAATTTCAATCTTTTCACGTTAAATTTTGCAGAAGAAACATCAATTAATAAATAAATTCTCTTTCACTAACTTCTAAAGCAATGAATTGCAAACCACAAACTTGCTTCATCAACATGTGTTGTATCTATATAACCTTTAAATAAATCTATCTTTGTGATGATAATAATAAGCTTGTAATCAAAAGGATCAACAATTTTTTTTGGTCGAGCACCTTTCTTGTTATATTTGCACTCAACCTCTAACTTATCAATGACAACATTATTCATGACATCATTATTGTCATTTGTTTTTGTATCAATGTTTATGTTATCATTATCAACATATAATCATCTCATCTAAATAAGCATCATAAATTTGATAGTTAATTTCAATCCATAACATAACTAGAATCATTAATATATATATATATATATATATATATAGTTTCAACATCATAATCATCCATATCAGGAAGATGCCTCTTTTACTTGTGCTTTTAAAACGGATTCTCAAAACAGGTTATTAATCCTTGATCACTCTTCTCTAAGTGTTTTCTTCTCCATCTTTGCTCATCAACATGATAATTCTTCAACTTGTCTCCATAATTTTATCACCTCCATAATTTTATCACCGTTAATGATAGGTCAATTCTGCAATCTATCTTTACATATCTTCTATAACCAATTCCTAAACATCTCTTTCCTGAAGTAAAGCCTCCTCATCCCCTCCTACATGAAAATGTTCTATTCTAGACAACCTTTTCCAAACACGTTTTATTAAACAAATATATAGCAACTACCTAATAGAAATTGTTGAGCTCTAATATCAATTAACATAGATGAAAAAAACACAAGAAAAACAACAAACACTAACACTAGCAACACAAAGTTCTACCGAATATGGTTACCAATGTTTTCTTTTCAAGTAGTCTCCTAAATTACAAACTAAATAACCATATTTATACTAGTCCCTTATTTATACAGTTCTAGGCATAAACTGAATAAGAAAAATTCATAAACTGAATGATTCCTAAACTAAATAGGAAGAATACAAAACACTATAAAAAAAAATATTTTTCTAAATTAAATAGAAATAAAAATAACTAAGAAAACAAATTACTTTTCCTAAAAATCCTCCTGCATCATAACTGCATATCCAGCCACTAGGAAACAAGAAAAAGTTTGGGGAAGCTCTCTAAGATGGTCGAATCATGGGTAACAAAACCATAGCCAGCAATGAGTAGCATGATGACAAGAAAAACAACAAATGCGTGTGTTAGTTTCAGGATAATGGAACTAACCCAATTCATCAAATAAATTTAAGGCACTCTTTACACTTTTTTGGCCAAGGTCAGATTTGCATCCAAGAACAGTAGAGAAGCAAAACAGAATCTGAAGAAACCACCATCATGATCATACTAGCGTCTTGAGATGAACCATTATTGGCTCCTGTCGCCACTAATCCCTGTAACTATAACTCCCATTACTATACTAGGAAAAGTAGAAAATGATGTGATACAAACACGAGCCAAAATTGTATGTATAAAGCAGCCAGCTTCTTTTGTTGCCGAGCTCGAAACAGCTCGCATAAACAAACCAGACCCAGCTTGCCATGTTGGCTGCTGCATTTTTCCTTGAAAAACAAATACGGGGATACTACGCTTTCCTTTCCATGGCATGTTTTATTTGCAAAGCAGCTCTTACAACATTTCCTCTTGTGATAATTCCAACCTTCAAGTGAAGGAAAAATGGCTGATTAAACCACCATTAAACATGATTAGATGATATTGATCAATACAAAAGTCTGATATCTCTTACAAGCTTGCCATCGGCATCCACAACTGGAAGTCTACGGTATTTTGTCTCGAGTAATAATCTGGCATTAGATAACACCAAGTCAGAAGTTAATTTTTGGCCACAACTTATCGGAATAAACATAAACAAAGTGAAGGGGATATTCAGAAAGATCAACTTTGAAAAAAAAAAAGAAGGAAAAAAGGGCTACCGTACCTTACAGAATCCTCGAGATTGGTGGTTTCACGAACAACAACTGGTGCTGGTGTCATCAGGTCACCAACAACCTTCCCATTGGTTTTATTGAGCAACATTTGTACCTCATTGAAAGTCTGCAATCATCATTTACTATATTGTATCAGCAAATTACATAGTTGGAGGATTGGATCATGTGCAACATCTCATCAACTCAAAGCACATGAATTTGCAACTTATTTCTCTGGAATGAAATTTCATCAAGAAGACCCAATATGTGAAGAAGAGAGTAACTTCCGGCGCTTAAACTCTCACTATAGAGCTAGAAGTTCAAGTTGTTGAATAGAGGCCTTCTCTATTGAAATATGATATGCCTAAAAATACTGTTGAAATATGATAGATGGAAAGAGTTTGATGCAGACAGGGAAAAAAAAAAGACAGCAAGTACAAGCAACACAAAATTCTGATAAATAGAGTTACTACAATGATTTAGCAATGAAACAAATAACTTATCCTAAAAATCCTCCTGCATCATTCTCCTTGGGCTGGAAGGAATTCATCCTCGAGTTCATGTTTTTACCTTGATCTTGTTGTTATCCAATCAAGACCCTCTTAACTTCTTCTTTTTTTTTCTTCAAGTGTATAACAGTTTTAGATATTAACTTCAATCAATCTCTTCACGTTAAATTTTGCATAAGCAACATCAATTAACAAATGATTTCTCTCTCACTTACTTCTAGAGCAATGAATTGCAAACCATGAACTTGCTTCATCAACATGTGTTGTATCCATATAACATTTAAACAAATCTACCTTTGTGATAATAAATAATAAGATTGTAATCAAAAGGATCAACATAGCCTGAATCAACAATTTTCTTTGGTTGAGCACCTTCTATGTTCTATTTGCACTCAGCCTCTAACTTATCAACGATAATGACAACATTATTGATGACATCATTATTATCATTTGTATCAATGTTTATGCCATCATTATCAACATATAATCATTATCAAAATAAGCATCATCAATTGATGGTTAATTTCAATCCAAAAAATAACTAGAATCATAAATATATATATATATATATATATATATATATATAGTTTCAATATCATAATCATCCATATCAAGAAGGTGCCTCTTTTGCTTGTGCTTCTAAAACGGGTTCTCAAAATAGATCATTGATCCATGATCACTCTCCTCAAGTTTTTTCTTCTCCATCTTTGTTAATCAACGTGATAATTCTTCAACTTATCTCCATAATTTTATCACCGCTAATTGAAAGGTTAATTCTGCAATCTATCTCTACATGTCTTCTATCACCAATTCCTAAACGTCTCTTTCTTGAAGTAGAACCTTTCCATCCCCTCCTACACGAACATGTCCTATTCTATGACCACCTCTTCCAACCATGTTTTATTAAACACATATACAGCAACTAACCACCAAGAATTGTTGAGCTCTAATATCAACTAACATAGACAAAAAGAACATATGAAAAACAAGCACTAGTAACACAACGTTCTATCGAATAAGGCCACCACACAAACCCTAATTCAAAATTTATTACTCAATGTTTTCTTTTCAAGTAGTCTCTTGAATTACAAATTAAATAACCCTATTTATACTAGTCCTAGACATAAACTAAATGATTCGTAAACTAAATAGGAAGAATACAAAACACTATTAAGAAAATATTTTCCTAAACTAAATAGAAATAGGGATATTAACAAAACACTAAAGATATGCCTAAAAATATCTTTAGTGTTTTGATAATAATCTCTAAGGTTCCTAATTACAGACAAGGAGTGTTCATAAAAACCTAGCAATATACATTATAGGAAAGTGAGCAACTTCTAAATCAATTGGGGAAAGCAACCATATGCCCTGCACCCTTGGGATTTCATCTATGAGTATGAGTTGCATCAGTCGCACAAATTCCCTCAATTGTTATTCAATGCAGTAAAGAATTTCCAAGTGATCTCAAGCTCAGCTCAAGTCAATTTCAGTTAATGTCTTGAACTTTGCTATTTTTTCCCAGCCCTATCCATTCATAGCTAACAGAATCAATTCTCAAACCATTCACCCATTAGTGGACCAGCTCTCATCATCATCATCCTTGCCTCCCTAGGAATATGCTAGAAATGCAGAATTCAGACTACTCCAAATACATTACTCTTCTGAATGTCGTGTTGCAAAGAGGTTGGTTTATGAAGCTCCATACAAACAATACTTGGGAAAAAAATGTCAAAAGATGGACAACAAAACATGCATGTATTTGCATTGAAAATGTGCAAGTCTGGGTTTGAAAAAAGGAGAAAGTTCTCACATACTTTCCAAGTGCTGTCGACTTCAGGAAACATGTTAGTTTCAGTTCTTCCACCACCTAGTTGAAATATTGAGAGAGATCCAGAAGTAAGAAATGATAAATCACATTTTTTCTGATATCAAGCATCTAGTACTAGATGCCAGTTACATGTAACTTCATCTATATTGTTGATTGAAGAAATTGTCCTTTTCTTTTTATTTTTTTAAAGAAAAGACAAGTTAAGATTAGCTTAATTATTTTAAATCACCTGATATGGAGTCCAATGCTAACAAGTCATAATCTGACACAAGACCAACCTACAATAGCAACGAACATTCAAGTTATTCCCACAACTTAATTGTGTTAGCTCATAAGAAAATTGCAAATAGATTGCACCCATAGATTATAATCATAATCCCAGAAAGGGATGGTTATAACCAATCTAAACGAAGGCATAAACATTCATACAATAGCACCAGCACATTAAAAGCAATAGCTTAGAAATGCTGCTAAGGACATATGAGTACTTGTTTTGATGCATCCAGAAAATTTCTTCATCATCCCAAGCTGATTGAGGATCGTTTACAATTTTCAAATCAGGTTTTGCTGTCGTTCTTCATTTTCAAAAAAAAAATTGGTCATTGATTTTCCAAGTGAATAACAGCATCCTGAACTGGTTGTTGTTAGGAGGAGATAAAAAGCTGAAGCAAAAAAAATCTATGAGAATTGTTAGTTTAAGCAGCAAAGACTGCAACAGACTCTCAGATTGGGAGACCCTGAGCCAATTTGGATATTCAATATCGGATATCTTGAAATGCCTTCAGAAAGTGAAACGAATAACTTAAAAAAAAAAAAAAAGATCCAGAAATCAGATGTTAATTGTTATCTTTATTTGGAAACCAGAAAAGGGAAAGAAGGAATCGACATTATTAATAACCAGACCCCAAACCAAAAAGAAAGTCAAGGAAGGGTTACCAGTTTCCAATCATCATCAATCACAGGAAAACCAGTAATTCTACGTTCTACAAGAGTCTCCAGTGCTGTTAAGCATAAACACAGCACATTAGGTGTTGGAAAAACCATGTGCACTCCATGGATAAAATATAGAAATCTAACAAATACCTTCATTTACAGTTGTTGTCGGTTTTACCACATGCAAATCCTCTTTCCTTGTCATAAAATCACCAACTGTATATACCCCACTTTTTGGCTGCGCATCAGCAAGTCATAGAAAAAGAATCACATATAGAAGAACGTTAACTTTAAATTCACACTTCAAGGTGCAAAAAGACTTCAAATGGGTAAAATCAGATAGAACCAGACATAAAATTCTCGTTCATTGGTATTTTTCAAACTTAGGACCAATCTCAAACCCAAACCCCAATCTTGACATTTGCGGCTTTTGGCTAAAACTCCAACAGCCTAAAGTACAATAAGTTACCAAATTGAATTCTTTCTCCATCACAGCACCAAAATTAATGACATTTTCCAGTAAAGAATTCCCTAATATCACCATCGCCTACCCTCAAAAACACACAAAATCTGAATATGGCTTTCACACAAAAATTCAAATCCTCTCCGTAGACAACCTTACACACCCGACATGTACAGGGGCAAATTAGCTTCTTTAATGCATCAATTGAAGTACCAAAAGTGCTTTCTCAAAACCCAATTGATGCATGCTCTCTTCCTATCTCCCACCACATGCAATTAAATTAACCAGAATACCAAAAAAAAAAAAGTAATAACTTTCAAACGAAAATAATGAATTACTAACTAATAAGATTTAAAAAAAAAAAAGAGTAAACAAAGTGAACAAGGTGAGAGAGCGAGTTACAGAATTGGCCATCAAGGTGCCACTACTTGCAGCTGCTATAAGGGAAGGAGACCTGCGAGGCCAAGAAATGGAGGATAAAGATACAAGTTTCCGTCGAGGATTAGAAAAGAGACGGCAGGGCATCTGGTGAGTGAGGGAAACAACAGATGCTGTGGTGGTGGTGGTGGTGGTGAAGCACAGGCGAGTGAGGGAGAAAGATTCGGAGGGTAGAATCGAAGCGTCCATGTGTCGCCTCTTTTTGGATGGTTAATTCTGGAGAAAGAACCGACGATAGTGTTTAAGCGAGGTCGGAGAAGAGAGACACAGTAGACCAGAGAGAAGTGTGAGTGTGAGTGTCTTTTTTTTTTGGATGTGGATGTCGAGCTGGAGGAGAGATAAATGAAACAGATCTCCGCTTTACGTGAGACCATACTGGGCTTCTTTTCTAAACAAAATCTTTTTTTAAAGCGGATTAAAAGTTACTTAATAAAATAACTGTTACCAGAATTTTAAATGTCTTTATAATTTATTCTAACTTATAATTATTTTTTATTTATTTTAGCTGCGGCTTCCATGTTTTTTTTTTTTAATTCTCATCTAAAAGTTTCTAGAAGTTTTTTTTCTTTAATTAACTTTTGATATTTTCATATGTGTACTTTCTCTCAACCACAGTTAAATTTTATTTTTTGTTTTATGCTTGTCTTCTTTGTGTAATGTTTTAGAAGTTTCTTTTTATTTCTTAACTTATTGTATTTTCAATTGTATAATTTCTCCCAAACACTTGTTAATTTTCTTTCTTTTATTTGTGTTTTTTTTAATTAATATAAGTATTCGAACTAGCTTATATGCATCTTAATTAATTTAACGGGTTCTGAAATAAATAACCATGTAAGTTTTTAGTAGTGCTGAAATTTATAGAACTCAAACTAATAATTTTAAAAAAAACAAATATAGAATTTAAGAGTTAAGCTACATATTTTATGATTTTTAAATGTTTTTTTTTCTTATAAAATTAAATGCTTTTAAATCACAATCTACTGCAACTAGAGGTAAATTTTTTACATTTCTTTCTCACCTCCCTAATCATTTGTTTTGGTTTTTATAATTCATTTGTTAACTATTGGACTTTATGGGAAATCATTTTTGGTGTTTAAGAAATGATTTTTATGTAGTTTTATAATAATTATATACAAACATGGTGTGATTTTCAATTATGTTGTAATTGGCTGGTTGGTTTCTTAATACTGAATGGATTGCGTCCTTTTATTTGAGAATATGCTTTAATTATTAATTATTGATCAAATAATCATATCACTAATGAAATATGCTTGATTTCTTCAGCTCTCTGAACTTCCTTTCAATGGAGCTTTCACTAGTCTTCCTAAGCCAAGAGGATGAGAGTTTAGAAAATTTTACAACTTATACACTTTTAATTATCAAGTATTGGTATTTTCTGGAACTTTTGTGCTTCATTTCATATGAGTTGTTAGATTAAGTTAACTTTGCAAGATGGTATAGATTGTATTATTAACAAAACACTAAAGATATAGCTAAATTATTATAGTCACACCTATAAAATACTATTTATTATAATAGTGCTGGTGGTTTTTTTTTCTTTTCAATTTCATCTTCAACAACCCAATCTTGTTTATGTTTTTGTTTAGTTGTTTTTTTCAATTTTATTTTTTAATATTAAGTTGCTTTGGGAATTGTGCTTTGTAATTTCAATTTTCTTTGTGTTGGATTATATTATGATCTCATGAATTTAATTTTTTTTCTCAATTTCAACCTTCAACTAATGATTTGTTGGAACTAGGGCTTCGGGTTTTTTTTTTAATTTTTTTATATTAATCTATCTCGATATCATAACCTAGATTATGGGTTTAATAGGTTAACCCGAGTTGTTTCAGTTTTTTTTTTTACCACTTTTTCTAATGATTATTTTTTAATTTCATCTTTTAATACTAGATTAATTGAAAATTAGGCTTTGTAATTTTTTTATTTGCATTATAAGTGATTATCCTAATCTCATAACTTGGGTTGTGGGTTTGGTAAGTTGACTTGGGTTAATTTAATTCATTTTTTTTTCCATTTAATTTTACCCTGCAATAACCTAATCTTATTTTTTTTCAATTTTTTCCTTTGATAATATGTTATTTAAAAATTAAGCTTCATAATGTTTTTTTTAATTTGTTTCTTGTAAAGTTATCTTGACCTCGTGTTTTTATCGATTTCAACCTTCAATATTGAATCTATTGGAAATGAAGTTTCATGATTTTTTTTATTTGCTTTGTATGAAGTTATCTCGGTCTCATAACTTAGATCATGAGTTTAATAGGTTAGCCCGAGTTGACTTGGGTTTTTTTTAATTAATTTTTTTTATTTCATCTTTCAACACTTGGTTGGTTTGAAATTGGACTTTGTAATTTTTCTTTTATTTTCTTTCTACAAGGTTATTATAATCTCATGACTCTAGTCGCAAATTTGGAATGTTAACTAGGGTTAACTTTGTTTTTTTTTTTTTTATCTTTTTTTAATTGAATTTTTTTTAATTGGGATTCATAATTTTTTTCAAATTATTTTCTATTGAGTTATCTTGATTTTATGATCTAAGTCATGAGTTTGACAGGTTAACCCGAGTTGATTTAGTTTATTGTTTTGTCCTTTTTTAATTGAATATTCTTTTTCTTTCAATTGCACGCTCCAACAACTCAATCTTCTTATTTTTATTTAGTTCTTTTTCAATTTTATTCTTCAATATTAAGCTATTTATGAATTGGGTTTTGTAGTTTTTTTCAATTCCGTCATTCAACACTAAGTTAATTAGGAATTGATTTTCATAATTTATCATGATTTGGCTTAGGATCATTAAGGTCTCATGACTCATGTCGCATATTTAATAAGTTAATTATGGTAGATCTAATATGCTTCATCTCAGTATTTGAAAATAAATGTCATCTAATATCTCACTGTATCAATATTTAAAAAAGATATTGTTCAATATGCATCATATTATGAATACATGATATTTTTTTTTAATTAAAAAGCATGTTAACAACACTTGGATACCTTTTTTTACTTTGAAAAAAGTATCTAACCCTTAGAACAACATGAAACAATAATCTAGTGTGATATGTTATATATGTTTTGTCTTATAAAGCAATGTTTTTGTTTTCTTAGTTTTATTAGTTCAGTTAATGCGTTGATAAACCATATTGTTAATCCTGGGTTTGTAAGACTTTGGCCATGAATAAAATATGTTTAAAAAGTCATTTTTAAATTCAAATTGCATGGATAAGCTTGTTGTTTTATTTGTTAGTTTCAGGAAATGAGATTTCATGCATGTTTTTTATGATTTGTTGTTTTTTATTGTTTGTTTTGGTTCAAATATATATGACAATGACAATGTGGATTTTGTGAATAAAAAAGATTCGGTTTTGAAACTTGGTATGCATTTCTAGGTTTGGCAGTAAGTTGATACATTTTTGGGGGGAAATCTGGGTTGGTATTTTTTATGTTCTTCTCAATAACATTGTCTTAGCCACGAGTTTTTGACATGCTTTATTTCTTTTTCTTTTTTTTACATCTTCACAATCGCATGACATCATTAGACAATAATCTAGAGTCTTCGTGCATCAATGACATATTTTAAAGTATTTAAATCTTGGCGTTTGGTTTTGAACCAAAACTCTCTTTTCATAAAATTGTGTTAATTTAATGATAATCCAAGTAAATGGACTCTTGATTCTTTATCTATATTTGATTATGAACAAAATATTATTTTTTAACACATTCACTCAATTAACAACCATCTTATTTTCCTTGCCATGTTTTTTTTTATGAAGTTGTTAATTGATTCCTTTTCAATTTTTGACACTAAGTCAATAATTTTCTCTTTTTTTTTTCCTGCAAAGTCTATTTTTTAACAGCCAGTAGATCTTTTTCTTTTCTTTTTTTATCATTTCTTTGCTATAATGTTGCTAATTTTGTTTCATAAGAATAATTCTTTTTGTTCACTCATGACATCCATGTTATTGATGGCTTAGACAATTTATTTTATTTAAGAAAAGTTATTTCAAACAAATTTATTTAATGGAAAAACAATTTTCTTTGCCCATTTAATCATCTGCTTATGTTGTTCTTTTTGATATTTCATCATTTATCTTTATTTTATTTCATTATATCTTTTTGTGATCTTCCTACAAATAGCATTTTTGGCACCAAATAAACAGTCTTGGTAACAACAATAACATATGGCTCGTCTTTTTATGTTTCTTACTCGTGTAACAATTTTTTTTATGCACATATGTTATCTATTATTCTTACTATTTCTATTATTATGTAGGAAACAATAAATTTATAATACCATCAAAATATTAACTTCTTGCTTGTTTTGATGTTTAAAATTAGGACAAAAGTGGATGAGGAAAATCTTGACTCCTCATCCAAGTACTTTCTCCTACTAAAGAGAGTTGAGGAAAAAATATTACACGTCCTAAAAAAAAAAAAGGAGTAGATTTTTTTTTCCTATGATATCCTAAGTTTATAGCATAATTAATTTGATTTAAAATATATGATTATTGTATAATATAATATGTTTTGTATTTAAATGCATTTTCTAGCAATATTATCTAAATTAAAGTATTCTATGCAATAATATGTCAAATTAATATAATTTTATATTGTATATCAATATATTCTAATTTATTATTTCCTATATAATATATTAGTAATTTATAATTTTCTAATAATATTATATTTTAAAGTATTTTATTAATGCATTATTGTTTATATATAAAAATAATGAAGTGCTACATCACTTTAGTTTTTGAGTTATTCATGAAAAATATTTTCCGTCTAAAGCTTTTATTTTTTTTTACTAGAAAATAAATTTCACTTATCAATTTGTGTATTAAGTTTTCAAAGATAAACTTAATTGGTGTATCTCCATTTTAGCATTTGTTGCTAAAAAGATCAAATTTTATCTTTAAAGTTTCCATAAATTAATATTTGGTCAAAATTATCAATATTTGAAGGATGGCTTAAGTGACATTTAAAAAAAACACCTTTATACTTTTCTTCTGGTCAAACATATAGATGTATACGGTATTGTTTATGCCTAAGATAAATACTCTCTAAATAATTATGAGTAATTGGGTCAAATTATAAAAATTTTATCTTCCAAGGTTAAGTTGGATGCTTTAAAGAACTTCCGGGATCAAGCCGATAACAAATACGAGCCAAACTTAAATCACTTGTGCAATCTTTGAGAAATTAACGTGCGGCATGGAGCAAGAAAAAAAAAATTGTTTACCAAAATATTTTTAGAATAATAATTTTTTATTTAGGAAAAATACTATTCCTGTTTAGTAATTTCCCCTAATTAATGCGCCTTATTTTTTAAGTTTATTTGACCGGCAAGTTTAATATTTTTTAAAAAATTTCTCAAACTGTTCCAATTTTATTTTTTTTCACATGCTTTGTGCTGGTTAATTAATCTTTCTATATAACTTTATGTTTTATCTTTCATTAAATTTACTTTCATAAATTTATTATTTTACCTTTCATGCAATTTATTTTCATAAGTTTATTGTTTTTTTACACTATTCTTGTGTAGTTTTCTTTATTTTACCTTCTAGTTGAATCAGCACGTGTGTGTAAGTGACAAAAAAAACATAGCTTCGTCAGACTCAGCCTCTGGTAGTGTTTGTAGGTTTGGCCCATTAACCTTATCGTTCAGTCCACAAATAATGGTCAAAACTCAAAACCTTGACTGCCCTTACAAAGGCCATGCACACAACTCGAGGTCAATATCCTAATGTTCTTTAACTGGAAGCCCAAATTACAATTTTTTTTTATCGAATTCTTGTTCTAATAGAAAGCCACAGCCCCAATATTCTCTGGAAAATTGCCGATAGTGATAGTTAGATTATCTTGTTATTCATTATATATATATATATATATATATATATAATAGGTTAAATAAACTTTCATATTATCACAACATTAATCCATTTATCTCAAATAAATTTTCATATTATCACATCTTATGCCTTTGATTTGCATCTTATGTCTCAACTTTAACATGTACTAGTTGCCAACCCTCGCGTGCATACATAAATACTCTAATATACTATCAACCAATTTACCATTTAATCTATATGATGATAATAGATTATGAAAAATTAATTTTAAAATACAAAAAGATATTAGATAATTAAATAAATTTAGCAACTACTTATTTTCAAGATGATAAAATATAACCAGCAAGGTATTTGCAAAATTATGTGTATAGTAATTATAAGGTAGAAAATATAAGATATTAAAAAAAATCTTTTTAAAAATCTTTTGGAGTTAATTATAAAAATAATTATTAACACATAAATCTTAATAGCTATATGACAACTAATAATAAGTATGAAATGAAGATTATATTATAAAAGGCTCTCAATTAATTAAATAAAATGTATGGATATATGCTTATATTTTGATATATAAGGATTGAAATTAAATATGCAAATAATGCATGAACTTAGGATAGATTAAAATATACGAAATTTATTTAATAAAATATCCTTCAAACTACACGAATTTAAAACCAAACCCATGAATGAAAACTAACTCTAAAAGTTTACAAATTTATAAATGCATACCAAACTCACATCCTACTATGTCAATTGTCAAATAAATAAATAAAAATATAAATTCTAAGTAACCATAAACTCTTCCAACAATAATGTCAAATATCATTCATTCTTAGATACTTAAATACAT
The DNA here is from genome assembly GCA_033617975.1 of Populus alba x Populus glandulosa. Taxonomy (NCBI): domain Eukaryota; kingdom Viridiplantae; phylum Streptophyta; class Magnoliopsida; order Malpighiales; family Salicaceae; genus Populus; species Populus alba x Populus glandulosa. Next base: position 12,891,513 of record CM066147.1, on the reverse strand, counting down.
TCAATAAAAGTATATAAATAAAGGGTATAGATTTACAATTTAGTGCGCTTAAATCTTTTAAAAATACTAGAATTAAATAGGTTTTCCAAAGTGAGAAAGAATATAACTTGTGAATATATATTCTATGGTATAAGACTCTTAGAACTATTCAAGGACGAACCTAACTCATAACAGACAGGTCTAATAAGAATATTTGGCTCACAAGCCTGATTTGATATCTAATCAAGTTAGGCTTAAACCTATTAATTTTATAATTAGAGGGCTCGCGTAGCCCTCGCAAGTTACTAGTAATAAATATAGTTATCAAACTTATTCCAACTTGGCAAGTTAACGTAATATCTACTGACTCGAAGCCTAGCTCAGGATGAGTTTGCATTTAAATTAGTTAGAAAGTTGATCCAGTCAAACCCGAGTGATCTAGTAGGTCAACTCATAACCTGATTAACCACGATTAACCTTAGTCCAACCTAGCAAGTTAACACAATAATGTTAACTCCAATGATTATTGTTTATTTTTATTCATCCAAAATGACAACATTTTAGGTTTTTTAACTATTTTTTTTTGTCCAAGATGGTGTTATTTTGGGATATACTAAGGTTAACTCATATACTTGCTAGTTGACCCGACCAACTCATAACCTAGGCTAAATATAATAAATATTGTAATAAATAAATAAAATAAAGCCCTAACCCACCAACCCCCAACCTTTTCTTCTCTTTCATTTAGTTGATAATTTCTTATTCTATATTTTCTTCTAACAGACTCTTCTTTGATATCTTCATCACTTGCACTAAACAACCACTAATTCGACATTATTATATGATGCATGATCTTTCAAATGTAGGATCAAAGGGACTTGAAAAGGTTTTGAGAGTTCTAGTTTTAGACCCAATAAACACAAAGTTTATCCTACACTTGTAATTTATATAAGTGTGCTTTAAGAGTTATGAAAACTTGGTAGATATGATGTTGTTCGTTACATGTGTGATTCTATCAAAAGAACTAATGTAACTTGTCTTCACCACTTAGCATCATAATATGATGCATAATCTTCCAAATATAGGGATCAAAAGGGACTTGCAAAGGTTTTGAGAGTTCTATTTTTAGACCCAATAAGCACAAAGTTTATCCTACACTTGTAATTTATATAAGTGTGCTTTAAGAGTTATGGAAACCTAGTAGATATGATGTTGTTCTTTACGTGTGTGATTCTATCAAAAGATTTAATGTAACTTGTCTTCACCCTTTTTTGCCCTAATTTCCTAACCTTTTTTGTTTAAATGCTTTTTTTTAAAATTTGATCAATTTCTTTTTAAAATTATGGCCATTTTATAAAAATTAGCACTTTTTATATTTTATTTTTGTGTTGAGCTTTCAAAACAAAAAGAAAAAAGAAAAAACACTATTTTTTTTATAAAAACATTCTTGGTCCATTTGCTACCATTGCCTTTTTTTACATGATTCAAATAAAACCAATTGATTTGGATGGTCGGGATTGTAACCCAGTGTTGGTTTTTGCAAAACACATATACATCATCAAAATGGTGAATTTAAAATTTTTCAATAGTCCCAAGAATCCAATTAGATAGATTTAGAGTTATTTAGGGTTTATACGATGATTACCTGAAGATCAGATGTTTTTTTTGGCTTTGAATATTTACTTCAAGGATGAATTATCATAAATCATAAGCTATCCAAGTATTCGGCCTCTAATGATAATTCATATGAACCACAATTAAAAAATATATTGAACCCTTTTAGAAGAGATCAAAATATTATGCTAATTTTGCAGTTAAAAACTATATGCATTTTTACTTTTAAGATAAAAAGACTATGTTAAACACCAAGCTTCTTCCACATTTGGGTGTAACTCAAAAGTCCTTTTTTTTAAATAATAATAATAATAATAATAATAATAATAATTAAAAGTCCATGGCAAGCAAGAGTGCAATCACAGTCGATTAGCTCAATCTAGAATAAACCCTTCGACGCGCTCACATCCAGCACTTGTGCTTAATTTGGAAAAGGGGGTCGCAGCACTACTCCTTTATGGGTGCTTGCCACGACTATTACTGACAAGACACCGACCTTTCTTAAGTGAAAATTATCGTTTGAAAGAAATGAAGCAAAGTCGTCTTCCCATTATAGAAACTACGTTACCATCCATCTCTCTTCATCAATGGAAAATCTCCTTTTTTTCGAAGAATCTAATCACTTTTACAAGCACCGTGACGAGAGGTAAAAAAAAAAAACCTTCGTCGATAACGTCTGTATTACCATGGATTCTATACCCAGCAGACTAATAAAAAGTCTTTTCTTTTTATTAATTTGATTTCTACCCGTAAACTAGAGCAACCTGGATATATCCTCTCCTTAATCAAGGATGGTAATTAAGAAGGGGTCTTCATAACCTTTTTTACAGGAACGAATACTCCAAAAACATCTACCATCATCCATGGCAAGAAAGTAAAGATTGATAAGGAAGTAAAAGAAATAGCTACAAATTCTTCAAGCATCCAAATTCTGTGCAAGAATCAACGATCCTACTCGCAGATCATGCCGTTCACGTTCAGGCCTCTGATTCTTCAATGTCATGTTGCTGCCCTTAAAGTTCCCACTTGCTTCTAAAGCAGACCAGTGGCCACAGATGGTTGCTTTTGGAATTAACCTCGATCGCTGGCTTGATCCTTGCTATCTTTCCAAGGATGGAAAGTCTTCAAAAACCATCTTTAGCCTTGAAAACGATTTGAGTTTGACAATTCAAATCAAGATAGCTAGCAGCCTAGCACTAACGTTAAAAGCTGTCAAAGAAACACTAATAAACTCTCTCAGTTTTTCTTAACAACCACTCAAATACAAGTACGTTTTGCAGTTCAGCTGCGTTGGACGAACGCAATCTGCTTTGGTAAACTAATTAAAGCTCTACTGGCTCTGACTATCCTCTTTGGGAACGTGTAAGCAAACGTCCCCCGTAGACTAATTTTATGTATTTAGGTCATAAACACGACAATTACCCATGTTTTCCATGGAAGAACAAAAACTAAATATATAAATTTATACTACTTAAATCAATCAATCAAGCAATTGATCATAAACCTTAAGCCTAGCACGAGCTTCACTCGATCCCTCAAGTGCTGCCATAATTGCATGCTTTCAAATATCTACTGCAAATTTATACTACAACCTAGCACTACAAGAGATTGAACTAGAATGTATTGTATTCCAAAAGTTTAAGCAATTGAGAAAGATTGTTTAATTTAACCAAAAAAAAAAAAAGCTTGCTAAACATAAGAATATTTCAAGGAAAGCCTAGAGTTTATAAAAACATATAAATCTATAAGCATGCAAAATAAAAAAACTCATAACAAACATGCTTTCAACACAAATATAATAATAAAATTCTAGCATGCATTCTAAACATATATTCAAATTTACAATTAATATTAATTTAAATTTCTAGCATGCATATTAACAATAAAAATTTCTATATTTAAATTAAAACAAACGAGGCTATTTGTTGAAACACTTTAAAGTAATTAAACTTACTGTTGTTAATGATAAATTCTTTGTCCTTAAAGCTTTATAGCTCATCCTTATGCAACTACAACTAGCATTTTACAATATACCTATCAAGATTCTAACATTGCCATCTTAGTTTGGATACACTTCTAAACAAAGTCTTTAAACCAAAAATCATTTTAATCAAATATCTCTTAAAAATATGAACATAACCTCTAAATATAAGAGAAAACCCAGAACATAAAAAGAGAAGGAAAAACACTATAATAGGGTGAGGAAGAGTGTGTAAAAGTATAGAAAAACAATTATGTAAAATTCTTCGTTGACCCCATTTTTATAGTGGATTTTAGAAGCTAAAAAGTTAAAGAAATAATTTTGAAAATAATTAGAATTAATTCCTACTATTATCAACATTTGATTAGCCATCATAAATCAAGGATTAAATCTGAACATGGTGGCCATAAATCTAAATTTTATGAGTTGAAAAACTATTTAGTTTTACAACAACAGCTTCTAGAAAAGACTTTTAATATTCATAGGCTAGAATGAACATATAATGGAATGAAAGAAGTAGTTCTTTATGGACCAGGTCTAAGTCCAGATTTTAAGAGGTACCAAAATATTATTTTTCAATAAATCCAAACCCAAACCCCATCCCGGCCTAAATCTGGAGCAGGTGAGTGGGTTTAAGCCTAAATTTCACTTTGCTTAAGACGTCTACCTTCTAAAAGTTTAAGAGCCCTTTTAGCCCAATATTAACTTTCTAACTTTGCACTTTATAATCACCAAGAAAGTTTTGTATCTTTTTTATGCGGGATAGAATTCTTTTAGAGAGTTTTGGGTTTCACCAAAACTTCCCAACCACTGGTTCTTTGAGATCAATTTCTCTTTCAGCCATAATTTATTTAAATTATGTTAATGTTCTATATTAAAGAGCTTATGTTGGAGATTAGATTTCAACAAAGTTCTAATCCAAAACGTGAGTGGACCCCACTGTTAACTTGGTCTTAAATGTTTCCATTAATTATGTTTTAACAAATTTTCCAACAAACCCCCACATGAATGGAAATTGTTTAACTAATTTGAAAACTTCTTGAAAATTTGTTGAGAGATACTAATTTGGTAAATTACTACATCAAGATAAATAGTTTTTTACTTTGAACATTCCTTAGTGAAATACCATTAGATTTACACAGATAAATATCAAATGATGTCTTAAGCTATTCAGTCTTTTGTATACTCACATAATTCAACCAAGACAAGAGTACTCATATAGTTTTTTACCTAGAGATTTCATTTGGTTCTTATTATTGTGTTTATTTTGGCTCCAAGCAACTCTTGAATTTATGAGTGCTCTAGAGAATCCAACTTTTATCAAAATTCTCAAAGAAAAGGTCACATTTCTCATTCATATGTGATCTTTGATTAAAAGTATTCTATTATAATACACAAGGTATAACTAAATATAAAAATCATTAAGAGCACAACTCACCCTTCATCACGCTGCATCTAATATTTATTTCATCATGGGAATAAATAGGAAATAATAATTTTTAAGTGTTATGAGAATGTTATATGACTTAGTTTTTCATTTGAATCTAGATTTTAGGATCTTCAATCAACAAGGTATGGTTACCATCATTACACTTTTTTATCTTTAAAGGCTTTAAATAATTTCTCTTTATAAATTATACATAAGCTCTCTTGATAAACATTCGGTTAGGGGATCCACAATATTTTTCTTTAACTTTACATAGTCAATGAAAATAATTTCATTCAAGAGCAAATGTTTAACAGTATTATATCTATGCTATATATTTCTAGACTTACTATTATACACAGTAATTTATGCCCTACTAATTTCTAACTGATTGTCATAATGGTCACAAATAAATGGTACTAGTTATGGCCAACAAAAAATATAATCTAAGAAATTTCAAAGCCATTTAGCTTCCTCTCTAGCTTTATCAATAGAAATAACCTTTTATTTCATCATGGATCTTGTGATACACCTTTATTTAGAGGATTTTCATGACAAAACTACTCCACCAAGTATGAAGACCATTTCACTTAATGTTGGGCATTAAATTAGCATAAATATATCTTTCTAGTACCACTTGGTAGCTAGTATAGTATAGCTCATAGTTCAAGGTGTACCTTAAATATTTGAGTATCTTTTGTATTGCCTTATAACGATCCATACTTGGATTACTTATAAATCATTTAGTTTGAAAATCGAGTATATAATAGCAAGCCTTATGCAGTTCATAACATACACTGGGCTTTCAATTATTCAAGAATATTCCAATTGGTTTATTCCTTTACCTTTATTCTTGGATATATGTATACTTATATCAATTGATATTTTAGTAGTGCTATTGTCACCTTTAGAAAATCTATTGAGAACTTTCTTAACATAATAGGATTGAGACAATACCAATCCATCAAATGTCGTAGAAATTTTTATTCGTAGTATGACATCTGCAACACTCAAGTATTTCATGTCTAACTTATCGGTTAATATTTTTTAATACACTTAGTCATATAATCATTGCTGCCTAAAATTATAATATCATCCATATAAAGACATACAATGTCATAAACCTTTATTTGAGTTTTTTCATATAAACAAAATTTCAAGTTCATTGACTTTAAACTTAATATAATCCAAACTACACCGAAAGATCCAACAGAAGTCCCAGAAGGGCCAATTAGAAGATTAAGGGCAAAAAAGCTCAAAAATGCATTCAATGGGTTTATTTAGAGTATTTGGGCAAAGATGAATTTGAAGGAGACTATAACTTTAACAGTGATGATTAGACCTTAGTCAACGTAATCTATATACAAGTACAAGAGGGGTAGGGGTCTAACACATATACTTTATGGGCTTAATTAATTTTAGCATAATGGGCTATATATAGAGGGAGCGATAACTATGAGATTGTGTATTTCCATGTGTTTTATAGATTTCAAACTACGAGAGAGATTCTTATTATATATGGAAACATAGGAGCATAAGTAAGAATTAAATTCAAGAGTTCTCCTTAATTGTATTGGATTACAAGGGGGAGAAATACTTTAGGGCTTATTTTAATTTAGGTTGATGTTAACTCATTAGGTCAACTAGGGTTTATTTTATTTCAAGTATAAATGTTATTTTGTAAGACTATTTTTTTAGGTTGATTAATACATTATTGCCACATCTATTGTGTGTGTGAGAGAGGAAATCTCTTGTTTTGGTTATTCAATGAACTAATCTAACTTATTAAAGTGTTAACTAAGCTTTATGATGTCTTCCATACTATTCATTCTTTCCTTTGCATGGACATTGGGTGGGGATTCAATTTCTATAGTCTTGGTGTCTTGGTACAATTTATCATTATGTCTAGCTCAATTACAAGCATGGATTTAGATTTCTTGGGAAAGGTTGATTTAATTATGGTTTTTGGATATTTATTTTCATAGAGTTCATATCAATTGGTATCAAAGCAAAACTCTAAAATCAAGTTATAAACCTTTATCTTTTGGTTTCCGTGTTGTTTTATCATTGTCATCATCTAAAACCTAGTTGTAAAAAATGTTTTTTAAAAAAGATTATTTGTGATATGGTTGTTCCCAATTCCAAAAAAAAAAGATCAAAGATTAAAAAAAATCACAAAAGAAACAATTAGGGTGTAGCTGTGAATTAGAATTTTTTATCAAATCTTGGATTCAACAACTCAAATCTAAAAATTCTTTATTTTTTAGATATCTTAGTGTCATATCTTGATTTTGGGATTATTTAGACATTATTTGTGAGATATCTCTAAAAATAAAATAAAAAATTTATAATGGGTAGTTTTCCATTAATATTTTTCTTTCTTTGTTAGTTTTAGCTAAAGTAAATAAAAAATGTATCTTTACTTAGCTTTGAGTTATTTGAGTATTATTTAATTATTTTTTTCTAATTTCATAATTGTTCTTGTGCGCCTTAATATCATTCTCATTTCGCATTAATTTTCTTTGTTATTCGTGATTTTGTATTTATGGTTTCGTATTGATAGTTTTTGGTTTTTTTTATTGTTTCTTGAGTCTTTATATTATTTTGGATTGCACTTTTAACTTGATACTTTTTTCTAATTAGTGTGAATTAGCTCCTTAAAAAACTGGAGTTTTCTAGATTGAGTGGTAAAAGGTGTAAAGCGAGTTTATTATAGTGAAAAGTTAAAACTTTATGTGAAACATAAGGGTAGTGACATTTATTAACTGTAAACACATAAGGAAATGTGTGATGATATATTTTACTTGCTACTAACATGATTTTCAAATTTTTGACAATGTCATCCAAAAATGAATCATCACCGCCAAATGATAAGAATAATTATTAATAAGGTTATTTAGCTATTTAATAATATTAAAGATGATGAACTTGAGGTTTGGAGAGATTATGAATATGATGGTTGAATTGATAATCGAAGTAGTTATCCTTAAAGATAGGCCAATTCATAAAGGTCTTAAGAATATAAGGTTTATGAGATAAGTTATTTAATCTCTAGAGGAGTATATAGCCTAAAATACAGATGAGAAGGCCAAGGATTTTGATCATGAACATGGTATTACAATTCAGTAGCCTAAGACCTACATAAACATGAGAGTTTAACCATATGATTATTTCCTTTGTAAGAGAGCATATATGGAGGATGGTTTTCGTGATGGTTTGGATAAAAATTTAGGGAGTATTAAGATCAAGATTTTAGCTTTTCAGGGTAAAACAATCCTGAAGCATATTTGAAGTGGGAGAATAAAGTAGATTTGATCTTTGATTGTAATCATTATTATGAGGAAAAGATGGTAAAACTTGTTATTGAGTTTACTGACTATGTCATTATTTGGTGGGATAAAATTATATTAAGAAGAAAAAGAAATAGATAGAGACTTAAAGAGAATTAAGATGAGGTGAAAACAATCATGAGAAAAAGGTTTCTTCTTAAATATTATTATATATGAATTGTTTTTTAGTCTTGAAGCATATTTGAAATGAGAGAAGAAAGTAGATTTGATCTTTGTTTGTCACTATTATTATGAGAAAAATAAGGTAATTGAGTTTATTTATTATGTTATTATTTGGTGGGATAAAATTATATTAGGGAGAAGAAGAAATAGATAGAGACTTATAGAGAACTGAGATAAAAGGTGAAAACAATCATGAAAAAAAGGTTTCTTCATAGACATTATAAAGGAGATACAAATTTTAATTATGAGAGCTAATGCTATAAAGGATATAGAAACTATAATGACAAAATTTTTGATGGATTGAATAGAAAGATAACTAATGTGGTTGAATTTAGCTTTACATTACGCTAGAAGATATGACTCAAATGGCTACCAAGGTAGAAAGATAATTGAAAAGAAAGGGCAATACACGTTAAGGAGGATTTAAATATAGTGAAATGACCTAATTATTTTCCATTAATAATTTTGGAAGAGTTTATGGTTTTTAGCTCATATCTTATTTGAAAATTCTATGGTTTTGCAAATGAGTATAAAATTTTATAAAAGAGATAATGAGTTGGGAAATAATTGTAGGTTTTGTAGGTTGATTGGAGGATAAACATACATTTCATATAATCCTACAAGTCACACCTACAATACAGAGAGCATGCTTGTTCAATTTGATTTAATTTGATGACATGTCAAATATACCTAAGAATATGGTCATAGTTTTTTTATGAATAATGTGACTTGCAATGTCATTGACGTCAAATCGATTGATTGATTTCAATACAAATATGATAGGAAAATATTCCTTCAATTAAAAAAAAAAGAATATATAGGGCATTGTTTACATTAAAAATAAATATCCATGTGTTGACCAAATAAGAACAATAATTGTTCGTATTTAAACATAGAAAAATAGGCTAAAATAGATCATGATTAGTAGAATCATCCAAGCTCGAAGAGTCCTAAATTGACCAGGAAAATTAGGAAGTAGTTGATGAAATATCTTGAAGTCATGATCAACCAAGAAAAACCAATCAACCATAAAAGTTTAAGCATGCACGAGTAACTAGAAGGTTCAATCCTATTTATAATAGGAGTCCTCTAAAAATTAAATTAGTTAAAGTTACTAATTATATAGGATTCATGTGATTATCAACATGGAGAACTTTAGATTATAAAAGTATTCAATGTGTATACTTTTTATCTAATATAAACAGTCTATATATGACTAGAATTTAATATTTAGATAAAATGCAAACATTGTAACAATATATATAGGCAATCCAATAGCTAGAAACAATGTTCAACCCCACGTGTATTTTTTCTATAATTTATTCAATATATAAGTTTTTTTCCCTTTTTTTCAATATCGCCTTTATTTACAGCTTTTATTTACTTTCTTTTACAAGTACTTATTTACTTTTATACTTAATTTATCTTTTTTGCTTTAAACTTTTTTTTTTTTTTTTACCTATTATTTTTCTCGTGTGGTTCTACTTGAGATAAATATACCTTTCTTAAAGTTTAACATCTTCAAACCCCATATTCCATCTAGTTTTATAATGTAACCTATCTCCACTCAAGATTCAGTTCCTAATTGTAATTTCTTTTTATTGAAAGGAAGAACAATTAACAAGTAGAAAAATTAATTAGAAGATTGACAACTTGTAAGTTAATTAATCAACAATCCATCACATGATTATATGTCAAATCAATAGAATATATAAAATTTCATCAGCAAAAACTAGGTCATTATAATCTATAGAAGCTCTGCCTCTTACTTTGGCTCTATTACTCTCTTTTTTTTTTCTTTTTTAGTATCATATATTATTTTAGGATAAAGTCTTTCTCTCGCATTTCTAGTGCTTGTCAAATCTTCTAGCATTGCTTTGAACCCTTATAACTATCTAATTTAAGAGAACCAGGTTATATATATATATATATATATATAGCATATGAAGTTGAAGGCAAAAACATTATACATAGACCCACTTCATTATTCCCTACAGTAATGAAATTATGTTTTAGCCTGTCCCAAAAAAACCAAATGCCTTTGTGTCAGGGGCACTATAGTCCTATTGCATGGCGCATTAATCATTAAAGATTTGTGTAGAGATACAATTGTCTTTTCATCTTTTTTAAATATAGTGAAATGACCTAATTATTTTTCATTAATAATTTTGGAAAAGTTTATGGTTTTTAGCTCATCTTATTTGAAAATTCTATGGTTTTTACAAATGAGTGAGAAATTTTATAAAAGAGATAATGAGTTGGGAATCAATTTTATGTAGGAAATCTTATCTGCGTATTTTGGGTGGCGCGTGCGGCAATGATGAAAGGTGATTTGTTGCCTGTGAGCCTTTTTTTATTCTTTTCTCTAACCTCCCCTAAAAATTATTGGTGAGTCCTTTTTTTACTTTGTCAACTTCAGTCATCATTCTTTTGATTTTTTTTTCTTGCTCTTAACCCTTTTATAAAAGTTTTATTTGTTTTTAATTTCATTATTTAATTTTAAAGTATCACAAATTATTTTTTTCAATTTGATCCTTATTTTTTTTATTTTTTATTTTGATTTTTTTTCTTGACCCTTTTATAGAAGTTTTATTAGTTTTCAATTTCATCATTCAATCCAAGTTTATGATATATTATTTTTTACAATTCGGTCCTAATTTTTTTGATTTTTTTAATCATTTTGTTAAATTTATTATTCTTTTCAATATACCCCTCAAATAAAAATTTATTGTTTCCCTTTAATTTATTTATTATTCGATTTTAACCCTCATTCTCTTAATTATTGTTTTTTATTTTGAATCTTTTTGTGTGATTCTTTTTCTGATTTTATCATTTAGTATTTTATTTTCTTTGGGATTGGCTTTTGTGATTTTTCCATGTATTATTTTTTTGTCTTAATTTTTTTTAGTGATTTCATTGTTCAACTTTGATTTTTTAAAAAATAAATTGACTTTGTAATTTTTTAAAAAAAATTTTATCGTATTATTCTAATTTTATAATTTAGAGCATGATATTAACGGGCATAACATGATACAGCTCACCCCTTAATCCCCGGATTATATTTCTGACATACTATACAATGTTTTGTCTTTTATCTTTTTAATTTATCTTATTTTTACCTTTCATGTTAGGAGAAAAAAGAGGGAGAAAGGACAAGAAAAGGAAAAAACAACGGGAGCGTGATACTCATGCCATCCTCAGGAAGTGGGGACTCGCTTTCTAAACTTAATTAAATGCTTACTGTAGAAAGGTTAGAGGAAAAGGTTCGAACAAGTAAATATAAAAATATAATCAGATGCTACAATTTTGAAACTGAAAGCAATGCCATAAAAGGCAAGGAGTGGTCGGTGTCGGGAGAGAGAGAGAGTAGCAAACAGGCAAGGGCGTCGGTGTCCAGAAAGGGAAACCAAGGGGCAGTTTTGCTCCGTGAATGATGAAAGCGATCTAACACTTAACGGTACAATTATCTCTAATTATGTGTGAAAAATAGCAGCAACCCAACACCCTACAGTCAAGTCTCCGTCGCAGTCATTGGCCCTTCTCCTCTTGGCATCAGTCAGGCCACACAACTTTAACAGTACGTCCTCTCAGCCCTTTTTTTTTTATTATTATTATTACACGTTAATTTAGCACGTCGAATTCTCTACTCTACACTTTGAGACTAAAAAAAACCATAAATCCCCCTTTTTTTTATAATAATTGTGGCTTTACTTTGCGTTTACCTTGCATTAGCTTCTCTTTTTAATAAGAAGAAAGAAGAACAGTTTTGTGCCCTTGTGTAAGAAACTATTTTTTTTTGTTTTTGGGTTTCTCTCTCCCTCTCTCCCTCTCTACATGCTGCAAATAATCTCAACCCTTTTCTGTCCTTTGATTGGGGTTAATATTGACAGGTCCCTCTCGTCATAATAGCCATGTCTGACTGCTTTTGGCCAAGATAACTGATTCCAAGGACATGAGAGATTGTGACTATTCATCACCATCCTGTGGCATTTCCAAGGCACAAAAACAATTTCCATTTTTCATACCCTAATTACTTCTCTACTCTCTCTTCTTTTGATGGTGAAACTGAAGCTTACAGTTTCACTTTTTTGGCTATATCTTGTATCGTGCTTGTTCTCTGTAAGGCATTACTCAATTTGGGAACTAGAGAATTAGTCTTGAAACAGTTTTTTCAGACCTGGAGAACGGTAAAGAGCTAAAAAGAGACACCAAAAAATGCCACTAGTCCATGTATACTTCTTCGGGACTCAAATTAAATAGCATCAGGCGACCTAGATGAGGTCAGGCGACCACACATATGTATTGATGTGTAGCCCCGAAGGAAAAGCAGCAATGAAATGCCATATGGCACATAGGGCGGCAAAGCAAGAGCAACAAAACAGTATTATTATTAAAAATGAAGAAAAGCAAAGCCAACAGTTTTAGTCAGAACCCAGAAATAAATTTATATCTAGTTGAAGATTTCGTCCCTTTGTTAGTTCAACCTGATGACCAACCTTTGTTATCTCTTGCTTCTTTCTTGGCCAACAATTTCTTGTTTGTAGGGGGTGGCTCTCTTGGGAATGGTTGGACAGTGAAAAGAAAGATAATATGCCTCATAGTTAAAAGCCTGCTCTTTGCATGTCACAGCGAGCAAGCATGGTAACGATTGAAAGACTGCATTCGCAAGGAAGATGAACGGCTACTTTATACATGGGTTGAGAGGGTCTCGCTAGACAGTCGAACCCATTTTTCTGCAGCCAGTTTTGTGGAGTCCTAATCTGCTGTTAGAATCCTGATGATGCTGCAGCATTTGCAAACTGGGGAGGTCCTGCTTGCCATTGCTGATAATGATGACGGTGATGAAGCTCGGTGGAAGAGAGGGAAAGATCACTTCCGATTCGGCCTCCACTACTGCTGCTTGGATACTGGACCTAGAGATTTTGAAACACGACTACTTATTAGCTAGAAAGACCTTTTTAACTTTTTGTTTGCTTCAGAACTGATCACATGAGCTTTAACTAAATGGAAGCTCACTTGATAATTTGGTGGATTGAACTGTGGGGGAAGAACACGAAGCATCTGACCATCTCCATGCGACCTCCTGAACTGCACATATGTTGGCATTTCACTAGACTTGAGTGATGCTAGAGATTGAATGTGGATTTTGCCAAGAAGCTGAGTCGTTTCAGTCTCCCGATTCCCATCTCTTCCATGTCCATAGTTGTCACCCCTATACAGGTCAAGCTGGTATTTACAGTGACATGAGAAACCACGAGCAAAATAAACAGTAAAATCTGACTCAAAACAAAACACAAGTGCATCATAGGATGCGAAAGGCAACAATCAAATTAAATGGTGTCAATTTAATGTTGTACCTTAGGCCTGAACCCCCGATTTTGCCAATTGGGTTCAAGTGGTATTGCTGTTGAAAGTTGCTCCATGGCAGCGTTGTGCCTGTCCTGACCAAATTCTATACTACTTTGCTTGGAAGCTGGATTGCCCAAGCTCAAATCAAGGTTGTGAGCCGCAGCATTCCCTGATGATTCTAATCAACTCTTACATAATTAATTAGTTGAATAAATATGAATCAATTGAATAATGATTGAATAAACCCCTGGATATCCTCCGAATTAAATTGCTTACCAGGCTCGTTTTCATAAATGCTGGGATCAAAGTTAGTCACCGCCTCCTTGCCATTGCACTTCATTGCAGCTCTGTCATAGGCCCTATAAAAGAGTTCAAGAATATTTAAAACTCCACCAAACAGCACCAAATAACATTGATTGATTTCCCGTTGGCCCTATATCGCCGATCAAGGCGTACACAAAACAAAACCTATAGCGAGGGCACACGCGCACATACCTTGCAGCATCGATCTCAGTATCAAACAAGCCTAGATAAACATACCTGCAAGTAAAAAATATATCATAACAAATATTGATAGAAGCAAGGAAATGAGATTTGGGGTTGATGTATGAAATGTCTAAAGAAGAGAAAGAAATGGTTACTTTTTGCCTAAAAATTGGCCCATTCGAGCTTCCCATCTCCCGCACTTGTGCAAGGTTACACCTCTATACTTGGAGCTTCCTCTAGGAAACCCTGTGCTTTGCCGGCGAAGCACATGAACAAACTCTTCCTTAGTGAGGTTGGTCATCTGTTACCATACACAAGAATCTTCCCTTTGTTAAACCCATATATATGATGATATGTTTCTCTTTCTCTTTGATTTCAATTGCAACACAAAGAAAAGAAAAGCATATAAAAAACACAACTGTACGAGATAAGGTTTGCAAGCACACTATTGAAGATAAGATGAAATCTCTAACCCCCTCACCTGTTTCAAGTCTTCCTCGTAGTCTTCAATTCTAAAATTAATATCTGCCTCCACTCCCCGAAACTTGATAGCTGCCCTGTCATATGCACTGCAAAAGAAAGAGAAGAAAAGGACTCTTTCAATCTCCCAGTCTGGATTGGACATGAAAATTAGTGGCCATTTGCCTTCCAAAAGAAGACGAGCAAAACTTTCACGCTTAGCAAACAAGGGACTATGAGAACTCACCGAGCAGCTGCATGTGCAGTGTCAAATCCACCTGTTTAGATACAAAAGATGCAAGAAGCAGAAACCAATCTCACCCGCATCAGAAACGTT
The DNA here is from genome assembly GCA_033617975.1 of Populus alba x Populus glandulosa. Taxonomy (NCBI): domain Eukaryota; kingdom Viridiplantae; phylum Streptophyta; class Magnoliopsida; order Malpighiales; family Salicaceae; genus Populus; species Populus alba x Populus glandulosa. Next base: position 12,876,370 of record CM066147.1, on the reverse strand, counting down.
TGAACAATAGATGACAAATAAGCCATGATTTTCCAAGCCTAAATAATAGTGATAACAAACAACATTCAAACTAGATTAAATCATACCTAGATACACTTGCTTCCCACAATCCCTGCATCAATATCATACAAAAAGCTATATCATATTTTTTTTATTTTCAAAACTACCACCACCACCACAACCATTGCAATAAGAAAAAACAAAACAAAAAACGCCAACCATATATGAGATTCCCATCGGCCAGTCCTCCGGTAGAAGGTAACACCACGGTATTGAGAGCTCTTGGACCGCGGTCCTCGCCTACTTTTCTTCAATGGCTGTGAGACTTCCATGGATTTTTGAGAAACAAGTGATGAATCCGATTGGCAAAACTTGACACCAACCCAGTGAGCCCGAGGGAATCCAACTCCACCTCCATCACCCCCTCCAACGCTCGATGTGGACCCCATTTCTTGATCCTCTAAAGGAAAGAACTGGCGGGTCACCGGTGGATCACTCATGTCCATGGAGTCTTGATCATAAGGAACCGAGAACCCGAAAATCTTGCTGCTAGTGCTGCTGCTGAAGCTTATGCTATGCTTCTTGATTATTCTGTCCCCTTTCTCACCACAACCATCCTCTTCTTCTGATCCATCCTCAATTACCACAGCAGAAGAGCTGGAATTCGACACGGATCCAACCCTTTTTCCCTTGTCAACTTCGCCATCTTTTGATGTTTTTTGACTTGAGCATCCCTCGGATTCGTCGTCTCTTGTTTGATCAGGCGAGTCATTCAAGTTCCACATTTCTTTTAACCTCTTCTTAAGCTAGAACTTGAAGCAGATTGCAAGATGTTTTACAACCCTCCACCATATATGAAAGCAAGAGTAGAATAATGATGGCTGAAGGAAGACCAGCTACACAGCTGAGATATTATTGGCGGTGGCTGATTGAAGAAGAGAGGAAGCTGAAAAGAAGAAGGTTTTATCTCATTAACAAAAAGAAAGTTTGATCTTGGTTTTAGTGAATCAAATAAATAATGAAGCATACTCATGTAATAAAGAGCGAGAAGGCCAAAGAAAGGGTTTGAGCATTCAAAGGAAACAACCTACGACTCCTCAGGGAGAGTGTGGTTTTGTTGCAAAAAGGTATAGTGGAGGGAGAAATGTTTCAAGATCTTGGTAATCCCTGACTGCCCAATACAGCATAGACGAGGGCCAGTTTGAGTTAGCTTTAGCAGAAAGCATCCACACCCACCTTAATCTCTCTCTCTCTCTCTCTCTAGCAACTTGCCTTGTCTTCCTTTTTCATTTGCCACCACTTGTTTTTATGGCTCAGGATATGCTTGCACAGTTGTGCATAGTTTTTTACTCTCTTTTAAGGGAAGAGAAGACCCTTTCCTTATTTCTCTCTGTTTTTTTCTTATTTGATGTTCGATTAGAAATTTGACATGATGTCTGTCTATTTTGGCTCTTGCAATAAACCCAATTCTCTCTCCCTCTCCCTCTCTAAACTGAACAAAAAAGACTTTGCTGTTTTATGGGTTTTGTCTGTAATTAATTTTTTTATCTTTTTCTTATTGGTGGGTTCAGAGGGACATAAGATCGGAGAATGGAGAGAATGGAAGAAAGAATCGTCTCTTTCTTACTTCCAGCTTTCCCACGTTAACCAAATCGAAAAGCATCTCTCTCTCTCTCTCGATATTTTGCCCATTAATAGAAATAGACAAGGCAAAAACTCGAAAGATGGCTATTTACTCAATTACCTTTATTAGCTATTAATTTTTATTACTGTAAGGGAGCACGGTTTAAGTGGATCATTTGAATAAAAATATTTCTAATTAAATCGATTTTTTCCCAACATTTTAAAGCCAACCCAACCGAATGAAAATAAAAACCAATCTATTTAGTTTGATTAAATTCAATTTTTATTTTTTTTTAAACCTGAATAAGTCTAAATAGATAAAGAAAAAAAAGGCTACTTTTGTTGGTTTTGATTATTTTTAGATAAAAAAAAATAAATTATACGGTTTATTTTAATTATAATAGTCTTGGTGTTTTCAGTTTGATCTCTTAAATATTTTCTTAGTTTTTAAAATCTAAAATCAAATTAAAATAATTTTTTTAAAAAATAAAAAACCAAATCAAACTAATTCTTTTAATAAAAATCTAATCAAATTTTGATTTTGTTGAGTTGGTTTTTAAGAATATTTTATGTTATTTTACTCACCCCTAATTATTATTCACACATTTACATCACAAGTCACTCCGGGCAAATTACAATTAAGGGGTTTTTTTTCTTTATAGGCAAGCCTCGAGAAATGATCTAGGCTGAATACCTTATTTGTTTTTCTTCTTGATTATATCCTCAAAATATCAATTAATTTAAATTTTTTTGTGAGTTTTAAAGGGCGTTTGAGTCACCGCATTCCATCAAAATTTAATTATTTTTTATTAAAAATTATATTTTATATTATTTTGATACGGTGATTTTAAAAATAATTTTTTAAAAATATCATTTTGATTCATTTCAATGCGAAAAATATTTTAAAAAATAATTACAACCACATTCTTATTCTATCATAATAACCATTTAAAACTCATATAACTTTGTTTCTCTCAAAAGCTAAACCCATGAATTTATTGCCATGAATTTATTGAGTTTTTTTTTTTCCACAAGAGACTGTAGAAAAAGGTAAGAACTTTAATTTTCCTTATATAGTCTAATCTATCATTTAATGGAAATGAGAGAATTTTAAGGATTTTGATGATTTTGAATGGGAAAATCAAATCATACAAGTTTCATAGGACTTGATAACAATTATATTAAATAAAACCAACTAAAAGTTTTTATTGAAAAACCATTGCCACATGATAACTTAATCAAAATTTAGAATAGATTGAACTTAATCTAAATTTATTTTATAGGTTGGGAATTTTTAAGATTTGTCGTTTCTTTACCATATCAAATATGAGAGGTAAACATAGAATTATCTACAGGTAAACTCATATATCTTTATTATCCCAAAACTTAGATATACATCACTTTAAATTAAAAAAAAAATTGTGTCTTCGGATCATTTTGATATGCTGATTTCAAAAATAATTTTTAAAAAATATTATTTTGATATATTTTCTAGCAAAAAATATTTTAAAAAATAATCACTACTATACTTTCAAACACTCATAAGTTTTAACACCACAGCAAAGCTAAGCTCTTAGAGGGCTTCAATTCAGATCCTAAATTAGGCAAACAATTATACAATTCCAAATATTTATCGAAATATTTGTATATTAGGGATAGCCCTCCCTCAATCGTAAATCTTCATTCCACATATTCTAGTTATAATTTTCATCATCAACTGTGCTAACAAACTAGTCATATGCTGTTGTTCGGTGGTTTCATGTTAGTTGTTTTACTTCTACAAATAAATGAAAGTTGTGTTTTTTTTTTTTTTTGAAACGGGGGGTTAATTTGAAAGATAAAAGATTGAAAAAAATAAAAAAGTGAGTAATATACATGACGGCTTTGAAGTTTGTTTTATAAGTTTATTTTAATCCTTTATTTTTTTTAGTTATTAACTGATTCCTCTAATTAAAAAAAATCAATTTTGATATCAATTTTTTTATATATATAAAGAAGAGAGAGGAACTTGTTGGATTCATGTAAAGAGTGAAAATTATTCTTGATGATGATTTTGGCTATCAAAATGATCGGTCTTTATGTTAAATAATTCCACGTGATGAGGGAAGTTAAGATTATGTGTTTTTTTACTTTAAAAGTACCTAAAAAATATATCTAAGCTTGAGAAGATTTTTTATTTCGAGTTGTTTTTTTGTGTTTTTAGAGGTCATGAATTGGTTTAACAAGGTTCCTATAGTGTTTTTGTAAATGTTTTGGATAAAATAATAGGTTGAAAATAGGGTTTTGAATGAAAAAAACAAGATCTTTTTTTTTCAGTCACCACAATGGATAGATTCTGGGATTTTCAGATGACAGGACATCAATTTTTTTTCCAAAGAAATGTGGCAGAAGATATATCATCCACCCTATTAACTTAAAAAAAATTAAATGATCGCGCACATGGGCATGACCTTGCAAGCCCACGTGCCGACCCTGGCTTACTAGGCCTAGTAACGTTTGGCCTCATTTTTTTTATTTTAATTTTGATTTGTTTTTCAAATTACTACCTTTTTTATATGTATTTCTTAAAAATAGTTTTTGAATTTATGTTTTAATTAATACCCCTTCTCTATTATTATTTTTACTTATTTAACTTTTTTTATATAAATTGTGATTATTTTTTAATTATATTAGGCATATTTAATTTTTTTTTAAAGAGGTTAGTATGATTCATCTGTATTTTTTTAATATTTTATATAGATTGAATTTAGTTTTAAAAATAAAAATTATTTATTTTTTATAAATAAATAAGGTAAATAACATGTGTTACGATATTAAATATCTTAATCTATATTTGTCTCTTAGTTTTTCTGATTACGTTTTTAGTTATTGTTGATGGCTTTTTATTATTGTTTTACAAAATGGTTCATAATTTATTTAATTAGATGACAGTATAAATTTTTAGATTAACATGTACAATTTTATCATATCAAAAAACATGTCAAAAAATTCTACATTTTCAATTTGATCCTTATTTTTTTGATTTTTGATTTTTTTTCTTGATTCTTTTATAAAAATTTTATTGTTTTTAATTTCATCATTTAATCTAAGTTAATAGTATGTTTTTATTTATTTATTTTGGTTCTCATTCTTATGATTATTTTTCTTTTGTTAATATTTTATATTCTTTTCGATTTAACTCTCAAAATGAAAATTTATTTTTTCCCTTTAATTTATAATTTATATTTTATTTTAAACCTTTTTCTAATTTATTCTAGTTTAAATCCAAATATTATAGGTAAAAATTCATCTGATTTTAGTCTCTCTTTTTCGTGTTATTTAGTGGCTTTTATTTTAATTGTTTATATTTATTAAAGTTTGTATTTAATAATGGTGAAGTATGATTGGGTGGAATCGTCAACACCCAACTCTAATCTACTTTAATAGTCCACATAATTGAAATTAAGAGCTTGCTTCTACTTTGTTATAGTATCTAGAAATAGTGTTTGCTTATTTGAAAATCCTATAATTAATTATTTCCATATAAAATATTTTAATACAATCACTTATAAGCTCGTCATTATTTACAATATATTCAGAAGCATATAATAAACTATGATGTAAATATCATTGCCTTGTTTCTTATAGTAACCTTTCACTTTTTGCCAAAACATTAAAGTAGAGGGGTATTTGTGGAAACAAAAGAAAAGGCAAATGGGAGCGAGGAGGGAAGGTATCAGAAAAGGAAATTGGGAATAATGTTAAGAAAAGGAAAATCTTTCCTCAAAGGTCCAATCCAAGAGTACGGGAAGAGGGCCACATTTGCCTCTTTCGTTCGCCTATCGACCAATGGCATGCCTTTGTTGTGCCTCGTATTTATGACCTCTTGTCTCTCCCCCCACGCTCACGCTTTAGCGCGTTCATCCCATTTCCTAACAGGATTTACCGGTAGCAATCACACAGGTAGTGTTTCTAAAAATAAAATAACACATATTTATTTATAAAGTATAAGCCAAATATACATAAAACAATCCTTCTGACCAGTAGGATACTAAACAAATCCTTAAAGTCGCTCATTTGTTTATATCAATAATAATAAAAAAAGCTCTTGTGAAAAAAAAATGAGTCGAAATTTATCTTGTGTTTAAAATATTTAGTTAATTTTCTCCAGTAGGACTAAATTGCATTAAATTATAAGATGAATACTAATTAACATTTGGAAAATGCTTCAGCAATGAAAACAACTATCTTTTCTTCAAATTATATATATATATATATATATATATATATATTAAAAAATAACAAATAAAAATTAATATTTTTCAAGAATAAATTTCTAAAATGTTTAGAAATAAAATAATTTGGTCAATAATCGTTCATTAAAAAATTTAAAATTTTCATGAAATAAAACTAAATTTCTTGACAAAATATCTTAAGCTTTTGAAATGTTTAAGGAATAAAAAAAATATAAATTCTTAACTATAACTTTTGAAAATACCTTTTTCATTAAGATTTTTAATACGTTTAAATGTGTATTTAGTATCTGTGGTGCGGTTTTTATGTTTTTCAATTGAAAATGTTTGAAATTAATTTTTTATTTTTATTTTTGATATAAATACATTAAAGTCATCTAAAAACACACAAAAAACACATAGATATAATGTTTTTCAGTCAAAAATCAATTTGAAAGCATGTCGTAAAGCAAAAACAAACATTCACTATGAAATTTGAAAACAATTTAGAAGAATATATAATTTAAAAAAAAAGAAATAAATTTTGAGACTCATAAACAATATAATGTTTTTAAAAAATTTTGATAAAAATAAATAAATTTATGATATAAAAAAATTTAAAATATCTTAATTCTTAGCCATTGAAATGTTTGAAACATTCTCAATCATTTTGGAAAATTTTGATTTTTTATTTGCTGAACATTCTTGCCTAAGAGTTTTGCAAAAGTTTTATTTTCAAAATTTTATATTTTTAATTTCTTAAAAGTTATCTCAAAATTATGTTTTTTTTCTTAAACACTTGTTAAGATTTTTGTGATTGAGAGTTTTCAAAAATATTTATTGATGAAAATTGTTTTAAATTGTTTTCAAAAGATTTTTTTATTCCATATAATTTTTATCTTCTTGTTATAATTAATGTTTTTTACTTCTTAAAATTTTCTAGAAATTTTAATTTGATATTATTCTTGAAATTTAATGAAATTTAGTCCATTTGGATTGAATTTATTTAAAGTTTCTTTATGATAAACTAAAAAATATAAAACTAAGTTTTGATTTTAACTTTTAACTTTAGACCTTATTTGATATTATAATAGAATTGAGTGAGTACAATAGAATCAATTACAATTAAAGAGTCCTAATCAACCAAGAAAACTAAGAAACATTCAATTAGGTGGCTGGAGTCATGATCAATAAAAGGAAGGCAATCAACTATAGGAGTTTGAATATGCATAAATAACTACATTGCTTTTACTATTTGGAATTGAATAAAGTTGTTGATTATACCTAGTTCTTTTAAGTTGACCAACCATCCTTTTACAATGAACTTTTCTATAAACCCCGTACTAAAATTTTAGACATTTGTTGAAAACATTATAATGAAATTAAATAGGTATTAATTGGATAGAATGATTGCAGACCTTTTGGTTTAAAAATGTATGAATTTTATCATATAATGGTAAATCTTGATGGAAGAAAAATAAAATAAAATAAAACAAATATATAGAAATTTGGGAGAGAAGTTTTAATTGAAAAGGCAGTTGTGGAATATAATTAAATTAGTGAATTTATGATGTAAGTTGTACTGGTAGCCGAAACGTTTATTTAAAATACCCAAGAGAAATTTGCCTAGTGGGAAAACTATAAATAAACATAAAATTTCAGCTCCCTTATATAACTGAGGCCAACAACCATTGATGAGGAAACAAAGCTCTCTTCTTCTCATTTTCTCACAATTTCAAATAAATCTCCACTAAAGTTAGGGTTTGTAGGGTATTATAAAGGTGATTAGTGGGGGATAAACACCTTAATACAAGATTTGGAAGGGTTTAGGAGAGATAAAATTGAGAGTTAGTGAGAAAAATAAACAAATTTGGTGAAGAAAAAAGATCAAGAGGAGAGCTTTGTAAAGAAAGTGACAAATTAGTTTTAAGTTTGCTTGGTAAAGTATCCCATATCTCTTAATTCTTGTTAATTGAGTTCTAATAAGAGCTAAACCTTTAGCTGGAGGAGCTAGGCCAATAAAAGAAGCAGATAGACAGATACATAGCATCTTGATATTTCAAATTTAGTTTATCTTTTGTTAATATTTTCATGTTATTGTGTTATGTTGATAAGTGTTGTTAGAATAAGAAAAAATTAGTTATGTATATGGAATGCCAAGATGTACATTATAGTAAAAAAAGATAATAGGTGGAATTAATTATTGAAAGAAATTTATATGAATTAAGCATGAAAATAACATTTACATGGACTTATTTAGTTATAAATGACAACTAAGAGATTATTAATTATATAGTGGGGGCATTGAGTTAGGGACTATGGACTTAGTTAGCGGGAAATGGAAACTAAGGGATTATTAATTACACGATCGACCTTTGAATTGAGGACTATAGACTTAGTTATTCGGGAATGCCCACTAAGGGATTATTAATTTCATATTTGACCCTTTAATTGGGGAATATGGAATTAATTAGCCAAGAATGACAATTAAAAGATTATTAATTACATAATTGGGTCTTGAGATGAGGGCTATGGACTTAGCTGAAAATAGCAACTAAGGGATTGTTGATTTCATAGTATCAGTAATCATTCATTTGGTTGGAAAGTAATGTAAATACTTTATTTTAAGGATAACCATATGGGTGGGGGTTTGCTTATATGAATACAAACAAAATAAGTACGAAATGTGGTTATCTGAAATTCTAAACTACTATTTAAATATAATTAGTCATGATGAAAAGTAAGATAAAGGTAATGATAGACATGTTTAAATCTTTTCTTTTTTTTTGAAATATGTATGTCTTATGATTAGCTAATATCTCTTAAAATATTATATTCGTATAGGTTTATCATATACTGCATGACAACACTGATTTAACTGTTATTATTGTATAGTTTTTGTTAGGTATGTATTTTTATATAAACTCTATAGTTTGTAACTATTTAATAACTTCATTTTATTACATATTAAATTATGTAATTCTACATTTAACATTATGTATATTAACTTCTTTTGTAATGTGTGTGTGTGTTAAGTGTATATTGTAAGTGAGTGATATATGGAAATGTTATCAAATGCAATGTGGTGTGAAAGGATATAAATGATGAATAAATAAACCGGTGGTATGCTTAAGTCTACCATATGGAATTTAATTGTGATTCAATTTTACACAAAAAATAGCAGGATAAATTTTTAGGTAGGGTTCCATATAGAGTAGACTTAACCAACGTTTTTTTAAATTTAATAAAACCATATACAAACCTTGTTTTAAAAGGAATATGAAATGTGAGATGTATATGGTCTAAGAAAAAGAAATATGTTTCAATAAAATCTGATAATATTATAGATACAAATTGAGTATTGTAATGTGTTAGAATATCCACACTAAAAATAATACATATTAATTCATTTTTCATCTAATATAAATTTCACTTAGAGTGTTGAAAAATAAGTTGTTGAGATATGATAATAAACAACTTGCAATAAAAAAAAAAGATATTAGAGTTATTATTTAAAATGGAAAGTTTATTTGCATGAAACATGTTAACATATGTTGATATAAATGAGATTTTCAAAAGAAATGATATTATGTAAATGCATTAAATTTGGTTGGAAAAGAGAATTTAGAAAGAAAAAAAATATTTTCAAGGGTGTTATGTAAAACATTGTCTAAATTATATATATAAAAATAAAGAGTTACATTTTTAGTTCTTTATTTTTTGAAGTATGGGTTGGTTGGTTCGGGTTAGGTGATGTTCTTATTGATGTATCCTAGTTTATCTATGCTAAAGATATGCATGTTGATAATCTAAGACCATAAAGCATAATTGATACTAATCTGAGTAGTAAAATGTTTATATGTTATTTTCTAGGTTTGTATATGGTTTAGAATTTGGGTCATCCTAAAGGTCAAGTTTTTTTGAACTTATATTGGGTCGACAAGTTCTATGGCTAGAAAAAGGATATTTTCTACTTAGAGTATTTTTGAGATTTTCATAGAGTATATAACGTTTTCTCTGATGCCATGATAAATATCATATATTAGTCTACACTTTGAGTTTTATTTAGAAAAATAAATATTTTTCTTAGTTAATTTTATTTCTTTCCTTTTTTATTTTTCAATTCTTTATTATGATGCTTTTTTTTTCTTTTTGAATATAATATTTTTTTTTCTATTTTTTTTTTCCTATTCAATTAAATAGTCAAAATGATGGAAAATAATAAAGTTAAAGCCTTGTAGGAACATGGAAGGTAGGTGGATGAAAGAATGCAAGTTCTTCATCAAGAATTGCAAGAATCGATTATGGAGAACAAAATATAGTGGCAGGAATAGACTAAATGAAGTGAACAGCTCAATACACATGTCGCAAGTGTGTGTCGGGCATGATGGGATGTCGGGATTAAGGAGTCGCCATCAAGTTGTTTAGTTTAAGGTTATTAGAAAATTTAGGTGAACTGGCCTTATCAAAAATTCCAAGGTAAAGGACTGGTTGTTGCTAAAAAAGCTGTGTTGTGTGGTTTGGATGTGATTTAAATGAGTTGAAGGGTTTCTAATCAGTGGTCCTTTTATAACTTAAAATAAAGATTTGCGCTCATGAACAAAACTAACATTACAAATTTATTATGGGCTCGTTTGCCCAAATTAATCCTTATAGAAATAATCCATATACGTGCAATGACAAGATTCACCTATCTTAGAAGGCGAAAGTATTTCACTCAACTCATATATTGTGATGAAAAATACTATCAATTAAAATTAATGAATTTTCTTTTCTTTTAAAATTTCCTAGTCAGCTCTTAATATTTAAATACCAATTTATTTGTAAGTTCAGCATTTGTACTAAAATGTTGACCATTAATCTTTAAAAAAAAACTTAGGTTTATTAAAATATTGATCAAATCTTTAAAAAAATTTACAAACTTATTGTAAATTCCACAAAAAATTAGAAAGAACTACAAAAACATGTTCTAAAACAATGTTAAAATGTTTTCTCTCTTTTTTATAAATAAAATGCAATGTTTTGTAAGGATTAGGTCAAGTGCAACAAGTATAAATTTTTTAAAATGTTATGTTTGGAAAAAACCTATATTTCTCTAAAACCAAAACTGTTAAAATAAGTTTACGAGGTATTTGATAAACACATCTTTAAACCAAAAAAAACCTTTAAAAAAAACATTGTCAACCAAAAAAGTTCTTAACCTTTGATCTAATTTTGATCCAATGTGACCCAACTAAGTCGACCCGGTCGGGTTGACCTGAAATCTTTGATTCAACCATAAACTAAACCAAAGACATGGTTTAACTCGAAAACTAAACCAAAAACAAAATTAAAACTTAAAAAAATAAATCAAACTTAAAAAAATAGACAAAAAAACAAATCAAGCTGCTGGAAAAAAAAAATAAGGATAAGATAATTAAATTATAAGATAAACACACCATCTCTAAGGCAAATCATCATTTGATGAATGCGAGAAAAGGTTTTGTGGCGCTGCCAATATCACTTACTATTACTTTACCAACCACTCATTTAGGGTCTTGTGTATTGTTTATAATTAGGCATTGACAATAAAATTATCTCAGAATAATACAAGTCTGACGTGGGGTGATTTGATTGAAGGATTAATAATTGAAACTATAAAATAATGGATTTTTAAAGATAATGAAAACTCTACATCAATAGTTTGGTAGAGCATGCATGAGATGACGTTATTTTATGTCTTCGGATACAATAAATGACGATAATTTATTATTATATTAATACAACATTGGCGTGATGTTTCGGCCAAAAACAGATTGACTTTTGTCACCGTAGCAAGGACCAACTCTAACGGCACTTAAATGAGAACCAGGCCACGTCAACCTCAATTTCAACGTGATAGATATGCAAGCAAGGTGTTGCTCCTTGTCTCTATTCCGAAGGACCACCTAGTTTTTTAGCAAAATAAAAAAACAAATTTAAAATTATATATATATATATAATATTTTAGATAGTTTTGATATGTTAATTTTCAATATCAATTTAAAAAAAAATATTATTTTGATATATTTTTAAATAAAAAATATTTTTAAAAATAATCATTATCATAATTTCAAACACTATCAAAAACAATTTTGTATGTTGTTACTATTCATTCTACTATAATCTCCATCTTTGGAAAATAGTTTTTTTAAAAGTAATTTTTATGAAAAATAAATTCTTATAAAGTGAATTATTTTTTATATTTAATAATGCCATGAAACATAAGTTGAAAAATACTTTCTAGTATTTGGCTATAACATAAAAAATTAACTGGAAAATAACACATTAATGTTTTTTTTTTTTTTTAATTATATAATATATATAGAAAATTAAATATAATTATTTGACCACTTACAATAACATAATGAGATATAAAAAATGTAACGATGAAAAAAAATATATCATATATTTATATAAATTTATTTTATAAAATATAACTATACAACTAATATAAATATTTTAAATATAATATCATAGACTTATAACCTTGTTAAATATTTTTCAAGTAAAATCTATTAATATTTTTAAAATTTTAAAACCTCAAAATATTTTTTTTTCATATTAAAAAAGAGGTGTTTTGATGAGGTTACCACCTTGAGAAAAAAGATATGTTTTAGAAATTGTTTTTCAAAGATAAAAAAATGAAAACATTTTCCTTTTGCAAAAGGATAATTTTTTCGTACGGTAAAAAACCAATTTTCTAAAAACTAATTTTTTAAAGTTTACTAAACATAAAAAATTGTTTTTTTGAAAACAAACAAGTCCTTATTGTCATTAAAGATTTCACCAAAAGCGTCCTTTGCTAAAAGGAAAAGGAATGGATATGGTTGAATGGCAATTAAAAAAACCTAACTCTCACCACGAAGTTATTGTGAATCAAGACTCATAACACTATTTATTATGATAGTATAATTACAAAACTATCCTTGAACAAAAAAACAACATTTAATTAGGTATTGAGTGCAAGATGATCTTTTCACCATAACACAATTATCTTTAATATATTATATGAGGTTAGATTTGTCATTTTCTTTTATGATAGTAAAATTACTACTTTAACCCTAGAATAAAAAAATATAATGTCTTTCACTCAGGGGCTTTTTAGTCCTTTTATTTCTTTAAAAAAAATAATGCAATTACTTTGATGTCTTTAAAGACAAAATCAACATAACCTTCTCACAAGAGTTTTTTTTGTCATTTTACTTTGGTTTTATTATAAGTTTGAAGATTACTCAGGGATATTATTGTAATTGACATATATTCAACATTATTATAAGAAAAAAAATACTAACGTGTTCAATGTGTGCATAGCCCCCACAGTTTACGTGGCACGTGCAAGGTCATTCAGCGCCTTTCAAGGTGGCATTTGAAAGATCTTGGAGCCTTCTACATAATGGGATGGTGAATGGACTAGAAGTGCCTCTAGTTTGGCATCAACAATCTTTTTTTTCATCCTTCTCTCTACTTAAATCTAGTATTAACTCCAATTTTTTTTTCCTTCAATTTTTTTTTCCTTCACATTTGGTCTCTATCTTTTTAATTACTTCATATTTTTTTGAATAAACCATAGAATTACAAATATTTTTTAATTTCACCCCCTACCATTTTTAGTTTATAAATAATCTATCAAATTACAAATACTTTTTAATTTTACCCCCTTGTCTTTTTTTAATCTTTCAAATTTGTTCTTTATTCTTTTAATTGGTATTTATTTTGTTTTTGATCATTTAAAACAAATTCTTCAAATTTTATCCCTATTCTTTTGTTGTTTTTTTTTTCTTTTGCAAGTTTTTTTATTAATATTTTTTCAATATTTCATCCTTCAAAATTAAATTAGTTAATAATTAAGCTTCTTGATTGAACCCAAGTTTAGGATTTTAGGGGTTTCAAGTTTTAGAAATTAGACTAGGTTTAGGAGATTCACCTAGATTTGCATGATTTGTTTTTTCTTAAACTAATGTTTTCTTATTTTTATCTTTTTTTTTTAGTTTTGCTTTATTATTTTTTATGATTTGCCTTCTATTGGGTTAACCTCCAACTATTATTTTTCAATTTCACACCCTAACATTTTTTTTAATCTATAAATATCTATCAAATTACAAGTATTTTTTAATTTCACCCCTGATGATTTTTCATCTTTTAAAATTTGATCATTATTATTTTTATTGCTATTTATTTTGTTTGGGGTTATTTTTTTTAAACAAAAAAAATTCAAATTTCATCCCCATTCTTTTTGTTTCTTTTGCAAGTTTTTTTTATTAATATTTTTTCAATGGATTAATCCTACAAAATTAAATTGGTTAAGAATTAAGCTTTTTGATTGAAACCGAGTTTAGAATTTTATGGGTTACGAGTTTTAGATATTAGATATAGTTTAGGAGGTTTGTTCGAATCTAGAATTTTATGGATTACGAGTTTTAGATATTATATAAAGTTTGGGATCTTTGTTTTTTTTTAAGTGGTGTTTTTTATATATCCGTTCTTTTTTATATAGCCTCAAGTTCATGATGAAGATCACCAGTTTCAAAGGTGTTGCAGGTTCACTTTTTTAATTGATTTATTTTAATTTCATCCTTCAAAGTTTATTTCCTGCTTTTCTTTCTATGAAAGTATCTTAATTTTATACCCATGATCACAAGGTTTTAGAGTTTACCCAATTTAATATGGCTTCTTTTTTCCTTTTTAAAATTGCTTATATATATATATATATATATATATATATATATATATATAATTTCACCATTCAACATTAATTTATTTCACAATCTGGATGGATGGACTCATGTCTAGTTCTTTTTACTCTTTTTTTATTTTTATTTTTTATCAGTTTATTTATTATTGTTACATTTTATTTTTTTATGGTTTTTCTTCAATTGAGTTAGCTCTAGGTTCATGACTAGGATCATCGGTTTTAAATGTTAACATGGGTTCATTTTTTTATTTTTTTTAAATTGATTTATTTTAATTTCATCATTCAAACTTTTATCATTGTTTTTTTTTCTATGATATTATCTCAATATTATACCCATGGTCTTAGGGTTTTCAAGTTTACCCAATTTAATATGGTTTTTTTTTAAAAAAAAAATTATATATAGTTTCACCCTTCAATATTAAGTTGTTTGATAATACAAATAGACTCAAGTCTAGTTTTTATTACCCTTTTTTTCATTGTTTTTTTATTAGTTTATTTATTTTGTTGTATTTTTTTGTATATTTTATTTAAATTACCAATTGATCTAATGACTTGGATCTTGGATTTTTTACCCTAGTATTTTGTTACTTCAAAACACAAAAACATTTCAGTCCACGGCAGAGCGCAAACAACAAATCTAGTTTAGTTCTATGTCTTATATGATCTTTAGTGATAACTAGATTTGTTACTCGTGGCTTGCCATGGTGAGAGCAATTTTTTTTTTCTAACCAAAATAAAATGTTACAGTAAAAAATAATCCAAGTCCTAAGTTATTCGATCAAGTGGTTATCTAAACAACATGAAAAAAAAATGAAACAACAATAAATAAACTAACAAAGAAAAAAAAAGGTCGAAAGAACAAACCTGAGTCTATTTGGATTATCAAAGAACCTAATGTTGATCTAATAGAAGGCAAACTATAAAAAATAACAAAAAAAAACTAAAAGGAAAAAAAACATAAGCTTTTAAAAAAGAAAAAAATAACAACTAAGCAAACTCAGATAATACTCTTAAACCTGGTGCAATCTCAAAAACATGCAACTCGTTAAATTTGAAAATCGATTTTAATCAAGAAACTTAACTCTTAACCAATTTAATTTTGAATAATGAAATCGTTGAAAAATATTAAAAAAATAACTTGCAAAAGCAAATAAAAACATCAACAAAAAAGAATGAGGATAAGATTTGAGAGAAAAAATAAAACCCAATGAGGATGAAATTTGAAAAATAAATTTAAAAAGGATTCCAAACAAAATAAATCACAATTAAAAGAATTAGGAAAAAAATTGAAACATGAAAAAATTACAGGATGAAATAAAAGAAAATATTTGTAATTTGATAAACTATTTATATAATAAAAACTATAGGGGTGAAATTGAAAACAAAAAACAATAGGGGACTAACTGAGTAGAATCAAACCATAAAAAATAAACATTAAAAAAGAGGATAAAAAAATAAGACAACATCAGGTTAAAAAAAAAAAACAAATTTTAGCGAACCTTCTAAACCAGGTTTAATATCTAAAACCAGAAATTTGTGAAATCTCAAACTTGTGCTCAATCAAGAAGTTTAAATTTTTAAAAAATTAATTTTGAAGGATAAAATCATGAAAAAATATCAATAAAAAACTTACAAAAAAAACAACAACAACAAAAACAATGGCGATAAAATTTTATAGAAAAAACCCGAGGATGAAATTTGTTAAAACAACAATTAAATAAAATGATCTATAACAAAATAAATAGCAACTAAAAGAATGAGGATTAAATTTAAATAATAAAAAAAATAATAGGGGGAAATTAAAAAAACAATTGAAATTTGATAGATTATTTATAGATTAAAAAATATTAAGAGAGTGAAATTGAAATACACTTGTAATTTCATGGCTTATTTTAAAATAAAAAAATAATGATAAAAAATATACGATACAAATGTGAAGGAAAAATAAATGGCAGGGCCGCTCTAAAATTTTACATGGGTGGTGCAAAATTCAAGGTGGAGAGAGAAGGAACAATAAAAATGGTCTTTAACACCAAACCAACGGTGTTTTGCCTACACACGTCATACCACTGTGTAAAGGGTGTTAAGATATTTCAAACGCTACCCTTAAAAATCATTTTTTGTGTCATGATGGAGCGAGTGCGGGGTCATCCACACGCTGGCACATGCACGCCATAAGATTTTTAAAAAATAATATTATATATATATATATCATAATTAGAATAACACTCCTAGAGAAACTCAAAATCTACAACAAAATCAATAAAAAATGACCAAAACACCATTATAAGAGTTTTAATTGTTTTGTCTCCAAGAACGCACTCTATCTAATAAAAAGAAAGTACATAAACATCTCTAAGCCTAAAGCATAAGAATTTTTTAATCCAAGGCTTTAGTAGTGATTTTATTGTACATAAAAAAATAACAAATCTAACCCCATATAATATGTGAACAATAATTATATTAGGATAAAAATATATTTTTGCCTCCAATACCCAAGCCAATGGGTTTTTCTTTGAAGGCCAATTTCTCGCCTTAACTATTATAATGAATAGTTATTTGTGTCTTGGAGATAAGAAAAACCTTCAGTCAGTTCGGTTTATATCGTTTAAATACCAAAAAACACTTTATCAGTAAATTGGAAGATCCCGGCAGCACAAGTGGTGGGTATTAAAAACCACTTTGTTTGGTTCAGTTTTTTAAAGCTAAAATCAAATTAAAATGAATTTTTTAAAAAATTTATAATCTATTTCTTTTAGTTTTTTGCTTTTTTGGTTTAATTGGTTTTTTTTTAAAAAAAAATTCTCCCCTAGACATCATACATATACTGGACAGCAGAACAATCATAATGAGCAAAATGTAATATGAAGTAAGAACCACATAAATGAAAAATAAAATATTGAAGAACATGATTCTTTCATCACGAGTAAGCGAACATGATTCTTTATCACCAGCACGCAGAATTACTGTAGACAAGCAGAGGTAACTTAACGGTAATCATCCCACATCCAGAACGGCACTCCAGCTTAAAGCCCTCCCTCCTCCCCAGCCCAAAACATACATACATATATATATATATATATACATACATACATATACATATATATGAAATGGGCAAGAGGCACCTGCCGATGCATACAAAGACACTTACCATGATCCATAAAAATATTGATTGCTAATTATTCGAGGGTTCTTGACAAAACAAAGCTTGTCAACAAGGAGCAAGTGGCTGAAGGCTAATTTTCTGGCCCTATACAAGATTAGACTATGATACCTAGAGTGGAACCCGTGTAGAAATTATCTTCTTCTTCTTTTAATTCTCTAACAGGGTGGTCAATATCCTGAAGATGTTCAGAGAAACCAAAATTTGTAGCTCCTACCTCTACTTTCCCTTCGTATTATTTTGAACTGAATAGTTTTAGTTTTGCCCAAGAGGAATCTTTATAAAAAGAAATCTTGGGAACCATGATCTCTGCACCTTTTTTTTTTTTTTTCAGAAGCTTTTTCTTGGTTACAACCCTTCTTTAGTGCGTCGTGCTTGCTTTCAGATATACTGACGACTTGTGGAGGATAAAGCATGAGCGTCAACCTGAGGCATAAAACTCACCTCAAGGCCTGTAGATACCCAGCTTGCCTGACTAGGTGGTGGTGAACTGCCCAGGGTTTTTTTTTTTTTTTCTTTTCCATTTAGGATGGGGGGCAGGCATCAAGTGGTAGATCCCGGGCGACCTGCACTGAGGAAAACCAAAATGATGCTCAGCTTATCAGAAAGCTTGTACTAAAAAACAATCCAAGCTAATAATAACATATGCATAGATGAGAAAAACATTTGTGGTGAGAATGTCAACAGTTCATAAATAGCATCAGGAAACTTCATCTCATCTCAATACACTACCTCTTCCTTTCCTTCTCTGTATCTCTCTCTCTCATTTCTGTTCATCATGTCCTAGATAACTACAGTTGGAAATAAAAAATCTCAATCCTCTTTCAAATATGTATGTGTGTGCGTGTGAGCACAACTAGCTCTTGTTGCCGGTTTAAACAAATGCAGGTTAGTGGTTTATATTACTGAAATGACAAAATAATTACTGAAACATTAAAAGAAAAACCAATCCCGTTTGATTTGCAAAACAATGATGCAAATTCACAATTCAAAAGAAACAGAAAGTTGTAAAGACATAAACTGGTAGTGGCACTCACATTAAAATCAAGTTCATGGTCATATACAAAGAGCACCCATGTCAGGCAGCCAACCATCAGATCCACTGGATGGCACGGATTCAGTATGTCCTTTCTTGTTGTGCTTTGTTTCTTTTTTACTTTTTCTAAAGTCAACTTTTCGGTCACTGACACAACAAATATGCTGTGTTAGATAACAAACCTTCAGTTGGGGTGATGGGAGCATGATTAAACTTCAGTGATAACTGAGTAAACAAAAACAAAACAATCACAGAATTTTGTGCAACAATCAATGAAGCATGTCAACTAGGCCTAACTCATTTCTTAGTTATGAGCGCCATCATGGTGAAGAGAAGTACTTGAGAAACTTCCTTTCTGTTTTTTGTGTCTAAAAATTCCATCTTCACCAATAAAAGCAATATCTTATTAGCAAAACCACACACACACAGAGGGTCTGGAGTTCAAGAAGCATACGCAATCTTAGTAGACGATCTTCCCTTCACAGCTCCACAATAAGCCTTGTGTTTCTTTTTGGATCCACAGGGACAGTCCTTGTTTCTTGGAATCTTCTGCGGTCACACAACAACAATAAAATAATGTTCATAGTAATGACAACAAGAATGAGATTGAGGAACACAAAGATTGACTATGATAGTAATAAAATTAATGAATAAATGACAGGCGCCAACAGACTCCAATTTCAAGGAAGAATCGACCATAGGGTTCTGTATTAGTATATAGAAAACCTTGCCATTTTCTCTGGAACTGCTATCATCAC
Source organism: Populus alba x Populus glandulosa (assembly GCA_033617975.1). NCBI lineage: Eukaryota > Viridiplantae > Streptophyta > Magnoliopsida > Malpighiales > Salicaceae > Populus > Populus alba x Populus glandulosa. The sequence continues at coordinate 12,856,866 of CM066147.1, read as the reverse complement.
GGGTTTGTTTGGTGCGATTATTGGATGAAACTTGTTCGTTGGTCTTTGTTACAGGCTCGTTCTTGTATTGTTCACAATTGCCGTCTACACCATCTCCTTGACATTCTAAGAATTATGAAGATTGGATAAGAAAATGTAAAAACAACACTGAATATCTTGAAAAGCAAGACCAGAATGTACTGAGATGACTGACATAGAAAGGTCTTTCAACAAATTTTTCAGATGAATTTGAGAGTACAGTATTCATAACAGACACAAGTACATGCAGGCATACAAAAGGAACAAATAGAACATTTTCTTCTTCTAAATCCTGGCATTTTATCAACCCCCAAAACAACTGATTTTAATGCAAGCACAGACTGGCATTCAATTAAAGCTGAAATTCTAGGGAAAGTGCGCCAAGTCATTGATACCAACACAAATAATATTTATCCTTCGACAACTGCCTCGGCTTTAAGAAATCTTGATTGTGAAAAAATAAAGAAAAAGAGAGAAATGATTCTGCAGATCAAAGAATAAATTCAAAAAGATGAATCATCTTCCCATTACTTGTAGAATTGACCCCTAAGGAAGGACTCCTTATGAAACCATGCTATGTTCATTTGACTAAATGATAAGGCATTCAGAGGTCAGAGCCAACTTTCTGAAGTGTTTACAGAACCATTAAATACTCTTAAGGAAATCATTTCCATGAAAACATTTTGCTTATCAGAGAAAATCATCACTTCATTTCTTCAAGGAAGATCACACAAATAGTTCCATAATTGGATGAAATCTCAGAACATGGAAAGTGATAGCTAACAGCAGCCAACATAAGATTATTTAACATGCAACAAAAACAATGAAAGACTTTACCATAAGAAATATTCGTGTCAGAACAAAGGGAATTATTTTCTGCTGAAAAGAAATCTGTTTCTTGCTCCGCTATTAAAAACTCTATTGCAGCATCAACATCACCATCAACTTCTAGTAAAACCTAGTAAGAGATTAACAGCAGTATTGGGACATTATTTTCTATAAAACAATTCATATAGCAGGAGACTATTTCTACCTGTTTGACTTTCTCAGCATTTTCACAACCACTTCCTGCCATGACCAATTTAAGGGATCCTGCATCAAAACTGTCCTTTGCAATTCCTGCTTTAGTGCTAGACACAGCTTTTGCTTGAACAGATGTTGCTGAAAGATCAGCATCAACCTTTCACAAACTAGAAGTAATCAGGATATTGTTACCAATTACGGGTTAAAAGTAGATGACATAAATTTATAAGAAAGACATAACTGCTAAGGATCGTAGAAGATCTAGAGAAAAACCTTGATTATAATTGGCTGAGCTGGCCCATTACAAGGGTCATCCTTTGACCGCACACTATTGTAATGTTCCTCATCATGATAAGATCTGAAGAAATGTAGGAAAATCAAATTGGATAACTGAAACATTACTCCTATTATCAAATCTAGCACTCTTCAGAAAAATCTTAGCAATTGAAAATCAGTGGTCATACACAAAATAGAAATAATCAAGGTATAGTCCCAACTGCAAGGGATAGATACATAGTTAGTTATCCATTCATCAAATGCACGTACAGAAATCATGAGTATAGTGGGCATTCATTAATTTTGGTGATTCTCCACTTCTATAAGGCCCAAACACATGCAATGGAAAAGACTGCTACAAACATCATAGATATTCAAGTATACTTACAAATGGACCATATGAGCTCCATGCTGATCAAAATTGCGGATGTACCAACGTGGTGACATGTACTGTATCGAGTAAATAATGAGCATATATGAGTCCAAGAACTTCTTGAAGCATATCAAGTAAACAAGTGTGTGTGTGTGTGTGTCCGTCATTGTGCCCATGAGAGTAGGGGAGAACATCTGTGTGCATTTCATTCTTATGTTTTCTTTGTGCGTGTGGTTTATATGTCTGTCCATTTATTCAGTTCACTTTGTACATATATTGCATATGTGCAAAGATAAATTGGATTGGTATATCAGTTATATAATCTTCCACTGGATAGTGTAGTGTGCTTCATGCTTCCCATAAGTACAATTTGAAACTGAAAGTAGACAATCCATATCAGCTTGTAGTAATGTTGTAGCAGTTTTACAAGTCACTGGACTAGTTTTTATGACTTGACCTCACAATCAATCTAGAATCTCTTCAATACCATTTTCGACATCAAAAGAATAGCTTTGAGGGTGATAACCAATGGAAACGCCCAAAGGAAAGACAAACTAATTCTATTAGTATGGAAACAAGTACACAAATGAGAGCTGTAGGAAAAGGAGAATCTCACCCGGTGAACACATATATTACTATATGTAACAAGAGAAGCTGCTTGTAATTCCATATGTCCAGCCCATGTGCCATCCTTTTCCATCAATTGGCAATATTCATCAAATGGGACATCATCCTCGATAAAGGGTTCAAACATTTCACGAGTGTTCTGTAAACACAGCTCTGGTATCAGATTGATTTGCAGGTTAGTATTTATCAAATAACATACACGTGCATGCAGCACATACAAAGCACACAAGCAGGCAAGCACACACGCGCACAGATGGAGAGGGGCAGGGAGAGGTAAAAAATCAAATCAGTTGCTTGCTAATGTACACAAATATTCCTCACATATCTTGTATGGCTAGTAATATAGCTATAACATAATCAAAGAGAAATTTCACATTGACATGCAACAGGAATGCATTGACAGTTGATAGAAAGCAAATTCTTAACAAAATTGATACTAACATCGGTTTCATTTTCAATCCACATAAAAAATTTCTTTTACAGTAGGCATTTACCATTATATACTGGACCACCATACTGCGATACTTTCCATGTTCCTCCTCATTACCTTCAAACTGATCTGCAAGTCCCCTGCAAACAAACAAGAGCAAACACCTTAAGCAAGACTAAAGAGCAGCTCCAAAATACATCAATAATTCTTTCCCCAGGTTACATTAGAATGAGATTATTCTGCAAAACAGATCAAAATTCAAAACATGTGCTTATGATGCAACCCACCAATATATCATAATAAAGTACACAATACGCAACAAAAAGCAAATCCATACACACAGACCTGAAAAAACAATTACCATCTGCAGTCACTTGGATAATTTTTAGGCCCAATGCATCAAGCTGAGAGCGAAACTGCACGATATTGGCCTGCTTTCCCTGTTTTTTCACCTGCAAACCATACAAATTTTACTTGGTCACCTCCCACATAACATCAAAGGCAACAAAAAATTTTAACATGCCTGAATCTAAGTGGCTAAAGAGAAACAATTTATCACTTAAGCACCTAAAACGCAGCAAAAACTACATGGGGCGGACTAAATTAACCTTTTTCACCACTAATCAAGTACAGTGTCAAATTTGCAACTTTTTTTAATCAAAAGATAACCTTGTTACTTTCATGTGCTTAATCAAATTTTAATATTGTATTAGATGATTTTGAACACCAAAAAAAAAAACCACCACCCCATATAAATAGTAACAAAAAAGAGAAACTTCAAATATAGTATAGCATTGAATAAAAATCCGATACAGTAAGGATGGAAAAGGAGAAAATTTGAATATTAAAAAATTAAAATCAATATAAAACAGTAATTTGTGGGGGGGGGGAGACTTACATGGGGAGTTTTCTTGGGTTTGGACTTCTGCTGTTTGGTTTTTACCATTGCTGAAGATTTGATTGCTTTGTTTAAATATAGCTGTCTTCTTTGGGTCGCCGGTCGCCTGGACAAGGCACGAGCGATGGAGGAAGAAGACCGAGAGAGCAAGAGGTTGTCTTCTTTGGGTCGCTTGGACGAGACACGACGAGGACCTGTCTGTACCTTAGTAATTTTTTTTTTTTTTTTTGTTACATTAATACTTCAGTCTTAGTCAAGCCCATTAAAATTATGGGCTGCCTTGAGGTCTATACAGTGAAGAATATGAGGTTATAAAGTTTATTTAAACGCTATTTAGAATGTAATAGTGGTTTTTTTAAAAAATATTTTTTATTTAAATTTTTATTAAAATAATATATTTTTATTTTTAAAAATTATTTTTAATATTAATACATTAAAATAATCTAAAAATATTAAAATATATATATTATTTAAAAACATAAAAATAAAATTTAAATTATTTAAAAATAGTTTTTAAAATTAAAAAATAAACATATTATTAGATTTTGTTTAGTATTGTGTTTCAAATGATCTAGTAAATTTTTTTAAAAATTATAATTTTAAATCACTTTGTTAATATAATGATATTAAAAATAATTTTTTAAAAATAAAAAATATATATTATTTTAATATATTTTTAAATAAATAATAATAATTTTATAAGTCTCATCCCATGTAATTCAGGAAATTATTGGAGGTATTAGAAAGCGTGACTCAACAACCTCAAGGCCCACTATAGAACTAGGGCGACTCACCAAGTGTTGGCAAGTGAATTTGATTTCTAATGTTATGAAAGCGAAGGAGAAAGATGTTCTTATAGGTTTGGATTTGAATGATCTGCCTAATTCGTAATAAGAAAAATATTTAAACTTATATTTAATATAACTTTTAAAAATTGATTTAACTTGTTTTTGAAATTTTGACTATTTTTACTAAAATAATTATAAATAATTTTTAGAATTAAGTTTTAATTTTACTATAAGTTTATTATAAAATTGATTCAAATATTCTAACTTAATAAAAGATTTCAGATTTTTAACTTTTAAATTATTATTTAAAGTCAGTTTTACGTAATTTACGAGGAGTAATTTTTTACTTTGAATCATGGTTCAAAAAAAAATTATAAATAATTTATGACAAAATGGTTTTAAGTTGGAAATATATTAGGTAAAAATAACTCAAATCAACTTTTATATATATATATATATATAAAAGACATTTAGTATTAGTAGAATGTATAAGTTAAAAGTTTAAAAAAAAAATTATTTGCAAAATCATACGAAACGAAATCTAATACTGTATTCTTTCTAAAACAATTGATTTAAATTATTTTTATCAAATATGTTTCTAACTAAATTTATTTTAACTCATTTTTTTCTTAAATTATTTATGAAAATAAATTTTATTCTATGATTTAAAGTTAAAAGTTTTAGTAAAGATCTTACTAAACGGATTGGATTCACAGTATAAAGTTGACATAAATTATCTTAATTGTTAAAAAAAATCAACATTATTTTTTTCAGAGTTACCATAATCCAATGGTAGACCGAACCCAGGTGGAACTTAGATAGCTCCACCGCTACATGGCGTTCAGGTTCGGACATGTTCGTGTCTAATTTCAAGTTGGGTCTGGACATATTCGCGCCCAACCACATATATATTTATATAACAATATATGTTATAAATATTATTTTTTTTCTTTTATAATTCAAAGTGTTCATATCAAAAATATTATTATTTATGTTATAAATATTATTATAACTCACAATATTGATATAAAAAATATTATTATATGTGTTGTAATCATCCTTGAAATTTTTAATATAATTATTTGTGTTATAAATATTATTATTTTTATTATAATTAATAGTATGAATATTAAAAATATTATCATTTTTATATTTATTATGATTAAGAATATTAATACTACAAATAGTATTATTTGTGTTTTAATTATTTTTATTTTATTATGATTTGTATTAATATTAAAAATAGTATTATTTTTTTATTATGATTAAGAGTATTAATAATAAAAATAATATTATTTTTATTTTAATATTAAAAACCTGAAGTTGGGTCTGGACGCATCCACACCTATCCCCAAGTGGGGCTGGCCACAGCTACGCCAAAATCCAAGTTGGAGCTACACGCGTCCACGCCCAACACCCCGGTGGGCGTGGACGCGTCCTCGCCCACACCCACGTTGGGTCTGGACGCGTCGACGCCGAACCCTAAGGTGGGCATGGAGGTGTCAACGCCCAACCCCAAGTTGAGCTAAACATGTTCATGCCCACCTCAAAGTTGGGTCTGGATGTGTCCGTGACCAACCACATGTGTTAATATGATAATGTATGTTATAAATATTATTTTTTCTCTTATAATTCAAAGTGTTTATATCAAAAATAGTATTATTTGTGTTATAAATATTATTTTTATTATTATAACTCAAAGTATTGATATAAAAAATATTATCATGTATTGTAATCATTCTTGAAATTCTTAATATAATTATTCATGCTATAAATATTATTATTATTATTATAATTTTAAACATTCAAATAAAAAATAGTATTATTTATGTCATAATAATAATTATTATTTATTATACTAATATTATTAATAAAGTAATTAATAAATTTGAAAAAACAATCATTATTAATATTAAAAAAAATATTATTTTTTATATTATAAATTTTTACAATAATTTTGATAAAAACAAAAAATCAACCTGCTGCATAGCGCGGCATCCAACTAGTAAATACTAGCAAAGATAGCATCTAAAATTACAGATAATATATTTTTTTTGATGATATATGTCATCGACCCAAAAGCTCATGCTAACTGAATTATCTTCTTTGCAAGATTTGATCATTCTGGGTTTTTTAGTTCAACTTAAACATCAAAGGTCTTTCTAGGCTCGAGGGGCTTGTTTTATTGGTTGTGTTTGGAGTGGCCCATCATATCATTAAATCGAAGAAAAATCAATACCAAAGGAAACTGGGCCTCATCAGTAGGTATAATAATCAAGTAATAGCATCTGCTAAGCTAACATCGGATCATTTGACGTCGGTGGGTAAATGTTTAATCCAGGTGATGTAATTTGTGCATGAAAATCAGTTGTTGCAAATCCCTTTCACTTTCACATGCATTTTCAATTCAGAATTCAACCCTTTGCACTCTTTTTTTTTTTTTTTTTTATATGGGTATCAGCTTGCGCGCATCACAACTAATCCCACGATCCACTGAACATCTTACAAACCCAGTGAACATATAAAACACCATAAAAATAACAAACATACACACTGAGGCTTGAATCCAGGATGCAGATACAAGGAAGCCCTTGTCACCGCTGGGCTACAAGCATCGGTGTCTATGAACCCATTTTGATTACTTGTGTCGCTGAACAGACGTAATAAACGAGGGCCTAGAAGGAGCCTTGGAAACCCACCGGCCGGCCATCACAACGGGATCAATCCTTGCTAGAGGTGGCGGTGGCTGAGCGGCTCAGCTTCAAACCAAAGTAAACAGACGGAGAATGAAAGGGAGCTGCCGAGCGCCTAGACGTGAAGGGGCACCGGACATGTCCACTCACCGGTTCTTTTTCCTCGTAGGGCCTCGAGTACTTGAGCTTCTCGACTTGACATCACTTTTCCATGAAGAAAAGGATTTTGTTTCCCTTTTTTGCTGGTAAATACAGGCACTTGCCAACAGATCAACAATGGCGTGCAAATTGCCAAAGTCAAATTGAGAGGGCCCAAAGCGGCCGCAAAAGGCAGTAGCTTTTCACTAGACATGATAAGGATTCCTGATAATTTGCAGTTGAGCCATTAATTAATTCTACTAATTTTCGCAGCTGCTTGTGAATTATGTCAACTTGTTTGGAAAAAGCAAAGTACTTTGGTTACTCTCTAGAACGTATCATGTTTCTTGTGACTCTCTGGAGAATATTTGCTTTGTGGAGTAGTTGCTCTCTATGCTAATTGCTCTCGCACTTGAAACGTTTAATTCACTGTGTTTCACCTGTTTATGATACTGTATAAATTTAAGAATCCCACTTTGTTTTTCAAGGCTTCGGAGAAAAAACTAAAACTGATATTTTTTCAAGAATCACTCTTTTTTTTTCGACTACCCCTAAATATAATTTTTAGATTAATATATTTATTCAAATCAGCTTATATGTACCTTAATTAATCATACGAATTTTTAAATTAATGACCATCTAAATATCTAATGGTTCTAAAATTTATAAAACTTGAACTAGTAATTTCTAGAAAACAAATTAAAAACCTAGCTAATTGAGTTACATTTTTCAAGATTAATTATGATTAAATATTAATTAATGTGGTAGTGTGTTATCAAATTTTATATAATTTATTTTGTTTTGAAGAGATTTAGATTATTAATTTCGAAATTAATAGTTTTGTTTCTTTGAAAATAGTGATTATTATACTAATCACGTGGGATTGTTTTTTAGCTATCAACAAAAAAATGTACTAAGATATGTTTAGGGAACAAACAAATGAAGAGTACAGCACAAGACAGGACCCTAAAGGAGAATTAGTGCGCCCTTCAACAACCCAATATGCCAAAGAAAAAAAAGTGACAACAGAACCACCAAAAACCATAAGCATCACTTTCAGCATTTAATTAAACCAAAAGAAAGGCCACAGAGATACCTGGAGTAAGTTCAATGCCCAATCATTATTCATGCTTTTTAAAATATTTTTTATTTAAAAATTTATTAAAATAATATATTTTTTATTTTTTAAAATTTATTTTTAATATCAACATATCAAAACAATTTAAAAATATAAAAAAATAAATTTTATATCTTAAAAATATTTTTTGAAATACAAGAATTTAATGTATACCTTAAATCAAGAGCACTCACCTTGTCTAATGTCGGATCCGGACATAAAGCAGCAACATAAGACAGCAGCTTCTACATCCCTTCATCTCCTTGTTTTTTTCCTCTTTATTTAGTATATCTTAAGTAATCCTTGTAGGCTTATTCCTCACGTTATCATGGACATAAAGCTTTGAATTAAAAAAACAAAAAATCGATATAAAAAAACTGGTCTAAAAACACACAAATAATTGACTGAAACCCAGCATATTTTAAGCACTTTTTTTTTTTTTTAAGGGTGGTTAAGATGATAGAGATTGCTTCCACAATTGTATTTTAATAGTGTTTAGAACAGTATTAATAATTATTTTTTATTTTAAAATATATTAGAAAATATATTTTTTTAAAAATATCGTTGAAATTAAAATATATTTTTAAAAATAAAAAAATATTATTTTAATATATATATATATATATATATATATATATTTAAAAAATAAAACATACTACTTTTATTTGCCACGCGTTGTCGTAACATTTCATTAAATGTGGGATGGGACAAGCTTACATTGGGACACACAGTGCAATTATTTCAATTGCAACCGGTGATAAATCCATGACTACTGAATATCTGGGGCTACGAATCAATTAAGTTTGAAAAAAATATTTTTTTTATATGTTTTATATTTTCTCTTTACAAGCTTCTCAATGTTTTTTACATGAAGTAAAGATCGATATTCTCCTTATATACACCATCATTTTTATTTATATAAAATATTAAAATTATTTTTTAAATTTTTTTATATTTGGCTAATTTCATAGATTTAGCTTTTTATTATACATATAATATAAGAATTAATTACTTTTTCATTTAATATCTAACTTTTCTCAATGTTCTTTTGTTGTTGTTTACCAAAAAACAAAAAAATCCACACGAAAGACATTATAGCATGAAAAAAATGTATGTTACATTATCTTATTTGAAAATTAAAATGAAAAATCAAATCAAGTCTCAATCTTCTAGAATTTTATTGAAGTGCATTTAAAGAAATATTTTTATCTTGAAAAAATATTAAATTATATATATATATATATATTTTATAGTTTTGATATATTGATGTGAAAAATAAAAATAAAAATTATTTTGATATATTTTTAAATAAAAAATATTTTTAAAAAACACCTTATACTATGATACCAAACATACAAATCATATCAAAATAATATAGAAAAGACAAAAGCCAAACTCATGATACAAGTTTAAATGAAGATAATTAAGATAGATATTTACATCATCTCCAAATTTAAGATAATTTTGAAAATGATATTAATTAGACGTAGGCATACCATTTTAATAAAATATAATAATAGAAACCAATCATGACATGAATGAGTACACTTAATAAATTCTTTTCTTTATATGTAGAAAAATAAATGTATCATTTTATAAAATAAATTAATCAAAAGTTAAGATATAAAATAAAAGATTAAATTACCAAAATCTATTCTCAAGTTATATATATATATATATATATATTTATTTGAGTATCATAAATTATTTTTTGGTTAAAAATAGATTCTTCTATCTAGGTTTATATTTCTTTGTCAATATTTTTTTTTATTTCTAAATCAGATTTTTTTATAAGAGGTGTCGTGTCCCTTTTTTTTTTTTTTTTAAAAAAAGTTTAAAATATTCAAATTCAAGATTAAAGTTAGTTTAATTCACATTAAAAAAATAAAAATAATTAGTGATATAGCCCAGACAAAATCCACAAAAAAAACTTATAAGTACTTTGACTTTTCTTCAGGAAAGCCAAGGTACAGTGTCCTTGCAGACACACGTACACAAATGTACACAGAGTCTTTATTTCTTCTACAGTACGGACGTTATTTTTCCAATTTACAGACCTACAGTGACAGACAGTGATGTCTTAATCTCTCTCTCTTTATCTTTCTCTTCTTCTTTGAGGGCTCCCCTTCGTTTATTATATTTGTCGGCAGGATCATAAGCATTGCACGTTGTGATATCAATTGTGTTTCTGTCTTGCATTCTCTTCTCTTTATTCAGAGCTTCTTTTCTTTCTAGTTTTGAGTTCCATTTTTATTCAAGAAAATCTGATCAGGTTTTCCGTGCATCGATCAAGATGTCGACATTTCATGGTTTAATGATCCATTCATGTTAAATGTTCTTAATGGTAGGAAAATCTTGTTTTCTTTATATGTTCTAGTCTGTATTATATAAGATAAAGGGGTGTTTGATGGTTCTTAATCTTGTTTTTACTGGCTGCAGTTCATGAAGATTTCTAGTGGTTTGAAGTGCTGGCTGTAGTGAGTGAAGTCATGGACCATAAAACATGGCTTTGGAGGAAGAAATCTACAGACAAGATTGTTGCTGCAACTGATCCTAAAGTTGAACTTTCTTCAAAAGAAGAAGAGGTAAATCACTGAAATTCTGGGACTCCTATTCAATTCTGTATATTAATGCAATATATTAGAATCATCAGTTAATGCAATTTTGTATTCTTTGATCCCACAATGTATGTATGTTCTTTGTGAGCAGAAGTCTCAATTATTCTTGAAAAACCCCAATCAATTTCCCCTCAAATATACACTAAAAAGATCACCCTTTTTCTTGTGCCTGATTCTGATCAGATAACCAAATTATTTTGCTTGTTTAAAGCTTAGATTTTGTTGGTCTAATTGTCTTTGCATGTCATATACAAGAACACAAATCGCTGCTTATCTGATTTACATGAGTCAGCCTTCACTGTTCACTGTAGTTTATTCTTGGTTGATTTCATTTGATAACTGCGGTGACTGACAATTAAAACTTGTTGCTGTGTTCTATTGAAGTTCACCGTCAAATAAACCGGCCTCGACGATTGGTCCACAATTAATCCAGATTGGTTTAGTAATGCCTTTTACAAAAGTCTAGTTAAGAAAATGGAGATGTCATCCTGCCTAGGTGATAAGAATTCTCCTCGAATGCTAGTGGAGACTTGACCTTGAAATCCTTCATTGCGCTAGCTTAGAAAAATCTAGACATTATCCTGATTTTGCTCAATGACTTGAAAGAACAGTTGAAACAATGTTCCTTAACCAAAAATTCAAAATATTTGCTGTCTGTGATGTTTGAAGAAATGTATTCCAGGTGATGGTCAATGACAAATCGACATGGTTATTAGTTCCCCGATTTTATTTTTCTGATAGGGATGGGATATGGAGGGAAGAGTTGATCACTCTCTTTGAGGAGAGTCACCTGCTTACTAATTCTGATCTCAATTCTGCGTACTGAACCATGATTCACTTCAATCCATAAAGCCTGTCAAGGAAGGGATTTTCTACTCCAATGGGTCTCTTCTGTGTAAAACTGGAAATAATTACTCTTGTGTTATGGTCTTTAGTGATTTATTGAGGTCAATCAAGTGAGTTATCTCTAGGTTAATGTGTAGAAATGTGCATGGAAACTTTAAAACTGGTCACAGAAGAGAGATAAATCGGCTTGGCAAGTCCTTGCTTGCTGGAAGTTCTACAAATAAATCACATTTATTTTTGGAAGTGATTTAAATTTTGGATGATTACTAACAAATTTGGATGTTCCAGATACAGACACTCTTGGATAATAAGGCAGAATTGGAGAATGATCTGAGAATTTTGAGTGAGAAGCTTTCATCTGCCCTGTCTGAGTGTAATGCCAAAGATGATCTTGCAAAGAAACAAGCCAAGCTGGCAATGGAAGCCATGGCAGGTAAATTACCAAATATTATTACGTCTCAGTACTGTAGTGGTAGGGTTCTTATGCCCATTTATCAATTCACATTGTCAAAGGTCTTCTTAACCTTGTATGCTCTATGATTATTGATTGTTAACAGTCCAAGAGAAAGCAGAAGCAAAAGCACTGTCTCTAAAGCAAGAATTAGACGAAGCCTTACAGCAAAGAGCTGCTGGAGAAGAAAGATTGACTCATCTGGATGCAGCCCTCAAGGAGTGCATGCAGCAGCTACGTTTCGTTCGAGAAGAGCAGGAGCAAAGGATTCATGATGCTGTGATGAAGACATCCAATGAGTTTGAAAAGTCCCAAATGATTTTGGAAGAGAAGCTGGCAGACACTGGTAAAATGCTTGCAAAAATAGGTATTGAGAAGGCTAATCTAAGTAAGGCTTTCTTAGAAAAAGAAAGGTTGGTTGAAGATTTAAGTAAGCAAAAGGCTCAGGTGGAGGCAGATTTTATTGCTCTGAAGGGTAGGTTAGAGTCCACAGAAAAAGATAGTGCTTCTCTCAAATATGAAGTACGCGTGCTAGATAAGGAGCTTGAGATCCGAAATGAGGAAAGAGAGTTTAACCGCAGAACAGCTGATGCATCTCACAAGCAACACTTAGAGAGTGTGAAAAGAATTGCAAAGTTAGAAGCAGAATGTCAGAGGCTGCGTCTCCTAGTCCGCAAGCGATTGCCTGGCCCTGCTGCCTTGGCTAAAATGAAAAGTGAAGTAGAAATCCTTGGAAGAGATTCAGTTGAAGTGAGCAGGAGAAGGTCAAATTGTAGTCCTATTGGTTTAGTGGTTGACTCAGCTGTTGGAAACCCTGCTGAATCTCCCAGCAAAAAGATCAACTTTCTGACTGAGCAGTTATGTGCCATGGAAGAAGAAAACAAGACTCTTAAAGAAGCCCTTGATAGAAAAACAAATGAGCTCCAATCATCGAGAACCATGTATGCTCGCACAGCTTCCAAATTATCACAGGTTGAGTCACTTTTTGATGAATTGCCAAAAGGACAGATAGCCTTAGAGCGATCGAGGAGCGTGCTTATGCCACAGGAGCTCTCTCTGGCCTCAATGTCTGAGATTGGCAGTGATGATAAGGTTAGTTCTGCTGAATCTTGGGCTTCTGCTTTGATTTCAGAAATGGAGCACTTCAAACAGGGAAAGCAAAAAGGGTCACCAACAAACAGAACCATAGGAGTTTCAGATATATCCCTGATGGATGACTTTGCTGAAATGGAAAGACTTGCAATAGTCTCAGTTGATAAGCAGCTCGAAAGTCCTCATGTTTCTTCTGACAATGTTAATGCAATTGGTCAGGAGGTAATTCCAGTATCAGAATCTCGCTCTGGGGTATCAAACCAGGTGATCAAGTCTAAAGACAAAGCTTCCGGTTGGCTACACGACATTCTGAAAGTCGTGTTGGAGCAAAATCGTGTCACAAAAAGAAAACCTTGTGAAATACTGGAGGATGTTAGAATAGCTCTGGAAAATATAAATCATACAAGCCCTGCAGAATATGTTGATACAAGGCAAAGCTCAACACATTCAAATGGATTAAACTCCCCTCATGTTGGTGGATACATCTCATGGAAACCTATGTATTCAGTGACTGATTCACCAGGTGGAGTTACTGAAGCTGAGGCCTTGTTGATGGATAAGAGCCATCAGCAAGTCCAGTCAGATCTCGGCAAATCACTCTGCAAGATTATTGAGCTTATTGAAGGGGTCGCTTTCTCATATGCTGATTATGGTAACTCAGAGACCTTGACCAGAAAGGATGGGGATTTTTTGCCATTTAAGAATACAGAAACACCTCCAGGCTACATGGTCCGTGTTTTGCAGTGGAAAACGTCTGAACTATGTGCTGTATTACAGGAATTTGTCCATGCTTGTTATGATCTTTTGAATGGAAAATCTGATGTGAACATGTTTGCCCAAGAATTAGGTTCTGCTTTGGACTGGATTATGAACCACTGCTTTTCCATCCAAGATGTTTCAAGCATGAGAGATGCAGTTAAGAAGCATTTTGATTGGGATGAATCACGGAGTGAGTATGAAGCAGAGGTTGTTGCTTCAAATGGACATCACAACTACTTTGAGAAGAAGGATGAATGTCATCAATCTACTATCAGAGACGAAAATAGAAAGATAAGAGAGGAGTTGACTAATATTGACTCTGCAAAGAGAGACTTGGAAGCGAGACTCCAGGTAGCTTCTGATAAGAGTGAGTCCTTGATGAATCAACTTAAGGAATCAGAGAAAACCATTGAGAGCCTGCAAACAGATTTAGAAACTTTGAGAGGTTCGAAGGCAATGTTTGAGAGCCAAATTGAAAACCACAAGTTGATGAAAGAAGATGTTGATACACAGCTAACAGAGGCCAAAGTTGAATTAAACAAGGCTCGCCAAAAATTATCTACATTGGAAATGGAACTTGAGAACAGGAAGAGTTGCTGTGAAGAATTGGAAGCCACATGTCTTGAACTACAGATCCAACATGAAAGGTATCGGATTTTATTTTTAAATGATTTCCTTCTTTTGAAGATAAAAGTAGGCCCACAACATTAGATGAAGTTAACATAATACATGCTAGATAGAATTAACTAGTTATCCTGCGTTTTAGGATGCCATACTCTTCATGGCCCAAAAAGTTGTCTAACTTGTAATTTTTCCTCAAAAAATTGGTTGATTCTTAAAAAAACAAAAATATTAATAGTAATAATAATAATTAAAAAAAACAATTTACCTGCATTATTGAGAAATCTCATTTATCTGATATTTTTTATTTTCAGTACGACGAAAAATGAAATCCCGAACTCTGAACCCCATCAGGACGAGAGCCAACTCCGGACTGTAAGTTCATACCATGCCACCTTGTGTATACAAATTATTTTCATTTGCTAATGCAGTTTAAGCTTTTTTTTACAGAGCATTTTATTTATTTATTTATTTACATATAGACAAATAAAGATTGCCTTTATATTTAACTTCTTTGGTAACTTATAAAATCTCGTAGAGAATGGCAGTACTGCTTGGCATAGAGAACATATAACTCCTTAAGAAATGTACTTTCACCTCTCTAACAAAATACTAGATTTTTCCCAAGTTCGCGTGAAGTCAATTTGCATATGGGGTCAGTTGAATCCTATTAACCCTTCTCTTGGAAAAATGAGGCATTTGATCTTCTGCTTTACCTGAAAATTAACTTCGGCTCATTTTCCTGAGTTTGGATGAAGTTCTGTGTATAGTTATGATTCCCATGAAGAATACGAAATGTTGGGATTTTTTTTTAACATTGAAGGGTCATTGTCTAATGCAACAGAAAAGGTCTCGGGTTACATTATTTGAAATCTGTAAGCTTCTACTTCATGCAAAACTGCTGAACTTTGCCAAAACCACCTGACCTTTTTAGTATCAGTGAAAAGAACAGAAACTGATTTTTTTCTGTCAATATGCAGTACATTCTCGTTCTTCCAAAAGGCAGAAGGAATAGCTAGAATATCTGAACAATTATTCATTCCAATTATGTGCTATCTTCTATTCTACTTGTATTATCTGTGTATCTGATGTTTGTTACGTACAAATTCCCTAAATTACATGTACACGTATCTCATTGTTGAACCAAGGGCTCCCTAAATCTTGCAGGATTGGGAGATAACGGCTGCTTCAGAAAAGTTGGCTGAGTGCCAAGAGACAATTCTAAACCTAGGGAAGCAGTTAAAGGCATTGGCTTCGCCAAGCGAAGCAGCCCTGTTTGACAAGGTCATCTCTACGTCTGCTGACACAAATACGATCTCTGTCACCACTTCCACAAGCACAGCCTTGACACCCAAGAACAAGGTACTGATCCAGAGGTCCTCTTTGCTAGATCAGATGCTAGCAGAGGACACCGATAAAGTGAAGGACACCAAATCAGTCAAGTGCAAAGAAAGCGATAGCAATACCAGTTCCACCGTCATTTCCATCGAGCCTCGTGAGAAGATACTCGTTTTGAATGGAATTAAACACCAGGATGATGGTGTTGCAACTAATTCTTTGGCCATTGTACCTAGCAAGAAAAGGGGAGGTGTAAATTTGTGGAGAAAGTTTCTATGGAGAAAGAAGAAACCAAACACCAAGAAACCATCCTTTCCATTTGCCCCGTAATAGGTCACCATATATGATAAAAACTTGTCGCACAGGGTTCTGCTTGGTGGTGGCTCTCGATTTTGTTGTATACTAGGGATCGAATACATTAAGGTTTGCCTCTTGTTGTTTTGAGAGCTCTTTTTTTGGCTTTTTTGTGTGTTTTCTACTGTACATATAACGGTTTGGCCCAGACGAGTTCTTGCACTTTAGTGGGATATAAGAGAAAAAATCCACGGTTGTGAATTAAACCACCTTCCATTCCTTTTATTTTCTGGTCAACGCGTTCTAATTCCCGAGGGGGTCTATGCATACTACAATGATTAAGATCCTGGGTTTTGCAGTCACTCAAGCACAAGACTACAAGTTCAAGTTTTCAGAGAAACAATGACTTGATGGAAAACTAAAATAGTTTCCAAATTCCTTTTTATGGATACGAATCGGATAATATCCTGAATCCTGAGGCAAGCTTGAATTTGGAGGTCATTTGTATACTCAAGTTCGAATCAGTCACCATTGATTATCTCCCAGTCTAGCAAATAGGAAATATGAAGTTTTTGGCTGTTTCAAAATTGAACTTCCTGTATATTTCAAAGCTCAAACTGAAAATGGAATTCCAAATTGACGAAGCTGTTGGATTGATTATATCAATCATGCTAGATACTCAATCTCTATATTCAACAAATCTTTGCAACATCGTTAAGTCCTGCCTGTTCATAGCGCTCAGCTATCTGTTCAGCAGCTTCGTCCCATGTCCCTACAACAGAAATGCAGCTTCGTCCACAAATTTTCATCAGCATTCATAACATAGGAATAAAAATGCATTAAAAATGATATCTACCAGGAAATGAAGAACAAGAAAAGTTGCGAGGTGAAAAATCTGTTACAAATAAAACGGAAGAACGGATTCTAAAAAATGTCATGCCTTGATGAGAGTAAATACTATTAGAAAATAATATAAATCATATCCTGAGATCTCATTTAACAACTTAAGTTATTGGGTTGAGAAAGTTTTTTGACACGGTATCAGAGCCTTAATGACCAAGCGGTTATAAGTTTGAATCTCACCATTCCCATTTATTTGATAAAAAAAATAAACACAAAATAATATGAGTTTGTTCAAGTTTCAAGCCCAAAAAAAACTTTCACTTGAGAGGGTGTGTTAAGGAATATTATAAATAATATCTTAGAACCTCACATAACAGCTTAAATTATGATTGAAATGGTTTTTTGACAAATACGTGAGGTGAGGTTTTTGTGAGGAAAAAAAATTTCTTTACTGCTAACTTTTGTTTCAGCTATAAACAATGTTTTTCAAAAATGTAAAAAAAAAAAAAAGAGGACTGTGAAAGAAAGACATGATAAAATGGAAGCTCTGATAGAGGTATTAATGAGTAAGTTTAATGAAATGATTGGTAGACAAATAGTTCTTGGTTGTAAGGAAAAAGGAAGTTGAAGTGCTTTCCATTAGAGCTACAGTGAATAATGAGAGTGTGGGAGATAATTCTAAAGATGAAGAAAAGAAGTTTTCAAAGGTTAATGATTAGAAAATTACTATGAATTTGGTAAATGAGCAATGAAAAAAGAACATCTTTCATACTAGATGTCACATTAGTAACAAGGTGTATAATATGATTATTGATAGTGAAAGTTGTGATAATGTTGCTTATACTATACTTGTTAAGAAATTGAATCTAAACAATATATGAAGTATGATAGACCTTGTAAACTTTGATGATTAAATGAATGTGGTGAATTTATGGTGATTAATTAGGTTTTTATTTCCTTTTCAATTGGAAAGTATAAGGATGTGATTTTATATGATGTAGTTTCTATACATACTAGTCATTTATTGTTAGGGCGACCTTGGTAATTTGATAAGAAAGTCAAGTATGCTGGATTTAAAAATAGATATTTTGTTGAGATGGATGAAAGGACATACACTCTTGCATCATTGTCACCTGGACAAGTTTATGAAGACCAAATAAAATTGAAAAGGAAAAATAAAGTTGGAATGATAATATAACAATGTGGAGCCATGGTTACCATGTAAAAATATATACGAAAATGGTTAGTAAGACGTGCTTATCTGAAGTTATTATCAACTATTGTTTTCATATAGTGTTATTGGAGGTAAAAATTGGCAAAAAAGAGCTTCAAATGCTTGAACAATACCAATTAAAGATGAAAAAAGAAAGCAAAGTCAAGAATACAAATAAACCATGTAACATTGTGAGTTTAAAGAGTAAAAATAAAATGAACCTTAAGGGATAAAAAAGGGATAGAAAAGACTACAAATTCAGCTAAGGGAGAAAAAAATATTAATTGAAGTTGAGAATGGAGATAAGAAAAGAAGAAAGTGTAGAAAATATAAGTAAACACTTAAGCATCTATACAAAAAAAAATGTGATCAAGAGTGCTTATTTTAATAACATTTCTATGATTTTACTTGTGTATAAGGAAACATATTTTAACACTAACAATCTTGATTATTTTTATTCTAGTATTGTTATATCTTTGTTATAGGATTTTAAAGATGATATAGGATAATCAAATTTGGATTTGAGCTTAATTTGTCCTACTATGCATCTTTACTTCAACACGTATAATTTTGGATTCAACCATTAGATCAAGTTGAAATTCTCACTTAAAAGTAAAACTAGTTTTTCAGAAATACTCACCAACCAGGGATATTTTCAATCTAATATTCCATAACAATAGAGTTTGGAATACAACTCGAGTATTGGATGTTATAAGGTGCCTTAGAAAAGATAAACCTCTTTGAGGCACCTTTCATTGACCTTTCTTAAGATCTAGGATGGGTTCCACAACCTCACATATCCTACTAATATATTTATGGATATTACTTGAGTTACAATATGTGATGACCACCTTAAAGTTGTTAATTTATCAAACATATGAAAATGGTAAAAATCAACAAAACTTTTAGAAATGATAGGTGTTGTAATTTTAACTAAGGTTTAACTCATCATAATAAACTCATATTCGCCCAATAGTTTAAACACAATAAGACCTAGAAATTTAAGACAAGGCAAACAATGAAGCTCACCATAGGTAAGATACTTTAAGGGTGATAATATCTTTTCTTTAACATAATTAGTCCTTTACCATAGATTTATAAAGGTCAGTTAGGATTTCTAGTGATCATAATACTAAATGACGACTCTTTTTTTCCCATAAGATTAGACCTTTACCCCCTCTCACACATAAAAAGACTCCTTTGTTATGGATTTTGAGGAAATAGGGTGGGCCATAGTGATATCGGGTGTGAAAACATTAAAGATGCAAATGAGTTTTAGTTAGAGGTATTTTTTATTCTTAATTTAAATCATTTAGATATTTTTGGGTATATCTACTTAATGCTTTTGTTTTTTATTAAATAAATAATATTAAAAAAATGTTAGATTTTTTTGTTGAAATTAAACATATTAATAAGAAAGGAAAACGTTTACTAAAAAATTATTTTGTTGCAATATAGTTAATAATTATTACTCTTCATATAAAAAATATTTGTGCCATATAATTAAGTCAAAAAAAATTAAAGGGCCTTAGCAACATTTGATCATATATCTTAATTTATAGTCATTTTTCAACTTTTCAACTTATTTTTTAGTTAATGTTAAGATTTCTTTTAGCATTTATCGATGCATATAATCTTAATTTTTTTTTATTAAACATATGCATCAAATATAAAGTTCATGATTAAAAAATTTCTTGCTACTAGAAAACATGTTTGTAATTCCTAGACATTATTTTTTTAACTTTAAAAAAATTATGGTTCAACACGCATTGTAACGTAGGCTAATTATCTAAATAAAGTCTAAATCCATCATTGATAGGCCATTACGACCTTGTTTAAGTAGCCAACTAGGTATGTTTTCATAAGTTTCTTCTCTTCTAATTGAATTGCTAACATCTTTTGTTTCCATAAGTTTCTTTTCTTCTAATTGAATTGCCAACATCTTTTCATATTGAGCAACATTATTATAAGTGTGTAGATATCAAAATATTTGGTTCTTATCAACCATTTTTAAGGTTTTACTACATCCCTTTCAGAATTGACTTAATACACTCTTACTCTATTATTGCAATGCACTTAGTTTTTAGAGTTCTGGAATGAAGAACATATATTTCTATGTTTTTTCTAGTTTTTGGAATATCTCAGTTAAGTTGCTTAGTGTTACCTTTGGTTTAATTTACTAAGAGTTCTCATAAAAACAAGTTACCATCTCTTCACAATTATTAATAAAGTTAGGTGGAAGTGTAGAGAACCAATGAAAGGTAGTTCAGGTTAGTGATGAACCAATTAACCTTAGCTTTATAAAAGGTTTAGCAACACCATCACTATACCGATTAGTAAACTTGGTAATGTGTTTTCTTATTGACTGGTTATCATACCAAGAAAAGCGTGTAACATTAATTATCTTGATTTTTGAAGGAGTTCGAAACAACTTATTAATCCACTTAGGATATGAAGGATTACACACACACACACGTTCAACTTTCTAAACCCATCAACCTTAGATGTTGGGTTAACTCAACGCTATCAATTATTTCCTTTGGTTACTGACTAATAATTGGTGCTTAAAGGTTTAAGATTGACTTGTTAAAAGACAACTTGTTGGGCTGAGCTACAAAATCAACCGTGGGTTATGCTTGACCAGAAGTCATGATTGATCAAGGAAAAATGATCAACCACAACAATAAAAGTTCATGTAATCAACTATAAGGTTAAGTCCTTTTCATAGTAGGAATTATAAATAAATTAAATTGATTGATATTATAAATGTTGTTTTCTAGCAAGGTAATCTTAATTTTCCTGTAACTAGAAACCTATTGTTTACCGATAAGTAAGTGAAAAATGCGTAGTTGCTTACTTAAATAAGGTCATAATGGCCCATTCAATTATTGACTTAGACTTTAAAAAAGATCAATAGTGACTAATAAAAGGTCATGAAATTCAAAGTGATTGATGCACATAAATGATACTTAGGCCCTTTTTCTAAGGTAATAATAGAAGCAGTTGCTCCTAAATTAGAATGACTTTTTAGTTAAGAAAAAATACATCAAACAAGGTTTGATTGACCATGATAAAGGTTGGTGTTGGTCAATGGTATATATAAGAGGTATGTTGATCATGATAAGGAAAAGGTATTGACATAAGAAAATCATGATAAACCTCTATGTAAAGTGTACAAATATCCTATTTATCAAACAATTCTACATAAAAAAGAAGACTTGGGGGCTAAAGCTGAACTTATTGGTAAGCAAGGAGAGACCAAACCCTTTATACCTAAAAAAACCTCATGAAAATGAATTACATAAGCATTGGCCATAATAAAAGTCATTAAAACTTAGCGACAAGGATAACAAATTGGCTAGCTATCATCATCTCCTCCCAAATTTGGAAACAAGGTGACCAACAATGGCCTAAAAATGTAAAGGTATTGGCTAAACTTATAAGTAAGCCAAACATTGATTATGTAGTGACCACAAACTTTATTTTAAGATTTTTAAATTTAGTTTTGTTTTCTTAATGAGAGAAAATAATACAAAAGTCAATGACTTGGCTTAAAAAGATCAAGATATAAAATAACCTTCAATCATCATGACATCATTCATATAAGGATTGTTGATTGATCAATTATTGCTAATATCTAATAAAGATGAAATAATATATAAAGTAGTACAAACTTTATAGTTGAAAATGTACTAAACAAATGTGTATATGGTTAAACTAACCCTTTATATAGGGGATGCATTGAAATATGGGATTTCTAAAGAAACTAAGGAATTAACTTGGAGATCACAAGTATAGAAATGCTCTATATCTATATTGTTTGTACTTTAGGCTATTATTGACTCATAACTTAATTTTTTTTTATAGTTGATTCTTAATTAATACAAAAATTAGTTGTTTATTGAATAAAACAATTAAGAAGTCTATATTACATAAAATTATTCAAGAAATCCATCGCATTCCTTATTTGAAATAATTTATTGGCTGACATGCAACATTTGATCAATATTTTTGGGTGTAAGTCTTGTTTGAAATAGTTGATTGACTAACATATCATTCATGGTTGACATTTTAGGTTATATTATTCATTAACTATGTCATATATAGTCAATTTGTTTGATAAATTTCTATACTAATATGGGGACAAAATATTCCTTTATTTATTCTAGAAATAAAGAAATATAGTGGTATTATTCACACTAAAAATAAATATCTATGTTTCATCCAAAATAAGAACAAAGTTTGTTAATAAGAAATAAAAAAAAAAAGTTGAAATCAATGGTGAATAGTGAAATCAACAAAGAATGATAATTGACTAGAGTTATGATCGATTAAGAGAAAGTGATTGATCATGGTAATAAGAGTTGGTGTAATAAACCAAAAGGTTTTAGCCTATTGGGATAGGAGTTCTTAATAAATTAAATTGATTAATGTTTTAGATTTGTCAGAACTTATACAGTTATTAAAAAAAAGATAAAATATAGTTCAATTTATATTAGGACTTATTATGTAATCTTTTTATATAATATGAATATTTTTATCTAAGATTAGATTTAAGTATTTACATAAAATTCTAACACTCTAACAATATAAATAGGTCATACCAGCTACTAAAAAAATAACAAGCCCAAATATTCAATTTTTATAATTTATTTATCTTTTATCCTATAGTGTTTTTCTTTTTCTTTTTTGTTTTGTTTTATTTAAAGTTTTTTTTTTCTTTCAAGAATATTTAGATTTATGTACTTCCTTTCTTCATACTCTTTTTTCGCTGCTTGATGATGCTTTTCATAAAATATTTCTCTTTCTTAGGATTTAGAATTTTAGTTATTATTTTACAAAGATAGTTGTCGTCTCATCACAATTCAAGTCTTAAGTAAACAGTAATTGTCAATATAATGATTGGCATACCCAATAAGATAAGATTCAATATTTATTATATTAATTAGCAATCATATTATTTTTTATAACATCATTGTTTTTACCGATTACTTGTGAGTATGTTGGTGTTTTTATGACTCCAGTATAGTCTCATGGTTACTCTTTTATGAGATTTAATGACATGATAAAATAGTCATAATCAGTTTAACAACACCAAAGTTCGTTGGTCTTATAAATATGC
This sequence comes from Populus alba x Populus glandulosa, assembly GCA_033617975.1. Taxonomy (NCBI): domain Eukaryota; kingdom Viridiplantae; phylum Streptophyta; class Magnoliopsida; order Malpighiales; family Salicaceae; genus Populus; species Populus alba x Populus glandulosa. The sequence goes on along the minus strand of CM066147.1, from coordinate 12,833,288 downwards.
TAAAATACTAAAATGCTCCAAATTAAATATAGTAATTACAAGAAAAAAAAACAAGAGGAAAGATAAAAATACCCTTTAACCAAAGGTAAAGACAATTTCAACATAATTTAATTGTGTACATGAAAAGAGAAAGACAAATACACTCTTGTCCAAGGTCATTTGTGCTTTGTTAATAAAGGCAAAATTATCATTTTACTGCTCCAATCTATAATATAAATGAGTGTACGTAAACAAGAATTAATGTACAATAAAAAAGAGCTTTTTTTGCTTTTTTAGGTTTATTTGTTTTTACGAGGACATCATGTTTTTTTAAAAAAATTTGGTTTTTTATTTTAAATTAATTTTTTTATTTATGATTTTGAATGTTGTAATCTGTTGATATTAAAAATAAATATATATTTTTTTAAAATTAGTTTAATATATTTTTAAATAAAAAATATTTTAAAAAATAATTATTGCAGATATATCAAACAATCTCTTCGTTGTTAAGGAAAGTAATCACAGCCCATTACTTCCAAAAACATTGGAAGTTTAAACACTGCAAAGTTTTCAAACAGTATATAAATTCAAAATAAGTTGCCACGTTTCCTTCCCCCCATGAAATTTTACTCCCTTTTCCTTCTTTGTTTTTTTTTTTTTTTTAAATAAATAAACCCAACAACCATTGAAATTAATAGATTGGTATAATTACAAAAAAAACCCCGAAAAAGTAAATCAAAATTAAAATCCACCCTCCCCCAAATTTTTACTTTAGGGTTTCAAGCCGACCCGCCAAATCCTCTCCAGCTTGTTTTTCTTTTCTATTTTTTCCCTTAAACGACGGCATTATTTTTGTGAATCGGATTCTGATCCGGGTCCTCATTGTTGATTCGGATCCTAATAATGGCGTCGCCGCCGCCATCGCCACCGCCGTCTGCTTCCATCACCAGATCGGAGCCTCCTAAGGACTCTCCGGTACTCTCGTTCTCCCAATTGATGAACATTGTTTTCGGTCGCGATGATTCGTTCGATTCTCTATTTATAATTTTTTCTTTTGTTTGTTGATTTCTTAATACAGCAGAGAGAATGAGTCATATTGATAAATACATTTTGCGTGTTAGCCTTAATTTTCTGGTGCATTTATATTGATAATTTTGATTGTAAGTAATTTTTGAACAATTTGTGGTTCAAAACTAAAATTTGATTCAAAATATTGTAAAATCCTTGCAATGCATGTCGCTGCGCTAGCCTTGGAGCTCCAGTCCGGTCCACCTTTTTTTTTTTTTTAAATAATATTTTGGTTTCTGTAGTGATTTTTACATTTTTTTGTTAGATTTTAATGGTTTATTTTGAGGTAATTTATATTTCATGGTTGTGATTGGACCTCCAAATTTTTCGTGGTTGCTTTTAGTGATTTTCCCCATTTTAGTCACTTTATGATGCCATTTATGGTTGTAATTAGAATGGAAACCGATGGCTTTTTTTTTTAATTTTTTTTTATAGATGATAAAGTCTAATCAGGAGACCACTCTTGCAAGCAAAGAGGTTTTATTAGTTATTGAATCGTTAAAGAAGCAAGTTGCGGCTAACCGATGCGTTTATGTCATGGTACATTCTTTTGATATCATACTAATTTTCTATTTCTATGAAATTCTTTCTTTTGGATCCTGTATTCGCTACTCAGTTCATTTAACATTTTTTCTATTTTGCTTTCAGAAAAGGATGGAAGAGAACAGACAAAAGTTGGCTGGCATTACAAACCACCTTGATAAGTTGTCAAAGGAAAGGAAGAGCAATTGGATTAGCGGTACTGACAACAGTATAGATTTATTTACAAAGAGGCAAAACGATGCACTCAGTATGCATGGTGGTATTGACCCGACTAATGTAGATAAGGATAGCCATGGCTCTGAAGAAGATGGTCATGCTTCCACTGCAGTTCTTTTGGGTTCCAGCATTCCAGTGAAGAATGCAGTACGGCCTATTAAGCTACCTGAAGTGAATAGATTACCACCTTATACATCATGGGTTTTCTTGGACAGGTATGTTTAGATTATTCTGTATTTAGTCTTCGTTTTACTGGAATGGTAGTTGGTCATTTGTGGATTTTGAGTTTTGAATATCTCTTTCTTTCTGTTTTGAAATATGTTCTTGATCTTACAGTTATCATCTTCATTTTACCCATTTCTAATTTGCTGTGTTGATTTTGGTTTAGTAATTTATGATGGTCTTGGTGTAGAAATCAAAGAATGACAGAGGATCAATCAGTGGTTGGTCGAAGGAGAATTTATTATGACCAAAATGGGGGTGAAGCACTAATCTGCAGTGACAGTGAAGAGGAAATAATTGATGAAGAAGAGGGGAAGAGATATTTTGTAGAATCTGAAGATTATATTCTGCGGTTGGTATAATCATGTCATCTATTGTGATGTATTAATTCTATTTTTTTCCCTTAAAACTTTATGCAATAGTGAGGTTGATTGGTGCTGAAGGTCTTACATTCAAATCTTTTGAATGCAAGAAAAGAATTTTGTTCAGAATGAGAGCTCCCTGCAAACTTTATCTCCATCCTAAAGAAAGAAAATATACCTTTACATTGAATAGAACAGCCTGTGACCTTTATCTGGAGCATTAATGGTGCTGAATGCTGTAAAATAAATGCTCATAGCCATGTCAAGAGTATTGATGAGCTGTATGTTGATTGAGCCACTGACTTTTGACAAGTTGTTTCTATTGTTCTTCAATGTAACTCATATATGTTCAATGCAATTTAGCGATAAATGCTAAAAAGGAATAGGGATAACTATGTGAACTGCTTAACACAGAAACCTTGCATATTCAAACATTTGATTGTCTCCTAATTCAATGTAAATTATGTCCTCATGCTTTTTTAGTTATGTTTTATATGCTTTTGTACTGGATCCGGAGTAATGGTGTTTTTTTCTGGGGGTTAAGAATTTTGTTTTGCCAGGATGACAATCAAAGAAGCTGGTTCATCCGATCCAGTGGTGGAATCACTAGCTCATTGTTTTTCTAGAAGCCCTAGTGAAGTGAAGGTATGCATTTGTGTGAGAGGGCTCTTTTGAGTAATTAGGAGAACGTGTCATTGTGAGACTATTTTATATGTCTTTGCTTCTTCGATTGAATGATCCATATATTTTTTATTCTACCAGTCTTCCCCATTATTATAATATCTAATGAAAACTGGTCATGGTGTAAGCTTGGTCCAGCCGTTTCCCATTTGCTTTTTGCTTGCTTTACACAGATATGAAACACCATCAAACATCTTATACAGGCAAGATTTGAGGTTCTTAAGAAGGAAGAGAAGGCTGTGGAGGATTCTAAGAATAAAGATATTGAAGCACAAACACTGAATTCTTTCCTTGTTAAAGATCTTGAAGCTGCTTTGGATTCGTTCGACAACCTATTTTGTCGTAGATGCCTTGTAAGTATCATTCTTGGACTCTTTCCAATGTTGTGTTCTTCTTGTTTTGCCCCTGTTACTGTATAACTTCCTTGTTTCCTGTTGGTAGGTATTTGATTGTAGATTACATGGATGTTCGCAGGATCTTATCTTCCTTGTAAGTGTAAGACATCAAGCTGTTAAGTTAGTATCTAGCTGGAATCTTACATGTTTTGTTGACATGCCATATTTCTAGGCTGAGAAACAATCTCCATGGAGCTATCCAGAAGACAACATAACATGTGGGTCACACTGCTACAAATTGGTATATGTTTGGTGATTTATTAATATGACTTGTTTATATTGGACATCCCTGCACAAGGATTTGGCAAAACAGTATTTAAGTGCCGTCAAATTCACTCATATCAGGTTTTGAAGTCAGAAAGAATTGCCTCAGGGATTTCTCCTCAGCATGGGGTTATTGAAGAAAATTCTATCTGTCAATCAGATGGTGCTAGGGTACCTATATCATCAAGGAAGAAAACTTCCGTTTCATCTGCCAGAAGGAACGTGAAGTCCTGCCAAAGTGAAAGTGCTTCATCAAATGCAAAAAACATTTCAGAGAGCAGTGACTCAGAGATTGGACCTCATCAGGACACCTCTCCCACTAGTCAGATATCACCTTCCAAGTCTATGCTTGTTGGGAAAGGTGGGACTTGTAAGAGGAACAGCAAGCGAGTGGCTGAACGTGTTCTAAGTTGCATGCGGAAAAGGCAGAAGAAAATGGTGGCTTCTGATTCCGATTCTGTTGCTAGTGGAGGCCTTTTGTCAATTGATTTGAAACGTAGATCCACTTCGCACAAAGGAAAGGAAGATGCAAGTTCTTCTCATAAGAATGCAAAATCTCCCACCATTGCAAGGTCTAGGAGGAAAGAATTGATGAATCAGGACAGCCACAACTTAGTGCAGGGTGAATTTCATGATGGTCTATCAAGTGAGATGGTCGCTAATCCACCTGTGACTAGCAGTGATGACACCTTGAGGAAAGAAGAGTTCATAGATGAACATAAATGTAAAAAAGAGCTAAGTGATGACAGATCTTGGAAAGCTATTGAAAAAGGCCTATTTGAGAAAGGTGTTGAGATTTTTGGCGGGAACAGGTCAGGGGTTGCATCTCATGTTCATTCTTGTTAATTTTGTTACAGTTTACTTGTTTGTTGAATATTTTTTTTTTTGATATTTTAGAAGAGTGATGGTTTTGACTATGTGTAATGTTTGCTGTGACCATTTAGGTTAGAAGGTACTTTACTTAATTCACCTATGGTAAATGGGTTTTACATTTTCACAGTGTTAATGTTTTGTTTTCTTCTAATTTGTCTTAATAAATGAAGGTAGTACAGAGATATCACAAAGGAATTAAATCCATGAAAGACTGAAACTGAAAACTGTGTTAAATTAGGAATGCATAATAATGCTTTCTTTTATTTAAGACTTAGGAGATTGATCAGATTCCTTAAGTTAAAAGCAGTTCAGAATTAGTGCTTCATAAAATGGAGATAGATAAACAATAACCACTACTGGGCTATTCCCTTGTAATCACTTACGAATTGTACTAACTGGTGGGTTGAATTATCCTGAAAGTGATTGCAGTGAGATTTGGAGATTCTTTTCTAAACTAATGCATGTACTTCTTATGATTTGTGCCTACATAATACAAGTGTTCATTTTGCATTTTACATTTTGCTTGCCTTGATTTTTTTACAAATACTAATGTAACTGTTTGAACTAAATACATGGTCCCTTGTGTTGAACAGCCTTTACCACTGACCTTCCTAGAATTACACTCAATGATCTTACTGATACCTTTTTCATATTGCTCTGAGTAGAACTGCTGTTGTTTTGTCAATTTTGGCTAAAGTTTGTTTTTGTTTTCCATGACAGTTGCTTAATTGCTAGGAACCTTTTAAATGGTTTAAAAACATGCTGGGAGGTTTTTCAATACATGACTCGCTCTGAGAATAGGCTAGCATGCGAAGCAGGTGATGCTGGAACTCTTGGTGAAGGGTACTCCAAGTTTGATTTCAATGGAACAATGGTTAGAATTTTGCTTCTTGTATATGACTATGCTTTCAGTAACATGTGAGTGAGGCTTAACCCCACCCCCCCTCATTTTTTGTCGGGGTATTGAATTGCATATCAGGTTAAGAATGAAGCAAGAAGGAGATCAAGATTTTTAAGGAGAAGAAGTAAAGTTCGTCGCTTGAAGTACTCTTGGAAATCTACTGCTTACCATTCTTTTAGGAAGCGGATAACTGAAAGAAAAGATCAACCTTGTCGTCAGTATAATCCATGTAGTTGTCAAACTGCTTGTGGAAAGCAGTGCACTTGTTTGCTAAATGGCACATGTTGTGAGAAGTATTGCAGGTGAGCCTTCCTTTAACACCTCATTGACATCAAGATTTATGGTGTTTGTATATCCTTTGTTTATCCCCCAATTTTTTCAGAAATGAGAATTCAATAAAATTTGGTTTATTGTAGGGCTTCATTCAAATTTAGAGTTTTCTCTTGTAGAGCTTCATTCCTTACCAGCTTAAACAAATATGGGGCCTTAGATTTAGATGTTTGGGCATGTGTCTGTTCATGTGTGCATGTGTATGCATATTGATGCTTCGATGAATACTCTTAGCTAACCTTTACTTACTCTAGATGTCCTAAGAGTTGCAAGAACCGATTTAGAGGCTGTCATTGTGCTAAAAGTCAATGTAGAAGTCGTCAATGTCCATGCTTTGCTGCAGACAGGGAATGTGATCCAGATGTTTGTAGGAATTGTTGGATCAGGTGAGTTGGTACTCTCGCTCCTTTTTTTTTTGTTCTAGTTAATGCTTCCATCAACTGTTTATTTCTAGGCTAATTATTTCACCTAGCTTTGTCTGTACTGTACATTATCATAATTGTACAAGATTGTGAAATTTTTCTTGATAATTGTGCTTGGGAATTAATGAAGTGCATGTTTGTAAGTAATGAATTTGTTTCCACATATATTCAAGATGGGATTGCAAAGGATTGAGATTTCCATAAAGCTGCTTCAGGTTGCCAAACTTTTGACTTTTTTTATGGGGTTGATTCGGTTGAAAATATATTGAGTTTCAAAGAATTTAGAGGTGGTATTCGTGTCTTCTAAAAGTCACCCTTTTGTTTGTTCAAGAGGCTGTATCCCACAGGCCCTGAACTGGGAGTTTTCCTTTATCAAAGACTTTGGACTTCCAAGCGGTAAAGGTCCAAATTTTAGTTCGAAGTCCATACATTCTATTACCCACCACTGCCCCCATGCCAGAATTTACCAACTTCAGTGCCTCCAAGCTGGCACCATATCCTCTCTTTCCCTCTTTGTGCTTGGGAAAATGCTATTATTATTTCTGTCAGATTAATATCATTTGATATACTTATGAAAAGTCATCCTTCACAGGGTTCATAAAATAATGTTTTGTTTATTAATTGCCAGAAATATATCTATTCTTTTCCTCACTTTTCTTGCACTATTATCTATCATTTGAGCTGTTTAAATTTTCTTTTGCAGTTGCGGTGATGGTACTCTCGGTGTTCCCAGCCAAAGGGGCGATAATTATGAATGCAGAAATATGAAGCTTCTTCTTAAACAACAACAGAGGGTAGTGACTATTTTATCCTTTTATCATCTTTCATTGTTTGATATTTAGAGATAGGTGCACACATTTGAATTTTCATATCTCTTAGTTTTCTGGCATTTGAAGTAATCTGGTAGTGCGTTGATTTTTTCTCTTGTAAACAGTACCATGCTTCTATTTGTTCATTATAGAAATCTGCTTACTGTATTCATGAATGCCCATAATGTGGAGATTACTCTTCTGGCTTGCTTTTCAGCTTCTGTCTTAGATTTGTGAAATTGACGTAGTTTTTCTTTATGGCTTGACTGAGGTGGAAGATGATAATAAAATTTAGTGGACTGAAATATGAGGTCTCTTTCAGACAGATTTATGGCATTCTCTACACACTGCTCGTTATGTGTTGGCTGTAAAACTCAGAGAGTGTTCTAGGAAGAGAATAGAGTTTATCAAAATAAAAATAGCATGTATTGATAGTTTGTGAACTTAAGAAGTAGAGGCATAACTGTATGAAATTGATGAAAATGAAGCATGCGAGAAGGCAAAACTAAGGAATATTATCCTCTTAAAACCAGCCATTAACTTAAAGGGTTGCTCCACGTTATCAGATGTTCTGTTTTTTTTAGATTCCCACATCAACCAATGTGTAAATCAATGCTTTCAAACAACGGACATTTGATGGGGGGCATTTGTCGAGCTGCTTACATTTTCTATCGTTCTTGTTCTATGAATAGGTTTTACTTGGAAGATCTGATGTATCAGGCTGGGGAGCTTTCTTGAAGGTAATATTCCTGATGGACTACATAATAAGGGATAACTGTCCTCTTAAATCCTTTTCATCCCATGTGGTTTTTGAGATTAATCACAAGTCATTTGGGACAAAACCTAGAGATTTATTGGCTTGTTTTCTCTTATGAATAATATGTGCCCCCTGCAGAATAGTGTTGGCAAGCATGAGTACCTGGGTGAGTACACTGGTGAGCTGATTTCACATAGGGAAGCAGATAAGCGTGGGAAGATATATGACCGTGAAAATTCGTCATTTCTCTTCAATCTCAATGATCAGGTACGAATCGTTATGCTGGTTTAAGATCTTAAACGAGGATTCAACCATCATCTTTTGTTGTTTCTCTAACACTGAGATTTGTTTCTTGCAGTTTGTTCTTGATGCATACCGGAAGGGTGACAAACTAAAATTTGCCAACCATTCTCCAGACCCGAATTGCTACGCTAAGGTATCCACTTTGACTACTGTAGCTCACAGTCTATCTGATAAATTTAAGATTAATAGTGTGGCTAAAGACATAGCTGGAACACGTTCAAGATTTTTCAACTTTTTCCTCACTTCCAACCATTGCATTGTAGGTCATAATGGTTGCAGGGGATCACCGAGTGGGCATATTCGCCAAAGAACGAATTAATGCCGGGGAGGAACTTTTCTATGATTATCGCTATGAGCCAGACAGAGCTCCTGCCTGGGCTAGGAAGCCTGAAGCATCTGGATCAAAAAAGGAAGATGGTGGTCATTCAAGTGGCCGTGCAAAGAAGCTTGCTTAATATGCCACCTACTACGTACACATCCTCAATTCAAAACTTTTGTCAATTCTTTTACTGGAACTATCATTCTCACTGACTGTAGGGGATAGGTTCATGATCAATCATTTTGTTATTGGAGAGGCCATTGTCATCTCCACCATAACCTAACTAAATTTTTATCCTCAATTAACATTTATTCCAAAGTAGACTGCATTATTTGTTACAGCAGAAAAAGAAAAGGATAAGCTCAGTGAACTAATGACATCTAGCATCGAACTATCTTGTTAAAGAACTACTAGTTAAGAAGATTTATCGATCTTGTTCCGAGTTGAAATGAAAAGTAGCGACCAGCTTTTCCATTGGAGCTTGGTGTGGATGGGACATCTTGAGCCCAAGTTTGTAGGTTGCAGTTCGCAAGACCATGTCTCTTTTTATTAATCAGTGTCATCCACCAATATGATCCTTCAATTTTACAAATCCTTGCCTTTTTGTTCACTATAATTTAGATGTTTATATTTTGGTTTTAAAATTTTACTTTTATTATGTCTCAATCCTTTAATGAAGAAAAGAGTGGAGCGAGAAGGCTTTAGTTATAAAAAAAAATAAAATAAAATAAAATAAAACCTGATCTGGGTCAAAATTTTTATCTTGGAGATGAAAGTTTAATAAAAGTGATTTTGTCCTTTAATCATACTAGAAAAAAGTTTCCTTTAATGTGGTTTGATTTTTAGTCATTTTATTTATTTATTAGATGGTGTTTTTGTTAGTTAATTATGTGGTACTAATTTTGTTCACGCAAAATATATATTTATATTATAAAAACATTCATTTAATTATGGTGTAGATTAAAAAATAGTCTTTGAACAAAAATATTTTTCAGACCTTTTTTTTAATTATAGGTATTGTTCCAACCAGATCTGCTGGCTAGAATTTTTCTAAATATAACAAATTAAAAAAACTCAATTTAGGGTGGTTGCACCTTCACTAGAAGCGACGCTAGCTTTGCTAGCGTGCTTGGCCCTATGTCGCGCGCACAAGCCAGCTCGCTACTACTTTAGGGATGTGCAACAACGCTAGCTTGCTTACGCTGCTGGCAGATCGGCCTGAGGCTGCTGCAAAAGGAATACAATTACTTATTTTCGGTTTGATTTTCACTTTTAAAAAATTACTAAACCGAGATTTTTTTTTAATTTAAAGTCAAACCCAATTCAAATCAACTAATTTCAGTTTGGTTGGATTCGATTTATGTTATTCAAAAACTGATAAAACCAAAAAAAAAAAAAAAACATTCTTATCCTTTATCTCAGTGTATTGATCAACAAATTAAAAGGTAGGATTTAAAGTAACCAGTGCGGGCCTTGCCCATCCTAACGAATGTTTCTCTACACTAGGTAATTTGAATACATTTAAAGGATGATAGAGCGAGCATGGTTCAGAGATGAGAGATAGCTGAGTTCGTGCTCAAGAGCACATCAATACCTGTTGCAGCTGGTTCAATTTCTGATTTGGTAATTGTCATGGAAGTGATTCTAAACGTTCTTTGTATCATCTAGAATTGGGAGAGAGGCTCGCTGAAAATATTATCACCAACAAATATATTTCCAGGAAATTCTGAAAGATGGTAAAACTTGTGAAGATCTGAATGTTTGTTTTAATTTGGGTTAAGAGAGAGAAGTAATATAGGAGATGAAAGATGATAGAAACCTTGGGGATGCTACTTTTGGGTTTGATTTGGGGTTCTGACCTAGGAGAGATGAGAGGTGAAGAGAAAAAGGGGCTTATTTTGGTTTAGGTTAGAGCTGAGAAGAAAATTGAGTATTGTTTTTTTTTCAAGTGGTGGTTGAACCAGTTGGGTTTTTTTTTTTGGTTTTCTAATTGGTTACTTCTATTTATTTTCTTCATTTGGTTTTTTTATTTATTTTTATTGTTTTATCGGTTTTTGGGATTTTTTACTCACCTTTAATTGTTATTATCAAGAAGAATATAGGGAAAGATTACCATTCTGCCCCTACAATTAGGGTTTTAAAGGGCATAAATATGATTTTACCCTTGCAACCTATGCCTAATTACGGGTATGAGATCTAATTATTAAAACAAGCCCTCGTTAATATATTAAATACATGTTAATATCATAATTTGTTTCCTTTCAATTTTATATGTAAAAATTAAGAGTTTAATTTACAATTAATTTGTTGAGTCACTCAATGGTATCATAAAAAAAAATGTTTAATGATATTTAAATGAGATCTTACTTAACTTATATGATTCAGATAAGACACTCGTAATCATATAAGATTAAAAAAAGTAGTTAGGTGAGACATATATGATATGTTTGGACAAAGAGTTGTCACTTAACTAATCTATGAGTCGTATAAAAATGTGATTGATTAAATTATGTTATCTATCTAATTTAATTTATTTTGATTTGTTGAGTTACTTAATATCGTATAATTAATTAAGATTCTAATTCATTAGGAGATCTAAGCAAGATTTTCTAAATTAACAGGGATGTCTATTAATTTGTGTGTGTGTGTGTGTATATATATGTGTGTGTGTGTGCATGATACCAATATACGCTATCTTTTACATGAATAGGTTGATAGATCACCATAAGTAGCAATATGTTTCTACATGGCATACTTGATGCTAAAAAAATGACTGGACCAAACTTTTTGGACTAGTATCACAATGTGATAATTTTTCAAGAAAAAAAGGGTTAAATATTCTTGAAAATATGATTCTTCTTGCTTCTATTAAGGATGTTGATGATGAAGTTAGAAACGAATATTAGTGTCATATTGATGACGATGAACATGATACATGTGTGATGTTGGCTAGTATGATATGCATTCTATAATTATGCATATCAAAGAGTTATTTTATGCATAGTTTTGAAACTCGACCCGGTCATTGACCCGGTCAAGTGATCGGGTCACGAGTTAGATGAGTTGACCCGGGTTAACCCGAGTCAACCCAAAAAAATTTGGAAAAATTATATAGTTTCTCTAACCAGAAACTAACCAATAAGCTGAACACCATTATTTTCCTGCAGTTTCTTTATCTATTGTCATCATCGATTGCCATTGCCATTCACTGATGGAGAAAAAATTATGGCAACTATGATCAAATATATTAAGAGAGAGGCGGAAAGGGCATTTTCATTTGTTACTTATCTGGTGAAGCTATACATGCTTGGTTGGCAGAGCTCATGGGGTGGACTAGAAGTTGGGACCCTCTTGCTAAAACCAGGCTCTCATGATTGTGATGGAGGATAAAACCTGAGATGCGGAAGCTTTTAAGCCCTTGATTAGTTGCCCATTTTGACCACCTGTTCTCCATCTACGCACTTCCATGATTAAATTTCAAACCTTTGTTTCAATAATTATCACTCAAAAACAACTAAGAATAAATAAAACAGAGTGAAAGAAGGAGATTCAAACCATTTTGGCAGAGAAACAACAGTGATCAAGAGTCAAGATGTCTTCTACTCTTCTACTCCTCTGCTTATACTATGTTTATTAATTAGGTTTTCATCTGTCCCAATTATAATGTGTTCTTCTTCAGTGTTTTGACCTTTTAAAAGGTCAAAACGACGTCGTTTAATGGCTTCTAATATAAAAAAAATAGACTGGGTCTCACCCGGGTTTGACCGGGTGGACCGGGTCCCGGGTCGACCCTCTAGGTCGAATAGGTTTCATCGGGCCAACTTCTAAATGGGTTTTTACCTCCACCCGGACCAGATCAATCCATCGGATCAGTCTGGGTCCCAGATCAATCCACCGGGCTGGTCCGGGTTTTAAAATTGTGATTTTATATGATTAGTAGGGCTGAGAGTCATGAAACCTTTAGAGAATTGTTCCATTACAATATGACAAAAGGTTTATTTTTGAACACATTTGTTTTTTATGATTGAAAATTATTTTTGTACATCACATAGTAGTTATTAGGTATTAAATACCATATGTGGTTTTCACATTTATAAGAATGTGAGAGAACTAAAGAGAAGTAGAAGATCATGTAATGGAAAAGTGGACCTAAATATTGGAAATAGAGTAAGAGTTGTTGTATTGGCTATAAAAACTTATTATTTAACATTTTTTAATGAGCTGATATTAAAACTTGATAATTGTTATATTGTTATAGTACTTTTTAGAAATATCATATCTATTTTTTTACTTAGCTTTGAATGTATTTAAATTTATTATTTAGAGAAAATATTGTTCATTTCATAATAATAATGTTTATTATGGACTTGGTATTTATACAAATGATTTGTATATATTTTATTTATAAATGCTCTTATTCAATATAAATAGCAAGAAGAATAAATAAACTATATAATCAATATTCATCATATTTATAGCATTATAGATTAGGTCATATAAATAAAACAAGAATCACAAGTTACATAAAGAATGATATTTTGATCCTTTCAATTGTAAATCGCATGAAACTTGTAAAACTTGTCTATTGTGTAAGATTGTCAAAATACCTTTTTAATAGAAAAAAGTAAAAGATCTAATGAATTGTTAGGTCTAATATATACAAATATATATGGATCAATGACAATTTGTGTCATAGGTGGATATACATATTTCATTATATTTTTTATGACTATTAATTATAAATATGGTTATGTGTATTTGATGAAATTCAAGTTTAAATTATTTGAAAGGTTTAAAGAATTTATAAATGATATTGAAAAACAAGCTAAAATGACTATTAAGATATTTTAATCACAACAAGGTAGAGAATACTTAAGACAAAGATTTTAAGATTAACTAAAAAAGGATAAGATTTTCTTGTAATGGACACCTCTTAGAATATCATAATATAATAGAGTTTTTATAATGAGAAACTTTATCTGATTGAATACGATACGATCCATGATGAGTTATACAAACCTTTTTTTTTTTCTAGGGTTGTGCTCTACAAATTACTATTTATCTTTTAAATAGAGTTCTAACAAAATTTGTTGATAAGAACCCATATAAGATGTAAAAAGGTAAGGGCCAAATTTATCATAGTTAAAGATGTAGATATGTTTTGCTCATATGAAGCACATTGTATTTGAAAAAGCTAATAACTAAGTTAGATAAAAGTAAGTTTATGATATATATATATAAAAACATTTTGATATCCAAAAGAAGACTACTGAATATTATTTTTACCATCCTATTCAGAAAAAAGATGTTTGTATAACAACATGTTCCTTCTTTATATACATAATTGTTTCTTGAAATGAGTAGTGGAAGGAAAATAGAACTTCAGGATCAAGAATCATAAACTAACATCTAAATAGAACCTGAACCCAAAGGTGTAACATTCAACAAACACAACTCCATAGATCTGGTAGGACATATCATGCATCAATAAGATATAAACTTCTCATGAAAGTTGAAAATAATAAGTTACTTATATTTGATGAGCCTACCAACTATATGGAACAAATATCTAAAATGAATTTTGATAAATGGCTTGGAGCCATGAAATCCAAAATGGATTTCATATACATCAATCAAGTATGGATTTTGGTTGATCCATCTAAAGGGATAAAACCTATTATATGTAAGTGTTTTTTAAAAGAAAGACTGGCATAAATGGTAACATATAAATATACAAAGCTAGACTAGTTGCTAAATGTTACAAACAAAGATAAGGAGTTTAGTTTGATAAAACATTTTCATTAGTAGCTATGCTAAATTCTATAAGAATTTTGCTTTCTATAGCTGCATATCACGATTATGAAACTTGGTAGATACATGTCAAAATTGCATTTTGGATGTGAATTTTATTAAAGATGTGTATATAGCATAACCTAAAAGTTTTGAATATAAGAAACTTGTCAATAAAGTATGCAAACTATAAAAATCCACGTACATACTTCAACAAGCTTTAAAAAGTTAGAATATCCATTTTTGTATGAGATAATCAAACAATTTTATTTGATAAAAATATTGATGAACCTTGTGTTTATAAAAAGTTTAATGGAAATGAAGTAATTTTTCTAGTATTATATATAAACAACATATTATTGATAGGAAAAAAAACATACTATTACTCTAGTCAATAAAAAAAATATTTGTTTGAGAATTTCTCCATGAAAGATGTAGGAGAAGCAACATATTATATTTAAGTAATTGACTTTAGTACAAGTAAGAGATTGCTAATGTATATATTATATAGCTAATCAATTGGTTATACGAGGTACTTTGTTCATAAAAACATATATTTTTATTATTGATAAAGATATTATTTAACTTTAAAATTCATTTATGTTTGATTAATAAGTTTAGAGTAAAGATAAAATCCTTAAAATAAAATTTTTTTGAATTTGTTTTATAAAATAGTTATAATTATAAGGATTTTTATTATATTAAAGTATTGTTCCTAAATGTTCATAGTTCATGTTCTAATAAGACTGAAATTTAATTAGAGTCATTGAGAGTAATAATATTATGTTCTTTTTCTTATAAAAAAAAAAGCAGTTGTTTTCATAAATTAATATATGAGAGATACATGTAACTAATATTTAGATGTTTGTTAAATAAAAAGTACATTAAATTGATTCACATTAGGATTTCATATAAAGAGATTATATATGTCTATGAAAAGATTCACGTGATAGTTGTGAAAGTGAACTTAATGAGTCATACACATTAAAAATCATTAGTAATAAATTAAATTGAGATGATTAATCAAGTGAAACTTAGTTGTAAATAAGTTTTATAAATTAAATATTAAATTATAATTTTCATAGGGGATTACTATTATAGACCTAAAAAGATCAATGGAATAATTGCATAAAATTCTAATAATTGTATTAAAACAATACATGTAATGTTTTTTAGAGGGTAAAGTGATATTCTATCATTAATAGCGTTGTCATGTTTTTTCTATAAATATAATGTTACATCTCATATTCTTCTACACGCTTTACATATCATATATATCAATACAAATCAAAAAGGTAAAGAAAAGAAAGAGTTAGCTTCCAAGGTGTATCAATCTTTCTCTTTTAAAAGGTTTTTAGAAACCCATATTTTTGAGGTTAGAAATGAGTTTTTTTAGGTACTTACAACGTTTTTATGGTGTTTTTAGATTAGATTTAATTAAAATTTAGATTTTTAGTGTTCAAATTACCCAGATCTTGATTTTATAGTGTTAAAATTTGTTATAGTTGAAAAAATAATATTTATTTAAATAAAAAATTAATAATGCAAATAGATAATGCATTGTTTACTTGAGTTGAAAAAAATAAACTATGCGGGATTAAATTTTTTCTTGAAGATATGTATACAACATAATTTAAAAATAATTTGAAATGTATTTTTTTTTTAAGTTTCAAAGCAGTTTTATGTGATCAAGAAATTAATTAGTTACGCTAAATAATCTAAATAAATATATTCTTAAAAAAAATAAAATTGTAATAAAGAAGGGTTGGAGAAAAGAAACGAAAGCGTGAGAGTGTCATTTGAGCCCGCCCTGTCACCTTCATCACACAGTTAACAAAAAAAAAAAAAAAAAAGACTTCTCTATCTTTATCAATCTCTCTCAGCTTCTCTCTCTCTGCATCTATTCTTTACTCAGTTCTCGAGCTCTGCATTAGCGTAGAGTGGCAATGTCCCCGTATTTCACGGACCACCATAGCCTATGCAGAGCCCCTCTTGCAATCGGGTACCTCTACCTCTCTCTGCTTCTCTCCTCATTCTCAACAGCCCATGCACAGGTTCTTACATCTCTCTTTCCTTGATGTTATTGTTATTCATGATCCGTACAACTTCACTTTCCTTATTTTTTGGAGACTTAACTGAATTTTGAGTCAATCCCATAGGTGCTACAATCCTGTACAGCAACCACAAATTGTGGGGTGGGCCTTTATTGTGGAAATTGCCCTGCATTAGGCAAGACTCAACCCATTCGCACCAGAGGCCAAGCTATCATACCTAATTCTATTGTATGTTTTTTGGGTTTAATTTCGTGGTTTTGGTGATGGGTTCTGGTTGTTTTGATCTAAAACACTGTAAAGATTCTTTGTTTGTTTTCTTTTGTGTTTTTGCAGATAAATGGGTTGCCTTTTAACAAGTATACATGGTTAGTTACTCATAATTCTTTTAGTATTGTGGATGCACCGCCTTTGCCTGGTGTTCAGAGGCTTACTTTTTATAATCAAGAAGACACTGTGACCAATCAGTTGAGGGTATGTGGTCCTTGTTCTTCTTTTTGTCTCTTTTTTTGTTTCAACTTTTTTAGTGACTTGTTTGGTTCCTGAGAACCTGGAAGTCTCAGAAAACTAAAATGGAAATTTTAAGCTTTTCAGTCTTTCGGTTATTTCCTGGTGCTATGTTTGATCACAATTTTAAGTTAATTGTTTTTTTTTTTAAATGCAAACATTGTTGAGTAATTTACTCATCTGCTTTAATTTCATGGTTGTTTGTTAGAATGGTGTGAGGGGGCTGATGTTGGATCTGTATGATTTTGAGGGCGACATCTGGCTCTGCCATTCGTTTCGAGGGCAATGTTTCAACTTCACAGCGTTTGTAATAATAGATCTTTCCAGTTTACAAATTTGGAATGTGTTTATTGTAGATTGGTTTATAATGTGCCCATCTTAAATTCCTGGCAGCAACCTGCAATAAACACTTTGAGGGAAGTGGAATCATTCTTGAGCGAGAATCCAACTGAGATTGTGACAATTATCATTGAGGACTATGTTCATACTCCAAAAGGCTTGATAAATCTGTTCACTAATGCTGGTTTGGATAAGTATTGGTTCCCTGTGTCTAAGATGCCGAAAAAAGGGGAAGATTGGCCCACTGTGACAGAGATGGTGCAAGAGAATCACCGGCTTGTGGTATTCACTTCTGTCGCTTCAAAGGAAGCAGAGGAAGGAATTGCTTATCAGTGGAAATATATGTTGGAAAATGAGGGTAAGCATCATATCTGCAAATATCTATTGGTTTTGTATGTTTGTTGTGCATGGTACACTAAACACTGCTTGGTGAATTGAATTTCAGCTGGAGATCCTGGGGTAAAACCAAACTCTTGCCCTAACAGAAAAGAGTCAAAGCCACTGAATTCCAAAAGAGCATCACTTTTCTTAATGAATTACTTCCCAACATATCCAGTTGAAACTGAAGCTTGCAAAGAGCATTCTACTCCACTTGCTCAGATGGTTGGTACCTGCTATAAAGCAGCTAGAAATGTGATGCCAAACTTTCTGGCAGTCAACTTTTATATGGTTAGTACTAACATGCACAAGTAAATAGTTAACTAAACATATCCCTTATAAGCATTCTAACTGGAATGAAAATGTTGCAGAGGAGTGATGGGGGCGGTGTTTTTGATGCTCTGGATAGAATGAATGGCCAGACATTGTGCGGTTGTAATACTGTGACTGCTTGCCAGGTATGTTCATGTTACTTGTGTAATATTAACTGCTTCATTTCCACGCTGTGGTTTAGCTGTTTTTGGAAACAGAGAATCAAAATTGTCCAAATTTTCTACCCTATTCCACCGGGGGTGGGGGGATGCACAGCTTCAATTTTTTTCCCCCACAATTTCTTGGCTTATTTTGGAAAATTTTAAAAGCTTGGGACCAGGGCCACCCTCAAAATTCATTGCTGCTGAAATCATGAAGTCTTGCTTTTATCCCCTTAAATATGAGATTTGTTCTTGTGCACTGATAGGATAGCCAGTAGGAGATCTTAATAAATGTTTACAACATACCCATGGCCTATCACTGCAGCAACAGGCTAAGAGACTTGATATGGCTTTCATTTACCTGGGTTTTAGAACTTATCTATTCTTCTTCTTTTAATACTGCTCCTACTCTCATTAAAAAAAAAAAAATCAATGGAGACTTGTTTTGGTTATGGCTTGGACGAAATAGTTTGATCACTTTGAGTCCCTAGATTCCATTTGTGAAGGGCTTTTGACTTGTGGTGGTGTTAGAATGTGAAAAAAATTGTTTGAGCATGGTCTTTTGCAGTTTGGAGCACCTTTTGGATCTTGCAAGAATGTTGCCGTACCTAATGTAAGTCCTGTAACAAATACTGTGGGAAATACAAGTCCGCTGACAAATACTGCAGGAAGCTTTTCAGGATCTGTTCAATTCTCGAAATCTGCATCAACAATCCAATCTCCAAATAGCTTGGTTTTCTACCTGTTCTTTTTTATTAGCAATACTTTTATCATATGATGGATACAGTGAATGATTTCTGGGATGGAGGTTAGGGATCCGCTACTTTGCTTAGATGGTTAGCAAGTTACTCCTTTGGTAGAATTTTATAGTTTCTGTTTGAATTCTCCAATAAGGACTGGTATGCCATGTCCCAGCCTTATTGAGGGGAAGGTAAAGGAATACTTTCTAGAGATATGAAGTGTGATTGTAAACAAAGAACTTTTGAGATTCTTAAATTGAGGCCAAAAGTAAGGAGTTGCGCAGGAGGCTGAGGTAGATAATGGCCAACAGTGACCCAGAATATGTTATGAAATGGTTCAGGTATGCAGTGTGCTTCACTCTAAGATTGCATAGTTTTTCAAGAATTGCCATTATTTTACTTTTAGCAAACAATAAACATCCATGTTCCTGATCTTATCTTTATCATGATTTAGATTTCCATAAACCTTGTAATACAAATGCAAATAAGTAAATAATATCTTCAGATATTGCAATTTGAAGCATGCCAATATGAGGACTTCTCTCTATGCACAATTAAACAGGTTATTGCCCATATATGTCCCCCAAAATTAGGGTCCAATAGAGAGAATTAGAAGATAGTCTTACCCTTGAACATTTCCTTTTTTCGAATATGAATTATTGTAAGAAGAATTCCTGTTTATATTTCTAGCTTTGACGGGTTTTGTCTTCGTGTTTTTTCAGGTTGTCTTTTTGGCCATAGTATATTTAGCTGTTGGAGTAAGAATGAAACACATGTTGAAGCTTTTTCAACACGTTACTAGGTTTCAGCCAATACTTGTATTACTGCACCCAACATTTCCTTTTGGTTTGCTTTCCCATTTGCACAAGGGCCATTATTATCCTCTGCATATCATCATCCGAATATCGTGGAACATTTAGACTGTCTGATAAGGAATCTTTCGAGATTTTATCTTCTAGAATGAAACAAGTCATGTTTTCCCACATGTTTTAGTGAGTTCTTGCATTTGGAATCCAAAAACATGATTGGCTTGGTTCTTAACTTGAGAATTATGGGCAAGCGATAGAACAAAGCGTAAGCACAACTACAGTTAAGGAATCAAAATATGAAAGCATCAGCAGGAGTAGCTATTTTGTAAGTTCTGCCATGTTACTTTTGCAAACAGAAAGCATAACCTGGATAGATTGAAAAACAATAAGATTCATCTGTACACAGCATCAATCTTGATATATACTATTACAAAGCCAAATGTCATAATTTACAGATGAATAATTAACTACAATGATACAGAACAAGAATTTGATAGCCATCGCTTGTTGTTTATTGAATTCATTAGCTTGTGATAATGATCGAAACACAGAGCAGAAATAAGAATCTGTACAGAGAGCAATAGAGAAATGCATACACGAGTTGAGCAGCTCATGCGACTGGTAATATTGCAGCAACTCCAACGTTTAAAAGCACTCCTGGTGGTTTAATTTGAAGGGAAGGGCTAATAGTCAGCAAATCAATGAAGCAGTTCACAGGAACTCTGGTTCCCCATACATTGATTGATTCGAGTTTTCGGCATTTATTTACTAGATTAAGAAGCCCAATTTCTGTTACATGGCGGCAGCTCCATAGGACGATGCTCTAGAAAGAAAGAAGAGATGTAAAGTCATTTCCAATAAGGTTACTTTCTGTAGACCATGATTAATATCAGTTCACCTAGATTTCATTGCCTTAAAGCAGTTCAAATTCTAGACCATCAATACCATGATTTAAAAAAAACAAAAATTCACACAAATTAAAAATATTTATGGAATAAAAATATATTTAAATAGCATATTTTTAACCTATCACAAATCTAAATTGCAACAACTTATTATATCATGATTTTAAATAACGTTATGTTGCAAAATTAAACTTCAACCTCTCTCCTTGATGTCACGTTTTATAAAGAAAGAATGAACTTTCTTTTAAAGTGCACAAACATAAATTATGCTATTTTAATAATAACAATAATAAAAAATTACCTAAAATTTTAAATTTTCTTTGCTAATAGCCCAAAATAGCCCAATCCCACTAGAAAAATAACATGGAAGCATCTAAAACGCGGACAAATGTTAGCGGACATCGGTGTCCAAAACGGACATCGGGGCAGGAAACTCACCTTTAAACGTGGACAGCTATCTGCAATAGCAAATAAAGACTCATCTGTGACAAAAGTACCACCAATGTTCAGGTGTTGCAATGAATTGGCCCTTGAAATCTGTTGAAAAACGAAGCAAACTATGAAATATAGCAACACGCTTCTAGGTTGAATTGTTTCGCATGATTGCTTGTAGACTACTAGCACAGACATCAAAGCTTAACACATGGATGCTCATCAAAGTTATATTTATCGTTTTGAAGAAGCTAATTATCATATACCAGTTGAACAACACCTCTGTCAGTGATCCTAGCCATGCCCCATAGAGATATGGATGTCAAGTTGCCAATACAATTTGCCAGAGAAATTTGATACAGTCCATTGTCAGTTATCTGGCAATCCCAACGGCTCCTAGAACTGAAAATAGAATAGGAAAATGAGAAAGTATTTTCAAGCTCCAGATAACGAATTCAACCATTACATATATTCAACACAATTAATCATCAACATTAAAATAGCCCTTGAATACTTTATAGGATTGGAAGGATTAAAATTCCCACTACTATAAAAGGCTCAGGCTGTTCTAAGCATTATTGTTCACTGGCCACTTCTCCAGCCATTCAAATCTCTATGATCTCAAAAGACATCGAAGCTAGAGACCTAACTGTTTAAGAAATGCTCAAATTTATAGGAATCATGTCACGCAACTACTAAAGCAAATGATCACACATGGAGAAACTGAAAATCAGTCTCAGATATCCTCGCCTAATCTCATAAAACCCAAAATCATAAACGAAAAAAGAAACCAACTTTCATGATCTCTTGCAAACATTGGTTTCTTCTACTGAACAAAGTTCCGATTTTTTAATGGTTTAATTAACAATCAAAGAAAGACCCATCAAACAAAAACCACCACTGAGTTCATTAATAAAAATAAATAGTGTCCCGATCATTATTTGAAATAGCTAGGTACGGACAGAGAGAAAGAGGAACAGAGACATACATGTCAAGTTCTCTGAGGTTGTAAGCAAGGCGTACAAGACGGGTAGTGGAATCATCATCCATCTTCCAACCAGCAAAGCTCATACTGTTTCTTTGAGCTAAAGATTGCTTCACCCCTTCTTTCCATTTCCTGCAGACACTACTTGCCTGGGCTAAATCAGTGAAGGAAATGATGAAACCAAAAATGTAAGCCACTAAGTCTATTGGTAAACGATCAATCTCTGCCTCTTCTCTCTCCATAGAGACTCTCTTTCTTTGTTTCTTTCGACAAGGAAACAGAGAAGGAGAGAGAGAGAGAGCTTGGGCTGCTTGTTGCACGTAGAAACTAGAAGAATGGGTCCTAGATAATTTATGAAATAATAATTATAAAGGCACGGATGAAGAGAGGATGTGGTAATCTTTTCAACATCATTTCACCAGTCAATATATATATAAAATTAATCCAGACGCTTTACAAAAATTCTGGTGAAACTTGCTATGGTTATTTCAAAAGAAATTAAATACTTTTAAATTTATAAAATGATAAAATAGTGTGTATCATATAATAATTATAAATATTTTTTTAGTTCACAGTCACTTAAAAAATAAATTCTTTACAACTTAAGTAGTCTTTTTTTTTTCTTTAAAGTAATAAGAAACATTTTTCTTTTATTGAAACTACACTTAATTATTATAATTATAAATCAATTAACTAAATTATGAAAAGAAAAAAATATTTCTTACGTTTAAATGAATATACTTGACTATTTATATTTTCCTTTTGAAAATAACAATGTATGTTTGAAGTTATAATTGCACAATAGTATTAATAACCATAATAATTATGGAATAATTAATTAAATTACTGAGTAATAAGACAAACTATTACAAATAAATAAAAAATATTCAGTAGTTCATAACTTGGAGGCACTGTAATTATAATGCCTTCAAAAAACTATAAAAATTGAGAAATAATTCCAAGTAACCATAAAAATTACCTTGATTTTTTTTTTCTTAAATCATTTATGCAGAAGTTCAAGTTTTGGAGTGCCTTAACTTTTCAAGAAGCTAAGAACAAAACCTGTAATTGTTTGAATGTCAAAATTCAAATTCCCTATTCATAGTCCTTGAATTTTTTTAATTGCTTTTATTTCTTTCAGACGTCTTCCTTTGCGTGATCACGCTGTTAAATATGTTATTCAAGGCTGATGTCCACGCTACTATTCAGGTCTCTTGACCAACATAATGTCAAAACCACTTTTTTATTTATTGTTATTAAGAATTAATTATGTTCAATCTGAATTTGTTCCTGGAAAAAGATATCTTAAAGTATACACACTATTGTATTTAACATATTTATTATAAAATTTTTTGTCAGTATTTATATTAACAATCCATCAATATATATTTTACTAATAAATTTACAAATAAAAACAGTCTATAAAAACACTCTTGTCTTAATAATTTATGGACTATCAGTGAATTCATCGGTAATAATTATATTAATAGATGTATAGATTAACAAAGCATGCCAAAAAAATAATACTCGTTTTATTTCATAGGTATATTCATCAGTAAATATAACATATCACTAATATAATAACATATATAATTTCATTGGTGTGTTAATAATAGTAGTATTATTTGTAGTAATTCTTTTCCAACTCTTTGAAATATGCCAACGATCTAGTTTCGTTAGTAACCTCATCAGTAATAGTTACATTTACAGTAAGTCTTTTCAAACTCGTTAAAATATACTGATAGAGTTATGTCATTGGTAACCCCGTCAATAATATTTTAAAAATATATTTTTTAAAAAATATATTGAATAAAAGCAGAAAAATAATTAAAATAAAATAAATTAACAAACAAATATAATTTTACAACATCTAAAACAAACCCTAACATGTACAAATAATAAATCCATACAACAAATTTATATGAGAAAAAATTATAAAACAAGTAAGCATCCAAACAAAATACATATACTACAAAAAATATGTTAAAAATATCAACATTTTAAAGTTGAGTTCAAATAAAAAAAAAGGGATAAATTTGCTTACTTAAAATGAAAAATCCACATAACTCGAATGCTGAAAGATTAAATGTTGTGATAGTCGAATTTGTTGTGGTAGGTTAAATTATGTTGAGAAAAGGGAGAGGGGTATTGTTTGTTGAAAAAAAAAACTAAGAAAAAAGTAAAAATTAGAAAGGGAAAGAAGATGGTCGATTATTAGATCATAAATTAAATATCACCGATGACTTATCGATATAATTATTCTATCAGTTACTCTATGGTAAAATAACATATCACTGTATAATTTATCTTTTTGAATCTCATTATAATACCCCATGTCATTCCCTTGATATATATAGAGATAATTTTGTTGTTAGTGTTTACAGTAGTAAAAGTCATCCTAATATATCATTTTGTCAGTGTTTTTGTTTATATTTGTTAATTTTTCTGATAATAATATTACAAATAAA
This sequence comes from Populus alba x Populus glandulosa, assembly GCA_033617975.1. Classification (NCBI taxonomy): domain Eukaryota; kingdom Viridiplantae; phylum Streptophyta; class Magnoliopsida; order Malpighiales; family Salicaceae; genus Populus; species Populus alba x Populus glandulosa. The sequence continues at coordinate 12,808,967 of CM066147.1, read as the reverse complement.
TAAAAATACTCAATAGTTTATAACTTGGAGGCACTGTAATTATAATGCCTTCAAAAAAACTATAAAAATTGAGTAATAATTCCAAGTGACCATAAAAATTACCTTTATTTTTTTTAATCATTTATGAAGAAGTTCAAGGTTCGGGGTGCCTTTACTTTTTCAAGAAGCTAAGAATGTAAATATCCTTGAATTTTCTTAATTGCTTTTATTTCAGACTTTCTTTGCGTGATCACGTTGTTAAATACGTTATTCAAGGCTGATGTCCACGCTACTATTCAGGTCTCTTGACCAACATTATGTCAAAGCTATTGTTTATTTATTTATTCTTATTAAGAATTAATTATGTTCAATCTGAATTTTTCTTCACATGCCTTTACCCTTTGGTGTATTTACTAATTATTTGTGGGACTACAATTTTCTTTTGATAGGGATCTCATTAGAATTTTCTTAACAACTTATATAGAAAATTCTTAAACTATAATAATAAAAAAAAAAGTGAAATATTCTTAGGTATATGGAGAATAAAGTATAACTTTACCATCCAAATAGGAGACATGTCATAGGAATGATTATATGACAACTGAAAGACATTTAGGCCCATAATAAAACATCAATGGTATATTCATAGTTTTGAAACTTGATTTGGTGGCCGACCTAGTTTAATAGTCGAGTCACGGGTTAGATGGGTTGACTCGAGTCAATAAAAAAAATCAAATAAAAAATTATTTAATTATTTATAAATTGATCATTATTTTTCATTGAACGAATAAAATACTCGTATATAAAAAATTACAACTTTTCCATTAATGAATAAAAAATTTTGCCGCCCCCTTCATCCTTTCTCATAAGTGGATTTAGACCATCGAAACCCAACAGTCGGCTAAAGACTTTGGATTTAGAACCACCAGTCCTATTTGTTAAGACTAATATGATAAAAAAAAAAATTGACTAGAAACGAAGGGACATTGAAGGCTCACCACAAATAAGGCATGTCGATATTTCACATCATCTTCCCTCCCTATATTTTCCCTAACAATCCTCCATTTTCAACCTTCATATCCTCGATGGGCTTTCTTTTAATACCTAGAAACCTAAAACCTAAAAACCCCACCAAAATTTTATCAATGGCATTCAATAAGCTTTAACAATAACTTATTTGATAACTAGGTCAATAAACCTCCAAAGCCTCTCCTTTCCATCAACCTTCTTTCTTTCTTCTCCCTCAATAAATACAATTCCCCTCTCTTATCCCTCTCTCGTCAATCCGCGTTCTACTCACAAATAGGCATTATCTTTTAATTGAGAATAGAAGGTAAATATGAGCTATATGATTGAAACTGGTTTTTCTTTAATTAGATTTTCTCTATGTCTGCAATTACATCATTTGTCTTCATCGTTATGGCCTTTTAAAAGGCCAAAACGATGTCGTTTCTCGTTTGTCTTCAGCTGGGTTTGCCCAAGTCGACCGGGTTTCATCGGGCCGACTCCCCGATGGATTTTTACTTAGATTCGGACCAGTCCCAGGCTTGAGTCGACCTGCCAGGCCGGTCCAGGTTTCAAAACTATGGATATATTGTCTACATTTTGACGTCCTCTCTTGTTTCCAATTCTCTAGGTAATAGCAAACCAAATATGTATAAACATTAACTATTTGATTTACAGCATCAACAACAGATTTGGTTGATAAATCCAATCACAAAAGTTGTACATATCTCGATGATTAGAAATTAACTTCAGAAAGACCAGAATAAGACAACTATCCATCCATTATGCATACAATCTCCCCCCTTCTCATTTACCTCATTTGCTACAGTTCTCTGTCCACCGCTACCTTGCTAATTTAACACCTCATTCTTTAACTGAAAAGAGACCATCTTTTTGCTTCTATTGGAAATCACGTTGCGTGTGAGCTATGCTCCAAGCCTCTAATGTATCATGGACCTCTCTTCGATCTAAAAAATCTCACTTGCCTTTCTTTGTTTTGCTTTTCACTTCCCTTCCCTTCCTTCACATGCAAATGATGTTTTATATTATGCACCCAATATCACAGAAACCCACCCTCTTTCCTGTGAAAAAGGGTATATATGAGGTGCCATATGGCTATGGACCTCCCCTTTATCATCATCCTCGCAAAGTATATTGTGCTTCCTTTCTCAAACCAGGGATGGATTAGTCCTGATTCCTTACTTGATATGGACCATCTTGAAACACATTCTAAATTCATACTAATATTTTAGTCTGTTAGATATTAATCAATGCTTTGATACTAACTATAATAGAAACACATTTTTAATTTTAGAAATACTGGATATCTTTTTATATGTTCTACCGCGGTTTTGGCTAAAATCTCGGCAAAATTTTTCTTATAATAAAATATCCTGAGTTATCGACTTAAACCTATTTTATTTCTATACACATTCTCAATTCCTTAATCCAATCATCTTGGATTATAATTCATGTTAGTTAATTAATTACCATTAATTTCAATTCATCAAATATAACATCCAATTAATTATATAACATTTTCAATACAAGGTTAGATAATTTATATGTAATATAACATGCATAATAAAGATGGATAAGTATAACAAGACATATGATTTCATATGTCAACAAATAAAAGTTAAGCATTAACATTTACATAATTAAAACAAAATATATTACAAACCAAAATGAACGTATTATATCTAATACATGTGAACAAAAAAGATATGATAAATCTACTTGTAATATGAATGTGATGACTATGAAAAGTACAACAAACAAAACATATACTATTGAAAAAGTTAATACACAATTATTACAACATAAAATATAACTAAATTCCCTTTTTATTTTCATTTCCAAATGAAAAGTAGGACATTTATTCCAGTATTCCTTATCATTTCCTTAACTTTCTTATTCCAATTACCAACATTAACATCATAGTGCCATTAGTTACCAATAACCCGGGTTAACTAATCAATGTCGATATCAATTTTAATTTGATTTCATTAACTATCACCTCGAGTATGGTTGATCAAAGGTATGCCAATTCTAATCCATCTAGTATCATTAAGTTTCATCATATTGGATAAGTAATCAAATTTTCATGTACATGCCAATACCAATATACATTGACATCATTAGCCTTCTTTATTTTTTAGAATCGGTTAATCAAGTTTATTTCCACTTATTCCCTTCATGTTCATGCTGATACCAATAAACCTTATTGGTATAATTAGTCTCATGTACTGGAAACAACTAATCAAGTTCAAGTAAATATTAATACCGATATGATCCATTTGTATCAATATTCTCTCGTACTGGGAATGACTATTCAAGTTCAAATAAATATCGATACTAATACAACTCATTGGTATCATTAGTCTCCTAAACTGGAAAGGATTAAGCAAGTTCTTTATAATAATTATATTTTTTTCATTGGACAATGTTGATGTATAGAACTCATTGACATCATTAGCCTCCATTTTCAGTGTGGCTAATCAAGTTTTTCATCCATTTATTTCTTCCTTTAAGGTCAATACGATATCAAACCAACTGATATCATTAATCTCCACATCTTGGGTGACTAATCAAATCTCAATTCTTCTTTTGTTTATTTTTTTATCCACCGATTCATTTATATTTTCAATGCCAAATTTAGAAATCATAAAGAAGTAAAATTAACAGTTCTACTTGTACAATCATTAATTTAAAAATAGGTGTTATACACCTATCTATTGTATATGATGACCTTGCACCTCCTTCAATTTGTGATATCATTGCTAGAATACCTCTTATCAACATAAGACTAGTTTCATTACCATTGTTTCCATAAAATTAGGAACCATATCTAGATTCCAAAATAATAATCCTCATTATTTCTATATAATACATGGAATAAATATCTCTTTGCAAATTGATTTACATTTCCAACTAATTTAACACATCACAAGACATGTTCATAATTAAAAGGGAACTTTTGGTCATCACAAAGAAATTCACAATGGAAGTCCTTGATCGAATACACCCCCTCCCATTTTAAGAAACTATGTGTTCTTTCTACTTTTTCTTCAACTTCTTTTTTCTTTTTATAAATCAATTTACCTCATCATATATACAATTTCAACATAATACCACATAACATTTAAATCAATTTCACCCCCCTATAAGGATTCCATAGGCTGAACCTATGCTACCAAGGAATAAATAAGTTTTTCTTTAAGCTTTTATACTATTTACTTCTTTTCCTTTTAATTTTTATACCTATACTAGCTCAATTCAATTCAATTTTCATAATAATTAAAATAATTAAATCCATTTCCCCATTAGTCTAGGCTGAAATTCACCAATAAAAAAGGGAGACATGTTTTCTTTCTAATTCTCCATAATTTTCACTTGACGCAAATCTTATTATTATCCAAAAATAATTTGAAGTTATAAATATCATTCCAAACAAATATGTTCATAAACATAATATGCTCATAAACACATCAAAAATTCAATCAATTCATAAATAAATTTTCTTACCTCTCAATGATGATAAATCAATGGGGAAATTGTAAAGAAGACTCAAGATTTTCTTTCACTCTTTACTCCCTCTTTTTACCTTTCAAACCCCTTACTTTACACCTTTTAAAACTCTCTGAATCTTGGGTTTTTTGATTTTAATCCACCTAAAATCTTTCTTAACCCTTTAAATCTATATTTGTTTCTTGGTGTTTTCCCCTTAAGAATTTAATGAAGAAATAAAAATTCCTCTCTCTTTTCTCTCTATGGTGTTGTCCTCCACATGCTTTTTTAAGAGGCTTTATAAATATATTTGGTCAAAGACTATAATGCTCTTATGCTTATTTCACATATTTTTTATTTTATTGGAACCCATCTCGCTCCATTTTAAAATATCATACCTAAATATTCATTCATTGAAAAATTTCTTTTCAATGATTTATTATTATTTCCATTTTAAATATTTAATTAATCCATGTCATCATTAAGTTTAATTTATGATATTATTACTAACACAATAACATTCTACTTGAGATTAATAGTCAACACCTTGGTAAAGCAATTTAACATATCTAATCCTCTATTTTTTTATTTTTAATTGAGGATGTACAGGGAGGGCAAGCGTGACTATGAGGTATCGATTAAGGTTTGAGAGTTAAGATAAAATTCTCTTTTATTCATGTTTTGTATTTACACTTGGTTTAGTCATAGTTGAACTGGTTCAGTTCGGTTAAGTTTAATTGATTTTAAATTTTAGAAACCAAATTAGACCAAATTTTTTTTTTTGGGGTTTTTTAATAGGTTTTCTTCAATTTCTTTTATTCATTTTCTCAATTTTTTCAGTTAATTGATTATTCTAAACACCCGTAACACAAAAGGTTTTTAGTTTGTCTAGTATAGACTTTGGTGTACCCATTATCTTTGGCTTTATGTATTTTATTTGAGAAGTTTAGTTTATTAATAGCCTTTGACCTTTTGCATTTGGTTTTAGATATCTCGTTTGCCAATATTCTTAGGCTTTTTAGGTGTAATCAAAAGGTATTTTAGAGAATTTTAGGCAAAGCTTTTAGGATGATATACATACATACATACATACATATATACATATACACACACACACACACACACACACACGAGGAACTGGTTGTAAGAGTTAAATTAGTCCTTGAAAATAGTTGAGTCATAATAATAAACTTTTAAAACTAATCTTGAAGCATTGTATCCTTTCACGATAATTTTATATCTATAGTACAACTTTAAGATGTTTTTAAGATTAGTAAATAAAAGCAATGAATATCCTTAGGTCAACACTTCTCCTCCTACGATAGTTTTTCAGCCAATGCCAACTACCTCTTCAAACTAGAAATGTGAGCATCCACAAACAATAGCTCCAATCAACATCACGCCTCCCTAGCTAGCTAAGTTCTCTTACCTTCTTGCATTTCAATCTACCCTCTTGTTTAGTTAAAAAGATGCAAAACATGAATTAATTTATATTGTGCAAGCTTTGCATAAGTCGGTCATTAGATGTGTCCAATGACCAAGTTAAGTTCAGCCCAACCTAGCCCATATAACAGGGCCAAGTTCAACCCATTAAAAAGAAGAAGTTGTTGAGCCTTCAGTTAGCCCAATTCATCTGGGTTGGGCTTAGGGCCCAACTAACTTGGCATATAAGTTAAGAGTGTGTTTGACAAACACATCCTAATAGATTTTTTTTAGTTTAAGTTTGTCTTTATTTAAATACTTAGCCAAATAAAGCCTTAAAATATTCAAAAAATTCTGGGAATTTTCAATGATTATTTTAAAATTATTTTTGGGTCCCTTGCATGTTTTTCTAATATTTTTGTCTAATATTGAGCTATAAACTTACATTATAAGATACAAATCCGGTATTAAAAATACCTTATTTTTCTTTGAATTTTCAAGGAAAAATGAAAAAAAAGGATTTAATTTAGAAAATACAAAAATATTTTTTTATTCAATAATTTCATTTAATATTAGGTTGTAGACTTATATTGTAAGATACAAACCTGATATTAAGAATACTTGATTTTCTCTAAAATTCTAAAAAAATCCAAAACAAATTTAGAAAATTTCCTCATTAAAAAAATATGTTTTTTTTTCATGCATACAACCAAATTATAAAATTTTTTCATGCATATTTTCTAAAAATAAAAAAAAATAACATTTTTATCATGTTTTAAAAATACAAAATAGATATCGTAATCAGTTTATGATTATCTATTAGAATTTGATCAAAATACCATAAATTAATATTCAGAGTATTAAGATTTAGCTGTTGATTTTAATATTCGGGGGTATAAAATCACATTGTAAAGTATAATCTCAGGTATTAAAAATACAAAATAGAAAATAAATGCGATAGTAAAATTAAAATTTTAGAATGATTAAGATTTAACCTGATAAGGTAAAGATTTTCTTATAAAAAAAACATTTGTTTTAAATCTTAGATGAAATGAACATATAAAAATATAATTTAAATTATCAATCAATTATAGATGAAGTACAAAGCCGATTAAATAAAAAACTTGTACCAATACATTCTTTTGCTTAGTGCATAAAGACCCTACTTATATATATATATATACATACACCATTAGTTATAGATTATATTTTTAGTCAAATTAAATTTATCCTTATTATTTTTTAAAATGCCATTAAAAATTAAGAATAATTCTTTTTTTTTCTTTTATTTATTTACTATTTTTTTAAATAAATTAGTTGTATTCATTCTTTTATTTATCTCTCTCTTTTGTTCATGAATAGTAACCCATTCTCTTGTGAGGGGATTAATTCCTTCTTGCTAAAATAAATAGGCATCCTCCAAAAACAGCACTTCTTCGTTTTCAAAGATCTAGAATGAATAATACAAGAAGATGTATCATAAGATCTTGGTTGTTTATTATATTTCCTCGCTTTCTATTTTGTGTTATACATAATAAATTTTAATTTAAATAATAAATGAAGATCTAATTATTCAAACTTGGATTTGCTGAAAATTTGAGGGAAAGTTATAACAAAAACTATAACAATCACAGAGTTAATTAATATACACAGCTGGAAAAAAAAATAAAAGTTTAAAATTCTCATTCATTATTATTTAGAGTTGGAAACTTCACATTATTGATGAAATTCAAATGAGCTGCTGTTGCTGTGATTCACATAATATTTAGGAATTTGTTTGAAATAGTGTTTTTTATAAATTTAGATTTTTTTTATTTAAAATTATTTTTTTATGTTTTTGGATTGTTTGGATGTAATAATATCAAGATCGATTTTTTTAAAAATAAATTATTTTTATATATTTTTGAGTTAAAAACATTTTGAAAAACAATTATAACTGTACTTTTAAACATCTCCTTACTTGGTTTTTACTTTATATTTTAGTATTTGAAAGTTCATTAAACCCTGATTAATCTAGTTGAGTCGGGTAAGTTAGAGATAAAATTCATTTAATAATGACGTGTTTTATTTATTCATATTATTCGAACTTAAAAAAACAAGGCGGAACCAATCAAACCAAATTACACCGCCCTTAGTTTGATATCTTTCTGACTACTTACGAGCAGGGCAGTTCGTTGAATATTATGTATGAAATTAATTATTATCTGAAAAAATATTTAAAACAGAAGTCCTTATGTGATAGGATTTGTTATTTAATGTAATCCTATGTGCAATAAACAGTAGGGTTTCGGTGGTACAGAAGTTTGGCTTTTAGCCTAAGAGAAATAGAAGAGTCTTGTTTTGAGATTTTTTTTCCTATCCTTGTCATGGAGACTTACCCTTCTTTCTTCATGGTTTAAAACCCCTTCGTGGGTGTTCGCGTTAATCTGTTTCCCCTTGCTCCTTTTATCTGAACCTGTTTTGTCTTCTTCCATGTCATGTTGATCAGTCGGTCTAGTTTAATAATTCCGAGTTAACTCATGTGGAGGATCCTGAAAGTTTGTAAAACAGGTGATAGCAAACAGATGAATCAACTAGCGTTTATGAGTCAATTTTTGTCTACACGCATTCCCTTCTTGTGTTGTTTTTGTGTATTAGATAGGACTGATATCTGAGTTTCAAGTCGCATTATCTGCACGGCTAACCCTAATAACAGCTTCCTTCTTCTTCTTCTTTCCCTCAGATTTGGAGGGGAGTCCTGCTTTGGCTGTGTGTATTCTCGAAAGAGGCTGCAATGGCAGGTCAAGGTAGCGAGTCTAATGCCTACCCTGGAAAGTTTTATTTCGGCTGTGGTCCCAATGCCATAAATCATCTGTGCAATCAGAATGTAGATTCGGATGATCTTTCGTTGGAAGAAATGCAATCTGATCAGATGAACACTGCCTCTTCAGCTAATGTGAGCCTGCGCGATAGTCAGCTCGCCAATGGGCCGTCAGCTACACTGGCGGCTAATTCCAGTGCTCTCCCTCACAACATAGACTTGAATGCTGCATATCAAGGCAATGACATCGGTGACAGTCAGGAAATAGGAGGATCGGACACTGACAAAAATGCGCCTGCAAGTGATTCATCTAATTCTAATACAAATATGATCTCTTCTGGAACTGCCGGGTATGTGTTGGACGAAGACGAGGGTGGAGAAGATTCTGCCTCAGGTGGTAGGCGTATATCCTGCAAAAGAAGAGCTCCTGAAGATGCTGGACAACTGTCTCTGGGTGAAAGCTCGAGATCAGTGAAGCAAGGAGATAGTTTTCAACAGCCAGCTGTAATAAATCAAGAAAACGCTCCTGGAAGATCCGCCGTGAATAATCACCCAAATGCTGGTTATCCAGGACAGCTTGGAGATAGACTTGTGGTTGGTGTCGGAGCACCTCCTGCCCCTTGTCAACCTTCAAGTGCTGCAGGAAGTGGACTTGGAACTGAAGCTGGAACAAGTTCTGAAATGCACCAGAATTCAAGTATGGTTAGACAAGCTGAGAACTCCCAGCGAAATATCCGTTCGAGAAGTTCTGAAAGTCAATCAGATTCTGTGCCTGATAACCTGTCTGCTTGGACCACAAGGAATCCTCATGTGCAATCACCTGGCCAACTACCTGTGTTTTATCAATTCAATCACCTTCCAAGTTCAAACACAGCTGCAGAAGCGGGAATGGTTAGTGTAACTTCTCCCATACAGCCTTTTATGGGCGCTCCCAATTCTTCGCAGACACTACTACAGACCTTCCAGTGGAATGATGTCACCACGGCAACAACCGGTGAGCCATCTACTTCCTCTATGAATGGAGGCAATGCCTTGCATCAGGATCTGAACTTGATGAATGGTCCGAAGAATGGAACGCTTCCTCCTGAATTTCAAAGGGCAAATTTGCCGAACATGTCAGCAAACCTTCACTTTGCAAATGGGAGAGATTTTCCAGGAAACATATCTCCCATTCCCCAAAATGGCTCAAGTTCACACCAACCATCTGCTCCCTCTTGGTTTCCCCAACGCAACATGTTAGAACACTATCCTGGCAGAATGCCTGACCTTGCCATTCGCACTGAGCCTCGGGGACCAGTTTGTTACAGGCCACTTCATTTGGATGCTTCACCTGCCGCAGAAGAGAGGGAATTATCAGAGGGGAGTGGTAATATAAGGCCTTCTCAGATGCCACTTGGGCAAGGCTTGGCAATGACTGCCAACACAGAAACTGCCACTCGTGAAATGACACTCCGGGCTTTGATTTCTGTTCAGAGGAGAAACAGACTGGCAACTGAGGTATGCTTAGAAGATTATTTCCTTCTTAAACTTTACTGCTTTCCTTCATGAGGTTTGTGTCAATGTCTGCCTTTTAAAGAGACTAAAAGACTGTACATTAGTTTTTGAGACCTCGAGATAGTTATGATCTGTTTTAGTTTTTAATTATTTATGCATCACGTTAGAAGAAATTAAATTCTCTTGGCCATCACCATGTACAATTTGTTTTAGCGTTATTAGGAAATATAAAACAAGAAGATAGTTCAAAGGTTTTAGTTGGTGGTATTCATCCCTGGCCAATTTGGATTTTATACATATATGCTTTAGCTATGACCTCCTGATTAGTTCCATTCTGTATTAGAAATGTGTCCTAAAACATGCAAGCTTTTCTATTTGGAGCCTTGATGAGAACTGGGGTGCTTCCGTGCACTGAAACTTGTGTAGTTCTGACAGAAATGATAAAAATATATATACTTACATTATCATTTAAGTCTACTCTGATGGAAATGAGCACAGTCAACAGTCTAGATTGAGCATTAGAAGGTTTTCAAAGATAAAATGGGATGTATGGTTTTAGGAAATTGAAACGAAGTCCATTTATCTTGCTACCTATTCTGTTATACAGGTTAGATTATGTACATAATAATAGAAAGCTTGGTCAGATGTTCTTAAGTTCCCTTGTTTTCGGATTTAACAGGTTCGAAATGCTCTGACACTTGTGCTCAGGAGGGGTTCATTACATCATGGGATACGGATTCTAGCTGAATCTTGTGGTTGCCTTTATGTCATACATGCCACTTTTCTCTTGTTTTTATCAAAGAACATCCAAAAAGATTTGTAACGATATATCTGAAAAGTTCTTGTTGAAAAGATCAAGTAGCTCTACTTAAATTCGATTCAAATGGAAAGAACAATAGTTGAGCCTTTTCCTTCTATTTTTGATTCCGTAGAGAATCTGCTCATGCTTTTGACCATTGATGGTATGCCAGGATGTTATGTTAATTGACCGTTCAGCTTTCTTCGGTGACTCTGATGACGACGGGCCTGATGAACATGAAGATATGCGTCTTGATGTGGACAATATGTCCTATGAGGTAAGAATTCTTTTAAAAAAAAACAAATTCATGGATTCTTTTTTGAAGAGTTTTCTTCGTTTAAGATAACTTCGCATCCACTCAATTTTTACTACTACTTTTTTAATAATGCTTCTGTGATTTAGCAACTGCTGGCTCTGGAGGAGCGAATGGGGAATGTTTCCACTGGATTAAGTGAGGATGCTATTGTGGCAAATCTGAAGCGGTGGAAGTATCAAACAGTTTCAGGAGGATTTAGCAGCGAAGATGAACCATGCTGCATCTGTCAGGTAAGAGCTGCTTGATTCTTGTACCTCCTACACCATGAATAATCTGTAGAACAGAACATATGCCAGTGTGGTCATGATTAATTTGCAAGTACCAATAGTTTCACTTCTCCGAGTTATTTTACTGTGCTTTGGTGATTCTCTATTCCTACGCCCAACATTTTACAGGAGGAATATGCTGATGAAGATGATCTGGGAAAGATGAAATGTGGGCATGACTTTCACTTCAACTGCATTAGGGAGTGGCTAATTCAGAAGAATAATTGCCCCATCTGCAAAAAGCCAGCCGTGGATGTCTGAGATCGCCAGTCTCGGCCGTGGACAACCGTCCTTGCCCATGGACGATTGTTCTCACTCACTCGCTGACATCTTCTTCCTTTTCTTATAGAACTGTTATCAATAACTGCAACAAGCAGGCTCATGAGATGACAGGGTAAGACGCACTCCTGATACAAGAAGGTGCAGTATATCATCCGATTTTCAAGTTTCTCATTTCCAATTTGATTAGCTGCTTGTTCATGGATGCTGGAAGCAGCGTTTTGAGACTTTTTGTTTTGCATATCAGGTTATAGATACACAAATGGAACTCAGACATGAAGAACAGAGCATCGCTATGGCTCCATTTTGACAGTTTTAAAGTTCACAGATTCAAATACTGGAATGAAAACATTAATTTAAACTGTTTCTCAATGAGCTTGTAGCTCAGCAGCTCAAGGAGCTCTGACGTACTCTCTTTTTTAAGGTCTCAAATTTGAACCTTTTCTTTAGTTAAAAAAAAAATAATTAAAAATCATCCGTTAAATACTTATTAAAATTAAATAATTTAGGCAAAACTCCTGAATTTAACTTTTTGTTAGCGTAAATTATTTATTTCTACCCTTGTGTTTTTAATTTGATCAATTAACCACTACGTTCTTTAAATTTGTTGAATTAACCCCTCTCTAAATTTGTCTAATTAATCCAATAGCTAACTTCCTTGAAGTCTCAATGTTAACTATCCATATATGTAAGGCATTATTATATACTTTTCATTCATGAGATGATGATCTAGGTTAATTAATCTTGCAATAAAATTTAATAAGAAACTTAGCATGCACTAGATGTGTAGCTCATGCCCCACCACTCATTAGGCAAATTTTTTTTCATCATAAAAAAAGAAAGCTAAGAAATTTTTTTTTGAGACCCGGGTCATTAGTTTAAGTGGTAATTTAAGCAATATGATTACAAAAATGCAACAATAACAACAAATAAATAGACAAAAAAATAACAATGAAAAAAAATATCTAAGCCTACCTGAATCCCTCAGTTAAACCGAGTTAACTTGCAAATTTCGCGACCATAAACATGGGATTAGAATAATATCATAGAAAGAAATGTAGGAAAAAAGGATTGAAGACCAATTCCTAATAAATCAAATGAGAACAAGATACCTCTTTAAAGAAAAAGGTGAAGTTCAATCTCTGGCAAATAAAATCTTGAAGGAAAAAAATTAAGATAAAAAATATAATTTAAAAAAAAAGTAAAAAAAAATAAAATCGATCTAAACATACCCAAGTCACGATGCAAAATCTTTAACCCAATTATGATACCAGGGTGACTGCTTATGAAAGAAAACTGAATAAAATCATTAAGCTCAATTATTGAACAATGTAATGTTGAAAGATAAAAATAAAAAATAAAATAAATAAGCAATGATAAAAAATATAAGTCAATCTGAGTTAACCTGCAAATTTTCTAACCATGGGCACAAGATTAGGATACCCTAATAGAAAGGAAAGGGAAAAAAATTACGAAGACTAATTTCTAATAAATCAAATGTTAAAGGAAAAAACTGAAACAATTTAATTTAAAATCAGGACCCCAAAAAAATATAATTCACGTTAGCCTTTGAAACCGGTGACTTTGATCATGAACTCGAGACTGACCCTATAGCAACAAAAAACAATATGAGTCAACATAGATTAGCTTGCAAACCCGTTGACTATGAGCACAAAATTGAGATAACCCAATAGAAAGGAAAGGAAAAACAAAAGATAGGAAGAACAATTTCAAATAAATTAAATATCGAATTATAAAATTTAAATAAATCAAATTAAAAAATACATCTAAAAAAAAGTCAACCCACGTTAACCTTTGAAACTTGTAACTCTAGTCATGAACTTGAGCCTAATTTCATAGAAGGCAAGTTGTAAAAAATAATAAAGCAAAACTCTAAATAAAAGGTAAATAATAATAATAATAAAACCATCTTAAAAAAAGGAAAAACTAAAAACAAGCCAACACGGACAAACTTTCTAAACTCAGTCTAATCTCTAAAACTCGTAACCTGTGAAATCCTTGAATCGGGTTCAATCAAGAATCTTAACTCCCAACCAATTTAATTTTGAAGGATAAAATCAATTTTAAAAACTTGCCGAAGAGAAAAAGATAGCAATAAAAATGAGGATCAAATTTGATAAGAAAAAAAAATCAAAAAGGATGAAATTGTAAAAAAAAAAAACAACTAAAAAAATGATTCAGAAAAATTAATAACAAGCAAAATAATAGGAATCAAATTTAAAAAATTAAAGAGGGTGAAATTGGAAAAAAAATTATAATTTTATAGGTTATTAAAAATAAAAGAAATTAGTAATCATATTGAAAATAAAAAATAGCAATCAAAAGATTATACACCAAATATAAAGGAAAAATAATAGCATAGGATTGATCAATGACATAAGCTAAACTCCAATATGGTTACCTTCTATAATAAAATCATTCCATGGAAATGGGAGGACAAAATCACTTGAAATATCAATTGGATGTGAGGCTTATGTGATATTGGAATCTTCATTCCTTCTTTATTTTTTTTTAATGCTACTCTTTTCTAAATAAATTACATACATTCTCAATATAGCTTTTACCTTATAAAAGACAGGTTTTTGTGGAACATATTCACCAACAACATGAAAGGCATGTACCCTAAGAGGTTTCATTACTAAAAGCTTTAAAAAAAAAAAAACAGCTTTAAAAATAGATTTAACAGTAATAACCAATAAAGGATTTCTCTCAATAATAATGAGATCTAGTTGAATATATTTAGAATAACCAATAATGAGAGAAGGAAGTGTTTCAAAAACTTCAACATTTGAAACTTCAAAAATTACTATATCTTGAATAACAAACCTTCATTAACATTTTTATATAAGGAACTAAAAGACAAAGTACAACAAGAGCAAATTGATATCTACTAATACATAAAATAAGGTTTGGATTGTGTTTGTGCTCAAGTTAAAACATGCTTGACATTACAATTTTGTTATGGTTAAGCCCATCTACTTTTTCTAAGCCCCCTTGCTAGACTTTGTTATTCAGGATCTTATATAAGCTCGAGTCTTACCAAGACAATCTAGACTAGGCTTTTAGGCATTTTTCAAGAACCGAAAAGAATAAATAAAAATAAAATGACCTAAAATCATGTAGAAAAAAGACAATATATTACAAATTAAAAAAAATTATTCATAGTAGCAAAGAGATAGGGATCTACTTTGCAACAAAGAGAAATAAAGATGGTGATATTGTGGTGACCTAATGGGTAAGTTTGTTAAATGCAAAAACATGGATTACATTAATTTCTCTTTTATTAGATAATTATCTTCTTTAGAAATGACTAGATCCTTGGCCCGTATTGTGCGTCAGGTTAGATTATTATTTTTTTTAATCTTAATATATATATATATATAGATATAAAACATAAGCAAGTTAAAAATCTCATAAATACTAGACGAAATATTTTTAAAATATTAAGATGGCTACTCATTGGATTAATTTAAGTCAACTATAATTAACCTATAAAATTCGTAATGTAGAGTATAAAATTATGATAACCTCGTGGAACACAAATTAAAACAAATTAGAAAGTTTAATTTTAATTAACCAAAGATTGAAGGTGAAAAATGAAAAAAAACTATTCAATTAAAAAAAATCTAAAAAATAATTTGAGTAAACCTAGATTTCTAGCTTATGATACATTGCAAGTCTAACCAAATTTTTTTCTAACATAAAACAAAAATGATGTTCAAGTAATGGTAATGCTTTTAAAGAAGCAATAAAAATCTTAAATCAAATTATTCACCAGACTGGATCTAAAATGAATGGCTATTTATTATAATAATAATAATTGTTTTATAAATAATCATGTATTATTGTGATATGCTTAATTTTTAAATTAATTTCCTTGTTAATATTGAATGTGAATTTTAATACAATTTTCTCAAATTTATTGCTCTTATTTTTTTCATATAGGTATATAAAAATGATTGATTAATAATTTTTTTTATTTTGTAATTAACTATTGATTTCATGATTATAATATGTTTTTACATAAACAACTTGGCTTCTCATAAAAAAAATCATGTTTTCAACAAAATAAAAAAGAACTGCATGAACAATAAAATTAAATTTTTGATTAAAAATGTATTGTTGTTAATCTTTATTCAATGAAACCATGTTAATAATAAAAAATATATATAGTTTTTATGAAAAAAATAATTTTTTTTCTCTATAATTTTGATAAATATTTATTTTTATTATAGAACAGTTAAATAAATAAAAATTAAGAAGTTCCCGTGTGATATGATTTCATGAGTTAGAAGATTAGGGATTTCTTTTTCTTCATTTACACACTAATTGTTAGTCTTATGTTTTTGTCATTCAAGTTTTAGCAATAACAAAACCAAATTGACCAAAAAAGTAAGAACCAAAGACATAGTCTTTACCATAAACATAAGATTATGTCCAAGTTTTGAACCCTTAAAATTAAAAGACCTTATCCATCTTTAGATAGCCGTAGCTTAAAATGTAATAGAGTATACAAGACAAATTAAAAACAAAATCTCCATTTTCAACCTAAATTTAAATGTCTTTCTAATGCTTATAATTGCATTTTGACTCGAAATATAAAGTAATGGCAAGTTGGAAAATTGAAAGAACACACTGGTTAGACAAAGGAAAACAATCAATTATTTTATAAATAAATAGGGAAACAAATGGTTTATTAAATCCAAGGTGCATCTTAATGAAAAGTGAATCATCTATGTGTTGAGTACTCATTGAGTCTCCTCCAACTCTACAGGAATCGTAACTTGACCAGCATTTTTGTACAAAGTTCCATGCACCAAATCTGGTTACTAATCCTCACTGCAACTCCCCGACAGGTGCCTCATTGAGCCATAGAAAATGGATGAAATCATACAATTTTGCGCTTACACTCACCTGCAAAGCTTTAAGTTAGCATTCCCATAGTCGCAGCCATCTAAAATTACAGAAGAAAATATTCACAACAGACAGAAACATCACCTTGTATGGTGTTGGGTTCAGCCGCCTCATGTGATCGGGACGCATTATCTCAAGCTGCTTGATACAGCGATCTCTAATGTCCTTGAGAGGAGGTAAATCTTCTCTTGGTTTATCTGCAAGAAACAAAAATTCATTGTAGACTGCATGGATGAAGTAAGCTGAGCGTGTTGGTATTGTCTGTGGACAAACAATGTTCAACTTGGGTGTGATACAATGCTGAGTCCTGAAATTTCATCTTAACTACAAACCAAATCATTCATGTTTAGAAATAATCATGTCTTATATGTGCTAGCCTTTGTGAAGATGCAAATCCCCAAAACAACTTATTCATTAATGATCTCACATGCTTAAATTCCACTTGATTTAAGTTTTTTTTTTTTCTTTTGACTGGTAGAAAAGTCATGGAAATGTTTGTTAGATACAACTTTTGGCTTTAAATTAAAAATGTTTGTAATAAAATTGAGTCCAGATTTAAAAAACTTCAACTTCTAAATTCTAACTTATACTACCTCTTTTTAAAAAAAAAAAAAAAATGCTTTAGGTCAATTTTACCAAAACATAATTGCAAGTTAAAAGTCATTTTAACTTATTTTTGTCATAAATTATTTATGAAAAACAATTTTTGAATTATGAATCAAAGTCAAAATTGTTTCATACGTTAGGCTACATGGACCCTAAATATGTTTAGGTCATAGAAACCCCTACCTGAGCTCCCAGGCCAATAACACTTCAGAAGCTCCTCAACCTGCTGTGGAACCACATACGCTCTTTTGGATTCATTAAAAGGATGGCGACATAGTATCCGTTCTCCCACCTGAAAGTTCAGAAAAGAAAGAAATTATGTTTTTTTCCTTCATCCAATCACCGTAAAAGAGTCAACTCTATCCAGACAAGCAGCTCAATCACGTGTTAAAAAGGGGACAAAAAGTGCATGGCATCAAAAGTTTGTGACGTTGATGTTGATGTTGATGAGCAACTCTTATGACCAACCTAGTAAAACTAATGTAAAAATCAATAACTGAGATCTCACCAGACTCTGAAGTCCATTATATTCTAATATTTGCACTCACAATTTAATTTTTTATATGAAATAATAGCAACAACGATTTTGAATACCAACCCCTCAGCTTGCTCAGGGAAAAAATCTTTGATAAAATGATCATGCCAGCACTCTCAGAATACATATTCATAAATAACACAATATATACAACAATGGTGGTGGTACTTAGCGTAAATCAAAGATTTGATCACATGGAGCACTTTGATGATAAATCCATTAATCAATGCACTACCTTTGGAGATGGTTCATTTCCCCCTGTCATTATGTCCACCAGTGGGTAGCCTTCTCTTCCATACAATCTATAACTCCGTTTTTTGCATGGTATAGAAACCTAGTAAAATAATGAAGGGGAACAAAAATCAGTGATTCAATAAAAAATAACAGAAGTTTCTTTGACTTGGATCAAACCTTTGAAACATCTTCAGAAAGTTTGATGCGAGGCTGATTGTTTATTTCAACAAGCTTGAAGACACAACCCAAAGCAGCTTGAGCATAGCAAGTTACAAGATAGGTTCCGATTCCATATGCATCAACTTCATGACCCTGTGCAGCCAAAATATGCTATACCAATTAAAATTGAGGTCCAGCAAAATGCACGTCTGCCTTTTTTTATTCTTTGTTGCAAAACAGTTTCATCATAAATATATATGATTTAACATACTACACCGGATAAGCAACATAAATTATTAGTAAGAGCAATTTACAACTATATGTTGCTTCCAGGGTGTTTGGAAGTATGGCAGCGGTTGCTTTTCAAAGTTTTTTTCGCTCGAAAATGCATCAAAATAATTTTTTTATTTTTAAAAATCATTTATAATATCAACACATCAAAATGATCTAAAAATATTAATTTGAAGCAAAGAAAAAAAATTAAACATTTTCATTTTCTTTTTAAAACGCTTTTGAAATACAAAAACAAACAGGCTCTCAATAATAGAAATTTTATTCATGCTGCTGTAACACATTTGAAAACCAGATCAGCAACAATTTTGGTATTTATATTTTGACCAAAACATTTTTCAACTAAGTAACTCTCCAACATAACAAAATACACAAATTCCTAATTTCTGTGTTAAGAATTTCCCATGTGGAGAAAAGGCATGGAAGCAGATGCCAAAGGAGTGTTGAAAGGCACATGAAGATAACAATAGAGCAGATTATGTAGGGCATTGGATGACGGATTATGAAACCACACATTATGTGGCTGTTTTAAGTTTTTCTATCTTTAGTAGTTAAGAAAAGTTTTATGAATAAAGATCCTCATTCATGGTGTAACAACTGAAACACAATATTTTGAGCCCTTTCTGTATTTGAAAACTGTATCCCATTACTTACTGAATTATCTCAGTTAAATGTATAAATTGCCCCAGGCTTGAAGTAAAATTAGTGGAATTCAGCCATGGCATCTTAACATAGCATGCAGCTAAGTAAGACAGCTCAGATGCCAGATGTTTGTCAGAAATTTTCCTGGTTGCTCAGCAGCATATGATCATGCCAGGAGCAAACCCACAATGCCAGAGAATTTTCATGTGAAACCATTCTAAAACACGCTCTATAGAATAAATAATCCCTTCACTGAGCTCCAAAACAGGAAACATAAGTAATTTGCTCAGAGCACCAGAGCAGTTTTATTGCAGAATGATTACCTGTTTGTTTAAAGCATCTAAAGTTTCCTCATTGAGGTCATTACTAGCAGTAATGCTCATCTTTCCAAAACCAGGAACTCCAAATTCTTTCTCAATGGCTCTAAAGAACTTCCGGGCCTCACAAGACAAATATGCTAGATCACCAGAATCTAATCTAATGCCTACCGCTTTATATCTGCAAAGTAAACCATCTAAAATCACCAGTGTAAATTGAGTACTATTAAAAGGTCACCATTGAGAAACAATAAAACATTTTCAGAAAGCTATGCAAATAAAAGACTAGACAATTGAACCACAAGCTAATGTGACAATGATTAATGATGAATGATATCTGGAGTTTTCTCATCAATGCCTTTGGTTTAAGATAGAAATTGCTGTTGGAGGTGAATCATTGGAAATGGCTGTGAGAAACTGATGCATCGAGCTCTGGAAAATGTTGCATGAAGATTGTAAAATGTAGCAACTTGTTAAATTGTATATTGCAAATATCTGGTTGAATCCTGAATCACAGGAATATTCAGTTGAAGCCCCGGTTGAAGGAAAAACAGGGCCAAAGGAGGAGATACCAAGACATTGGTATAAATCAATAGGATGGCAGAAGCCATCTGTTAGATGTGAAGACATGTGATTTCAATGTTGGATAGGTTTGTGAAACTGAAAGCATTAACCAAAGTGGAGGCAGTGTCACAGTTTCAGAATATGAGATATCGGTGCTGCCATTCATGCCTGATAGGGGCCTATTTGGAAGTGAGGTAGAAGTTTTTTTCAAAATGTTTTTCACTTGGAAATACATCAAAATCATGTTTTTTTATTTTTTTAAAAATTTATTTTTGACATCAGCACATCAAAACAATCCAAAAACACCAAAAAAAATAATTTGAAGCTAAAACAAAATTCAAAAGTTTTCAAAAGCATGGTTGGACCGCAATGCCAAATAGAGCCTAATAATTTGAATTGCCTAATATTGGCATTGAGCTTTTGAGAGAGATACTATTACCCAAACATGATGACATGAATGGAATGAGAAATTTAAGGGAAAAAACAAAGAAAAAACTGTATGTTTCAGTACCCATGATAGTAGAAGAAAAAAGAAATTTTGCTTAGTAAGGATTCCAATACACTCATAAACCTTATGACTTACCCAAGATCATTAAGTGCGAGAGCAACTGCACAAAAGTTAGGGATTCCACTCCTCATAACCTGGTAAAGAAACCAAACAGATTAAAAAAAACAATCTTACCTGCTATAAAGTGATAATTAATTAAAGTAACCACCCCACTTAAATTTTAAGACAAAAGTTCAGAATGCAGCAAAAAGAAGGTGCAACATATAATAAACCTTTGCAGGTCATGGAAACATTATAAGAGTTCTTGCACCATTTCATAATGGAAAAGTTTAGAGTCTATTCTGTAGAATGCCACATGCTTGATGATGCAAAATATAAACATCAGCATTTTGAGAAGAAGAGTTATACATATTAGAAAGCAGAGGTGAATTGGAATAAATTTCAGAGGTTATAGACCATGATAAGATTTCCCTTCATCTTGACATTCAGATTCTTGGTCACATTTACAGGTTACTAGATATATGATTTGTAAAATAAAAACTTAGCTTATTAACAAGACAAAGTGCAGGATGCAGCATAAAGTAAAGACAGCATATAATTAAACTTTGCAGATATTTTGCCTAAAGATTCATTGTGGTTAGGCTACATTGTTTTCTATTTTGGAAAATTAAGGGAACATGTTAACTAAATACAAATTTTCCAAAATAGAAAACAATGGCCTTTTTTTTAACAAGGACCTTGTTTGGCTTAAGTTGAAATTATGCCAAACACGACCTTTATTTTAATAGTGGAGAATTTGGAAAAGGATTTGGAAAACAACCATTTCGGTGTTTTCCAATTTTCTAGAAAAATGGAGAATTAGAAAAAATGTTTTCAAAAAACAATTTTCATTCCCAATTAATAACATGTTCTCTTTAGTTTTCTGTTTCTTAGAAAAAAATTCTGGAAAACTTTTTTCACAAGTAAATGCAACCTTAATGTCTCAATTCATTCAAAAGGATATGGTTTTTTTATGAGTTTCAAGATATTGAGTGGCCTAGATGACAGGTGTTTTGAGAAGATGAACTTCATAAACAATGCCCACAAATTTGAATAGAGTTTAAGAGGTTACTGAAATTTGATCAAACAATTGTTGACTTTGGCTTGTTCTTTACAATATTTCATGCTAAACATGTACACAGGTTTTCTGTGAGGGATTATCCTGATCACCCAGGATTGTACGTCAATCTTAACTTCAATATTGAGAATCTAAAGAAAAGCACAACATCAACCAGCAAGATATCAAATCTTGATAAATAAACTGGAAAAAAAAAACGTTTATCCAGGAAACAGTTATTGACAGATAGGCTTAGTCCAGGGAAATGAAACATAGCAACCTGGAAGAAAAAACTACACTCACGTCATATGTGTCAACAAGAGCTAAAAAGCTTATAGGGAACGCCAAGGCATATGAGGTGAAAGCTGCCAGCTCACTTTGATTGGTCTCACCAAAAATACCACGTAATGAACTTGACCACTGCATAGCATGAACCATATTAATCAAACTACAAAAAATTAAAGAAAAAAGTGAATGGGAGCATAATAAGCAAATGAAGAATGAATTATAGGATCAAGCCATTGTTCATACCAATTAGCTGTCAAGGAAGTAAGAAAATATATTTATCAATGTTAGATATTAAAATGGCTTGCAGTGCTAGATTTTCTTAGTGTGATAGTATCTGCTACGAACCATTAAGTTCCTACAAAACTCAATCTTGGCACTTCTTTAGAAGTAATCAGCATTGTTTTCCAAAAACACTATTCCCAAAAACAAAATGCACTTTCTGGAATCTGAATTTAGAGTGAAAAATCACGTGTGCTCCTTCTAGAAACCTCAACAAGGTTATAACAAGTGGAGAGAGAAAGAGAGTGCACTTTTATGATAATATCAAGATTGTTTAACATAAATAAGCTCACATGTAATGCACAAATATAACTGCTAGCATAAATAACAAGAAGTTTTTCATCTTTTAGAACTTGAAAAAAATTGGACCTCGGTCCCTTTTTTTTCATCTTTTTCTTTTTTCTTTTTCTATTTTTTTAAGTATGCTAACTGAGCATTCTTGATTACACAACTCACATCTATAGAAGTTTCATCAACAAATTAAAAACTTCCAGATTTAATTTCCTTGTATTTCTACCCCACACTGACAACAGATGGATCCACAAGCCACACAACTAGGTATCTCAAAATAAATGAAAGAATACTTATTTTGTGTTATCTAGGCAAACATTTTCAAGACGAACATAGGATGAACTTTTGACGAATTATCAAAATGAATGCAGAGGGCCATTGAAGAAGACCTGAATTTTACTTAACCATGTCTGAGCTAAACTGACGAGGTCCTCGCAACTACTTGATCCATCAGCACTTCGAAGCGACTTGTCTATGATCTCATCAGGGCTCTGCAAACAACTGGATAATTTAGACCAAAGATTGACCAAACCTAAAGCAAGGAAATAATATTATTTAACGCGCATTGCATACATGCATAAACATTGGCACAAGCATGTGAAACACCTCAGAAAAAGAAACAGGTCTATAATTTGAGAGAGAAAGAGTGGTGCCAAAAGGGGAAAATTTATCTTAAGAATTAACATTCATGACTGCACAAAATGACCACTATATCATTTTAAGCACATGCATTTAAAAAAAAAATTGTTAATTGAAATGCAACTATGAAGCATATATGATGAAACACACATAATCTCAATTGCACTGAAATTCCCTTTGTAAAGATAAAAATGGATGTCTTATAATGCTCTTTGAGATTAATTACCAACCATATATGAGCTGACAAATGCATGGGAATGTGTTCCACGCAGAGGTATCCCAAATAACCGTCCAGCTGCAACATTGCTGCCAAAACAAAAGGCAGAAATAGGCAAATATCAATTAAGATGTCGAAAAACAGCCATGGTATCATGGAAAGAAATGTGATTTTTGCATGCAACTTTATTTATCCATGTTGCATAAAAGAAACCCAAATTATCATTTGGTTGCTAATTACAAAGGCCTACTGGCTTCTTAGAAATTTGTTGCTGACAAATCAGTTATGGGCCAATGCATGGAGTAAAAATGAATGAATTAAAATACCTCCGGCCATATCTCACTCGCTCAAAATTCAGAAACATAATTTTCCAGCACCAGAATGCTATTCCTACCCTATTTTAGGAACAAGGACGGTTTAGGCCTCACTTTAACCAGTTTGAGAGGAAGCATAAATTCTCTTTGCTATCAAATTCATGTACCAAGTAAACCAAGGTATTTTTCTCAGCTTTGAAGAAGCTCCTTGTCTCCATTTTGTTCCTTTCCCTGAAGGCACAACGAGATACAATGATTTCGTAAACCATGCACCGAGTAAATCAAGATATTTTTCTCATCTTTGAAGAAGTTCCCTGTCTCGGTTTTTCCTCCATTTCCTAAAGGCACAGTTAGAACCATTGAGCTATGTCCACCCAAACCAACCTTGAATCACCTTAGCCAAAGCACATGTTAACTGATTTTGAAGAAATTCATATGCTGAAATTGAATTGTACACTAAAAACTTTCTTGTAGTTGATAATCATAGCTGTGTTATCTACTGGCTACTACTCCCTACTTTACGAGTCTATTGTCAGGAAGGATGGATTGGGAGAAGGACAGGGAAGGGAAGAGAAAGGATGGAAGGATGGTTTACCATCCCTCTAGTAGTTTGGCTAACAGAGGAGAAGGATAAGAGTCAATCCATTCAAATTGAAACATTGAAAATTATAATCGAATAGAAGGATAGGAGCCAATCCACACCTAAATTGTAAGGGTTGGAAATTATAAGTGAGGAAAGATTCTTTGGATTCTCATCCTTATTGCCAAATGATATATACACTCCATCCCTTCTCTCCAATCACTCCCCCTCCTAACAAACAGTGAAAGATTATATTTGGATTCAAGAAATATTAAAGTGGCTCTTAACATGGAAAGATAATGCTTAAAATGACTCATTGTTGTATGATTAGAAGGCATAGAAGTTTACCACTTTGAGGATCCATCCATAAGAGAGATGAATCACTGCATGATACAAAAATGCAGCAACTTAACTGTTTAGAATTACCTTGTTGCATCAAATCCTCCAAGATAGCAATATTTTGATGCTGATATCCCACCATCAGGTCCCTACACATAAAATAATAAGCTTTCTCATAAAGATAACTCAAGCCAGCTTTAAAACATAAAAAGGAATCAAAATACAGTCAGCAACCTGAGCCCGTCGAAGCCCAAACTCAAGAAGCATTTTTGATTTTCCAGCAACAAATCGATGCCTAGCTGCATTTGTGGCCACTAAAGATGCATAATTGACAAGATTCACTAATGGGGTTTCCAGCAATTGCGCCACCTACAACATCATTAAATGATTAAGATCAACTTGAGAGAAAATGGTGCATGGTAAACCATGAACAAGAAAATAGATGAAAAAACAGTTTGATGGTACTCACAGCAATTGGTCCTTCTATTCTTAGCAGAGGTACCTTGGGGAAGACAACTGAACCCTCTGCAATGGAATATACTTCAACTTCTGAGCAGTCCAATCCTCTAAGATAATCGAAGAAACCATCCTGCCAGATCCTATATTTAGTTCTTCTCTTCAGAATTAAAAGAGAGTTCCCATGAAACATGAATTCTAGAAAGAGAGAAGTGCTTTCATCACATGCCTGAACTTTTCCAATTTTTACTCTACAGCATAAATTTATAAATTATTTTGGCCTGAGTTGAAGATTGTTACTGGTCAGCCTCGTTTACCTCGCATGAACCAGGAAGACTTTCACGGATGAAAGAGATTTCATCCTCAGTAAACTTGAAATTCGCAATTAACCTGATGCATTCTTCTAAACCAGCAAAGACTGTATATTCGCCACCAAATGGATTCTTCCGAAAATATAGATCGAACCTGAGAACCGCACAACACAAACATTAACGAGCTCCTTGATCAGTACATTCAACCATAAGTATTAGCTTTGCAGTATGGAAACGACTGCATACCCACAAGGGGATCTGCATAACAAGAAGCTCAAAGATAAAATAAAGCATCCGGCAAGCTATAAGACTAACATGAACACTTTGAAAGTGCTTTTAGGAAGACTTACTAGTATTTGACCAAGGCCTTCCTTACTGCCTTAATTGTTTCATTTCGAGTTAAATTCAGGTCGATGAATTATGATATAATTACATTCTTAAACTTTAATAATCTAAAGTCACATTCTAGGATATCCTTGAATTTTAAAAAAGAATGGCCGCCCTTAGCATGATATCTTCTTCTAACTAATTACAAGGTGTCAAATTCTAATTATTTATTTATTTGTTTATCCATTCAAAATGGAAACTTGACAAAGACTTCCAAATTCAAATGAAAAACCACAAAGACATCAAATTATCTTAGCAATTTTTCTTTTTATTAAAAAAAGCGAAAGAATTTCAAGTTTAAAGCAAAACTCCTATTGAAAACTCGAAAGCAATCAAGCAAATTAATTCTTCAGTCAAATTTCATACTACTGCTTTGATAAATAAATAAACCAATTATACAATATAATTAACTAAAAGATGGAATATTAATTTAGAAGGATTAAGGAAAAAAAACAGCTAAAACTCCAATTCCCTCAACCACCAAATAATAAATAAATAACTAAAAGAGAATCTATGGAAAGGAAAAGAAAAGAAGAACAAAAGCAAAGCACTTACACAGCTCGCTCTTGATGTTTATTGGCTTTCCAATAAGCATAAGCCATTGTAAACTGATAAAGATCCGTCAGCAGGGGTGTTACCATCGGGTTCGTCGGTCCCTCCACAACCCGGCCCGAACAATTCCCATTCGCTATCACCTGCTGATCCATCTCTGTCATTCTTTCTTTCTTTCTTTCTTTCTTTCTAGGGCTCTGCTGCTTATATATTCAGCGATGCATCTATACAAATATTGCGTGTGTAGAGGGAGAAAGAGAAAGAGCGTACGTGAGAGAGAAGAAAAGAAGAGGCGTATGTGAAGTTAGAACTTGACAGTGGAGAGAAATACAGAGAGACCGTTAAAAACCAAGGGTGGTGGTGGTGGTGGCGGCGCCGCCTTGTGGAACTGGAATTTTGTTTTAACGGGAAAATGAAAAAGAAAAGGAAAGCAGTTGTGCAAAAGATAAGTGTTTAACACGATGTACTTGTCTTTTTCTCGTTCGATAATTCTTGGAAACCGAGCCACCTGGCCTTTTTCCTTCTTTTTTTCCCAATCTACAGATACAACTATAATAATATCAATAATAATTAATTTTAAAATTATAATAATTATTTTAATTTAAAATATATTTTACTTAAAAATATATTAAAATAATATTTTTTATTTGTAAAAAATTATTTTTATATTAACATATCAAAATAATCTAAAAATATAAAAAAAATTAATAAAAATTAATTTCAACCATATTTTCAAATTCTAAAAATATGTTATCGTTCTACATATTTGGTAGTGTGTAAAAATATTTTTTAAATTAAAATAATATTTTTAATTAAAAAATTTTAATAAAAATAATTAACAAAAAATATTTAAAAATAATTAATTTAAAATTTTTTAAATAAAAAATATTTTAAAAATAGACTAGAATTATAAAAAAAAAAAAACAAATATTATCTTAATTAAATCAACTCTAGGCTAATTTGATTGCTTTCATCAAATCATGTTACTATTATAATAGTGGATTGTGTCTAATGCAATGGAAATAGCTAGTCAAATGATCTTTGATCACCATTTTAAATAAAAATAAAGGAATTAAAAGTTTAACCCGAGGGGTGTAACTCAATTGATCAGGTTCTAGATTGTTCTCTAAAGGTCATTAGTTCGAGTCTCACAAACCTTAGGGCTATTGGAGGCTTACATAGTTGTTAACTTCATAACCCGTAGAATTAGTCAATGTGCACACAAATTGACCCAGATACCTTGTTAATCTTAAAAAAAAAATAAAAGTTTTGAAACTCCACATGATTTATTCTTGTTCCATCAATATTTAGTTAAATCATATGATATATTATATAATACACTAAAAGAAGGGTACATTTTCATTTTTTTTTTAATTTCAGCCTAGATTTTGTCTTTTTTATTTGAATATTTTTTATCTAATTTCAACAGATAACGTTTTAAATTGTTGAATAAAAACATAATTAAAAATGAAAGGATCACAATCTAAAATATGAGAAAATACATGGTCAATCTCAAAAGTTCATGTTATTCAATTTTTAATTTTTTAATTTGAGAAAGAGAAGAGAAAAACTCATTAAAAAACAACAAGATTATCAGCTGGTCATGATTCGACCACCGAAAAGGAGAATCTTTATGTTAATGGGTTCCTTTTTTCAAGAGGATTTCATTGGATGTGGTTGTTCCCTCTAAACATGGCAAGAAAAACAAATCGAGTTCGGTTTTGAATTTTGGGATTCAATTGATTTTCATTTTTTGGAGTAATTTTGGGGTGTTTTAGGATTGTTGAATGGTTTATATAGGTTGTTATGATGTTTTTGGATGAAATTGTGTTGAAATAGATTTTTAAGGAAACCCATCAATAGTGGTCGGATTTTGTTAAATAAGTGACTTGTCGCGTCATTCACTCCTAAGAAAAAAATAAAAACAAAATAGACGCTAGCCTAGGCTAGCAAGTATATGCATAAGGGGTTTTTTTTTAAAGGCTCGGAGTGCAGGGTCACCCAGGCCCATGTGCCTAGCTCTTTTTTTCTTTTGATTTTATTTTTAATTTTATCATTCAATATTTGATTGATTTTGAATTGGTCTTCAAATTTTATTTTGGTTTGTTTTCTATAAAGTTGTCGCGGTTTCAAATAAATATCATGATATTTGGTTGGTGCTTAATTATGTAAACGTTTATTTTTGTTATATTATCATCAAGTAAAAACTAGTTTAATAAAAAACAAAGTTGTTAAACACGATGGAGTCCATGATCCAGGTAATGGATTTGACAAGTTAATTTATGAAGTCGTGGTTGATCAACTATGTTGTTGTCGTCTTAATATTAAAAAAAAATGATCTTAACTTCTTTTTTAAAAAACAAAACTATGTTTTTTACTAGTTGTTTGGGTTGCATTTGAAACAACGAAGTTAACTGGGTCATTCTAGGCAACTCCTATATGAATTAATTTTAAATCTAGGCTAAATAAAGAGTTAGGTTATGAGGTTTCAAGATTGATCGATCAGGTTGGGTTAAATAACAATATCATATAGTTCTTTGCAACCTAAATATTCTTTTATGTTCATAAAAAATATAATTTGACTTGCAAGATAATGTATACCAATAAACTAGTTTTCCACTACAAGGTTGTTAAAATCACGATTTAACTTATAAAATCATACAATTTTATGAGTTAATATATATTTAACTTGCAGAATCACCTAATGTGTTTCCAGAGGTTGCCTTTTGTCATGATCCAGAATTTAAAAATCATCTAAAGATATTTGATCAATGATTCAATATTTCTACGAATCCACCATCCACTTGATTGTCCATACAACATGCAATTTGCGGATTTTATTCTAGGTAGTAGTATATTTTAGGAACTGTCATGCATTGATTTTAATTGTTTAGTTGCTGAATGAAAATATTATAATGAGTTTTGTTATCTTTGGGGAGTAATAACTTAGATTCATAAAATAGAACTGGAGCAAAAATTTTAAAAAGATCAAAGGATAGCTTAGAACAACATATTTGGTAGACACATGTATATGAATTGTGATCTCTGATTTAGTTTTGCGAGTTCTTTATGCATGCTTCTGGATTATATGAATTGTTATGTACAACACATGTATTATGGTACTTTTATTTTAACAAAAATTTAATTAGAATCATATTATGTTTGGATTGATTATAGGGCTGATTTAAACTATATATGAATTTTTATTTGAACCGCGTATTTTAAGGTGCTTGAACTATGTATAAATTTTTATTTGAACCATGTATTTCAAGGTGCTTAAACTATGCATGAAAAAAAAATTCCTTAACGATCCGTTTTTACAATCCGAGTTTATTTTGTATTTTTCGTATCGTGTCAAAAATATGTTTTTGACAACCTTATTCCACTACATAAGATAGTGTTCTATATTTTTTTCATTCCACAAATTACTATTTTGTAGTTTCTTGAAAAAAAGAATCTTATGATATTAATTAATTTTTTAAATGTGTGTAATATCATTTTTTTTTTTTACTATAACAAAGTTGAGGCTTATAAAAAATATATCGATAACAAAGTAAACCCAAACTAGATATAAGGAAACTGTATGTCTATATGTCAATGTTTAAGGACTCGTTTGAGGATAATGTTATCAAATTTAAAATGTTTAGGAATAAAGTTTTTCAGTGATTAGATAATGAGTTTAATCAAGTGTTATTACTATTTGATTCATCCTCCAAAGCTAAGGAATGTAATGACTTGATATAAGAAGCATAGTACTTACTAAACAATCTATTTTATGGTTAATTTGAAAAATCTAAAATGTTTAAGTTAATATATATTCTAGAGATAAAGTGCAATAAATAAGTGAAAGAGCATTAAATCCCAAGAACAATGTTGTTTGTTCATGTTTTGGTATGTAATAAATGTTCTATAAGAGAATATGTTTATGTGTATATCTTGAGAATAGAAAAATCATGAATCCTTTACTTGAGTGGTTTAAAAGATATTTATACCTCATTAACCTTATTTGTTTGCTTGAATGATGAGGCTGAAAAGTCATTCCACCATAATAACATTAACAACAGATAAATATCACTTGCACAAACATTAATAGGAGACAAATATTCATGACACAAAGATTAATATTATGAAAATGTGATAGGTCACACCTAGTTGTGTAGGTGAAGTATAGACTTGCTGAGAAAGTTTATTGGCACTTTAAATCAAGCTAAAAAGCCTAGGTTCAATAAAAAATAAAATAAAAAAGGGTTAGGTATTGGACCTTAGCCACAAGCTCGGACGTAAACAATGCCCAAAATTGGGCCTAGGGCTTAAAGCATCAAGCCTCGTGCCTAAAGCATGAGACACCGGTCATCAGTCACCAGACATTTGCTTGCACCCAACAACAAATTAGAATATGATAATGTAATCTAGATTTTTCTTTATTATGATTTTCTGTTTGTTTTTTTTATATATCAATATTAATAGAAAATCTTCATGATTTCCAAATGATGTATTTTGATGCTATAAATTTATTTATAATACTTCTAACATTTTATATCCTATTTTTCTAATGTCACCCATTATATCCTCAAATTGTCCCTAATATAATGATAATTTTATTATACATATATATATATTTTAAAACAAAGTCTGACAAAAATGTGTTGTGATGAGTAGTCACAAACTACAGTATATTAATAAAAGTAACACAACACTAATAGGTAGTGTTGTAATCTTACAAAAAACAAAAAAAAAAATGGAAGTATTAAAAACACTAACTATGTGGTATCCATGATAATTTTTCCATTTATTTTTTAATACCAAATGTTTCTCAATTGGATGCCATTTGATAACATGAAATTAAATGATAGAAATAAAAATACAAATTTTATTCCCACTTAATAGTGTTTAGTTTAAATGGATGCCATGGAAATAAAAATGATATATTTTATTAACAATACTTAAAAATAGAAGAAATAATGTTTGTCCACACACTATAAACACACACTCAGGAGCAATATTAATTCATTATACTTATGAGTTCTCTCTCTCTCTCTCTTTCTCTGTTTTTACATTCCTTTTCTTTATTTAAGAGAAATATTTGTTTTCCTTTAATAATCTAATTCAAGGCTAATTTATTTAAAATTATCAAGAAATTAAAAAAAAATAAAAGACAAACGATCAAACTGACAAACACGAATAAGATGGGTGATATTTTCAAACTTTTTGGAGAAATATTCAGTTTAGATAATTTCTGAATTATAAAGATTGGGACCCTCTAATTTTTAACATTAAAAAAATAAATTTTGATTTAAAACTTTATTTTTTTTTAATTTTCTAGTCCTTGGTTTAAGAGATAAGAGTCATTGGTTTAAGAGATAAAAGAGAAGTCGATGTATTTTGGCAATAAAAAGAAAACTATTATTAAGTCTAATTACAGTTACCAAAATTGTCGAACTTGGTGTCATGAGGTTATATTTGGTTAATGGAGTTACATTTAGGTGTTTTTCATCATCAAAATACACAAAAAACATATTTGAGATCATAAATATTTTTTATTTTGGGTTGTTGGACTTTTTTTTTGTTTTTTTAAACTTTGATGAGTTTATTAATGTGTCTAAGGTGTTTTTCTAGGTATTTTGGATCAAGAATGATTGAAAATAAGGTTATTTGGCAAAAAAACACCTACCATAATTTTTCAGCCACCAAACCTGGGAAGGAATATGCGACACGTAGCCTGTTTTGTTTTAAGAAATAGGGCAAATGACAGGTAGTCTACCCCTTAAAAAAAATGAGTCAACCTATGTGCGGAGTAAGGTGTTTTTAAGCTTATACACGCTAGACCACTCAGACCAAGCTCATATGTTTGGGCCTTATTTTTTGTCCGTTAATTTTTTTTGTCCTTTTACTTTTTTTCCTTCCAATCTCAACCTTTAATTTTAGTTTTTTATTGAATTTTTTTGTTCTTTTAAAAAAATATTCAAAATTTTAACAATGTTTTATACTGTTTTTTTATAGAGCATTATTTAATTTATTGTATAGTTGTTTGTGTTTTTCTTCTTAATTTCTAAATTTGATGTATCTTTAACCCCTTAAAATTAAAAATAAATAACTCATTTCATCATTTGTTTGTATTTTTGAAGTTTTTTTTATTTTACCTAAAAAAACCGCCTCTTTTTTGTCAAACTTTTTAAAAAATTAGGGTTATTTTTTATTTCAACCCCACGCATCACCCCTATTTTTTAAAAGAAAAAAAAATTAATGCTTGATATAAAAAAAATCTCATATGCTTGATTGGCATATATAACTAAATAAGAAATAATTTTAGAAATAAAAAATTGTTAAATCTAATAGGGTCATGTCTCGGTTCACATATTTGGTTGATTAACCCAAATTATATCATGTGTTTTTATCTTTTTTTAATTAAATATTTTCATTTTCATTTTTCCCTTCAATTGTGTTTTTTTTTTTTTGCACTTTCTATTAAAAAAACACACGTAGCATAAGCCTATTTATTCATTTTTTTGTTGAAATTAAAATTATTCGATCCACGACAAAACTCGGGTCAAATAACTAGTTAAGAAAACAAAGCCATAAGGTGAAAATACTATACACAAGTGCATTGTTCACCTTCTCAGAATTCATTATGGATTCAAGTAGTGAATTTGTTTTTCCATTTTGATTCTCAAACTTTATTTCTCCTTAATTGAGTCCTTTTGCTGCGAAATTTATAGCAGTTGCTTCTTATTTGTTCACCAAGGGCAAAATTGAAAGAATGAGGATAATAATAAAAAAAAGACATCGAAAATAGGTAGTGGTTTCAAAATTGACTTGAAAAGTTCAATTTAGTTCTCCAATTCCCCGAATGATCTCTCTTCAGTCATTTGAGTTTTTTACAATCCAATTTTGATACAAAACTTTATTTTTCTTATTTTCAATCCTTAGTTTAGCAGGGGAGAGAGAGACTCGTTGAATTTCAATGGTAAAGAAAGAAAGTATCAATTGATATCGATTCTAGCCATCAAATATCAATTGATATTTGATTAGGAGATTTTTAACTAGGGTGTTCTTTGACATTAGCATTGCTTGAGATGGTAGATCTAAGCTCACAAAGTTTTTTTTTATTAGATTGATTTTAGGGTTTTGAACAATTTTTTAGGTTGTTTGATTCTAGTAATAAGATTATCAAGGTGTCTAAGGTGCTTTCTACGTGTTTTGAATTAAAAACAATGTGTTGAAAATTAAGGTTTTAGGCCAAAAAAAACTCATTACCTTGATTTTCTAGAGACCCTTTAATTGCGTAGATTCTAAGGTTGTAAATGATGAGTCATTTATTGTCATAGGCAACTCATCATTTGTCTTTTTTATTTTTAAAAAATAAATAATGGATGTTGTGTCATCCATCCTATACATTAAAGAGAATATTAAGATTCTTGATGCATGGCCATACCTCTTTTTGATGGGATAGGCGTGCGTCCAACCTATTTTGTTTTCTTTTTCTTTTTCTTTTTCTTTTTGATGGGATAGGCGTGCGTCCAACCTACATATATATATATATATATATATATATATATATATATATATATATATTGCATTTTATGTCCTTAATTGTTTTTTTTTTAAAAAAACCATCATTTGTTATCCAATGATCTATTTTTTAAAACTAAACTTAAAATTAAAAAAAAAAAAGCCTTTTTATGTTATTTAGCTTAGAAAAATTAGAATTGTTTTTTCTATCTCGATCTCACGGGCCTATCGTGATTGTTATTTTTTTAAGAAAAAAAAATCTTGATTGTCATATAATTAAATGAAAAATAATCTTAGAGCTAAAAAAAATAATACTAAATCTGGGGAAGTGTACAACCCGGGTTGTGAGCTTAACTAGTTGACTTGGGTTCACTCGGGTCTTATTTTTTATTAATTTCATCTTTCAACATTGAGTTAATTAGGCTTTGAGCTTCCTAATTTATTTCGATTTGTTTTTTGTAGATTTATCATGGTCTCATGACCTAACACACAATTTCATTAATTAACTCAAGCTAACCTAAATCTATCTAATATGTTTTCGTTTCAATATTAAAAAAATATATCAATAAGCATGTCGATGTCTCAATTTTTTTAAAAAAATAATATGCAACAAGTCTTGAATTCATGGTTAAAATATTTTTTCCTTAAGAAACACATTAGAAATGCCCAGATATTTTTTTACATAAAAAAAAAAAATTAATCCTACCCACAATGCCTAGTGGTCTAGTTACTTCTATTTATTGTATAATAATTACTTTCACCACCACCATTATTCTTGTCACCACTATTACAACTATGATTTTATATTATTATTATTATTATTATTATTATTACTACCATTTCTAACATTATTATTACTATAATCACTTCTCCCATCATCAACATAAGTTATGATGGCATTATCATTATCATTATTATCATTAGTATTATTAGAGGGTTAGTCTTAGATTTATAACTAGAGTCATTGGTTTTAAAAGTTAATTATCATTATTATTATTATTATTAGAGGGTTAGTCTTAGGATTTATAGCTAAAGTTGCCAGTTTTAAAAGTTAATGGAAGTTGAGTTTTGTTAATTTTTTTTCCTTTTTTTAAAAATTGATTTATTTTAATTTTAGCCTTCAATGTTTGATTTACTGCAAATTAATCTTGGTGTTTTTTTTTTGTCCTTCTATTTTTATTGGGTTATCCCACTCGTATGGTTATGGTCAAGGGATTAGTAGGTGAACTTGGTTTGAATCGGTCTTTTTTCCTTTTTTTAATTAATTTTTTATCCTTCAATATTAAGTTGTTCGATAATTGAGTTTCATGATTTTATTCAGTTTGCTTTCAAATGTGCGATTACCCTGGCATCACAACTAGATAAGAGATGTTACATCTTAACTCGAGTGTGCTCAGATCAATTTTTTTGACCTTTTTTAAATTATATTTGTTTCTTAATTTTCTTCATTCATCATTTTATTGGTTAGAAATCGAGTTTCAACTTTTTTTTTTAATTTTACTTTATATTGACCCAATCAATAGTATCAATAGAAATATCATGTATTCATTTGGTTTATTAGGAATTGTCCTTTGGATTTTTTTTCTGTTTTTATTTTTATGAGATTATTCATCATTTGATTTATTTCCGCTTTAATTTTATATATATATATATATATATATATATATATTCATCGTTTTATTTTGCTGAATTATCTTTGGCTCGCTTTCTATTTTCTGAGGCTGCGGTTTTATTTCATTTCGTGAACCACTAAAAATTTGCCAGACCCCGACCCCCTCCATGCTCCGTGGGCTTGGCAGAGCTGCTCGTTCGTCTTTATTTTAGCACGCAAGATTTTAAAGACGTAAAAGAATCAATACATCAAGAAACAGTCGATGTTCGAGGCAGAAAAGGTAATCAAGCTGTTCCATGGAACTTTGTTCCAGGTTCAAAATGAAGGATTATGTGCACTCTCACAAATATGGTTGAAAAATAAAATATGAGAATATGAAGGAGATTAAGAAAAAACATTAGTTAATATATATATTTTACAAATCCTTATCATC
Organism: Populus alba x Populus glandulosa; assembly: GCA_033617975.1. NCBI lineage: Eukaryota > Viridiplantae > Streptophyta > Magnoliopsida > Malpighiales > Salicaceae > Populus > Populus alba x Populus glandulosa. The sequence goes on along the minus strand of CM066147.1, from coordinate 12,773,003 downwards.
GTTTTCATTAATATACCAGCTAAAGCAAAATGCTAACAAGTTCTCTGTTCAGCTGCAGCTAGAAGCACGTCTAAGATGCCTATCTTCTGGTGGAGGCCTTTCACGATAACATAAACAAACATAAAATATTGCTCAAGGAAATCTAGCTACGCCAAATTCCAACAGTTAGCCAGTAAAATGAGCCTGACATGCTTCAAATATCTAGTTTTTCTATCTCTATTTCATGATTGCCCGCTCCTCTTCCTGTTCGAGTGCTGGTATATATATATATAGCAAGCCAGGTCAAATTAAGACATGAATACAAGAGCTAAATGAAAATGAATTTATCAAACCTATTCAGATCTTGAGAAAGTATAAGATTGTGCTCCATATTCTCCAAGCACACGCCTTCATTCTGGTCTCTTCCTATCACGCAAGCTTCTAGAGAGATACTGTCCTTCAAGTCACATGCTTGCATCCCAAAGGGAAGTGATGTTGTCACTGCTGCTGCCAACTCAAGTTCTTGCAGAAAACACAGAAATGTCAGACCGCTTTTAACTGTATGGAGAGGGGGGGCACAGGCACAGCATACCCACCTGATGGGCACAGACTTGCATTCAGTTGCTGACCTGGTAAAATGTCTTTCCTCCAAGTTCCCTTCAAATTGTGTGCATGTAAGATAGCTTGATTAGGATTGCTTCATCTACATATGCATTTGCTACCATATGGATCATATTCGAAGTTACCTCAGAAGAGAAACGAAGTGGAAAGGGGGTGAAATGAGCCTGGATAGTTGATTGGAAACCAGATGAGGTTTCAGAATGTATTGGAATTGATGCCTGGTTTGAAGAAATGCGGTGGTCTGGAAGAGCGAGCATGGTCTGTAGCCGAGCTTCTCCATCCAAAGGAACAGGGGTTGTCATGTTCATATGCTTAGATTCAATTTCTTCATCGAATCCCATTCTCACCTGGGAGAGTTGTGATGGCTGCAGCACACCAGGTAAAAACATTGGATGCAAACTTGTTCCATTTATCATTGATAGCATCTGGAACATGAAACATCATTGAGGCAAATCAGAAATAAACTCAGTTTCACCTTCACCTTTCATTTTCTTTCTATATGTTATATATGATATTAACTTTATTAATATATATAATTTATTAATATAGGTTTATTTATCTTTAATATTCATCAAATATTTGATTAATGAATCTAGAGTAAAAATAAAGTTTTTGAAACAAAAATACTTTGCAAATGAAATTATAAAGTTGTTATAATTATGAGATTTATATTAAATCATAATGTTGCTCCTAAATATTTCTAGCCAATGCTCTAATAAAACTGGACATTAATTAGAGTTGTTGATACTAATATCTATTATATTATTTTTATGAAAGAACACAATTGTTCTCATTAACCGAGATATGAGGGATATCTAGAATCAATATGGAGATATTTGTTAGATGACATGTACACTGAATTAATCCGCATGAGAATTTCATATGGAGAGATCATTTGTGTCTATAGAAAGGCTCACGTGACAATTGTGTAAGTGATTCTTTGATTTGAGATCACTAAGTTATCTTATATAGAGAGTGTTATATTTTGATCTTGCTATATATTATCCTAATCAAGGGTAACAAATGGACAGACATTGGGCATAATATAAACTATATGAAGATATTTAAATAGTCAAGAAAGGATTTATCTTTAGTGAATTAGAGAAAATATTCCATATGTTTTCAAATAGTATTGATTGTAAATCCTTGTGCAAGGTGGAATAAGATTTAGAAAGAGTTTCAAATCTTATTCAAATAATCAATAATTATGTTGAAAACAAACATGATTTGACATGGTTGATACACTCATTGCTATAATATCTAAATCAGAATATTATTGATTAAAGGATAATAATTATATGGAGAAAATGGTTAATGAAAGATTAAGTCAAACCACTTATTACTTTTCTAATATTTGAGGATTATAACAAATTGCTAGACATTGTATATGATCTTTAAATATAAATTAATCAATTGTTGAATTGATAATAAATTAATTTATTTAATCTGCTTTATTTGGGATTGTGATTTATATTTGGGGTCAGCTTATTAGGGAATCTAATGGATCACACAATTAAGAACCATTGACCAGAAATTAAAATGGAATGATTAATCAAATGTGACTTGATTATAAATAAGATTTAGAAATTAAGGACGAAACTGTAATTTATACAAGGAATTATAATTCTAGACCTAGAAAAATCAAGTAGGGACTTGATTGAATAAGTTTCTAAAATTAACCTTATATATATAGGGTTATTTATAGGGTTTTTAGGTTTTCTTATAAATAGAAAGCTATACCTCTTATTTCATATAGATTGTGAAAAAAAACGAGTATATTACAGTACTGAAATACTTTAAATACAAAATAAAAGAGCTAGCATTCTAAGGTATAGCAATCCCTCTTTCTTAAAAGGGTTTACGAGATTTCTCATTGATAGTTCGTGTAGATTACTATTAGAGGCCGACAATCCCTCTTTCTTAAAAGAGTTTACGAGATTTCTCATTGATAGTTCGTGTAGATTACCGTTAGAGATCGGACAATTGAATAATTTGTGGTTTGCAACAACCTAAACTTTAAAGCAAATATTCAAAAGCAAAAACAATATCTAATCTTCAAGTAATCTATACATAAAACCCTAAAACGACTATAGATTTATCTAGCAGGATCATTTGGACTCTTAAAAAATTTTAAATTTATCATTATTATTGTATCTATATGTTCCAAGAAACCCAACACTTAATCCCTGTATATAGCAGGCAACCAAATACCACCTAACTACACCCCAAAATAAAGAAAGAAGCTTGAACTCCTTCAAGATTAGTCGATCAACTAGACAATAATCTACTCCGATTTTCTAAATTACTTGCATTTTGGCACCAACAGAAGTCTTATATTGGAAACTAATTTGATCATAGACTCAACTCTCCAAGGAGTAAAAAAGTGTATGTTAGACTCATGCATGCGTCTCGTTTCCATGGGGAGGAGTTAATAGATAACAAAATAGGCAAACGAGCCTTCATCAAACCTTCATATTTAACAATGCCTTGAAATCTTCTAACAGATGTGATAGAACTAAATATGATTTTGCATAGACAAACCTGTACTTGGAGCTGGAGGAGCTTGAGATACTCAATAGCTTCATCCAGCATTGAAGCCTTATCTGTCTGCTCATACAAAGAAATCAAGTGATTCAATCCATATTGTAGATAAACTCTTTGATTTCAATTAAATAACTTAACCAAAGAACGGAGTAATCAAACCAAGAAAGTTTAATATACCTTGCTGGAATTTGGAATCAAATTTTGCAGTGCCTTCAATTTCTCGTTGATCCTGCTCCTCCTCCTCTGCCCAAAAACATCCCACGAAATATAAAATCAGTTAGCATGAAAAAGTAAATCACAAGAAAAAGAGATTATTGATATATGAAAGAGCATCAACATTAAGAAAGGAAGGGGGTGGGGGGGGGGGGGGGGCGGGGACAACCTTTTCAGACAAATTATGAACTTCTGCAGCTCTTGTTCTCTTTGAGCTTCGTGGAGGAGCTGGCTTCGCTGATATCTCATCTATTAAAGCTTCCAAACCCTCCTGCGTTAAAAAACAATTAACCCTTAAATTTAATTCTGTAGATTTCACCTTCTTTGAAACTTACATTACCAAATATAAATAAATAAACTTTCTTTTTCCTACATTTTCTAACCAACCAAACACAAAGAAAAACCCCAGAACAAGAACCTACCTCGCTTTCACAATCACACTCATGATCAATCTCGTTCTCACTCATGATCAGTCTCGTTCTCACATTCCCAGACCAAAGAGCACCACCACCTCCACCACTCGAATCCACACCTAAGATCACTCCCGATCGAAGAGGATCATCAAAGGGGGCTGGCACTGATGAAAATGGCTGCAGCGTCTGTGGGCCTATAAATGAGGAAGAAGACGTTGATGAAGGTGAACGGGGAAGAATTTGATGGAGGAAAAGTGAGATATCGTCTGATGAACGGTGGTAATGACGAGAAGAAGAGGAAGCTGAGCAGGTGTCATTAATGTCGTTGGTTTCGTTATTGTAGACATCTCCCATCACTCTCTGCTTTTAGCTATTTGTTGCTGGCAGGGGTGATAATGTCGTTGTCTTCGGTTTTTGAACCATAAAATGTAATGACAGAGCAGAGGAGAGCTAAAGCTAGAAGCATTGCTGGAGCTTTTTGAGAGTTCGACTATTAGGGGCGGGGTTTATAAATCAAAAAACTTGTTGAGGTTTGCTTGGTAATGCTCCTTGTTTTTGTCATATTGTTTATGGCAATTGTTTTTTCTTATCAAATACTTGTTATTGGTGTGAACGTGATTTCTTTATAGCTTTTAGGATTTGAACTACAATGTTGACACGTGGTACTGCCGTAACAGGTTAATTCAAATTATTTTTAATATATAAAAAATATTTGAGTATTATTAATATTTATCTAGTAAAAATAAATAAATTATGTGGAGGTTTATTTTATAAATAAATTGTGTGAAAGTTGATATGATATAATTTAATTGGCTTGATAAATCTGAAGATAACTCGGATTACCACTAAAAACATAGTTTAACTCAAAAATTCTAGATAATATATATTTTTTAAAATAAGTGAAACGACAATATATGGAATTGATTTGAACCAACTCAGGTTAACCTGTCAAATCCTCGACTTAGATCATGAGACCATGATAATCTCATATAAAATAAATCAAAAAAATCATGAAATTCAATTCTCAATCAACCTAATATTGATAATAAAATTGAAAAAAATTAATTAAAATATAACAAAAAACTTGACATGAGTTAACTTGTCAAATCTATAACTCGAGTAATGAAATCGAGATAACCTCGTAGAAAGTAACTTAAAATACAACTTGAGTCAACCTGGATTAACCTATCAAACTTGGGACCAATATTATGAGACTGCAATAACCTTCTAAAAAGTAAATCAAAACAAATTATGAAACTCAGTTTTCAATAAATTCATTATTAAAGGATAATTTTAAAAAAAATCAATCAATCTAAACATTGGTTATAGAAAAAAAAAATTACAAGTCTCAATATTTTTAAACTTGATAACCAAGTTCCAAATCTCAAAATAAAAGTTTAAATAGTCTTTATTATCAACCATTTGCTAATCAAGAAATAAAAAGGGGGGAATAATTAAGAAAGCTAAATTTTAAAAAACTTGGAACAATCGAAGACGGCTATGGAGGTCTAAAAAGCAGGTTTTATTATAAAGTTTGCAAAATCTATTTCTGATGAAAATTTTCAAAATTATTTTTTTTTTTAAATTGCAACTTGGAAAAGTCATGCTACAAGTTGATTATCAATTTGTGCAGTGTATAGTAGGATGACGTGATTTATTAATTCCAAAACGAAGATAACTCACAATCTTAGACCTATAAAATAGTTTATTCTAGACAAATAAAGCTAAATTGAAAAGATACAAAGCAAATACAAATCAAGAAACAACTAAAATACTTGTAGAAATAAGAAAAATCATCAATTATAAGGTTATAATTCATGAACAAAAGCAATATGAACATGATTGGCAAATCAAATCTCTAAAAATGGGCGTTCAAAGTGAATCTTGACCTTAAAAAAACAATCTTGCTACTTTACGACAACCACTAGGCCATTGACTTTTAAATTAGCTTTATTTATGGGTTCACGAGCTATTTGATATTGTAATTATAATTATTTTTTAAAATATTTTTTATTTAAAAATATATTAAAATGATATATTTTTTTATTTTTTAAAAATTATTTTTGATATCCACGTATTAAAATAATCTGAAAACACTAAAAAAAAATATTGAATTGAAATAAAAAAGATTTTAAATTTTTTTAGAGATACTTTTGAAACACAAAATAAAAAAGAGTTATATATTATTTAAAAATTTGATAAATATTTTTTAAAAAATATCCTTTTATTTTAAAATAGTATTTTTTAAAAAAAATTATTTTTGATATCAGCAAATTAAAATGATATAAAAAATCAAAAAATCTAATTTCAAATTTAAAATAATAATTAAAAAAAACACAATTAAATCACAACATTAACATAATCCGGATGAGAATTTAGGATTTAAGTTATGGTATATTTATCATTCCAGACCGACTTCTTCAATTCATGTCCATCAATCCAATCCGTGGAAAGTAATGATTTTACTAATTATTGGCTGAATTGCTGTGGGCATGCTTATAAATTTTTAAGATGAAAGAGTGCCAAACATAGCCTATCTATATCACGCGCAGTTTTGGAGAGTGAAGAAAGTTTTGGGAGTGAGATTTATTAATAATGGTTGAGTGTAGTCAAGGGATTTAATGATTGGTCTGTCAAAGTAGAGATTTTGACCGGTATGGGTAAAGTAACAAATAGTCACTGTCAAGTCAGGTGAAATCTACAATTCCTCGCACGTGAGATGCATTTGAGCAATTGATTTTAACCCAAGAGATTCAACATTGACTGTCTTTGGTTTCAAAGTGTTTTGTATTTGTGGGACCCGTACTTTTTTAAAACCGAATCTATGTCCCTTGTTTGGCTTCAAGCACATCTATGTTTATCCGTAAAGCTGTTTAAAAATATAATAATGATTATTTTTTAATATTTTTTATTTAAAAATATATTAAATAAATTTTCACCCCCAAAAAGTTCCTAACAATTTCCAAAAAATTATTATAAAAAACAAAAAATCATTTTAAAAAAACATATTGAAAAAAAATATTTCAAAAATAAAATATAGTTTTGGGTTGCAATCAAGAATAATTTAATTTATAGATAGTCAAAAATTCATGTGGGTTATGCAATTTGAGGTTTAATAGAAGAAAGGGATGAAATTGGTTGAAATTGAAAGACTACCAACCATCAAAATGAAAAGATGATAAAGCTTGAAAGTTTAATTTGATTAATTGAAAATAAAATTTGGAGTTTATGGTGAGATTGCACAAATTAAAAGGTCAAGCAGCAACCATGGCTAATCAAGAGAGATATTAAGGGAAGGTGAGAGTTTTTCATATTTCCTTTAAAAACCTTGAAAAAATCTCATCAAAACACATGGATTGAAGGAAGAAAAAGGGTTGGAAAAAGATCTAAGCTAAGAAAATAAAGAAATTCCAAGGACTTTTCTTGGGAGAGGTGGCAATTTGGAAGGAAAACTAGGAGGGAAGGAGAAAACTAGTTTTTCTTATCTTTTCTTTCAAATTTCTTGTGTTTAAAAGATGATAAGCTTTTATTCAAGCTTGTTTTAACTTTATTTTGTGTACTGATGCATTTTGATTAAAGTATGTATTATATAGAATTGGGTTTGAATAATTGGTTGTTAGAATAGATGATGATGTGTTTAAATTATGCTAGTTATGAATGGGTATTGTTTCAATTTGGAAAAAAAAATTGAAAATAGAATTAACCCTCATTAATGATAGGGTTTCAACCAAGAAATGAAAATGGATAATGGGATTAATTGATAATATCTATTGTATGGGTGCTAGCGGAGATGTAAAGATGATTTTGGTGGCAGTAATGATGTTTGTGGTTATGGTGGCTTTCTCATTGAGAGATCCGTGTGTTTGTGGGTCAATGCCACGACTAATTAGTTTTTTTTTTTTCAATAGTTCTTTATCTCATTATTTTTTTTCCTAGCAATCTCCAACAATTAAAGACTATATGTATATATATATATTCATTACTTGGTATGGGCGGCTCAGAAAACAGCAACGGTTATCCGTGAAGGTGTCAATGAGATGAGATGTATTGTGGCCAACACTATACTCAATTTATGTAGCAGTGGACTTCAAGAGGTTAGGGAGGCTGAGTATCTTGAAGTGACATTAACGGAAGATGAGATTGCTTATTGTGAAAGTGTTGAGCATGTTAATCCATCCATGAGCACCCCAAGCCCATCCATAACGAGTTGGGGTGATGCTTTATACTTGTTCACAGGTTCTCCAGACCCTTCTATGAACTGGGACAATTATTAGATATAGTTACATATTATTATATGTTATGAGAATTATGAATAGATGTATAGTTTAATTTTAATAAAATGTTCTGTTATTATATGTTATGAGAATTATAAATAGATGTATAGTTTAATCTTAATAAAATATTATGTTATGTTAATTTTCGATCTAATTTTGTTATTTATGATTGAAAATGTTATGTAATGCTTATGTGAATTATATTTTGATGCTAGAAAATTAGTTATTTGAATTGTGTGAATATTTGTTTTTTGGTGGCAAGGAATTAATTACATAAGAGATTGTCCTAGAGTGAGGCTTTTAAGAGGAGTCACAACTACTATTTGCAACACTCAAATCGTAAATAAAATCTAAGATAATCAAGTCATAAATGATATTTACAACTAAAATATTATAAATGTTATCTGCTACTCAATCAAGTTTGTTAAATCTCTAAATATATTTTTTACCTATGTTATTTTACTAAAATCTTTTTTAACCGTGATAAGTTCTGCAAATACTCGCTTTCCAAGTGACGAATTGGTTATAATTGGGGCTAGATAAAAAAACATGAGATGGTTCTCTTTATTCCAATATTTGAACATGATATCGGATATTCAGTAGAGAAATCTAATTCTAATATGCAATTAAATTCAGTATCTTTTTGGTCAATTCTCAAACTACTTCATCCTGTCTATGGGTTTAGAAATCTCAGATTCAACTATTGTAGAGTGGCAACAAAATTATACGTACACATCATACTTTAGCTTTGCCAGAGCCCTGCGAGTAGTCATTCTGCTTACATGTACACGTGGTCAATTTGCACGGTTTATTTGGTCAGTTTTCCAGATGATTGTACCTGAAAATCAATGACAACTCATACGTTCTGACACACACAAGAAAAGGAGAAATCATGCATATCGGAAAGATCACCTCCATTGAAGCAGATGAACTGCAGAAATATTAGAATTAAAAGCACAGTAGCCTTTCATAAAACTAACAGGTATAGCGATAACAATCTAGTATTTGCACAGCAGAAATATTAGGATTAAAAGCTCAGTAGCCTTTCATAAAACTAACAGGTATAGCGATAACAATCTAGTATTTGCACTTGACAGGTAAGTTCTGGATGAATCTTGAAGAGCTTTAACAGGCTTTCCACTGATTTGGCCCCTGGAGTAAGAGTTTCCTGGCACAGGTTCAGTCCCCTGTGTTTGGTTGTTGGCAAGTTCATTTGTTCCAGGAAAAAGCAATAATTTACTGTGAAAACACAATAACCAATGGATTTTGGTTTCGATCTGTTGTTTTGGTTGTCAGAATCTTGGTGTCCTGTATCTCGAATTTGCTTGTTGTGTCCCAAGGAGAAAATATGACAGTGATGAGTTTTGTTGGCGTTGAGCATCATCTCCAATGACGAAAAGTTATTGAGAAAGCACAAATTAGTGATATATATTTTTTAAAATAGTGTGTGTATATATATATATGTGCACTCAAATGGAAAAGTCATTTTAATAACTTATTTGTACTTTAATATATTTAATATTAATGTTTTTGGTTTTTCTGAGAAAAACAGTAAAAACATTGAGAAAAGTTGTGAGTAAGAAAGAAAAGTTTTTTAAATAATCTATTTTAATTTATTTTTAGCTTTTTTTGGATAGATATGAGGGAATGGTATTTTTTTTACAGAAAAATTATTTTAACTCTTCATTTGACAATTCATTTAGAGCTGTAATATCGGGGGGGGGGGGGATTGTACAAAATACGTTTTTTAACTTACAACCAAACGAAGTCCATTACACATAGGTACTACTGCAATATTGTAAATTGAAGTAATTATTTCAAACATAAAAAAAATATCCCAAGTATTATTAATATATTTTATAAAAATATTAGAAAAAAAAATACTAGTTAATCTAATATGATTCAATTAACTTAAGCAGTCCAAAGATAACTCATGATCTGTAAAAATATAATTTTACCAAAAAAATTCAATACAACATTTTTATTTTAAAATATTCAGACAATGACATGTTAGATCGATTTAGACCAACTCAGCTTAACCTGTTAGATTCACGACTCGGGTCATGAGATAATAATAATCTTATAAAAAAAAATCAAAATAAATTAGGAAACTAAATTCATAATAAAATTAATACTAAATGATGAAATTGAAAAATTCAATTAAAAACGAGAAAAAAATCAATCTAAGTCAACCTGAGTTAAACTGTCAAATTTACGATCTCGATCATGAAACAAAAATAATCTCATATAACGCAAATTGAAAAAAAATTATAAAATTTATTCTCAATCAATTCAATGCTGAAGGAAGAAATTGCAAAACAAATTCAATTAAAAAAATTTAAAAACAACTCGGATCAACCCGGATTAACTCGCAAAACATGTATTCTAAGTCATGAGACTGAGATAACCTTTTATAAAGCAAATAAAAACTAATTATGAAGTCTAATTCTTAATTAAGCTAATATTAAAAGATAAAACTGAAACAAATTCAATTAAAAAAAAAACAAAAAAAAATTCAAGTCAATCTGAGTTAATCCACCAGACTCGCAACTCGAGTCATGAAACTAGTATAACATTTTAGAAAACAAAATGAAATAAAATATGAAGTTTAATTTTTAGTAAATTTAATATTAAAGGATGAAATTGAAAAAAAAAATTAAAGTATTGTTATGTGAATAGTTATTTGTAAGGAGGTGAGAAATCAATTTAATTATTTTTTATTTTTTGTTAATAAATAAATAAAATACGAGTTTTTCCCTTTTTCTTAGCGGTAAGAAAAAACTCTGAGGGAGAAAAGTGGTTTGATACATTGGTATGATGAGTTTGTCAGGGACATTCATCATGACTTGGGATATAAATGCATACGCTTGGGCTTCAATGTTTGAATATGTCTGTTACTTTTGAACATGATTCTGTATATAACACGTTTGGTATAGATGAATTTGGGACATGAATAAATTTGAACCATTTTGGTTTAAAGAAAGATACAAGAAAAATAAATATTTCTTTTTATGATTCCTATTCTGTATAAAGTGAAAATTTTTACTTGTTTGATATTTTTGCCATTTTTTTTTTGTCAAATTATCAAGAGAAAATTTTTTTGGTTAATCAAATAACTTCTGCTTTTTACACTAAGCCTCACATGTAATTACGTTTCAAATCTTGGTTTTGTAAAAACTAAAATAACCAATTTTTTATTTATAAAGACCTGTTTTTTATTTATTTTGCATGCAAAAATCTACCTTATAATAATTTTAACCAAATACATTTTAAAAAAAATTACAACTAAAATGTTTTTCTTAAACCTCTACTTATATTAAATTATAACCAATAAAACTACCACAAAGTCAAACACATATAATCCATTAATTTTAACTTTGTGGAGTTTGGATTTAATTTGGATTTGAAGTCTTTTAAGAAAAGTTTTTACTAGTTGATCTGAGCAAGTCTTGAGTCATAAATTAGGTGAATTGACCAAGATCAACCTAATATTTTTTAATTTTATAAAAATAATTAAAAAGAATATCATTTAAAAAAAAATCATCAGGTTTTGACTGAATTTTTTATAGGTTGATTGAGTTGTAGGTCAAGCTTGATTTTTAAAATGATAAAATCATTAGAAGGTTAGGACATACTTTAGTATGTTTGATAATATTAAGAACTATATTTGTATTTTTCCTTGAAATTTCTCGAACCAATAGAAGAGATTGGCATTCGGCACAGCTTATGTTTTAATACCTTTACTAGAAAATTGTTGGTCTGCGTTTTTCGTTGAGCACAAAAACAAAATTTTAGATGTCGTTAATATATATTTTTTAATAAAAAAATTTAATTTATATGAAAGTTAACTTGATATAATATAATCAATTTTAAAGGTCTAAAAATAACCCGAATAACTGATAAAAATGTAACTTTGCTAAAAAAATCAAAAGGATATATAGTTTTTTAATATTAAGATAACATCATATTGGATCTCCTTGAATTTGCTAGGATAATCTCATATTAACTTGACAAATCTTAAACTCAAGTCATGAGACCCTTATAATCTTGTAAAAGCAAATAAAAAAAAATCATTAAACCTAATTCCTAATCAATCCAATATTGAAAGATAAAATTAAAAACAAAATTCAATTAGAAAAATATGTCGAGTCAACTCGGGTTAATTAATGAAAACTTAGTCATGAGATTGAGTTAATCACATAGAAAGAAAATTAAAACATATTATAAAACTCAATTCTTAATAAATACAATGTTAAAAGATGAAATTAAAAAATAATAATAAAAAAGGACACGAAAAAACCACCTTAATTAACTCGAGATAACTGACAAACTCATGACTTGAGTTATGAGGCTGAAATAACTTTATAGAAAAGCAAACCAAAATAAATTATGAAATGTAATTTCCAATCAATTCAATATTGAAGGATAAAATGAAATAACAAATCAATTACAAAAGGATATATATATATATATATATAAACAGACCAATTTAGATGAAGTCAAATTCTCAATCAACCCAATGTTAATGGATTAAGTTAAAGAAAAAAATCAATTAAAAAAACAAAGAAATTAGTCAAGTAAACCTATGTTAACCCATTAAACTTGGATTATAAGATTGAGATAATTATATAGAAAATAAATTAAAACAAATTATAAAGTCCAATAACCATCAAACCCAATGTTTAATGATAAATTTGCAAAAACTTAAAAAACATTGAAGACTAAATTGTAAAAGGCCAAAGTATTTTATTGTTCATTACCACAATGAAATGCTAAGGCCTTTTAATCAATTTTAAGGATCAAATTGTAAAAGGCCAAAACTATTCATTGTTCATCACAACAATAAAATGCTAAGGTTTTTCGATATATATTCATAATAATTATTAAATGGGCATGGAGTAAATTTAGTCCTTTCATTTTAAATGAAATAATAGGTTAATATCTTTATTTTTATAATCATTATTGCAGATCATTAACTTATTTTGAAAAAAATATAAAAAATCATTAATATTTTTTTAAAAAATAGTCACCTGGCCCATTTTATAAAGGTCCACTAGACCCACACATCTAAGCATTTTTTTTTCCATCATTAACCTAATTTTTTTAAAAAAACAATTAAACCACACAACATGTCGTCTAATTTTCATAGAATTCAGTCACTAATGTGATTATAAAATCAGGGTAGAAATTTTTTTATCCAAAAACTCAATTTCAATCCATTTGTTATCCAAAACACTTAGAAAACAATCGAGAAACCAAGATAAATTTATCAATGATCTAAAAAAAACCCAAAAAAACCACCCCAAAAACCCAAAATCAAACCGATGTTGAAAATCTTCTTGAGCTCAGATTTGTTTCTCTATGCATTTTCAAGTTAAAAATATCACCTAATATGAACTTCTTTTACTAAATAAAATTATTTGACATAAAAATTAATTGTTTTAGTGGTTGAAATCAGCATTAACAATATTTTTTTCTATTTACAATGGAATCGAGCAATCTTTATCCTCTCTTAAAAAAGAACTTTTGCTTCAAAATTGTATTGAGAAAATATTGAGGTACCGAATATTTATTGTTTTTAAAGTATGAGGATTAGATTAACCTTTTTGTGTGAACTTTAAAACCATTATTTATTTATGTTGCATTTTCTATTTTAGTTTTTTTTCTTTTAATTTCATCCTTAACTAACAAATTTAATTTAATTGCACTTGAATTTGACCAAAAAAAAACACAAGTGCACCAAAAAAATAATTTACAATCAAATTGAAAAAAAATATCCACGATTTTAGTTTTTTACTTAATTATGTTTGTTATATGTTATCAGGCGTAGGCCCATTGGTAATCATGGAGCATGGTAGCAATTTGTTCGAAGGGCTCTATAGTTTAATTTGCAATATTTATTTATTCTTGAAATTGACAGGGAGTCCCTGATACCAAAGCCCATCTTTTCAATTTACCTGTTGTTTCTTATTATATCATGTAATTGTGAGAAAGAGTGAGAGGGTCCATGGATCCTGGTTTTTATAAGGATTGGGCTTCGGTCCAGATATTTAAACCTTTCATATGGATCAAAGCCCAGTGATGAAAAGGATGATCCGGCCCATTTTAACCCAATTCCAAAAATTACTTAAATATCTAGGAATGGTTAACACCCCCTTAAATAAATAAAACCACTAACAGGATTAGGATTAGGATTAGGATTAGGATTAGGATTAGGCTACTTCATTGAAAGTTGGATCAAAAGTTTCTGTTATTATAAAAATAACGAGACAATGTGCACACGTTGTCAAAGCTTCTTCTAACATGAAGAAAAATAATAATTGTGATTTGAAACGCCAATACTAAAAATAAATTAAAAATTATATGAGCTAATAAATATATAAAAAAATGTTCACATTAACTAAAGATAATGTTTCAAAGTTAAGAGATAGATGCAGATATTTGATTTTGTATTATAGAAAGTTCTTCAATTGTATTTTAATCTAATTATATAACAATAATTTTGTTAAGAAAAATAATAATTTAAATTATATTCAAATAAAATGATTTTATTGTATTATTCTTCTTTTTCTATATATATATATATATGAGCTACATTTTTTATTAAATAAAATTAGAATAAATATCAAAACAATTTTGACCGATTTGATGTAAGAATAAAAAAGATGTCTCTTTAATTAAAATTCATTCTTTTTATTAATGCAATTATTTCTTTTACATTTTTTTTTACCATAATAATGTTTTTATTATAAAAAAACAGCTTATTAAAACTATAAAATTCAGATTTAACAATAATATATATATATATATATATATTTGACTTTAATGTCTCAAAAAAAGATATTTGCAAAAAAAACTACGAATAAAATTATACCAAAAAGTTTATTTTTTGTTTTTTTGATAAAAAAATAATGTTTTTCCTTAGAAGAAGTATAGTTTATTGAATAAAAAGTAACATCAATTCAAAAACAATTTTTGCAATAACTATAATTATAATGACTTCAACCTAATTTTCATAGAATATTCATGGCCACAAACTTTTTTAAAAAAAAACCTACACAAGTTCACATGTAATAATTAACAAAATGATTTAAATATATTTTTACTTATTTAATTATAATTAATTTTGATTAAAATAAAAAAAAATAACAATGAATGGTTGTACATAAAAGCCCTTGCTAATATTATAAGAAAAATTATAGTTTTATTTTAAAAAGAAATAAATTTAAATGGTATTTAATAGGCGGCAGCTTCTTCAATAAAGACTTAATTCTCTCCTTGTACAATCGTGAGGCCCGATGTATCTAGAAGAATTTGATAAATCTTTTTGATATTGACTTTCAAGTTCGAATCTAGATAATAGAAAAACATATATTAATAGTTTTGAATAATTGCTTCGGCCATAGGTGATTCGAAGTTTCGAACTCGTCCAAACGCTATGGGGATAGAATTTGGGCCAAGTGGAGGTATCCATGAGCTTTGCTATCGGACAGGCTGACTTGGACCCTATATCACATAGATGGGCTTTGCTAAGAGGTGGTTTTCCCCTCCCATTTGGCCAGCCCGGCCCAGCCAGCTTAATAATAATTTTGATGTCAAAGAAAACTTAAACCTACTTTGTTAATTAATCCCGCCTCTTTCACCCTAAACTCCACCTTTAATAAAATAAAAAAAACTCTTCATTTATTCTCATTTCCGTTTATATTAAAAAAATATTAGAAAAATTACAGTAACCGAAGATTCAATGCACTATAGATATAACAGTGCACTAATAATTTTACCCTTTAACAAAATTTATTGGTTTTGGTCTTGAGAGTTTGATGATTTTTCACATAGTTCTCTGATCATTGTGAAGATGATTTGAGATAGCTTACATTTTTTTTATTTTTCTCATATTAAAATGACTTTATTTTTTAAAAAAAAGCAAAACTCAATTGGCTGGCTTTTAGGGGTATATTTGAATTTTTATTTTTAAAAATAAAATGAAATAACTAAATTACATTTAAAAGTAAAATTTATTTAATTGGACTCCAGAGGATATTTTTGTATTTTCATCCACTTTTTTTTGTCATTATCAAGTACCAAAAAAGATAATTTAGTATTTTAATAAACATAAAAAAATGAATGGGGTGTGCATTATACCCACCAATAACTAAGCCACCTTATTGTATTCAGGCGGTGCGTGTGACAACCAAAAAAGCCTTTCTTGGTATTTTCCAAATCGTCACTGTGGGATCTCCATCCTCGAGCTATCATTGGGCTACGCGTGTATCTTGATTTCCTTTGATTTGGCATTGACTAGCTTTTCTTTTTCTTTTCTATCTACTCTGATTTTTTAACTTGACATTTCAATTATTCACAACAACCCTTCAATTTATTTTTCCTTCAAATTTAATCTTTATTTTTTAATTGTTATTTTTAATTTTAATGAATTTATAGAATTGATTTTTTTTAATTTATCTTCCTTCAATCTTTTTTATAGATCGAATTTGGTCCTCATTTTTTATTATTATTTGAGTTGATTTTTTTTAAATAGGTTTTTTCTTACCAATTCATCCTCCATTTGTTTTTATATCAGATTTTATCATTATTCTTGTGATTGCAATTTTTATTTTTACTTTGGTTAACTTATTAAATCTAATATTTTTTCTCCTGATTTTATCATTCAACAGTAAATTGATTGGAAATTTAGTTTCTTAATTGAATTCGAGTCTAGGATTTTATAGTTTTTGAATTTAGGAGATTAACTAACGTTTAGGAGATTTGCTTGGGTTTGCTTGATTTTGTTTCTTTTAATTAAGCTCATGGTTTTTTAATTTCATCCTTTAACATTTAATCTAATTGGAGATTGGACTTTGTTAATTTTTTTTTATTTTCTTTCTATAGGATTTATCACTAATTTTAAAAATAACCTCAGTTTTCTCGGGGTTTTTTTTATTTGTCATTCTTTGTTAAATTTATTTTTTTCTAAATTAAGTTAAATTAATTATTTAAATATAAATATGAGATACTCACTTCATGATATTTTAATTGATTTGCCTTTTGAATCATTGCTTTTGCGACACGTGTATCCTTTTTCAATGTCTTTGTGCAACCTTTCATTTCTCGTTGAGCTCTTTTTGGTGGTGGGGCAATGTCTATTATGGAGCAACGTTGAGTCTCTAGCGAACTTTTATTTTTTCACCTTTCAAGTATGATATTGACAACTCATTTTTTATAGTTAATTATTAACAATTGTTTTATTCGATTTATATGTTGTTGTTATCTTTTTTTTTGTCATATTATTAATTAACTGGGATTATTAAAAAACAATGACATAATTGAATAATCTCTTAAATATTCTTTAATAAATTAATTTAAAGAATAATCTTAGTAAAAAAAAGAAGAAATATCTAATAAAAGACTAAATGCGGAAGACCTTATCCACCTCCCTAGAAAAATAGCACAAATGCACATAAGCTATGAAAACCATGTCCACGTCCCTAGCTTTTCTTTTGAGTGGGTACACGACACATTATTTGTTTTTTTTTGTTTGTTTTCTTTTTAATATAATAGATGATGAGTCATCTATCTGGGTAGATAAATCTAATAACACCAAGATCGATCATTCTTATAATCAAAAAGTAGCCAACCAAATACTTTATTTATTATTTTTATTTTTCCAGTAACTCTCTCTCCCCTCCCTCCCCTTAAAACCTAAGGACTTAAATGTTAAAAAAGTTCAGGATTGAAATGTAAAATTCTAAAAAATAGGGACCAAACATAGAAAATTGAAAACCTCGGGGACCAAACAATAGTTTTTTTCTTCCATGAACAATAAAAAAAACAAAAAGAGCTGTTTTTTTAGTGTTAACTTTTGTCTTTGTTTTTTTCAATTTTTTTTTACTATATTAAAATTATATTTTGTAATATTGACCTTTAATTTGTTGTTGGGACTTTTCTCACCACACCAAATATGTTAGAGCACGAAAATCAAATAAACTAATAAAACTAAAAATCAAGTATGAGAGGATGAAATGAAAAGGAAAAAGAAATCAATGATTATAGTCGTATAATTGTTCGAGCACCAAAAAGAAAAAGATAGAAATAGATGAATTGTAGCAGTCCACGATCCATCTATTTCTTGTTGAATAGTGAAAGAAACAGTAAAAAAGCCATTTCTTTTATTTTTTTACTTGCAATATTGCCCATGCGTTGTTATGAATAACATTTTGAAATGTACTTTTTATTTAATTATTCTATGATAAAATTAGACATTCACAAGAAAGACAATAAATAAAATTATGGAAAAAAATGTATTGTTTTGGTCAAAGTTGTCTTTTCTAATTCATGTATTTTTTTTTGTTTTGACAATAAAATGATTTATTAATTAGTAGCATAATTCATTAAATGAAAAGTAACAACAAGCATAGAAAAAATTCACAAAAACTATAATGAATTGAACTAATATATATATATATATATATATATATATATATATACAAAAACCTATTTTTCTTATCCATGTCTTTCTTTTTTATTTTGATGAAATATGCTTATTTTAGAAACATTTTTCTAAAGTAAGAACCTATTATGATAATGAAATAAATTTTCAATTTAAAAAAACTAAAAAATCATGAATCGATCACTTTCACGCAAATGTATGGAAAAAAACATGAACAATAAATTTTATTCTTATTCAACATTAATGAGCAAATTATTTATAAAGTTATGCACATTAGGCTATTATATAATTATTCATAAAGTAATCAATAATGTCATTATAAAAAAGCATTAATCTTTTTTAAAACATATGAATGCATAATAATTATACAAAGGAACTGACCACTGAAAGGTAAACCATATATGACTTTTTTAATATTTAAGAGTTATGACATGTTGCTAAATGATACACTTAATCTTTAGATATACATCAATTAATTTTTGAATTGATAATAAATTAAATTTTTTAATTTAATTTATTTAAAATTATAATTATATTTGGGCTAACATATTAGAAATCTAATAAGTTACACGTATTAAGAACAAATGGTCAGGAAATATACTAGAATGCTGAATCAAATGTGAATTGATTATAAATAATTTTTAGAAATTAAGAACTTAAATGTTATTAATAAAGAGGATTACAATTATAGACATAGAAAATCCAATTAGGAACTTGATTGAATAAATTTCTAAAATTTTCATGAAATAATATATGTAATATTGTTCAGGGGGTAAAATGATAGTTTGTTATTTATATGGTTATTAGGTTTTTTCTATAAATAGAATACCATGCCTTATATTTTACACATATAACATATCGTGCACACTTCACCTAAATAGATAGACATAGTAGAGAAAAAAAAGACCTAGTGCTTAAGGCATACCCATCCCTCTTTCCTAAAAGGATTTTAGAAGATTTCTTACTTGTGGTTCATATGAATTTCTTTTAGAAGCTAAATATTTAAACGACTTAAGATTTGCGATATCCCAACCTTGAAGAAGTTGATCAAACCCTAAATGATCTTAGATTATCTAACGGGATCCTTGAAACTCCTAAAAAAATTTCAAATTACCGTTTTTGATACGTTTAAGAGTTTCAAGAAACCTAACAGTTTAAGGTTGTTAGGTAGAACAATATCTTTTTTAGCTATTTCTTGAAGTTCAATCCATTAAAATTTACAAGTTTCTCACCATACACAACATAAGGTGATAGTAAAATCCTCCATCTCGAATTAGTACTTTTTGAAGCAAGATTGTTTAGCGTAACCAAATTTTAAGAATAAGACATTGATATTTCTAAAACCAAAAAGCCAATATTAAAATTTAACTATACTCAAGAAATTATTTGTAATATAATAATAAAATAGATAACTTAATCACAAACTAAATTAAATAAGTTTTACAACTAACTTGATTATTAATCACAATTTAATAGTTTGGTTCAATATATATTATATTTAACATGCATCAAGCAAACATGGTTTTATTTAAAATATAAAACAGATGGCATGGACATAACAATCTAGAATAACAGTTAGATATATAACTTAAAAATGTAGATGCTAACAATCTCTTAAATTATTGAGCTAGTTTGCAAAGATCTAGATGTATAAACTAAACAAATGTCTAAATAAAGCCTTAAAGATATAATTAAAAATATTACTTGTGATATGAATGATAGAACCTGATGATAATTCAAATAAGTTGTTTGTTTAGTCTAACTATATGACATAAGCATTTAAATACAATTGATATAAGATAAAGTTAAAATCTTAAAATAAAACAAGCATGCTTGAACGAAAGCTGCATAAACAAAATCTAAACGAGAGTTTAAAAACACTTGTTAAAGAACTTATAATCTATATAAATGAAGATTTGTTGTTATCAAGAATCAATTTCTTTATTATGAAGACCTTATTGCTCATTTCTTGATGCAAACAAAATGATCACAATCATCCTCTCATGATTTTAACACCACATATTATTTAGTTGCATTTCTAAATAAGATCCACAAACTCAAGAAAAATATTACTCAATTCTCTCTACAAAGAAAAATAACTTAAGCTCTAGAATAAAAAGAAAAATAGGAAAAAACTAAGCAACAAAGAGGCAAAAAAAAGTTGGGAAAACAATATGAAAGAAGGAAAATGAACTTTGCAAGTTGTGTGGAACATCTCCCATTCAACCTCTTTTTGTTTATACTAATTTTTTAAACTAAAACTTATACGAAATAAAGTCTAATAATTACTAGAATTAATTCTTGTCATTTTGATTTAATTATATGCCATAAATTGATAAGAAACCTTATAGTTTTTTTCTTAAATACTACATTTTTTCCTTATAAAATAAAACCATTCAGGAAGTGAAAGATTATTATTCAAACCATTCATTCATAGATTGGTTAAACAAATATATTTGCAAAAATTAATTTTTTATGTCTCAAAAAATTATTTTACAAAAAAACCCGTCTAAGTCTAAAATGGATTGACAAAAAATAATCATAAGAAAACACTTCACAACTAACCCAAACCCACACCTAGGGCTCGAGTTGAGTATGCATGAGTGACTTAAGCCGAAAGCTTACTTCACCTAGGGTCTTTTTCTTTTAAAAGCTTCTGTGCTCTACGAGGTCATTTTTAACTTTTCAACTTTTCATTATTTTGTATTTTTTTAATGTGAGATAAATTTTTTTAGATTTTATAAAATATGTTAACCATATGTTCTTTGAGATCAATTTCTTATTCACTTATAATTTATTTTATTCATGTTAATATTTTATATTAAAATATTTTTTATTGAAAAATAATTTTCAATAAAATTTTAACCCTAAAGGTAATTGTACCTCCATTTTGAATTTAACCTCACATGTGCCGACCAATAAAGTTTTTTAAAACAATTAGATATCGTCAAACTCAGCTAGGCAAGTTTTCTACTATTTGAGATTATTATTATTATTATAGTTTTTAAGAAAAGTGCTTGAGAGGATACTAAGACCAAAATATATTGTTGAATTATATTGCATATCATGATGTTTAGCTATAGATAAAGAGAAGAAAAGGATTACAAGCTATCATGTAGTAGGAGTTGTAATGCGATGTAAATATTTTTTAAAAATATTATTTAATTAAAAATATATTAAATTAATATTTTTTAAATTTTTTGATATAAATACATCAAAATTATAAAAAACACTTGTGAAGCATAAATTTAATATTTTTTTTAATAAAAAACAATTTGAAAAACTGAAACGCTAATATAATACCACATGGGTTCCCAAATTCCTAGGTCTTCTTTAGGCAGTAGATCAAGGGATTTACTCCCTTTGTGATCTCAAATTCAAGCCCTGTAGTTAATAATATGATGGTCACTAGAGGCTTACATGACCATTAACTTCAGAGCTTGTGAGATTAGTTAAGATACATGCAAGTTACCCCGAACCCCATATTAATAATAATAAAAAAAAGATTTAATAGCCATTCTAAGGAGAGGTTCCAATCTAATTCCAAACCTGGTTCTTCTTTCAGTGACAAAAGCCAAGAATATCAACAAAAATCCTTCAATGAATTATTATACCAATAATTTTTTTTTTTAAAATTTTTTAAAAATATAAATTGAACCGTGTTTCTAAATAATCCCTAATAACCATTCATATAAAAAGCTGATAACATGAACAAAAATCCTTTAATGAATCCTCAGACCAATTTCATTAACTTTTTTTTGCCCCTTGGTTATATTGTAATTAGCGGAGGAGAATTACCCTCTAAGCATCATCATCAAACCACAATGGATTATTTCATGACTGTAAAGTTTCTGATTCTTAGAGGATAAATTTAAAGTTCCATATTCAGCTCTAAGTTCCAAAGTAGAAAAATTCTTCAGTTGTTAAAAAAGGAAAAGTAGAGACTGTAGTTAAGTCCTTTAGCTAACTAGGAAAAATGAAAAATTCTCAAATTCATGCCTTTTGCATCATTGGAATACCTAAAAAAAATTAAAAAAAAATTGATACAGTGTTGACTTAGCAATCTTTAAAGCCAAAAAGAGTAAGAAATTATGAAGCATGATAAAAAATGTAATCAAAAGTCATAATTGCAATTCCTATTAAATTAAACCCCAAGTTATTAATCATATATAGGATAAACTAGGTGTAATCAATTAATGAGGTATTTAATAATATGGTAGGTATTATTTTTTAAAATATATTAAAATAATATTTTTTTATTTTTAAAAATTTATTTTTAATATCAATACATCAAAATAATAATTTAAAAATACTAAAACAATAATAAAAATAAAAATCTCAATACAATACCTATCAAGCAACAAACTTAATTATGGTTACCCTCTGAGGAATCTTTAACTCCCACCCGCGAAAACAACTACCCGGAAATCTAGCTGGCTGGCATTCTTGTCTAAATTCCATAAATAAATAGTCCCATCATGCCAGCTGCTACCTGTTCCCTTCTTCACTCTCTGTAACATTACTGATAACTTTTAGGACTGCACATCCCCACATCTATATAACCTACATGTTGAGCCTCAAATTGTAGACATGCTTCAAACCCTCACCTCTTTTCACTGAATTTCTTTATAATACTGGTTCATAGACAATACCACACTCCAATGTCTGAGCACAAAACTGGTCTTATGTCAGACCAGTTATCGAAACCAACTTCAGTTTTTGGTTTAAGATTGTGGGTTGTTCTTGGTGTCTGTGTAGGGACAGCCATCGTGTTGCTACTTTTCTTTATCACTCTCTGGCTTGCTTCCAAGTCCAAAAAGAGTACAAACAATGAATCCAAAATCCCTATTGTATCTAAAGAGATTCAAGAAATCAGAATCGATCAATCCATTAAGCCTAACAGGGCACAAATGCAAACCCACCAATTTCAAGACCAGGAAATGATTACTAGAAAGGAAAGGGGAGATTTTTTGTTGCTTATGCCACCAGAAGAGGAGAGTCCAGTGAAGTATCACGGGATTCAGATTGATATTGGTAAAGGGCATTTGATTTCTTATCCGGGTTCTTCTGGGGAAGCACCACGTGGCGGTGGCGGTGGCAACGGTGGTGGTGGGGACCAGGTGGTTGCCATGGTCGTGCCTGATGTGTCTCATTTGGGGTGGGGGCATTGGTATACTTTGAGAGAGCTTGAGGTAGCGACTAATTCTTTTGCTCATGAGAATGTTATTGGCGAGGGAGGGTATGGGATTGTTTACCATGGTGTTTTAGAGGACAATACTGAGATTGCTGTCAAGAATTTGCTCAATAACAGGTAGTCTATTGCAATTTTCATCATATGTTTATTTGAACAGTATTTGTCTTTTTATTTGAGCTCCAATGTAGAATTAATCCGTTGTAGTTGATGTGCCCTTTCGAGTGTTGCTATATTGACGAATTGGTTATTGATAGTGTTCAAATTTATGGTGATTGATAGGGGACAGGCTGAGAGAGAATTTACAGTTGAAGTGGAAGCCATTGGAAGAGTAAGGCACAAGAATTTAGTAAGGTTGCTTGGTTATTGTGCTGAAGGAGCTCAAAGGTAGTTTCTTTTTCCCTTTTCAACGATGCTTCCTTGTTTCTGGATCCAGTAATTTTGGCATTTCAGAATGAAATTAGTTTAAGTCACTGCCAAAATAGGGTGGCTATTGTTTATTATCATATAGTTGTTTGTTTCCTTGCATTGTAGGATGCTCGTGTATGAATATGTGAACAGCGGGAACTTAGAACAATGGCTTCATGGTGATGTAGGGCCTTGCAGTCCTCTTACTTGGGAAATTAGAATGAAAATCATCTTGGGAACCGCAAAAGGGTATGATTCTAATGCACTTATAAACTTTCATATAGAGCTTCTATAAATTGTTATCTTCATCCATGGCATTGGGGTAAAAAAATGAACACTGATGCAGATTAACTTACCTTCATGATGGACTTGAACCAAAAGTTGTCCACCGTGACATAAAATCAAGCAACATTCTACTTGACAAGCAGTGGAATCCCAAAGTTTCAGACTTTGGCCTTGCCAAGCTCCTCTGTTCAGATAGCAGCTACATTACAACCCGTGTAATGGGAACATTTGGGTGTGTAGGTTCTCTCTGGCTGCTTACATTTGTTCTCTTAGTGTGTGGAGAAGTAATAATTTTTCTTGTGCTTTGGTAGATATGTAGCTCCCGAGTATGCAAGTTCAGGCATGCTGAATGAAAGAAGTGATGTGTATAGTTTTGGGATTCTTATTATGGAAATTATCTCTGGAAGGAACCCAGTGGATTATAGCCGGCCTCCAGAAGAGGTTCGCACCATATACCACTATCATTTTGCGATGACATATTCAAATGAGCTAATCTAATGAAGTCTTCCCCTCCTTCTGTTCTTCTAATTTGTTATAATTAAATGAATAATTTTCAGGTGAACATGATCGATTGGCTTAAGAGGATGGTTAGTAACAGGAATCCAGAGGGGGTATTGGATCCCAAACTACCTGAGAAACCTGCTTCGAGGGCATTGAAGCGGGCTCTTCTTGTTGCGTTACGCTGTGTTGACCCGAACGCACAGAAGCGACCAAAAATGGGCCATATTGTACACATGCTCGAAGCTGATGACTCCCCCTTCAGAGAAGTATGCATTTGATGTAGTTGACAATTTTAATTCAAATCAACTTTTTGATAATGCCATAATTTAGAGATGTCCTTATCAGCACTATATAAAATCCTAAAGATCAAGCTGGCATTACTACTTAGTTAAACCATTTTTAAACCTTGCCAAAATGGAGCAAGGACTGTAAATAATGAATGGCGCAGGTTCTGACTCAGAGCAGCAATAGTTTTTGGGAAGATTCAAGAGCTACTTAACTCCAATTTCCTTCATACATAGTGGTTCGTTTATGAGTTTGCGTCCATGGTTTGATGACCTAATTCCCTTCCCTCCTTTTTCCTGCTTATTGAATGGTTGAATTCTGTACCCACTACGTGTTATAAGACAAAAGTCTACTAATGAATTTTTACTTTACAGCTATGTAACAGAAATATTAGATATTTCAATTTCTTCTGATGCTAATTTATTTTTCAAATAGCCTTGATCTCCTTACTCATTCAAAGTTTGAATATGTGGTTCTAGGACCGTAGAGGACGAAGAGACCTGGGACACGCACACTGTGACAGTCCCAAGGATGGG
This sequence comes from Populus alba x Populus glandulosa, assembly GCA_033617975.1. Classification (NCBI taxonomy): domain Eukaryota; kingdom Viridiplantae; phylum Streptophyta; class Magnoliopsida; order Malpighiales; family Salicaceae; genus Populus; species Populus alba x Populus glandulosa. The sequence continues at coordinate 12,747,309 of CM066147.1, read as the reverse complement.
TTGGTAGAGAAGCAGGTGGTGGAAATTAGTATGAAAGCGGCTGCACACTGATAAGGCAAGACAAAGACATCAAGAATACCGAGAAGAAATCTGTTGAGGGAGATTTATCTGAGCTAGATGAAGTGGATAAAGAAATATTTTACTGCCTGCTGCTCCATCTAGATGCTTGCGGCCTTGTGCAGAAGGCCTACTACATTATCCAACTTTGTGTACATGACTTGTGTTTCTCTCTATTAGTTATAGCTTCCGTGGCTGCGCAGTATACGGCTCCATATCATGTTCAAATGTCAAAATCAAGGGCCTTTTGCTCAGAAGCTTTGAGATCTGCCATGTAATTCACGCACGCTATTGCTTGACTCGATCATCGTTAAAAAAAAAGAAAAGAAATTGAAAGATTATGCCATGTTGCAGGTTATAGTTGGACAATTGTTACTACAAAGCATCTGAGCAAACTGATGTTGGATTTTTGATATCATTTGGTTGCAGAGAAAGCTCATTTGGTGGTCACAAACTGTCGAGTTAAATGCCAAAACTCCAGAGAGAAACTGGCAATGCTATTTAGAATTTCATTACATTCAACATGAAAATTATAAACGTTTGGTGTATCAAATGTCAGCATCAGAGTGTGTATATTTAATGAATAAGACGACTTTTCCAGCTAAGTAGGTTGGGGTTGGATCATATTTTCATTATTTAGTGTCACTTGGCTTGCTAGTTGCTAGCTCGCTATAGTTATGACTGTAACCCTAGCCGCTGGAAATGTTAGCCTTCTCTTGTTGCAATCTCTGGTCCCCTCCATATGCTTTCTGGTCATGCCCTTGAGGCCATGGCACGTTGAAGCATCGGTGACTCATTAGCTTCTTCTGTAACTTGAAGCTGACTGGTGTTAATCATGGAAGGTCACCTCAGCTTAGCTAGAAGCCATGTACGGTCTTTGGCTAATTATCTTACTGCTGGTAGACATTCATCGATTTAGCGAAGGTCACTAGTTTTGGACACTTTTAGCAGAAGACATTTACCCAATAAACAGCAACAAGTAGCTACATCCATTTTCCCAGTTAGAATCGCTACTGCTACAGAAGTTTGCACAACATCAAATGGCGGGGGTTGACAAAGAGATCTGCTTACAGAAAACATCAATTTCTGTATTTGTGGAACCATAGTGAGGTTCCGATTGTGGATGAAACGGGAAGCAGGGGAGTTACTTTGCTGACAGCCCACATGCATACCAGCTATATAATTCCTGTAAATGAGGGACACGCGCATGATTTTTCATTCAAATTGAGGTCGTTTTCTTAGTCCACAAGGTCCCGTTCATGTTCTTTTCACATACAGCATTAGATGATGCGCTTGCTGTTCCGAGAAAGTACAAAATTAACGTCAACTTCCATATCTCTGAAAGTGCTGAACAAAATGAGTTCTTAATTTTTCCAACTAGATTGCAAAACATTGACGTGAAGGTATTATCATGTCGACAACCCAGAATGCTCATTCACAATTTATTTTAGAAAAATTGGTTTTTAGGCATGATTAATGGACATATTTGAGTTCTAATTAAAAGTGAAATTTAACCATTTTTTGGGGTTAGGGTTTTATTGAGAAATATTTTCAAATATGAATAATATAATATAAATTATTAAAATATCTAAAATCAAGTAAATTAGAAATTGATTTTAAAATATCAAAATTCTAACCATAAAAATTTGCCTGACATTGAAAAACACACACACTCGTCTTCTCTTTCAAAACCTATATATGTGTATGAATAGCCTTTGTCCCATGTTGGAAAATGTTGAAGTCCATCGGCACCAAGTAGTAGATTATTGAACCTTACGAGACAATTTGCATTTACCTCTTGCATCAATAGATAGGCAAAATTTGTCTTAAAGACAAAAGGTAAAACTTAGCGTGATAATCACCTTCTTCTTATTTATTGTTTAATCTACATTTCAACAAGTAAATGTGATTATATTTGTTCAGTTTCTTTTAATTTGTAATATTCTTTAATTGGCATGTTAGTTTAATATTTTATATTACTTTATATGCATGGATATATAATTTTTAATAGTATGAAATCTGATGTTTAATCTATATATGGATTTCATTATTCATTAACTTCAATTTAAGTAATTTTCGTTTTTCTACCTTTGGAAAAATAAATTACAATTTAGTTGAATTTAAATATAACAATGTTTATGAAAAATTCTTTAAGGCTTATTGCTTTTTAAAATCTAATCTAATTAATATTTTATGAAGGATATTTTAATTCAAGTGATTTTTATTTGAGTAATTTTTATTTTTATTTTTTTATTAATCAATTAATTTTTAATTATTTGATTAAAAAAATACACATTTTGCACATGTTACTCTATGATTTTAATTTAGTTTAAAATTATTTATTGGTTACATGTTATGAAACTAAATAAGATGAGTTTAAAATTATTTAGTTTAAAAATACACATTTTGCACATTATTTTTTACTAATTAAATGACTAAAATCTGATGACATGTTATATTATCACATGAAGAGGAATGAGGAAAAAAATATATTTTATTAGTTAATGTGAGACCAATCAGTTGTAATGCTTGGCTTATAATTCGGAAATAATATTAAATACGGATTAAACCATCACATGATATGGTGCCTTGTGAGAAGCTTGTGAACATTACTTTGGTTGAGAGGATATATTATTTTGGTAGAGAGGATTTTATCATCATTTTATGGGGTGCATAGTAAGAAACCTTAGAAGTTTAGTGATGTGAATTTTAAAAAATCGGTAATAAAAGATGCTTTTCTATCTTACTATCTTGAATTTGGTAAAATTCTTGATAGAAAATACGTCAAAGCTATCAAACAAAGAGTTTGATATTACTATAATAGAAGTTGTTAGTGAATATATTAATAATGATTTTATGTGCAAGAACTACATTTTAAATGAGTTGAACAATATATTAAATGATGTTGTATAACTCAACTGATAGTTTTTTAAGGCATTATGAGAATCATTTGATTGGAAGTACAAGATTAAGGATGTTGGCTTAAAAACTATTCTTAATTAGCAAATTTCTTGACTTCAAAATGGTTGATTCAAGGACAATTATGAGTCAAGTTCAAGATTTTCAACTCATCCTATATGATATTCATGTTGAGAGGATTGTTTTGAATGAATCTTGGTAAGTGGCTACTATTATTAAGAAGTTACCAATATCTTATAAGGACCTTAATATGATATTCATGTTGAGAGGATTGTTTTGTATACGGTTGGTTATCTTTGAGGTCAATTTTGTGAACAATTCTGAACTACGATGCATGTTTTTACAGAAAGAATGTTCAAGAAGTAGATGATGAACCGATTATAAATGAAAGACTTTTCAATCTCAAAAATATAGGGTATTGAAAAAGCCATATTAAAGATAACTTTCTAGAAATTTCTCAGCCTCAACAATATGCTATATGTTGTTGACATTAAAAAAATCTAGTTCATTATTGAGCAAACATGATTTCAAAATAGCCTTTGATGAGTTACAAATTTATACACATAAAGAGTGGGATGTTCATTGATAAGAGGTATCAATGTGATGGTCTCTTTAAAATGAACGCAATAGCCATTGTAATCAAGATTAAAATTATAATAAAATTATCTCTTCCTCTAATTTGCTTGATTTTATGGCATAAGGCATGCCAAGTTAGGACATGTAAATTATAGTTTTATGCAAAGATTGATAAAACTTGAATTGTTACTAACTATGACTTTTTAAAAAATAATAAGTGTGAAATTTATGTAGAATTAAAAATCCATAAATAATTTATTTTTAAACAATTAAAAGAAGTAGTAAAGCTCTAGATTTAATGTACTATGATATTGGATATTTAGAATTTGTGTAAAATAGAGGAGAAAAAAATGTTATGTTACTTTATAGATTATTGTACAAAGTATTGTTCTACTTATTTGCTAAAAAGAAGAAGATAAAGCTCTTGGAATGCTTAAGCATTACAAGAATGAATTTGAGAACTAACTGAACAAAAAGATAAAGGCAATAAAAAGCAATAAAGATGGAGAATACAAGATATTTTTTAGTGCATTTTATTCTTAAGGCGATATTATCCAACAAACTATCATTCCTTATTCACCTCAACAAAATGACATTGTTAAATGTAAAAATCAAACTATAAAACAAATGATGAATACTATATTGATAAATTCAAAAGTACCTCAAAACTTGTGTAGAGAGTCGATTTTGAATTTTGATTGCCAATTCTTTTTTTTTTTTTATATATATATATATATATATATAAAGAATGTACCTCATAAGAAGTTGGAAAATATACCTTATAAGTTCTGAAAAGAAAGAAGACCTTCCCACAAATACTTAAAGTGTAAGGGCGTCTTTTTAATGTGATGATATATGGTTCTAAAAACATCAAGATAGAACCTAAAATTATAGATTGCATATTCATTTGATATGCTTATAATAATAATGCATATTAGTTTTTATATACTAATCAAGTATTGAGGATATTCAACCCTATAAACTTATGGAATCATTGAATGATATCTTTTGAAGACGCATTTTCTTTTAAGAAAGCACAATAAATCCATTTACTTAAAATGATGAATAGAGTAAGTTCAAGTAGTAATCATCAGATAGACAATGATGAAATTTAGTTGAGAAGCAGTGAGAGGGGAAAACATAAAAAAGAAAGTCCATATTTTCTAATTTATTTGTCAAAATGAGTCTTGAAATCACTCTATGGCAATGTCTTGACCCAAATCTTCTTATTAGAAGAAGACGTCCAATATCAAGATTGATTCTATCATGCAAAACCATACGGGGAACTAGTGAATCTTCTACATGGAAGCAAACTATTAAGCCATAAATGGATCCTTAAAAGAAAGACAAAGCTATTGAAATCATTGAAAAACATAAACCAAGACTTGTTGTTAAAAGATTCAAACAACAACTAAGTGTGAACTATTTTGATACATACTCACCTTTGTCTAGAATAACTTCCATACCAATATTAATAGCCATTATAACTATTAACAAGCTTGAAAATACATCAAATAAAGATAATTTTTTTTTCTAAATGGTGACCTTGACGAAGAGGTATATATAGAACGACCTGAGCGGTTTGTTATTAAAGAGAAGGAAAAGAAAGTGTATTCTTGCCAAATCATTATATGATTTGAAACAAGCTTCAAACAATGGCATGAAAAGTTTAATAAAGTTATGTTGTCAAATAAATTTAAAATCAATGAGGTTAATAATTTTTTAAAAAAAACATAAATAAAAGTTATGTTATTGTATTTCTCTATGTGGATACCATGTGATTTTGGATAGAAATGAACACTTGATTAAGTCTATCATGAAAATATTAATTAATATATTTGATACAAAAGACTTGGGTGTTATAGATATTAAAAATTGCTAATATATATGATGGATTAATGTTGCCCTAATCTCTAAAGGTGACAATAGCACTTTCAAAACACCATTGGATACAAGTCCACATAATTCTAAAAATAAAGAAGAGAGAATACATCAATTGGAATATTCTTAAATAATTGAGAGCTTGATGTATGTTATGAACTACACAAGATCGAATATTGCATAATCAATTAGAATACTAAGTAGATTTACTACTAATCCAAGTATAGATAATTGAAAAGTAATAAATAGGGTACTTAAATATTTAGGGTGTATCTTGTAATATGGGTTACACTATATTGATTATTTGACAGTATTAGAAGGATATAATAATGTGAATCAGATATCCAATACTAAGCATTTAATATCCACTAGTGGATATGTCTTCATACATGGTGGATCAATTGTGTCTTGGAAATTATCTAACAAAATATGTATTGTAAGATACACAATGAAATTATAGTTTATTTCTCTTGATAAAGTTAAAGATAAAATCAAATGGCTTTAAAATTTCTTAAAGGATATTTTATGTTTGTTTAAACTAGTGCTAGTAATTTTGATAAAAGAGATTTTTTTTTTCTAATATGAAACCTTATATTAATAGGTCTAAATTTTAATTTGACTTTTTAATCAAGCCAAAATTTCTCTAAAAAATTCTAGAAGCCCTATTTCGAACAGGGTTACAATTCAATGCCATATGAGTTTGGAAAGGCCTTTAAATAAAACCCATAAATTACTATTTATGATTTACCATAATTTTCTAATTGATTTAATATTCCTTTTGTTTGTTTGGTTTCAAACTCTTATTATTTTTCTAGATTTGTTTATGATATTTTTCGTAGTATAAAAGCATCATATAAGAGCTGTAATATTTATTTTTTATTAGAAAAATATTTATTAATAAAATTTTGAATTAAGGTTTTGTGTGGTGACCTTATTCGGCAAAATTTTATATTGGTTGTTCTTTGTTATCTTTTTTTTGTTATTTTCATTTGGGTTAGTTGGTGTCAAAGCCTAATGATTCATAATGATTAGTTTTTGTGTGGTGCTAAATGACCATGGATAGAAAAGGTGGTTGTAGAATATGGCATGCTTGTTTAACAGGAGATGAATAGGTTTTCCCCTAAGCAAAAAGACATTCATGAACTTGTTAAAGATATAAAGAGAAAATTTACATAATTAACCTGTCAACTAGAAGTGATAAAGTTGCAAAGGAAATTGAAAGAATTATCCTATCAATTGACAGAGATAAAGAAGAAGAAAAATAAAAAAATCATAAGGATAATGATCACGAATCAATAACCAAATTTGAAAACCATTTGAGAAGTATAAGCAAGGAGGCAACTTCTTGATTGAGATGATTATGATATTGAAACTAGTATTTTTGATGATTCTAGTTCTTTTGTGAATTGGGATCAACCACCAAAATCTAACAAGGAAGAAGCTTAGGATATCATTAAGCTTGAAGGCTATAGAAATCCTATAGTTTTTGTTAGATGGGATTTACAAGGATTATCTCATGAAAATGAAGAATTATTTGAAATTCCAAAACGTTAATTTGGAGCTAACTTTTAAGATATTGAAGTAGTTTAAGTTTTTAACCACAATGAAATCAATAGATCATCCTACTATTCATTGCGAACAATCAACTGTCCAAAGTTGATATTTGAAGAATTTCAAGATGGTTTTGTTATTATCAACAAAAGTGTGTTGTCAAAATAGAATATCTTAGTTATTGTCAAGGAAAATAGTGTTATGCTAGATTTTGAATTCAATGCTCGATTAGGGAATTTTGATCTGACGACAAGTGCATTGGAGAATAAGAAAGACTTGGACTAGTCAATGAGGAAACACATTGTGTTTTGTGTTATACATGGCTTAGAGTATATGATCGAACATGTTATTGATAAGTATGATGTTTTCAATGGAAAAGCTAAGCATGTAAAGAGTTAATAACTTTAACTGGAGATCCATGAGGTTAAGAAAATAACAATTTAAACTTAAGAATGAGTTTTTTTATAATCTAGAGAGATTGGTATAAGAGATTTTTTTTCTCCTTATAGTGCAACCTCATGTTAATGAGAATAAATTTTGATATGACCAATAAATCATGCTAAAATTTTGCTAGGAGATTCCAAAGATCTTTTTTCTTATATGTAAATTTTCATAGCCATTTAAGGTTAGAAATGCCTTTAAATAAAGCCTTGTAATTACTATTTAGGACTTGCCATATTTCATTGTTAATCTTGGATTATTTTTTTTATTTGGTTTAAAACTCTTTTATTATCCTTTTCAGCTTTGTTTAGGATATTTTTTCTAGTATATAATAAGTAGCTTGGAAGAGCTATCATATTGATTCTTGATTAGAAAAAATTATAGCAATAAAATTTTGAATTAGAGTTGTGTGGTGACCTTATTCGATAAAACTTTATGTTGTTTGTTTTTATTTGTGTCCCTTGTAATAGTTAGTCAATAATTAGAAAAGCACAAAATTGCATGTATAATGATAAGTTTAAATATATACATCATAGATATAATACAATTAAACACTAGTTATTGAATACAATTATTTCTATTGAATATATAATGTTGATGAAAAATATTGCGGATCCACTTACCAAAGGTTTAATAAAAAAGCTCATGTATAGTTCATTAAGGAAAAAAGACTTAAAAAATATTACGGATCCACTTACCAAATTGATTTGAAGTGCGAACCCCATCTGTTATCTCCAGGTCGTTGCAAACCACCTACTTGATTAACTCCTTTACCCATTTCAATCTCACTAATATCAACTAAATGTTCAATTGTAGCTGCTTGGAAAGCCCGTAATTCATCATTACGCTTACAAGAAGCACATACAATTTTAATAATAAAAATCAAATTCTGAAAGAAAGTGTCAACATCAAATATTTCTCTAGCTGTAGCAATAAGAGCCAATTGTAATTGATGAGCTAAGCAATGTACATAATATGGATAAGGGCAATCATTAATGAATAAAGCTTGCAAACCATTCCACTCTCCACGCATATTACTGGTACCATTATACCCTTGACCCCTAATATTTTGAACATCAAGATTGTGATGAGATAAAATAAAGAAAATCTCTTCCGTAAGAGTTACAGCAGTTGTATCTTTGACATGAACTATATCTAAAAATCGTTCTCGTGTAAATCCACTTCTATCAACAAACCTAATAACAAGGGCCATTTGCTCTCTTCTAGATTCATCTCGAGCTTATCAAAAATTAAACAAAATCTTGCATCATCAATCTCATGACGAATTGAAGACTGAACATTTCTAGCAAAGACATGCAAAATTTCTTTTTGAATTTGATGTGAGGTGTATTTAGCATTTTGTGGAGCATTACCCAAAATAAGAGCACCTACTTGTTCATTGTATGATGCTAAAAGTTCTATCATTTCAAGAAAATTACCTCGGTTTTTTTATTCTGGATGTTTATCATACCCTCTAATACACAATCAATTATTTTGAATTTCTTGAGTAGTTTGCCTTTTAACTACCTTCTCAATATGACATGACTGGTTTTTCAAATTTTCCAAGCACCTAGTAGCAAATCTATGAGCTGAATTTGGACCTTTTTCCCATATGAGTCAAAAAGCACACCATTCCCCATCATTAACTTTCTTCCAACAATTAAATCCTTTAACTGTAAAGGTGTCTGATCTTGGCTTTCCATATGGTTTACTTGGAAATAAATAGCAAGGGAAACAAAATGCAGTATTTTTCTCTGAATATTCAAGCCACGGATAACTTTTGAACAAATGAGACTGAAATAGATAAGGATGTTTTTTACCAGTCAGTGGATATTCAGACATCAAAGGTTGATATGGCCTCAAATTAATGTATGTCATTTGAATTTTATCTTGTTGATTAACCGGGTATTCCTAAATTTGAGGACGATTGCTTGGATCTCTAATTAAATGAGCAATGTCAAATATTCTAGTAAGAGGTTGCTCTCTAATCAGCGCAGGTTCTTTGTAAACTGAAGCACATTGAGGCTGCTCAACCATAACTTCAACATTACTAGGAGTTGGTTCACTAGGCTGTGAGTTATCAATATGTTTCTTTTTTTTTTTCAAAAAAAAATCAATTCTTCTTATTTTGTTCATGGTTCAACCTAAAATCAAAATATATATCGTGAAAAAAAATTAATAATTTTGGTGGTTCTGCTAAAAACAAAATATAAAAAAAATTACATGCATAATCAAAACAAACCAATAAAATATATCTAATTAATTAGAAAAAAAATCACTATAACAAGAATTCAAAAAACAATTGTTAGAACTAGCAAATTTGAAAAATAAAAGGAAAAATTATAAAATTATATAAAAAAAAATATCTTTAAATTCTTAATAAACATCTCAAAACAAAATAAAAATATATTTTAAATTTAAGTTATTAATATCCAATTACCTTGTTTTATTTACTGAAAGAAAAATTAAACAGTACCTTGCTTCAATCTTTCCGCACAAAAATTTTATTTGCTATCTGCATATTTATTCTTGTTTTCGTTTTGACCGGCTGCGTTGCAACTTTCAAGCATTTATATTAGGGTTGTACTTTGTAGCCTATAAAAAGAGAAAAGACAAAAAAACACATTGATCACTTTATATGTTTTATTCTTTTCACCTAGGCACTATGTAGCCTATTACTTTCCACATAGGCACTACTTTTTATCATTTTGTAGCTTATTATAGCACCTCACAGTTAATTACAAAAAATAAAAGTCTTGCAAGGGCCCGGGCCTGGGCCCCTACTCACCCCCTCACTCCGCCCCTGCATACATGAATGAGAAATGTGGTTGCTTCAATATAAAAAAATTTAAAGGCTGCCTTCTTTTAAATACTAATAAAATTAAAAGTTTGTTTTAGTCAAAATAAACACAATTATAAGAATTTTATATATATATATAAACTAAGTATTATTCTATTGATTTACATCAAATATTAACGAAATCATAACTAACAGATTAGCGAAATCACTATCCTGAACTGGGATTGGTATAAAACCGTAGATTTGATTTTGATTATACCTTTTTGTTGTCCCATTTTTATATGTTAGGCAAAGGCACTGTGCCGCTGCTGGCTTTGTTGACTTTCCTTGAGTTTGCAGTCTGCAATCACATCCAGGCTGAGTCTGATCACATGGAACTCAATCATGGAGGCCATAGATCAGAACGCAGGTTTTGAGGGAAATATATAATTTATTTTAGGATATACTCATTAACGCTACTCCGCACATCAGATTAGCTATAATTCCAAATATACAGACTTGAAAGAGATAGAGAGAGAGTCATCTGCTTCAACATAATTTGCTAATTAATGGTTTGCCATGCATCGACAAATCAAAGCCAATAATCATCAAATAATACGGCGTTTATGATGGATATCATTATGATACGAGGACAAGTTAGGAGTATCTCATCCACAAAAAATATTTCTAAATGAGCAAATCAGCATAATTACAATCACAGCAGGAGAGTCATCATCGGAATTGCCCCCAAAAACCACCATAGCTGGACTGGTTTGCTATCCAAAGAAGCCATGTTGGAGGGAACTTGCGAGTCTCCCCCAGAAGCAGCAGCAGCAGGTGGAGGGGGAGCAGTTGGTGGAACATCACATGTACCAAATGTAGCGTTTGCCTGCCCATGAATTACACATTATTGGAGGCATTAGAAGTTAACCCTAATTAATAATAATTGAAGCAAATGGTGGTGGAAACATACTCTGCAATAGGCAATATTGTCACATCCACAAGTAAGGTGTCCATTTGCTTCATCCACAGCTTCTGGGGCTCCCCCACCATCACTCCTCTGGAACAACAAATCAAAAACATCAGTAGGTAAACTACTTTGCAATCCCATTTCCTGTGGTTAAGTTTGTTGCAAGGTTCGATTTAATCTATCTCATCTGTTGAGACAACGCAAATCAACAAGGTACCTGATAAAAATCAACAGCAATGAAGTTTGGCCACCGTTCGCCAGCTGCTTCATAGCAAGTGTTGGTCATACTAATTAGCGGAGCTGAATTGTCCAAACAAACTCCACTTGTATTTGGATTAGTTGGAAAGTAATTCTGAAGAACCAAGGATATCGTTTTTGTGTTCATAGGAGATGATTCTGCTCGATTTGGACATGAACCTGCTTTCATCCCATCATCTCCATCTGCATTATTCAAGTCACCGTCAAATGATTTAAATGATCTCATGCATGCATATCCACATTAGCCGTGTTTTGTCAGGCTCCTAAAACTGAAACGTTAGACCTTCACAGGCACAGAGAAATCATAAAAGAAGCTTTTTTCCCCTGTATTTCTCATTGATTAGTTAATGATGATACTTTTTGACGGGGGATGAAGAAGGAACTTACATTGATTCTCTACTACATATTTCCAATTGTAGGCGATTCCCTCAGTAGCCTCTTTACTTGATTTGGAAGTGAAGACCACTAAACGCTGATTCTGCTGGACCATTACATCAACAGTTGGCCAATCTTCACCATTTTTAGGCATCTTTGACACAGGAAACCAATAGTTGCCTAGGCCAGATGCATTAAAAACCTTGGTCAAGCCTTGTGGGGATGTCACATAATCCTCAATAAAAATAGTGACAATCTCTGATGGATTTGCAGCCAAAAAGGTTTCAATCTCTTTCAACACATCAATCGCAGGTTGCTGGAGATAATCATGGTTGGTTCACAGTCAATATAAAAGAGAAAATCACTATTTCGAGCACGAAATAGATGCCAGTAAAAGTTAAGCAAGATTGAAGGATCAACATACGAAAGCTGTGAAGTTGTAACAGTTGCCGTTGAAGGAGTGACATAACCAGATGTCATTCATGAAATCATACATGTCTAGCATAAGTCCTCGAACCCCATTCTACAAGAAAACTCAGTTCTTAGAAAAAATAAAATAAAAAATGCCAATTGTAAAAGCTTAAAAAAGGGAAGGAAAATGTAGCTAAGATCATTTCACACTTAGCTTAGTTAAGCATTAATTTAGTTAGCTGGAATGGTCATTAGTTTAATCCAAGACTCCAAACAACAAAGCCAAGCTTAATTTTCAAGCAAAGGACAAAAATCATAGCCAGGTCATCCAGACAATGCAAACATGCAGCATCATCAATATTGCATACCGATCCCATTTGCCTTTATTTTGATAGTTGAATACCAAACCAGTATCCCTACAAAATTAACACATTTCCCCTTGGTCTTGGCACCTAAATGTGACACATATCAATATTTGACACCATACCCAAGTTAGAAAAAAGAAAAAAACGGCGGAATGTGACCGTCCAACATAAAGAAGAAAAAGTAAACTATCCTAAAAAGTCCATTTTTTCATCTCCAAGAATTGAAAATGTCAAGAACCAAATGCAGAGACTGAGAATCTTACCTTAAGTTGACTCGTAACCGTGTCTTCTTGATTTGTGATCAAAGCAGAACCCGTATCTGATTGGGCATTCATTAGAGCAAAAGAGTTGTGTGTCGTTAACCATGAATACTTGTTGAATGCCAGACCTTTGACCTAACCAAATGCAAATCTTTTATGATCAAAACATTAAAAATCACAAAATTAGAGTAGCAGTTAAACACCAAAGGAATAATAATAAAAAAGGGACCAACTTTCGATGTTGGACTCAATGGCTGGATCTTGGTGCATCTCTGTCGGGTATTTCCATTAGCAGCACAACTTTGACAGCTTAATCCGGCATCACAGCTGCTGTCAGATGAACATGTCTCCCCGATCTGTTTCATTGATCATAGAAATCAACAACATGAAATAAACACGTGTTTCTCTTTCTGGTGAATGAAAGATAACTAATGATAGTAACTTGGGTTACTCAGAAGGAAATTAAGACCTTGAGACAGGAAGAACCGGCAATGAAGAGACAAAGGAGAATGAAGAGAAGTTGGATGGGGAGAATATTAGAGAAAACATTTGATCCCTGCAAAAAAAAAAACAAAGAAACGAAAGGGAGAAGTAAACAACAAAATATGTTATACACAAGAATATATACAGAGAGGAGTGGGTTCTGATGAAGAAGATTTGAGCTTGCCTTCATTTCCGGATGTCGCTATATCGAGAGAAGCAAAGAGAGGGAAAGAAACAGATAATTGGGGGGCTGTGAGTATTTATAAGGATTCAAGAACCTGCGGCTTGGGGCTTGGGGCGATGACTGGAAAATGGACAGAACATATGAATTTGGTGGTAAGAGAGGGAAACAAGACCTGGTCGTTAGGTTAGGTGTACCTTCTTTGTCATCTAGTGTCTGGATGTTTCGTTTCGGTTTCTTTTTCTTCTTCTATTTCTTCTTATGTTTTTCACCTATTTTTAGTGATTTTATGCTAAATTAATAATAACAATAATAAAAAACCCAGCTTGCGATGCATTCTTGATTTATGCCAAATGTTGGACACGGTTCATAAAAAAAAGAAATAATAAAAATGGCATGGTGGCAGCCCCACATGTATTAAATAGAAATTTTCTTAGTTCCTAGCCACCTCTTCTCAAATACTTTTATCACCATATATATGCTGATTTTTTCCGTCGAATAAGTTTACACATCTTCATTTTGAGTTTGAATATAATGAGTACATTAATATATATATATATATAGTCTTATTCCTTGCAGCTTCTTTGATTTGTATATTTGAATTTTTCTAAGTTCTTATTTTTCTTGAGTGCAAAAGCATCAAAGACGGACTTATGCCAAACAATTGAGATCATAAGAAAAGTATAATCAAAGACCATGAAGATTGTTGACATTTAAAACCGTTGTTTGAATGGTGGTATAAGAGCATGCAAGTGTTCCTGCTCATATAATATTATTTTTCGTAGAATGACTTTAATTTGTTATCCTTTTCCAACAAGAAGAAGAAAAACAAGAACAAGAAAGTATGAACCTATCATTTTAGCAGTCTATTCTAGAAAGAAGGTTAGGACGGAACAATTCTACGATAAGATGTTGGGGAAACACTTTTTTTAATTATTAATATTTCAAAAAATAATTAGAGAAATAACTTAAATATTGTAGAGGATGCGCTCCTTCAAATAGCTGAATTTATAAGTTGCGCGACTAAAAGTAGGACAATTAAACTAATACAAACTTTAAAAGGTTGCGCTTCTTTCGATAGCATAAGTTTCTTAGTTTTGTTTTTTGTTAAAACAAATTATACATGTAAAATTAGGATCAATCGCAATCATGTATTCGAGAAAACACAATTCAATAGATTCCTTAATTATATAATATTATTTAATCACATCTAATGGTGTCTAATTATATCAAACTATATCTAATAATTCCTTGATTATATAAAAACAAACTTATGGGATTTTCTAGGGTTTAATTAAATTTATTGAGGGCGTAATTGCAAGAAAAATTAGTCTTTGAATTCAATTGGGGTGTTAATTGGAAATAATTTAAGTCTGGGAGTTAAATTCCAATTTTATAAGCTAATTTAATCAAATCAGGGGCCTAATTACATAAATATCAAAGTTTAATAGCTAATTAGAGACTTGATTGAAGAAATTTAAAATTAAGAACCAAATCGTAAAAGACACAAGACTTCAGGCACTTAAATCAGTAAAATCTAGGGCCAAATTAAATATAATTGAAAGTTTAATGGTCAATTGAGGGTCCATTTGCATATATCGAGAACTAAGGACCTAATTGGAAAATGCACTGAACTTTAAGGGTGACAACTGAGTTTGAAAAGGGTGGAATTACATGAAATTAAAAGTTGAAAGGCAATTATAGATGCAATTAAAAGAAATTGGAAGAACATGAACTAAAGTAAAATTTGTCAAATCCCAAATTAAAAACCCTAAGTTTTAGAGTTTAACCTAGATGACACATCACTTAGATTTAATAAGAGATCAAATGACATGTCATTAGCTACTATTCACCTTCTCCCTTTGACAATTTTGGCTGATCGAATAAACATCTTTAGGCGAATGAATATGGTGTCTCTGACTGCTTTAGGAGCTGTAACTATTACCATTTGACTGAGAAATACCTATTTTACAAATATCAGCTACTCCCATCAAACACTTTTATTCTATTTTCTTCAATGAACACAACAACATCTTGTTTCTGATAAGCTATCACTACAATAATAAATGCTAGGCTAATCTAGTTGACACCTTCAAACAAATAATATGAACCAACAAACTTTCTAATCGAGCAAGGTTAGATCCAAACGAAAGATATGCATCTTATCTACCAACTTCAAGTGATCTTCAATGATGATGATGTCAAAGTCTCTTCGACGAAATCTCGAAAGTGGTCAACACAATCAGCCTTGATTGTGACACACCTACTTAGCAAAACCATTGATTTTTTTTAGTGTTCACACTTCAAGCCTTCTCAATAGGTTCTTATCAAGGTTTGACCATATTTCTCTCAATATCAAAAGGCTAGAAACAACTTATTGGTCTCCAAGTTGATCAAAACCACCAAAATCTCCATAACCAAGTTTGTTGCAAAATAACCATTGTAAAACTAGCAAGGTAAGAAGCTTACAACTGTAAAAACATACCTAAAACTCTCCTATTTTTTATTAGAGGGCAAATCATTGATAAATAATGATCAATCCTTGATTGAATCCATAAAAAAACCCTAGTAAAGCCCTATAAATATCTTGAAAATCAAGAAGGGAGGAGAAGTTAAAGATGTTTTTGGAATTCATTAGAAATCAAGTTTATTGTTTAGCATATAAAAGCTAAAGGGACAAGTTAAAGATTGAGCAAAAGGTTTGGCCATACTAGGGTTTTGATTTTGAACCGAAATCTATTTTGACAAAATTATAATATGTGAGTGATAATCAAAGTGAATGGGTCCTAAATTATTAATCATTGCATAATTTTCAACATTTCTATGTCTTTGGATTATTCATATATGATCTAATTTGAGAGTCATGTTGCTGGGTTTACATTGAATTATCTTCATGTTCTTCATTTTTCCTTGGCTTTGATTTGTTTATACCAAAATATTTTGACTTTTTGAGTTTTTTAAGTTTGATTTATTTTGGATTCAGGCTTAGATTCTGGTTTTCTTTTTCTAGATCAAACCAATGGATTTTGGTTCAGTTTATGGTCAAACCAAAGGTGTCGGGTCAATCCAATTGGGTCAAAATTAGGTATGATGGTAAGGCCTTATTTGGCTTGCCACTATTTTAATAAAAGGAATCTTTGTTTAAAGGTGTATTTGACAAACATCCTTGTAGGCCTGTTTTGATAGTTTTATTATAAAGAAAAATGAGTTTTCGTCCAATAAAACCTAAAAAAATAATATAAAATATAAAAACCAAATGTTTCTTTTCAAAAAATAAAATATAAAAAGTTTTTTTTTTGTATACAATAAAAAATCCTTAAGAATATTTGAGCCTTTTTTTAGAAAAAAACTAAAATACTTTGACATGTTTTAAAAAGGTGTTGCATGGATTTTACAATACGTTTGTATGATTTCAAAGGATCTTGACCTATATTTTAAAATTATTAAAAACTTATTTTTAGAAAGAAAATATTATTCACTTTCAATATAAGGATAAAAAAATTAAAGGGAATTAATATCCAAAATATTATTAGGGATAATAATTTATTATTACTCACTTTTATATAAGGATAAAAAACCTATATGAGGTTACTAACCAAAATATTATTAGGAATAATACAACTCATTCACTTCTAATATAAAGATAAAATCCACAAGGAATTTTATCTAAAATATTATTTGAAGTGATGTGGTAGCTAAAAATTCCAAGTATATCTTAAAAAAAAACCCTTAGTGATATTTAAGGATATTTCACAATTTCAAACAAAGTCCTTGATCTAAAAAACTAGAGTTTGTTTATCGTAGCAAGCCAACCATAGTACGCTGATAAAATAAAAACATCATTAGACCATAGCAAAAAAAAAAAATGCAGTTTATCTTAATTAAGGCATCATAGTAATCAGTCCATTTCTTGAAATCTCTAAAATACCAGTTATGATTCATAGTAAACATAATACTAGGTGACGATTCCCTAAACTAATCAAAGACCATTCAGAACATGTCTAGGAAGAGTTATCATGATGTCATGTCCCCATGAAGATGGGTATGATAGTAGTCATCAACTATAGTAGTCAAATGTTGCTCTTCATATAGTCTCACTCTCCTCGCATCCAGCTAATTAATAAAATCTATATAAATTATAAACCAATTATTTCATTCTTATCTCAACAACTAATAGTATATAACTTATAATTGGGATCAACACTGATTAGTACTTAAAAGTGCATGTTTATCAAGGTTTTATATCATCATTTTGCACTTGAAGTATCAATAACTCCTTAACTAAAGCATGTTTTATAATAACAAGTTTGATACTATAAGATACCTTAATTTATGGTAAATGCTCATCTTAAATGCAGGCCTATCACATAAATGAAAGGATTGATTGATGAGTTTAAGTATTGAAAGTGAAACGACAAAGAGATGGCCAAACTTAGAAAAGAGATGCTGGTGCAGTCCAAACCGGAACATTGCTCGGTAATTGGATCATATCTGGAGCTCTAGATCTCGGATTTAGGTCCATTTTATATAGATGGAAAGGTAAGACAAATGCCTATAACTTTCATGGGAGCACAAGATTTAAAAAGGCTGTTTTGAAGTCCAAATTTAAGGAACAACGAAGAAGTCCGAAGCTGTCCTGCAACCTAGACACTGTTTAGTGTTCAACCCATATCTTGAGTTCTAGCAGTCCAAATGACCTCATCTTTTTTTTTATTGGAAAGATAAGACAATTTCCTAGAACATTCTTGAGGATTTTTGGTAAATTATGATGTTAAAAATGATGTCTTGTTCAGACAAGAAGATAAGGATTGTCACCAAGTCAAGATGTGGCCACCCACTCATCAATTAGTCAACAAATCAATAGTTCTAAATTTTGGCCTATAAAAGGAGGCATTTACCATGTATTGAGGCATCTTGGTGTTCAGATCAAGATCATGCTCTTACTTTCTCTCGTTGTATTGCTTATGTTTTGTTTTCATTAATATCAAGTTTATACATTTCATTTCCTTTCCTTTATTTAGTTAACTTCTTTCTCATTTATGTTCTATTCTTGTTCATTTATGTTTCTTTCTTTCATTATGTTTAGATAAGTTAATTATGTCAAGGTGAAAAGGGTACACTAATGGTGTAAGAATAAGTATAATATAAACTTAACATGGACCTTAACGTTGGATACTAACATGTTTTATATTTGTTATCTTGTTCACCTTTAATACTTTGCTTGTTAAATCGTTAATCTAGATTTATGTTACATAACACTTGGTACAACAAATACTTGGCACTTTCATAGCCCATATTGTATGGTATAACCGACACCTGAGCTATGAAAGGAACTTGATTTGTTGTTAACATAAGTTATAATCATGAATGCCTGACAACATTTACAAGTATTAGCATTATTCGAATAAGATAACTAATGTAATCATGTTAACAAATTATAATCTGATTGGAACCTCCTTTATGTGTGGTTTTTAATTGAGTAATAAGAGTTTATATTATACTTGTTTAAAGTACCATTAGTGGATCCTCTAACCTTAACATTTGTTTTTATTATTGTTTAATCCTTACATCAATCTTACCTCTCAAAGCTCTCTTTATTACTACTACTACTACTATTATTATTATTTACATTCTTGTTATATTATATGTATGTTAAGTATGCTCTGTGTTTGATCAAGGATCCTGACATTGTTGGTCTTGCCTTGTTCATTCGCATTAGAAATCTGTTTATATTATATAATATATCTCTTTGATCTTTTCATAAACTCAGTATATAGGCTGGAAACCTGTGACCTGATCTTTTAGATCATTCTCAGGTATAACAACGCCACGTACTGAGTATTATTATTATTACTCTTAATATTACTATTATTATTATTGTTATTATTGTTGTTATTGTTGTTGTTGTTGTTGTTGTTGTTGTTGTTGTTGTTGTTGTTGTTGTCTTGTTATTTATAATTTATACAATTAACCTCTCTGTGATTCGACCCCGGTCTTGCCGGGTTATTTATTACTTCGACACTCCTGCACTTAGAAGAAGACATCAAGCTTTTGGTCGTGTCAAACATCAAGCTTTTGGTCGTGTGTAGTATATGTTGATGTAGTCTAAATTGCTACATAACACAATCAAGACAATGCAGATTAACTATTACAAAATAATGCATTAGAATAATTGATCTGCATATCTCTACTCTCTCTATAAACTAGAGGAGCTACTTGTATTTCATCCTCTGAGTACATTGGCCATACAAGTTATTAAAACATTAAGTTAATGTACCTTATTATAAATAATTTGATGCAAGAAATAATAGTAAAAAAATAAATAAAATGCATATGTTATAACTCATTCCTGGTGAGGTGGCGACATATATAACTCACTATGGTAAAATGACTAAACATAGGTTAGATTTTAATGAAATCTCATAGACACACCAATTGATATCATAAGCCATAATTTTTTTACAAAAAATTTAATATACTTTAATTGTTAATGAAAAATTAATTAAGAATTAATATCATCCTTATCATACAATCCCCCTCTAGTAACAATACATTCATTACCTATTAGTAACCTTAGTAAGGCAACATCTTGGAGAGTAGTTGTCATCTTCCCTTAACCAAAATGGAACATATAAGTCTTACACCTTCATCACTCTATTAACACACCAAGCAATCTATGACTGAGCTAGATGTATTGATGTCAAGTAATCCCATATAAATCAACCTGAATGATGAATGTAAGAACACGAGGAACAAACTTATCAATTTATTATAGTGAAAATATATCTTATTAGTACTCTTGAAAATCAATCAAATTACATAAATATCAATATGATTGTGAGCATGGTTAAATATGAACATGGTTGAGTATAACAATGACAAGTAAACTACACGTCTGACTCATATGTTTGTAGATTGATGTCAATCTTACAAGCACGACACTAAACTATGAACGAGACCAATAGTAAAACTACCCCTTTAGTCCCTTTCATTACTCTTCTCTCGATTGGAGGGGTCTCTAGTGTCACCTTTAGTTCCATCTATCATAGAAGCCATGTGGCAATACATATTTGTATGATATATTTATCAAACAACATGTTGCTAATATTGAAACAATAGAATATAAAACAATAGCTTATAAAATTAATCTAAAACAATAAAAATATTCATATACATCCACTCCTGTAAGCTTTTTTTCAAAGAAAATGTTATATTTTCTTATACCCCTATCTTACATCCACCTTGTTATATAGATGGATTGCTCTTCTTCAACCTCTACTCTATCTCTATCTTAATGGATCTGCTTCAACACTATGCTTAGTATATTCATATCATAGTAGGTGGTCAGGTAAGGGATGAAATTGAGGAGCATATACATTTTGGTTATACATCAACATTATAGAAAGGAAAAACAAATTATGTGCATTCATCAACATGATGGACAACATGCAGAAAGATGTGAACATAATCGATGGAATATTCTTTATTTACCACTTTTAGAACTTCCTTATATATTAATTGTTTGTTGAATCTCTCTCTAGCCACCTAATTATAGGTGTTCACTTGAAATATCTCATTTCATGGTTAAATATAATTGTTGTGTGAACTTTTGATTTATATGAAGTACCTGTCATTTTACAAAGTACTTGTGAGGCCACAATATATCATAAGGATATGAAATCTTGTGCCTAGAATCTTTGATGAATAAAATGTTTATTTGACCAATAAAAGGTCAACTAGACTAAAGAAATAATGGCAATGCATGTCCACCTTTTAATATATTATTAAAAACTTCTGATAAATTTATGGTCATATTGCAATAATAATGGCCATAATAATATAAAAAAGCCTTTTCCAGCTTTTATCCATACTTTTATTCATTTATCTTTCTTTATTATTTAAGTATACTAGTTATCATCTTTTTATTTTAATAGTTCACAACATTTCAAACATAAAACTTTTTTTAAAATCAAATATTTTAACTTAGTGTTGAAGTTACTATAAATGTTATGTGAACAATAACAATGAAATATAACTAGTTTAGGGTCATATATTTGCCATGATATTATTATTTGCAATATGTCTATCTAATAATATACATATTATGATACAATCAATTACCACATAACTTGTGAATACAATCTAAAAAACATGTTCAGTTGTAATTCATCTCTTCTTTGACCAAAGCAAAACACAAAGGAACTCATTCATTATTCATGTTAAAACCAATTTCAACTAATAACTTCCCAATAAACTTCTTTTATAGGTTAGTGCCCCAACACTTATCAGTAGACTATAACACATCGACCTCTTAATTACAGTTCCAATGCTTATAAGACTTTTTCAAATATTTATATATCATCATAAATACTCTTGTGATGCCAGATGATAATTGTATTGGGATTTGATTATTGAAATGCTAATATTAATAATCTAGGTAGGATTTGAAAAGGCTCCTCATGTTAATCAAACAACCAGGTAAGTGTCTTTTGGTTAGTTAATTACTCATGCCTTGTAATATGAGATATTAAACTCATATTGTTGACTTATTGTTTCTTAAGTGATCATAATACCTAGACTTTTTTTTCAACATTCATAATTATCTGGGCCATATTAGCAATAAATTTTAAATCAAGCTAATAGTGGTCATTCTTACCCACTATATTAGTGTATATATATGGACGTATCAACTTCAAGATCTCAAATGAATCAAAATTCTTATAAAACCCTCATATAAGTATCTTGACATTCTAGTGTATGCATATATTATAATTGCATATAGATTATGGTTAAACGTTGCACATTGTATTCTAATGAATTTGTTAAATGCCATAATTTCAATACATTAGTTAATTAAGGCTTGGTTTGGAATATTTATCTAACCTTCAACTCAATACTTACACCTAAATTTCTACGACTTAAAACCTAGTCATTACATATCATTTCATTAGTCTTACTAACATCCTCAAAATCAAGAACAAAAGGTCCTATGAATTGAAGTTGGATTATTAGCTTACCTTATTAGCTTACCAAACTCATCTTCTTTAAGGAGGTCAACTAAATCCAAAGTAATACTTCTCTTATCTTTTTCATCACTTGGTTTAGATTCATTATTGTTATATATACAAACAAACATATATAGATCTTCTTTTTTCACAATTTAAGTACTAATGTTAAATTTAGTTCAGTTGACTATGTTGCTTATATAGCCTTTTGAGTATAGACTTGAATATACTTGATACTAGAGGAAGAGCATACTCATTTAGTGCTACTATTTAAGTACAATTTTATGATAAACTAGAATGTTAATGACCTTGCTCCAAGATAGCCTTTTTTTATGGAAGGAGAATGTCAAACCCATGATGAGCACATTCAAGAAAATAAGTCTACTTTTTAGGGACTTAGAGTAGTGGAACAAGAGTAGCTTCCGCCTATCGACTAGAGCTTTCTATACAAATGGTGCTCTATATAAATTTTATTCATATTTTGTTTGTTTATTTGCTAATTTTTGTATTCCTTATACAAAGGTATTTGTAGTCTTTTCAAATATAGGCCCGCCTTGCTAGGCGTTTGGAGGTTGAGCTTATACAAGATGCTTGAGCCAATATCAAATATAGGGGGAGCCTTCAATCTTGTTGGTGTATGGGGGAGACACAAGTGAAACTAAAAGCCTAACTTTGAATCTCCTAATAATTTTTATTAGAAAACCATGTAGGATAAAGATACTTAAGCATTACAATTAGAGACAATCAATGAGAACCTTAGAAAGGTAGACCAATATGTTTTTTCTAATCGTCAAAAAGTGGAGGAACTAGAGTTAGCATATGCAAGTTCAGGGAGTGAGAGTAACTAGACTTGTATGAAGGACAAGGAGACCCAAACTGTAATTTCTTAGTTGAAGGCTCTTAAATATTTTTCTAAGAAGATCCTAGCCATGTATGAATTGACAAATATTTTTCTAACCACCATGGTGGACAAGTTAATTGATATGATGAGTGGCTTTTATTGTTTTCTATTTGTCCCTAGGAAATCAAATCGACTTGTCTTAGATCTTTTGTTCTTCATTTATAAGAATATACGAGAGTGCACATAAAAGGAAGGGAATTGATTGTGAAGGTCTTTGGATAACAAAGTCATATTGGACAGTCTAGTCTGGTACTACTATTATGAGGAGAGGAGAGTCATGATTTGGAGTTTGTCAAGTAGAATCCCATAACAGAGGCCTTTTTGGCAAAGAACAATTGATTTTACTTATTGTATATCTTTTTTTATGATTCTTTAGCCTATTCTTGTGGGGTTTTACCAATGTATACCAAATATTACTTGGTCTGGGCTTATTTTATACTACCTTATCATTGTTGTCATGTTCATTTATGTTTTTCATTTATTAAAATTAAATCCTTTGTGGTGTGGTTATTGTGCATTAAGATGGTTGGGTAACCTAGGTTTCTTGCATAGGAAAAGCATTTTTAGCTCGTATGAAAGCTATTGAGTTTTTGTCATGTAAGATCAAATATTTAAGTATGAGTGTAATGGTGTCTCCTCAACATGAGCTAGAGTTAGATAATCCATTAAGTGAAGTAATCTATGTTTATTGAAAGGTTTTATAAGGAGTTTAACTTATAGACCGAGTGTAAGGATTAAAGATGTTTTTCCTAAAGGCTAGGCTTGTTTAGTCAAGGTGATTCTTCTTATTGATGAGTTTTATATGCTTAGACCAATCATACTAAACTTAAACAATAGGTTATTTCAGGTTATGGTAGGATAAGGCAAGGCATTTGATCATAGTCAATCATGAAGATGCTTTTACATGAAGAAGGATCTTGGATCCTGGATCCTGTAGAGGTCACTAGCCACAAAGACATGTTTTTTTTTATGGAAAAGGATCTTGGATTATTTAGAGGTGACCAGTCATGAAGATATGTTTGCATGAAGAAGGATTTTGAATCCTTTAGAGATGATTGATCATGAAGACAAGCCTGTATGAATAAGGATTCTAGATTCTTTGGAGGTGACCAGACAAAGATTTGCTTACATAAAGAGTTCATGGTAAGAAAAGTAAGATAAGTAATCAATGCCACATTTGCGTTAACCCAATATTGTTTGTGGCAGCTTGGCCATAGCAAGTGAGAAATAAGAAGAGTCCTTTAATGCCTATTTATGACACATGTAGTTGGATATAGGAGCACAAAGTATTAACTAGTTAGATCTCGTAAATAATGAAATGGATTCCATGCTTTTGGTATAGGCATGCTTTTAATAAAGATATAGATTGTTCCATAATGCTTGTCTTTGCATTTCCATTTAAAATGCGTAGACTAGATGATTTTGTCCCTAAAACATTATTATACAATTGTACAAAGACTAATTACATAGAAATAAACACAATCAATGAAACAAAAATGGATGTTACACATTGTTGAACCATGTTAAATTTTATGTTCTTTCTAGTTTCTCTCCTATTAAAATATTCATCAATAATTATCATAGGTTTCTTACAATAATTAGTATCAAAACCTGTCTACGATGTCAAGGATTTCTTCTGCAAAATTCAGCATGGTAAAGTTTGATGGATTTGGAAATTTTGGATTATGGCAAAGAAGAATAAACGATTTGTTGGTCTAATAGGGCATGACGAAGGCGTTATATGAAAAACAACTAGAAGGCATTAATGACATATATTGGCAGGAACTGAAAACGAGGGTTGTGGAAACTATCAGACTTTATTTGGATGATGACATAATTTATCATTTCATGGATGAGGAATCACCGGTAGAAGTTTGGAAAAAACTAGAAAGTCAACATATGTTCACGTCATTGTTAAACAAACTTTATCCTAGGGATAAATTGTTTGGTCTTAAGATGTCGTAAGGCACAAATTTGAATAAGTATATCAATGTGTTCAATTAGATCATTAATGATTTGAAGGGAATTGATATAAAGTTCGACGATGAAGATAAAGCATTGATGTTACTAAATTCCCTACCTGTTTCCTTTACGTTTAAAAAATTTGGTTACAACTCTGATGTGGGGGAAGGAAACCCTCGTACAGAAAGAGATCACAAGTGCCCAATTAAGCTTTAATTTAAAGAAGAAAGCTAGTGATGAAAATTCACAAGGCAAAAGGCTGGTGGTGAGGAGTAATCAAAAGTGTGGGAGAAATAAATCCTGAAATGAATTGAGAAACAATAAAGTTTGGTCCAGATCTAGGAAAAGGAAGGATATATAGTGTTATAAGTGCGAAAAAAACAAGGCATATGAAATGAGAATGTCTTGAGAAAAAAAAGAAGAGGGATACAAAGAATAAAGAGGGTTCATCAAAGTCTGTGAATATAGTGGAAAAGGACTTAGAGATCGGCGATAGAGATATGATTTCTATTTCATCTAGTTCAGATCATCTCACATATTCTTGGATATTGTTTTCAACATGTTCTTATAACATGAAACCAAATAAATATTGGTTAAACACCTACAAGATAGTCAATTTTGATTCGGCTCTAATTGGTAATGAAAATCCATGCAAAGTTTTAGAAATATAAAATATTAAAATTAAAATATTTAATGATGTTGTTAGAACTTTGTGTGATGTTAGACATATATCAAATTTGAAAAAGAATTTGATTTTATTAGTCAGTTTAGATCGTAATGGGTTCAGTTTCAAGTTTAAAAATAGAGTATTGAAGCTGAGTAAATATGTTATAACAATGATGAAGGGACATAAATGGAGATATTTTTAGATTACTGTCTTATAGTCATAGATGGAGTTGCAGTCAGAGGTGAGTAAAACTTCTCATTTATGTAAATATAAGTATATTTTCAAACCGGCAAACTATAGGATTTTCTAACTTGTAATATTCATCAATAATTATTATAGTTTTTTCACAATAATATTTGAACCAGCAAACTAGGTTTTGCAGACAACTAAAGTTCTTTCAATCAAGAAAGAATAATTGCAGCTATCAATAAATATTCATATGGCAATCAGGCAAAATGAGTAAAAAAAAAAAAAAACCAGGCAGCTGGCAAAGTACCTGTAGTTGATTGTCAGAGAAGATTTTGGACCCATTAGAATCAGAAAATAAAAGAAAATGCGTGCAGGATTCGTCGGTGGAATTTGCTATTAATTTATCTTTATAACCACGAGACTAGATTGATGCTTAAATAAATTCATTGTCCGCTTCTTTTCTTTTAGTAAATCAAGAAATTTGTTTTTCTTGAAAGAAAGGAAATAAAAATGAGCAATGGAAACCACTGACCCCAGAGGACTGCATTATATTCATATCCCACAACAGAATCCCACATAAAAGATCCTACATGTTCTTCACAAACATCCAGAAAATTAAATTAGATTTTATGTCTGATTGTCTTCTATAAAACAGTTTACACGAAAATATTTTATAAATTTCTCCATGTTTATTATTTCTCGAAATTATTTCTCTATATTTATTATTTTTTTAAGTTAAATATTGAAAAATATCTTATATATAAAATATTCTTTCTATTTTTAAAACACTCTATGGTAAACACGTTTTTTGTGCTTAGGCAATCCGGACTGCAGGTTTTTTGTGCTTAGGCAACGCCGCCCGATCAAGGTTGTCAAAAACGCTTTTTTGACACGACACGGAACATACAATTTAAACTCAACTCGTAAACTCGAATCGTAAAATCGTAAAATCGAAAGTAAAATTTTTTAACTAAAAATCGTTAAATCGAAAGTAAAATATTTTAACTAAAATCGTAAAATCGCAAGTAAAATATTTTAAACAATACAAATATTTCAAGATTAGCCATCATTTTAAGAACATTTTTTTTGTTCATTTTTTTTTTCAATGTACAAGTTATTTGCACGCGATATTTCAAGAACATCAATAAAATCCTTTCTGGGTATTGAAATTATAAAAATAATAAAAATAAAAAATTGTAACCCAATTTGCTGCTTTAGCTTCATAAATTGTAAAAATATGTCAATTTATTTTTAAAATATTAAATTATATAAAAGTAAATTAAAACCAAAACAATTTAATTAAACTACAAGTAAAATATTATTTTACCTCAACTGTGCACCACATAAAAATCTTCTTACCACTGTGACTGACTGCACCAACCTCCTTTCAAAAACCACACCGTCCTTCTCCTCCTCTCTTGCCTTTCTTTACTTTACTCCTCCTTCCATGGCTTTCATTTTCATCATCCTAAAATTCTGTCTCTCAAATCCCCCTCTTCCTCTCCCTCCCCCTCTCTCACCTGCCCTGTCTACGTCCCCAACAAAATCCCAGACCCAAATTAGTGTTGCTGATGCTAGCGGTGCTAAGGTTGAAACTTGAGAATGTAAGGTTTGGGCAAAAAGCAAAGTCGGGACTGTGAGACTGAGTTAATAAATTTTGTAAATTTCATCAAACTCGTAAAATCGGTCCGAGTTGACCGAGTTTGATCGATTTAAACCGAGTTTGTTAAGTTTCGAGTTTTTAACCCGAGTTTATACGTTATATATAAGTTGACTCGTAAAATCGTACGATTTTACGAGTCAACTCGCGAGTTTAACAACATTGCGCCCGATCGACGTGAATTTTTTGAAACCTCGGGCATTACTCAGGCTTCACACTTTCGGATTGGCCCTCTAGTTTTGTTGAAAAATATATATATCTAAGGACTGATCAACACGTTTGAAAATAGTTCTGGCAGTGCAAAAATAATCCACATAAAATAAAAATTCCCAAGATTTTCTTGGAAATATGAAAATGAATTTAATACACGCAAAATAATAATTTTTTATTATTCTATGAAACCATTTATAATTTCATTACGTGCGAAATATATCAAACAAAAACTACAGTTTTTGTAATATTTTTAGCATGTAATAAAATTAGATAAAATATTATCAAATATAAATTTTACTCTAAACTAATTTATTTTTTAAAAAATGTTAAAAAAATAACACATTAAAAACAAAAAAACCGCAGGCAAGTGAACAGTGCAGGAGAACTGCACTGCGCACTTTATTTTTAAGTGAACAGTGCAGTACCTGTACTGTTCATATGAACAGTACACATGCTGTTCATGCAATTGCACTGTTCATTGAACAGTGCAATTGCATGGCCAGTAACACACAAAAGCATGAAATGGTTGCTTTCCGTTTTCTGCGTTAGAAACGCAAAAAAAATTTTAATAAATAATTTTTGTTTTAACCAAACGGCTACGCGCTGCGTTTTTAATAAAACACAGTCGCAGCCGCATAGCCAAACGAGCTCTACGTCAAAGGGAGTGTTTTTAATTGAATATTTTATATAAAACAAACCATTTATATTTATATAGTTTTTTATTTGAAAATGAAATTGCCGTCTATTTTGAAAAAAGGAATAACCCTAAAAAACTTAAAATATCTAAAACACGAGGTTCCTCTAGGCAGGTTAGGCCGTAAACATTGCTTCGAACCTTTGTATATATTTCGGGCTCTGTCTAGCTGAGGCCTCTAAAAGAGCAAGAAATCCATCCTTGAAAACTTGGAAACGCGTAGAGCCTATGAGAGAGTTCTCTGTCCTTTTCGACCTAAAAAAATAATAAAATAATTTCAACGCAATGAAAAGTCAATATATAAGTTGTTGTGACCAAACATTTTGCCTGATGTAAAGGCCCACGTGTGCACTATAGTATTTCAATTACCGCATGCTCAAAATGGCCTTGCGTCCTTCTCAAATCAATGCTGCTTACATCAATGGGCATCTTCCCTCGTGTAAAATGTGGAATATAAATTTTAATAATAAATAAATTGTTGTTTATATCACAAGCCACTGATTGATGCATTGCTTTCAAGTTTCCATCAGATCTATCATGCAGTTGGACGATCCCATCAAATCTTCTTAATCATTTATATTTGTTTTCTTCTTCTTTTAAATGGGGTTAAGATAATGGAAACTAAAGAGGTGGTTGTGACAGAAGTCTTCAGCAAACGCCGCCGGTCATGAACAAACTGCGGTGACTTTAGTGGCCTGTTTTTACGTAGAATATTTGGTCTCTTTCTGCGTTGCCTCAGTCTTTGGATTGGGAGAGAAATTACCACCGCTGTTCCTGACGAATGCCATTAGGTCACGACGACGGTGCCCGTCAAGGTATATCTTAGAGAACAATTTCCGGGATGCTTCCCTGATTCTTCATCAGGTCTAACAAGGTGGGCCTTCTCCCATTAGAAGACGGAAAGAAATAAAATAATTTTATTTTTCTCACTGGCAATAGGAAAGTTCCTAATTTAACCGAATTGGCAATTTCACATCGGATTAAGAAAAAAGAAAAGGAAAATACTTTCGAATCTAGTCAATCGATCGTACTAAATTCTCTCCAACCATAGAAAAGGAAGAATCAAACCTAAAAGATTTCTTTATGCCTCTAGTAAACCCAGAAAAAGATCACATATCTATCATGTACTATACGATCATAGCTCTCATGTGCTGGGCAGAGATTCATGCCATAAACTGTGAAAATAATTGACAAAAAATTGGATGACAACCATGTTCAATAATAACAGCTGTAAGGGAAAAAAAGAAGAAGAAGAAAGACCAACTTTCTTGGTAAATCAATTAAATTGTATTTCAAAGAAAAAAAATAAAAAAAATCTGTACAGTGAGCTCAACAGGTTGAGCGTCCAATCATGACTCTAAAAAAAATTAAATGAATAATATCAACATGTCGATGTTAATGAAAAGTTATCTTCCCAATTGCTTGAATCTCCTTCTCTGCTTTGACTCTGGCTCACCTAACAGCGACCCAAAATCCAGAATCCGACCAATTGCAACCTTGATCACTCGCCAGTTGCCGGATTCTGTCTGCTGCTGAGATCCAAGAAGAAGAATTTAATGAAGGAAAGACTAATCCCACTCCATCATCGGACAAAAACTCTGATCTAGGTGATGGTGATTGAATTGAAACCCAATCTGGGAAATCAAAATGGCATCTCGGTGAAGTTGATGACACTTCAATTTCTTCTCTCGATGGAACAGTGCCCTTCCCTTGATCAGCAACAAAAGGATGTTCCAGAAGCATGTCAGCAGTCCATCTTCGTTTAGGATCTCTGACAAAACACTTGGACAGAAAATCCTTGCCTTGTTGGGACAATTCTTCAGGTATTGTTGGCAATTCATCACCTTTCCCGATTCTGATCAACAATACAAACATATTGGTCCCTGGTTTGCAGCTCCACGCTGGTTTCCCTGTCAACATCTCAACAACAGCACACCCAAGAGCCCAAATATCAACCCCTGATTCGTACGCATTGTCGTTCACTGACTCGGGGGCCATGTACAGAGGAGTCCCTCTAATTTCCGCTCTCCCCTGTGCCTTTCCTGCTTTCCTTGCCAACCCAAAATCTGCGATTTTTACTTCTTCATTCTCAAACAACAATATGTTATCAAGTTTCAGGTCACAGTGAACAAAACCCTTGGCGTGGATATGACGCAGACCCTTAAGAATCGATCTTGCATAATCCTTGACATCTCGCTCTTGAAAGCAACCAAATTTGTTGAGTTTCTGTGATAAACTGCCTCCTTTAGCGTACTCCAGCAACAGATTGTATAGACGCTCGTTGTTTTCTTCAACAGTATGGCTGTCGCCGAAATATTGGATGATCTGTGGACAAGAACCAAGCTCCGTGACAACTTCCCTCTCGTTCTCGAGTAGACTAGTGTCAGATTCTGCGCAAGACTTCACTGCCAGCAGCGAAGGATGTTGTTTGAGGGTTGCAAGATGAACCCTAGAAAAACTGCCGGATCCAATACACTGCCCTCTTACCCACTCCATGACAGAAGGAAGGATCACAAGCGTGTGTTTTTGGAGTTTTTTTCTTTCTTTTTGTTGAAGGAAAAATCGGAAAGCGAGGGTTTATAAAGGGGAGGTCTTCCGATATGAACACGGACCGCGTAGTTAGAGATCGGCCGTGTCTAATATTAACTGTTTGTCGGGTACCCATAAAACATCAAACACGTGTTTTATATTTACTCGGATTTTTTAATATTAGATCAGTTGTATTCAATTTTTCTAAAAAGAAAAGAAAAAAAAAAAAGAGAGGAAATTCTAGCGTCAATCATTGAAGAGTTAAAACAATAAACCTAGCACGATTTGTTTATTTTTTATTAATAATAAAATAGAAGTTAATCTTGAAAAAAATAGAAATAGTTCCCCAGTTAAAATTGAGAATAGATATTTCAAATTTCAAAAACTTTACATTAGAACCTTCTTTTGTCCCTGTCGAAGTTATTGATAAAAACATGAAGAGAAAGTCTTATAATGATTGTTAAATGCGTTTAATAATAAACTATAATTAATAATCTAGAATAATTGCATTCAATTAACATATTTATGTCATGGGTTGATTATATAGAATTCACGTGTTGATTTTATGGAAAAGTCATGCATTTTGAAGATATGGACCGTACGTGGAATTAATTAAAGAAATAGATCAGGCTTGGGCGATTAGTTTATTATATTTTATCTTCTAATGTAATTAAATAATTAGAATAAATTCTACATGCAGTCCTTCTATTTTAAGATCTTGTAGTATGGATAATCACTTACAAAAACTAGCATATTTTTCATTTAAATCTCTAACAATAATATATATATATATAAAAGAAATAAAATCATTCACCAATAAATCTAAACCCTCAAAATTAAATTCATATTCAAGTATTAATGTTTGGTACTGCGTTTTAAAAGTGTTTTTGAAAAATTTATATTTTTTTGTTTTAAATTAATATTTTTTGATGTTTTTAAATCATTTTAATGTACTAATGTCAAAAATAATTTTTTAAAAAATAAAAAATATATTATTTTAATATATTTTAAATAAAAAAATATTTTAAAAAATAACCACAAATATATTTCTAAACATGCAGGCATTAATAATTTTAAAACTATAATAAATCACATCATAGAATCAAGAGAATATTCTCTAGCTAGGATGCTTAGTAATTAAGAAATGAAAGGAGTCACAGGAGTATTTGAAAATATGGTTAAAAATATTTTTATTTAAAATATATTAAAATTATATATTTTTTTATTTTTAAAAAATTATTTTTAATATTAACATATCAAAACAATTTAAAAATATAAAAAATTAATTTAAAATAAAAACATTTTAAATTTCTAAAAATTGCATCAATCCTACTTTAAATCATTTACCGTGGTTGTTTGTGTTTTATAAAACATGTCCATAGCTTTTTCTATTATAATTAATTAAAATAATTACATTTAAGTAATATATTTATGCCATGCGTTGATTTTATGGAAAAGTCAAACACTTTGGTAACCTTCTTTAGTCCTCTGGAAGTCATATAGAGAGAGAGGGAGTCTATAGATCAGCGGAGAGTGGAAGGAAGTTGACAATTACATGTGTTCATACGCAACCACATATACTGCTGCATATAAATTACTAGTTATATCACTATATGTCAGCTCGGAATTTTTTAAATCTATTTTTTATTTTATTTTATAATAATAAAGATAGATATTTATAAGAAATATAAAAAAATAAGATTATAAAGGAGAATTGTTTTTTCAAAATTATGTTTTTTGATTCATGTAATTTCTTTCCTTTAACAACTAAACAATTTTTTTACATTAAATAAAAAAACCAGCAATAATAATAAAGAAATATTCAAAAAAGCTATAATGATTTAAACTAAAAATAAAAAAATATTTTTAATTAAAAACCTAACTTTCCTATCTATGCATTTCTTTTTGAACTTGACATAGTTTTTTTATAAGTATTTTTTAAGCAAAAACATTATTATAACAAGTTTTAATTAAAAAATTAAAAAATCATCCGTTATTCCTTTTTATGCATTTATATGAAAAGTTCTAAGAATAATAAATTTGAAGAAACTATATTAAAAATAAATATTTTACTTTTATTCGAATATTAATGAGAAAATCATTTTAAAAATTTCACAAATTAGACTAATATATAATTATTCATAAATCACTCAATAATCTCATCATAAAATAAATATAATCTTCTTAAAAACAATGATGTAATTGGGAAGCTGTTAAAATATTATTTTAATAAAAAAAAATTAAAAAAACCTTTTTATTATTTTTTTAAAATGAAGGGATGAGATGTCTAAGAAAAAAGTTCAAGCATGTCTAGCCCAAGAAAAAAGCCAAAACACATATGTTTGTGAAAGCATATGTTCATGCATCTAATTTTTTTAATAAGTAGACAACATGTTATCCGTTTTTTAAATTTTTTATACAACAGACATCTCGTTACCTACTTGGACAAGCAATGAGTCATCTATTGGTTGATTTTTTGGTAATCTTTGATGGCTAGAATGTTAAGTTCTAAATTATGAACCTCAAAAACTCAATTTTTAACATGTTTTTACTTAAAAAATACTTCAAAAAATAAAAAACATCACAAGACCCTCATTAAACACATTTAAAATACAAAAACAAATCTCTTATATTCACCCTAAAAAACCAAAATCCAAATAAATTCAAAACAACTTTTCAAGTCATGATCTACTTTTCATAACATGTTTAAGAGAAACGCTATATTTATTAAATCCCTTTTTTCAAGATAAATTTATTAACATCAAAATCAGCATTTTAGTAGTTAAAATATGGTCTATCGAACACTTTCTCTTCTCTTTTATTTCTAGTGAATCTTTCTTCTTCCAAACTCAATGGACTAAAATGTAAAACATATAAAATTGAGGACCTAAATATGAGACTTTCTAAATATAAGGATAAAAAGTAAAAATTCATGCATCAAATGGGAGTTTTTACTCCCATGAACATTAAAAAAAGAAAAGGGGCTTTTTCATTTGTGTTAAATTTGATCCTATTGTTTTAATTTTTTAATTGATAAAATTACATTATATTTTATATTACAAATATATCATAGAACATAAAATAAAAGAAATTTAGATTTAAAATCATGAAAACTTGATGAAATTAAAAAGAAAAATTAAAGTAACCAAAATCTAATAATTATTCAAAAACTAAAAAAAAAAAAACAGTGCCGACTAAGTCCCTGTAAAATAAACTGGAATATACCTTGTTTTTAAATTTA
Source organism: Populus alba x Populus glandulosa (assembly GCA_033617975.1). NCBI lineage: Eukaryota > Viridiplantae > Streptophyta > Magnoliopsida > Malpighiales > Salicaceae > Populus > Populus alba x Populus glandulosa. The sequence goes on along the minus strand of CM066147.1, from coordinate 12,712,741 downwards.
TTTTATAAATAATTATAATCATAATATTTACAATCTCATAAATGGAGCTTCAACTCATCACTCTTACAAATATTGCATAATATTCTATCGTCCATTTCATACTAAATTTTGATTTGATCACAAAACAATGGAATCACCTTGATCTACGAGGCTTCCTGAAGATCGTTCATGGAATCAATACAAGAAATAGATCAGGCTTGTGAAGCCGTGGGCGATTTGATATATATATATATATTGCTAATAAAAATAATTAGAATAAATTGTACTTATAGTAATTTTATATTATTTTAAGATCTTGTGACAAGGATAGTCACTCACAAAAACTTCGATATCTAGTCATCCATATCAAAACTAGTGTATTCATAAATTATTTTTTATTTGTTTGAATTATTTTTTATATTTTTAAATTATCTTGATATATTGATATTAAAAATAAAATAAAATAAATATTATTTTAATATATATATATATATATATATATATATATCTTCAAATAAACAAAACTTTAAAAAATAATTTCTATTACAATAAGTTGGGTCATAAAAGAAGAAATACGCAGTCACATAGAAAGTTCTTAAGCAATCGTTCAAAGAGAATATCCCTTCTCAAGTAAGTAAGAAAATATCCCTTCTCACGTAAGTAACCTGAGGGATATAAAGTTTTCTTTCTCCTTCGTCTAGATGAGTTTGAAACTGAAATTATCCCAACAAAGGAATTTACCTTAAAGCCGCCCCCAAGCAAAGCTGCGACACATGAATAAATCCCTCACGTGCTGCCCTCTTCTGGGCCACCGACTATTAAAAACTTTGAATACAAATATATAACACTAACAAATGGAAAATATCAACTCTCTTTAACTATATTTCATTATTAAGATTTTGCTTCTTGTGTTTTTTTACATCTTAATGTTAAAAATAAATTTTTAAAAATTATATTTTTAAATAAAAAAAACTTCAGAACACAACGAATATAACAAAAGATACTATACCCAATTAGCTACCAATCATGACTGTTTCATAAGCTAAAAATCAGTCTGCTAAATACATCTCTCTGCTTGGAATTCTAATACAAAATCTTTTCAAGGTTATATACATATAATAATAATAATAATTATCGAATCTCAATGGTTTGATATAACTTATCAAAAATATAAAGAAAATATCTCCCCAGTTGATTGAATCTTTTTCTCTGCTCCGGCTCTATCTCATCTAACATTGACCCAACAACAAGAATCACACCAATTGCAACTCTGATCACCTGCCAGTTCCCGGATTCTGTCCGCCGGTGAAGTCCAACAAGACGAATTTAACGAAGAAGATATCGATTCCACTTTCCCATCAGACCATAACTCTGATCTTGGCGAAGATGGTGATTGAGAGGAAGCCCACTCTGAGAAATTAAAATGACATCTCGGCGATGTTGACAACTCTTTGCTTTCTTCTTTCAATGGAACATTTTCTTGAAATTTGTCAGCAACAAACGGATGTTTCAAAAGCATATCAGCAGTCCATCTTTGTGTAGGATCTTTGACGAAGATCTTCGACAAAAAATCTTTGCCTTGTTGAGACAATTCTTCAGGTATGATTGGCAATTCATCTCCGTCTCCAATTCTGATCAGCAACCCAAACATATTGGTTCCCGGCTTACAATTCCACGCCGGTTTCCCGGTCACCATCTCAACAATGGCACACCCAAGAGCCCAGATATCGGCTCCCGACTCGTATTCATTATTGCTGACTGACTCCGGTGCCATATAAAGAGGAGTTCCTCTAATTTCCACTCTCCCCTGTTTCTGCCCTGTTTTCTTTGCCAGCCCAAAATCTGCAATCTTCACTTCACCATTCTCAAACAACAATATATTATCAAGCTTCAAGTCACAGTGGACAAATCCCTTTCCGTGAACACAACTCAGACCCTGCAGTATCGATCTTGTGTAGTCCTTGACATCACCTTCTTGCAAGCAACCACCAGACTTCTTGAGCTTGTAAGATAAGCTTCCTCCTTTAGCATACTCCAACAGCAGATTATATAAGAATTCATTGTTTTCTTCAGTAGCTTGACAGTCGCCAAAACATTGGATGATTTGTGGACAGAAGCCAATTTCATTCAAAACTTCCCTCTCGTTCTCGAGCAAGGTGGTGTCCGATTGGTTGCAGGACTTCACTGCCATCACTGCAGGATACGTAGAGGATGAATTCTTAGATGTCGCAAGATGGACTGTAGATGAACTGCCATAGCCAAGGCAACCTCCTCTTACCCACTCCATGTTTGTTTAGCGTTTTTAGAAACTGGAATAACCGTGTAGAGTGAGAAGAAAAGAGAAAGCGGTGGTTTATATAGGGATCTTTTCCCATGTGGAAACGGACAGCGTGGTCATAATGTTTGGGCCCAATTGTTTTTTTTTTTCTTCTCAAAACCGGATCCAAATCCAATATAATAATATTACAATTAGGATTCTGAAAAAATAAAATAAAATAAAATAGAAGAGTGCTACCGATAACAAAATCTTGGACAAAGGATATGCTACTACACCAACTATGCTTATATGCCAATCACATACCGGAATTAATTCTCTATTGGATTTTGAACCTATCTATTTTCTACTATAATTTCGTATTAGACTTAATAAGAAAAATTCAATAATTGATATTGTAATAGCAATTATTTTTTAAAATAATTTTTATTTAAAAATATATTTAAATAATATTTTTTTATTTTTAAAATTTTATTTTTGATATTAACAAAGCATGAGTAAATAATTTTTTAATATTATTTTTAAAAACTTAAATATAAAAAATTCAAAATTTTTAAGAACAGCCAACCACATTTATAAAGAAGCTCATATTCAAATAGTAATGAGGTAAAGTTGTATCAATCTCTATATATATCCATCCATGTATTATACATTAGATAGATAACATGTTATGACACTTGCATTCATGCATTTGAAGTGAAGTTATTAGAATATTCCCTTTATCAATTACTCTATCTTTTGCACTTAAAAGTTAAAACCGCAATCGCATTTGCAAGCATTGCTTAATTAATTACAAGAAAGCCACGGCTCATAAAATATGGGATAATAATTTTTTATTATTATGAAGAAAAAAACCCTCTACTGATACAGCACACACGCAATTCTTTCAAAATTATGAACAGATTATACGTAACATGTGGTAGAAGTATGAAGACCATATAAATAATATTCAAATTTCCTGTTTTCCTGGCGTTCGATTAAAGATTATAAATGTTGCACGGTACCAAAATGTTACACTGGCAATTAAAGATTATATATAATATCACTATTTTATATTATGTTGATATGCCTTGCGTCAAAAATTATTAGAGGATAGGCTTATTTTTAAAATTTTCCCCATCTGCAGAGGTGCGAAAATCTAATTAATTGGAATGAATATTCATATTAGCCACATGGGTGTATGACTGCATCTCCTCTGGTACTAGCAAGAAAATAAAAAATAAAAATATTGAGTGATATGACTTAACTAATTAGATTTTAGGTTTGGTTTATGGAGATCACTAGTTCGAATCTCATAAATTTTAAGATCACTTAAGACTTATATAATTGTTAATTTTAAAATCCGTAAGATTAGTTGAGATGCATATAAGCTAGTTTAGATATTTATATTAATAAAAAAAATAAAATTTCAGAGAAAGAGACTGTATATATCATATGCAGGTATTAATGTCAAGAAAAAGGTTGGCATAAATGCAGGCATGTTGCAGGATCCCTCGATTTCAGCTGCATGATAAAAGTACCAAGTTTCTGAAATAAGAATGCCAACTTGTGTTCGCAGTGGCCATCAATCTGTAATAACATGCAGTAGAGAGAGATACCACGTTTGTATTGTATGGTCGATCTGCTGCAGCAGCCGACCTGAGGCATCACATGTTTTCACGTTGGACCCTACAATTATTATTATCAAAAGAAATTGAATGAGGCAGTGAAATTCCTGTAGCCAAAAACACAATAGTTCAAGACTCGTAAGGATTATAGATTACAATCTATAGTTTTTTTTTTCCTTTTGCTTAAGGTTTTTTTTTTTTCAATTCTATTCTTTTCATGTGTTGATTGATTTAAAATTGGATCTTGATTGTGTTAGACAATAATATAAATCATATCCTCGGATCTCACCTAATTGCCACTTCACATTAGATTTTCATGAGACCGGGGGAAAATATGATGCTCCATTGGTGCTTGGTTTAGAAAAAAAAAAATCAAGCACCAATGGAGCTATTATTCTTCTCTCTCTTTCTTTGTTTCGCTTCTTACCTTGATTTCCACGTCAAGCATTCTTTATTTGACAAAAATGGATTGTCAAATCTTTTTTAGTGTCAAATTTGATCTTCATTATTTTTATTATTATTTTTACCAACCTTTTTTTTTTCAAATCCGTCATTCAATATTTTATTTGTCGGAAATTGAGTTTTTTATTTTTTTTATTTATCTTCTATGAGATAATCCTAGTCTTAATGACTCATTTCATCGGTTTTTCAAGTTGTTCCGGGTTTGCCATGGTCATTTTTTTGTCTTTTTCTAAATATATTTTTTTTCAATTTTATCCTTTCAATTTTAATTTGTTGGGAATTAATTTTTGTAATTTTTTATTATTATTCTATTAGATAATCTTGGTCTCATAACCTGAATTATGAATTTGGAGAGTCCTCTCAAGTTGACTTGGGTTGATTTTTTTTTTTATCTTTTTAAAAAATAATTTTGTTTTTTAATTTTATTCTTCAATATCATTAGGTTGATTGGAAATTGTGATTTATCATATTTTTTTTATTCTTTTTTAATAAGGTTATTTGAATCTCAGGACTTGAATTATAAGTTTGGTAGTTACCTCGAGTTGTCTTGAGTTTTTATTTGTTGTTTTTTTAAATATATTTTTTTTTTACAGTTTCATCCTTCAATATTTGGTTAATTGTTAATTAAGCTTTTAAATTTCTTTCATTTTTTTATATGAATTTATTTAATTCTTATAACCCATATTACAGGTTTGAAAGATTTACTTGAGTTGACTAGAATTTTTATATTGATATTTTTTTAAATTAATTTTTTTTTTGTTTAATATTGAATTTATAAAGAATTAAACTTTATATTTTTTTATTGGATATATACGTTGTTTAACATCTTGATTAAAATTATGCACCACTACACACACACACAGAGTACATATCCACATAAGAAAAATCTGTTTTTTGTAGAAGAAACAGTGGAGGAGGTTTTGGGTAACGAAATCCCAATTCCCAAAGCTTGAGTCACGTGCTTCAAACTATGCGTATCTTGAGGTTCATCACTAGTTGATGAAAGCGAAGGCAGATCAACTTGAACTTGCAAGTCTCCATGTGAACACATTATATACAAGTGTTGGTGGGACCAGATATTTTAACCATGCGTTCGCTGGACCTAACTAACTAATGCCATTCTTGGCTTATATGCATGCGGTCGCTTTCCCTTACACGGGAAGTTTGAGACACAGTTCCTTCACAAATATTCTAAAGTTTCGTTTCTTACTTCTCCTCAAGTATGCTCCAAGATTTTTTATAGACTAGGCTAACTAGACCCACCCCTGTACTAATGCGTGGAGCTCTAATTTAGTTTCTAATGCAAGAGAAAGAAAAGAAGTCGATCTTCCTGAAAATACGTAAATATTTTATTTTCAATGTTTTTTAATTCTATTTATTTATTTATCTCAGAGGTTAATGATTTTGATTATTAAGTACAGATGATCATTTGTTTTTATAAATGTATCATGTAAATATAACTTATCTATTTAAAATCTAAAAGGAAAAATAAATTAAAGATATATTATAATAATATCTTTGAAGTATTATGAAATTATAAAAACAATTCAAGATATTAATTACAATTTTAAAAATATTAAGCTAAAGAGAGAGGGTGTTAATTAAAATTAAATTTTAATAAAAAAAAAGGCTAAGTGTTGTTGGTGGCCGCACTTTTTGTTATATTTTTTAGAAAAAAAGAGTGCATGACCTATATTGTTTTTCTTTCTATATTTAAATGAATGATGCATTGCCTGTTGAAGCATTTTTCGATCACTATTGATGATTGAAACATTTTTCGATCACTATTGATGATTGAAAAATCAAGGATGAAATATCATTTTAAAATTTTTATTAAACCAAATTAAAACAAAATTCACGAGTTTCAATCTATATTTTCTAGCATGTTTAAAGGGAAAAATCACACTCATTAAACTATCCTCTTTAAGTTGAGATTATTAATGCCAAGCTTAGAGCATCTCCAATAAAAAATGCTATTTTAAAAAGTTAAATTGATAAAATAACATTTTGAATAGTATAAATATAGCTTTTTTTATAATATCTATTTCCATGAAAAAAAGCCATTTGAAGAGCCAATTATATTGTAGTGGAAGAAGCTAGTGTTTCATTATTTCTTAATAAGTTTAATGTTTTTTTTTTCACATGGCTACATTTAATTGGTTTATTTTTTTAGTGGCCCCACTTTGTTGGTTTTGGCTTTTTTTGAGAGATATGTAGGAATAACATTTGTGGGAGAGAAAAGATATTTTAACATTTTGTTAATTAGCTCTTTTTTTTGGAGTGTGTAAAATAAATATAAAAAAGCCAAAATAATATTTTTTTAATATTTAGCTTTTTATTTAGCACACCCATTAGAGATGCTCTTAGCTTTTTTTTTTTATGGACAAAATTTGATTGAGAAAAAACTTTTTCTCTTGTATTCTTTTTCAACAACTTTTTGTCATTTCCCTCGAGATCTAGTGACTACATGGCGAGAAGATGGAGTTTTGGACTGAAACATATAAATATATAAAAACATGAATCATATATGTATTGTTTAAAACTTGAGGGATGAAACTACAGTTTTCCACACCTTTATGAAATAAACAACTTTATTTTTTATTTTATTTTTTTGTTAATTTTGATTCTTGGTTGAGAATAACCAAAATTCAATTCAATAAAACCAAACTTTAATTTAACATCATAATATTCCATAACACATCAAATATACAAGATCATGCAAATAGAAATGGATCTTAACATAGAAAACCATCGTCAATGATAAAATTAATGAAAACTTTCACGTACCTAGAAAGGAAAAAATTAACTATAACTAGCGACATGAAGAGTAAAATCCACACTAAATCAAGAACTGAAAACCCAAACGTTTTAGTTTGTTTTATAACTATAATAATAGTTCAATCTTGCTAATACATGTTGGATGGTGATAGTATGCACGAAACAACACAAAACGATTTTTGCGTCCTCCCGAGGCTGAGCTAAACACTGAGTTCGTATATGGAAACATGAAAAGATTTAGCAGTTGAGCCAAAAAGAAAATCTGAATCGCCGCCAAAATGTCAATTTTAGCTTTGGGAAATCGAGGAGAAACGGTGGGATTCTGTTTGTCGGTTTAATGGATTAGTCAGATGAGCTGGTCAGATACATAGAACCGTTGGTTAAGCCGACGGTGTGACCTCGCTGTGCAGGTCAAACTCATGGGTCTAAAAATCCAAAAAAAAGTAGCCAAACCCGCCAGACATTGCAAATTCTAAGGCCACCAAATGAGGACTGTGATGCTGCAGCGGTCAATTTCCCATATCTGTGCCCCTTTTCAAGGTTCTCCTTTATGTTTACGTGATTTTTCTCAGCCTTCGAGTGGCGTAATACGTGCCTGTGACCCACTAGCCAGCCGTCTTTGATTTTGACTCCCCAACACTGCACTTCCTCTGGTCGTCCTCTCCCTTCCTCGTCACCAAAGGTTACCTTTTTTTTTTTTTTTTAATTTACATGGATGTTCCGGTCAGCTTGCGTGCATCACGACTAATCTCACGGTTCACTGAACATCCTGCAAACCCAACAAACATGTAAAACACCGTGAAAATAACAGACATGCACAATAAAATTTAAACACTGATGTAAAGAAAATGAACAAGCTCCTTTCACCGTTAGGTCAAAACCTCAAGCACACCAAAGATTACCTTTTGGTGTAGGGTTTGGCTGCATTTACAAATTATCGGTAGGGTTTTCGTTTTGCTTTGAGTGGTGGAGCATGGTGCTTGAATGGGCCCAAACGGCGATTATTAAATTGAACGGAGGCAGCTCTGGCTCGTACAAGGTGGATTTGATCCATCAATCATGGGGTCTTTCTGTAGTGTTATTGACTATAATATATGCAGCCAGTCGTGGGTTGAGCTCAAGTTTGAAAGAATTCTCAAGAAAATTAGAAAAGCAAGAAGGGATGGATCATGTCCATAGTTCTGGATTTGATTTTCTTTTCCGGTCAACAGAAGCATATATATTAAACAAAGTTTGCTGGAGACACTGTCCTTATTGAATATAAAGATTCCTTTGTCATAGTTGTTAGAAGCAGGGAAATCCAAACCAAGGTTAACATGAACAAATATACTAATAAAACAAAACCAAGGTTTTTAATTACTAGATGCTTCTATGTTCATATTTCCTCCATTTTTTTTTATTTCATCCTCATCCTTTTTTAATTTTTAATTTAGTCATTTTGTGGCCTAATTTTATAAGATAAGTTTTTAATTTGTAGTAGATTTAAAAAATAATAATAATGAGATAACCACAGTGTAAAGCCCAAAGAAAATGCATGGTAAATCTCAAAGTTTTTCAAATTTTCATTTGGGTCCAAAAGTTTATTTTATTTATTTTTTAGTTTTTCGATTTGAGAGATAAGAGAGAAAGTTACCTGAAAATGATGAATGAAAAATAAAGTTGTTGGTTAACCGTATTTCGATAATAAAAATAATTAATTTTGATGTCAAAAGGTTACGTTCACACGAGAAGTTTAATAGTAGTTGTTTTTTCTTATAAACATGTCTAAAAAAATGGATTGGTGTTAATTTAGATTTTATAATTTGGTTGATTTTAATTTTTTTTGAGTGATTTTAGGTTGCTTGGGGTTGGTATGTGGTTTCTAAAGGTTTTTATGGTGTTATTGAGATTTTTTAGGTGAAGATAAATGGAAAATGGAATTTTAGACCAACATCCTTTGATGTACTAGTCAACACAATAATTATTAGATCTTAGGTAGCAACTTAGTAGGCAACATGTTGCCTGCCATTGCAAGTGATCTATTGTCCAATTGAAAGAAAAAAGAACTGAATGACGCATCGTTCGCTCCTTTGAAACAAAACCCAAGCGTAGGCTAGACATGCTTGGACATTTTTTTTATTTTAATTATTTTCAACAAAATTTCAATTAATACCTTTTCTATTTTTGTTTGTATTTTTTACTTTGTATTTATTTTTATTTAAATTTTAATTAATATGCTCTCTTTGTAATCTTTAATGGTTTTTAGTGTCTTTTTTAAATAATACTTATTATTATTATTATTATTATTATTTCTAAGAGATTATGGAGATTTATCTTTTACATTTTTTTCTTTTATATTTGATATAAATAAATTATATTTTTATGATGTTTTTATAAAAATAAAAATCATTCATCTAATATAAAATATAATTTTATATAAGACAAGTTCATTTATATTTTTAATGACTTTGAATCAAACAACTAGGTAATAACTCTTTGATCTCGACCTTGCCAACATCATGATCGCATATGCAACATTAGTATATGTGTGTTTATTGTTAAATGTAAAAGACTACCATAATGTAAAATAATGATATAAGATTCAAAACTGAAAGTAAAATCTAATCTTCATTTTTATAATAATATAAAAATAATTAAAAAAAACAATTAAGTAACATCGATGGAGCTAGCACCATTATTGGCCGCCAATCATGGTGTAGTGGCACGTATAAACGGTGGTTGTCGATACATGACAATGTGGGCAATGTTGCTTTTCTACCATTTTGCTCCTACTTTTTGTGAGGCCAGGGTGATGTGCGTGTCTATTTGTTTGTCAGGATATGGATGTGAAAATGTGTTTACATGTGTCCGACGTCCTAGGACAATTTAGTGTTTTTTTTTAAGAGAATTAGGCTGGGCAGACCAGCTCAGTCGCGCCTGGGCCTTGTACGAGGCCCAACACACTGAGGCTTGTGCTATCTAGCTTAGGCCTGTGACCTATTTTTTTTTTTTTTAAAAAGATTTTCTTTTTTGGGACACAAATTGGGTGATGAAATTAACAAGCAATAGAGTTGGCATCCTCTAATTGTAAGTACACTGAGCTATAATGGAGGCTCTTACCCTCAGGAAACAGCTACTATGGCTCTCTATTATTCAGTTCTCACGGTGATTTGGTTTTTATTAAAGAAAAAACCATGTAATTTTCTCTTTAAATCCGAAAAATTCCATCATAATCATAACATAGAAAATATAAATTAGTTCAAGTACATATCCAATGTTAATATAAAATAAAAGAAACAAACTAAATTCAATCAAATTGATAAACAAGTTTTACACGGTTTGGTTTGACAATTTAAAAAGATAAATATTCATAAAAAGAAAAAATAGAGCACTCCTATGATATGGTAGTATTTTGTTACTATACTGAGAAAAAACAAAGAGAGACAAAGAGAGAAAAAAAAGATAAAAAAAAATTGTGTTTAGTAATAATGTAAAAGATAAAATGATTATCTCAGTAATATTTTTTTGTTATAGTAGAAAGATAAAAAAGGAAAGTTTTCCACGCCCATGAATAGTAAAAAAGAAAAAATGGTTGTATGTTTTTTAAAATTGATAAAATCAAATTTTAATTTACAGAATTTAACATTCATTTAATTTTGAGTATTTTCTTCGCATCATGAATACAATGTAGCATGCGAAAAGAAATAAATAATTGTATTTAAAATTGTCTGAAGCATGTGGTGGTAATGTAAAAGAATGAAATTAGAATAAAAATAAGTGATTAAAACAAATAATATTTGAAGGGGAAAAAAAAAGCTAGATGCAGGGACAACTTAGAAGTCCATAGTGCAACTGTTTCTAACGCCACAGTAAATGTTTTAGTTTATTTTTAATTAATTAATTATTACGGGATTTAAAAAATGGGATGTTGTTAGCTAATTAAAATCCAAGTAGTCGATCCTACAATTTTCTCCTCAAGTCTTGTCAGCCCACAGCACCATGTGGTGGCGTTTACAAAAAGCACTTGGGAAATGCTAGTTAACACGACAACGCATTCAAAGTCTCAAGCTAAAAAAAGCAGTATATATAGTTCTGCCATTGAATGATCTCCCCCGTTATGGTTGTGGAGTCAAGTGAAGTTTTCAGGGTGGTTGGGAACCTCAGGCCGGAGAGGCTACCGCTCCCTCTCCCTTTTTCTCACGGACCTTCTCTAAAATAGTCTTGGAACGAGTGAAATGACAAATTTATTAATTTAAAGTAAAAGAAAAAAATATTTTTTAAATTTTTTTCAAAAATTCATTTAAAACACAAAAACCAACTTTACAGAAATAACATTCAATGGCAACAACCAAAATTAGTTGTGCAAGGTTAGTGCCACATGACACCACAAATTCAACAAAATACAACTCCCAACCCACCAAAATGAAGCACAATGAAAGACTAACATTTACCAGATTTCGAAAATACAAACTAACCAATATGATGTTTCCCATCAATAAGCAGCTCCGTTCTTGCGCAAATCGAGTAAGGAAAAGTAGATCCAACAATTACGTTTTAATTACTATAATATAAACACTATTTTGGGCACATACAGAAATACCATTACAAATACTCCAAATGCATTTTAAGCATAATGCCAGAAAACGGTCCAAGCCCATAAACAATCGCACCTTAACAAACACGCATGATGCATACATACATATCACCACAATCTACTAAATAGCATTTAGCACTAAATAAAGCACAAACTCAGCAAAACCTGCCTCTCATCTCCTGCAACGAGCGATCCTAGAACACCCTCTGGAATACGGATTCACCGGAGCTCTAGACGCGAAGCAATTGTGGCTGTAGTAGGATCGCCCGGACCTTGCTGGACAAGGAATTCTATTAGCAGACAAAGCTCCATACGAGATATAATAACGCGTTCTCCTCCAAAACAAAGATCTACGACTACTTTCTTCATCGTCAGCAGCCCCGTCGTCAAAACCCACTAACCCATCATCGAGACCGCTGCCTTCATCATAATACATGGACATTGGCCATTCTAGTGCATCTCTCATTGCCTTCAAGCTTGTTTCATCAACTTGAGCTTGGATTCTTGGACTGAAAGAAGCAATCACGAGGAAGAAGATGAAGAAGGCGAAATAGTACTGCAATGTAGAAGCTGCCATGGTGAGAAAACACAAACACTTGGAAGTAGAACTAGCTGCAAAGGCGTAAGCTATAACATCTGCTCGGTTTCTTGGTTTTGAGTAGGGAGGGAGGGAAGGGACATTGGTGGGGGTTGTGGGGACATAGAGTCACATGCGGGTTTTGGAGAGATATAGCTGTTTGGGTTACAGCTATGACTCATCAATGCAGCCGTAAACGCGTCTCGATTGCTTTGGTGCGCTTTTCTTTGTCCTTGTATGGAGACAATTATTAGGTGGTCTCAGGTTTATTGTTAGATTTCGGTGGATGGACTTTATGATTGGGTTCTCACTTTTCAGTGGAGTACAGGACACGTGTATAAAACTTAGTTGCTATGATGTGATAAGGAAGTTTGCTGGGATGCAGAGGAAAACTTCCATGGACTATTTCGGTCGCTAATTGGAGCTGGGGGTGACGCATGAGACATGCGGCACATACGGCGGTTTGTCTTAAAAGACGCGGCTTGTCGGCCTTCTTATGGCACAGTGTTAGGAGATGTGAATTGTCTTTGATTAGAAAAAGGTTCGGTTTTATTTTACTCCAACAAAGCTGAAAAGATGAGCATCTTTCTCTTACTGTTTGGTAAATGGAATTTCTCTTGCTTCACTAGCTGCTGCGTTATAAGAAACTCTGCTCAGCTGCAGGCCACAAGTGTAATTTCATAAATTGGTTTAATTAATACATGTCTAAATATGAACTTATCGACATGCATGGACGGAACATTTTCTTCGGTTATACAACTAACTAGCCATCACATTTTATAGGCCATAGCTAGTAAAGCTATCCAAAGAGTGAAACGTTAGGTAGGGATGGTGTAAAAAAAATGAAAATAAGATTTTTATATATTTTTGTTAATGTATGTGTTAAGAAATATAGTTTATTTTGTTTTATTTATTAAGGGTAAAACGATATTTTTATTTTAGTGTGTGTGTGTAAAATCTCTTCCTACCTTAAATACCCATCCTCATGTTCGACCAATTTGTATTGATCATTCTGGCAGTACTGACACTTTACTCTCCAACACTCTTGAAGCTCTATTCTTCTCTATGGTCCCTCAAGTTCCATCTGAGATTGTGGATCCATTTTTATGTCAATCCATAAGCATTTGTAAGTTCACAAAGATACCAGATTTTGTTTACTCTTGTTATTTTCTATCATCTACTTTCTTTTTAGCTTCTATTCATTATCTTTCTAAATCTTTTTTCTATAAAGAGGCAATTCTTGATCATCTTTAGCAACAAGCTTTGAACGAGGAGCTTTCTGCTTTGCATAAGATAGATACTTAGAATTTTATTCCTCTACCTCATTGTAGGAGAATTGTTGGTTGTCGTTTGGGTGTATAAGTTCAATACTAATTCTGATGGGTCTACTAAGGGATACAAAGCTATGTTGGTTGCAAAATGATATTCTCAACATTACGGTATAGATTATGAGAAGACATTTACCACCATTGCAAAAATGACTATTATTCATACTCTTATTGCAGTAGCTTTGGTTCATTAGTGACATATCTCTCAACTTGATATTAAAAATACCTTCTTGAATAGAGATCTTCAAGAAAAAGTTTATATGGCGTCCCTCCTAGTGTTTCACATGACTCTAGGTATGTTTGTAAGCTCAAGAAAACATTATACGGTAGCACCTCGTGCTTGATTTAAGATATTTTCTATTGTGATCTCTTCTCTTGGATTTGTTTCTAGTAGTGATGATTCTACTATTTTTGTTAAGTGCACTGATATAAGTCGTATCATTTTGTCTTCATATATTGATGACATGATTATTACTGGTGATGAGATTGATGACATTTTAGTTTTGAAGATAGAGTTATCTAGATAGTTTGAAATGAAGGATTTAAGTTATCTACAATATGATTAACTTTCAATCATGGACGAGCATGCCAATCTAAGCGAGGTAGCTGTTTGTGGTCTGTTTTTTAATTTATTTGTTTTTTTTATTACCACACAAACTCCCTATCATTGCAGAAATGGGCTAAAATGGCAGAGGAACAAGTCACAAGATGTTGCCATAATATATATAAGACGATCCATCTCAAATGAATGAGTTGTAATTCGATCAACATTCAACTTTTAACGTCATCGCTTTAGTACACTTGGCCGACTAAAGCATGGCGTGTGTAATAATAAGTCTACCTATACAACGTTTTGATGAAAGGGCATCTTTAATGTATTAAAATTTTTTTTTTATGAAAGCAATTGTTATTACTCCAGTCCTCGTAGAGTTTAGTTAAATATGGAAATTGCGTTCTTTCATCGATATTCATTGAAGCACACAAGGATATTATAGTTATAGGCCTCATACCATAATCCATTACCCTCACTGGCCATATGCTTTTATATGTGCTTCTTTCATATTTTTGTAGGGTATGAAAAGGTTCTTAGACGACAATATATGACGATAATATATAGAAATCGAAGTTAGAAAAACTGAAAAGATGTAATTTTGAAGTGGCTATTGGTTTGCCAATTTTGAGGTGTTAATTGAAAAATTGAGAGAAAAAGAGACAGAGGGGCCATAGTCTGAAAAATGCAATTGGATGCTTGGTTACAAGTATTAAAGAGAAAAGCTAAAACATGTAGCAAAAACCATATTGATCAAGACTCATGCGATTATGGATTGAGTTTTTATTGTGGAATGTCATTGGGTTGGCTTGCTTTGGTTTCTCATCATGGTATATAGTTGGGTTTTTATACGGTTATGTAACTAAACAGTCCTTTAAGCGTTCTTTCTTCTTAGTGCAAGATTTCTTCTGACCTGTATGGCTGGGTGGGTTATTTCATCTTTGGGATTTGTTTCTTCATCACGGTGCATTGCTTCTTTTTTTTTTGTTCTTCATCATAGAACATGGCTGGGTTTGGTCTTTCATAGGCTTCTTCATTATTTCGCACTAATTTATGTGTCTAGGATGAAATGTTTTTTTTTTTTTGGAATTTTTTCTATTGGGATTTCGATTGCATTAGTTCTTGATCATGAGGTATTGCTTGGTTTTTTTTTTATATATATATAGGATATGCCTTTTTTTGTGCTGTGTTGGTTTACTCCTTTTGTTGGGTTAGTTGACCATTATTGTCTCTTGGGTTTAGTGGAGATTGACTTAACTTCCTTTATGGTGTTTCTATCATGTGTGAGGGTTGGCTTGGATGGCCTTTGTGATCTTTTCTTCTATTGGTTTTTTAGTTTACTAGCCTTGGGAAGAGCTGCTTTTTGGTTGTAGCTCCATTTCTATTGTGGATTGAGAACCATTATGCATTAAATGAATGAGATAATAGCATCATTATACATACTTGTTTTCCCTCACCTTGGGTCTCTCTCCAACTTTGGGAGAGCTGCTGTCATTTGTATGGAGAATAACATCTACTTTGTTTGAGACAATAAGTTGCACTTTCGACCTTTGCTCCGATTCTTCGTTAGGTATTGCTTATGTTTGGGTGTAACCATACTTGGGATAAGACATCAATCTTTTGATCGTGTCAAGGAGATACCTCTCCAAAGGTTTCAGCAATCTCATTTCTTTCATTTAAGAGATGCTGCTTTTCATTTTCAACAATAAGAGTTCTTTCTCTTGCTTTTATATGTGGCAAATACCTAACTAATTTTTGTTTTAATTAATAGCTCTTAATTGGTTGTTGTAACTAATCCTCTGTGTGAATTTGAATCACTTGACCATGGTCTATCTTCCATCTTTGAAACAAATGATGCACCAAGCAAACAACAATGTCCCTTTAAACTAGACCACAATTAAGTGATGCATAATTGTCCCTTAGATTGCTAATTTGAGATTTCAAGAAAAGTTTGCAACTTTAACCAACAAGAACCTTTTCTCGAAGAGTCGAAGTTATATACAGTTGATCACCCCCACACTATATGTCTATAATGACACACGAATAAGAAGTATAAATCACAATAAAGTTGATCAATCCTTCGAAGAGTTTACAAGTTCAATCAAGAACTTAGTTGAGAAATCACTCAAACACTCAAAGAGAAATAGACACACAATATGCGGCAACTAGTAAATAAAAAATCATCAATTGAATAAAAATCCTTACATAAAGAATATTTATATGTAAACTCTAAAACTAATGGTCAGACATATACCCAATTTAAATAAAGCCTAAACTAATTAAAAAGGTTTAAAATAATAAAAATAAATAAAAGAATAGTCTAAGATTATTTCTCACCCTTTGTTGCAAATAATAATAAAAATATCCAAGAAAAATAATTATTGAAGAATCCTTACTAAACAAAAGCCTGATGCCTTATAAATTAAAAATTAATTTTTAACCAATTAATTATTCTTATTTGATATAAAATCCTTGTAAAATAAGTAAGTAAAAGTCTGTCACATAAGTTTTCAATACCATTAAGGACTCCTTATAGTGGATAAAATTCATAACTCTTAAGGAAATATTGTTTTTTTTATGTTTTTGCACTTTGCTAGTAGATTCTAGACATAACTTCAAATACATCGTTCTCTCTCGTCTAAATAAATTAACAAACTTAACATGTATCGTTAAAAAGGTATAAATGTTTAGTTTCTAACCCAATTAAAATCACATTCAAAATTCTTCTATAGCTCTATTTATGACGCGAAAATTATATAAAGATCAGAGTGTTAGATATGAACTTTTTTAACCCAAATCTTTTGAATTAATCAATTGAATTTCTTTTTCATCTACTTTATTTTAGACCTCAGAATAAATCCAAAAAACACTTTAAATAAATCATTTGATAATCCAGCTAGTATCGCATCATTAGGTGACTATTCTCTTTCTTTACTTTACTAAACCTATTGTCATGCTTTGTTGAAATTGCTTTGTCAACACAAACTATGACACCTACCTTCTCAATCTTTCTATAAAAAGACAATTAATTGCTTTTTCAATAAACACCTCCGTATTAACGTATGCTTATGGGATTTCAAGACTTCTATATTTTGAATTGTATGAGAATGTCATTTTGATTGAAAAATTGAGTTTGATTTCTTCAAGCCAAACACCACCTCTGTCTCTAAATAATCCCGATATAATTTTGCAATTTTCTGACATTTAGACAGTAAAAATTGAGTTTGATTTCTTCATTGCCATTGATCCTTGATTTCTAGCTATTTCTTTGTGTCATTTTTATCAGTGCTTTCTGACTTAAATTTCTTGCTATTTGCTTCAACTTGACAACACATTGACTTCACCCTCCCTTCTTCTTCGCAAACATTTTTCCTTCATTTAATCCTTAGCACTACCGATTTTCCCTATTCATTTGCATGGTTTCTCCATCAACAGGATCACACATGCTTTATGTGTATTCAACACCTGCACCACCTGTTTTCTTGTCACTTTAATTTGCATGCCCCTCTGGACTACCCTATCAACATTTTGCTTGGCTCTCGCACTGCTGCTCTTCTTAGATTGTTGTGGCATCTTTTTGTTAATTAATAGAATACATACATTTTGTGATGATTTTTTGTTGTTGCTAAATAGAACATTACGTATGTTTTTTTTCAACTTTTTCAAAATGGTCAATGAAACGATCGGTGCCCTCCAAATATATTAGTTTTTGCTCTTGCAATTTCTCTACCATATGGATCTCTCTCACACAACAGATTCTTCTTAGACTCCCTCAATTTTGCTTCACCCCCGCAATAGTTTTAGCTTCATGCAGGATAAGCTCTATCATGCATTGCTTTTGCTTATTCTGCATTGGTTCAAAATTATATCACCATCAAACACACACACACACATTAATGGAGTGTCTGAGAATAATTAACATTAATTAATTCCTTAATTGCAGTATTTAGATCGTACAAGATACAGTGATCATATTGAGTTTACCAACCAAGTTAAAGAAAAAAGAAATCAGGCTCGAATATTGAACAATGGGCATGATCTTCAATTTCTAGTGAGTTTTATATATTTCCATTCGAGCAGAGGTCCTGCGCGTGCATCTCTTAAAGCTTTATGCTGTGAAGATAAGGCTTTTCTTTTTCCATGATAATAATTTAAGAGTATAGGAAGAACAACCTATACATACTTTTCATATATATCTAATTAGATACTCTCTATGTCTAGTTAGGCACTTTTAAGACAGAACATGTTCTCTTATCAATTCTTCATTAAATCACAAATAAATTAAATTAATAGCAATCGTAATCATCAATAATTAAATTAATTGTGGATCATATATAGATGAATTTTAGTTTTCCCTTAATGATTGCTTGCTTGCTGTAAGATTATATATATAATGTACACAAGCCATATGTTCCATTCCCTCACATATATTTCTAGGTAATTTTATTTTTTTGAAGTGAACTGAAACTAAAACCTATTAATGTATGAATCAAATGCCTTTTAATGTCATGAATATCACTTTTCCTACACGTCTAAAGACTTGATTTAGTTGTTGTCATGGATTTTTCATCAATTTATCATATTTCAAGATATAAAATCTTTGAATGATTTGCAAGAAAATAATTTTTTATGCATGCACCAACAAATTTGGTTGTGGACAATGGAATGGACTCAAATTCAATGTATGAGAAGATATCTTTAATGCTGAAAAAAAAATTCGTTTTCCTTAATCATGCATATACAAGGTGTAATTAAAATCGACTTTCTGGCATCTCGAGCGGCATCAGGTTAAAATTCGAAGTAGGGAACCACTATATGTCTATTCTCTGCATTAAATTAAATTTTATAATCTCTGTTCAAATTCTAGCTAAATTTACAATTCCATGAAAACTGAAAGCAACTTTATACAGAAGTCAAGGCAATTAAGTCAAGGCAATTTACAATTCCATCTCTTAATCCACTTTGGAAAGTGTGCCACAGAGGAAGCAGCGTGAGACCAGCATCAGTATATGGAGTATAGTAGGACCCTAATGATCCCTAACCCACTTCAGCAATTTGAGTTTGGTGTACATACTACAACCACTGACACACCGAAATTCTTCACCGGCTGCCGGGAGGTCATCCGTCCCAAATGAAAGGGGTGGTCTGGCTGGTTGATCTTCTGACATATGTCATGTGAATGGTGGGGTTTCACGGGTCATTATTAATTGCAAAAATGTAAAATTTCTAGGCAAAGCGAAACAATGCACTTGCGCAGCTCTGAATTAGATAAATAGCACTTAAAAAGGGCCATAAAAGAGAGTTTCAAATGAAGTGGTTCATGCACCAGATCCCTTTAATCCTAGCCCTCTACTTTGTGGGCCTAAATCCATGTAAGGTCTATTTACCATTGATCTTTTATAGTTGCAGTTGACATTTTTGTCACTGGTAAAGTTGAGACAGCTGTGAGTATATTATCTTCTGGTTAGCCCTGCATAAAATATACCGTACAAGTTGCCATATAAAGCCTTCCACTTCGTGTAACCCTACTGAAATGGTGATGGGTTTCTAAAATAATCTTATACACTTGTTTTTATAATATTTTCTTTCTCCTTTATCTCTGCAATATTTGTCAAGCAACAAAGCCCTTAAAATCTCCCTCTTAAGCCTCTCTTCTACCTGCTCCTCCATACCTCTGTTGCTCAGATGTTCAGTCTGTGAATATTTCCCAGTTATCAACCCATTCCCTCCCCCGTCCGTCCCTAGCTCTTCTACATACACTTAACACACACTTTCTGTTTTTTTTTCCTGATACCTGGAGGGGGCAGTTTCCAAGATTGTTAGAATAAATGGATGCGGACATGATGAAATCATCATCAGGAGAGGAACATATGGATATGATGACAATGATGATGCAGATGGAAAAGCTTCTTGATTTTTGCAGCGAGCCTTTTTACAACACTACTAACACTTCAACACTACTACAAGAAATCCAATTCTCCAACGGGAATCCTACAGCTAGTACTGTAGCTTCGCCACCTATCTGGCATAATCCACATGCGTCTTCACCACCACTGATAAATCCACCTTGCTCCATGCCATTTATGGGCACTCCAATCCAAGAACCAGTGACACCATCTCTTCAACACGACATGATGGCCAAAAAATTCGAATATGGCACTCCATTCTTAAATGCAAACTCTTTCTTATCTTCAATAGAGAAGAAAAACTCAACTACAACAATTAGAGAGATGATCTTTCGCATAACAGCAATGCAACCAGCACTTATAGACCCGGAATCGGTAAAGCCTCCAAAAACAAGGAATGTCAAGATATCTAAGGATCCACAAAGTGTAGCTGCGAGGCATAAAAGGGAAAGAATAAGTGAGAGGATAAGGATTCTCCAGAGATTAGTTCCAGGAGGCACCAAAATGGACACGACTTCTATGTTAGATGAGGCTATACATTATGTGAAATTCTTGAAGATGCAAGTGCAATCTTTAGAACAAACTGGTGCTAATAGGCCAATGGGTGGTTTTGGCATCACCGAAGTTACAATGCCTAGTGTTGGTTATTCTTCTTTGGTAAAGGATTTCGACCCCGCTGCTAATACGGAGGGCACAATGCAGATGCTTAGATGATAGATAGGATTAGCTAGGCAATTGTCTTTTTTCTGTACAAGTCAATAGTCCTTTTTTGGGTTTTGTAATTAGTCATGATTTTCTTGTTATCTTGTTTGTGTGTTGTAATTGGGTTAAAGGATTCCAATGCATGGCTAGCTCCTTAATTCAAAACTTTTATAGAACATCCTGCACTCTTAATTAAAGTCTGCAAAAGAATTATAAACGCAAGTCCAAGTCTTATTAGAATACAATATCTTCATGAGCAGAAGCATACCTTTCATGTTCATATAAAATTTATCGGGATTGAAACTAAATTGTTCAAAGGATAACTTGCTATTTGTTTTAACTACACATGTCAAAATAATATTCCACTCTTCAAGAAATATTCTTTAATATTAAGATAAGGTTTTTTTTTTTAATTGTGTGAGGGTATATCTTTTCTAACGCTCTGGTTTTTTTTTTTTTTGTTACATTCACAGGAAAAGATATTGATGAAGCTGGGATAACTTCACTCGACATTGAGCTTTGTTCATGGATAATAATAGGCTTGATAGGTGAGTGTTATCAATAAAATAATCATCTGATATTGTTGTAATGTCATGGTCATACAAATTAATTACCATAATTTAAATAAATAAGATAGTATAAAGCAAGTAAATGGTTGATCCCACGACGAAAATCTAGTTCAGGTCTTTATGTTAAATGATTTCAAGTCAGGGGTGGGTTGAGATTATCTAAGTTATATTAAGGTAAAAGAAATAAAGTAATCAAAATAAATTAAATAAATTATAACTTATTAAGAGAAAAATCTTGGCATCAAATAAACATCCACCTTCAAAAATAAAAAATGATAATTAAAACAATGCACCATTTTATATTCTTAAATTTATCTTTTTTTTAATATTAGTCAGTTAATCGATTTACAATATAACTAATCCTAACCATAATGTCTGCAATAAAAATTTAATTCAACGACAGTTTTAAAAACTAGATAGGTTGATAATCTAGAAAACATAATAAATTGGCAGAGCTTATTGACACCAGGATAAATCAGGACTTGTTAGGGGGCATATTGAAGAGATGCAACAGTCATTCTATATAATGTAGTATGAGCCATCGATTTACCATCAGTGAGATTAAGGATGGTGTTGGAAGCCATTGGAGTGCCTACTGGTTTGGCCTTGTCTATCATAATCCTATGTAGCAAGTCAAAAAGATACTCATGTTGTGAAAGAATCATTGAATTAATTGTTCTCTTGACTTCAAGACCAAGAAAATAGTGAAGATCCTATAAGTGAACAAGTTCGAAACCTAGGAAAGTTGCACTATAAGATAATGAACATCACTAGGATTGGTTTCCATTACAGCTATGTCATCCACATACACCAAAATATAGAAAACATCACCACCAGGCTTATGAATAAATGTAACTGGTGCTTAGCTGATCAGATTTTATGTTTGCTTTTTAGATATTACTAGTTTGAATTTTAAAAACTTCAGGGCCACTAAAGGCTTATATGGTCATTAATTTCAGGGCCTATAAGATTAGTCGAAGTGTGCGCAAGCTGGCCTGGACACTCACATTAATAATAATAATAATAATAAAAAAAGAGTGTGAGAGCCATGAAATTGGATGCTAGTTGATTCTTCAAATTCACAATTTATTTAAGTTCTTTTTCAATGTTTTATGGTGAAGAGTTATTGTTCTCTATACTTCACATGTGTATGTTTATTTTATTTGTAAAAAATACCCTTTGTATTTTTGAATTTCTTAAACAAAGAAATGCTAACCTCTTCATACTTGCATTAAAATCGACTGATCATATTAACTAAGTATGATATGAAAAATAACATTATTTTTCTAAAATCATTTGATCTTGTTTTAAAATATATCTAAAATTTCAAATGCTTTGAGCCAATCAATTTAATTTAAAAACTACTTACTCTTTAGTTTTCAAACGTATTGTTTAGGTTTCTTAAATTGTACCTAATTTTTAATCTTTCATATAAAAAAAGACATTTTTCAAAAAAATTTCAATCAAGAATACTAAGCACTACCTCCTTAAGATGACAACTTCACATTCCACTGCAAAATCAATCTTTCTAGTTCATTGTTACAACTTCATTAAATGTTTTACTTTAAATGGTCTAATATGAATGCTAATTAAAAAAAAAAAAGGCAATGACTTGCTTATTTTATACAAAGATACCTTAGGGTAAGAAGATTTTTACTTCTCCCTAGTTATTGAAAAAAAAAAGAATTTGTTTTCAAGACAAAAATCATGTAAATTTACTTTGCCCTATTACAACTTCATTAAATGATTTATTTTAAATGGTCTCATATGAATTCTACTTGAAGTAAAAAAAAAAAAGAAAAAGAAAAAAAAGGTATGACTTGGCCCATTTTATAAAAGAATACCTTAAGGTGAGGAAGATTTTTACTTTGCCCTAGTTATTGAAAACAAAAAACAATTGTTTTCAAGACAATAATTGTAAATTTACTTTGTCCTATACAACTTCATTAAATGCTTTAATTTAAATGGTCTAATATGAATGCTACTTAAAGTAAAAGAAAAAGAAAAAGGAATGACTTGGCCCATTTTATAAAGGGATACCTTAAGGCGTGGAAGATTTTTACTTTGTCCGAATTATTGAAAAAAATAATTTTTTTTCTAGACAATCAAGTAAATTTAAATGTTTGGAAAAAACATATCTCATTATAGTCGAGTCTTGCTCCTATAAATTACACTAGATAGCTCGACAACATGCAATACTATTTTGGTGCACATTTTCATATTCAAGTATGGATTAGAGACTGTTACTATTTATGAATTGGTCATAATTAATAGCCTTTACTAAATTAGTAAAGAGATCTATGCAACAACAAAATTAATATCAGTTATTTGGAGGATTTAGTCAAAGATGAAGTAGAATTTATAAGACTTATAAAAAGAGAGAGACAAAAAAAACCTCCTCTATAAGAGATCATATAACCTTTTTTTTGTTTTGTTTTAGAGAATATGTACAATTCTGCATAAACCTCACTAATGTTGTTGTAACCCATTTCTAGGTCCCCACATAAAAAATAATAAAATTTAAAAAAATTCAAAAAAATATATTATCAAAAAATATAACAGTGAAAAAATGCCAGAGCACCCTAAAAATGCTCAAAAATTGATTGAGGATGTTCAAAAACAAAAATTAATTTTTGACAGTATATCATTGACTGATGAGAGCCCCGATGATAAAGAAAATTCAATTTGTGGAAGAAAAATGCAAAATCAGAAGTTTATGGACTTAATTAAATTTTATTAAAGGTTTAATTGCATTTATGAAGATTTTAATTGCAAGAAAAATTGATTTTGGAGTTAATTTGGGCTTTAATTAGGAGAAATTAATTTTCTGGGGTCAAATTATAATTTTTGAAGTTAATTTGGTCAAATCAGGGGCTTAATTGCATAAATATTGAAGTTTAATGGCCAATTAGGGACTTAATTGAAGAAATCCGAGACCAAGGACTAAATTGTAAAACGTGCGCAAATGGAGGGCTGAAATTTGAATCTGAAGCTTTTGGCGCCTTTTCCTTTAAAATGAAACGGCGCGTTTTGACCAAAACGGCGCCGTTTCCTTCACTGTTGCCAAAAATAAAAAAAAAAACACAGAAGCCCAAAATGGTGCCGTTTTGACGACACTGTAGCTCTTCCTCTTCCCCTGGACGCGCGAGGTAGGGGAAGAAGAAGATTTTTTCTTCCCCTTTTCACCTAATTTCTTTCCCATGTTTTACGCAATAAGACGCCTACAATAGCCACTTGCATACTTTTTCGGCCACTTGGATAGTGGAGGGTTGGCCGCCCCAACAGTCGTCTCCCCTGTTTTTTGCCTATAAAAACAGGGGAGGAAAGAAAAAAAAAGAGAAGGGAGAAGAGAGGGAGAAGACCGAGAGAGAGAGCAGAAGAAGAAAAGAAAAGAAAAGAAAACAAAGAGGTTCTCACCTCTGCACCGAAGAAGAGAACAGGGGAGAGGCTGCCACTGCCATCGCCAGCACCGTCTCCGCCTCTGCCTCTGCTGCCACCTGCAGTCGCCGGCGTCGCCGCCTCTCCAGGTAAACACTGCCCCCTTTTATTTTTATTTTCGTTTCTTCCCTCGCCATGCAGGACGTGCACGGTGCACGCCTGCAGGCGAGGTGAAGCTGATAAGGTGGGCTGGGCCCGAGCCCAGCCCATGCATTTGGGCCAGGTTCGGCCCAGCCCACTGAAATGGGCCGGGTCCGGCCCATTTCAATCCATTTCAATTTTTTTTTATATAGAATTTTTACAATTTTTCCAGCACATGTTTTTATCAATTTTACTTAATATCGGTCTGTATTTTACATCGTAAAAATATAAATCCGGTATTAAAATACCCGGTTTTTGTCCCGCGGTACTGTTCATACGGTACTGTTCACACATGCATAAAAAAAATCAAAAATATTTGTTTCAACATTTTATAATTTTTCCGCGCAGTTTTTATGTCATTTTGATTAATATCAGACAATATTTTTATACAAATCCGGTATTAAAATACCCGGTTTTCGGCAAAAAAATACAAAAAAACAAATTAAAAACAAAAGAGAAAAAAATATCTTTGTGCATACGGCCAAGTGTCTCAAAAGCTAAAAAATCATATCGTATTTTTCATATGTCAAAAAACAATATTTTAGCATGCATTTTGGCTTTAATAACCAATTTATTAAAGTCAAGAGAACATTGGCCAAAATCTCAAAAACAACAAAAAAATTTATTTTTTTTGATTTTAGTATCAGGGATTATGAATTTATACGTAAATCGTATTCCTGATATTAAAAAGATATTTTCTTTTAACGACTTTGAATAGTTAGTTTTTTTACCCGATAAGGATCTCCTTTGTTGTAACCCATTTTTGGGTCCCCACATAAAAACTAAAAAATACAAAAAAAATCAAAAAAATATATTATCAAAAAATAAAACAGTGAAAAAATGCTAGAGCGCCCTAAAAATGCTCAAAAATTGATTGAGGATGTTCAAAAATATAAAAATTAATTTTTGACAGTATATCATTGACTGATGAAAGCCCCGATGATAAAGAAAATTCAATTTGAGGAAGAAAAATGCAAAATTAGAAGTTTATGGACTCAATTAAATTTTTATTGAAGGATTAATTGAATTTATAGAGGTTTTAATTGCAAAAAAAATTGATTTTGGAGTTAATTTGGGCTTTAATTAGAAGAAATTAATTTTCTGGGGTCAAATTATAATTTTTGGAAGTTAAATTGGTCAAATCAGGGGCTTAATTGCATAAATATTGAGGTTTAATGGCTAATTAGGGACTGAATTGAAGAAATCCGAGACCAAGGACTAAATTGTAAAACGCGCGCAAATGGAGGGCCGAAATTTGAATCTGATGCTTTTGGCGCCTTTTCCTTTTAAATGAAACGGCGCGTTTTGACCAAAACGGCGCCGTTTCATTCACTGTTCCTAAAAAAAAAAAAAAAAAAAAAAAAAAAAAAAAAAAAAAAAAAAAAAAAAAAAAAAAAAAAAAAAAAACAGAAGCCCAAAACGGTGCCGTTTTGACGGCACTGTAGCTCTTCTTCTTCCCCTGGACGCGCGAGGCAGGGGAAGAAGAAGATTTTTTCTTCCCCTTTTCACCTAATTTTTCACCCGGATTTGGCGCAATAAGACGCCCGCAATCACCCACTTGCCTCCTCCTTTTTATCCACGGATCGATAGTGGACAGGGCGGCGGCCACCACCATGACAGCCCTCCCCTGTTTTTTTCTATAAATACAGGGGAGGGCTGCTAAAAAAAAAAAAAAAAAAAAGGAGGAGAAGAGAAAGAGAGGAGAAGAGAGGAGAAGAAAGCAGAAGAAGAAGAAAGCAGAAGAAGAAGAAGCAGAAGCAGAGAAGAGAGTCCAACAACCACCGCAGGTAGCGTTTCTGTCGTTTTTTTTGGTTCTGCATGCAGATTAATTAGCGAGTTACTGTGCTGTGCACAGTAACTCGCTAATTAATTCACGGTTACTGTGCTGTGCACAGTAACTCGCTAATTAATTCACGGTTACTGTGCATGTGCACAGTAACTCGCAGATTAATTCTCTGGTTACTGTGCACACAGTAACCCGGTTACTATGTGCACAGTAACCAGCCCATGCATTTGGGCCATGTTCGGGCCAGCCCATGTAAAAAGGCCAGGTTTGGCCCAGCCCATGCAATTGGGCCTGATCCGGCCCATAAAAAAAAGAAAAAAAGAAAAAATATTATTGTTTTAAAAAATATTTATGATGTTCCCATTTTTATTTATGTTATTTTTATTAATATCGGGTAGTATTTTTATGTCGTAAAAATACAAATCGGGTATTACAATATCCGGTTTTTGTCACAAACTTCCAAAAAATACAAAAAAAAAAAAAAAAACATTTTTGTGCATACGGCCAAGTGTCTCAAATCTAAAAAATCATATCGTATTTTTCATATGTCAAAAAAACAATATTTAGCATGCATTTTGGCTTTAATAACCAGTTTATTAAAGTCAAGAGAATATTGGCCAAAATTTCAAAAACAACAAAAATTTTATTTTGTTTGTCTCTTAGTATCCGGGGTATGACATTACATGTAATGCGTATTTTGAACAATAATAAACCACAACACGATCTTATATTTTATCAGACATTAAAACAATGCAGCCTACCTTAGGTAGGGCGTAGTTGGGGTGCTAATACCTTCCCTTTACGCAACCAGTCTCCGTACCCGATCTCTAAAGACCAGTTAAGGTTCCTAGTAACCAGAACACTAGGTGGCGACTCCCATTCCAATTTTTCACTTGTAGAGACAAGAATTTCCTTGTCTCTCTCCCCATTTTTCCAGGAATAAAATATTCCATTTTTTTCCTTGAGGGTGGACGATCGCCGCGCCGCCGCACACGTGCGACAGAATGGCGACTCCACTGGGGACCTTGTGGACTAAGCTTTGTTGTTGTCTGATTATTGTGTTTTTTATTGTGGTTTGCGTGTTTATTTTAAAATATGCATTTTCTTTATTTATTTCTTACGCGCTTTAATTTCTGTACATATTTATTCATGCATTGTATAGAACTGCCTCATGCATCACAGGCTTTATATTTTTCAAGCATACACAAACCTTTAAGTTAAGTGGGGAATTAACGATCTGCCCTATGACTATTGGTCGGGTTCAGATGCGTGAAACACCCAACTCATATCTGAGAGCCTGCTTGGTAATGGTGGGCATACGTGCTTTAACTGTTCTTTGCAACGCCCCCATACTGCCTTTACGAAGGACGTCACTGGGCAGATATGAGACCCTTTTGAGACCAGGTAGAAAACCTATTCATGAATAGACCCTGTCTTTAGTTTGTATGCGCTATCTTTCTTTACAGAATATGTCATACAAAAATAATAATAATAAAAAAAAACCATGTCACCCCTTGAAGAGCAAGTGCATCACATAAATTACATGTTCATACATTTAACATGCATACATGCCAGATCGAAATATAGGTCCCCAAAAAGTCTACAACACCCGACTTCGAGCAAGAAACATGGAAGATGAAGAGCGTGCTCAACGTGAGGCCTATTTGCACGACGAGTTGGAGTCTCTGAAAATAAGTGTGGCTCACCTCACTAGCTTACTCAAGCAAACACTAAGAAATACCTCTGATGAAGGTCCTTCTAATCAACCGATCACCTTTGCTCCGGCTCCTACTACAGTTCAGCCTGAGGAAAGAATGAGCGAACATGGTCAAGAATCTCAGCAAAATCCAACATTTGTGCAATCAACGACACCTGCACCATCCCCAACAGTTGTGAAGGCATCTGCTAATGAGTCCCACAAAGCTAAGTCATCTGATAGCATTGATCAAGCTAAAATAGAGGCGCTGGAAGCCAGACTCAAAGCCATTGAAGGGGTAGACTTATATGACCCGGTACGGGCAGCAGAGATGTGTTTGGTCCCAAATGTGGTTGTCCCAAAGAAATTTCGTGTTCCTGAATTCATCAAATACAGTGGAACACAATGCCCCATGACCCATCTCAGGTCCTACTGCAATAAAATGGCTGAGGTAGTACATGATGAAAAACTACTAATGCATTTTTTCCAAGACAGTTTAAGTGGGGCAACTTTGAGTTGGTACATGAGATTGGATAACACAAAAATTCGCAACTGGAAAAATCTTGTGGATGCTTTCGTCAAGCAATACAAATACAACATGGACATTGCGCCCGACAGAACCAGTTTGTCCAATATAGAGAAAAAGGATAAAGAAAGCATAAGGGAATATGCTCAAAGATGGCGAGAATTAGCTGCTCAAGTACATCCCCCACTTCTGGACAAAGAGATGGTCTCTTTATTTGCCAACACACTTAAAGCACCATATTACGAACATATGATGGGTAGTTCAGCCCAACAATTCACTGATGCTGTGATAGTGTGTGAACGCATAGAGCAAGGTGTCAAGAGTGGTAGAATTGCTGCTCCAACCGAGAAAAGAGGCGTCGAAAGAAAAGATGTTCACCATGTTGAAGATGGCTACAAGGGTAAAACAAATACATCCCAAAATTACCATACTCCATCCCAAATTGCCAACATCAAAAAACCTGAACCCCAAAACTTTCAAGCCAAAAGCCAAATTGGAAATTTCCAAAGGTTTCAAGAACAACTACCTCCACTACCGTTACCCCTGAATGAGATGTATCAAAAGCTATTGAGCATCAGGCAAATAGCTCCAGAACCTCTGACACCTCTGCAGCCACCTTATCCTAATTGGTACAAGCCAGAACTCAATTGTGAATACCATGCCGGTATTACTGGGCATAGC
Organism: Populus alba x Populus glandulosa; assembly: GCA_033617975.1. Taxonomy (NCBI): domain Eukaryota; kingdom Viridiplantae; phylum Streptophyta; class Magnoliopsida; order Malpighiales; family Salicaceae; genus Populus; species Populus alba x Populus glandulosa. Next base: position 12,683,167 of record CM066147.1, on the reverse strand, counting down.
ATCTATACCTGCAACGCCTTCAAGAGAAAGCTTCTGCAATTAATCAAGGCTGGGTGGATAGAATTGGAAGATGCCCCCAATGTGAATACGAACCCGTTGCCTAATCATACTTGAAGCATATTAGGATGGAATGTGTGGGGAATTGGAAAGCATCAATGGTCCAGCATGATAGCTTGAAATTTGTAGAACTCAAATTTTGACCGTGGTGTTGTTCCGCATTGTCTTTGAGTCCTCTACACAGAACTTTTGAGAGGAGGTTAGCCTTTGAGCAGATTCGCCAAAATAGAGGAATGAAGCCTGCCTTGTTATTGCCTTTTGTTAATGCTTTTGAAATAGACTTTTTCTGTTAACGAGTTTTTCTTATGAAATAAGATCATGTGTTTTCTTGTGTTCACATCACACTCTTCTTTGTTGTTATTACACATAAATAACATTTTGAGCGTAAATTTGCTCACCACACTACAACATGAAGAATCCTTTGGTATTCCTTTCTTCCAAACCCATACATTAATCTCATATGTTTTCAGGTATATTTTTTTGGGACCTCCAAAGTGAGTACAAAAACAAAAATCATGTTGATATTTGTCCAAAACAAATGCATCTTGGAAATTCAAGTGATTCCTTAAATAGGTACACATATACCTAGAAAACTTGAAAGAAAAAAAAAAAAAACAACAAAGACAAACAACACTATGAGGTAACTCAAAAGCTGAGTTTTATTTGACTGAATAAATCACTTTGCATACGCACATGAAAGCAAGACCTATCGATCCTCAATGCATGAGTTTGAGATGAGGAAAGGCCATCTTTGATAATTCTTTCACAAGGCTAAAAAAATATCCGTTGCAGTCCCATTTTGAGTCTAGTAATGTTTTTTGGAAATAACCTTGACTAGGATCACACCCCACACTGGGGGGCAAAATAATAGGGTTTTTACCATCCAGACAAAGCAGTGAAGATGGGTGCTGGAATTGATCATGTAATGTTTAATCTTTCATTATCATCTAAATGAAGTAGTGATTGGTTAAGAAAAGACAAGAAGAAGATCTAAAAGATTTGAGCTTCTCATACAAACAACTGATATGATTGTGCTCAACCAAACAAAAACAAAGAAAAAAAGAAAGCCCAAACCCGACACTGGGGGGGCATGAAGACTATTTTGGAAAAAAACAAATCCAAAAGACAAAAGGTCAGGAAACAAGCACAAGTGATCCTTAGTCTTGAAATCCCTTAAACACATTTTGAGCCTGTAACATGTCCATTTTCTTCATTACATACCAATAGCCAAAGCCTACATTACATACCTGAATAAAGCCCTTTCTGATCAAAGGCAAGCAATCTGGATCGATATGCAGTGCTTTCTCGTGCGGGTCAAATCACTATTCATGCAAATAAAATAAATGCTTTGAATCAATTCGGTTCTCAATAACCCTCAAATTGACATTTAAACCTTTTGTGACCAACCAGATGTCACCTTCATCTTTAAACAAAAGCAAAAAGCTTTCATCACTTCAAGAAACCTGTCCATAGGAATCACTTGAATTTTTGAGAACAAGTTTATTTTGAACCAATATCAAAATCATTTTTATGATTGGAATAACTTGGAAGTTCCAAAAATTTTGCATGAAAACATTTCATTGTACAAAAAAACCCAAACTTACTTTCACATATCCTTACCCCAAACTAAACCCAAGTTGAACACTTGGGGGGCATGATCAAGCTGGGGGGCAATCAAAAACACATGGTAGGGCTGACTCCATGATTCCTGTTCTAAGGAAAATGTCGGGTAAAATTGGTAACTCTTGAGATAAAAGGTGAAGGACAAAGATGTATGATGACATCAAACCCTTCCCAGAGGTCAAGATCACAATATGTAACCCGAGTAAGCAAAAGTGGAAAAGCCATCAAAGTTTACTACCAACACTACAACTTTTGAGAGAAAAGAAAGACACCATGAAGAAATGGGGGCCTATATTTCTCAGGTAAGTATACATGCATATCAATCATAATGCATTTGCTTTTCAACATTGACAATCATTGTTTCAACATCAACTTTTGGGTAGTACGTTTTATAACCCTACCTCCCTTTGAGTGCGCCTTTGAGCCCTCACCGCCTTTTGAGTGCGCCTTTGAGCCCTCATCCCTTAGGTAGTGCGTTTTCTAACCCTACCTCTATTTTTGAGTGCGCCTTTGAGCCCTCAACTCCATCATGAGTGCGCCTTTGAGCCCTCACCTCCATTTTGAGTGCGCCTTTGAGCCCTCATCCCTTTGGTAGTGCGTTTTCTAACCCTACCTCCTTTTGAGTGCGCCTTTGAGCCCTCACCTCCATCTTGAGTGCGCCTTTGAGCCCTCATCCTTTTGGTAGTGCGTTTTCTAACCGTACCTCCTTTTGAGTGCGCCTTTGAGCCCTCACCTCCATTTTAAGCGCGCTTTTGAGCCCTCATCCCTTGGGTAGTGCGTTTTCTAACCCTACCTCCTTTTGAGTGCGCCTTTGAGCCCTCACCGCCTTTTGAGTGCGCCTTTGAGCCCTCATGCCTTAGGTAGTACGTTTTCTAACCCTACTTCCTTTTGAGTGCGCCTTTGAGCCCTCACCTCCATTTTGAGCGCGCCTTTGAGCCCTCATCCCTTTGGTAGTGCGTTTTCTAACCCTACCTCCTTTGAGTGCGCCTTTGTGCCCTCAACTCCTCTTGAGTGCGCCTTTGAGCCCTCACCTCTTTTTTTAGTGCACCTTTTAGCCCTCAACTCCTTTTGAGTGCGCCTTTGAGCCCTCACCTCCATTTTGAGCGCGCCTTTGAGCCCTCATCCCTTTGGTAGTGCGTTTTCTAACCCTACCTCCTTTTGAGTGAGCCTTTGAGCCCTCACCTCCATTTTGAGTGCGCCTTTGAGCCTTTATCCTTTGGTAGTGCGTTTTCTAACCCTACCTCCATTTTGAGTGCGCCTTTGAGCCTTTATCCTTTGGTAGTGCGTTTTCTAACCCTACCTCTTTTCGAGTGCGCCTTTGAGCCCTCGTCATCCACTTCTCCATGTTTTTTTACTTGGGTAGGTCACCCATTACAATGAGACCATTCCTCCACCTGGGTGGGCCACCCATTACAACACGACCACTCTTCTTTTTTTCATCTGGGTGGGTCACCCATTACAATGAGACCGTTTTTCTTTTCATATTTTCTTTTGTTTTGGTTAAATGAGGTTGCCAGATGGGATCTCATGTAGCTTTGGTTAAAGGGAATCTCCATATAGGATTTCAGGTTGACCGAGCTACACACACATGATTTTGGTTCTGGTTAGAGGGGATTACCGAAAGGAATCTCAGTCTATCCCAACCACGCACAGGATTTTGGTTCTGGTTAGAGGGGATTGCCGAAAGAAATCTCAGTTTAGCCCAACCACACACAGGACTTTGGGTCCGGTTGAAGTTTTAGGTCAATCAAATTTTGAGACGACCAGTTTCGGAAGACCAATTTTATTTTATCTTTACAACACTTACTATGCACAAATCTTTGCTCCGTAAGCATTGTAAAGAGGGGGGCAACTGTTGTAACCCATTTTTGGGTCCCCACATAAAAACTAAAAAATACAAAAAAAATCAAAAAAATATATTATCAAAAAATAAAACAGTGAAAAAATGCTAGAGCGCCCTAAAAATGCTCAAAAATTGATTGAGGATGTTCAAAAATATAAAAATTAATTTTTGACAGTATATCATTGACTGATGAAAGCCCCGATGATAAAGAAAATTCAATTTGAGGAAGAAAAATGCAAAATTAGAAGTTTATGGACTCAATTAAATTTTTATTGAAGGATTAATTGAATTTATAGAGGTTTTAATTGCAAAAAAAATTGATTTTGGAGTTAATTTGGGCTTTAATTAGAAGAAATTAATTTTCTGGGGTCAAATTATAATTTTTGGAAGTTAAATTGGTCAAATCAGGGGCTTAATTGCATAAATATTGAGGTTTAATGGCTAATTAGGGACTGAATTGAAGAAATCCGAGACCAAGGACTAAATTGTAAAACGCGCGCAAATGGAGGGCCGAAATTTGAATCTGATGCTTTTGGCGCCTTTTCCTTTTAAATGAAACGGCGCGTTTTGACCAAAACGGCGCCGTTTCATTCACTGTTCCTAAAAAAAAAAAAAAAAAAAAAAAAAAAAAAAAAAAAAAAAAAAAAAAAAAAAAAAAAAAAAACAGAAGCCCAAAACGGTGCCGTTTTGACGGCACTGTAGCTCTTCTTCTTCCCCTGGACGCGCGAGGCAGGGGAAGAAGAAGATTTTTTCTTCCCCTTTTCACCTAATTTTTCACCCGGATTTGGCGCAATAAGACGCCCGCAATCACCCACTTGCCTCCTCCTTTTTATCCACGGATCGATAGTGGACAGGGCGGCGGCCACCACCATGACAGCCCTCCCCTGTTTTTTTCTATAAATACAGGGGAGGGCTGCTAAAAAAAAAAAAAAAAAAAAGGAGGAGAAGAGAAAGAGAGGAGAAGAGAGGAGAAGAAAGCAGAAGAAGAAGAAAGCAGAAGAAGAAGAAGCAGAAGCAGAGAAGAGAGTCCAACAACCACCGCAGGTAGCGTTTCTGTCGTTTTTTTTTGGTTCTGCATGCAGATTAATTAGCGAGTTACTGTGCTGTGCACAGTAACTCGCTAATTAATTCACGGTTACTGTGCTGTGCACAGTAACTCGCTAATTAATTCACGGTTACTGTGCATGTGCACAGTAACTCGCAGATTAATTCTCTGGTTACTGTGCACACAGTAACCCGGTTACTATGTGCACAGTAACCAGCCCATGCATTTGGGCCATGTTCGGGCCAGCCCATGTAAAAAGGCCAGGTTTGGCCCAGCCCATGCAATTGGGCCTGATCCGGCCCATAAAAAAAAGAAAAAAAGAAAAAATATTATTGTTTTAAAAAATATTTATGATGTTCCCATTTTTATTTATGTTATTTTTATTAATATCGGGTAGTATTTTTATGTCGTAAAAATACAAATCGGGTATTACAATATCCGGTTTTTGTCACAAACTTCCAAAAAATACAAAAAAAAAAAAAAAAACATTTTTGTGCATACGGCCAAGTGTCTCAAATCTAAAAAATCATATCGTATTTTTCATATGTCAAAAAAACAATATTTAGCATGCATTTTGGCTTTAATAACCAGTTTATTAAAGTCAAGAGAATATTGGCCAAAATTTCAAAAACAACAAAAATTTTATTTTGTTTGTCTCTTAGTATCCGGGGTATGACATTACATGTAATGCGTATTTTGAACAATAATAAACCACAACACGATCTTATATTTTATCAGACATTAAAACAATGCAGCCTACCTTAGGTAGGGCGTAGTTGGGGTGCTAATACCTTCCCTTACGCAACCAGTCTCCGTACCCGATCTCTAAAGACCAGTTAAGGTTCCTAGTAACCAGAACACTAGGTGGCGACTCCCATTCCAATTTTTCACTTGTAGAGACAAGAATTTCCTTGTCTCTCTCCCCATTTTTCCAGGAATAAAATATTCCATTTTTTCCTTGAGGGTGGACGATCGCCGCGCCGCCGCACACGTGCGACATCCTTATAGAGGAGAACTTTTCTTAAGCCGTAAACGAACCAACAAATTAAAAAAAAAAACCACAACACGATTTTAGATTTTATCAGACATTAAAACAATACAGCCTACCTTAGGTAGGGCGTAGTTGGGGTGCTAATACCTTCCCTTTACGCAACCAGTCTCCGTACCCGATCTCTAAAGACCAGTTAAGGTTCCTAGTAACCAGAATACTAGGTGGCGACTCCCATTCCAATTTTTTTTTTGTAGAGACAAGAATTCCTTGTCTCTCCCTATTTTCCAGGAATAAATATTCCGATTTTTCCTTGAGGGTGGACGATCGCCGCGCCGCCGCACACGTGCAACAAATGTAAGCAACCTAATTATATCTCTATTAACTACGACAAGGTACAAAGAAGATTGAAAACCTTATCCCAAGGAACAAATCATATTCTTGTGATCCTTATAACTCTCATCTAGTGGTTAAGCAATTAGGATTCGTCTAAGGAATTCTCTTTCCCATACTACATGGGGTGGATAAGGGAGGTCCAAATAGACTGGTATTTGACATTTTGGACCATGTAAGGGAAGTTATAAAAATATCATTTCAATCATTACCACCTTAGAATTGTAATACAATGTTTTCTAAAAAGATATAATAGCAAAGTTGTATTTTGATGATCAACCTCTCAAGAAAAGAAGATAAGAATTACAACTAACCTTCCAACTAGATCGAGTAAAAGGTATATTCCTAAAGGCTTTGATAGTAACATTTGTTTCAAACTTATTTTTATTATAGTTTGTTGTTTATTTACATTCTCATAAATTTTCTTTATACAGTCTCACGACAAAAGATTGATCCTACTCTTAGTGTTTATTACATAAACTAGTGACTCTATCTCTTCTAGAAATTTTACCCACTACTACTTCTATTTAAAGCCATGATGTCTCACTCACCCAAGATATTGAAGTTCCTCTCTTATCTACTTGTGAAGTGCCATCAACTTGAATTACTTTTACCTAGCAATGTGATCATGTCAAAGTACCAGAAAAAACATGGCATGTTTTCAAGTTCTAATACAAGCTCAACCTTGGTGATGGAACCTCTTAAGGTACCCTCTTTTCAAGTCGATGTGTCTTGACCTTTGGAAGTTGTTCTTATAGAAGCATGAGTATTAATTACAACTTGGTTATTCATTCTATGAAGGAAAAAAGCACACCCAGAGTACTATCATAGTCACCTTAGAAGTTATACCTTCTAACAAAGAAATGAGTGATTATATTGAGAATAATCAAGGTGAATGATTAATACTAGTGATTGATCCAAGGGATAATATCTTTAAGAGGCCAATGCAGATGCTCTTGCATCTCGTGTTGAAGAGGAAAAAATCATGGTGTTATATTAAATTTCTGGAATGACTCCACAAAGTTGGCATGTAAGTCCATGATGTTATTTAAAGAAACTTTTAATTTCAATATTTCTAATTTTAAATGAAAATTTATCTTTTATATAAAAGAAACTTAGATGTCCAACTCTTTTAAATCTATCCTCCTCCACTAGCAGACATTTCATATCTTAAAATAAGCTCTAAAAAAACCAATTTTAAGAGTTATTACTAGTCATTCTTGCCCTAGAGGATAGTGTTTTAGGTAATAAGCCTTTTATTGATGGTTTGAAGTAGTTTATGAAGGACAATCTCCCTAGAGCGCAAAAATTTATTTAGTCAAAGTGTAAATAAAGTCTTGGTACAACTGCAAAAGGATATTGATTCTCTTATTAGTACCAAAGATATTGCAACAAAAGTATTATAGGACTATAAAACTATCTAATAATTTTTTAGAGCTTAAACATAATCATAAGAGGCTATGTATTCAACTATCCAATAGTTAGCCAATCATTTAAAAATACTTCCTTACATGTCTAGTTTCAAGAAGCCAAGGTGACTCGTATAAGGGAAAAATTGGTTAGGGAGCTTTTCGAGGCTAAGTCTGATCTAGCCTTTAGAGAGACGAAAGTCATTATTCATGTACAAAAATGATCTCTTTAAAAGTTCTGTCAATACTACCTCCACTCTTTTCAAACAACAAAGACCATCATGAAAGAAGGCATTGAATGACCTTGATAGGGCTCATTCATCTAGGAAATCTTATAAAGTTATAATCATTAGTTATTTCGCAACTGAATAATGTTCATGTACTGATCTTTTATGAAATACAACTATAATTTATTCTTTATCTTATTTGAAAAATAATAATATTTTTTATATTATATGATTTTTTAACAGTTTGAATTCATGATTTGAAGAGAAACTCAAATTTGAACCAATTTATAAATTCAAGCATAATTAATTATACTTGAGATGCAACAACAATAATCTTATGGTTGTTAATTCCGAGTCAATCTCTTAGTTCCTTCAAGAATGTCGCACGTGTGCGGCGGCGCGGCGATCGTCCACCCTCAAGGAAAAATCGGAATATTTATTCCTTGGAAATAAGGAGAGACAAGGAATTCTTGTCTCTACAAGTGAAAATATGGATTGGGAGTCGCCACCTAGTATTCTGGTTACTAGGAACCTTAACTGGTCGTTAGAGATCGGGTACGGAGACTAGTTGCGTAAAGGGAAGGTATTAGCACCCCAACTACGCCCTACCTAAGGTAGGCTGCATTGTTTTAATGTCTGATAAAATCTAAAATCGTGTTGTGGTTTTTGAATTGTTGGTTCGTTTACGGTTTAAGAAAAGTCCTCCTCTATAAGGAGATCCTTATCTTTATCGGGTAAAAAACTAACTATTCGAAGTCGTCAAAAGAAAAAATATATATTTTTTTTATCAGGAATACAATTTACGTATAAATTCATAATCCTTGATACTAAAATCAAACAAAATAAAATATTTTGTTGTTTTTGTGATTTTTGCCAATGTTCTCTTGACTTTAATAAACTGGTTATTAAAGCCAAAATGCATGCTAAAATATTGTTTTTTTGACATGAAAAATACGATATGATATTTTAGATTTGAGACACTTGGCCGTATGCACAAAAATGTTTTTTTTTTAATTTTTTTTGTATTTTTTTTAAAGTTTGTGACAAAAACCGGATATTGTAATACCCGATTTGTATTTTTACGACATAAAAATACTACCCGATATTAATAAAAACAACATAAATAAAAAATGGGAACATCATAAATATTTTTTAAAACAATAATATTTTTTTTTCTTTTTTTTATGAGCCGGATCAGGCCCAATTGCATGGGCTGAGCCAAACCTGGCCCTTTTACATGGGCTGGGCCGAACATGGCCCAAATGCATGGGCTGATTACTGTGCACATAGTACCGGGTTACTGTGTGCACAGTAACCAGAGAATTAATCTGCGGTTACTGTGCACATGCACAGTAACCGTGAATTAATTAGCGAGTTCCTGTGCTCTAATTAATCTGCATGCAGAACAACAAAAAAATGACGGGAAACGCTACCTGCGGTGGTGATGTTCGACTTTCTTCTCTGCTTCTTCTTCTTCTGCTTTCTTCTCTCTGTCTCTCCCTTCTCTTCTCTTCTCCTCTCTTTTCCTTTTTTTTTTTTTTTTAGCAGCCCTCCCCTGTAGTTATAGGAAAAAACAGGGGAGACGTCATGGTGGCCGCTGCCGCGTCCACTATCGATCCGTGGATAAAAAGGAGGAGGCAAGTGGGTGATTGCGGGCGTCTTATTGCGCCAAATCCGGGTGAAAAATTAGGTGAAAAGGGGAAGAAAAAATCTTCTTCTTCCCCTGCCTCGCGCGTCCAGGGGAAGAAGAAGAGCTACAGTGCCGTCCAAACGGCACCGTTTTGGGCTTCTTTTTTTTTTTTTTTTTAGCAACAATGAATGAAACGGCGTCGTTTTGGTCAAAACGCGCCGTTTCATTTAAAAGGAAAAGGCGTCAAAACTTGTCAGATTCAAATTTCGGCCCTCCATTTGCGCGCGTTTTACAATTTAGTCCTTGGTCTCGGATTTCTTCAATTAAGTCCCTAATTGGCCATGAAACTTCAATATTTATGCAATTAAGCCCCTGATTTGACCAAATTAACTTCCAAAAATTATAATTTGACCCCAGAAAATTAATTTCTCCTAATTAAAGCCCAAATTAACTCCAAAATCAATTTTTCTTGCAATTAAAATCTTCATAAATGCAATTAAACCTTCAATAAAATTTAATTGAGTCCATAAACTTCTAATTTTGCATTTTTCTTCCTCAAAATTGAATTTTCTTTATCATCGGGGCTCTCATCAGTCCATGATATACTGTCAAAAATTAATTTTTATATTTTTGAACATCCTCAATTAATTTTTGAGCATTTTTAGAGCGCTCTGGCATTTTTTCACTGTTATATTTTTTGATAATATATTTTTTTGAATTTTTTTTTTTGTATTTTATTATTTTTTATGTGGGGACTCAAAAATGGGTTACAACAAAGAACACCATCTTCTAGCTTAGTATTCTAGTGGGGATAATATTTCTTCAAATAACAAATATTGATTAATCAATAATGTATTTTCGTATCTTGGTTCGCTAGGTGATAGGAACCTCCTTTAAAAACATTGGAAATAAATTTTAGTCCCTTCTAGTTAGGTGACTATTTGTTATATTTTTTAATTCTCATAGACAATTAGGAGTATGACCTTTCATTCCAGATCACTTTCTATATAAGAAATATTTCAACTGAACACATTTATTATGTGCCTTCTTTACCTTTCTTATATATGCTATAAAATAATCTAAAATATAAAGTGTTACCTCATCCAAGTCCTTTATATCGACTAATATAGTTGATTGATAATCTAAGCTATCCATATTATATTAGACAACCCTTTTAAGGAATTGTAATTTAAACTCTCTAGTTAACATGGCATCATGACCATATGTTAGAGTAAATGATAAGGTTCTTAAAATAGTCTTTGTTAAGTCCTATATGGTCACCATACCATACTTTAGGATTATTTATGACTAATTTTTAATGTTGAGGGTAAGAGTTTTGTTGGTTAGTTTTTTTCTTTACTTATAAGTAGTAAAATGGATTGTTTTAAGTCCATAATCCTATTCAAATCACTTCATATCCTTTCCAGTTCATACCGACCCTTGGTCAATTGTGATTGTTTATGGGAAACCAAATTTATATATGATATTCTCCTTAATGAATTTGATTATTTTTTCTTGATCGATCGATCGATCGATAAAGAATATATTCCATCCTTTTGATGAAGTAATTCATGACTGATTGATTGTTATAATGTAGTTATGTCCTCTTGATTATTAAGGATATATCTTGCCAATTATGTCTATTTCCCCCTCTTTGAATAGCTATGTTTTGACCACTATATTGGATTTGTTATAAAGTGCATGTTGGATTTGGCCAAACTATTAACATTCTTAGCATTGTTTTTGCATAACTAATGCAATTCTTGGTTGTGGATGGCCAATAAAAGCCATTGTTTATGATAAGTCACCTCCATCTTAATTATAGATTGGTTAGCTCCATAAAGCCTTTCATGAACCTCATACATGACCAATATGGCTTCTTATAGTCCTAAGCATCTAAATAATATTATCGTGAGACATAACTTTACTCAATAATAGGTTATGGAATGGAATAAAAATTTATAGAGCCAATTAACTTATGGTTGTTTTTCTACTTGAGGAGTATGTAGAGTGTTACAAGTTATCATGCTTAGATTGGGTTGTGATTATTTTTACATCCAATATATTACAAAATACCATATTGTGGAAGGTAAAAGCATTCTAAACATCCCTACTAAAATGCTTATTATTGTAGATTTTCGTGGGATTTGTCCCTTAAATATGTACATGTTAGGTTTCCTAAAACTCTTAGATGCAGCAAAAATGGTAATTTAACTTTTTTTAAAAAAAAATCTCAATGATCTAGTTAGACAATAATTTAATTTTTTTAGAGTTCGAATAATCCAATTAGATATTCTAGGATCATTTATGATTTGAGCAAAGATTACTTTAGGATCAGATCTTCTTTCTAAGGTTTTATCAACTTCTTCAAGGCTAGGATATCTCATGTCATAAGTTATCTAAGTGTTTGGCCTCTAAAACTAATCCACACGAACCACCAATGATCCTAAAACCTTTTTAGAAATAAAAGATCTATGTGCCTTAATTGCTAGCCTTTTCTTTTCTCTAACTCTGAATATTAGTATAGGTAGAGTGTGTACAATACATTGTACATACAAAACATAGACATAACATTTTATTCATAGGAAAAACTTAATAACCATGGAAAAATATCACTTTGCCCTTAAATAATATCATATATATTATTTCAGAATAAGTTTTCAAATTTATTCAATGAAGTCCCTACTTGATTTTTCTAAGTTTAGAATTATAATCACTTGTATTAATTACATTTTAGTCCTCAAACTCTAAAACTTAATTCATAATCAAGTCACACTTGATTAATTATTCCGATTTTATTTTTGATTAATAGTGTTTAATATGTGCGACTTATTAGGTTCCTAATAAGTTAGCCCACATAAAAATCATAATCCTAAATAAACTAGGTGTAAACAAATTCAACAATTAATTGATCTATATTTATAGATCAAATGCATTGTCTAGCAACGTGTTATGATCTCCTAAATCTTAGAAAAGTCATGTTTGATTTGACTTAACTTTTTAATGACTAATTTTTTAGAATTATTATTATCTTTTCATCAAGAATATCTTGATCTCCTAAATGTTAAGAAAGTCAAGTGTGGTTTGACCTAACTTTTTAATGAGTAAATTTTTAGAATAATTATTATCTTTTCATTAAGAATGTTTTGATTTAGATATTATAACATGAAATGTGTTTGCTCTATTAAATTATATATGTTTTCAATATTATAGTCATTGATAATTTGAATAAGAATTAAAACTTTTTTCAAATCTAATTCTACTTGTCACAAAGATTTCATAATAAATAATATTTGAGAACATGTGGAATATTTTTTCTAATTCAACTAATATGTTAAATCCTTTCTTAATCACTCAAATACCTTCATATAATTCATGTTGTCACACGTGTGCGGCGGCGCGGCGATCATCCACCCTCAAGGATAAATCAGAATATTTGGAAATATTTATTCCTTAAAAAAAAAAGGAGAGAGACAAGGAAATTCTTGTCTCTACAAGTGAAAAATTGGAATGGGAGTCGCCACCTAGTATTCTGGTTACTAGGAACCTTAACTGGTCTTTAGAGATCGGGTACGGAGACTGGTTGCGTAAAGGGAAGGTATTAGCACCCCAACTACGCCCTACCTAAGGTAGGCTGCATTGTTTTAAATGTTTGATAAAATATAAGATCGTGTTGTGGTTTATTATTGTTCGGAATACGCATTACATGTAATGTCATATCCCGGGTTCTATTGTTCGAAAAAGAATTAAATATCCAGAATATGCATTACGTGTAATGTCATACCCCGGATACTAAGAGACAAACAAAATAAAATTTTTATTGTTTTTTTTTGAAATTTTGGCCAATATTCTCTTGACTTTAATAAACTGGTTATTAAAGCCAAAATGCATGCTAAATATTGTTTTTTCTGACATATGAAAAATACGATATGATTTTTTAGATTTGAGACACTTGGCCGTATGCACAAAAATGTTTTTTTTAAAATTTGTTTTTTGTATTTTTTGGAAGTTTTGTGACAAAAACCGGATATTGTAATACCCGATTTGTATTTTTACGACATAAAAATACTACCCGATATTAATAAAAATAACATAAATAAAAAATGGGAACATCATAAATATTTTTTAAAACAATAATATTTTTTTTCTTTTTTTATGGGCCGGATCAGGCCCAATTGCATGGGCTGGGCCGAACATGGCCCAAATGCATGGGCTGGTTACTGCGCACATAGTAACCGGGTTACTGTGTGCACAGTAACCAGAAAATTAATCTGCGGGTTACTGTGCACATGCACAGTAACCGTGAATTAATTAGCGAGTTACTGTGCACAGCACAGTAACTCGCTAATTAATCTGTATGCAGAACAAAAAAAAACGACGGAAACGCTACCTGCGGTGACTCTCTTCTCTGCTTCTTCTTCTTCTGCTTTCTTCTCTATGTCTCTCCCTTCTCTTCTCTCTGTCTCTCCCTTCTCTTCTCTTCTCCTCCCTTTTCTCTTTTTTTTTTTTTAGCAGCCCTCCCCTGTATTTATAGGAAAAAACAGGGGAGACGCTGTCATGGTGGTGGCCGCCGCCCCGTCCACTATTGATCCGTGGATAAAAAGGAGGAGGCAAGTGGGTGATTGCGGGCGTCTTATTGCGCCAAATCCGGGTGAAAAATTAGGTGAAAAGGGGAAGAAAAAATCTTCTTCTTCCCCTGCCTCGCGCGTCCAGGGGAAGAAGAAGAGCTACAGTGCCGTCAAAACGGCACCGTTTTGGGCTTCTGTTTTTTTTTTTTTTTTTTTTTAGCAACAGTGAATGAAACGGCGCCGTTTTGGTCAAAACGCGCCGTTTCATTTAAAAGGAAAAGGCGCCAAAACTAGTCTGATTCAAATTTTGGCCCTCCATTTGCGCGCGTTTTACAATTTAGTCCTTGGTCTCGGATTTCTTCAATTAAGTCCCTAATTGGCCATCAAACTTCAATATTTATGCAATTAAGCCCCTGATTTGACCAATTTAACTTCCAAAAATTATAATTTGACCCCAGAAAATTAATTTCTTCTAATTAAAGCCCAAATTAACTCCAAAATCAATTTTTTTTGCAATTAAAATCTTCATAAATGCAATTAATCCTTTAATAAAATTTAATTGAGTCCATAAACTTCTGATTTTGCATTTTTCTTCCACAAATTGAATTTTCTTTATCATCGGGGCTCTCATCAGTCAATGATATACTGTCAAAAAATAATTTTTATATTTTTGAACATCCTCAATCAATTTTTGAGTATTTTTAGGGCGCTCTGACATTTTTTCACTGTTATATTTTTTGATAATATATTTTTTGAATTTTTTTGTATTTTATTATTTTTATGTGGGGACCCAAAAATGGGTTACAACAGTTGCCCCCTCTTTACAATGCTTACGGAGCAAAGATTTGTGCATAGTAAGTGTTGTAAAGATAAAATAAAATTGATCTTCCGAAATTGGTCGTCTCAAAATTTGATTGACCTAAAACTTCAACCGGACCCAAAGTCCTGTGTGTGGTTGGGCTAAATTGAGATTCCTTTCGCCAATTCCCTTTAACCGAAACCAAAACCTGCGTGGTTAGGATAGACTGAAATTCCTTTCGGCAATCCCCTCTAACCAGAACCAAAATCCTGTGCGTGGTTGGGATAGACTGAGATTTCTTTCGGCAATCCCCTCTAACCAGAACCAAAATCCTGTGCGTGGTTGGGATATACTGAGATTCCTTTCGGCAATCCCCTCTAACCAGAACCAAAATCCTGTGCGTGGTTGGGATAGACTGAGATTCCTTTCGGCAATCCCCTCTAACCAGAACCAAAATCCTGTGCGTGGTTGGGATAGACTGAGATTCCTTTCGGCAATCCCCTCTAACCAGAACCAAAATCCTGTGTGGTTGGGATAGACTGAGATTCCTTTCGGCAATCCCCTCTAACCAGAACCAAAAAACTTGTGTGTGGTTGGGATAGACTGAGATCCCTTTCGGCAATCCCCTCTAACTAGAACCAAAAAACTTGTGTGTGGTTGGGATAGACTGAGATCCCTTTCGGCAATCCCCTCTAACCAGAACCAAAATCCTATGTGTTCAAACCCTTTGTTTTTTTGGAAGAAAGATGGTATATTTTCACGGGCGAACTGCCCACACATACTTAAGGTAGTCTATTTTCAGGGGCGACCAGCCCACACACTCACGCTGACATTGGTCTATTTTCATGGGCGACCTGC
Source organism: Populus alba x Populus glandulosa (assembly GCA_033617975.1). Classification (NCBI taxonomy): domain Eukaryota; kingdom Viridiplantae; phylum Streptophyta; class Magnoliopsida; order Malpighiales; family Salicaceae; genus Populus; species Populus alba x Populus glandulosa. The sequence continues at coordinate 12,667,727 of CM066147.1, read as the reverse complement.
CCAAACATAAAAGTAAAGAGTGGTCTCATTGTAATGGGTGACCTACCCAGATGAAAAAAATGTGAAGAATTGGATGGCGAGGGCTTAAAGGCACACTCGAAAAGAGGTAGGGTTAGAAAAACGCACTACCAAAGGAGTTGAGGGCTCAAAGGCGCACTCAAAATGAAGGTGAGGGCTCAAAGGCGCAGTCAAAAGGAGTTGAGGGCACAAAGGCGCACTCAAAGGGATGAGGGCTCAAAGGCGCACTCAAAATGGAGGTGAGGGCTCAAAGGCGCACTCAAAAGGAGGTAGGGTTAGAAAACGCACTACCCAAGGGATGAGGGCTCAAAGGCGCACTCAAAATGGAGGTGAGGGCTCAAAGGCGCACTCAAAAGGAGGTAGGGTTAGAAAACGCACTACCCAAGGGATGAGGGCTCAAAGGCGCACTCAAAATGAAGGTGAGGGCTCAAAGGCACACTCAAACGGAGGTGAGGGCTCAAAGGCGCACTCAAATGGAGGTAGGGTTAGAAAACGCACTACCTAAGGATGAGGGCTCAAAGGCGCACTCAAGATGGAGATGAGGGCTCAAAGGCGCACTCAAAAGGAGGTAGGGTTAGAAAACGCACTACCCAAGGGATGAGGGCTCAAAGGCGCACTCAAAATGGAGGTGAGGGCTCAAAGGCGCACTCAAAAGGAGTTGAGGGCTCAAAGGCGCACTCATGATGGAGTTGAGGGCTCAAAGGCGCACTCAAAAATAGAGGTGAGGGCTCAAAGGCGCGCTCAAAAGGAGGTAGGGTTAGAAAACGCACTACCAAAGGGATGAGGGCTCAAAGGCGCGCTCAAAATGGAGGTGAGGGCTCAAAGGCGCACTCAAAAGGAGGTAGGGTTAGAAAACGCACTACCAAAGGGATGAGGGCTCAAAGGCGCGCTCAAAATGGAGGTGAGGGCTCAAAGGCGCACTCAAAAAGGAGGTGAGGGCTCAAAGGCGCACTCATGATGGAGTTGAGGGCTCAAAGGCGCACTCAAAAATAGAGGTGAGGGCTCAAAGGCGCGCTCAAAAGGAGGTAGGGTTAGAAAACGCACTACCTAAGGGATGAGGGCTCAAAGGCGCACTCAAAAGGTGGTGAGGGCTCAAAGGCGCACTCAAAGGGAGGTGAGGGCTCAAAGGCGCACTCAAATGGAGGTAGGGTTAGAAAACGCACTACCAAAGGGATGAGGGCTCAAAGGCGCTCTCAAAAGGAAGGTGAGGGCTCAAAGGCGCACTCAAGATGGAGGTAGGGTTAGGAAACGCACTACCTAAGGCATGAGGGCTCAAAGGCGCACTCAAAAGGCGGTGAGGGCTCAAAGGCGCACTCAAAGGGAGGTAGGGTTATAAAACGCACTACCCAAAAGTTGATGTTGAAACAATGATTGTCAATGTTGAAAAGCAAATGCATTATAAGTGATATGCATGTATACTTACTTGAGAAATATAGGTCCCCATTTCTTCATGGTGTCTTTCTTTTCTCTCAAAAGTTGTAGTGTTGGTAGTAAACTTCGATGGCTTTTCCACTTTTGCTTACTCGGGTTACATCTTGTGATCTTGACCTCTGGGAAGGGTTTGATGTCATCATACATCTTTGTCCTTCACCCTTTATCTCAAGAGTTGCCAATTTTGCCTGACATTTTCTTTAGAAAAGGAATCATGGAGACAGCCCTACCATGTGTATTTGCTTGCCCCCCAGCTTGATCATGCCCCCCAAGTGTTCAACTTGGGTTTAGTTTGGGGTGAGGATATGTGAAAGTAAGTTTGGGTTTTTTGTATAGTGAAATGTTTTCATGCAAAATTTTTGGAACTTCCAAGTTATTCCAATCATAAAAATGATTTTGATATTGGTTCAAAATAAACTTGTTCTCAAAAATTCAAGTGATTCCTATGGACAGGTTTCTTGAAGTGATGAAAGCTTTTTGCTTTTGTTTAAAGATGAAGGTGACATCTGGTTGGTCACAAATGGTTTAAATGTCAATTTGAGGGTTATTGAGAACCGAATTGATTCAAAGCATTTATTTTATTTGCATGAATAATGATTTGACTTGCACATGAAAGCACTACCTACCCATCCAGATTGCTTGCCTTTGATAAGAAAGGGCTTTATCAGGTATGTAATGTAGGCTTTGGCTATTGGTTACGAAAAAAATGGATATGTTGCAGGCTCAAAAAGTATTTAAGGGATTTCAAGACTAAGGATCAACAAGTGATTCCTTTTGGATTTGTTTTTTTTTTCAAAAATGATTTATTCTGCCCCCCAGTGTCGGGTTTGGGCTTTTCTCTTTGTTTTCTTCGTTTTTGTTTGGTTGAGCACAATCATATCAGTTGTTTGTATGAGAAGCTCAAATCTTTTAGATCCTTTAGATCTTCTTCTTTTCTTTTCTTAACCAATCACTGCTTCATTTAGATGATAATGAAAGATTAAAAATTACATGATCAAATCCAGCACCCATCTTCGCTGCTTTTTCTAGATGGGTAAAAACTCTATTATTTTGCCCCCCAGTATGGAGTGTGATCCTAGTCAAGGTTATTTCCAAAAAACATTACTAGGCTCAAAATGGGACTGCAACGGATATTTTTTTAGCCTTGTGAAAGAATTATTAAAGATGGCCTTTCCTCATCTCAAACTCATGCATTGAGTATCGATAGGTCTTGCTTTCATACGCGTATGCCAAATGATTTATTCAGTCAAATAAAACTCAGCTTTTGAGTCACCTCATAGTGTTGTTTATCTTTGTTGTCTTTTTTTCTTTCAAGTTTTCTAGGTATATGTGTACCTATTTAAGGAATCACTTAAATTTTCAAAATGCATTTGTTTTGGACAAATATCAACACGATTTTTGTTTTTGTACTCACTTTGGAGGTCCCAAAAAAATATCCTTGAAAACATATGAGATTAATGTATGGGTTTGGAAGAAAGGAAAACCAAAAGATTCTTCATGTTGTAGTGTTGTGAGAAAAGTTGCGCTCAAAATGTTATTTACATGTAATAACAACAAAGAAGAGTGTGATGTGAACACAAGAAAACACATGATCTTATTTCACAAGAGAAGCTCATTAACAGAGAAAGTCTCATTCAAAAGCATTAACAAGAGGAAATAACAAGGCAGGCTTCATTCCTTTATTTTGGCGAATCTGTTCATAGGCTAAACTCCTCTCAAAAGCTCTGCGTAGAGGACTCAAAGACAATGCGGAACAACACCACGGTCAAAAATTCAAGCTATCATGTTGGACCATTGATGCTTTCCAATTCCCCAAACATTCCATCCTAATATGCTTCAAGCATGATTAGGCAGCGGGTTCGTATTCACATTGGGGGTGTCTTCCAACTCTATCCAACCAGCCTTGATTAATTGCAGAAGCTTTCTCTTGAAGGCGTTGCAGGTATAGATGCTATGCCCAATAATACCGGCATGGTATTCACAATTGAGTTCTGGCTTGTACCAATTAGGATAAGGTGGCTGCAGAGGTGTCAGAGGTTCTGGAGCTATTTGCCCGATGCTCAATAGCTTTTGATACATCTCATTCAGGGGTAATGGTAGTGGAGGTAGTTGTTCTTGAAACCTTTGGAAATTTCCAATTTGGCTTTTGGCTTGAAAGTTTTGGGGTTCAGGTTTTTTGATGTTGGCAATTTGGGATGGAGTATGGTAATTTTGGGATGTATTTGTTTTACCCTTGTAGCCATCTTCAACATGGTGAACATCTTTTCTTTCGACGCCTCTTTTCTCGATTGGTGTAGCAATTCTACCACTCTTGACACCTTGCTCTATGCGTTCACACACTATTACAGCATCAGTGAATTGTTGGGCTGAACTACCCATCATATGTTCGTAATATGGTGCTTTGAGTGTATTGGCAAATAAAGAGACCATCTCTTTGTCCAGAAGTGGGGGATGTACTTGAGCAGCTAATTCTCGCCATCTTTGAGCATATTCCCTTATGCTTTCTTTATCTTTTTTCTCTATATTGGACAAACTGGTTCTGTCGGGCGCAATGTCCATGTTGTACTTGTATTGCTTGACGAAAGCATCCACAAGATTTTTCCAGTTGCGAATTTTTGTGTTATCCAATCTCATGTACCAACTCAAAGTTGCCCCACTTAAACTGTCTTGGAAAAGGTGCATTAGTAGTTTTTCATCATGTACTACCTCAGCCATTTTATTGCAGTAGGACCTGAGATGAGTCATGGGGCATTGTGTTCCACTGTATTTGATGAATTCAGGAACACGAAATTTCTTTGGGACAACCACATTTGGGACCAAACACATCTCTGCTGCCCGTACCGGGTCATATAAGTCTACCCCTTCAATGGCTTTAAGTCTAGCTTCCAGCGCCTCTATCTTAGCTTGATCAATGCTATCAGATGACTTAGCCTTGTGGGACTCATTAGCAGATGCCTTCACAACTGTTGGGGATGGTGCAGGTGTCGTTGACTGCACAAATGTTGGATTTTGCTGAGGTTCTTGACCATGTTCGCTCATTCTTTCCTCAGGCTGAACTGTAGTAGGAGCCGGATTAAAGGTGATCGGTTGATTAGAAGGACCTTCATCAGAGGTATTTCTTAGTGTTTGCTTGAGTAAGCTAGTGAGGTGAGCCACACTTATTTTCAGAGACTCCAACTCGTCGTGCAAATAGGCCTCACGTTGAGCACGCTCTTCATCTTCCATATTTCTTGCTCGAAGTCGGGTGTTGTAGACTTTTTGGGGACCTATATTTCAATCTGACATGTATGCATGTTAAATGTATGAACATGTAATTTATATGATGCACTTGCCCTTCAATGGGTGACATGATTTTTTTTTTTTAATTTTTTGTATGACATATTCTGTAAAGAAAGATAGCGCATACAAACTAAAGACAGGGTCTATTCATGAATAGGTTTTCTACCTGGTCTCAAAAGGGTCTCATATCTGCCCAGTGACGTCCTTCGTAAAGGCAGTATGGGGGCGTTGCAAAGAACAGTTAAGGCACGTATGCCCACCATTACCAAGCAGGCTCTCAGATATGAGTTGGGTGTTTCACGCATCTGAACCCGACCAATAGTCAAGGGCAGATCGTTAATTCCCCACTTAACTTAGAAGCTTGTGTGTGCTTGAAAAATATAAAGCATGTGATGCATGAGGCAGTTCTATACAATGCATGAACAAATATGTACAAAAATTAAAGCGCGTAAGAAATAAATAAAGAAAATGCATATTTAAAAATAAACACACAAACCACAACAAAAAAACACAATAAATCAGACAACAACAAAGCTTAGTCCACAAGGTCCCCAGTGGAGTCGCCATTCTGTCGCACGTGTGCGGCGGCGCGGCGATCATCCACCCTCAAGGATAAATCAGAATATTTGGAAATATTTATTCCTTAAAAAAAAAAAGGAGAGAGACAAGGAAATTCTTGTCTCTACAAGTGAAAAATTGGAATGGGAGTCGCCACCTAGTATTCTGGTTGCTAGGAACCTTAACTGGTCTTTAGAGATCGGGTACGGAGACTGGTTGCGTAAAGGGAAGGTATTAGCACCCCAACTACGCCCTACCTAAGGTAGGCTGCATTGTTTTAAATGTTTGATAAAATATAAGATCGTGTTGTGGTTTATTATTGTTCGGAATACGCATTACATGTAATGTCATATCCCGGGTTCTATTGTTCGAAAAAGAATTAAATATCCAGAATATGCATTACGTGTAATGTCATACCCCGGATACTAAGAGACAAACAAAATAAAATTTTTATTGTTTTTTTTTGAAATTTTGGCCAATATTCTCTTGACTTTAATAAACTGGTTATTAAAGCCAAAATGCATGCTAAATATTGTTTTTTCTGACATATGAAAAATACGATATGATTTTTTAGATTTGAGACACTTGGCCGTATGCACAAAAATGTTTTTTTTAAAATTTGTTTTTTGTATTTTTTGGAAGTTTTGTGACAAAAACCGGATATTGTAATACCCGATTTGTATTTTTACGACATAAAAATACTACCCGATATTAATAAAAATAACATAAATAAAAAATGGGAACATCATAAATATTTTTTAAAACAATAATATTTTTTTTCTTTTTTTATGGGCCGGATCAGGCCCAATTGCATGGGCTGGGCCGAACATGGCCCAAATGCATGGGCTGGTTACTGCGCACATAGTAACCGGGTTACTGTGTGCACAGTAACCAGAAAATTAATCTGCGGGTTACTGTGCACATGCACAGTAACCGTGAATTAATTAGCGAGTTACTGTGCACAGCACAGTAACTCGCTAATTAATCTGTATGCAGAACAAAAAAAAACGACGGAAACGCTACCTGCGGTGACTCTCTTCTCTGCTTCTTCTTCTTCTGCTTTCTTCTCTATGTCTCTCCCTTCTCTTCTCTCTGTCTCTCCCTTCTCTTCTCTTCTCCTCCCTTTTCTCTTTTTTTTTTTTTAGCAGCCCTCCCCTGTATTTATAGGAAAAAACAGGGGAGACGCTGTCATGGTGGTGGCCGCCGCCCCGTCCACTATCGATCCGTGGATAAAAAGGAGGAGGCAAGTGGGTGATTGCGGGCGTCTTATTGCGCCAAATCCGGGTGAAAAATTAGGTGAAAAGGGGAAGAAAAAATCTTCTTCTTCCCCTGCCTCGCGCGTCCAGGGGAAGAAGAAGAGCTACAGTGCCGTCAAAACGGCACCGTTTTGGGCTTCTGTTTTTTTTTTTTTTTTTTTAGCAACAGTGAATGAAACGGCGCTGTTTTGGTCAATACGCGCCGTTTCATTTAAAAGGAAAAGGCGCCAAAACTTGTCAGATTCAAATTTTGGCCCTCCATTTGCGCGCGTTTTACAATTTAGTCCTTGGTCTCGGATTTCTTCAATTAAGTCCATAATTGGCCATCAAACTTCAATATTTATGCAATTAAGCCCCTGATTTGACCAATTTAACTTACTTCCAAAAATTATAATTTGACCCCAGAAAATTAATTTCTTCTAATTAAAGCCCAAATTAACTCCAAAATCAATTTTTTTTGCAATTAAAATCTTCATAAATGCAATTAAACCTTTAATAAAATTTAATTGAGTCCATAAACTTCTGATTTTGCATTTTTCTTCCACAAATTGAATTTTCTTTATCATCGGGGCTCTCATCAGTCAATGATATACTGTCAAAAAATAATTTTTATATTTTTGAACATCCTCAATCAATTTTTGAGTATTTTTAGGGCGCTCTGACATTTTTTCACTGTTATATTTTTTTATAATATATTTTTTGAATTTTTTTGTATTTTATTATTTTTATGTGGGGACCCAAAAATGGGTTACAACACATGTTATACCTAATATTTGCTCATTTATTACCCTTAATTAGGACAATATGTAGTTAAGATTAAAGTATAACATTCCTTATATAATATAACTTAATGATATTAAGTTTAAGGATTGCATTTTCATAGAAACATGTAATCTTTCCATATGAAGTCCCAATACAGGTTAATTCAATGTATATTTCATATAATATACACCTATATATTAGTTTCAAGTATTTCTAATGTTTTAGCTTATGAGAACAATTGCTTGCAATTATCTTAGGTGTAGACAATAAATAAAGTAATAAAGAAAGGAAATTAATAAATAAATCTAAAGAAATAAAACCTTGTAGGAAAAGATAGAATATAAATTGCAGAAATTTAAATATGTTCGGCTGGCCTTAGTTTATAGTAGCATTTAATCTTATTTATAATGTTACAGAGTTTGAATCCTACTTATATAGATAATTTAAATCATATATATATCAGATAAAAATATTTATTATATTCTAATACAAGCTAATTTTTTTTTATTGATACATGGAAATTGTACTTTATTCTCCTACTTATTATTTATTTTATAGAGAACTTCTTCTTTTATTAGGACCTTTTCTCTCTAGTTATGTGTTTATTTAAATATTATTAATTCATGTTTTACCTTTTAATAGATTATAACCTTTGATCAACTACTCATTCAACTTTTCTAGTTTGATCGATTCTTCAATTCATAAACAATGCTGCTTTATTTCCTTATTTTATGATCAGCAATCACTAGATGCTAAACTTGACATATTTTTATTTTATATGTAACAACATGATTGTTTTGAGCTACATGGAAAGAACATGATTGATTTCTTAAGTGGTCATGGGTGGACTGAAATTAATAGTGGAAAGAGGCAACTCCTTTAAATATATATATAACAACCAAATAGATATCAGTAAGTAAATTGATTGGCTGACAAGCTATGACTCACTTTTTTTTTCCAATAGCATCATAAATATTTAAGTTTCACTTAACTACTTATAAAATATCACCAATCCCACACACAATAAATAATTAATATATAAAGTTGAAAATGAAAAACCTACCGTAATGTTTAAGTTTTTTAGATGGAACCAGACTCGATTATCAATTCAATATACTAGTGAAGCTATATTTAATTAAGCCTATATATACACACAATAAATAGTTAAGATCCTAGAGCCTAATCTACTCGACAAACTTGAAAAGATAGGTTACACGTGATGAGGAGTGTTAGAATAATAAATATCAAATTCAATATAATAATTGAGCCCAATATACCAGACATACCTTAAGCGACAGCTTACAAGAGAGGAGTGTTAGAACTACCAATACCATATGAAATAAATTAACTTATATATATATAAATTGCTAAATTCAGTTCATCGATTTCTTTGGGAACTATTATTAAGATATCATCGTTGTTGCTGCACTGCTGCAGATTATCAAGATTAGGCCACACGCAAGCCTTCTTACTTCGTGATAAAACAGATGACCATGATACAATTGCTTTGGCCTTTAGAAGGTGCAGAACCTTTTGATGCGTACGCTTGCTGCTCTTGGTGTAGTACTTTAATATAGATAGAAATGCTAAATTGCAAAGCTAAAGAATAAAAAGGAATTTGACAAAAAATACATGTTTTATTAATTAAGTGTTTTTATATATATATATATATATATATATATATATATATATATGCTCTTCTCATTTTAAATTTATTTATAAATTTAAAATCTTAAACAATCAAGGAATTATACAAACAAAAAAATACTTATTCTAACAATAAAAGTAATTCTATAGTTCTCAGAAAATAAACCAGTTTTTTTAATTTAACCGGTCAAGCAATTTTTCTATTTAAAAAAAATCATAAATATAGTTTGTTTTCAACAATATCAATATTTAAAACCTAAAAATTTCCAAGTTAGAATACGTGCAATATGATTGCAAATTAGCAATATATATATCTCAAATTCGCATTAAATAATATTTGTTTTCAAGCATGCATCATGAAATAATATTATATAATATAACCGATTTTATTGAGGTATTTATTTATTATTAATTTCTTATATAGAATAAACGTGCATCATGAAAGGTGCAGTCTTGGAACCATATGATTTACCTCAGAGACACTCATGGGATCTTATTCCATTTTTGTGGCGAAAGAAGAGACTTTATAAAAAAAAAAATCAGAACTAGAATCTCCAACTCTGCACGTCCAAGCAATTGGCAAATGGCATCTGTCCCACGCCAAATTAGAAAAATATTCTTCCCTTGATCGAGTACTGTAACGAAGAACCTCCGCCATGTGAAGATTGTTCTTTTGGCTTCAACCTACTCTCATATAAATAACTCAATGATAATAATATTGTTCTTTTTGTACCGATATTAATGTTTAATCAGTCCTTAGTCAATAACAAATATTATTAACGAAGTAGTAGAGACTTCACATTTACTTCCATTATTATTAACTTTTGTCTTCAAAAAAGTTAAATACTCATTTAGAGATGGGTAATCAGAAACAGTTGCAATAAATATTCCCTTGAAAGGATTGAAAATAAAGTCTTTTGGGCAGATTCAGGCTCCTAAGCGTATAAAATATATATTATGACTTCTGTAAATTTTTCTGGCAATTATTTGGTGTTGCGACCTGAAGAAGTGAGTTATCTGAATGTGTTTCGTATACTATGGAACGACGACATCGAGAAAAAAGCATTTGTGGACTTCCCAGCTGGAAAGGAGGAGAATCTCCGTCGTCGATGGCTTATATTTCTCTCTCTGCTGTCACAAAAAATCCTGCAATCTATAGCCAGGCCAATGGCATCGCTCGGAGCAAGAGCTGAGATGTGGCTAAACCTTATATCATGCAACCGTAATATTTTTGTGCTCTTCATAAATTCTTTACGAGGTTAGTTCCCCGCTATAAATGTCACTTAGTCCTCGTTTTCCAGGTTCAAATATGTTATGTACTTGATTCATCATTAAGAAGAAGAAGAAGATTATGTGTTTATTAACCTGAATTTGATAATCATGTGCAGGTAGGGTGGAAAGACCAGTTAAGGAATCAAAAACTTTCTTATCATTTGCTGGACATTTAGACAAGCGTGTGGATTTAGACAAGAATATCAAGCATGGTGATAGCAGATACTACAGTGCACTATCTGTAATGGCTGCAAAGGTAGCTTATGAGAACAAAGCCTTTGTCGAAAATGCTGTTAGAAATCACTGGAAGGTAAATGGTGTGAAAACTCTTAAATTTTATGCTGCAAATCCTTATACAGATCCGCTAACCCATGAATTAACTAATGCGTACAATTGTTTTTGCAGATGGAATTAATTGGATACTATGATTTTTGGAATGGTAAGAAACAATCTTATCGGGAAAATTATTTAGACAGTCATACATGCGTGTATATGAGAACTTCCATCCATAACTGGACAAGATCCATGATCACCTGATCACATTTTCACTGATGACTGTCCAAAACTTTCTTCATCGTCATCTTATTCTAATCATTTTGCACAAGTTCCTTTCCTCCTGCATCTTTGAACTTTCCGTTTTCTCCATTAACCTTGATCAAATGCAGACAAAACCTTCATTTTTTTCCCTCATCGCAAATCACTAGATAACAACGATCAATGGTGTGTCTGCAGATTTTCAACAAAAACTTACAACACAAGGCTTCATGCTTCATGATAAAAATGCAGACCCTGACATGATTGTCGTGGCCTTTAGAGGTACGGAAGCCTTTGATGCGGATGCATGGTGTACTGATTTTGATATCTCCTGGTATGAGTTTCCTGGCATAGGAAAAATTCACGGTGGCTTTATGAAAGCGTTAGGTTTATTAATGGACGGAGGCTGGCCTCCGGAATTTAAACAAGGCGCCGGTGGCCAACCGATAGCTTACTACACTATAAGAGAGAAATTGAAACAACTTCTTGAACAAAACGAAAAGACAAAATTTATATTGACCGGTCACAGCATGGGTGGCGCAATTGCAGCTCTCTTCCCAGCTGTTCTAGCAATGCATAAAGAGACATGGTTATTAGACAGGCTGGAAGGCGTGTATACATTTGGTCAGCCAAGAGTTGGAGATGGGGAATTCAAGAGGTTCATGGAGAGCCAGATGCAAAAGCACCGGTTTAAGTACGTGAGATTCGTTTATTGTAATGATGTGATTACCAGGTTGCCCATAGATGATTCGACATTTCATTTCAAGCATTTTGGTACATGCGTCTACTATAATAGCTGTTATTATGGGAAGGTAAAATGCTGAAACCTCTTCATGCAAAAGCATCAATATATATATACACAATTATGCATGCATGCCACTACACCAGCTATAACAAGATTGATTTTTAGCATTATTTTGAAAGTTGCAGCTGCTTTTTTTCCCTTTAAAAAGAAGAAATATCACTCTAAACATAGGGCACGATGTCTTTACGAGAAATTATCATATTGCTGTTCGTGTTTAATGGCATTCCATGCCAGCATTACCGTCATATATGCTTCAACATTTTTACCAACAGGAAGCTCAAAAAAGAATTACACAAATGTGGCATCCACCGATAATAATTTGCAATGAAACTTGGCAATACTGTTAGAATTCATCCTTGTTGTGCTGCCTTGAAATGTTCATGAACGTATTTGCAGATAGTTTCAGAGGAACCACACAAGAACTATGTATCGGTATTTGCTGCTATACCGAGGTTTCTAAATGCAATATGGGAGCTAGTAAGAAGCTTCATTTTACCCTACAGAAAGGGGGCCGATTATAAAGAACCATGGTTGCTGATACTGCTTAGATGGTATGGACTGATACTCCCAGGCTTGTCAGCTCACACTCCACAAGATTACGTTAATTTAACACGGTTGGGACCTGACACTGTATACCACCGTCTTCGAGACGCAAAATGTGGAAGTGTATCTAATTCGGATGCAACAGAAGATTGATGATCATGGCTGACGGTTTATTACTTCGGAGAAGTTGATCGAAAGAAATCGTAATTCGGATGCAACAGAAGATATGAATTATTGTAAATTAGTTTGTATTTATGACAATATATTTGTAATATCTTCATATGATTAAAACAAAAGTTTGCATTAGTTTGTATTTATGACAATAAATTTTGTAATATCTTTATCTTTGATTCTTTATAAGCAGTTTTTATTCGATTTTTATTAATAAATAAATAAATAAACTGAGAATTTTTATTTTTTAAATTAAAAATAAAAAACCGATTAATTTCGGTTAATTGAAGTAAAGAATCGGGAAAAACCTATTCATTGAAACTATTGAGTGTTAGATTCCCTGTTGCGAATCACTTCATTCTAATCTAGAAATAGCATATTATCCCCCACCTAAATAATAGGAGTAATAGCATATATATATATATATATATATATATATATATATATATATATATATATATTAATTAATTAGTGGTTTAGACTTGTATAGAATGACAATCACTAGCTATAATATTCATCATAAATAATTATCTATTTTTAGGCCACCTTTATTTGATAGAAATAATAATATTTATTGGAAGACTAGGATGATCATTTACTTTCAATTTATTAATTATGATTTATGATTATTTATAAAAAATAGACCTCATAGATCTATAAAGATTGAGGATGGCATCAAAGTTCCAAATACTGTAGTATACCAATGGAGATAAAAAGTTATTCTTTATTAATGCCAAAGCTATTAACACTCAAAATTGTGCTTTGAATATAAAGGAGTTCAATAGGATATTATCTTGTAAAAATGTTAGGGATATTTTGCATGCTTTAGATATTACTCATGAAGGTACAAATCAAGTTAAAAAATATAAAATAGATATGAATGTACGTCAATATGAGTTATTTAAAATGCTTCCAAATGAATCCATTACTATTACTTTTACTAAAATGACTACTATTACTAATATTTTGGATGCTCTTGGTAGGACTTGCACTAGTGCTGATATCATAAGCAAAAATTTGATGTCATTGCCAAAAACTTGGGAAGTTAAGGCTTCCTAAAGGTGACGGCAAATCGAGAAGCCAAATATCTCACCAGATTTTCATTGGAGGAACCCATCAGTTCTTTGATGACGTATGAAATTACAATGGAAAAACATGAACAAGAAGAAAAGCCAAAGAAAATTTGGCATTCAAAACTATACATCATGTTAAAAACCATGATGATGATGATGATTATAAGGAGATTGAGAAGGTTATTTCACTAATCATAAGAAAATTATGCGACATCCTAAAGAAGAAATAAAAAGGCAAAAGATTCTCAAATTTCAAGAAATATGAGAACAAAAAAGATTCAATTAAGGAACTTTTAAGTTGTTTCAAATGCAATAAGAAAGGACACATCAAAGTAGATTATTCACTTCTTCAAAACAAAAAGAAAAATCATCATCACAAAAGAGCAATGAAAGCTATATATAGTGGCGATTCAGATTCTAGCTCTAGTGATGAAGAAAAGCATATAGCAAACATGTGTTTTATGGCCATTAAAAGCAAAAAGGAGATACAATCTTTGGATGATGAATACATCATTTCTTATGGTGAGTTGTATGATGTTTTTAAGTCTTTATATGATGGATTTAAAAGGTTAGGATCTATATATAGTTCATTAAAAAAGATCCAAGAAAATCTGAAAAATGAAAATAATGATTTGCTTTAAAAATATGATATATTAACACAATTAAATGAATTATTATATTGTATTGTTAGCTATTCATCATCACTAGAAGATTTAAAAAATGAAAATGATGCTATTAGAAAACAAGTTGAGGATTTACCTTCAACTTTAGCCAAGTTTACTTCTTCCATAAATATTCACCTTAGTGTTGCAAAATTAGATGTATGTTATAAATACTAGTGACTATAATCTTAACTAGATATGTAGCCCACGTTACGTCGTAGGCTGGATCAAATTTTTTCTAATGTAAAAAATAATGTTAAAGGGATGATAATATTTTTAAAGAAGCAAGAAAATTTTAGGATCCAAGTCATTGATTCAAATGAGTATGATAATCTCGATTAATTTAATAACATGATTAAAAAAAAGCAAACAATAAAAAAAACCAAAAAAAAAAAAACTTTAATGACCACTAAAAAAATTTGAATATTTGTCAATATTATGAAAAGATATCCTATAAATATTCAAAAGAGATCTCATCAATCTTATTTGATAACAAAGAAAAAATTGAATAAGAATGAGATAAGCTCACAAAAAGAAAAGTGAATAAAATTCAAAGCTCATTTACTAGTAAATCAAATATTGAAGGACGAAAAGGAAAGAAAATGCAAAAAAGATTAAAAAAAAAACCTAGCTCAAGTTAGCATGCCAGATTCGTGGCTTTGTCATAAAACTGTGATAGCCTCGTATAAATTTTTTTTTAAATAAAACAATAGAGTTCAACTCTTAAGTAAACTAAATAATAAAAGGCAAATTTAGAGAAAAAAAATTGAGTCAACCCATATTAACTTGACTAACCCACAACTCGAAATATGAGATTGGGATAACTTTGAAAAAAAAAAGAGAAAAAAATCACAAAACTCATAGCCCAATAATCTAATATAGAAAGATGGAATAAAAACATTAATTTTAAAAAATAAATGTTAAGAAGAAAAACCTGATCCAACCTAGGTTATGAGATTGGAATAACCTAAAAAATATAAAGTGAAAAGAATCACGAAGCTCAAAGCCCAATAACCTAGTTTCGAAGAATAAAATTGATGAAAAAAAATAATTTTTTAAAAAGACGGAAGTTAAATCAAGTTAATTTTCAAAACTAGTAATCTGGGTTATGAGACTGAGATTACTTCATAGAAGAAAAACATAAAAAAAATTCACAAAGCAAAATTTATAATCATTAAAAAAAACAAATAGCAATCAAAAAATAAAAACCAATCTAGTATAAAAGCTAAATGACAAAAAATAATAAGAAAACTAAATTGAAAATAAAATAAATTAAGAAAATGATTTAAAAAAATAGTAATTAACAGAATGAGGATCAAATTGGATAAAAACATTAAATGAAATAAAATGCATAGGGATGAAATTGAAAAAAAACTTAAAAAAACATTAAAAACAAAACAAATGGTAATCAAAAGAATAAGTACAAAAATTAATATAAAACTAGAGGACACAGTTGATTTCTAGAAGTGTTGGTGGAAATTCAAGGCTATGAGATGGAAAAGAGGGAGAAAAGAAAACAGTTCATTAGAACCTAATTGTTGCTCCGTCAAGCAAAAACACCTAATCATTAGGAAGAGGAAAGTGTGTCGTTTTCAATATCATTATGGAAAATGACTTTTGACCACAAAAAGATGCCGCACGTGCCACCCAAATAGCACATGCGCCTCCCACTTAAACGTTTTGTTTTTTTAAAATGTATTTAATGTGTTAAAAGTCTAAAGTGTCCCTCAATCATATTGATAATAACTAAAAAGCCATGATGAAAAGGTGAAAAAGCCTCTGGATGTCAGGTTTAACATTTTAGCTTTTAAAGTTAACATAGTCATTTAACTATATATCCAAAAAGTTAAAAGACCAACAAATCCTTGGGCCATAACTTTAGATTTTTTTGCATTTAAGAGTAGTTGAATCATTTTGTTGTGTAACTAAAAAACCATACAAAATGATCGGTTTGTCCATCATCAATGTATTAATGACAAATAGACCCCATGAAAGTAATTATTTTTCCTTTAATGGTTTGTTAAATTATTTTGGTTGAGAAGTATTTTAAAGATAATTTCATTATTTCAATCAATAATAAATTGTATCTTGGTGCATAATGAAACCAAATCCCTTTTATTTTTAATTATTTTTATTTTAATTTCTAGTTTTTTTAAGGTTGGATTCTATAGACAAGCTTCTTGTCATTTACTCGTCATTAACCTAAAGAGTTATAATAGATGCACAACCTTCGTATTGTTGTGTTTGGTATTGTGGTAACTCTTGTGGTTATTGTTTGAAAAAAGTTATTTTATAAAAAACATTTTTAGTTGAGGTTGGTTTGATAAAATATATGTTTGGTTAAAACTATGGTTGTAATTAAGGTTCAACAAAAAGTAGATTAATGTGTTTAGTTAAAAATATTTTTCAAATTGAGGTTATAAAATAACTAAAAAGGACATTTATTAATATTGATGGTTTTTAATTGAAATATTATAGATTTAATTACTGTTATTATATCATAAAATAAATAATATTTTATATAAATTACTTTTTATTATTTCATTAAACTATCTGCAATTCTATCACGTATAAAACTCATCTAACAAGGACTACAGTTTCCATGACTTTCTAAGTGTGCAACAACATCATGTAAAATATCATCAGGAACAGAATTGTGATTGCGATTAAATTCTGAAAATGCTACATCATCATGCGATCTTTTCCTAATGTAATTAACCACTAGTTTTTCGAATAAAATACAATATCTTAGAAATTTTGTTTGGATTTTTTTTTATTTTACTAAGTCAGACTCGGTCAAATACATTTAGGTTTGGGCCGAACCCAGTCCAGCCCCTAAACAGTGGAGACGCTTTCCACTATTCACTTTGCAGAAAAATAGAGATAGGAAAATGCATCAAAAAAAGGAGAAGGAGAAGGAGAAGGGGAAAGAGTAGGCTACCCTGGATGGCAACAATGTCTGGCTGGCGATCGAAACATCGAAGGAGCTGCTTGGCCAATGGACGGCGATCCTTTTTATTTTTCCTCTGTTTCTACTTTTATTCCTTCTCTCTTTCTCTTCCACTTTCTAGATGAATTGTTGAGGTTCTGGAAAGTTTGATATTCCTCCAACGAGTTTTTTTTTCTCTTTATAAATGTGTTTTGTGACCAAACTAGTTTGTCGGTGGATAATTGAAAAACTAAGGTGAGTCACTATTTGTAAAGCTCAACTTTTGTGTTTTTATTAGACCTCAAGTGCAACCTTAATTTATTGTGAGTCCCACCAAAACAAAATCAAATTTTAATTTAACCAAGCACATATTTTTGTAGCTCACTCTTAACTCCATACACAACCACATTACCAAACAACCACTTAGATAGAAAGAAATATTATCTTGGGCTAAAGTAATCCTATACAAGGGTTTGCACATGTAAAATGTCATATAATTCACTTAATTCACCGCACAAGTATTTGTCAATTCAATGAAAATAATCACCACCCAACAACTTGTACCGATGGTGTGCCCACTAAAATTAATTAAATAAAAAAAAACAAAAAAAAATATTAGCTAGCAAATTTCCTAGCATCTCTCACTCTCTCTCTCATTGTTTAACAATAAAATGATTATTTAAAGAAAAAACAATTGAATTGATTTAGGTTATATCTGGTATGATTTTTACAAATTAATTTAATTTTTTTTATTAAGTTTTGATTCATAAATAATTATAAAATATTTGAAAATAAATTTTAACCGAAATAAAAAAGTTTGTTGCAAAATTTTGATTCGGTCAAAAGTTAAAACTTTTGATTATAAATACTAACTTACATATATTCTTTAAGAAAAAAAGTTAGTCTTAACCAAACATGCTTGTAAATTAAAATTATTTTAAATTATTATTTATAAAAATTAACTTTTAAATTATTAAAAATCATAGTTAAAAAGTCATGCGAAAATGTGAAAAAGGAAGCTTATTTCTTTTTCTTTAGCCTATACATATCATATTGGGTCATGGGTTTCCGCTCATGGACCAACTAAGCACTATCGTAAGCAAATATAGTTAGCCCATAACTCGGTCCACGCAATTAAACTGAAGCTTCACCTCCACCTCCACTCCCATGAATAATCAATATCCAATCAAGAAATAAAAGAATAAGGGTTTATTATTATTATTATTCGATCCGAAAGCTGTGGAATTTAGGCGCGTGCGAGAGAGCCAAGTATAGAGAGAGGAAGAGAGGAGGGTCACTTAGGGAGGGAAAGAGAAGAGGAGAGGAGATCTGAAATATTAGGGTTTTGAGAATCAAGACCCAGGTCAGTGAGCGTGTAAATTCTCTTAATTTTCTTTTTTATTTTTTATGTGGAAACTTTTATGGTTGTTTTAGCAGCAGAGGAAATGGTGATGTTTAATTGTGAGAAAGAGGTTATTGTGTGCTTGTTATGTGCAGGAGCGACCACCCACGACTGCGAGAGGAGAGATAGAGAGCTAAGATTTCCTCCTTCTGTTTCTTTTGAGTCTTCTAAGAGAGCTGTGAGAGAGAGCTAAGATTATCAGTTTCAATTTTAGGGTTTCTCTTTTTTCCTTCCTTTTCTTCACCAAACTGCAACAAGGGATTCTTCTTTCGACTCGTTTCAAATGAGCCAAAAGCTTGTGGTTAGTTAATTGTTTTAAGTCATGCAAATTTACGAAGTTTGAATCTTATTATTATTATTATTATTATTATTATTATTATTATTATTATTATTATTATTATTATTATGTGTCTGATTGGAGATGTAGATTCTGGGTATTCCATGGGAAATTGATACCGAGGGTCTGAGAGAATACATGAGCAAGTTTGGTGAATTAGAGGATTGTATTGTTATGAAGGTTAGCCCCTTTTTTTCCCACTCAAATATACAAGCTGTATGCTTATGCTTCTCTCTTTTCTTTTTCTTTTTTTTCCCCTCTCTCTTCTGAATCCGTGGCTAATCTTATATTGTGGGCTGTAATTATTACTGGCTTTGTCATTCTCTTATCTGATTTTATGTAATCATACTAGTATTAAAAGGTTTGTAATTTAAGTTCGATTTTATCCAATCCTACTAGTATTAAAAGGTTTGCTAAACTTTATTTTTTTGGATGGCTGGATGCTATGGGTGGAAATTTGTCTGTTGATTTTCACTTTATGGGCCACATGCTTTGTGTGACTTTGCTGTGTTCATATACTAGCAATTTTCTGTATGCATTTCATTTTGGATAATGAGTGAATTCCAACCCAAAGAAAGATGGCTTCTCTAAAATATCCAGTTTATGGTAGGAAATGTACAAAGTTGGACTAATTTGGAAACATTGGGAAATTCTCTTTATACCTATTATTTCATCTGGTTTTTGGTTCCTAGTCTTATTTTATTAGTAGCCATGATTGGGGCTTTAGTACCGACTATGCATAGGACCACTAAGATGGAAAGACAGGGTATATTTCGTCAAAATCCTATTTCTTTTAGGAGGACTAGGATTTCATCGTACATGGCTTTCCTAGCCTTGCAAGAAGCCCCTAATCTATTCTATCAGTACCACTAGCAAGCTAACATGCTAAGGCTGGCACAGTGTTAGAATGCACAACAGAAGTGCGGACTAATCTGATCATGTACATTAGCCCTAGAGAGAGTTTTGTCTGTTCATACAGTGTAGGAAAGGTGGGGTAGCTTCTAGTTTCAATCTAGTTATACAAACTTTGTGGCATCGCATTGGACCAGTGGGCATATTTTGAAACCTTTCTACAGTATCTGAGGTCAAACTACTGTTTTGGATTGGATAGATTACTCTTTAACTGTATTTAGTGCTCTTCTTGTTTTCCTAAGGTGTAGCTTATCATGAATGAATATCAAATACCATTAGTAATTGTTTGCTACAATTAGAAGCTGTAGATGGGAGAAAGGGAGAGATGAAAATAGACACTTAGCATGATATTTGGACATCGAGACTTCTTCAAGTTTGTTCTGCAATGTGCATTATGCAGTGTTTTTTCTCATACCAGCTTATTTTCTATCAATGTCTGAGAGTGCACAATTTGGTAAGTATATTTTCATTATTGACAGTGGTTCTTTTATACCTTTCCATGTTTAGGAGCGGTCATCAGGTCGATCTCGTGGTTTTGGATATGTGACTTTTGTTTCCGCTGAAGATGCTAAGGTATTTCATATGACTTTATTTCTGTTCAATTCTTTGCCCCTTAAGATTGTCTGTGTGCTGAAATCTTGTTGGCTGCAGGCTGTACTATCAGGTGAACACTTTCTTGGTAAAAGAATGCTGGAAATTAAAGTGGCTACTCCAAAGGTTGGATGTAAAAATCTCGAATGATTTGGCTTGTTAGTTAAAAGTTTTGAGATATTTCCCTTTGTTTTGCTTAATATATATGATTGTAATATAGGCACACTCTACCGGTACATATTTTCTCACATGATAACACGTCTTGTGTTTTGTTTTGGCAGGAGGAGATGCGAGCACCAACAAAAAAAGCCACTAGGATATTTGTGGCCAGGATTCCACCATCTGTGACAGAAACTACTTTTCGAAGGTAAATATGTGTGATGGTGGTCAGTGTACTTGTTTCCTTTCAACGCCAAACACAATTCCTGAAGTTTGATATGGAATTGAACGCAGGCCATGATATGTTTTTCCTTTTGCAGTCACTTTGAGAAATATGGGGAGATAATTGACCTATACATGCCAAAAGTAAGCTCTCTTTATATATTATTGCATGTAGCAAACATATTTACATGTGTCTCGGCATGTGTGCATATGTGTGTGCTAATGGCCACACTCTGATTCATGCCATTTTGTGTCTTCAGAATTATATTTTTGCAATTGTTCCTCTGGTTAGAAACATTATATTTTTGTCAATCAATATGTTGTGCAGGATCATAGCTCGAAAGCACATCGGGGAATTGGGTTCATCACATATGCAAGTGCAGGTCATACTATTAATGTGCCTTAGCATTATTTTTTCTTGTACTATCAAGACTCTGTACATTGCATTTAATTCTGTTACTATGTTACACCAGAAACTTGTATGATTATGTGGTGTAGTGATCTGTCAAACTATTGAACTTGTTTACTTAATGGAGATTTTCATCTTTTGTGGTTTGTCTAGCAAATGTGTCCTTAATGATTCCTAGCACTTTGTGGAGATGTGATGGATGTTGAAGAATATTTCTTTAATGCAAAATACTGAAATGGATCTTGTCTGTTGCTACAGATTCTGTGGACAGCTTGATGGCTGAAACTCATGAATTGGGAGGCTCTACTGTAGTTGTAGATCGAGCAACGCCTAAGGCAAGTTTCAGCAGTGATATCTTTTTTCTCTTAAAACAAGGCTTGATTTTGTCTTGTGGGTGGAAAGGAAATTTTTTTTGTTTTTATTTTTTTATTTTTACTTGCAATTACTGTCACCTGTAGTCTCACAGAGGATATCTCATTTGCAATGCATTTTAAGAATGTTTTAAATTTAAATAAATAGATATGCAGTTAATATCAAAGTGTAATGTTATATTATCAGGAAGATGACTTTAGGCCTATAGCAAGAACAGCACCTGGAGGATATGGTGCATACAACGCTTATATTTCTGCAGCTACCAGATATGCAGCTGTTGGTGCTCCCACCTTGTATGATCATCCTGGACCATTCTATGGAAGTAAGTACCAATGGAAATTAGTATTTTTTGCAAATTAGCAAGTACTCTTTCATCATGCAGTATTTTTTTCCCTGCTGGATTAGGAGGGGAATCATCTAGAGGAATGGGAAAAAAGATCTTTGTTGGAAGGCTTCCTCAGGAAGCAAGCACTGAAGATTTGCGCCAGTATTTTGGTAGATTTGGCCACATAATAGATGTATATGTTCCTAAGGTAAGATAAGGATATTTTTTGTAGCACAGTTCAGAGCGAATTTCATCCGATTATTCCACCTTTGCATGCTTATTGGATGCAGGATCCCAAGAGAACTGGCCATAGGGGTTTTGGATTTGTAACCTTTGCTGAAGATGGTGTTGCAGAACGTGTATCTCGAAGATCTCATGAGATTTGTGGACATCAGGTATTACTTGGAACATTCCCTTTACCTAGAGTGTTTGTTAATAATTGATTTTTCATTTAGAATAAAAAGAGATGTAAGCAGAAAGGGCTCTTATTCTGAAGGGTTTTTAATGAAGATGTGTGAATTGGGAAAGCATTTATGATGCTTAATAAGTCAAATGAAGGGTTTTATGGTCTCTATGTTGGAGGTGGTACTGACATTTTTGGATTTGTGAGATGCTGAAGAGTGGTTTTTGTATGTTAAAGAAATAAGAAATTTGCAAGCTAGGTTTCACGACTGTTGTACAAAGTACACC
The DNA here is from genome assembly GCA_033617975.1 of Populus alba x Populus glandulosa. Lineage (NCBI taxonomy): Eukaryota > Viridiplantae > Streptophyta > Magnoliopsida > Malpighiales > Salicaceae > Populus > Populus alba x Populus glandulosa. The sequence goes on along the minus strand of CM066147.1, from coordinate 12,645,368 downwards.
ATTCAACCAATTATTGTTATTAATAGCTAAAAGAACAAATTAACACCATTCAACCAATTATTGTTATTAATAGCTAAAAGAACAAATTATCACTAACAGCACGCATCAAGAGTCTTGCTTATTACATCTTGGAGCATGATTCTTGAATAATTGATACACGGATGTGTGTTGTGGTGTTTGATTCTGATCTTTAGGCATGACACTATGTGATGTACACTTGCCTGCATGTAAAACCTTCGGTAATAAGGACATTTGTCCCTGTGGCTTCAACTCTTGCATAACATGACTTTTTGACTGTAATTTCCTGAGCAGGTTGCAATAGATTCAGCCACACCTATTGATGATGCTGGTCCTAGTGGAAATTTCATGATGAGCGCTCCTGAACCTTTTGGGGGTTATGGTGGTCCCATGCGCAACTTTGGCAGGATGTATGGAACCCTGGATTATGATGATGCGGGTGCATATATGGTTCCTTCTAAAGTAAGTCTGAAGATTGTTGAATCCTTTTATGGTGCTCTATACCCACAAGAATTAAAATGCTTGATAGCTGAGTTTCTTTAAGCGCTAGCAATTTACGAAACATTCTTTTTGCAGTGGGGTTATGGTATGGGAAGTGCAAGACCTTCAAGAGCAGATTGGAGGTACAGGCCTTACTAGACATAATTGTGGCCCTGGAAAACTAGGATTGCCCATCAGCTAGTTGTGTATCTTGTGGATTGAAGCTTGTTTAAATAATAGCATAGTTGTTTATTGTTGACATTTTATCCTGCTACTGAGAATCCGGAACTTTTGAACTAAGTGATGAACTGTTTTATATGTTAATTCTGCTGGCAAGTACTTAAATAGGATGTAGCAAGGAATCCACAAGATGCGGGATTGTGCGCCGTGTAGTAAAGAATTGGAATTCTCCTTGTGACAATCTAACATTTGGAAAACAATTGTTTTAACTCCTAACATTAAAAAAAAAAAAAAAAAACTAAGTGATTGTTTTTTTTTATGGGTTATATTTGTTACTGAAAGAATGATTCGTTGGTTTTTACTACAGTATACTAATTGCTAAAACATTATACATGTATTGAGGGGTTTTTTTTTGTTTTTTTTTAAAGTGAAAATATGAGATTATCCTTGAATTTTGAAAAGATAAGGTTGCATGTAGAGGTGTTTTTATCATTATAATATTGTTTTGTTGTAGATATTGAGTGGGGTAATTAGATATTTTAATTTATATAAATTATTATTTATATTTAAAAATGGCTAGTGTGAGGTGTCACTCATGTAAATTGGTTGCACGAGCAGCGTCAAAACAACATCGAACGTCGCCTTTTAGGGCGGTTTTTAATGTGCCTCGCCAACCCAAGCATGGTAGCAAGGCATGCGGACCGAGGTGGTATGCGAAAAAGCTTCAATTGAGGGGTTTTTCCTCCCTCTTTCTTTTCTTTTTCTCCTCCTAGAAAACCATGATACCCATTGTAAAAAAACAAGATACCCATTGTAAGAAAACAAGGTTTGGTTATTTGTTTTTTAAGTTAAATTATGTTCTTATTCTTTTGATTGCAATGTATTTGATCTTAAATCATGTATTGAGTTAAAAAAAAATTCAATTTCATCCCTTTACAATTGATTTTTATATGAAATATGATTGTCATTCTTTGGATTGTTATTTTTAGTTGTTCTTATTCTTTTCTAGATTGAAATTGTTTTTCAATTTCATCTCTTATGATTTTGTTTTATTTTATTTTTGTTTCAAATTTAGTTCCTTGTCTTTTTAAATCTATATTTTTTAAATCACTTCCTTTTTTAATTTATTTTTTCAAATTTATCCATAATTATTTTGGTTGGTTATCAATTTTACATTGTTATTTTTTCATGTTAGACTTTTATGTTGTGATCCGGTATCATGATGTGTTACAAAATTTTAAAAGTTGAATTGGATTGGTTTCAGTTATTTTTTATTATTTGTTTTTAAAATTTTATCCATCATCATTGAATTTGTTAGAAATTGGTATTCTTTGGGGTTTTTTGGGATTCATTTGTTAATTTGAATTTTTTTTTTAATTTTTCCTTTCAATTCAAGATTTTTGTTTGTCCTCTAAATTTTTTTTTCACATGAGATTCTTGTTCTCTTATTTACTATTTTTTTATCCTTTATTTTTTTTTTATTTCATTATTCAACATTTTAATTATTGAGATTTGGTCTCCTAGATTCTTCCTATTGTTTATAAACCCTACCCAAGAGTCAATCATGGACAATAATTGGGTTACGGGTCGAGGGGGTTGACTTGAGTTAATCTAAGCCAACCAAATCTTTTTGTTATATAAAACAATTAAAATGATATCATTTTTTTTAAAAAAATAGTCAATGAGTTTTGACTAGATTTTGTTCTAACTAACCAAAACATGGATCAACCTAAGTTTTTAATAGTTTTACACTTGATCAATTCTTTCCCAATTTTTTTTGAAACTCGACCCATTCATAGGTTAAACCGTCGGGTCGAATCAAGTTTTAAAGTAGTTGCTTTCCAAATACGATGCTTCCAGTTTAGTCAAACAGTTAGGTCGAGCTAATTTTAAAGTTATTCATTTAAAAAAAGGAGCTTTATTTATTCGGGTGGCCTAGGTTTCTTTTGAAGTCATTTTTTTTATATTTTTTTTATTTGATCCTTTAAAATTCAATTTTTTTTAAATTAATCTTTTTTTTTTGCCTTCTATTTGATTATCATGTCCACATGATTCTACTCGTAGATTTTGATATTCTTACTTGGTTTTATTGGTGCTTTGTTTTTCAGTACTTTTTTTAATTGAATTTTTTTTTTTTTTACCATTCTACATTTTATTTTATCATTCTACATTCCTAAAGATTGATCAGGTCAGGGGTTGTTTTTGTGTTCTTTAAAATATAATAACAGAACTTGAGTAATTTATTTTTGCGTTGTAACTGCTGCAAGAATCTTGTATGTTTCTCTGGTTTGACTATAATTTTGAAATGTAAATCAAAGGTCCAATTGGTTCCTATGCGAGAATCCTTTCCAAAATCGTCGAGGAAAGGCTAGGGTGAGGCTGTATATTTTCATTCTGTACAGGAAGCAAAGTTGTGTGATAGAGATCCCATGATCGGAAGTTGCTTCAGCCAATTTATGAGCTGAATTATGGTGGATTTTAAAGAAATCAAATAGCCGGTGTGGCGTGACTAATTAAACATAGGTTGAAGAATGTTATTCCATCCTCAGCTCCTACAGGGATATTAGGTCTCTGGTACTGTCCGCTTTCTGGAATTTCAGACAAAAGAACTTGAAAGTCTGCAAGTTTCTAGTTTCTACATCATTTGTAAAATGGAAGATAGCAAGAGGTTTACAAAATTTGAACTGGGAAACTCCTGGAAGAGCTTCCTGGCACAAAGGGATGCATCACTACTGGAAACAGTGCTAGAAATTTAAAAAGCATGGCAGGTAAAGCAACTACCCAAGGAAGTCAAACGAGCACGCTTATGAAAGAGCTTGATCTTGTGGGATTTCTGGGAAACTTGTTGGTCCTGCCTGGTTGACATCGAGCTTCTCATTTCTTCAGCTTTCATCTGAGCAATTCTTAGCTTGTTCATTATTTTATCCATTGATGATGATCTCTTCTTTTCCAGTTTCATCTGAAGGAACGAGTTGTAATTAGTTAGCACCATATGACGAAATTAAATGAAAAATCTGTGCTGAAGAGTTCCCTAATTATTCTTGATGATTTATGACAAGTTATGTTGACCACTTCAAATTATATAACCTCGAGTTTTCGTATTGCAGCCTCTGCTCTTGCTTTCTGCAAGTTCTCCCATGCAGTGATCTTGGCATCCTCTCTTTGCAACCTGCATCAAGAACAGTTGGTTTTTGGAAAAGTTACAATAGGATAAAGAAAACATGCAAGCTTCAGGGAAAATGACAGCCATCGAAAGCTCAAAAATGTGCATATGTTGATTGGAAAAGTCTTTAGATATCTTAAAAAAGACAGCTTCCATGGTCAACTTCACCTGACCTCCAACAATCCGATACATTTCATGACATATTTTCACCAGGCAGTAAAAAGCCGACAGCCAATCTAATTTGCAATCACTTGTTTTTGTACAAAATATATGTTGGGAGTCAGATTAAGGCTTTCTAAACCAGAATGAGCTAGCACTGGTGTGATTTCAAGATTTATGTTCCCCAACCATATACGAAACAAAATGATGCAAATGGAACGTACTTTGAAAAGTCTGATACTTCCTCTGAAATATCCCAAGATGAAGAGACGTCAGCAGCATTTGAATTGAATTCCTCGACATCTGGCTGTCCCCTCTTAATTCTGCGAGAACCAGGCCTTTTGGACCACCTAATCACGGTGGCTCTCTTATCTACCTGGACTTCCCTGATTTCCAATTTAGCAGGATGGTCACTTTGTGGCTCCGGTACAGGATCTGTAGAGGGAGGAGAAGAGGACCTTCCTCTACAAGAAGAGTGGGTGCTACCCTCAGGGCTCATTTGTGTTGCCATATCCCTTCTTGAAATGATACGATCAACTGTGTTGTTTGCATCATCAATGCCTTCAGGTTTCTCATCTGAACATTTAATCAGAAAAGTAGTATGTGAGGAGACAATCATGCAACATCTCAACACCACAGGAATCATGAATATAGCAACCACGAGAACGTTCTGCACAAGATAGCCTCTGAACAAGCACATTGGTTTTTCCTATAACTGTTCCTCAGACAAAATGCAAGGCAAGAGTTTTTCAAATGACATGTTTGCTATATCGCTATATACACAGACAACTGATTAGATTTCCAGACATCTGGCAGATGCATTCTTATTCATTAGTATTTAGCCTGTCTGTATCTGCAATTTTTTTTTTCCTCTTTGCACTTGACAGATACAAGAAACCATTTCCACTTTTCTTCTCAAATGTAAGTCATAACTAGAAAACGGCAATTATTCATCCAAACCCAATTTTCATTTCAACATAGAGAGCCAACTCAGATGACAAGGTAAATCAAATATTCTAGAAGCAGTTTGCTGCCCATAAAATTTCCTTTTGAAAACCAATACAACAAGGTCTAACCAGAGTCATCAAAGAAGTAATTATACATTGCTGAAAGTTATTTGTCGATGTGTTATCGTACCGCCAACATTAATATGGGTCTTGAACCAGAATCTACTGGTCTTGGAAGACCTAGCTTATTGTAAATTCTTAATGTCTCAGTTCCTTGTTCGATAGGGGTAGTGATAATTATGTGACATTCCTTCAATGGATTCATGATTATCATTGTAAATTGTCAAAATCTACCTTTCGAATGCACAAAAGCACAATTAATGCCATACCTTGAGAGCTGGAAGATGAAGGTTCGCTCGCCAAATCAGACCGGCTAAGAGCACTAGCCAAGCGTTCCACATGACCTTGCCCACCTCCACCTCCACCTCCACCTCCACCTCCACCTCCACCTCCACCTCCACCTCCACTATAATGAGCACCAGCCCCATTAGGCATCAAGACTCCAGTTGAAAACGGAGAATTCACCATGAAATTCCTCCCAATCCCAGCATCAAGAACCGCCATTGACGGTGAACAATTATGATAGTAACCAATCCCAGGAGGCAGATTAATAGGCCCACTTTTTGACTTGGCACGCCTTAAAGGATGGCACTGAGAACTTTTAGCAACACCATAGCCCAAAACTGGACTACATATCCACCTCTCTGCATCTTCCCATTTAGAAGGCAAAGCCCTGCCACTATAAAACGGTGTCAGAGCACTTATATGCCTCCTGCTGCTGCCTGATGAAGGGTGTGGAATCCTCTCTGAACTCCATCCTTTATTTTCTTGATATCTGGCACCTCCCGGACTAGGAAATGCCCCTAAACTCTGGGAAGATAATAGATTCTGCTTCATGCTTCTAAGTTGAAGCACCAGTTGTGAAGTGGGTGTTTGCCTGTTAATTAGGGGCTAGGTGGCTTGTTATTACAAGTGTTTCCTAAGCATGGATGAATGTCAGAGGGCGTTTGTTTTTACTTTAAAAAAATATTTTTAAAAATTTTAAATTAATTTTTGATGTTTCTATATTAAAATTAAATCTTTAAAAATAAAAATAAAATATTTTAATATATTCCTAAAAAAAAAAACACTTCAGAAACCGGTCGTCACCGCAATCACAGACGCTACATGCTCTGTTACATTTACAGCAGATGTTACTGTGTGGGATTTTGTCTTGGATATCCACATAACAGCTGTACTTTGTTCTTGCTTTTACCGTTTCAACAATGGGGACAAGACTTGAGTTAAAGAAGTAGGCATGTGTTTTCAAGAAGTGCCATCCAATGGGGTTGGATCTGGGAATAATTGCAACGATGAGGACGAAGTTTGTATGAATGATGATTTGATTCGAAATCTTTGTTGTACAGATTGACAACAGTTCATCGTTTTATGCGTTATCTTTTAGTTCCATAAGTCAAATCTTTCTCACTCACCAAACCATAAGCCACACGTACGGGGTTTTTTTATATATATAAAAAAGTGATTATAAGGGCATATATATTTATTATTTCTTCGTAATTTAATAAATTTATTTGATCGGCTCATAACTAAATCCCATTTGCACCTTCCATGCCATTACAGTATGTTCATAGACAATTAATTACCTTTTGGATTCATCATTGTACTCAACCTTACATAGGGATTATAAGTTCTTTCCTTTTGTGCTTCTTGTCTGCAATTATATATTAACTCAAAACTCAAAATAAAAGGGAAAATATACATGAACAATTAGCTAGCCAGTCGTTTTATATTAGGATAACTTTTTTTTTTGTTTTTTTAGTTACCTATGATGGGATATGAAAAAACAAGTTGTCTTTGTTCAAAAAAAAAAAAAACTTTCAAATATTTTGTATATTTCAAACTAAAAGAGTATTGAAAATATAACTTGTGAGATTTGAATTGCCCAGTTGTAGAGCATAGGATGCTAAAGTGCAACATAAGTGGCTAAACTTATATGTAATTGGTACTATTATTTTGATCTCATTGTTTCGGAGTTAGTTGCTTGTCGCCTTTACACTAGTCAATAGCTAGTATAATGAGATTTATGGGAGTAGTTGATCGCCATTAGGCTTTAGCTGTAGAACCATAAGGACAATGCTTGCATCGCATTATACACAGGGAAGCTTAAATCAATGGTTTTTTTCTCTTCAAAAAGATATAATGAAATAATATGCTTGACCTTATTGCGCTTTAGATGTGCAACATCCATTAAATGTTACATTTTTGAAACATTATAACTACATGTCATGCTTGAAAATCATGTTTTTGAAGAACAACAATTAAGATTTTACACTTTATAAGTGTGACATTAATTGAATTTTAATAAATTGAACACCAACACAGACATTGTCTTTCTCTCATAAAAGAAAACTACTAACACCCTCACTTCTCTCTTAAAATACCCATTAATAACTTAGATTTTGGTCTTAAAACAACCAAAAATCAAACCCAACCTAGTCTTTAAACATCCTTTGATGTTTTGTGTTGAAAATCCATCATTTCCTTTACTATTTTTGCTGCTGCCGCCACTATCGCCACCTCAGCCCTTATTGTAATCATATAACCAAGATAAACATACTACAATGCTATTAATTTGTATTTGGTTTTGTTTAAATCAAATAATTATTTAAGTTAAATTTATGGTTTATTGAAACAAATAATTTAAGGTTGATAAATTAGTTATGAATACAATCAATATGGTTTATTTAATATAGTTGAACATGAAAATAAGTTAAATTAATTATTTCAATTAATTATGTGTTGTATTTAATTTAAGACAAGTTTTCGAATTAGAAATTTTGTATATATTGTTGGAATCGACTAATAATGTAGTTAAAATACGCACACATGTTCATGTAATAGAGTATAAATGTGGTTTAATTATAATGGATTACACATTCCATTGAATTGTTGATAAGTTGATGAATTTTGTATCTTCTTTGAATTATATTAAAAATTGAGATCATATTATAATAACAAAAAACAAGAAGTACATGTTTGATTTCCTTTATATCCTAATCTCCTTTTCTCAAATTAAAGGGTAATGAACAAACCAATATTTATAATGGTAAAAATACTTTTTTGCCCCCAAGATAAAAAAAAAGGATAGGTTGTTGAACAAGGGTATTTCGGGGTTTTTTCAATGTCCTTGTACAGTAAAATAACACTTTTATCCTAAGAAAAGACAAAAAAAATAAAAATAGCTTGCGTCTGGTGTGTTTACTAAACCAAAACACCTTGGGTTTGGCAACCACGTCAAATCCAATGTACTTAGAACTCACAAACACACCAGACCCAAGCGTCATGGGTCTAGCGACTGCACTAGACTTAATCCCCTTGACTCAAGCCACTTGGGTCTGACAACCACGTCAAACTCAAGCTTTTAAGTCTGGCAACCGCGCCAGACCCAAGATTATTGGGTCTGGCAACCTTACGAGAACCAAGTGTTTTAGATTTGGCAACCATATCTGACTTAACAACCATGAATCTGGCAACTACGCCAAACCCAAGGTTCTTAGGTATGCCACACCTATGATGCTTGGGAATGTCAAACTCATAGTGAATGGGTTTGGCAACCGCGCCAAACCCAAGTAGCTTGGGTATGGTAATCATTCCAGATCCAAGCAACTTGGGTCTGACAACTATTAAATTGAATAATTTACTTTGGATCATCTCTCACGCAATTTAATTTGAAACTTGATTTGGCAAAGAGTCGGGTTGGTAAGTTTCAAGATCGAACTGCTTGATTGGATTTAATGATATTATCAAAAAAATCTTCATACTCAATATTTTTGTTTTAAGTTTAGAAAAAAAATAATCCAACCTACAGTGAAGCGCGAGTAAATATACTAGTACATATATTACGAGATCAGATTACATTAATTGATTTCCTTGATATCCTTGACACAAACAAATGTAATTGGTCTCATTGTATGAAAGGCTCACCTAGGATACACGAGTGGTAGTGACACCAAAGTATAAAAAAGTATATACACATACCGAGGCTTGTAGCCCAGCGGTGACACAGAGTTTCCTTACCTCTGCATCATGGGTTCAAGCCTCAGCGTTGACGCCTGTCACCCCCGCAGTGCCTTACATGTTCACTGGGTTTGCAGGATATTCAGTGAGCGTGGAATTAGTCGTGGTGCGTGCAAGCTGCCCCAAACACTCACGTAAATAAATAAATAAAAGTATATATACAGCGTGAAAATTGGTTTGTGATACGCAAATTACGCACTCATAAGATAGAGTAATTTAGCATCTCAAAGCACTGTATACTGAGAATGCAGTGCAAAGAAAGTGAGATCCATTTCAAGTTTTCCATTATTGTGGTTCTTCGTATCCATTATTGCTAAATTTTAGACGTCAACGTCATCCACACATAGGGCAAAGGAAAAAAAAAAGAAAAAGAAAAAAGACTTGACTCGAGCTACACTATTTATTGGTTGGCATAGTAATGTGGCAGTGGCATTATTGCATATGCACCGTATGCTAATTTATCCGTTTCTTCTCATGGGGGCCTCAAAGTTTAGGAAGTTATGAGGGATGAGTTAGGGTTCATTCCAAAAACATCCAACCTGACGCCATAATCATCTGAACTTCTGAACATGTTGTGTTTCCTTTTTAATGCATAGATCACGTGATCGACAATTCCCACACAAATGGAAGGACACTGCTGTCTAGTTAAAGTTTCGGTAATCTTTTTTTTTTTTTTTTTGGTTTTAACTTTCATGCTGTTTCAAAGATTTGTTACCATAGTTCAAATCGGGGATTGTTATAGTTATTTTCCAAAAAAAAAAAAAAAAAACAAGCGACCGTATCTTATTCTCATAACAATTGTTATAAGAATAGGCTCATACTTGGGTTGTGACCTTCAATAGAGTTTTTATCTTTTAAAAGAAATGTGTTTTAAATAAAAATAAATAAATTATTGATTGTGTTCCCATACCCTTAAATTGGTGAATTGAAAGTTTTTATTTTTTAAAAAAATAATGTTATTTAGAATAAAAAAAATTAATTAATTGTTGACCGAGCTTTCAGATTTTGATCAAATCATTTAAGTTTGACTAAATCAACTTTCCATGCATTTCAAAAACAAACTTAATCAATGTTAGGATCCAGATCATTAAATCATTAGATAGATCATCCGGCAGGACCAAATTTAATAATTATGCTTATAACATAGATTATTAATACACAAAATAAATAACTACACTTTGATCTTTTAATTATACAATTGTGTGATTAAGTTCTTATTTGATGATATTGAAAAAAAAAAAAAGTAGATATCCCGAAAAATAAAGTTGTGTTAGCCAACAAGGAATATAATATCCCTCGTTAATTATCTACATGTGAACATATAATGCAGAGTCTAGCTGGGGTAAAAAAAAAAAAAACCTTGTAAATTAATTTGTTAATTAGAGTACTAAATAAAATCGATAATTAAAAAAAAAGTTATTGAAAGACATTATAAAATTATAATATAAATTTTACAAGCATAAGAACATTAACAATTAGAGTTAATAAACAAAATAAAACATTTGGAGAGAATTCAAAGGAAAGGAAACATTTATTGTTGAAGGCAACATGACACTCCGAATCTTTATAAATAAAGTTATCAAATTTAGAATCCTAAAGAAAACATACTCCTCTGAAATATTGAAAATGAATAGTGTATTAAGCATAGCTTACATACAAGGATCATAGATCTAGTTAATAGATCAGGTTTACCTGTATAAATAAAAAGAATTATAGTATAATATTTAATACTTAGAGCCTGTGATTAAAAATAAAAACATAACAAAAAGACAAGATAAGCTAGAAAAAAAAAACAAAAAACAAAAATCGATGGTCACCGCCGCCCACTATCATTTTGTGAATGCTATTACTGGTTTCAACGAAAAAACAAAAAAAAAGTCCAAATCTAATTGGTTAGTTTAGGCCTTTTTGTTCATTCGGTCAGCCCAACTATACTTAATTGATTCTGTCATGTCCGATTATTCTATGGTAGGGATATTATTTTACAAATAACATCGCACCTACTTATCTTCACCGAAATCTAATTAGAAAAAAAAAACTCTTGATATTGCAATGAGGCGGGGAGGGGGGGCCATTGCAGGCTCTTGGTCACAGATTTTCACCGCCGTAGAAGGATCAGTAGCATTAGAGGTGTTCACAATTCAGTTCGGTTTAAACTAAAAAAATCAACTGAATTTTAATATTTTGAAGAAATATTAACTGAACAGGACCGGAAACCGGTTCAAACCGAGCCGGACCGGTTTGGTTGAATCCTGTTTTTTTTAAAAAAAACCGAGAAACCTAATCCTTTCATTAAATTTGGTTTTTTTTTTTTGAAAAAAAACTGGGAAACCAAAATCCCTTCATTTATGGGTTTATTTCGGTTTTTTTTTAAATTCACTTAGCCTTACAGTAAATTGAGTTTTAAAATTTATAGAAACCTGAATTAATTCACAACTTGGCTGGCTGTCATAAACAGGAATTCCCTACTAAACACTTATCTTTCAATATGCATGCAATGTGGAAGTGTTATCTGCAAGCCTTTCTTCTCCTGGTCACTCCGAACTTTTCTTCTCCTTTTAGGTTAATGCATATGCAGACAACTTCAAATTCAAGGGGCATCCCAAGACTAATGACAAATAAATTTATTTTTCATGTTTTGTTTCCTGGTTTATAAGCCTGAAGTTGTTCAAATGGTTTACACTTGACAGGCAGTGAGCTATGCTGAGGAAATCATATATCCAAGGAATGTAAACCATTTAATTCTTCACATGAATTTAGACATGAATTCAATCTGACAGATACAATGCTAAATCAATTTCAATATGCAAGATGTATGATCAAATTTAAATACCTCAAATTAAATGTTTGTTCGCACTAGAAAAGTTAACATTAACAAGCGAATACATTAGCAACCAGCAATAAATTATCATAAACATCCGGCATAAATTGAAGAAAAAAACACAACACCAGCATCCAAAAATTCCAGCAACAGCAACATGGGCATCCAAAAATTCCAGTAAGGATAATGCTATATATATATATATATATATATATATATATATATATATATATATATATATATATAAAACACTAGCAAATTAGCAACATATTAGAGTTCAACTATTAAAAGAATTAAATTAAGTATGCAAAATGTTAAAGGGAATTAACAAGGTAAAGTAAATTAATTACCTAGAACAATTATATTCTAAAATTGCACCAAGTCACCAATATTGCTTACAAACAATCAGTTGAGATTTTTAAACTTTCACCAAATTCTACAAAAACATAAATTAAAAAGTTAGATTAAACATATGTAAATATATGATATTATAAAATAACTACATTTAAATTTGTAAAAGAAATTACCTGACTTAATCATCTCAGAATTTTCAATATAATCTATGTAGTTGCTGATGTTGATTGGAATTGATGCTAAACTCAACCAATTTTGACAACAAACCAGTGCTTGCACTGTCGATGGAGATAAAGAGCTTCAAAATAGATCTAAAATATGACCACCAGTACTGAAAGCTGCTTTAGAAACAACTGTAGATACCGGAATAGCTAACACGTGTTGTGCCATCTTAGAAAGAATTTTGTATTTTGTAGCATTACACCTCCATCAACCCAAAATACCTCTCAACCTCATTTTTTTTTGTACACCGCCTTCTTCCTCTAAATGTTTTTTGAATTGAGAAGTTAAGTCATCCAACATATCATCATTTACCACCATTAAATCAACATTAACATTTTCATTTATACTAGTTCCAACACCATGAACAACCTTAACATTCTCATCAACATTCATATAATGCTTAAACAACCTTAGCAAAGTGTCTTTAACCTTAATTGTAAAATTTTCAGTCTCTTCAATATCATACAATCTTCCAAAACAAAATCTCACATACTTCAATTTGAAATGTGGATCTAACACAATAGCCATATACAACAAAAAGTTTTGTGTATCTTGATCCCCTCAATATTTTTTATACTTTGCCATCATATTCTTGCCCATTTTACTTACATAAACATCTTCACTTCTACAAAGTTGAGATATGCCTGTATGCATGGAAATCAATTCATGAAAGAAAGAATTAGATGTCACATACAATGAGCCAGAAAATTTCAATGTAATCGTGTAAAATAGTTTCAAGAACTTGACAAAAGATCTAGCCTTTTCCCAATCTTCTAAAACAAGAGGATCTAAGTTTTTTTGTTTTCCTTTTGAATCAACCTCAAAGTAACTCAAATACCTAGGATCGGTTTCTTCTAACCTCATAAAAACCACATCAAATTTATCAGCCGCATCTAGCATCATATATGTAGAGTTCCATCCAGTTGCAACATCCAAGCAAACAGATTTTTTACTCCCAATTTTCAACCTCTCCGCACATTGGTTAAAAACAAGTTGTCTAGAAGGAGAAGATCTAACAAACCTTACTGCATTTCTAATCTTAACAACTGAATCATCAATATCTTTCAATCCCGCACATATAATAAGATTAACAATATGTGCACAACATTTAACATGCATGAAGTCATTTAACAATATATTAGTTGCCCAATTACTTGTTACTCTCTTCAAAAATTTTATTATCAAATTATTTGAACCTGCATTGTCAATTGTAACTGTTAAAATGTTATCAATTCCCCATTCCAACAAACAACTCTCAATTTCTTGGCCAATTGTTTCACCTTTATGATTAGAAACTTGATAAAAGTTTAGAATTATTTTATTCAAGTTCCAACCTTCATCAATCCAATGGGCAGTCAAACATATATAATTAATATTTTGGATTGATGTCCAAGTATCGGTTGTTAAACATACACGTTGATCCTTAAGAGCTTTCTTTAATTTTTCCTTCTCAACTACATAAATTTTAAACAATCTCTCTAAATTATCAAACGAGAAGGAACATCAAATCTAGGTTGCATTACTTGACAAAATGATTTAAATCCTTGGTTTTCAACAAAGTTAAAAGGTAGCTCATCAAGTATAATAATTTTTCCTAGAGCTTTCCTACACTCTTCATAACTATAACCCATCGCCTTAATAGTCACTAGATTTTTCTCTCCACTATTACCCCCTTTTATTATAGGCATAGGTTGTAAGACTAAACTTTTTTTGTTTTCGATCAATCACAAAAGGAAACTTTTTGCATACACCTAGATGACTCCACATGTTACTAGTCCTATTAAGTATAGTATGGCATGCATAGTCTTTTCCACAATACATACATGCAGCCCTAGGAACCTTAACATTACCATCTAATTTTTTAAAGTTATCCCAAATCTGAGATGTTTTTCTTTTATTAGATCTAGAAGCTGGATTACCTTCACTTTCAATGTTGCTATTTGTACTAGAAGTAGTAACTAGAACTGGAACTAGAACTGGAATAGGAAAAGAATTGGGTTCTGAACTTGAAGGATTTGATTCAATTGGTGTACGATCTTCCCGATTATCCATCTGAAATTAAAACAGATTATAAAATAATGAAAAAAAACATTATTTGCAGCTATTAATTGAACTGGAACTGAAACTGAAAGTGTGTTTTGTGATCTAAAAAAATCAATTGAGAAAGATGCCTTGTATATTTGCCTGTGCAGCTATTAATGAACTAGTTTTGTTTGTTAGTCTCTTTAAAATTGTGTGTAGAATTTAAAATTTATCACTGCTGCAACAAATTCTACTTCTTTTGGTTGTATTGTAGCATTTAAGGAGTTTAGTATTATGTCTAATGCCAACTCTCATTTACCATTCCCTAGAAAGATGTGATTAGTTTGGGATCCTAGATTAAAATACTTCAAGCAAATGATACACCTGAATCCTCAAAATAACCATCAATAACTTCATTTGAAAAGCTGGCAGTGGTAGTAGTGAGAAAATTGTTTGAACCGGCAAATTGGACTTTAATCGGTTTGAGAATCATAATTTGTTTTTTAAAATAAATACTAATCTGACACCCTTGATCTATGCATTTTCCCTAGCTGGGAATTTGCAGTGACATTCATGTTTATCCTTGTAAATTGTTTTGCACCACTTAGAGTGTTGATAACGAGATTGTGCTATGGGAACCAAAAATGAAGGAACAGTCATGAAAAAACCCATTTCTTTTCGGTTTAGAAAAAACCCAATTCCCGATAATCATGAAAAAACAGATTCACTCATTCACCCGACAGGCGACAAACATGAAAAAAAAAATGTTGTAACAGGCGACAAACACTAGCATTTGCTTGTGACTATGTTTGTGTGTGGTATTATACTACCGGTTCTGTTCACCGGTTTAAGTGGTCAAACCAGAACCGAACCGAACCGGCAAGATTTTATGGTTTTAACAATCGGTTTAATTGATTTTTTATCTTGGTTTGGTTTTCGGTTAATTTTTTCTCAGTTTTCTTGATTTTTTCGGTTAATCGATTTTTTTGAACACACTAGCATTTGCTTTTACTTAATTGCCCGCATGTTTTATTTTAAACAGAGATGAGTAAAAAAATTTAATTTATTAATATTAAAATAATTTTTAACAATAAAAAAAATATTATTTTAATATATTTTTAAATAAAATATTTTTTAAAAAACAGCTACAATACCCTGAAATATTTTGTGCACTGCCGCCCACTGTCATTTTGTGAATGCAATCACTGGTTTCTACCTCAAATAAGATAGGTCTAAGTCTAATTGGTTAGTTCAGGCCTTTTTGTTCATTCGGTTAACCAACTAGACTTAATTGACTCCTCATGTCCGATTATTTTATTCACGAAAAGATCACACTTTCATATTATTAATAATAATCATATAGTAGGTCATCTAATTCTAAGATCTTAAAATTAAAAGGTTTATATTTTTATAATTTCATGTTCGAGTGGTTATTAATATGATAATTGCTAAAGATTTATATATTTATTAATTTTAGGGCTTACAGAATTAATTGAGGTATTAGCAAACTGACCTGTACACTCACGTTAATAAAAAAAATAATTATAATAGTAATAATTATAAAACATTGTACGGCATATACTTTTCTATGCTTAATTAATTTTTTTTGTTGATATTTCTTTCTAGTGACCAAATGCAGCACGTTAACATATTATTCATTTTTCATGGCTTTAATATTTCAAGATAAGAAAAAATCAAAATCAAAATAAAATTGTTTAGTAGTGATTTTTAAAACAAAATAATTATCTCTAGATATTTATTCAATGATAAAAAAAATATTTATTCTTAATATATATTACCATTAAACTTATATATATATATATATATATATATATTTTAAATAATTACATATAATTTATTTTATTTTAATTCATATTGAGTATTGAAATTAATAATAATATAATAATTATAGTTATAAAATCTGATCCAGGGCTTCGACCAATTCAGGTTTAAGAAAAAAAAAAAAATTGACTCGGCGTGACCGGTTCAAAAACCCAAGACGACCCATTACGTAATTGACCTAGGTCAAATATCAAATCAAAAACTTGTTGACTTTTAAAAAAAAAAAAAATTGTTCAAAATAATATCATTTTGATCATTTAAAAAAAATGAATCAACTCAAATTGACCCTCTTAACCCCATGACCTAGGCCTTATTAGGGTCAGGTTTAAGAACTATGCTAATAATTATTTTTTATGTTTACATGTTTTAGTTGAATAATTTTTTGGATTAAGATATTTTAAGATGATATTTTATAGATAAAAAATAAATAAATATTATCTTTAGAGACATGTCTTTTTTATATCTCTTGTTTTAAAAATATAAAAATTCATTTTAAAATTATTTTATGGACATATTTATTTTTATATTTATTATCTCTTATCCTTTAACTAAACACATTTATATCTACATTGTTTTTATATCTTTTGTCCTTGCTAGCAACCAATACTACCTAAAAAACATTCTCTTAGGTAATATTTGGTATGTTGGACAAAGATAAATTAGATATAATAATTTTTTTGTGAAATTGTTTGGTGCATCTTTGGATAATATAAAAATATATTATGTCTTGTCCAAGGATATTCTAGTAAGGAATTTTTTGTTCCATAAAAAGGGGTAGGACAAGCTTGACTACTTCTCTTCACAAGGATTAACCTGGTTGATTTATATTAATATAAAATTTAAAATAATTATTATCATAATTTTTAAAATCTAAATTAAAAGTTGACCTAGGTAAAGCCCATGTCATAGGTCTAGTTGATTATTAATCCATGTAAACTTAAAGATATAAATAATAATTATTATAATTTTAAAACCTGACTCGAAAGTCATTTTAGAATAAGACTCGGGTCACTGTTCAAGTTGGTTATTGACCTAGGTCAATATAAGGATAAAAACAATTATTATTATTATTTTAAAACCTATTTTGAGGATTAACCTAGGGGCAGACTTGGGTTGCCAATCAAGAAAGTCAACTGGGGTTTATCTTAGATTAATTGGGATGCAAGTTGATTCAAATTTTTTATTTAGTGGGGTTAAATTATTATTTTTTTATTTTTTAAATTCAAAATAATCTAAATCCCGGGTTGAGTGTTTCTTCCAATGTCTGAAAAACATAAAATAAAAAAAATTATCCAGTGCAGTCCAGTTCAATGCATATCAAATACAATACCAGTTGAGTTGTCATGAATAATTTAGTCCAATCAAAAGTCCTCATAATAAAAACATAACCAAATTTGTACTGCTACTCCTAAATACGTTTTTTACATGCCAAATATATTGAATCATTTATTACATTGATACTGTATTATATATATATATATATATATATATATATATATATATATATATAGTAAAAAATCTGTACTCAAAACAATTTGTTTTTTTTTTTAAAGAAAAAACAACACAAGTTGCAGGAGCTCCGGCTCATTAGTCATGGATTCTTTTTAGTTGTGGTATATTGATTAATAATATGCTACAATATATAATGTAATTATCCAATTGGACTCTTCCATGCTTCAAATCACAACATAGTAGAAGATCTCAATTTTTTTGAAAAAAGAAAAGAAAAGAAAGAAGCATAAATAGAATTTTTTTCAAAAAGAGTTGTTTAATAATAATAATATATTATTAATAATATTTGTTAACGGAAACGGCCACCATATCTGAGCGTGTTTGGGTTTAAAAATATAGTAAAGATTAGAAGAGCATAATATATATATATAGTTTTCGTGTATAAAGTTTACGCATAGTTTGACACATGGCTTCACAATCTATGGGATTGGTGTTCCATATTTGTTGCTTCAAACATCATGGAGTGGCTCAAAATCTCTCGAACCCCACCAATTTTATTTTATTTTTAAAAAAACACTTCCCTTCTCAAAGGCAAGCTACTGGCATAAAAAAGAGTAATAGCATAACATCCATTTTCCTTGCAAAGATTAGTGTCCGTACACATTTTAATCTTTGTTTTGAACATTCCCGGTAAATACAGAACAAGAAAGACTCAAGAAAAATGGCATCTTCAACTTTGTTTTGCAACACTCCAACGGCTGTTTTCTCAAGAACCCACTTTCCAGTTCCAATCTTTAGCAGCTCATCCGTAGAATCCTCGTCTTCCACGCCCTGTAACTACAACTTCAAAACCAAGACAAGTAGTGCTAAGAAATTGACACAAGTGAATGCTGTAGTGACCGAGGCACCTGCTGTGAGTGAATCAAGAGGGAAACAGTCAGAACAAAGGAAGTTAAAGGTTCTTGTTGCTGGTGGTGGAATTGGAGGGCTGGTTTTTGCGTTGGCAGCAAAAAGGAAAGGGTTTGAGGTGATGGTTTTTGAGAAGGATTTGAGTGCGGTAAGAGGAGAAGGACAATATAGAGGTCCAATTCAGATACAGAGCAATGCATTAGCTGCTTTGGAAGCTATTGATTTAGAGGTTGCTGAAGAGGTTATGAGAGCTGGCTGTATCACTGGTGATAGGATTAATGGACTTGTTGATGGGGTTTCTGGCACTTGGTATGTTGTTTCCAACCTTTAATCCTATATGCATGTCCTTGCTTGTTTTCCCTTCATTTGGTATTTGTTTTCATTTTTAGTTTATAGCTTTGCGGTTGGCCCTCTCAATCTTACGTTTATGGTCCTTTTGGTTATGTTTAAAGAAATTGAACCTTGGTAGTTGTGGTTTGCTGCATCCATGGTGATCGAATTTGATGAAATTACTTGGTTTGTTTTTCTTGCTGCTGGCATTTGTTTTTATAGTTGCAGTTGAAGTTTATGGGCATGGCGATTGGCAAGTTAAGTTTTGAACACTTCAAAAATGTGAAACTGATATATGAGGATGAATTTTTCATCCGTAGAACACTTCAAAAGAAGTATGCGGATTTTAGATAATCGTGAAGGTTGAAAGCTATGATTATTCACGCTCACATAATCCAAAAACAGTGACAGTGAATGAATTTCATCTACTGATACACAAAGTATTGAGATTCATTTGGCTATATCCCGAGCTTGTTCTGTTTGTGTTTGCATTTGTTTTGGTGTTATGAATTTCCTTTTAATCAACTAGAATTGGATAGTTAGCTTAAAAAAACAATCCAACCTTTGTTTTATTTCCAGCTTAATGCTTCTGAAAATGAAACTTCTTTTTCTTTCTTTGGTGCGCTAGGGAAGTTTGCCAATAATACTTATGTGATCATCATATTTTGGCGCAACTGAAGATGTGAATTTCTAAGCAAAGTCTTGTACTATTAAAAAATGATTATTGGTAGACATGGACCACTTGCAGTTTATAGAATTGAAGAAAAGTCTTGTGTTATTAACAACAATTACCGTTTCAGAAATTTATTGTTTTTGGATGCCCTGTCTGATGCAAGTGTTAGCTTCAATTGACATTGAATGAAGAATGGTATCAGGTATGTCAAGTTTGATACCTTCACTCCAGCAGCAGAAAGAGGGCTTCCTGTCACGAGAGTTATTAGCCGAATGACTTTGCAACAAATCCTAGCTCGTGCAGTTGGAGATGACGTGATTCTTAATGATAGTAATGTTGTTAGTTTTCAGGATGATGAGAATAAGGTAGTATGAACTGCTGATTTGTTGAAGATTGTCCTTTTGGCGAAATCTTCCCTCAATGAGAGTTCTTTCTGGTTTTCGTTTCTTGCTCAACCAAATATTCATTTGACTTGCTGGATTGTTACTTAAAAGCATCTTGTATGCTTCTTGAGTTTTCACATTCATTTAATTTTTCTTTTAAATCTTACAAGTTTAGATCACTGTGGTGCTCGAGAATGGACAACAATTTGAAGGTGATCTCCTAGTGGGTGCTGATGGAATATGGTCAAAGGTATTGCTATGTCAAGTACTTTCATTATCCCTTTGAAACCGGATTTTATAAAAGATAACAATTCTCTTTTGAATGATCTCAACCAATGCTACCAGCCAACTGCCACAATTGAAGTAGAGTGTATGAAAGTTCTGTTACACGTGCAGTCTCTAGTGTTCTGGAGCTATGCACTTCAGTGTGATTTTGAATATCTTATGTTTGTCTTGTGCACAGGTGAGGAAGAACTTATTTGGACCAAAGGAAGCAGTGTACTCAGGCTATACATGTTATACTGGTATAGCAGATTTTGTGCCTGTCGATATCGAGACTGTTGGGTATGTTTCATTTCATTGCATACCAACTTTCCACCATACGCCGCTTTTTTTCTGTCACAGTTTACCTAGTTAGGATCTAGTGGAGTGTACATTTTGTATTAGTTGAATTGTGTTTGGTCTGGATGCTTACTTTGAGTTTTTCCCTGAAGGTATCGTGTATTTTTGGGTCACAAACAATACTTCGTATCTTCAGATGTGGGTGCTGGAAAGATGCAGTGGTATGCATTTCACAAGGAACAACCTGGTGGCATGGATGGCCCCCGTGGTAGATACTTTTCCGATGCTCCAGATTCATTATAAGCATGCTCTGAACAGGAAATTTTATTGACAAATTAATACAGTTGAAACATCAGCTTTTAGTGTTCAGTAGAAATAAAATTAATTTCGTGAAACATATTTGTGTTTTGCATGACAACACAATTGATCATTCAAATTCACATAACTCCCTTTTAAAAAACACAAATGGTTGCATCTGACAAAAGTCTATGCATTCAACTGAGAAGTCATAAACTGAAAGCAAGAAGGCTAAGATATGCTTGTCATGCCATAGCAACTTGTGTTGTTAGCAAAAATGATTGTGGGAATGTTTCTGTTATGAAGATGCTAACGGCTTGGTAAATTTACAACAGGAAGGCCTTCCTTTTAGAAAATAAGGTTTTGGGAATAAATAATATTTTTGCTGTATGTTGCTCTAGTTATATTTCAAGTATTTGTCCTTTTACTGATCACTGTGGTGGAGGGAAGTGACACCTCTGCGTTTGAACTAACAAAACGCACTTTAAATTAAGCCAATTTTGATGAATTCATCTCGTGAGTGAGTGATAAGGATTAAGTTATATTTCAAGTATTTGTCCTTTTACTGGTCACTGTGGTGAAAGTTTTTTATCATTTTCTAATGCCAGTTTCTAATACTGATTGATATTTCGGCAGGTAAAAAGGATCGGCTGTTGAAAATATTTGAGGGTTGGTGTGATAATGTATAGATTTGATACTGGCCACAGATGAAGATGCCATTCTTCGACGTGATATATATGACAGGGAACCCATTCTTACTTGGGGAAGGGGTCGTGTGACCTTGCTTGGGGATTCTGTCCATGCCATGCAACCGAATATGGGTCAAGGGGGATGCATGGCCATTGAGGTATACCTTAATTTCTCTTTGTTTGATCCTAACTGTGAATCTGGACCGAAGCTTTCTCTTGTAGTTTTGTCCTTCAAATATGTAAACATTGCCAAGGAATGTATCACATATTAACATTGGCCTCCTGTGTAATTCTCTAATGCTTCCAGAATTTTGGTATGTGTCTTCTTTGCTGAAAAACATTTATCGCTCTACATCCTCTAGACATCACAATTTTCTTTTCTCACATAAATAAATCAGTCAAATGAACAATCTCAAAAATACACCTAAATGAACCCCATATTTCAATATGGCAGGATAGCTACCAACTTGCATTGGAGCTTGATAAAGCATGGAAACAAAGTGTTGAATCAGGAACCTCTGTTGACGTTATTTCATCACTAAGGAGGTAACATGTTAGTTATTTTTAAAATAATTTGGAAATGCTTAAATTTCAAGGCTGTTATAATGTCCTGATAGGAGAATAATCGGAGATGAAGTGGAAATCATTCCTGTGGACATTTGGAAGGCATCTCAGGAATTTTGAGCTCAAGGCTTTGTTCAAAATAGTCTTGAGTTTTGTTCCCCTTAAGTAGTGACCACGGAAAAACCCACTTAAAAAATAAGTATATAGGGAACAATTTGCTGATCCTTGAAATGCATTCATCTCAAAGAAATCATCCAATTATATTTGAATCTTAATCTTCAGGAATTCCCATTCTAGTTTTCTGGAAAGCATCTTCGGTGTAAAAGTATGCAAAGCTTTGTGTGAACAGACTATGATGTATCATGGGTAAACAATGGTAACTGACAAAAACCATGCATTTATAAACTATTTTCCCTGCCATTTTTTGCGTCTCTCTTTCTTAGATTATGGTGTTGCCACTCACCATGGAAGATCCTCTAATTTGAATAGTTTGCAGGATGTTGCATGCTATTTAGTACATTAGAATTTAGGACACTGGTTAGCATCGATTGATCTATATTCAGATTCTGACTGACACGGTGTTTTGTGTGTATAAATATATATGATGGGTGTTTTTTTAACCAATGGCTTTATTTAGTTGACTCACACTTTCTTCTTTCCACAGCTATGAGAATGCTAGAAGACTCCGAGTGGCCATTATCCATGGAATGGCAAGAATGGCGGCAATTATGGCTTCGACATACAAGGCGTATTTGGGTGTAGGGCTTGGTCCGCTGTCGGTAGGTGTCTTTGTTGATTACATGTTAAAAAACTATAACAGCTGTCTGAATTTTTCATCCATAACCGTGATGCCTTTTGACCTGGTTTTCAGTTCTTGACAAAGTTTCGGATACCTCACCCAGGAAGAGTTGGTGGCAGATTTTTCGTTGACATAGCAATGCCTGTGATGCTCAATTGGGTCTTGGGTGGAAATAGGTTCAAACATGAAAACTCAGTCTTTTCTATCTAGTCAATTTTGTTCTCAGATATTTATTATGTACATTTGTTACAGAAAACTTAATTGAAAACCCAATTAGATGATAAATTATTGGTTCAAGTGATTTTCTTGTGATTGTAGAAGCTTATAGCATATTAGAGGTCAGATGCTATCTGTCATCTGTAATTTGGTTTTCACAATGAAGAGATTTAGCATGCTATTTTACTCTGTTTTGGACTGTGAAAATTTAAAGCATTTATGTGGTGAGCGTTTTAGAGCTATGAGCTAATGGGATGTTCATGATCCTAAAAGATATCTTTAAGCATTGGGAGTGAGAAAGAAGTATCACACAGATGAGGGATTCTAGAAAAACTAGTGTTTAAAATAAATCCATATGGTGGTTAGAATTGAGAAAAAATGAAGAATTATTTCCTTCTGTAAGAATAATCTTCTCATTTATTGTCTCGTTTCCTATGTTACTCTCTTTTAACTCAACTGGAAATCTGATTTTCTTTCGCAGTTCCAAACTTGAAGGCAGGTCTCTAAGTTGCCGACTCTCAGACAAAGTATGTTGCCCTAGCAGCATGAAATCTATTTTAATTGTTGATCATTGTATCTTATTCTTGAAATTAGAAGATTCTGATATGTGATGGAATCTAATGTATGATTGTTCATTTCGATAGGCCAGCGACCAGTTGCAAAGATGGTTTGAAGATGATGATGCTCTAGAGCGTGCTCTTAATGGAGAGTACGTATAATGCGCCTCGTCAATCTTCTTCTTGGAACATAACGCCTTGAATCTTCTTCTTAGCTGATAATCTAATGATGCGACCACTTTTTCATTATCAATCTTCCTTGTTCTGTAGGTGGTTTCTTTTACCATGTGGAAATGAGGCTGTTGCTTCACAGCCTATTGGTTTAAGTAGGGATGAGAACAAACCCTGTGTGGTTGGGTATGCATTTCAATTTAATTTAATCACAAAACACCAATTTCAACTCTGTGGATGGCTTCATCAGCAGTCCGCGATCATCAGAACACGACACTTCTTTTGATGCTGTGTTGTGGTTGCAGGAGTGTGTCACATGACGATTTTCCGGGAATGTCCATAGTGATACCTGCACCTGAGGTAATACAGGACTGATATGCCTACAGAGTTCTTAGATTACCTTGGAAAACTTATTTCGATATGAATAGCAAAAGTGTAGCTGTAAGGTTCTTTTCCATTGAAGTTGAAAAAAAAAAAAAACTGTTCCTTTCTGTAATTTTTAATGTCAGGTTTCAGAAATGCATGCTCGTATCTCTTGTAAAAATGGTGCATTTTACCTAATTGATTTGCGGAGTGAGCATGGCACCTTTATAACAGAGTAAGTTGAGAAAATCAAGATACATCTTCCTGTATTTCATATATTAACATGGAGTTGTGCTGTAAGATTGAAATCTTGTACATGTGCAGTAATGAGGGGAGACGGTGTAGGGCAACTCCAAACTTTCCTGCCCGATTCCATCCATCAGATGTGATTGAGTTCGGCTCGGACAAGAAGGTGACAGATAATCCCTGCCCTGTTCATAGCTTTTCTTCTGAAATCAGATTAAATCCATATTCCAGATGCGATCTAGGAACCAGAACCAACATATGCTGGTCCTAGCACGTCTCCTGCTATAGAATGTGTTTCCAAATAAATTCTATGTGACAAAACATAGTGAGCTTCCATGTGCAGGCAACATTTCGTGTTAAGGTGATGAGGTCTCCTCCGAAGATTTCAGAAAAGAAGGAAGAAAGCCAAGTTCTTCGGTCGGTATAAGATTCTGAACATGGTCGATTTTTATTTGCACAGCACAGGAGTTTGTATAGCCATTATTTGGAGCAGCGAGCAGTGAACTCTGCTTCTTTTATTTACAGTATAGAGCTTTATACAAGATTTGGGAAATCCATGCATGATATATTATTTTTTAGATAAGTACGAGGTATGATTTATATTATTTTTTAGATAAGTTTTTTAATCTTGAAATTTATATAAATTTGTTTTATGCTATTAATTAGATTTTAATTAGAAAAAAGAATGAGGGTATTGAGATTTAAACTCGTAATCCATTTGATCATATTAAAGTTTTGATATCATGTTAAAGAATCATCTCAGTTTAAAAGTTTAAAAGTTTAAATAAAATTTTAAAATATAATTTATATTATTCTTTAACACTATTATTGTGCTAAAAAACAAAAATAAAGAGAAGAAAACGGCTCGAAGTGTAATGTCAACGATTATAGCTAATAGGCTTTGAGACATGAAGATCATAATATGAAGATCATTAATTGCCCCCACTATATTAGTTGTAAGGTTTAAGCAATATTCTTTTAGGTTACAGAAAAACCTTACACTTATAGACATTAAGTTTCATAAGTTTATTAAGAAGTTTTGTTTTGTTTCTGATAAACATAAACATAAAGTTTGTAGAAAAACATTAAGGAGAAAAAAAGATTATTTCTAAGTAATTTCTATCAATATCAAATTGGTGTGTATGTGTGTATATATATATATATATATATAAACACATTTTCAGATTAATGTAACTGTAAAGTTTAGAGGCACATCTTTTCAAATCAATTTGTTTATAAAGTTTAAAAAACAATTTTTCTTTCAAATTATTTAAACTTCGGAGGAGGTGTTATATAAAATTATTAGATTAATTAATTTTGAAAAATTAATTAATATTAAATTAATTAATTTAAATAATAATAATAATAATTTATGTTATATAATATCAAATACCCAAGTGCTGATATATAATTTTGGTTTTCTCTTCAACATCTAAATCTATTGATTTAATGCCTCTAATATTATAAGATACAACAAAATATGTTATCTTTTCAACATGAAATAAAATCTTCTTTAACTACCTCACATATAAGCTATATTTTAACAATAGGAAAAACTTGTAATGCCAATCCTCCACGAGTTTAAGGAATAACAATACAAGATAGTTGGCATTTATTTTTTTTTCCTTTTCAACAACCACTATCACCGTTAATTATTGTATTTACTAAAATAACACGGGATTCTTTGGCTGCTTTGTGGCCATGGACTCGTAGACATGCACCAAGTTGATCTACCTTCTTAGTGTTAATAAAACATCTAGAAATTACTCCAATAATCTTTTTAAATTAATTCTTAACCTTTAAAAATGTAAAAAACCGGTCAAAAAACTAAAATTAACCCGGAAACTAATTTCTTCCCGACCTCATATCTGGTTTTTCTAGACACTTTCAAAGTTAAAAAAAAAAAAAGAACACTCAAATCAAACTTTTCTTATCATATGGGACCATTTGAAACAAATATCTAATGTTTTGGTTGCAAGAATTGAAGAAATGACATTTTTCCCTTTTTAGGCTGGATTTAATCCATCCTCTCTCTCTTTTTCTCTCTCTCTTCTCACTTACTAGGAACTCAAAGATGGTGAAAATAAAATTTAGTATCGAAATTCAATTGTTAAAAATGTAAAGGACCGGTCACCTTATAGCAAAAAAAATATGGAAGGGGAATATACTTTACAAATAAATTTAAACGCACCACCCATATCATTTTTATTTTGCACTTTATTCCCCCTGACTTTCAATCAATACTCAGCCATAAAAAAAACATTCAATTAGGCTTGAGCTACAACAATGTTCAAGAATCAAATTGAAAATTGTTAAAAATCTTACTATTACAATTCACAGTGAAATGTGAGAGGAGGAACAATAAAAATATATACAAGAAAACAACCACACATTTTATATTATACTAGTTAGGTGGCTTGCGACATTTTTTGGCATAAAAAATATCAAAAAAAGCTAAGATTCAAGAGCGTTAGGTCTATCTACAAAACTAGATCCAAGAGCTTTGGGTATGGCTGTAACGTCTAACATAAAAGTAATATTTATAATATTAATTATAATACCAATAGTAATATTTATAATATCAATAATAATATTAAACTTGTCTAACCTAAATTCTTATAGTGTTTTAACCCTTGAAATCAAATTTATGATTTTTCTTTGATAGTAATAATATTTTTAAAAAACTTTATTAATGATAATGAAACAATAATAATAACAATAAAAAAATAAGAATAATACTAATGATTATAAACTTGGGTCTGATGCCCGTAATGATTGACCAAGTTTTTAGGGTCTGGTTCCCCTAATAATAATAAAAATAAAAATATTTATAATATTAATAATAATATTAAATTTATCTAACCCAAGTTCTTATAGTTTTTTATCCCTTGAAATCAAATTTATGATTTTTCTTTGATAGTAATAATATTTTTAAAAACTTTTATTAATGATAATTGTTGTAACCCATTTTTGGATCCCCACAAAAAAATAATAAATACAAAAAAAAAAAAACAGAGAAAGCTCAAAACGGTGCCGTTTTGAAACGACACCATCGTCTTCTTCCCCTGGACGCGCAGAGAACAGGGGAGAAGAATCGTTTTTTTCTTCTCTTTTCGCCTACTTTCTTTCCCGGCTTTGGCGCAATAAGACGCCCACAATTCACCCACTTGCCTGGCGTTGTTATCCGTTGAAGGTAGTGGAGAGGGCGGCCAACAATAGCCGCCTCAACACGTTCTCCCTCCCATGTTTTCCTATAAATACAGGGGAGGGCTGCTGAAAAAAAAAAAAAAAAAAGAACCGAGAGAGAGGGAATAGAAGGGAGAAGAGAGGAGAGAAGGCAGAGAAGAGAAAGGAAGAAGCAGAGAAGAAAACAGAGGAGAGAGAGAAGGAAAACGCAGAGCCACCGCCGGCCACCCCACTGTCAGCGCCGCTTCCTGTCGCCACCAGCAGCTCCGCCATCGACGACAACCACCACAGGTCAGCCCTCAACCCCTTATCTCGTTTTACTGTTCATCTTCTTGCATGCAGAACGTGCGATGTGCACGTTCTGCAAGCCATGAATTAATTACCCGGTTACTGTGCATGTGCACAGTAACTTGGCAAATTAATTCACTGGTACTGTGCACACAGTAACCATCCATTTGGGCTGGGCTGGGACGTCGGCCAGCCCATGTAAATGGGCCAGGTTTGGCCCAGCCCATGCAATTGGGCCTGATCCGACCCATTTAAAAAAGAAAAAATATTATTGTTGTAAAAAATATTTATGATGTTTCCATTTTTTATTTATGTTATTTTTATTAATATCGGGTAGTATTTTTATGTTGTAAAAATACAAATCGGGTATTAAAATACCTGGTTTTTTTGTCACAAACTTCCAAAAATACAAAAAAATTTAAAAAAACATTTTTATGCATACGGCCAAGTGTCTCAAATCTAAAAAATCATATCATATTTTTCATATGTCAAAAAACAATATTTAGCATGTATTTTGGCTTTAATAACCAGTTTATTAAAGTCAAGAGAATATTGGCCAAAATTTCAAAAAAACAACAAAAAATTTATTTTTTTGTCTCTTAGTATCCGGGGTATGACTTTACACGTAATGCATATTCCGGATATTTAATTCTTTTTTCGGACAATAAAACCTGGGGTATAACATTACATGTAATGCGTATTCCGAACAATAAGAAACCACAACACAACCTTAGATTTTATCATACATTAAAACAATGCAGCCTACCTTAGGTAGGGCGTAGTTGGGGTGCTAATACCTTCTTTTTAAGCAACCAGTCTCCGTACCCGATCTCTAAAGACCAGTTAAGGTTCCTAGTAACCAGAATACTAGGTGGCGACTCCCAGTTCATATTTTTACTTGTAGAGACAAGAATTCCTTGTCTCTCCCTATTTTCCAGGAATAAATATATTCCGATTTTTCCTTGAGGGTGGACGATCGTCGCGCCGCCGCACACGTGCGACAGAATGGCGACTCCACTGGGGACCTTGTGGACTAAGCTTTGTTGTTGTTTGATTATTGTGTTTTTTGTTGTGGTTTGCGTGTTTATTTTTAAATATGCATTTCCTTTATTTCTTACGCGCTTTAATTTTTGTACATAATTTTCAAAGCATACACAAGCCTTTAAGTTAAGTGGGGAATTAACGATCTGCCCTATGACTATTGGTTGGGTTCAGATGCGTGAAACACCTAACTCATATCTGAGAGCCTGCTTGGTAATGGTGGGCATACGTGCCTTAACTGTTCTTTGCAACGCCCCCATACTGCCTTTACGAAGGACGTCACTAGGCAGATATGAGACCCTTTTGAGACCAGGTAGAAAACCTATGCATGAATAGACCCTGTCCTTAGTTTGTATGCGTTATCTTTCTTTACAGAATATGTCATACAAAAATAAAAAAATAAAAAAAAAATCATGTCACCCCTCGAAGGGCAAGTTCATCATATAAATTACATGTTCATACATTTAACATGCATACATGTCAGATTGAAATATAGGTCCCCAAAAAGTCTACAACACCCGACTTCGAGCAAGAAACATGGAAGATGAAGAGTGTGCTCAACATGAGACCTATTTGCACGAAGAGTTGGAGTCTCTGAAATTAAGTGTGGCTCACCTCACTAGCTTACTCAAGCAAACACTAAGAAATACATCTGATGAAGGTCCTTCTAATCAACCGATCACCTTTGCTCCGACTCCTACTACAATTCAGCCTAAGGAAAGAATGAGCGAACATGGTCAAGAACCTCAGCAAAATCCAACATTTGTGCAGTCAACGACACCTGCACTATCCCCAAAAGTTGTGAAGGCATCTGCTAATGAGTCCTACAAGGCTAAGTCATCTGATAACATTGATCAAGCTAAGATAGAGGCGTTGGAAGCCAGACTCAAAGCCATTGAAGGGATAGACTTATATGACCCGATACGGGCAATAGAGATGTGTTTGGTCCCAAATAGGCTTCGAAAGAAAAGAGGTTCACCATGTTGAAGATCGCTACATGGGTAAAAATAATACATCCCAAAATTACCGTACTCCATCCCAAATTGCCAACATAAAAAAACCTGAACCCCAAAACTTTCAAGCCAAAAGCCAAATTGGAAATTTCCAAAGGGTTCAAGAACAACTACCTCCACTACCGTTACCCCTGAATGAGATGTATCAAAAGCTATTGAGCATCGGGCAAATAGCTCCAGAACCTCTAACACCTCTGCAGCCACCTTATCCTAATTGGTACAAGCCAGAACTCAATGTTGAATACCATGTCGGTATTACTGGGCATAACATCTATACATGCAACGCCTTCAAGAGAAAGCTTCTGTAATTAATCAAGGCTGGGTGGATAGAATTGGAAGATGCCCCCAATGTGAATACGAACCCGCTGCCTAATCATGCTTGAAGCATATTAGGATGGAATGTTTGGGGAATTGGAAAACATCAATGGTCCAGCATGATAGCTTGAATTTTGTAGAACTCAAATTTTGACCGTGGTGTTGTTCCGCATTGTCTTTGAGTCCTCTACGCAGAGCTTTTGAGAGGAGGTTAGCCTATGAACAGATTCGTCAAAATAGAGGAATGAAGCCTGCCTTGTTATTGCCTTTTGTTAATGCTTTTGAATAAGACTTTCTCTGTTAATGAGCTTCTCTTGTGAAATAAGATCATGTGTTTTCTTGTGTTCACATCACACTCTTCTTTGTGGTTATTACATGTAAATAACATTTTGAGCGCAACTTTGCTCACAACACTACAACATGAAGAATCCTTTGGTGTTCCTTTCTTCAAACCCATACATAATCTCATATGTTTTCAAGGATAATTTTTGGGACTTCCAAAGTGAGTACAAAAACAAAAATCGTGTTGATATTTGTCCAAAACAAATGCATTTTGGAAATTCAAGTGATTCCTTAAATAGGTACACATATACCTAGAAAACTTGAAAGAAAAAAGACAACAAAGATAAACAACATTATGAGGTGACTCAAAAGCTGAGTTTTATTTGACTGAATAAATCATTTGGCATACGCGCATGAAAGCAAGACCTATCGATCCTCAATGCATGAGTTTGAGATGAGGAAAGGCCATATTTGATAATCCTTCCACAAGGCTAAAAAAATATCCGTTGCAGTCCCATTTTGAGCCTAGTAATGTTTTTTGGAAATAACCTTGACTAGGATCACACCCCACACTGTGGGCAGAATAATAGAGTTTTCAACCATCCAGACAAAGCAGTGAAGATGGGTGCTGGATTTGATCATGTACTTTTTAATCTTTCATTATCATCTAAATGAAGCAGTGATTAGTTAAGAAAAGAAAAGAAGAAGATCTAAAGGATCTAAAAGATTTGAGCTTCTCATACAAACAATTGATATGATTGTGCTCAACCAAACAAAAACGGAGAAAACAAAGAGAAAAGCCCAAACCCGACACTGGGGGGCATGAAGACATTTTTGAAAAAAAAACAAATCCAAAAGACAAAAGGTCAGGAAACAAGCACAAGTGATCCCTAGTCTAGAAATCCCTTAAACACTTTTTGAGCCTGCAACATATCCATTTTTTTTCGTAACCAATAGCCAAAGCCTACATTACATACTTGATAAAGCCCTTTTTGATCAAAGGCAAGCAATCTGGATCGGTATGCAGTGCTTTCTCGTGCAAGTCAAATCATTATTCATGCAAATAAAATAAATGCTTTGAATCATTTCGGTTCTCAATAACCCTCAAATTGACATTTAAACCTTTTGTGACCAACCAGATGTCACTTTCATCTTTAAACCAAAAGCAAAAAGCTTTCATCATCAAGAAACCTGTCCATAGGAATCACTTGAATTTTTTAGAACAATTTTATTTTGAACCAATGTCAAAATCATTTTTTTGATTGGAATAACTTGGAAGTTCCAAAAATTTTGCATGAAAACATTTCATTGTACAAAAAACCCAAATTTACTTTCACATATCCTCACCCCAAACTAAACCCAAGTTGAACACTTGGGGGGCATGATCAAGCTGGGGGGCAATCAAACACACATGGTAGGGCTGTCTCCATGATTCCTTTTCTAAGGAAAATGTCGGGCAAAATTGGCAACTCTTGAGATAAAGGGTGAAGGACAAAGATGTATGATGACATCAAACCCTTCCTAGAGGTCAAGATCACAATGTGTAACCCGAGTAAGCAAACGTGGAAAAGCCATCGAAGTTTACTACCAACACTACAACTTTTGAGAGAAAACAAAGACACCATGAAGAAATGGGGGCCTATATTTCTCAAGTAAGTATACATGCATATCAATCATAATGCATTTTCTTTCAACATTGACAAATCAGTGTTTCAACATCAACTCCTTTTAAGTGCGCCTTTGAGCCCTCACCTCCATTTTGAGTGCACCTTTGAGCCCTCATCCCTTGGGTAGTGCATTTTCTAACCTTACCTCCCTTTTGAGTGCGCCTTTGAGCCCTCACCTCCATTTTTAGTGCGCTTTTGAGCCCTCATCCCTTAGGTAGTGCGTTTTCTAACACTACCTCCTTTTGAGTGCGTCTTTGAGCCCTCATCCTTTGGGTAGTACGTTTTCTAACCCTACCTCTCTATTGAGTGCGCCTTTGAGCCCTCACCTCCCTTTGAGTGTGTCTTTGAGCCCTCACTGCCTTTTGAGTGCGCCTTTGAGCCCTCATCCCTTAGGTAGTGCGTTTTCTAACCCTACCTCCATTTTAAGTGCGCCTTTGAGCCCTCAACTCCATCTTGAGTGCGCCTTTGAGCCCTCACCTCCTTTTTTAGTGCACCTTTGAGCCCTCAACTCCTTTTGAGTGCGCCTTTGAGCCCTCACCTCCATTTTGAGTGCGCCTTTGAGCCCTCATCCCTTGTGTAGTGCGTTTTCTAACCCTACCTCCCTTTGAGTGCGCCTTTGAGCCCTCAACTCCTTTTGAGTGCACCATTGAGCCCTCAACTCCTTTGGTAGTGCGTTTTTCTAACCCTACCTCTTTTCGAGTGTGCCTTTAAGCCCTCACCATCCAATTCTTCATATTTTTTCCATCTGGGTAGGTCACCCATTACAATGAGACCACTCTTTACTTTTATGTTTGGGCAGGTTGCCCATGAAAATAGACCAATGTCAGCGTAAGTGTGTGGGTTGGTCGCCCCTGAAAATAGACCACCTTAAGTATGTGTTGGGCAGCTCGCCCGTGAAAATATACCATCTTCAAAAACAAAGGGTTTGAACACACAGGATTTTGGTTCTGGTTAGAGGGGATTGCCGAAAGGGATCTCAGTCTATCCCAGCCACACACAGGATTTTGGTTCTGGTTAGAGGGGATTGCCGAAAGGAATCTCAGTCTATCCCACCCACACACAGGTTTTTTGGTTCTGGTTAGAGGGGATTGCCGACAGGAATCTCAGTCTATCCCAACCACACACAGGTTTTTGGTTCTGGTTAGAGGGGATTGCCGACAGGAATCTCAGTTTATCCCAACCACACATAGGATTTTGGTTCTGGTTAGAGGGAATTTGGCGAAAGGAATCTCAGTTTAGCCAAACCACACACAGGACTTTGGGTCCGGTTGAAGTTTTAGGTCAATCAAATGTTGAGACGACTAGTTTCGGAAGACCAATTTTTATTTTATCTTTACAACACTTACTATGCACAAATCTTTGCTCCGTAAGCATTGTAAAGAGGGGGGCAACTGTTGTAACCCATTTTTGGATCCCCACAAAAAAATAATAAATACAAAAAAAAAAAACAGAGAAAGCTCAAAACGGTGTCGTTTTGAAACGGCACCATCGTCTTCTTCCCCTGGACGCGCAGAGAACAGGGGAGAAGAATCGTTTTTTTTCTTCTCTTTTCGCCTACTTTCTTTCCCGGCTTTGGCGCAATAAGACGCCCACAATTCACCCACTTGCCTGGCGTTGTTATCCGTTGAAGGTAGTGGAGGGGGCGGCCAATAGTAGCCGCCCCAACACGTTCTCCCTCCCCTGTTTTCCTATAAATACAGGGGAGGGCTGCTGAAAAAAAAAAAACCGAGAGAGAGGGAATAGAAGGGAGAAGAGAGGAGAGAAGGCAGAGAAGAAAACAGAGAAGCAGAGAAGAAAACAGAGGAGAGAGAGAAGGAAAACGCAGAGCCACCGCCGGCCACCCCACTGTCAGCGCCGCTTCCTGTCGCCACCAGCAGCTCCGCCATCGACGACAACCACCACAGGTCAGCCCTCAACCCCTTATCTCGTTTTACTGTTCATCTTCTTGCATGCAGAACGTGCGATGTGCACGTTCTGCAAGCCATGAATTAATTACCCGGTTACTGTGCATGTGCACAGTAACTTGGCAAATTAATTCACTGGTACTGTACACATAGTAACCATCCATTTGGGCCTGAGCTGGGACGTCAGCCAGCCCATGTAAATGGGCCAGGTTTGGCCCAGCCCATGCAATTGGGCCTGATCCGACCCATTTAAAAAAGAAAAAATATTATTGTTGTAAAAAATATTTATGATGTTTCCATTTTTTATTTATGTTATTTTTATTAATATCGGGTAGTATTTTTAGGTTGTAAAAATACAAATCGGGTATTAAAATACCCGATTTTTTTGTCACAAACTTCCAAAAATACAAAAAAATTTAAAAAAACATTTTTATGCATACGGCCAAGTGTCTCAAATCTAAAAAATCATATCATATTTTTCATATGTCAAAAAACAATATTTAGCATGCATTTTGGCTTTAATAACCAGTTTATTAAAGTCAAGAGAATATTGGCCAAAATTTCAAAAAAACAACAAAAATTTTATTTTTTTGTCTCTTAGTATCCGGGGTATGACTTTACACGTAATGCATATTCCGGATATTTAATTCTTTTTTCGGACAATAGAACCTGGGGTATGACATTACATGTAATGCGTATTCCGAACAATAAGAAACCACAACACAACCTTAGATTTTATCATACATTAAAACAATGCAGCCTACCTTAGATAGGGCGTAGTTAGGGTGCTAATACCTTCCTTTTACGCAACCAGTCTCCGTACCCGATCTCTAAAGACCAGTTAAGGTTCCTAGTAACCAGAATACTAGGTGGCGACTCCCAGTTCATATTTTTACTTGAAGAGACAAGAATTCCTTGTCTCTCCCTATTTTCCAAGAATAAATATATTCTGATTTTTCCTTGAGGGTGGACGATCGTCGCGCCGCCGCACACGTGCGACAATAATAATAAAAATAACAATAATAAGAATAATACTAATGATTATAAACTTGGGTCTGGCGCCTCTAATGATTGACCTAAGTTTATGGGGTCTAGTTTCTCTAATAATAATAAAAATATATATATATATATATATATAATATTAGTAATAATATTAAATTTGTTTGACCCAAGTTCTTATAGTTTTTCTTAAATAGTAATAATATTTTTTTTAAAATTTAATAATAATGAAAATATTAAGAATAAGAATAACACTAATAATAATAATAATAATAATAATAAATAACAACAACGACAACAACAACAACAACAACAATAATTTTTAATTTTACCCTTCAAACCAAATATATGGTTTTTTTCAATAGTAATAATATTTTTTAAAAAATTTATTAATAATGACAATAATAATATTAATAATATTATTAAACATGTTTGACTCAAGATCTTATAGTTTATAATTTTACCCTTCAAATCAAATCTATGGTTGTTTTTCAATATTAATAATGTTTTTTTTCAAAATTATTAATTATTATATTAGCAATATTCGTTATAATAATAATAATAATAATAATAATAATAATATTAAACTTGTATAACCCAAGTTTAAGTGAGTCTGACTGCAACGCCAAGTCCAAAAGTCTTGGATGTGAGTCTGGCTGAAAGGTTGTGTCATGAAAATGTGGTAACTAAATATAAAAATTTTAATATTAAAGAATGAATTAAACAAAAAAAAAAGATGAATTGAAAAGAAAAAAACAAAGCAAAGCACTATTCTAATTAATAGTGCTTTGCGAGGAGGGGTATAGTAAAATCCCTCCATGAGATCACGATAATCTGATGAAAAGTAAATAAAACAAATCATAAAGTTTAATTCTCAATCAAATCGATATTAAAAGATAAAATTGAAAGAAAAAAAAACTAATTAAAAAAAAATCTAAGTCGAGTAGAGTTACAATGCAGAAACACATAAAACACACAAAAAAAAAAGCTAGCACTCTAAGGTATATCAATCTCTCTCTTGTAAAAAGGTTTAGGAGATTTCTTACTGATAATTCGTATGGATTATTGTTAGAAGCTAGACACTTTAACGGCTTGTGGTTTGTGACAATGTAGCGTTTAATCAATTATTCAAAGTAAAAAAAAACATATAATCTTTAGATAATCCTTGTATAAACTCTAAATAACTCTAGATATATCTACCAAAATCACTGAAACTCCCAATAGATTTTAGATTTATCATTAGCTTTGCATGCATGTGTTTTGAAAAACCCAATAAATACCGACAAATGTTTTGCGTGTTCATTTCATTTGGCACATCATTGGAGATAACAGCCGCTCTAAGCTTAATAATGAGAGGCCATGGTTTGTCTTTACTATATTTCTTATCAATTCTCAATTTTGGTAGTACCAATAATCATATCATTAACATCACCTAATGACAATAAACACAAAATCAGTTGAGATTTGGGTCATGAAACGCATAAACACATCATCCCATGGAAACAATTTGGGAGCTAGAAGTCCAAGAAGAGATGGCCCTCTCCACTATCATTGGATGCTACACAACTAAGCCAAAAGAGTAGCAAACGAAAGTAGAAAGCATTCCCAATAATTTTGGATGGAAATTTGACCAAGTTACTAAACCATATTATTAGTATTGAAAAGGCTAGTTGAAAATATGCCATAAATTCACACAACAAAACCGACTTTTGAGCTCAATGATTCGTGATTGCAATCAAATTCACTTTCACCTCAAAAGGGAAGCCATTAAACACAACAACGCAAACATTGCATGAAAGTTAGAAACCTCTAGCAGGAGCACTGTGGCCCAACTTGGTACAGAAAAAGGGCTTGAAAGTTTCAAAATTATAAGACCTAAAAATCCAAAACGCTGCCGGAGACCGTACCAGCCTTGACGCTCCTCCACATGTGGACCCACAACCGCCCTGGATTAGATGCTTCCCCGGGTGTTTACAAATTGATCATTGACAAAAAGAAAACAACACGTTACGGTACCACTCCGAAAGCAAAAAAAATATATAATAAATAAATAAATAAAAAACAAGGGGGTGTGAGACCTGTGAAAGACCACCTTCGGCTTCCTCCTTAACTATCACATCTCAGGGCCTTCTTGAGGACCCCACACGCATCGTGTGGCCCCCACTTTAGATATTTCTTTACTGGCTGCTACCTTCCAAGACAGGCTGCCAATTTCTTTCACATCCCAATTTTCCACCCATAAAAAACACACACACGGACAGTAAAAACAATCCCTGTCGCTTCTGTGCCCCTCGGAAGCTAACTGGTGGGGAGTTTACTGTACAAGTTGTTTTTAAAATAATATCTTTTTACTTTTCAAGATTTTATTTTTAATAATAACTTGTCAAAACCAACTAAAAATATAAAAAACAATTGTTGTTTTTTAAAACCCAGTATCTTTTTTAAAATGCAAAAACAATTCCTCTGAGACCCCAATATCTTTATCGCAAATTCCAAGAGAAGCAAAAATAATGCGACCACTAGCATCCAATTTTTCTCTGTCAAAACTCAAAATTTGTATCGTTCTTAAAAGAAGTGGAAACTACTCTAATTTACCACTCGCGTGGGTAGCCTTTGCTGGTTTGTATCAAAATCAAGCAAGATTTTTGTATGCCACTCTCTACCTTTTTCTCTCTTTTTTTTTTTTCTTTCCCAAGAAATTCCTAACCTGGAAAAGAAAAATATGAAAGCAAAAGCTAACAGTAAACCACACAGACACAGACAGAAACAGAAACAAAAACAAAAACAAAAACAAAAACAAAAACGGCATTTTGTGTGGCTAAACGACGCCGGAGTATGACACCTGGGTTTGCCTTGATAATGATAAGTTCTAACAGGAGGTCTTTATAAGGCACCAGGCAAGCAGGCAACGGCTAACATTTTCCCATTGCAGGCCTGCTTGTTCCCACTCACACCTCCCAAACACACTGCATATATATATATACACACACATACACAGATACAGAGGGATGGGTCCCAGTAACGTCTCTCTTTCTTAAAAAATAAATAAATAAAGAGCACACGTGCACTTGATGCCGATTTAGAGAGTTGGGCCAGTTAAGCTCCATTATATAGCACAAGCTCTTTATTCAATATCCCTATTTTTAATACTATCATATCTATTTTTAATTTAAAATTAACTTTTTTTTCAAATTGTTTTGAGTACGGATATTAAAATAATTTTTTTGTAAAATATACATATTATTTTTATATATTTTTAAATAAAAAAATACTTAAAAAAGTAATTATTACAATACCAAATAAATTTTATACATGAGCACCCGCAATATGCATCACTTGTTTTCATAATTTTAATATATATTTAAATCATTTTAATGTATTAATATTAAAAATAATTTTTTAAAATATATTATTTTAATATATTTTTCTCTCACCAAAATAGTTGCATATATTACTCCATGGCAGCAAAGAAAAGAACATAAAATTGAAAAACAAAAAAAACAGCTATATATATTCATTTAATTATTTATACAACATGGATCATATAGAAATTTGAACTTCTACTTTTCTTTTCTCCCTTTCAAGCCTTTCATTCGCTTCGATTCATAGTACAACCCGTTTCCCCATATACATAAATTTCTCAAGTTTCCCATTTCTATCTGGAAAAAAAAAAAAAAAAAAACCCAACCCCGAGAAACCCTTGAAAAAAATAAAACATCAAAAACACACATATATTTGTGATGTCACTTTAATCATCACCGGGAAACCGACTCAGCCAATTTCCCAATTTTCTCAACAAGTTCAGGCGACAATGCTTTCACCGGTTTCCTCTCCTTCTCTGCTCTAAAATCAAACCCCAAAGCATCCGATACTTCCTCGGAGCTCCACCCAGCTTTGCGGAGCGAGTCCGAAAACCGATCCACTTTCAAAAGCAAAGCATCTAGGA
Source organism: Populus alba x Populus glandulosa (assembly GCA_033617975.1). Classification (NCBI taxonomy): domain Eukaryota; kingdom Viridiplantae; phylum Streptophyta; class Magnoliopsida; order Malpighiales; family Salicaceae; genus Populus; species Populus alba x Populus glandulosa. The sequence goes on along the minus strand of CM066147.1, from coordinate 12,606,172 downwards.
TTGCTTGATTATCTAAAATTACCATTTCACCCTCAAAGAAACCCGAGGCTGATACTTGAACCATTTCATCGATGTCGGACTCCCTCCACCCGCCTTCTCTCAAAACCGACCCGATTTGCTGTATATAATCCCCCACCCATCTCGGTATTTCGGATCTTGGCATCTCAAAAAACCGTTCCGGCGACGAAGATCCCGACGAAGACGATGCTGAATTCCTCCTTCTCCTGTCCACCACCGCGTCACTCCAAAACTCTACCCATCTGGGTGTCCTCGACCCGTTTACCAGACCCGTATCCACACTCTTCCGCGAGAGATTATTGGATAAACCAGTAGATTTCTCACTAACAGACCTTTGCTTTTTTATAATAATCGGGTCAGATTTCGAGCTCCGGAAAAGATATTCACGGTCAAAAAAGTCTGATAGGTCCAACCCGCAACAAAAGATCCGATTTTCATCGACAAAGAAAATCGGGTTACCCGCTAATGATGGCTGACAAGGAATGTAACAATGGTTAAAAATGGGAATCAAAAGAGGGGCTCTTTTAAGAGAATTTCTAGCGATCCGTAAGGCTTTTTCCGGGTCGGAAGGTCTCGGGCCCCAAGATTTCGACCATAAAGTGTTTCGTGCAATTTGGAAGCAAATAGCAGCGATGGGAAGGTCTAGAGAGGCGCGTAGGTGGAGGCGTGCACCGGCAGAGCGCCAGTCGGGGAATCCTGCGCCAACAGGGAGGCCAGCAGAGAGGACGGCGTGGAGGTCAGGTGGGAAAGCGAAGCCGAACTCGGCTTCGGATCGAGCGAATTCAGAATCGGTAAGACCGGGCTGGACTTGGATACCAGAATTGCGCAGATGGGTTATTACTTTATCAGCTAATGAAGAGAAAGAAAGGAGGCTGTTGCGAGCTGGGAGTGTTGTTGTAGTTGATGGGGCAGCGGCTCGAGCAGAGAGACGGCGTAAACCAGCAATATGGGCCGGGTTAAGGCCGGTCATTCTCCGGTCCACGTCTACCATTGTTGTATAGTTTGGGATAAAGAGTAGAAATGGGTTGGTTTTGATAAAGAAAAAAGGGGAAAGGGAAAGGAGGTTGGTGTTTTGTTTGGAATTCTTTTTATGTATTGTTAATGGGATCGGAGTCTAGAGAAGCTGAAAGGACTAAGGAGTGATTGAGTGAGTGTATTTTATTCGTATGTGAAGGGGAAATGGAGAAAAAGTAAAGGAGCTTCCGGTGGATGGCGCGGGGGAGGGAGAGAGAGAGAGAGATAGACGGAGGAGGAGCTTCGTTGTTTTAAGAAAGGTCGGCTATTTATAGCTGTTAAAGTGTGCTGCCTGCTTGTTTCCGATTTTGGCGTGGGTTCTTTCTTTAAATTTTCGCTTTTTTTATTTTATTTTTTTTAGCATATTCTTAAAAAAATATTGATGAAACAATAAATAATTAAAAAAATTAACAGAATACCACAGTTTTACCTATCGTAATTAAACATGCAACTTTTATATTTTTTATATTTAGAATAACGATATTTAACAAAAACAAATATTAAATGATCAAGAAAAAATAAAAAGGAAAGAAAGAAAATCTCATGTGTAGACCTCTAAAAATCTAAAATAAAATAAAAGGAAATAAGTAAATAAAAATTATAATGAGTTTAAATATGTGATCATGGTTAGTAAAGAAAATAGCATAAAAAAGAGTTGATGTAAACCCTGATTAAAAATTGATAATGTTATTGTGAAATAATAATAAGTCTATAAATAAATTAAATGATGAATAAATAAATAAATAAATTTTAAAATAAGAAAATGATCTCCATAATTTAATGGAATAACTTATTAGATTCATGCAATAATGACACAAGAAAATTCAAACTTTGATATAAAATTACCTACCAACTAGTTTTACACTATCAAACATAATTTACAATCCAAACTTCAGATCAAGCTTATATTTTACAAGGAGTCTTTTATTGTTTTTTTTTTAATCTTATATTAAAATCTTAAGGCATTCAAAGTTAAGAAAAACCATACAAAAATGTCAAAAGTTTGACAAAAAAAAAATAACATATTGGCTTATTAATGACATTTATGTAAATAAGTTGGATAAGTTGGAAATTTCAGCTTCTCCTCCTCCTTTAAACTATTGATTAAAGTTGGAAAATAACGGAGGAAGAAAAAAAATTGAGCTTCCACCATTAAAAATCCTTGAGAGAAACCAATAATTAGGGTAAGATAGATAATGTAACAACCCGGCTTTTCAAGCCCAAAACAATAGTAATTTTTTTTTTGTACTTGACACACATCGTGTCGGTAATCGGCGAACATGTTCCCTTCACATCATCAATATATAATCCATACATCAACAACAACTAACATTTCATTTAAAAGTGAATCTTACATAAACTCATAATATTATGTTTGCATGATTAGAAGTTCGCGTTTAAAATATACATGCATAGTCAGGAGTTTGTATTCTATCCTACAAATAGTCATCATGAATATAATCTAAAAGGATCTAATAATAGTTATACATTTAGTACGTTGATTCATATAAAATACATCATGATTTAGAATGCAACTTCATGATTCCTTGCAAAAGTAGGTTCCCGTGTATCGGGTTTCCTAGGCACCTTGTTGGTATGACGTCCCTAATGCAGTACAAAACATTTACAAGAATGCAATTACTTAATAATAATAATAATAATAACAATAATAATAACAATAAGAAAATGGTCTAGCAGTTTAATGAAGCATTAACATTATCTCATGTTTGAAGCGTGACATTTGTAGTTCCTTTATGTTCTGGGTATACACAACTTGTAGTACATATATATGCACCAATTCTTGTAATCAACTATAATCTTAAATCCGACCATTCTTTTAAGACATCATTTGTCGAGGTTAACTATTCACTCACCCTAGCCATCCCCTTCGAATTCCATCAGCCAGAACTAATCAACGGTTTGTCCCGGTCATCCATTCAGATGCCGTTAGCCGAAACTAATTATTTGTTTGTCCCGGTCATCCCTTTGAATGCCATTAGCCGAAGCTAATCAATCGTTTGTCCCTGAAGTTAATCAATCATTTGTACCGATCATCCATTCGAATGCCATTAGCCGAAGTTAATCAATCGTTTGTCCCTGAAGTTAATCAATCATTTGTACCGATCATCCATTCGAATGCCATTAGCCGAAGCTAATCAATCATTTGTCAACATTTAAGCATTTGGCAATCTGATATCTGAACTAACATAATACGGCAACGTTGATGATAAGGTATTTCATTGTTCAAGGTCACCTCTTCAGATGCCATTAGCCGAAGCTAATCAACCATTTGTCAACATTTTAAGCATTTGGCAATCTGATATCTGAATTAACATAATACAGTAGCATTCATGATAAATTATTTTCATTATTCAACATTATTTAAAAGGAAGGTGAAAGTCACCTACTTGTAGTGGAAGCTCTACTCGTGCTCCCCTGTTGCTGCCGTTGCACCACACCAGTGGTCTCTCTTACAGTCACAGACTCATCTTATAAATTTTCCTAATTCAAGTATATGTTTTATAATAATCATATCAATAGCTAATAAATCTTTCTTTCAATCATTTCTTTCTTTATATCTTATGTTTTTATCATTACACCCATTAATGTTGTTATCCTTTATCCAACCATAGTTATCATTCCTTCAGGCCGATATTATAGAGAATCCATATTTATCTATTACTCATACGTTGCTTTCTTATGCATGTTCATTTCCTCATAATAACATACATACATATATCATGTATATTTTCAGAGTTAGTATCTCAATGTGCAAGTGTTTGTATGGCTTAATTCTTTTATATAGTATTCTCGTGAAAGTCTATTGTTACTGTCTAACTTTGAACTGTTACTGTTTGACTTTGAATTGTTACTGTTTGACTTTGAATTGTTACTGTTTGACTTTGAACTGTTATAGTTTAACTTTTCCAACTGTTCAAAGTTGTATACCGAATATTTGTTTCAGATCTCCACCGTTCAGAATCTAGACAGAATCAGGAAGAACAACATATCCAAGTTATAGCCTAATCTAACGGTGGCCTAAGGATAAAACAGACAACAAAGAAGACTATCAAGAAGTATATTTTCCTAGATATATTCCTCCTTCAAAATCTCTCAAACGGGGATTGATATAGAAAATCCCTACGGTGACAATGTACACAACATGGATGAGAACAACATATCCAAATATCGTGCTGATCCAACAGTGGAAGGTAGAGTTATAGCTGTCGGTTGATCTATCATCAATATATCTTCTCTCCAGCCTCCCTCTAAACTCTCTCTTACTCTTGCCAGTCCCTCCAAGAGAGAAAATAGAATGATATTTATTGTTCTAACATCTTGTTAATTGCACATGTATCCCCACCCTTTTTTATCATTTGTACATAAACTCTCAACCTTCTGTTATTTGAATATTGACCTCTCTTGATCTTACATATTCATTTTGTCCTCACAAATGTTTTTCTTTTCAATGATTTAGTACTATGTTCACTTTTTATTTCATTAATTTCACTATTTTCATCTTAATTTAATTTAACCCATTTTACTATTGGTTAAATTTCTCTTCTTTTAAATACCTAGAAAAAGTATAACCGGGGGTTTACAGATAAAGGAATAAGTGTTTAAACACACCTAACATAAAGATTTAAGAGAAGAATTAAATGAGAGAGAGAAAATAGAGAGAGAAAGCTCACAACATAAGAAGAAGAAAAAGAGGGGCAAAAAAATTTGATTGGTTAGCATTTAAAGTTTATAAAATTATTAGGTAAAAAGCTATGAACTCGTTTGTACAAGTTAAGTTAAGATTAACAGATTTTAGGCAACATTCTTCAATTTTAAATAAGGGTTCTAATATGATAAATTGGAGAGAAATGTGATGTGATGTTATTGAGATGAAATATGATGTAAATGATTCTAAATGATGTACATTTGACAAAGAAAACTTGGTGTTTTGTTGAATATAATGGCCAACCACATTAAAAGAAAAATGGCAAAGGGTGAGAACTAGATAAATGCTTATTGATTTGAAATGAATTTATTTATTTTGTTTAATTGCAGTTGAGTTTCCAATGACTTAAACTAAGAACTTTAAGGGAGTTTTGGTTGATTGATTAGAGATTTGCATGAATTGAATGTGTTAGCATGTAAAGGGAGGAAATAATATGTGGGAATGATTTTAGAACTTGTTAGTAGGAATTGAGAAAATGTTAGTATACTTCTAAGAAGGGCTTAAGAATAAAATAGATTTAAATTAAATAAATGATGAGGGATGATGATTCGTATGGGTGGAAAATATTAATATGCATAATTATAAATGTGTGCATGTACCGAATATGTATATAATGATTTTAATCTTTAATGTGTTAAAAATAAATACGTGTTTGTGAAGTATAAAATTGTGGTTTAAATGTGTTTTGTGACATGTATATGTGGCGTCGAAACTTAAAGAATAATGACAACGAATACTATTAGGTGAAAAGGTTAAAAGAGGAATTATAGTAAGAGTTTCTTAAGTCATTGAATGGAATGACTTATTAATAAAATGCATCTTATTAATACAAGCAAGGTTTTAGGAGTAGGACCACATGCGAGAGGAGTTAGACCTACAAGAAGAGCAGGTAGATGTTTGTCGCCTAATTTTTATTAAATTCTTAAAATCATGTTAATGCAAATTACTTAAATGTAAGAGATTGAAATGTTGGTTGTTTGATCATAAAAATGAGGAGACAAGAAAAATATTAAAAGATTTAAAGTTAATGGCAAGTAAAAGGGTTTGCTGGAGTTCATTGGCAAGCATAAAGGTTTGCCAGAGGTAAGAAAAAGCCATATGGGTTTAGCTAGAGTTATGATCATTCTGTAAAGGATGTCCTGGAAATTTTGATATTTATATAAGATGTCTAAGATTACATTAGGCCAAATAACAATGACTGATTTTGGATAGTAGTCATTATGGTAATGTTGCTTGAGTTCTAATATTCGTAATAGTATCTAGATTCTTATAATGCTATTTAATTAATTTCAGGTTCATCACAAACCAAAAAGGAGTAGCAAATTATTAATGCAATATCTTCTACAACTTAGAAAATGATTATGTATAATAACATCGTATCATATATATTTTAGGATTGAATAGAACTAAATTTGAATTTTGTGGCATGTAATGAAAATAATTTTATTTTGAGATACATGTAAGTATAAATTAAGTATTTATTTGTTAGTTATGTTTATAAGTCTAAATTATAAATATATGTTATTCTAAATTGTTTGAATGGTAACAAGCTAGTTGTGTGGCCTTAGAAAAGAAAAAATATTTAGTGATTCAGATAGAGGAAATTCTACTGAAATTCTTAAAGATCTTAGAAATATTAGATTAAGAGAAATTAATTTTGAATTATTAGGAAGAGTTACTAATTATGGAATGTAAGTCTGAAGGACAATTGAAAAAAAAATTGTTGGTTTTTTACTTGTAATGAATAAACTAGTGATTAAATTACTAAATATTTAGGATCAAATTTGGGGATGTTACACTAGAGACACACCAAAACTCCGATTATAACACCACTGGTACCATCCAAAAGATCTCGACAAGATGAATCCAACGACACCAAAAAAGGTTACCAATAGTGACCCGAATGAGTTATATTTTCCACCAAAGGTAAGTTAATCATCCTTTACCTTTGAATGATAAGTGTGGTCAACTCATGTCACCATTGATGAGCTTCCTTGGTGTCATTGGATTTATATCGTTAAGATTTTTTTTATCATTTTATGGTGTCAAGTTTATCGTAATCAGAGCTTCAGTGTGTCTTCAAGATCTTTTTCTTTCCTTTTTTTTTCTTTTTTCTCTCTCCTTTCTCCTCTCACTGCCCATTTAATATTTTTTTAATTGGATTTTGCTTTTCTAAATAGTAACAAGTAGAAAGTTGCATATAATATTTTTTTATTGGATTTTGCTATTCTAAATAGTGACAAGTTACAAAAGTCGCGTTTCTAAATTGTGACATGTACATACTATACTATTTCACTAATTATGTTTTTAACTGTGCTATTTTGTCAATATTTTTAATTAACTGTGCTATTTTTAAAAAACAAATCTTTAATTAAAGTGTGCAGCCTGCTTGTTTCTAATATTGGTTTACTCGTGGGTTTTTTCTTTAGATTTCCTTGATAATAGGATAATAAGTATTTCTTCTAATCTAATTTATATTTGTAAAAACAAAAGATAGATAAACTACTTATGTTAATGTTATGTTATATTGCGAATACTTAGTTTAACTATTTTTTTGTCAAATAATCATTCTCTTTTTATTCTTTTTTATTATTATTAAGTGTAAGATGGATTTTGAAGTATATAATAGAAAACTACTTCTCATTAATGAAAAACAGGAGTTCAATAGTGTATTTAGGCTAAATATGAACTTTTTGGCATCTAAAATTTTTTGAGCTACATTACTAGAGAACAAAGTTTCTCTATATAGACTATAGTTAATGGTAAAAATAAGAGAGAAACTGAAGCTCTTTAAAGTGAAAAGTGACAAAATATTGTAATTAAGAGGTGATTATGTTGGGATGTCATTTTGTCATTTTTAATAAGAATTTAGCTTAAGAGAAGTTGATGATACTAATAAAATTGGAGTGATTGATTAAATCTTTTCTTAAACACTCTACTTATTGGGAAAACTTCCTTTAGTCTAATTAATTCAATTGACAATCCTTTTTATCCTTTTTTTTAGTTATATATATATAAACACCCAAACACACATACTAGCACTATTATTTACCATTGTTTAACTTTATTTCTCTGCTTTTGCTTCTTGTATCAACATTATAAAACCCATAAGAAATCATGTATCTATTAACAACCAAGATAAAACTAAGCACATAATCATAATGGCACCTTGTTGTATGCTAACGCTAACTTCATTTTATTTCTCGTTTGTTTAGGTCATGTTTGACATTATGATCCAAATATGCTTTTGAAAATTTTTGAGATTTTCTTAACTTCAAATTAATTATTTCTTGTTTTTTTGGACCGTTTTGATGTGCAGTTATCATAAATAAATTTTTAAAATAAAAAAAATATTATTTTCATGCATTTTCAAGTGAAAAATATTTTGAAAAACAATCTCTAACATACTCTTAAAAAGACCCTTAAAAAAGATAGACGGTTTTTTCTTATAAATCTAATCATTAGCTATCCACACAACAAGTTCAATAAAGATAGACTACTAATATTTTGGTGCTCAACACCACTTTATTAAGATAAATTAAATCATAGTCATCACATTTTTATTTTTAGCTACTATTATTTTTTATAGAGGAAGGAGAAAAATGCATTAAAGATATAATTAATGGCTTCATTATCGCTTGACCGACTCGAATCCTTGTTCTAATAAGGTAAAATCTAATAAAATAATTTTCCAATTATAGTGTATATATAAAGAAGATAATTGTTATTCTAAGAATTGTTAACATTCTAAAAAAATATTTATGTGATTAGTGGAGTTTATGGCAAAAAGAAAAACAATTCAAACCATTAAAATTCTAATAATTTTGTCAATTGTTATTCCTCTTTGATATTGCACATAAACAAAGATACAAAGGAGTTGGAACCTAGACAAGTATGAAAGTTCAATGGCTAATATAGAAAGATGTATTGGTATATTTACAAAAAAAAAAAAATTAATAACAAATGACTATCTTATGCTTTATTAAAAAGAAAATGGTTTCTTAGTTGTTTTAATTGCAATCTCTATATTTTCTATAATAATAATAAAAAAAAAACAATATTCATTAGAATTAAGTAGTGAATCAAACAGAATTTTCATGTGATGTCCATTTGTACTTATAATGCTTTTAAAAGTAAATATATGAAAAATAAAACTATGAGGTAAAGTGGATTCCTGTTTTATTATCGAAAACATGCCAATAGTTTAGCATGACCTCATTCATGAATTCCTTTTTCCTTTAATTTTAGTTATAAGACAATCTCTTCATTGCAATCTTTCTCCTATTATCCATCTTCCTATATTTAAAATATTTTGGAGTTAGAAGAGGCCTCAATTACCTTCTTCGGCTAAAAATAACATAAAAACTTACTACCCAGATATTTGTTTACACTTGTTTCATACAATTGTATTACTAGGTTGATTACATATTCAAGGCTAGAACTTAATACACATGTTATTTTGTTATATGTCCCTAAGATACCAATGGCATATATGAATGAGTTAAGGATCCAAAAAAGCAATTGCAAATAATATTTATAAACACATACACAATGACAAAATGATACAAGTAACCATCGATTCTTCATCTAAAAAAAAGGGAATCGTCAATCCTTGAAACCAAAACTAACAAGATCATAAAACCTCTTCCACTTATTTTTAGCTTTTTTCAAAGTGACCAATAAAATTTTGGAGTCACTGCTACATGTAATTAGAGATAAATAATGACCTTGTACACAGTTCCAAGTCCACCTTCACCAAGTATGTAAGTCGGGTAAGAATCTTTAGTAGTAGAGACTAAAGTCTAAAATGAAAACTATTCTTGTAAGCAACACTCTTTAAAAGGGGTGGAAATCTTTGGTAACAGTCATGCAAAAGATTATGACTTAGGTGGAGCAATACCCTTTATTAGCTTTTATGATTGTGAGCTACATGGATATTTTTTGTTCTTTAACAACTGGATGACTTCTAGTATATTTCTTTTTTTACTATATATCTCGTTGGTAAACTACAATATTAGCAGTTACAAATGTGTTCTGTTATTTGGGGATTATTGTTGATACTGATTTAGGGGAGATGAGGGTATTTATTTTCAAATTTCTTAGTGGGTTATAACGGTAATGAGAAGTATATTTCTCATATATGACAAATCTATAATTTGCTGCTTTTAAAACTCAGGAAAATACAATTTTGAACTCAATTTTTATGATGGAGCCCATTGCTAAACCACATTTCAGAAAGTTACCAAATAGGTTTTGGTATTGTGGGTTTGCAAAACACACCTACAACCATAATATCAAACAGCTCTAAAAGGTGGCCTTCACTCCTAGATGAATTCATGGTTAACAAGTTAATCCGAAAAATAGTTTCATGCTTACCTATATATTTCATAAATGTATAAATCATGCTTAACAATCATAACATGAGGCATATAAGCAAATGGCTTTTCCTATTTCATTAGCATGATTTTGGTAATACAATGCATTTCATTATGTTGATGCACCTCTGCTAATGGCATTTAGGCATAATAACTCCTCAGTGTTTCTTGATGCACCAAAACATGAAATCTAAAAAAAAAACCTTTAGGATCCAAATTATAACCACCTCCAAATAAACATAAATTCATTCTCTACAATAGCTTTGCTTAATACATACGCTTACAAACTATTCGAGTTTCACATCAAACTTTTCCTCGTATATATGTTGTTGAAAAGTCACTACTTATAACTACACCTACTTTTTTAATTCATGGCATAAAAACAAGAGTATTTTTCAAGAAATTAAAACATAATTAGGAATTGTAAAATCTCATATGCTTTTAGGAAAGTTGTTTCCTATTCACGAGGCATTCACTTTTAAGTGTCCAAACACCAAACTTACATATTTATAAATTATAATCCATCCAAATTGCGAGATAGGTGGTGATGTTCCAAAATCCACATCCTTAGAAATTAAAAAATTTTGGTGGTTGGACTATGGGTTAATTAAGAGTTGTTTTAATTAAATCCACACTTAATAGCAAAAACAAATGATCTCTTGATGTAAGAATCATGATATGTTAAAAATGTCTCATTTGAGTGGATTTAAGACCCCCCCTGATGCTTAAGTTAATATATTTGTAGAGAAAAAATATATTAAAATATGTAAAAGAATATAAACATTTAAGAACAATGTTGTTTGTTCATGTTTTGGTATGGAATAACTGCTCTATAAGGAAATGATATGTGTATTTTTAGAATGGAAATTGTAAACCTCTTACCTAAGTGATTCATAGGGTATTTATACCTCTTGAACCTTGTTTTCTTTCTTGAAAAAGAGGGGTGGAGAGTCATTCCAACCTTGTAGTATTAACAAAAGATAAGTATCCTTTACACATTCATTAATAAGGAGAAATATCTCTTACATAAACATTAATAAGGAACAAATATCCTTAACATAAATATTAATGTGAGTTAAATATTCCTTACATATGTATAAATAAGATGAGAATGTGTTAGACCATGATAGACTCTTAGACACCTAGGGGTGTAGATAAAAAAAAAAAATCCAGAGACTAAGTGTTGGATCTAGGCCATAAAGCAAAGTCTAGGAGCACTTGGATATATAATACACGTAGACGCAATGCCTGAACCCACAAGTAAGATAGGCATGCATAACCCCTCAGTTCAAGAGTAGGGCCTAAGGCCATGGACATCAAGTGTGTGCATGGTATGGTGCCTGACTCCTAGAACACCATGCAAATGCTTGGCGTTTGCTGCATGAGTCCATGGGCTCCAGGTGCCTAGGCTTGGCGTCACGCTTGAGCCCACGAGCTTCACATGCCTGCGCCTGAGCTTTGGTGTGCTACTTGAGCCCATGTGCGCTAGGCGCATACTTGGGCCCAGAATAATTATGCTTGAGCCGAGGCACCAGGTAAATGTGCATACACCGAAAATATTTTAGAAGATCCTTTAAGGTCTAGGCCATCATTAAAATGAGGTTTATACCAACCAAAAATTATTTAGAAACTAAAGACATCCATCAATTAGGAAGAAGGATGAGGACAAGTAATTAAAATTATTTATTTAAGATATAATATGGAAAAGATCTAACTCCTACGAAAAAGCTAATCCGAAAATTTGATTGTTTATCGTAAAGAAAGGGAAAAAAAAAGTTAGCCTTTGCTGTTGGATTTTACAAATCATAGCTCAAATGTAAATGCTGATTTGCTTAACAAGTCTAGGCATAAAAAGACTTCCAAGGTATAAAAAACCATGTGAAATATCACCATGTACATTCGTTTTTTTGGATGGGGACAAAAACTGGAATTACTATTTGGTGGTGTGGTAAATATCCCATGTCATATGGAACCAAAAAGCAGGCAACGACAAGTAGTTAGATCGCAACGTCTACATGGATTCTCAGTTTGGCATCCTTCTGGAAACTCGCTCGTAACCTATGTGTCTGGCTCTAACTAGCCTCTCCTGTCTCTCTCCCTCTCTCTCTCTCCCTTCAAAAAAATAAAATAAAAGGTCCCGTACTGCCTCCAGAGCTTCCTCAAGACAAATAACTAGTCTTGTCCAATGAATTTGATTACGTAAAGTAGATGATATAATAATTAAGTAGACACAGTTAAGTAAAACTTACATATACAGATGGTTTACCAGCACAAAAATAACCCTTGTTTAAGAAGCAAATTTTTATTTGTTGATTGTTTTGTTTTGAGATTAAGAAGCAATTTGTATTTTTTAAAAAAGTATTTTAATTTTGTTTTTAAACAATAAGGCATTGCACGTCCAAATAGTTGTTAAAATCGCCTTGTTCACTAGCATAATCTTGTTATCCTAAATTCCTGTTTTATTTTTATATAATCTTCACTTAACCCAATGACTGATCCCACTATTATATATAATAATAACATACTGGAAGAAACTAAATTACATGAACGCATTTTCTTTTCTTTTTATCTTAGCAGTCGGTGCTATTTTTCTCTTACCAAAACGAAAACTATAAATTTCAAAATACTGGTGGTCAGTTGTTCATGTTCCTTAGCGATCGATCGAATTGTTTATCATAAATATTGAACAAGTGGCTCTGAAAATTAACGGGTATTTTCTCAGATCCTAATCACATGGTCGAAGCACTAATTAATGTTCCTCCAAACAATAAATAGCAACTTTAATTTCACAGAGAATTCCAGGAGAGAAACCTTACACCCACGCACAGAGAGAGAGAGAGACTTCCCTTCATTTTGACTTCAACTCGGGCTCCATAAAAAAGGAGGCCAGACATGTGCGGTGTGCCTCGATTTTCGTTCTCCGATCAAGGAAAAATGATAGTCTGAGTTAGATTCTTCATCATAAGGTCGGAAAAGATGGAAAAGGTCAACTGTTTGATTATAAGTGTGACTTTTTTATTAGCCCAGGAGACATTTTTAGCAGATTACTTAAATAAACCCCCTGCAAGTTGCAGCATCAATCGTACGTACACTCCCCAGTAACCTGATCAAGTTGATGCATTTCCACTTGCAACACCTTAGAATGAAAGTACGCAAGTAGCTTGAACACTACTCATAAGTCATGCTTCTGGTATGAAAGTCTATATAACTTAATTAATTCGGACATTTCTAGGTGTGAATGGGCCACAGGCATAGACATTTACTCCCCCCAACAAATACATGGCTTTTGAAATGTTTACCCTAACCACTTTGATACTCGCTGTCTAGCTAGATAGAAAGAACTAGAGGTAGAGTCTAGGATATTGTAGATACATCAATGACGACGTTAGTGTTCTTCCTATAAGAAAATTGTTTTGACTCAAAAAAAAAAAAACTATTCATTCAATCAGCTTATCATTTTTCCTAGCAAGTGAGTGATTCTTAGAAAATCACTTCAATCGACATGGTTGTAGTGTCGTTATTTTGATACCAGTAACTGGTATTAATGTTGGCATGCATAAATTAATTAAGCACACATATAAATCTGAATTTTGTTAATTGATTTCTAAATAATACTCGGTACCAGAAAATTGACAAATGTCAACGAAAAATACCGATAAGAACAATTTTTTCGGTATATTATGGTTATATTTACCGAGAAAATATGCTCTCGCTATGTATCTCGATATATACTGAAGGAAATTGTTTGCTGGTGTATATTAAGGGAATTACAGTAGGAAAAGAATGAATGGAAAAAAAAAAAAACAAAGAAAAAGTGGCGTGTCATTTTATAGACAATATTACCAATGAAATAAATTTGTTGCTAAAAGTCATCGGTAAATATGTTGGTAAGATTAAAGTTATTACTTGACAAGCGACCCCCTATCTCCTCCCTCATTTCTTCTTCTTCTTCTCCTTCTCTGCAAATAATAACAACCCTCCATTTTATCACAAATCAAATTCTCATCACCATAAATCTAGCCACCCCAATACTCAGTTTGTCAGCAACCCTATTTTGGTTCAGTTTTTTTTTTTTTTTTTTTGTGGATTCCCCACATCAAGTAAGCAAAACTATTCATTTTTTTGTTTTAACTCATTTTAAAATGTTAATTATTTGGCATTTTGATGTAGCATATGTAATTTGTTTGTTTGTTTACTTGTTTTATAACTTTTTTCCATGGAAATTTGATGTATGAATATATGATTTGTACATGTTAGGGTTTATTTAAGATTTTAAAAAAATATATTTGTTTGTAATTTGATGAAATGGATTTTGATTTTGTGACATGTATGTTTTGTAATGAAATAAATAATGACTTATTTAATGGTTATGTTTCATATTTTTTTTTTAATTTTATTGTTAAATTAAAATTTTCAATAAATGTGGAGGAATTAAAATTTTTGTAGAAAATTAATAATGATTTAAGAGTACTATTAAAATAGATTGAATAAGTTTGAGTTAAATTAATGTTAGCTAGTTTATTTAGTTCACATAATTAATTAATACTTGTTGACGTCAATATTCCATATAGGTTTGATATAAGTAACGGATGATCATTCTTGGATGAATCTAGTTTCACCCGAAGGGTTGCGTAAGATGGATTATTGTAATGAGGTTGAAAGTTTTATTAATTACACATTATCTAATTCGAGAATTATTAGTAGAGATGATATTATATGTCTATATAAGAGATGTAAAAATAAAAAGTTTCTTGATCTAGATGTTGTTATAATGCATCTTCTATAAAAATAGTTCATGAAAAAATACTTATATTGGTTTGCACACGGAGAACCACGTGTTACTTACGAGACCATGATAGAAAGAATGATTGGGTCAACCTTTAGTTCTAGCAACGAGCATGAGGTTGTAGATGATAATAGTAATCCTTATAGGAGTATGGTTATAGATGCGATGAGAATGAATGAGAGTTATGCAAGTGAATGCTCAATTATAGATAAAGAAATAAATACAAACGCGACTAATTTTTTTGATCTTTTGAAAGAATCCAATGAATCATTATGGGATGGGTGCACAAATCACTATAATTATCGGTTGTTGCATATGTGTTCACCATCATGTCAGATTATGAGGTAAGTGAAATTAGTTACAATAGAATCGTCGAATGAGCGAGAAGCATTTTATCATAAGATAATAAGTCGAAAGAACTTTTATTCTGTTAAATCCATGATAAAACTCCTTGGACTAGGATATTAATAAATGGTCTTGTTTCCAAACTTATGCATGTTGTGCTACTTCTAATGCATATTTGACTGAGTGCATAACCTGTGGGAATGCTCAGTATAAACCCATAACTGGTAGGGGAAGGACTCTTATCACACATAAAAAACTTTAATACTTCCAAATCACTCATAGATTACAAAGGTTATTCATATCTTCAAAGACTGTTGAACACAGGATATGGCATCATTCATATAATATGGTGGATAAAGTCATAGTGTACCCTTTCAATGGCTAAGCATAGAAACATTTTAATATGGTGCATCCTCATTTATCAATGGAATCACATAACCCACATCTTGGGTTATGTACAAACAAATTCAATCCATTCTAGTAATTTGCTACTTTTTATTTTTGTTAACTAGTGATATTCATGGTTTACAACTTGCCATTGAAGATGTGTATGAGGCTAAAGTTCATGTTTTTATCTATAATTATACTTGGTCCTAATAGTCTGTATAGAAATATACATGTTTGTCTTTGATTGTTGATTGATGGGTTGAAGTAGTTATAGTTATCTGAGACTTTGATTTATGATGTCTTGAGGAAACAAAATTTTCAAATGAAAGCGGCTTTGATGTGGACTATCAATTATTTTTCTGCATGTGGAATGGTCTCTAGTTGGAGCATGCATGAAAAATTAGCATGTCTATATTGTATGAAAAATAACAAGGCTTTCACCTTAACAAATACTGGTAAAGCATTTTTTTAATATTGCCATTTGCGGTTTCTGCCAATCAATAACAAGTACAAAACGAATAAAAATTATTTATTTGTTGATAGAGTTGAAAGGGATGTTATACTGCCGGTATTGTTGGGTGAAGAATTGTATGACGTGGTATCGCAGTACAATGATATTGTGTTTGGTTTTCAATTCGGTAAGTAAAAGTTTTTTAGTTTTGGTGTGACCCACAATTGAGTATAGCAAAGTATTTTTTAGTAGCTTATTTATTGACTCCTCTACCCTTATCTTTATTTCATACATATAGAAAAGAACATATTTGAAAATATTTTTAAAATCAAAGCAAGCTTTGCCTTAGATAATAATATACAATTACTTATCTACCAATAACTTAAGAGTTCGTGTTTATGAAAATTTTGATTTATATGTCAAATTAGGTTGAGGTGTTGGAAATAGTGAATTGAATGGGATAGATTCAGAGAAAAGAAAAAACAAGAAACTTCTACTATTTAATTTGAGAAATTAACCAATTTTTTAGCAACAATAATACCTTAGTTGATTCCTCAAATTTTTTTGGCAGTTTAATGGAGCATATGATATTATTATATGGCCTTGTCTCGTATGAGAAACTAGCAGGCAAGATGGGAATCCATGGTGGACCTAGGGAATCGACTAGTTGATATGTTCCTCGTCGACAAAGTGGGCAACACCGCTCACTTGTGTTCCTCCATCCTCCAAAATTATGCTCCTCCAAGCACTGAATAGTCTTAGCAATTCATAGTTTTAGATATGACAGATGCGACATTGGTTATGATATTCAAGTTTTCACCATTAATACATAGCTTTTCAAGTTGAAGAAAGCACAAACACACGTGTGATCTGATTTGGATTGGTGGAGGAACTTTTGAATCACAAATTAAAAAAAAAAAATGGATTCTTAAACACACTCACAAATGCTCCATTCAGTTTGCTCACACGTCATATTCAAATCTATAATATTTTAGATTTTGGAAAGACAAAGGTAAAGAATGATTGATTTATGCGAAGGAAATCTAGCTTCTCTCTTCTTTTTCCTATTCCTTTTGTAAGAAGTCTAGAGTCCATAATTCATGCAGTATTGGCTGCGAAGGGACGGAGCTGGTAATATTTAATAGGAAAGTCAAGATAATTAAAAAATTTATTTATTTAAAATAAAAAATATTATACTATTTTATATTTAAATACTAAATAAAAAAATAAATTGTTTTGCAGAGATCTGAATCCTGCTTGCCTTCTCCTAATTCCACCTCTGGCTATGGTAGTAGCTAATAGTGGAAAAAACTCGTAGCCATATCGATGCTAGGAGAGTTAATTTGGTAAAATAAATAGCAAGAAAAACAAAACTTTACTGGCACTTGCACTTGCACTGTTATATAGAATTGTATTTAAAAATATATATATTATTTTAATATATTTTCAATTAAAAAATAACTTTAAAAAATAATTATTTCTCTACTCCCATGCATCTCCTAAAATCAAAATATTATAGTAACGATATTTCTTGAATTCTTACAACTAAAATTTGAACATACTCCCAACTTTGTATTAAAATCTATTTGTTGGTTAACGAACAACCCTACTATTAAAGCTATTATTAGAAGTAATAAAACTGAAAAATCGGTTAAATCAAGAAAATTAAAAAAAAAATTAACCGAAAAAAACAAACCGTAAAAAAAATTGAATAAACTTATTAAAATTTTGAAAAAACTGACCAGTTCGGTTCGGTTCAGTTTCAGTTTTATAAGTTTGAAACCAAAAAAAATAAATCAAACCGAACCTAAGCTGAAAAAAACTAAGTCAAACCGATTTGAACTTGTTTTTATCCTAAAAAACTAAACAAAACCGAAACCGGTCAGTTTGAATTGATTTCAATTTAGTTTTGATTTGATTATTTTTTATATATATAAAAACTAAACTGAATAAAAAATGATCACTAGCTGCCATTTACAATATATATTAATTCATCGAAGAGGGATCCAACTCCCATTGTGCTTCATCAACCGCTTGCTAATTAAATTACCAGTGCGGCTAGGCTTTATAGGAATTAATCATGTCAGTAAAGCCTAAATCAATTATTAGTTTAATTGTTCGCAATTAAGGAATGAAAATGGGATTCATTGCCTCTTTGTTGATTTATTCATATCAGAAAAGCTGAATGAATGCATGGTGGGGTTTCTTGCTACAAATTAGGTTCATAATGGAGAATTTTACTTTGCAAAGTAGAGCAGAAGACCACTTTGCATGTACACAAATGGTGGAGAAAGCTTTCGGGGAGGAAATTGTTCCAGTAAAGAACCTTGCTGGTAGGGTTTTAAATTAATTTTTAACATAGAAGAGATGTGTTTTGTTGTATTAATTATTTTTTAATTGAAAAATACGAAGACACTACTTATATAAGCTTAAAAGCATAGTTTTGAAACCCGACCCGGCCCGGCGGGTCGACCCGGGACCTGGCCGACCCGGGACCTGGCCGACCCGAGCATGGAACCGGTCCGGGTCTAAGCAAAAACCCGTTTGGAAGTTGACCCGGTGAAACCCGGCCGACCCGGGACCCGGCCGACCCGGGACCCGGCCGACCCGGATAAACCCGGCTGAGACCCGGTCTATGTTTTTTTATGTATAGAAGTCAAACGACGAAGATGAACGTCGTTTTCCCTCCATGGCTTTGTTATTTCTCCTTTTATTCCTGCGTCTACGCATGCAAATCACCTCCAGCCATCCATTTCTTTTGATATAAGCGGCTTCTCTCTCCTTCTTCCCGTGGCTAGTAAAATATTGTCTCCTGCTCACAATCATTTTTAACTCAAAGATAGGTTTCGTAATTAAAGAGATTTGTTCTTTTTTAATTTTTATTTTAATATTAAAGCTAGTATTTAAAATAAATTATTAAATTTGCATCCTCACAGGTGTTTCTGAAATTAGAAAAACAAAACATGATAATTATTTTTTAAAAAAATCATAAAGTTGTTATTAATTTACAGTTATTGATTGGGCCTTGATTTTTTGGGTAATGTATCAGTTCTCTTATTTTAAATATTTTAAAATTTATGTTGTTGGATGTTTTGTTTTAAATATTTTAGAATTTAAATTTGATTTGTGTTTTGGATATTAAATTAAATTTATACTGCTGGTTAAAATTTAAATTTAGTTGCATTGTAAATAATTAGGTGTTTTATATAGGTGTTTTTTTTTTAGTTGACCCGGGTTAACCCGGGTCAACCCATCTGACCCATGACCCGATCATTGGACCGGGTCAATGACCGGGTCGGGTTTCAAAACTATGCTTAAAAGTAGTTGATGCTTTTTAAATGAGCAGGCAAATATTTAACACCTATTTTAAAAAACAAATTATGCATTTGTTTTTATCTTAACAGGTTTTTTTTCATCAAGAAAAAATTATTATTATTTTTTAAATACATCATATAAATACATTTTAATCATATAAAATATAAAGAAAAAATATAAAATTAAATTAAAATAATATCTTTGAAATATTATAAAAATATAAAATAATTAAAATATAACTACTATTTAAAAAATGAACAAAAAAATTAAAAAAATCAAAGAGAAAAGGAATTAACTTAAATTGAAATAAGAAATTAATATAAACAAAAATAATAATAAGTAATGTTTTTGCAAAATTACATAATATTTATACATTTGATCACACGTATAGTATATTATCATAAATAACTATTACAGATATTACCTATATTCTAGGAGAGTTGATAAAAAAAAATATAAATCTTTAATGTCACTTTTTGTTTTGAGATATACCATGAGATCGATAAGTTAATTCAAAATATCACTACCAATATCCTAAAGCTGAAAAAGTTATATTTCTCGATAAAATTATTTAATGCATATAGTTTATAAAAAATCATGAAAAGCAATATCAATATATAAAATCTCATTAAACGAATATAGAAGAGGTTTTTCCTCTATTTTTCAAGAAATATTATTTTTTATATGTTAACCTATAATAATAATAAAAAATCATTAAACTTAACAAATTAACTTCTCATTGATATATTCATTCATCGAGAGCCATTAGAAATTTGCTAATATTCTAAAAAAAATTATATTTTCATTCAAAATCAAAGTAAAAATTGAATAAAATAACATCTAAAATAAATTCTTAATCAATCTATGTTGAATAAAATAATATTTTAATTATTTAATTTAAAATTTTGTAAATTTCAATTAATGAAAAACCAAACAAATAAAAGGGAAGGAGGCTAGGTGTACAGGTTTGATACATTTAAGAGGAATTAGATGAGAAATGTTTTTTATAACCCAAAATAAAAAATAGTGAAAAGACAAGATACATAAACCTCATTAATATTACAACCATTCAACCATTAAAAAAAAAAAACACAATCACATTGGTCTTTGTAATGTCCATAAACATTCATCATGCATAAAAACACATTAATATGTAGAATTAAATGTATTGCGTCGCACGTGAGCACACGACATGACGGGAAGTCAGGATTAAAAAATCGCTACCTAGTTGTTTGGTTTAGGATTATTAAGAGACCCGAGTGGACTGATCTTATATGAAATTCTAGGGTAAGAAACTGATTGTAGCTAGGAAAAGCATTAAAACCCTTAGTGCACCTTACCTGAGATAAACTGCATTGTGTGGTTTAAATGTGGCTTGAGTGTGTTTGGTATTGTGGTAACTTTTGTAGTTGTGATGATTTAAAAATTTTATTTTATAAAAAGCACTTTTGGTTGAGGTTGGTTTGATATTTATATATGTTTGGTTAAAATTGTAGTTGAAATTGAAGTTGAATAAAAAGTAGTTTAAAGTGTTTGGTTAAGAATACTTTTCAAATTAAGGTTATAAAATAACTAAAAAGATATATATTAATATTGATGGTTTTTAATTTAAATATTGTAGATTTAACTACTTATATTATATCATGAAATAAATAATACTTTATATAAAATATTTTTTATTGTTCCATTAAACTATCTATAATTTTATCACATACGAAATTCATCCGACAAGGACTACAGTTTCCATGGTTTCCTGAGTGTGTAACAACATCAAGTAAAATATCATCAGGAACAAAATTGGGATTGCGATCAAATTCTACAAATGCTACATCATCATACAATCTCCTTCTAATTTATTTAATGCTATTGAATAATGTCAAACAGTAGTTTTTTAATAAAAATACAATTAAAAATAAAAAAATAATTGGATTTTTTTTACTAGATCGGACTTGGTCAAATGCATTTATGTTTAGGTTGGACCCATGAACAATGGATATGTTCTCCACTGTTCGCTTTGCAAAAGTGAACAGTGGAGAGTAAAACTCTCTACTGTGAAGATGGCAGGAGAAGGGAAACAACTTAAAGTTGCTTTCAGTAAACCTGCGCTTTGAACGTAAATTATACTGGATCCCATAAATAGTAAATTATATTTAGTAATTAACTAATCAATTTTTTTTCTATGGTCTGCTTCAAATGCAGAAGCAACCATAGAAACAAACACTCTCTAAATGTATTGATAGGTTACTAACTGATAGTCTGTTTATAACTTAAAATAAAGATTTATTCTAATGAATAAATCTATCGTTTCGAATTCATTATGGGCTCATAAGCCCAAATAAATTCTTGTGGATAGAACCCATATAGGTGACCTGACGAGGTTCACTATCTTTAAAGACAAAAAAGTTTTTCACAACTCATATGTTATGGTGAAAAATACTTACAGTTAAAATTGATGAATACCCAAAATAATTTTGGAAATTTTCAAGTCAACTTCTAGTAATTAAATGTCTGCCTACTTGTAGGTCCAAACTTCTTAGGATTTATTGAAATATTGGTTAAGTTTTCATTAATTCAATAAATTGATTATTACATCCAAAAATACATACAATGATATTTTTTTTGAATTTTTGTGTAAATGTATTAAGCAAAATATGATTTTTATCTTTTGAGAGACTTGGCCAAATGCACACCAAATAAAACATATTTTTGTATTTTTAAAATGAGAATTATTTTAAAAATTATGGAAATTTTTAGAAATTTATTTGTGGCTTGTTTGGTAAAAAATCATTTGTATTCAACACAAAACTAGTAAAATATACCTAAAGATATATTTGTGAAACAACCCCTTATATATTATATTAAGATACTAATGATAATATTTACAAAACGCAATTTCTTAAGCAGGAGATTTCATTTCTTATGCATAGCTTTTGTACTGCTCTCGCTGCCTTCATTCCCCATATATTTGAAATAACAAGCCCATGCATGCACAATATATACTACTAAATTGAATAGAAACGTCATGGTGATGTTTGAGAGAGGGAGGAATATATCCAGCTATGATTTCCTATTTTAAATGAAGATCTAGCCTTCAATCTTGATAGGGACAAAAGGGCGGAACGGGATTTGCAATGATAAGAGTGCTTCTTAATAAAATATTGATTTTATAATTGTAAAATGTGAATGCATGCTAGCTAGCTAGAAGAATAAAATCATTTTTGTAGGGCAAAGATCTAGCTTACTTCCTCTTTCTTTTTCTTTTTTTTATATACACGCTTGGATTATAGATTGAATCTAGATACAGCACCCTTAATAAATCAAAGCGAGATACACCATCACATGTGCTCCATCAATCTTATTGTATATTTTTTTTGAGTGACTGATAATAAAAGAAGAGTGTCTAGCTAGGTTTCCTAGGATTCACGAGTCGGTAAAAGCCTACTTCAAGGGGCCTGTTTTATAAAGTGATCATGAATTAGGTTCTTTGCTTCATCGCTTACCTTAATTGATACCCATAAACCCTAATAATTAACTTTTTTAAGCATTTGAAAGGGATTGATGAAGATCAGAGAGAGTTGTCGATGGGGTTCTTTGTATAAAGGTTAGATTAGAGAATATTATTTCTGCCCCATGATCAGTAGCTAGTGAGAATAGAGCAATATTAGATGGTGATTCTTTGCAAGTACACACCCATAAAAGTGAAGAGCACTTTCGGTTGGAGAAATGTTCATGTTAAGGCCCCGTTTGTTTGCTGGAAAGTAGTTTCTTTTTAGAAAGTGAATTCCGGGGAAAGTGAATTCCGGGAAAGTGAATTCCGAGAAAGTATTTTCCGATGTTTGGTAGTGTTATGGAAAATAAACTGTAAAACACTTTCCAGTGTTTGGTTATGTCATGGAAAATGAGCTGGAAAATAACTTATTAATATTTTATTTTTCTCAAGTTTATTAAAATAATAAGAAACAAATCTTACAAATTAAAAAGTTGAATGAGAATGAAATTGAAAAAAAAATATAATTTCATAAATTATCTCAAATAAAATAAATAATAATAAAAATAATAGAGATCAAATCTAAAAAATTAAAAAAAAAATAAAAGATGAAGAAATTAAAATAATAATAATCAACATTTTATAAATTATTTCAAATAAAATAAAAAATAATCGAAAGAATGAGGACCAAATCTGATAGATAAAAATTTTCAATAAAAAAATGATAAGAAAAAAGCAAATAGCAATTATAAAAATAAGGATCAAAGTTAATATAAAAATAAAATTTTAAGAGATGAAATTGAAAATAAATATTAAAAACAAAATATATATTGCGATCAAAAGTTTGAGGATCAAATTTGATATAATCAGCAAATAATGACATTTCTAAATTTTTCACAACTTCCGGAAAGTGTTTTCCCCCAAATTTTTTAGGAAAACACTTTCCTGAAAACCAAGCCAAATTTTCCTTTTACTGGAAAGTATTTTCCATTGATCAACTTTCCTAATGGCAAACAAACACAAGAAAGTTTGGAAAGTGATTTCCCGGAAACCACTTTCCGGAAAACAAACACAGCTAAAGGGAAAATACTTTCCTGAAAACTAAACCAAATTTTTTATTGACTAAAATTGACTGGAAAGTATTTTCCGTTGACCGGAAAGTGTTTTCCGTTGACTAGAAAGTGTTTTCCGTTGACCGGAAAGTATTTTCCGCTGACCAACTTTCCTAATGACAAACAAACACAGGAAAGTTCGGAAAATGGTTTCCCGGAAACCAGTTTCCGAGAAACAAACGAGGCCTAAGAGAGGTCTCCTTTGACATGTATGTTCACCATCAAAACCTTGACTGTGGAGCCCAAGTGGCCACTGCCCAGATCCTTGATGTTGTATGTCATGAACGTGAATTGTGATTGTATGATTCCTTCAAGGATTAAAAGTGGAGTAGAAAGCTGGTATATTTAAGTATATATGTGCGTGTCCCCTCGTGTGGTGGTCAGATTTTGTATTCTGAGATGATGATTCTAGCTATGAGTTTGAATGGATGGATATAGACAGGTAAAGTTGTGGCTAAGGATACATGAGAGAGAGCTATGAGGTAGGCAATAAGGCATCTCTTTCATGATCAGTGCCATGAGAAAGCATGCGTGTGATGAGGAAGGAATAAAGTGAGGTTTTAGAAGTTTTGTTTTATGGCCTTTTACTTGCTTTTTGGAAGACACTCATACCAGCTGCAGATAGAACATGTCCCTTGTTGTCCACGGATCACAACCAAAAAAACAAAAAGAGTGGAAAGTTGAAGAGAGCTCCACTGATAAAAGGCAAAGTTGCGAACCTGGAACTGGCGTAGTCGTGTTTCGTGTTTGCTTTTCGATGGAACTGGAACTGTTCGGTTTAACGGGCTGTGCTGCTACCTCAAATTTAAAATATCCAGTCATTCAAATATTGCTTGTAGATTTTCATGTTTGTCTGGTTAACTGCGCTTTGTTTTAGGACAGCAACCTGTAGATCGTTTAATACTTCACATGATGTTCTTTAGAAGTATTGCATAATTTAATTAAGATTTATATAGGTACTATTGATTTTGATTATTCAGATGTTCTTACATTATTTTTACTTTTTAAATGAAATAAGTGACCTTTTTTAAAACCCAAAATCATCACATTCCATATTTTGTCAAGTGAAACCTATGTGCCTTCAAATAGAATCACAACCTTTTTCCCCAAGTGTATGAAAACTTTTTTCTTTTTCCTTGAATTAGTACACCAGGCATAAACAGTAACTATGCGTGCAATCCTACAAATGGTTAAACTGCAATCCTACAAATGGCACTTGAGGAGAAACTTCATTACGGAGTTGATAGAATTGTCACCTCACCCGCAATCGAAAAATATCAAGGCCACAAAAACACCTTCCAAGTATCTTATGATGAAAAATGAGTCCATCCTGCTTTGTTGAGATAAAGTATCCAAACCTTTTTGTTTCGAAAAATATATAATTAGTTTTTAAATATTTTCCAATTATTATAATGTACTTTAGTAAAAAGACATGAGAAAGCATATCATTAAGATTGACATGAAGTTTCCACCGACTTCAAGCAAACTTGATTTAAACCTGATTTTAGCACGTCTAATCCAGGACGCTCCACCCTCTTATGGTATACATTTGAAGCCATCTAACCGCCAAGGCGGCCGACACCACTCACTACTGGAAAACCTACATGTCATAGATCCACCTAGGTCATGTCTTATAGCTATACAATCAAGTTGATATTGATAGAAAACCCAACTCCACAGAAGAGCGTTTACAACGACTCTTTCATTTGGCCACTTCAGTTGCAGGTGTGTTTGACATTTAAAAGTAATTTTAAAAAAATTAAAATACATTTTATTTTATTTTATTATTTTAAATTTATATTTTTTTTATATTTTCAAATCATTTTAATATGTTGATATTTAAAATAATTTTAAAAAATAAAAAATATATATTATTTTAATATATTTTAAAATAAAAAAACAACCATTACAGGAGCACAATTTCAACGCATTCCCACACAAACATCAAATAAAAGTAGTTGTCCACAATTACTTCCAACAAGCCAAGAGGAACACATTTCGATGTTAAGCTCAGCTTGACCACATAGTTAACGTAAATGAGAAATAGCTTCGAAACCTCAACTCCTGTTCAGTTATACTTGTATTGACTCAAAATCCCAAGCAAGATACTTAGAAGCTTCGAAAACCAAGAATAACAACTTCTTCTGTCTAGGAGAAGTCAGCCTACTCTTTTTTAAGTACAATTGATGGAATTCCAACCGGGCAAGATTCAACTACAAATGGGCTAGAAGTTTTCAGCTTTTAGTAGCCTTGAATCAACACCAAAGTTCGTGAGGCTTGATCCGCTTTTGCACAAAAGACCATCACATACTATCATGAAAGGATTACACACATGCCAACAGCCACTTACATTATCATATTGCAATCAAGGAAAAGAAAATGGTAAACGCAACTGATTACAAAGAGGCTCATACTCATCTTTGCCTTAAAACATCACCCGCAGATTACAAAACTGGAGTGAGCTGGGACTTCGTAAGAGAACATGGCACCAAAAACATAGACATACATGATCTTGATGCCAGTGGCCAGTTTTGCAGAATATGAATCAGTATCTCGATCGGCTTCTTACCCTTGTGATGTTACACCTCCAATTAGTCTCTGGATGATTTATATCAAACAAAAGAATGAGACACTTGATATTATTATTACCTTGGTGAGCGGGAACAAGGAGAGCGGGACTGGGTGTGTGTTTGGGAGCGGGATCTGGAGCGGGAGCGGGAATGATATCTTCGAGAACTCCTACTTCGACTCCGGCTTCGACTTCTACTGGACCTGTATCTTCTACAGAAATGCATATTGTTGGCTAGGGAGAAAAATATAAGTTCACTTAAAAACAATATTCTGATCCAGAGCAAAACATCAAATGGGAAAACATTTAATCATATTTTAATGTGGCTGATTTCACCTAGTCATAAATTGACACAACTATCTTCATCACTTCTAACAAACATCAATTTTGGAGTCTAAAAACACCTTCTACGACAGACTTTTACATAGACTTGTCATTAATTTCATTAAACTCGTATGATTAGCCTTGAAGAACAGAACACAAATATGCAAGTCAATAAATGAGGTACGAATGTTACAAACAACGGATGAATTGGAATACACAACAATTGGAGGCCTGAGTTCTAAAACCATGTCAAAAGTGAAATATGAATTGGAAAATAAAAAGCAAATACAACTCATGGATTTAAAAGATATTTTCCTGCATTGAGATAACAGCTTTCCTTTTATAAAGATAAAAACAAGCATCATTCTCACTCAATATCCCAAACAAGTATGAAGATGAACATGTCAAAGATGCTACTCAGCATGTCATTCCTAGCAATAGAGTATGGTAAATACCTTGGTGGAGAATTACTGTAGCTCCGGCTCCGGCTCCGGCTACGGCTGCGACGTCTATATCGACTCAGTTGATTTGTTTCTGCAAGTTTTGCCTGCCTCTGGCGATCCTGTTCTCGTTTCTTGACCGATTCAGCAGCGGTATCTTTTTTAACTGCAGAAGAGCAAAGACAAAAGATGGACCCATAACCAGATGCAGAAAGTGCAAAGAACCCCCTTCCCCCTCCTAAAATAAAAAAAACCCCAGGCCAAGTGAAACAAAGTGGATAATAAAAATTTTAAGTTTCATAAACACAAGCCCTTCATTGTCAAAACCACTGATGAATATTGGTTAATTGTTGAACGACATAAATGTAGATACATATAATTTAGGTCATACTTTGTTTGTTTAGCTGTTTGCTCATGATCCTTTTGAGTCTCTCCTGAGGAGTTTCTTTTTTCTCTCCTTGTTGCTGCTTCAAAGTTCCCCCAGAAGTACTTGCCTTGGTTAATTTTGCTAATCCTGATGGTGTGCTGTTCAAAGGAGAACATATGATAATTGAATCAGAAATAAGCGGAAATAACAGAACCAAGTTACAAAATTCACGTAAAAAAGTAAAAGGAAAGGAAACAGGAACTTAAAGTCAAAGACCTCCTAGACATTATGTCCATTAAGTTCCATATAACTAAATTGGATCATGAATATCATCATTTCACACACACTACCTTACTGCTGATTTTGATGCTTTTGTGCTCTTATCATTATCAAGGGACACACCAGATGCAGGATCAATATGCAGTGCTTCAAGTATGTGACATGATGATGGCCTGCAGAAAATCACAAGCATTAGACATACCATTCCAATAGTTGGGTGCAACTTAGAAGCAATTAGATTATGTCCGTTCCAGTGAAAATTTGAGCTTCGGAAAGGAAGCCTCCTTTTCTCTCCATCTTGTCAGTTAAGAAGATAACCCTATTGTGATCTATTTTAAACCACAAATGTTTGCTTCAGGTAACAAAATGGGTAAGCTGCAGCACAGTAAAGACTGTCCAATCTATCTTTGCAAGAATTAAAGGTCGAGTGCTCCGACCGGTTTAACAAATCAGCCTGTGATGGAGGAGATGACGGTGGAGAATATCCTTCACGCTTTGGCTCATCCCTGTCACCAGGGGCCCCAAATTCTGTGATGTATTCTATCTTAGGAGTCCTTGGTTTACTACAGTGAACTTCATCAGGATGCCCTCCACGAGTATAACGCCTCGAGTGTGATGGTGAAAATGAGCGTGATCTTGATCTCACTCTGTAAATACATAACAGCAATGAGAAGAATCTATCCCAGATCTATAGGAAACATAAAAACAAAAGACTCTGAAAGACCAGACATACTTTCTGGAGCGAGAATAAGCTTCATAAGTTGGACTTCGTCTAGGTTCACTGTACAGAAAAATAAAGCATCAGTATCATAACATAATAGCAAATGTGTTGTATTGTTCTCAGATAGAATGATCTCTTAGAATTTTGAGTAAGAAGAAATAGTGTTTTCTACCGGTAGGGATCATGATGGAGCACTCTTGTTCCTGTTATCCTAGCAGCCTCTCTCTCTCTTTCCCTTTCTATCTGAGAAGCTTTCCTTCTTTCCTTGCGACTCAATTTCCTCTGAAATTAATAGTTTAAGCAAGGGAACATGTAGTAATTGAATTATTTGATACAAGGAAACAAGAGGAAATCCCAAATGACAGTCTAACGTAACTTACAATTGCAGGATCACCTTTGATCACTTCCTTCTGTCTTTTCTCTTCTTCTTTTGCTTTTTTATCCATGTAAACAAGCCAACCATACCTTTTCACTCCAAATTCTTTTGCTATTCTCTCCATTCCTTCATCATTGCTGTCATCGCTATTAAAATCCTCGTCGTCGTCGTCGTCATCTTCACTTTCACTGTGATCACCATCTGAAAAATGGAATTCCTCTTTTCCATCCCCATCATAAGAAAAGCCAACTTGTGAATAAGAACCTTTGCTAGCGGGAGGTTGTTGTGGCTGAGAATTACTGCATTTATGTATCAGAGAAATTTAACTAGAGAAGAACACAAACGACAAAGCTATGCATTAAAGACACAAAAAGAAGTTGGACAAAGCCACATCATCACTAACATAAAATGGTAACAAATTGCCTCAGGGTGGAACAAAGTAAACCATGGTAGATCAGATCCAAACCACATATCAAAGCAAAACAAATGAGGCATTATAGTAAAGATACAAAAGTTCTGGGCTAACAAAGAAACTCACATTTCTTGTAGAAAATCATATCAACTTGAGTTTTTCATAACATATGCCCTGAAAAATAAAAATGACGAGAGCCACCTCTGAAATCTGATCAACAAAACCATTTTGGAAGCTGCTCATGGCCTCCATTGACATAAAAACATATTTCTCAAAAATTTAGTAATTTCAAACATATATATATAAAAAGAAAACTAAGAGGTCTTAACATGCTCAGTATATCACTGAAAAATCAAAACCAACTTTTGTTTCCTTGGCCCATAGGGCCCCAGTCATGAAAAAATAGTAATTTCACCAGTTTTGCAAAAGAAAAATGCTGAAGGGGATGAAAATGGTTGATGAAAAAAATGAAAGTTTGCCATTATAGGAAATTAGCTTCCAAAAGATTCAATGGACATGCACATGAAATGAAGGTCCTATAAATGAAGGTCATATTGTCAATATACACATTCATTTGAAATTAATCACATGAAAAAGAATTCTGTCCAACACATCAAAACAATGCAGGGATTAAAGCTTGCTCTCATGAGCATTTGTTTAAACAAGATATGCCAAGCATGTTTGTTAAGATTAGTCTTCAGTTATAGCCAGAAGAGGTGGGAAAGAGAACTTAATTCACCAAAAAACCTGCAACAATTACTGTACTAACTGATGGAGAGGAAGAAGTTGAACCTGTTTGAAGCAAATGAGGCAGTAAGCTTTGCCTCAAGCTCTAGATGTACATGTTGCAAACCCTCTTCATCAGTAACTGTTAACATGCAATTGCAAACTCTCTCCATTAGTAATTGTCAGCATGCAAATCTAAGGTAGTAAAACTGATATTGAAACATGGACCTAGCTCTCTAATCAACAGCATAAAGGTGGATAACCTTATTCTTTTATTGTGTTTCCATAAGTGGCAACAAATGAAAAAAGTAAGAAACAATAATTGAACATGTAATCATTAAAAAAAAAACAAAAAAAGTACCGACATCCTCTACGTCGATGCTTAATTAAATCCCGATAACGCTGAAAATTAACAAACTCTTCTAGTTCTTCTTCTTCTTCTGATTTCTGTGGGGCCCGTCGGGTCCCAAACTCCCGAATAAAATCAAGTAAAGCACGACCATCAAATCTGTCCAATAATGAAAAGCCATAGATTCCTCAATCACAAATGTGACGACAGACCATGAATCTAAAGCCAGATAACAAAAAAAAAATGTAAGACCTAAAAACAGATAGATGGTTCACCTGTCAATTAGAACATCCTGTTTTCCATTCCAAGGTATCCTGAGAATTTAAAAGATTAGTCCAAAACAAACAATGTCAATGAATGCAAGAATGAGATAGAAACAGCAACAACTAAGTAAGAAATGCTAGTTTACACGTTAAATTTCAAGCAACCATTGTTATGAAGAGCATTTAAGTAGCAACCCATCACCGAAATGCGATAGTCCAAGTTGCTTTTTCAGTAAATTAGGATGACTTTCCATGTCCAAAGTCAAACTAAGGCTTTAACGGAGCTACGCAACTATCCTACTATTGAATTCTCACCTATTTAGAAGCATTCCATGAAGCTCAATTTTTAATCATTCAAACACAACATAATGCAAAAAAATTTGACACAAATATTATGAATAGACAACAACTCATTATTGCTACCATAGAATTCAAACTTACTAACAAATAAAAATTATATCAATCGCATAATCGCACAACCACGACTACATATTTAACAAAAATAATAAATAATAGCATAATAAGAATAATAAGAACAACAACAACATACAGGCCTTGCTGGTCTTGTGTGGCCTGATAGAGACCATCGTCACGATACAAGCGAGATCGATTGCCGATAACTTGAATGGATTGCATTGGATCGCCTCTTCTCTTCGCCAAATAAACGGCTCGTCGTTGCGCTCTCTTTCGAGCGGCGTCCATCAAGTCGTGCACTTTCCTCTCTGATCTTCTCGCTTCGTGCCACATCTTTCAGAGATTGAAAGAGCTGGATATCCCTTAATCTTAACTCCAAAACGAACCCTAACCCAAATTTCACTGATTTTAGAGCTTCAGAGGTTGTACAGGTGAGGAGGAATTCGATGCTATCGTGTATTTTGATTTTTTTTCGTTTTCACTGTGATGTTTGTTGTAATGCTTGGCTTGGGTTTATGTTAGATCTGGACCGTTGGTTGGGTTTTTGGGATGTTAATGAAAGGTCTCAAGAAATTAATCCGCAGGGGATAATTTGAAGAGTTAATTATAAGCCCGGTTGAAATTAACATCACTCACAAAAACACCATTCATAAAAGTAATATTTTATGTTTTTTTTTATTCATTTAATATTTTTTAAAAATTTTACCTTTCAATAATTTAATTTTTATTTTATTTTATTCTTTAAAATACACATAAAAATTTTTCATGTTTTTTTTATTGAAATAATATTTTATGTGTTTTTTTTTATTTTATTATTTAACAATTTAATCTTCAACTAAAAAACAGAACAGAATAAATTGAATATTAAATTGATAATATCTTATTGAATTTCCAACATACAACATCACCAAATAAGTCATTAAAACCTCAAGAGATTCCAGACTCTTTCTTGATTGATCTTTATATATTGTTATTGTTAGAATTGTGTGCTATTAATGTGTAGCAATCATACAGCATCTACAGCCCTACTCTAGAAGAGGGTTGCCATTGTCAAAAGGCTATAATGGTAGGTGGTTTATTGTCAAACAAATTGCATCAACCATTAACAAAATGATGCACCCATATGCTGCCACTATTATTGAAGATGAGTTGGAGTTGGTGGCAGAATTCTTGCCTATAGATAGGCACCAAGAAAGGAGCACAAAAAGAGAGAGAGAGTGAAGAGAAAAGAGAAAGAGAGAAAGAGAAGTGGGTGTCAAGGGCAACAGCCTTGTTGCCATGTGTAGCAGTGTGAGAGAGCAATGGGAGTTGAGTTTGAGTGAAGTAATCATCCTTCTCCATATATGTTGTAACCATTTCTCTATCTTTAATATTATAAACATTTTCCGTGGATGTACATGATTTGTCGAAGCACGTTAAATATTGTATCTGTGTACTTAGCTTACAAAGGGTAACTATCATAACATCACCGATCCGATTCCCCGGCAATTGTTATGCTAGATTAGAACTGAAATATTCAAGTTGGGTGCTTCTCTTGAGTAAATAATTATATTTAATTCCTTTCTTAATTAAGTTTTAAAGTTTTATTTTATTCAGGTTTTATTAATTAGGCTAGTTTAGCTATTATTTAAGAAGTTTTGCATGTTATTTTCATAATATTTAACAATTATTGACATTAGTTTATTTAATCATAATTTTCTCATAGTTGTAATTTTAGGGTTTGTGTACATATTGCATTAGGAAATTCCTTCACTTGCCCGTGTTTAGAAGAACTTTAGAGTTTCGAGGTAGAGAACATCGAAATCTTTGCTTCATCTATTCCTTCTTTAGCTGGAGGTTGCGTCAGGAAATTCCTTCTCTCGCCGGTGTTTTGAAAAAGTCTCTGAGTTTCAAGGCAGAGAACATCAAAACCATTGCTGCAATTGATGACTTTGTAAAATGTCCATCAAGTGGGACGTATCAGAGCAGCTTTGTTGCTTATCCCTCATGCAAAACTTTTCCAGGGGAAGTATTGCAAAGGCTTCACCATGACAGGGCCAACACACAGCACAACCT
Organism: Populus alba x Populus glandulosa; assembly: GCA_033617975.1. Lineage (NCBI taxonomy): Eukaryota > Viridiplantae > Streptophyta > Magnoliopsida > Malpighiales > Salicaceae > Populus > Populus alba x Populus glandulosa. The sequence continues at coordinate 12,572,860 of CM066147.1, read as the reverse complement.
TGGTGGTTTTGGCTTTGTAATCATCTATCATCTTTTCTTTTCTTTACCGGTATGTTCAACAGAACCATTTTCGTTTCCATCCTCTGTTGTTGTTTTTCCTGTATCTTTCAGGTGTTTCCGAGAAGTTCCCCTTTGGCACTGAACATTTCAGAGGCAATCATATGCTTAGAACAAAGTGGAGAACTGCAAAAATAAGAGGAACAAATGTTATCATTTCCAAAATGTTCAACCGAAACATCTGACGCCACCGGAATCCGAAGTAGAGGGCCAGGGCCCTTCTCAAATTTGTTCATAATTACATATGGAACTTCTACCATTGCATTGTTTGTTGCAGGTTTTCGCCTACTGAGAAGGCGTTGGAGGGGATGACTTCCATTCAGTCAGTGCTAATGGTTAGAGGACTTTGGATGTGGCTGGCAGCATTCTTTACCAAATACAAAAACAGCTATGATCTTGAACTTTCAAGGGAAATTAAGCTCTAATCCAGCAAGCAGCATCGCTAGTGCCTGACATATTGTGGAATAGGTTACAGAAGAAGCCTGCAAGCAACTTATGAATCTTTCCTGTAAAATAAAAATAGCTGGCATTAAGTAATCCCATGTTGAGAAACAAGGAATTATTGATATCAAGATGATAAGATGATGTAAAGTCTTGCTGGGGAGCTAAAGAAGGGGAAACATATTATGAATAATTGCAAGAAATAATGTATTCCACTGCTTGCTCCTACCAGTAACGTTTTGCCGGCTATCACTAGTGCTTGACTTTCTAAAGAATTACATGTGAGATACATGGACACTGGATACTGGACGAGCACTTCATGTATCACTTTTGCATTTGATGACAGTAAAACTATGGAATTTATTAAACAATTAAAAAAAATAAAAATAAAATTAAGATTTTATTGATAGTGCATAATATGATTACAATAATCTATAAAAATAGATTTAATCTATATACAAAAAGATTATATTTATGTTAAACTAAAAAGAAAATAAAAATATTATTATACTCTTAATAAATAAAACAAAATAACCCTAAATTTATTAATATTCCCTCTCAAACTCACAATGCGGCAGTAACAAGCATCAAAATAGTTTGACAACTAGAAAACAAAAACAAAAAATAAAATGTAACTTGGTAAAAAAATATGTAATTTACAAAGAAAAAAAATAAAATAACAGCATCATGCTTAAAATAATGACGAATAAAATAACTCTCAACAATATTATTTGCAATCTCATCATATGTTATACTACCTTCTTAATATATCTTATTATTTTACATGCATTTCTAGATTAAAATTGCATTTTTTATGATAATTTGTAAGATGAAATATTTTTTATTATTATTAATGTGAGTGTCTAGGTCAACTTGCGCATATCTTGACTAATCCCACAGATCCTGAAGTTAACGACCATATAAGTCTACAATAGCCATCATATTAGCAACCATATGGCTCGAATATAAGACCACAAGGAGAGTAAACCTCTTGATTCCAAGTATTTAGAGTGTGTTTGTTTGCGTGGTTGCTTCTTCGTTTGAAGCAACCAAGCAAACACTATGTTTGGTTACATCAAAAACACAATTTAATTTTAGTAGGTCTCATGACAATTCACGTTTTGAACGTGATTTTTGCGCAGCAGCTCTTAGCTGCTTTTTAAAGTTGAGAGTTCGTGTGCACAGTGCAATTCACTTGCACTGTTTGTGCACAGTGCAAGTGACTGTTCGCGTGAGCTTTTTTTTTTTCAATATGTTTATTTTCTGTACACTTTAAAAAAAAAAAAAAAACTAGTTTAGAGTAAATTAAATTTACTTGTATTGCCATGTAAACAATTTTTTTTTCTTGAAAAACTAGTGTAGAGTGAATTAAATTCACTCGCACTGTAATATCAAATCAATTTTATTCCTGATAATATTTTATCTAATTTTATTGCATGCTCAAAAAATTATAGAAATTGTAGTTCTTGTCGGATGAATTTTATACGTAATGGAATTGTAGATGGTTTAATGGAATAATAAAAAAATATTTCATATAAAATATTATTTATTTCATGAAATAATAACAATATTTAAATCTACAACATTTAAATTAAAAACCATCAATATTAGTATATATATTTTAAAATTATTTTATAACTTTAATTTCAAAAGCATTCTTAACCAAACACATTAAACTACTTTTTATTCAACCTCAATTTCAACCACAGTTTTAACCAAACACCTATTTTTTCAAACCAACCTCAATTAAAAGTACTTTTTATAAAACAATTTTTTTCAAACCACAACCACAACAGCTACCGCAATGCCAAACACACTTTTACTACTGAATCATCTATTAAATAGTTTATTTTCTTCTTTTCTTCTTTTCTTTTTTTGTAATTTGATTGTAAATGGTATTCTCAAAGCAAAATGTCGATTAAATTTTATTTTTTTTTCGAATAATTGTAAGAGTGCACCTAACACATCAACATGATACATGCAAATTAAGTTTAATAAATTTCTAAATACATCCTTAACACTCAAAATTACAAAATGAGATATAAATATTATTGTTGGACTTTAGAAAAGCCATATATCTTTCAAATAATTATCAATTATAATTCTTTATCTCTAGTTTTTTTTTCTTTATTTTCATAAGCCACAATATCATATTAATCACTAAGACACCAATTGACATAGACCAATTGGAGAGACAAAAATTATGTTTACCTTAATTATTTGAACTAGCAGACCCTGCATGATCACTATGCTTATATACATGAATTTCTTGATTATATTAAACTTCCACGATGACCCAGATGATGAAAGGGGGCTTTTCGTGGCAATGTATATTCCTACTATCTACCTCTTCAACTCATGGGGTCTGCCGCCTAGCTACTCCGATTATTAGTGGTTGAGTCTAGAGAATTTCATGTGCATTATACCGTTGATTTTATTGTTGGAAAATGATTTTATAAAAACTTGAATTTTTTTATTTTAAATTAATATATTTTTTTACTGCTTGAGTTTAGAGAATTTCATGTGCATTATACCGTTGATTTTATTGTTGGAAAATGATTTTATAAAAACTTGAATTTTTTATTTTAAATTAATATATTTTTAAATATTTTTATATCGTTTATATAGTAATGTTAAAATTAAATTTTAAAAAACAAAAATAATATTAATTTAATATACTTACAAATAAAAAATACTTTAAAAAACTATAACTCCCACAATATTCAAACATAATCTAAGTGTTTTAATTTTCATGTATGTTTGTTTAGAAAGTATTTAAAAGTGTAAAAAATGTTATTTAAAAAAATTATTTTTAATACCATATTAAAATAATTTAAAAAATTTTAAAAGTTAGTTTAAAAAATAAAAACTTAATTTTTTTCAAAATTATTTTTTTAATATAAAAATAATAGTTTGGACTTTCGATTTTAGAGGGCAAAGAAGACTAGATTCGTCCAGGAATGATGATGTCTTCCGTACATGATTATAAGAACTCTGTCACACAATACAGGCCTAGGTCAGCCACTATCACATGATCACATCATTTTTATTTTTGAAAAAACAAATCGTATTTTTTTAAAGTAAAATCATTACCTTTGAAAGTCTTGGTTTCTTAGCCTTGCTCAACAAATAATCTCTTGAATTTAAAAATATCCCAGAGGATAAATTTCATACTAAATTCCAGGTTGCGTGGTGTTTCTCTTTTTTTTAAAAAAAAAAATATAGGAATTAGTCCTTCTATGGACGATGATCCACCTGAACCAAATTCCAAGTTATATATATACAGAAAAAAAAAAAAAAACAGAGAGAGAGAGAAAATCTCTTTATATTATTCATTGATGTCCCGGCAAGCGTGCTCCAAGCGCGCAAGTTAAGAAATTAATTTTAATAAATTTGACCAACTTGCAGCTAACCACATACTCAATTATGTATTTTCCGTGGAAAGAAAGAAATAAAGAAGGCCCCACCTCATTACGCAGTCAGCAATTTAATTAATGATTAATAATGGACCTAATTAATTATTTAAGCAAGCAACCTCATGGCATGTGAACGAACTACGAAGCCACTCCTCAAAATCTGAATTTAATTAAAACAAATTATGTGACTATTCACACTGGTCAGCTTCTCCAGATAGATTTCGTAACATGACAAAAACATCCAAATTCAGTGGATATTATATATATATATATATATATATATAAAATGTATTTGAGTGATTAAGAGAGAATTCATCATTTTATATTAATTATATATAAAAAAATTTCATATCTTCTTAAATAGTATTGATTGAAATTATTTTATGCATAATGAAATGAGATTTTAAATTTTATTCAAGAAATTAATAATTATTGAGTTGAAAACAAATATAATTTGATAGAATAGATACATTTCATGCTCAAATATTTAAATCAAAATATTATTGATAAAAATATAATAGTTACATTAAGAAACTATTCACTGAAATGCTAAGTTAAACAATATATGACTTTTCTAATATTCAACAGATCATGACATGTTTCTAGACGTTGTGTTTAACCTCAAAATATAAATCAATTAATTTATTGAATTAATAATAAGTTAAGTTATTTAATTTATGTAATCCTATTTTGATTAGGATTATGATTTATACTTAGTCAACATATTAGAAACCTTATAGATCACATACAATAAGAATCATTGGTAAGAGATTAAAATGATATGACTAATAAAGCATGATTTGATTGTAAATAAGTTATAGAAATTGAGAAGTTTAGTGTAATTAATATAGGGGATTACAATTCCAGATATAGAAAAATCAAGTAATGACTTTGGTTTTTCAGGGGTAAAGTGATATTTTGCTAATAATAAGGATATTTGATTTTTTCTATTAATAGAATATTATGCCTCATATTTTTTAGTAGAGTTCCATGTAGATAACGATAAGAGAAAATAAAGAACTAACACTCAAAACATGCTAATCTTTCTATCCTAAAAGGGTTTAAAATATTTTTGATATGGTAATTCATATGGAATACTATGAGAGATTGAATAATTAGACGACTTATAGTTTATGATAACTCAACCTTAAAGAGTTGATCAAACCCTAAAGAAAAGAATTAATTTTAAGGTAATCCTCGCACAAACCATAAATAACCTTATGTTGTCTAACAATATCCATATGACTTCTAAAAGAATTTGAAATCACTTTTTTTCTTGCGTAACTCTTTAATTTTTGGATTCAATTGGATTTTAATTTTTTTTTTCATTTATTTCAATCAAGTTTGTATTCAAATATTAAAAAGCTAACTATGTATGTCGTTGTAAGGAAAGGTTAACATAGGAAATAAAAGGGAAGGTTTAAGCTTTAAAGTAATTATCATTTTTATTGTCATTAATGATAATAACAAAAAAAACTAAAGCTCGATAAGATAATTTTGACGGCATTAAAAAAGACCACCATCGAATCACGAAGGAGGCTATATATGCCACCTCAACGTCGTTACCTCCTCAAATGCTAGTACATGAAACACATACGTCAAAAATTTTATATTTTATTCTTCTCTTTTATTTTTTATTTTTTATTTTTTTGCCCCCAATTCTTTTATGCCAATTCAATTTATTCAAAGTTTTGCTCCCTCCTCGCGGGATCGTGATGTCAAGGTGACCCTTCTCAAGCGTATTCTGGATGGTCTTTGGTTGGATAAGGAAGTCGCCACCTAATATCATGATTATTATAAATCATAACTGGTCTTTTAGAGATTCTAGAGAAGAGACTAGTTGTGTAAAGGGAAGATATTAACACCTTTAATACGTCTTACCTAAGGTAAGCTATATTATTTTTTTCTCTTTGTTTGCTATGGTCAGGTGATGTTTATATTTCTATCAGCCTATTGTGGTGGGTTTGCTACAATGAACAAACCTTAGTTTTCTACATCAAGGACTTGGTTTAGAATGGTGAAATGTTCTCGATTACGATTGAGGCTTCTTTCAAGATAAACTTGGAATTTTTATGCATTAATAAAAAAAAACTCCGAGTAGGATTAAACAAAGAAAGAAACGACATTTTATGCATTAATAAAAGTCATAGCTAAAGGCAATACAATGCAAAAATATTCAAAAACACCATAAAACATGCAAGAATAGGCTAGAGATATTCCTTATGGACATTATCTACTAGGCTAATGGGGGTTTACACCTTCAAAGTTCAACCAATGACTACTGCCCTCTTGTTTTTCTTTTGTGAAGTTTAACTTTTCCACACTCAAAGCTTCACACTTAACTTTCTTATAAAGATTTTTTTTTTCTGGGTATTTATAGGGTTTTGCTAAGGTTTTTGAATTTAATCAAATATTGATCATCATTCATCAATGCTTGGCCTTCTGATCTAAATGACGGAGTTAGGTTCACTTTTATAAATTATAAGCTTTATACCTTACTGGTTTTACCTTGGTGGTTTTGCAACAAACTTGGTTTTGGAATTTTTTATGGTTTTACTAAACTTAGAGACCAAGTAGCTATTTTTGGCCTTTTGATCTTGAGAGAAAAATGACTAACCTCTGATTAGAACCAAATGAGAAGACTTAAAGTGTGAACACATAAAAAAAATCAATGCTTTTGCAAAATGGATATCACAGTCATCGAAGACTAAGTTACCCACTTTCGAGGCTTCACTGGAGCAACACAATGTCATTGTCATTGAAGACCACTTGAAGTTGATAGAGAGGGTGCACATCTTTCATTTGAATCCAACCTTGCTCGATTTAAAAGTCTATAGTTTCACAGTCATTCATTTTAAGGTGTCAACTCAATCAGCCTAGAATCTATCAATGTAGTGATGGATCAAGGACAAGATGTTGTTGAGTTCATTGAAAAAAACATGATGTAACATTTGATGGGAGTAGCTGATCTTTGTAGAAGGGGTGTTTATTAGTTAAATGGTAGTAATTGCAATCCTTGAGATGGTCGGAGATGCCACATTCATTTAAACCTGCTAAAAAAAGATAAATAATACTAGAACAACACGTCGTCTAGGTTAGGTTAAACCCTACAAATTAAGGTTTTTAATTTAGGAATTGGAACACTTTAATTTAATCTTTGTTATTCTAATTGCTTTTAATTGCACTCATAATTGCCTCCCAACTTTTAATTTAATGTAATTTCACTTATGTCAAACTCAATTGTTAGTCCCAAAGTTTAACGTCTTTTCCAATTAGATCATTGGTTCTCGACTTATGAAAATTGACTCTCTATTGACTATCAAACTTTTAAATGTTTTCAATTTGGCCCATGATTTTGCTGATTTAATTCTCTGAAGTCTCATGTCTTTTACAGTTTGATCCTTAGTTTTGAATTATTTAATTAGGTCCCTAATTTCCTATCAAACTTTAACATTTATACAATTAAGGGTTCAACTCTTGCATTAATAATCTTCTTCTATAATAACATTTAATCAATGCTTTAATAAATAAGTTGTTGGGTTTCCTGAAACTCTTATACATAGAAAAAAATAATTTAAAATCTTTTAGAGGAGTCTCAAGGATCACGTCAGACAATTTAGGATCATTTAGGGTTGAAATGAAGATTACCTGAAGATTAAATCTTTTTTTTTTTTTTTAAGGTTTGATCAACTTCTTCAAGGTTAAGTTGTCACAAATCATAAGTCATCCAAATATTTGGCCTCTAATAGTAATTCACATAAACCATAAATGAAAAATCTCTTTAAACCTTTTTTATAAGAGAAATATCGCAATGCCTTTGAGTGTTAGCTCTTTCTTTAGTGTTTTCATGTGGTTCTATATTGTTTGTAACTTAGTTTTTCTCTCTATAAAAAAACATGAGGCATAATATTCCATTAATTGAAAAACTTGATAACCCTATAAATAATAAAATATCAATTTAACCCTTGAATCATATCATATATATTATTTCAGGATAATTTTAGAAACTCATTCAATCAAGTCCCTGTTTAATTTCTCTATGTCTAGAACTGTAATCTCCTGTATTAGTTATATTATAGTTTATAGTTTCTAAAACTTATTTACAATCAAGTTATACTTGTTTAATTATCCCAATTTAATTTTTTACCAATGGTTCTTGTGCGTGTAACCTATTAGGTTCCATAATATATTAGCCAAATATAAATTACAATCCTAAATAAAATAATATTAAAAAAAATTAACTTATTATCAATTCAATAAATTGATTGATTTATATTTGAAAATCAAATACAATGTCTAGGAACATATCAGGATCTCTCGAATATTATGAAATCCAAAAGTGATTTAACTTAACTTTTCGGTGACTAATTTCTTAGTGTAATTATTATCTCTTTATTAAGAATATTTTATTCTAGGCATTATATCATAAAAAGTGTCTGCTTTATCAAACCATGTTTGTTCTCAACACCATAATCATTGATTCTTTAAATAATATTTGAAACTATTTTTAAATCACATTCTACCTTACCCAAGTATTTTACAATCAATACTATTTAAAAATACGTGTAAAATTTTCTTGTATTCAGTTAAGATGATAAATCATCTCTTAATCAATATTTCATTTTCTTTCCTTATTTAGGTTATTTGCTTATAATGTTGCCTAAATCAAACATCACCTCTCTTGCATGCACAAGATAAATCAATAACATAATACATGCTCACCAAACATTATTTTTTGTGACATAAGCAATAATATTAATGGACTTGCGTTATGATAAACTACAAAATAAAATTAATATTGAGTTAGATCAATCAATCAATTTAAGGGTGGGGCTTATATAAAACTTGAAACTATATATTTATTTTAGAACTCTAAAAATTGAATTCGCATGAAAACTTAATCATATGTTAAGTTTTCGTTTTTTTTATAAAAAAAGGTAAGCTTATGTTATTTATACTTTAATTTTGTTTGTAAGTTTTTTTTTCTTTTTATTCAATGGTAGGCTCAACAAATATAGAACTACATTTTTGGAGGGTAATATTCTTTTATTATATAATTATAATTAATCTTATTTTACTGAAAAATTATTGATCTTCAAGTACATAATTACTATTTAATTAACAACCGAACTTCACGCCATCCCATCCTTGACAAAATCAACCTTAAAAAGAAAAGAAAAAACTAATGATGTGGGATGTCATGGTCGGGTGGGAACATAATTGAAAGAAGTCGTCCCTTAAGAATGTCTACGTTTCTATGATGAAAGTACTCGAAAATCCTTTCGCTTCTCGTATCTAACCAAGACCATGTCGGGAGTAGTGACAAAACTATTTTGTTCATTATACATAAAATGTATAATGAATTTTACCAATTTTTTCAGCCTAATTATAAAATTTACCAATTTTTTCACTGTATAAAGTTGTAGTCGTGGCAGAATTATAATTTTTGGGTTTTTTTTTTTAAATAAGTTTTTCTTATATTTTTCTCTCTTTATATTTGGTATTTTTATTATTTTACACTTAACCTATTTATTATATTTGTTTTTCTTATCTTCATTTCATTGTAATATTTTTTTAGTTCTTCCTTCTCTCTTTTTTCTTTACTCTTTTTTTTTGGAAAAAATAATATTTTTTTAATTTTTTACACTTTAAATAGTTATCATTGTACACTTGCTCTATTTATATTATTCTTTTTGTTTTTATCTTTATTTTTTTGTAATTTGTTTTTAGTTTTTTTTTCTTGACACTTTTTTGAAGAATTGTTATACAAAAACTGACGAAATGGTGTTTTACTGTAGAAATTATAATATTATTTCATTCGTCTACTATATTAAAAATTAATTTGAGATTTTATATGTTTTTATTCATGCATATGATCTTTATTGTATTTTATTATATATAAATATCGATCTTTTGATTCACAATTATATGTTTTTACTAAATGTTAAAAACATGTTAATAACACCTACACATTAATATTTTTATATTAAAAAAAATTTATTTGACTTGAAACGAGACGAGTTGAATAAACACATTAACACTTAATTTTTTTTATATTTATTGGCATAAATGATTACCGATATATTAGAATTGCAAGTCAAATAACTAGTTTATTATCTAATCTTCGAAAACAATGTTATTATGCATGTATGCGGGGAAACATTTCAGCAGCAAACATAATATTTAAGCTGTGTAATTAAAATATTGAACGAAATAAAATAATTTAAGTTGTAGAGAGCTATCAGACATTGATATTAAACTCAATTTAATAGGTCAACTTTAAAATATCATGATCCAACTCTTTTCATAGCCCGAGTTTAAGATTATACCATATAAAAATTATTCTTGACGTGATTTAGTTGACTTGGCATATAAAAAAAATAACCCGACTAGCTTCTAAAAAAATTAAAAATGAAATTAAGAAATAAATGATGAAATTAATAGGAAAAAACTCTCGACTCAATTTCTTGTCTACCACGAGTTTAAAATTAAAAATGTGAAAGTTGCTTTGATTTGTCCAAATATTTTTGTTGGTTTAAATGCAACTTAGATGACAGTTAAGAAAAGGATGATAAAATTAAGAAAAAGATGGAAAATTTTGAAATTAAAATAAAAAAACGAAAAAAGGGAGCTAAAAAAAATTAGTGTTCATGCTAAAAGTGTAGCACCATAAAGAATCTCAGTTTATTTAGTATCGAAGATAATAAATGTACTGAGGCAAACTTGCAATGTTGATTTTGTTTATTAAAACATTTTAAAAGAATATTAAGCAATGGCATGTAGTAAAATTCCTACTAATATTAAGAAATTGCTTAAGATGTTTATATGAATTCACCATGTATAATCTTAAGATTCATAAAGAGTTAATCATGGAGTTTAATTTATTTATCTTAATTTTTATCTAATTTCTTCACATATAGTTTGTCACGGGGTAATTTTTCGCCTCGCGAAAAAACCCGTGCGGCAGCCTAGTCCCTCACTAGACTCAGTCTTCCATCGCCAATCTCACTCGTGTTTGCCTAGTAACTAAGTGTTTCCCTCACCCAAGAGGTTTCCCCACTTTCCCAAGTTAAAGACAAGCAGAATACACAAGTAGATTGCACGCCACAAAGTAAAGCACACCAAGAATACAAGAAGAACTGTCAACCTTTATTTATCTCGTCAACAAAGGATTACACAATCACTATGTGTGTTATGCACAGAAATCGCATGCTACAAAACCAAGCTTACACACGTTATTTCTCTTTATGTATTTGCTATCTCGTATGCTCTCTTATCTCCCTTCCATCTAAGAGCATCAACAAATATTTATAGCCAAGTATGTGAGCTGCAAGGCTCACCCATTATCTCCTATTTTTCAGGACATAGTGGGGCACTTTCTCCCCCATGTTCTCCATGATCTCAGCAACTTGGAAAACACCCCAATCATGCTCCCATGTTCTGCCCCCATGAGGCTGCCACTTCACCCACATTCTACCCCATCATCCCATGATCTAGGAAGATCATGACTGCCACTAGCCCACGTTTTGCATGCCCACCTGGCAGCCCCATCTGCTAGCTCTTGCTTCGTCAGCCGTTGAGTCACTTGTATGCCTTGGACAATCATTCGTCCCAGTTTTAGATCGTGCCAAGTCAAGCCCCTGACTTGCACAAGCAGTTGCGCGCTGCCGAATTCGCATATGCATACAGGCTGCCGATTCCTGCGCTGCCGAATTCACATCTGCGTGCAAGCTACCAATGTTTTCGCTGCCGAATTCCTCGACAACCCCTGTTCTCGTCAGCCTATGCCCCTGACGAGTTTTCCTGCCTGGCTTGGACATTCCATCATCCAGCCCATGTTCATTAATAATTTGCGTTGCCGATTTTCCTTTGACGAACCTACAGCTGCACAAATCTGCGCTGCCGATTTATCCCACTCTTAGCATAGCTGCCAGCACCCTTAGGCACTGTTTTGGACAGCCTGTCGAAGCGTGCACATCGTGCACATTTAACACTGTTACAAACCACCCCCACCAAAAGAACCCGACGCCCTCGTCGAACAGATTCGAAGTACCCTTGCACCGCATCTGTTCCTCGTCACAAACCATGTTTCTCCCCATAAAACCTCTAGCTTTGCCAACATTCAACAACAATTCAGTCCATCAAATTTCATCAACCTGTTTCAAAACCAAGCTGTGACACATTCTGTTTTGGCTCGTTAGTTTTCCACAAATGTCAAACACATCATACTTGCAAGCATGTTTTCATGAAGTTGAGACACTAATCACAAGTGTCCCCAAGGTGTCCATCCTTCTTCACGAAATACATTCACACAAAATCCCTTTGAAGAATCACATGAGCTCCCATACGAACATCTAATTCTCCAACCATTCTGCATGCCAAATTTGCAAGTATAAAAATTAAGTATTGCTTACTTGTCCTTTTATACAACAATCAACTCTCCCTGCCGAATTCGCCTCAGCCTAAGCAAGGCTGTCGCTGTCCATCGCTGCCGAATTCTATGCAGTGTGCTTTTTGTTGGTGTATCTCCACACCTAGAGTTCAAACCATGATATGTCCGTCGTCAAAGTTATGAAACTCCTCCAATTTTGCCTTGCCCAAGGCAGTTTGGCCACGCCTAAGTCCTCATCGACTAGGCTGACCCCTTGCCACTAACTCTTTCACTTAGTGTTAAGCACACATATAGGATTTACGTATGTCGTTCCTTCTCCATCTTCCTCCACAGAATAGCACTAAGTTGTGCTCTCATCGGGCAATCCCTTGCAAAGTGCTTACCATCGCAAATAAAACAGCTCAAACTTGATTTTGAAACCTTTTCCTTGCCATTGGCTTCCGACTTCCCATTGCCATCAGCTTGTTTAGGTTCTCTCATACCAAGTCCTTTTTTCTTCTTTTTCATTTCATACCTATCCATCAGTGGGTATGAATCAGAAGATGCTCCAACAATCCCTTTGCTAGCGCCTGCTCCAAAATCTGCCAACCCATCGGCAGCCGAAATGGCCGAAGACAAGTCTGAAACTTTCTGCCTACGCAACTCCAACTGTGCCCACGGCTGAAGTCTTGACAGAAAATTGAACGTTCTGTCCTCCTCAGACATACTATCAATATCTAGAATTAAAGAACTAAATTTCTTCACGTAATCCCTTACCGAACCCTCTTGCCGCAACTTTTTCAAGTCTTCCCTTGCAATCCAAGACGTGTTGTTGGGCAGAAATTGCTCTTTCAACTCACGTTTCAGAATCTCTCATATCTCCACTTTTGGCCTACCAGCATTAAGATCCTCCTTGGACCTTGTTTGCCACCATAATTTTGCATCTCTCGTGAGATACATCACTGCGATGTTAACTTGTTCAGCCAATCGAATATTTGCCACGCTGAAGTACTGCTCCATGTCCCATAAAAAGTTCTCCAACTCTTTGGAACTCCGCACCCCATCGAATGGTTTCGGCTCTGAAACCTTAGGCTTAGAAGAGCCTGCACCCCTTGATGCAGCTGCGACTGCTTACTTCAAGACAACCAATTCCGCGTCAATAACTTGCAACTTTCGGCTCATCTTTGCCACAAGTTCTACATACTGTTCATCAGCCTTCTCCGCGATTTCCATAGCCAACTCAAGTCGATCCTAAACTAAACGATCTTCTTCATCAGGAATTTCGCCCATCCAGCCCTCTAGATGAAGCAACCTTTCCCGAATAGTCTCCATACTCGCTGGCATAAAACTTCAGATATCAACTTTGCAAACTATCCCAACGATAGCTTCAACCAATCAGTCCTTTGATCAGCCCACAGAACGATCTTGTTGTTCTGCCAAGAACGCAACCGTGCTCTGATACCAAATTGTCACAAGGTAATTTTTCACCTCGCGAATAAACCCTTATGACAGCCTAGTCCCTCACTAGACTCAGCCTTCCCTCGCCAATCCCACTCGTGTTTGCCTAGTAACTAAGTGTTTCCCTTACCCAAGATGTTTCCCCACTTTCCCAAGTTAAAGACAAGCATAATACATAAGTAGATTGCACGCCATAAAGTAAAGCACACCAAGAATACAAGAAGAACTCTCAACCTTTATTTATCTCGTCAACAAAGGATTACACAATCACTATGTGTGTTATGCACAAAAATCACATGCTACAGAACCAAACTTACACACGTTATTTCTCTCTATGTATTTCCTATCTCGTATGCTCTCTTCTCTCCCTTCCATCTAAGAGCATCAACAACTATTTATAGCCAAGTATGTGAGCTGCAAGGCTCACCCATTATCTCCTATTTTTCAGGACATAGTGGGGCACTTTCTCCCCCATGTTCTCCATAATCTCAGCAGCTTGGAGAGCACCCCAGTCATGCTCCCATGAGGCTGCCACTTCACCCACATTCTGCCCCATCATCCCATGATCTAGGAAAATCATGACTGCCACTAGCCCACGCTTTGCATGCCCACTTGGCAGCCCCATCTGCCAACTCTTGCTTTGTCAGCCGTTGAGTCACTTGTATGCCTTGGACAATCCTTCGTCCAAGTTTTAGATCGTGTCAAGTCAAGCCCCTGACTTGCACAAGCAGTTGCGCGCTGTCGAATTCGCATCTGCATGCAGGCTGCCAATGTCTTCGCTGTCGAATTCCTCGACAGCCCCTGTTCTCGTCAACCTATGCCCCTGACGAGTTTTCCTGCCTGGCTTGGACATTCCATCATCCAGCCCATGTTCGTCAACAATCTGCACTGCCGATTTTCCTTCGACGAACCTACAGCTGCACAAATCTGCGCCGCCAATTTATCCCACTGTTATCATAGCTGCTAGCACCCTTAGGCACTGTTTTGGACAGCCTGCCGAAGCGTGCACCTCGTGCACATTTAACACTGTTACATAGTTCCTTTAATTATATTTTCTAAATTTATTTATTTTTAATTAGTTATCGAATAAATCAATAAAAAATTATGTTATCAAAACTAACGAATCAATAAAGAGTTTATTTTCAACGGAAATAATGATATTTTTCTAAGAAAAGATTTTATAGTAATGAAAATTATATAAAAAAAAATTGCATTGCAAGTTGAGAGCCTAATTTCAAATTAGTTTAGCAATCCACCGAACAAAGACAATTTCCTCACATTATGATATTTGGTAGGATTTTAAACTAGTAATCGAAATTGAGTTTTTCGTGGAAAAAATAAAAAATAAAACAAGCGTATAAGATGAACATATGATACGTGTCTTAGTTTTATTTGGTGGTCATAAAGTCTTCCACGCTTAGGAAACACTTAGATGATTCCTTATTACGGATTGGATTAAATTTTTTAAATATAAAAATAAATATATATTTAATTATATTTTTAGTAATTAAAAAAAATTCAATTATGTAAGGATTAATTTGATATAACCCGGTTGACTTTGCGGGTTTAAATATAAACATAGTTTTACTAAAAAAATCATGACAATATTTAAAAATATATATATTGAAATGATAATATACTAGACCGACTCGAGTTTAACATGTCAAATCTGCAACTCTGGTCAAGAGACCATGATAGCCTCATAAAAAGCATATAGAAATAAATTATGAAACCTAATTAACAATGAATATAATATTAAAAGATGAAATTAAAAAAAATTAAAAAATAATATAACAAATGATCAGAGTTAACAGGTTAACTTGCTTAACCCGCGATCCAAGTCATAATACTAAAATAACATTATAGAAAGAGAATGTAAAAAAATTATGAAAATCAATTTTCAATGGACCCAATATTAAAGGATGAAATTGAAAAAAAATATCAATTAAAAAAACACATAAAAAATAACCTTAGTACTTACCATACTCATGACATAAGTCATGAGATCAGGATAACCTCATAGAAAATTAAGAACAAAAAAAACGATCCAAGTTAACCTTGATTAATATACCAAACCTATTATGAGGGTCATGAGGCTAAGATAACTCAATATAAAATAAATCAAAATAAATTATAAAGCAAAATTCTCAATTAACCCAATATTGAAGTATAAAATTGAAAAAAAAATCAACTAAAAAAGGACTAAAAAATTACTCGAGTCAATCTACCAAACTTGTAATTTGAATTATGAGACTAGGATAACCTCATAAAAAGAAAACTAAAATAAATCAAGAAGCCTAATTTTCAATGAATAAAATGTTGAAGGGAAAAAATAATCAATAGAAAAGGAAAAAAAACATGAAGTAATTAGGTAAATCTGTCAAATCCTTGACTCGAGTTATGAGGCTCGAATAACTCTATAAAAAATAAATCAAAACAAATCGTGAAGGTCAATCCCTAACAAATCAAATATTAAATGATGAAATTGAAATTGAAAAAAAAAAGAGTTAACCTTCCAAACTTATAATTTAGATTATGAGATTAAAATAACTCCAAAACAAAATAAATTATGAAATCTAATCTCTAACGAACTAAATATTGAAGGAAAAAAATATAAATTAAAAAATGTTATTAAAGTAAATAGTATTTAATGAAGTGGTAAAAAACAAAAACTTCTATTAATGTTTTTGTTCATCTTAATAATAATTATCAACATACTAACATCCTGATTTCTTTATAATTAAAAAATAATAAATAAAATCAACTATATGGGACACATTATCAACCCCCCCCTCTATATATATATATATAAACAAATTATTTTTTTAAAATTCATTTTCTAGGAATAAATGAAGCATGGTTACAAAATGTGGTAAGTATGAATATTTTTCATAGGATCAAATTTCCTTTCCTAAAGAGGTTGTTTGCTTATTCTCATGAAAAGGCCCGTAGGGACCCTTAGAAAATGAAAATTAAAACCTAATTTTATTTCTCGCGCTCTAATCAATTTTCCCATGAAGCAAACAGAAGTTAAAGTCTCTTGCTGTACCTTCTAAGAAACCAAAACAGCGATTAAAATTGAAAACTTCAAACTAAATCAAAATGAAAACTTTTTTGTTAAAAAAGAAAAGAAAAAAGAAAGCAGTAAAAGACAACTCATAATGAATCCAGCCAAAACCAAGTCCCCACTAGACCCCACCACCACCGCTTCCCGATATAACCCACCAAACTTCCCATTACCCCCTCTAAAAGAAAATTCCAATAGCCAAAGGGCTCTTTAAACCAACGGCCGGCGAGGTCCTCCGACCTCCGCCGCTTCATCCAGTTTCTGGGGCTGTCCCCATGTCCCTCCCCTACCCCCGCCCGCCGCCACCACCTCGAGAAGAACAAATAGAATATCAACCACCCATACGAAAACAGCAACAACAACAACTACTAGGGCCGTCTCCACTTTACAAACAACATTCATGGTCACCTGATATTTACAGGGACGAGGCGTGGCTAAGGAGGAAAGGAAACTATAAGAAAAAGAAATGCAAAAGCGTTACTGATGAAGATCTCGATGAGCTTAAAGGTTGTATTGAGTTAGGTTTTGGGTTTGACTCTCCAGAAATGGATCAACGTTTGTCTGATACTTTTCCTGCTTTGGAACTTTATTATGCTGTCAACAAGAACTACCATGACCATTCCGTCTCCAAGCCTTTCACTGATACGTCGTCTTCGTCCATGGCGTCTGATTGTGACTCACTCTCTCCCCTAGGTAGCCCTCACAACATTTTTGGTCCAGGTAACTTGCTATTTAGCGTTTCAATGATTATCATGGATCAATCAAATCTTTTACTATATTCCGACAAATGACTCGAGATAAGGATGACTTATAAGAACAATCATGACATGTTTTTTTGTTGTATTTACAAGCAAACTAAAGGTTTTTTTCCCTAAATTCTGGATTTAAAGTTTCTATAAATATATTACTGGATTTATTTGACTGTTAATTATTAATTTGTTTCTTGTGCGCAGGTGACAATCCACAGACGGTGAAGACAAGGCTAAAGCAGTGGGCACAGGTGGTTGCTTGTTCGGTGCGGCAGAGTTCAAGTTCAAGCTGATATGTATCGGAATCCAACTACTGTTAACCAAACATCCCAACTTGTTTGATATGATAGTGATTCCCATGCATGTATCCACGCCAGCTTTCTTTGTTTGGTTAGAGATACTAAAAAAAGAAAGCAATCAGAAAAACCCGACCACTGTAAGAATTTATGAAAACCAGCTTGGGCCTGGATTGACTTTTTCTTCAGCTTGTGATTTATTGCTTTATTTGGGTATTTACTGCTGTTTGTTTGGTTGTTCATTTAGTTTTGGCCAGACCAGTAAGTTCTTGTGTGGAAATCTTATGTGTAAATTAACGTCTAAAGAAGTTTGCGTGTTTTATTTTTTTCCCTTTAAAAACTAAGGAAACATAAGGCATAAAGGTTCTTCTTTCTCCCTCTCTTTTTTATGGGAATGGGGTGTTCTCGAATGAGAATCCGTTTAACTTGACGGATACAGCTTGTTCTCTTTGATGGGTTGCAATCATTTCTTTCGTGAAAGGCAAGGTATTTCTCTTTTTAGTGAAAGGTTTGTGTTCTGTGCTCTGGACCGAATTAGGCTTTCGGAAAGGAGAAACAATGTTCATTCGTTTCAGGTACTGGGAACATGCAGTGCAACTCAGCAATCGATTTCAAATTATAATAAAACTTCCTTAGAATTAATATTTTTTATTTTTTTAATATATTTTTAAATAAAAATATTTTAAAAAATAACTTCTATAGTAATTTTAAATAAATTTTTAATATAATTATGGTGTGTATTAATTTTTTTTCTAATTAAAATGGATATCCGGATCAGTTTACAGGTATTTTATAAATCTAAAGTTAATGATTAATAAGTATAAAATTTGAATTAAGCATTATATGGATCAAGAAGGATTTGAGGGCAAAATTCCCTTTTGCAACTAGTATGATTCAGGACAGATTGACTTGTGAACAGTGAAATCTTCTTTTGAATCTATGATGGCGACTACTGAAATCCCAGCTCAAGCATGTCGGCTGCTAGTGTCCATCAAGTAGAACCATGGTCACTTTTACTGCTAGCTTCTTCGAAAGAGAATATATCCATGCCCAATTGTCGTCCATGTGTGTATAAAATGTGTTTATGCTCTATATATGTATTCGAAATGTTGTATGAGAACCAGTTTTATTACCCTAATTCAATTAAATCAAGGTTAAACCAGACCTTGAAACTACATTAATAATCTCCAATTCAAGGAAAAAGTAACTTATGCAAATGCTTTATATTGGAGGTAATTGTGCTAGTGTGGGGAATTAAAAGGAGCTATTTTTTGCCAAGATCATTAGTGTGAACTACATCTTAAGTAGTGTCACGTATGCTAAGAAGAAATGACCATTGAACTCTAAATGAAAATTATATTTTAGCCTGTTTGATATTGTAGTAATAATTAATTTTTAAAATATTTTTAATTTTAATTGGACATGCATATTAGCACATTAAAACAATTTGAAATCATAAAAAAAAAATTAAAGAAAAAAATAAAATAAAATTTAAAGTATTTTAAAAATTTTCTTAAAACACATAAAGAAACACGCCAGTACAGCTGCTAATGTGAATGTGCAACTTGAATTATCATTTTGAATTGGATGCTTGGTGAATCATGAAAAGGCAAAGTGCTCATAAAAGGTTTGTTTAGTGCTGCCAACTATCACAGGGCCATGCAAATAAAAACTTCCGACCAGATTTAGACCCTTGTAGGCCTTGATGGACCCTATTCGGCTGCTAATCGATCGATACACCAATGAGCTGTATTATGACCTTCAAAAGGAAATTATTAAGCCCATTGACCTGGGTCCATTGCCAGGTGCCACAACCTCTTAGACAAGTTAGATAGTCACTAGTTTATTTTTTACTCGCACCGTAGATCATTTTTTTAGAACTTTAAAAAAACAAAAAAAAAACTAGAAAGTCAGAAATTTGATATATAATAGATGAAGAATGTTAAAATTAATGACATCATGATATATTAAATGAAATTTAAATTAAAAAATATATATATTGAAACACTAACACATTGGATTGACTAGAACCAACTATATTTAATCTACGATCCAGAAAATGAGCCCCTGATAGTACCACGACTTCCAAATCAAAATAAATTAGGAACTCCAATTGAAAGTAACCAAATATTGAAGGCCTAAAATAATAAAAAAACACTCAATAAAAAAAAAATAACTCAAGCAAACCTAGAAAAATATTCCTTTTAGGTAAAATGCTTCTCGTCCATTTGACAATTCTATCATAATCGACCTCAATCAACCTATGATCTGACTTGATGGTGAATAATTATGGAATGACCTATAATTTACTATGATTTATGCAACCATTTCATAATGATTTGTCAAAATCTTTCAAAAGATAAAAAAAAAAAAAACATGGCCGCATCTGCATTCGGTTCATCATCTATGATTAGACATTGACCGACATGACCCTAATTCATTTCAATTGTATCCATAATCGACCAGGTTCCAATTGTATCCATTTGAAAATTCTATCATAATCGACCTCAATCAACCTATGATCTGACTTGATGGTGAATAATTATGCAATGACCTATAATTTACTATGATTTGTGCAACCATTTCATAATGATTTGTCAAAATCTTTCAAAAGATAAAAAAAACCTGGCTGCATCTGCATTCGGTTCATCATCCATGATTAGACATTGACCGACATGACCCTAATTCATTCCAATTGTATCCATAACCATAATCCTATAAGGATTACTATTGTCATTTACAACATGCACGTTACTAGCATTACAAGTTGACTCAATCATCATTTCTACTATGGTCTTGTGAGGAATATATGGTTCTTCGTGTGCATACCAACATATGTATTGCTCCATGAACCTTTTTTTGTAGAAGATACATTGTTACAACATCTGAATCGAGAAACTTTTTATTTTTACACCTCTTGCATGAACATTTTATATCGCTTTCACTAACATTTCTTAGATTAGATATTGCATAATTAATAAAACCCTGAACCACATTACAATAATCCAAACTTCGCAATCCTTGAGGTGAATCTCGATACATTCATGAATGATCATCCATCACTTCTATCAAACCTATATAAAATAATGATGACAACATGTATTAATTAACTATGTTAACTAAATAAATTTAAAAAAGTATTGGTTTAACTCAAGATTATTTAACCTATTTTAATACTTTTCTTAAGTACTCATTATCAATTATTTACGCAGATGTAAATTTGTATACATTTACGGAATTTATAACTTGAAAATGAAATTGAAAAAATATAAAACATACCCGTTAAACAAGCCATTATTTATTTCATCACAAAACATCTAAGTCGGTAATTCGACATAAGTTTCAACAATTTACCAATAAATATAATTTTACAAAATCTAAATCAAACCAGAACATGTATAAATCATAAATCCAAACAACAAGTTTATTTGAGAATAATAATAATAAAACAAGTAAACACCCAAACAAAATATATATACTACAAAAATATGCAATAAAAATCAATATTTTAAAATTGTGTTCAAATTAAAAAGGGTAGATTTGCTTATTTAAAGTGGAGAATCTTCAATAAAATTTCAATTAGAACACAAATGTTGATAAACCGAGTATCGTGGTGGTTGGAAAGGTTGTGGGAGGTTGAGTTATATTGAGATTGGGAGGGGGGAGTGGCTGTTTTGTTACAAAGAAAACTTTTACAAGGAAGAAGTAAAAATAAGGGAGGGGAAGAGAAGGGTCAAACGCGAGGTCATATATTAAATATTATCGATGGATTTACCGACAGAATTATTCATTGACGCCAAAGTAAAAAATATCAACCTTAATATTCACTAATGCCAAGTCAGGAATATCATACCTTTTCTTCACGTAATATTTATCAATGTCAAAGTTGAAAGTATTTGTAGTCGAATATTCACTAGTGCTAGAGTCATGAATATTATAAGCAGACCATAAAAAAACAAAACAAGACAAACATTTAGCAATTTAAGACAAAACTAGCAATGCAGCCTACTTCAGGTAGGATGCTTAAGGGATGATAATATCTTTTATTTTGCGTAACCGGTCCTATATCATATAATCTTTGTTGATCAATAAGGTTCTTAGTGACCATAATATTAGGTGGCAACTTTTTAAATTAGACCTTCCCCCCAATGACAAGATGCCAGGTATCTGTTCTTTTCATAATATGAATTTTTAAAGGTTGCCGTGATGTCGAGTGCAACAATACTTGTGTACAAATATCTGGTTTATTATATATATATATATATATAATTTCTATTTAAAATATTCACATAAAGAAATAAAACAACCATTTAATTCTTCCCTTGAGTTTGATTTGTGGTGACTTGATTTATTTGTAAAAAAAGCCATGATTTATGCTTTATAAGAAAATGAATTTAGGCGTGTATTTCAAAGCAATATTTGGTGATTTGATGCTTTAAAGTGTACATTTTATTTGTTTTTAAAGCATTGTTGAATAACTCTTATGAAACATTTAGGTTTGATCCAATAAAGCTTTTTAAAAGGTGGGATTGAGAATTTGACTATCATATAAGCTTTTGGAGAATTCAATGAAACCAAACCTTTTTATATAAATTATTGTATATTTTAAAACTTTTTTTTTCCTGGTTTATTTGAACCTGTTCTTGTATTTTGATCTTTCTTTAGTTTTTTTACATTGTTATTCAATCACAAATTGATTGATTAATCTATCAATAGACCCCTGGCTAAGCGATAACAACCTCCACCATCATGTAATAGGTTACGGGTTTGACTATTACGTAATAGCTAGTTTGTTATGGACATTACCAATTAAACAAGTGTATTTGCAATGCTAATTCATGAAATTGTTGGAGGGCTTTTTTTTCTTTTTTATTGACTTTCTATTTTCACTTCTTGCTGTTAGATTGATCTTAAATAGAAAAAGTTATTCTTTATGGTTTTACAATGAGGAGATAAGCATCATCATGGTTTGAAAATTATAAAAGCAAAAATAAAATATAAAGAACAAAACAATGCTAATTGATTATAAGATGATCTTCGCAAAGATAATCTAGAATCTTTATCCTTTTTCAAAAATCTCACTTTGATATAGTCTACCCCAATATCTCTCATTTTGGAATTACACACCTAATTAAAAAAAATGGAAAAAGAAAGATAAAAAAACATATACCTAGAATCCCAGTAAATATATTTTATTCGAACCTTGATTCAATTGCTGAAAAGGTGTCATGCTCTCTAAATCTTCTAGTCCTTCCCTTGTTTTATTTTGGCAATTAGACAATATATAAGTTAGTTAAGTTATGGTCTTGAAGAAATAGACATGTCAAGTAATGGTAATGTTTTAAATATTACCTAATAGCTTTTCATGGTATGGCCAGACGCGCAACCTATTGTAGTGTAGTTTGTTATCAAATAATAGATTATACTCACAATTAAGTAACTATTACTTGAATATTAGAGGAAAAATGGCTCATGAGCATGGTTATAGACCAAAATCTTTGGATGATTTTTCATCTTCGAAGTTGAAATTGAGGTTAGAATTTTTTTGACAAAATTTATATAGAGCTTAAGACAAAAGATGTAATACTTTTCATCACAAGTATATAAATGTGTGTGGACAATATGAATCATGTTTAGGATCTCTACAAAATATATTATATGAAGCAATTAGATTGAGAATGGATTTGTCATCTTTATAAAACTATATTAATAGCTTGTTAATTAATATTAATTGTAGGTAAAATGATTCAATTTGAAAGAAATGCAATATTAATCATGGTTGCTTATGTGGGTTATTTAGTTTGTATGGTTCAATATATGTTTCGTATTGAAAGACCAATCATCCAACCATGAAGACATGATAAAGAACAAGAATGTTAAGAATTGCTAATAGAATTGCAAGCAAATAATAACTCATGTTGTGTAGTAGTAATGAATTTATTATGATGTATTTAGTTGATTAGTTGAAATATTTCTTAGGAGAAAACTTCTTAGGGATAGTCAACACAATGTTGTTGAGGGATAAGTTGCCCAATTCTACACATTTTAAGTGGCCAGTCACGTACTTGATCATACAACTTTTTTTTTCCCTATCAGTCTACTAAGATTGTTAGTCATCTTTTTCATTAAGTACTTAGAGCTCTAATAATACTTGAAAATCAATTTTTATTTTAACCAAATGGTTCTACAATATCATCACAAATACTTAATAATGGAGGGAGATGCATCAAGGTATAGAGGAAGAAAATGTTTTCCTACGATAAATGTATTGGTTGCTTGCACTTTTGACTTGAAACTCACTTATATCCTGCTTGAGTGGGAGGTTTCAACTTCAGACTCAAGATATAGCAATTGGATCTCAAGCCGAGAGTGATAGAGAAAAGGTTTGAATATGAGGGGGAGGGGAGGAAAGAGAGGGGGAGAGAGAGAAAGAGAGAGAGAGAGAGAAAAGAGAGATGAATATTGATGAGGTGGAAGCAAATAATGAGATTCATGTAGAGAATTTTAATTCGTATGATTGTGAAAGTGCTTTATCAACACCAAGAACACAAGGTCTATTATCATCTACTCTATAATTGTCTAGAACTTCATCTTCAAAAGGTATAAAATGACAAACACCAATGACAAATAATTATTCTTCAGAATTTAAAAAGATGACTAGTGCAATGCATAATATTGCACAAGCTATAATAAACACAAACCATCAAGTTTAGAAGTTGACCAAGATAATTGAAGCAATGGGAAAATTGGGATTGAAGGGATCAGATTTTTTGAAGAAGTTAAATGGCTTATAGATCATCTGAATCTTATTGGAATATTTTTTAAATATCCAGAAGAGTCACGAATTAAATGATCGATGAAAAAAATAGGTTGATAATATGTTATTAATGAGTACATGTTAAGCATGAAATTTAGAACTAATATTTATACAAATGTTAAAAACTTATTTTGTATGGCGATATTATTTGAATTATTTGAACTAAAAATCATAGTATTTTTATTGAGTTATTAACATTGTTAAAATTATGTTACTAACTTTTTTTTTTTTTTTTGGTAATGAATGGATGATTCCAAATTTAAAGTTGTTGCTTGAAATTTCTACTTGAATTGTATAGTCCTCATTTAGTCTATCATTTATATTCTTGAAATTTTCACTTGTATTGTACTAGAAAGCTGAATCATAAGATAATGCCATCATGGGTTGCTTGGTTGTTACTTTCATTTTTCCTTTCACAATTCACAAGCCTAGTAGCATATATGTCATAATAATTCTACTTCGAATCCAAAACCAATGCATTAGGAAACAAGCCATTAAATCTTTGCAAGTTTTTTTTTAACATATATATATATATATTATTTTAAAAATATTTAATAAACAATTAATATGAGATAAATATATTTATAAAATATTTAATAAAAAATTAATATGAGATAAATATATTTATATTTTATTTAAAATGACTATATTTTAAGTTATTTTAAATAAATATAAGGGTCTTTGTAATAAAAAATGATTTATGTAACAAAAATGAATTCTAAATTAAGAGTAAAATAATCAATATTACTAATTTAAATAATTTCTATGGATATTTCAAATAATAGAATTATATTTAATTATGTAATTTCATATTTTATTTTAAATATACAAATTTAAAATTGAATTCAAATTTACTCGTCAATTCAACATATTAAAAAAAGAAAAGAAGAAAAAAAGCTGTAAGTAATAATAATAGTAAAGTGGATAAACGGGCTCCAAGCCCAATTTGGTTTCCGTGTTGACAAACTCTACCACTGAAACAGAAGGCGTATAGGGAAAGAAAAACATCATTAAAGACATAACAGACAGGCACAGGTTCTTCACATTGCCTAAGATTTCAATCTCAGGATTTTTTTCTTAATCTCATCCACTGAAAACTTATGGTTAGTTTCTCCATTCTTTCCCTCTTTGATTTTTCTTAAATTATTTGCTGGCTCGATTTATTTTGTTTGCTCTGCATAATTTGCGTGATTCGATCGCTGTCACTGTTTGCTTGATTTAGAATAAACCCCATGTATAAAATTTTTTGTTCTTTGATTCTAGTTGAATTTATCTGGGTTAAGTCTTATTTAGAATCATTATTTTTATTTATTTTTAATTAGCTTCGTAAAAGATGTGAAATCACGAATACAAGCTTGAACTTTTTATTTGCTTATAGTAATTTTTAGTTAAGTGCATTGAGTTTCATGTGAATTTTCTGTACTGGGTTTGGAAGAACTTTCCACAAAGGTGATAAATTTAATGGTGAAACAAGTTTCACTGCCACAAGTTTGGGCGGAGGCATGGAGGATTGTGTGAGATCTAATATGAGTATTCTATAATAATTCAAATTACAATGGTCTTTTGTTTAGTATCATGTGTTTGTTTGTTTTTACCTGCGGTTAATTTTTTAAGATTTGTAATTCTTGGTTTATTCAGACTAATAGTTTCAAATATTTTCTGAAATGTGAATGATGGTTAATTTATTTGCTGAACTAAGTTTTGATGATGCGTGTTCTTGAACTTTGTGCTTCTTCAGGCAAGTTTTTATAAAGGGCAAAATAGGAAGGATAAACCCAGAGGACGACATCATGGGTTGACTCAACAGAAGAAGCAGGAAATTAAAGAAGCTTTTGATCTGTTTGATACTGATGGCTCAGGTACTGAAATTATCAGTTGCCATTTGTGCTTTCGATACGTGTGGTATTTTCCTTTTCATTTATTTGTTTTGTTTACTGCTGTATTTTCCAGGCACTATTGATGCCAAAGAGCTGAATGTTGCCATGAGGTATGAATACTGGATCATATTTGATTGGTTTTTGCAAGCTGTGTCTTGAAATAATTATGAGTAAAATATGTGATAACAGGGCACTTGGCTTTGAGATGAACAAAGAGGTACCCTCTGTGCCTAACTTTGTGCAGATGTTGAGCTTTCCATTTATCTATTATGTTTTAGAATACCATTTCTCACAAGATGGATATATGTGTGGATGCTATATCATCCTACAAAATTTGTGCATGCTTTGGAATTATGTTCTTAACTTGTAAATGGCACAATGTAGCTTATCATTTTACTTTGGATTGGTTTCATAATTCATGCATATATCAGCAGGTCCATTCATGCAAAGCATTTTTGAAGTAGGTGCATCTCTTAAAATAGTTGTAAGTTTTTGGAAAAGGATATTGCAGTGGTCTGTCAAACAGTTTCCATCATTGTCTCCATTCCCCCACAGAAGTTTTTTTCACTGGTCTGTCATACAGCTTCAAGAATAGCCTAAGATGGTCCTCTTGTTCTAAGGAGATCAAAAGCCCTTCTGCATACTCTTTAATGGTTTGAAGTCAATGTCCCCACAGAAGTTGTTTTCTCTCAAGAGAAATGGAAATTGTCTAAAGATAAGTGTTTGAAATGGTATTCACTGAAAAAACGCAAGGAATAAGCAGGAAACTTCCTCTATTTTGGAGGTTCTTATCTTTTTCTTGTCTTCAAGGAACCTTTTCCTCTTATCAGTGATCATTATTAATCTACATCTCAGTCTTTGGTTACTTTCACTTTTTTGTCTCATAATTGAAAAAGGATAAGCATTTGTAGCACATAGAATCCCATTGGCATATTTATATGAAGAATTGGCTGTTTGAACAAGGAGATGATATGGGTTTGAAGACTATTGGAAAAAAAAAAATCAATGAGAGCCATGTGGTAAACTTTAACCAAGCAGATATCTTCTGCAATACATTGCTTGATCAGTTTCTTACCTGACATACATCGTCCTGAACTTAAGCTTCATCCTTCTTGTGAAACCTGGCTGCATGGTTAACATATTTCTTGATTATGCCATTCCAGCAAATCGAACAAATGATTGCAGATGTTGACAAAGATGGCAGTGGTGCAATTGATTTTGATGAATTTGTGCATATGATGACAGCCAAGATTGGAGAAAGGGACACAAAGGAAGAGCTTTCAAAAGCATTCCGCATTATTGACCATGATAAAAATGTGAGCTTTCATTGATTCATTGTTGATTTTGCTCGTACTTGCTGAAGACTTGTCATCTAATTCATTTTGCTTCAGGGAAAAATTTCTGTAGGTGACATCAAGCAAATAGCCAAGGAGCTTGGCGAAAGCTTCACTGAAAGAGAGATTCAAGAGATGGTTGAAGAAGCTGATCAAGATCGTAAGTTAGCATGTTATTATTTCATCTTGGCTTTGGAAGTTAAATCTTGAACCTGCATGTCAAATAGAGTGGAAGCCTGCTTGTATTACCAAGGGCGTGCCTAGTTTTCAAATTGTGCATTAATCTTCACAAAATTAACAGTTAGAAGGCAAAATGGTGTGTAACAAGCTAATGAGAATTCCCGTGTCATGTGATGAGTGGTTTATTTACAACCAGGCTGCTAGCTTTTTGTGAACTTGACCCCTTTGGGACGTCCATGCTAATTTGTTGCCTCAAAAAGCAGTGTCGAGTAGGATATCAAGCTGGCAAACAATTCTTTACCCATGATAATTTTAAAACGTGATGCGCTAGCTTTATTTACTCACCGATACTCTGCTTCCTGTGTATATAATGGCTTGTGTAATGCACGCAGGTGATGGAGAAGTGGGTGTCGATGATTTCATGAGGATAATGAGTACAACGATATATGGGCCCTAGAAATTGAGTGGTGTTCTGATCTGCGGCGAGATCCCAAGTGGTTGGTTGGTTTGGGGTGATGCTATAGCCGTGGCATATTTTTATGCAGAATTAAAACGAAAAACCCTTCAGGGAAGTGTGCTTTAGTTAATTTATGCGTGTGCCTAGCTTTGTATTATAACCTAGATATTGTAGTTTATTTTTATTACGTGGAGTAAATCAAGTATTTTATTTGCTTTGACTGTCATCTACAGCAATATCATTGGAATGTTCTTTTTATCTCCGAAAATGTTGTGTGCGATTTCCAGTCTTTTGAGATGATGATATGACTTCGTTTTTTATCAAATTGGTGATTTTAACACGAGCATGTTAGGGATACCTGTGCCATTAGAGGGGGGAGAACTAAGAAAAAGAAGAAGAATGATATGATGCTTGGAGTATTTTTATCAAGTCAGTTCACATTTCTATCTACTCGGTCGCTCAGCACCTATGGCGTTAACTTTCCGGTTTCTAGTAGAATAGCTTTCACAAACAAAAGACAATTCGATATTCGAGTGAATCTTGCGATCTTATCCATGGATGCAAGCAATTCCATCTCTATCAAAACGTTTGTTTTAACGTAATGCCTTTAATTTTTACTGACTTGATGACCAAACTAGGAACAACAAGAAAATGATCTTGTTTCTTGGGTTAAAAGTCATACATATAATGTATTTCCAACTATTTTCATCTACCAAACTGTTGTCATTTTGTCTCCTTTTCCATTTCAAAGAAAACGCTGTTAAAAAAATACACCCCTTCCTATTTGATCATAATTTATTCATGTCTCGATCTAAGAGTTAATTTGATCCAAGTCAATTGAGAAATATATCAGGCTTAGAGGGTGGCACTCCTTTCTCACGTAAAAGGGATCAGATTCAAAACATTATCAATCCAGAAATAATGTTATTTCAAAATTTTTTTAATAAAGTCAAATTAAATCTTACTCAGGTTTTGATCGGGTCAATTGATTCACATGTTAGCATGCTTAGTGAATTGAATTTGATTGGGTCACCTCACAACCAATTTCAACATAAATCTAGCTTAAAAATGCACCCTTGATCTTAAAATCAAGGTGCGGCCTAGTCATGGGTATTAAATAACTCTAACTAGTTTATTGACCCAAGTCAATTCAAAACACCGTTGTTCAAAAACAATGTTGTTTCAAAATTCTTTTAATAAAGTTAAATTAGATTTCACTTGGATTTTGACTTGGTCGAATGATTCACATGTTAGCTTGCCTAGTGAACTGAATTTGATTGGGTAAACTCACAACTCATTTTGACATAAATCCAGCTAAAAAATGTACTCTTGATCTTGAGATCAAGGTGAAACCCAGTCATGAGTATTAAACAACTATAATTTTACTCTGCATAATGGTTCTTAGACCAACATGTTTTCTTTTAACTAGTTCATTGACTTGTGCTCCACCATGAGTCCAATATGATTTTTTAAAAATTTAAAAAGAAATTTGAAGAGCGCGAGGATTCTTTGGCAATGTCTTTAAACCTGGACAAGCATATCAATCTTGAAAACTCTTGATCCATCTCCTTTCTTAACTTGAGTTTCCAATTAAATCGCATCAAACTTGAGGTAATGTGATTTGGTTGATTTCGCGGGTCTAAAAACAACATGGATAATTGGTAAAAACATGATTTAACTCTTAAAAAACCTTCAAGATGACAATTTGTTTAAAAAAATTGAGACAACGACATATTAGATCGACTTCGATCATCTCGCAACCTCGATCATGAACTCTGCTGGGTTTAATAACTTGTTTTTTTTTTTTTTTAATATTTTTGTTTAATTTTGTGATAAAAAATAGATGCTTTTAATCTCAAACATTAACCTTAAAATATATGTTTGTTTGAGACCGTGAAAACATTATAAAAAATAAACAAAAACAAATCATGAAGTTAATCCAATATTAAAGGATAAATTAAAAAAAATCAATTTAAAAAAAAACAAAACAAATTGGGTTTTGTAGGTAAACATGTGAATTGAGTAACCAATATTAATAAGCTAACACTACGAACTGAGTCATGGACTCTACTAAGTGAGTCATGTGATAACAAACATATCTCCAAGGACTCTGTTATGTATAGGACTCTAATCACGTTGGCTAAGCTGATAAGCTCTTAGATTATTCAAAACCTTAGCTGATAAGATCTCAGCTTGTAATCCATTGTTCACAGCTTTAGTTGATAAGATCTCAGGTTGTAATCCCTTAGGAGTTGGTCTTCCTGTCAAATAGGAGAAGTCGGTCAGCATATGTAACTATATATATCTCCTCAGTCAATAAGAAATATATTCTGCTTTCACTCCTAAAACAAAAACCTGTTATGGTATCAGAGCGTCCTCTGATCCTTCCTCTGATTCTTTCTTAATTTTTCTTCACAACAAAAATGTCCAACTCCATTCCATTAAACACAGACAATCACCTCATCACCATTAACACAGCTGCTCAAGCTCCACTCAAACTGAACTCTTCCAACTATGCTTCCTGGAAAATTCAGTTTGAAACTCTTTTTGTTGGCTATGATCTTCTTGGCTATATCAATGGATCAAAGCCATGTCCATCAATAAATCTCACAGTTGACGGCACAACTGCTCCAAATCCTGCATACAGTTTTTGGGTAAGACAAGATCAGCTCATCTTAAATGCTCTTATTGGCAGTCTCTCCCCCCCACTGATTTCCTTTGTTGCACGAACCACTTCCTCTCGTGAAGCCTGGAATGTTCTTGCTGTCACATATGCAAAACCTTCACGTGGCCGTATCAAACATGTTAAGAACCAGCTGAAAAATCTTACTAAAGGCACAATGACCATTACCGATTTTGTTTACTTTGTCAAGGCAAGATCTGATGAACTTGCTATCCTTGGTGCTCCCATGGATATTGAAGATCTTACTGAGAAGATTTTAGATGGTTTAGATGATGAATACAAGGAGCTTGTTCGTGCTGTCCAAGCTCGGGATTCTGCTATCTCTTTTGATGAGCTTCATGAAAAGCTTCTCTCGTTTGAAGCATCGCTTCAGACACAGTCACGTTCCTCAAGTATCGGTCCTGTCACTACCAATTCCATGGCTAGAAACTCCAACAACAGCAACTGGCGACCTTCACGATCCAACTGGCGACCATCGTTCTCTCCTCTGGGGAACAACTTTCGCTCATCAACCGCCACAAACTTTCGACCTGCTATGTCCATCACTCCAAACAATTATGGTCGCCATAGTAGATTGCCTGCACGCCCCTATTTGGGACATTGTCAAATTTGCAATATTCAAGGCCACACTGCCAAACGATGTCCTTCCTTTCAGTTGGTGCCCATTTCAGGTTCTCACAATATCAACTCTTCATATGGCATGACCCCATCAGGACATCCTCAGGCTAATTTTACTTCTCCGTCCTCATCAAATGCTGCACCGTGGTTGCTAGATAGTGGAGCATCTCATCACGTCACTGCTGACCTGAACAATCTTTCCCTTCATGCACCTTATACTGGTCATGATGATGTTATGATCGGTGATGGTACTACTCTTCCCATTACTCACGTTGGTTCAGTATCACTTCCTACACTTAACTCTTCCTTTCATTTACAAGACGTTTTATGTGTTCCAACAATGCAAAAAAATTTAATTTCCATTGCCTTGTTCTGTCAAACTAATAAAGTGTCTGTTGAACTTTTTCCCACTTGTTTTCATGTGAAGGACCTACGGACGAAGGCCATTCTTCTGCAAGGCGAAACTAAAGATGGAGTTTATGAATGGCCAGTTGCTCGCTCATCCTCCTCTCCTATTCTTGCCTTCTCCACAGTAAAAACAACATCTTCCATTTGGCACCAACGACTTGGTCATCCAGCATCTTCTATTCTTAGTCATATTTTGTCATTTTATAATTTGAATTTTTCTCCCCATAAACATTTCTGCTGCAATGCATGCTTAAGCAATAAAAGTCATAAACTACCATTTTCTACTTCCACTTTGATCACATCTCGTCCTCTTCAAATAATATTTTCTGATGTTTGGACCTCTCCAATTGTTTCTCATGATGGTTACAAATATTATGTTATTTTCGTTGATCATTTTACCAAATACATATGGTTTTATCCCTTAAAACGAAAGTCTGATGTGCAAATTGTGTTCAAACGTTATAAAGCCATTGTTGAAAAATATTTTCAGCAAAATATTGTGTCTCTCTATTCCGATAACGGTGGTGAATATATTGCTCTCAAACCATTTCTTTCTGAAAATGGCATAAGCCATCTCACTTCTCCACCACACACGCCTGAACATAATGGATTTTCTGAAAGACGACATCTTCACATTGTTGAAACAGGTCTTGCACTTCTTTCTCATGCCTCAATTCCGACCACTTTCTGGACTTATGCTTTCAGTACTGCTGTCTATTTAATTAATAGAATGCCTACTCCCACGCTACAAATGTCCTCTCCATATGAGTCTATTTTTCACAGCAGTCCTAATTTTTCAAAACTTAAAGTGTTCGGGTGTTTGTGTTATCCTTGGTTAGGTCCATACACATCTCATAAACTTGATCCCAAGTCCAAGCCCTGTGTCTTTCTCGGATATTCTCTTTCTCAAAGTGCATTTCTTTGTTTTGATAAATCCACAAGCAAAATTCATGTTTCTCGCCATGTAAAGTTTGTTGAATCGGTTTTTCCTTTTAAGTCCTCCTCCACTGACTCCTCCCATTCATCATCTTACATATCTGATTGGGTCCCTCCCATCATTTCTGTTTCTTCCACTCCTCAGCAGCAACTGGTTCTATCTACACCATCTCAACAAAGTCATGCAGCTGATCCTTCGTCTATGGGTTCTTCACTGTGTTCACTTCCATCTTCATCTTGCACTGCTGAAGCCCTGCCCAGCACCATAATCTCCTCTTCCCCGCTGTCACAGGTACTTCCTTCTTCATCCCCACTTAATCCTATAATACCTACTTCTCATCTACTCCCTCAAGCACCTCCAATCCCACCTCAAACAACTTCCCACCACCCCATGGTCACCCGGTCCCGAAATAATATCAAGAAACTTGTTTAGAAACTCACTCTTCACACCATAAAATCAGACACCTCCAACATTGAACCTTCAAATACTTCTCAGGCCTTCAAAGATCCCAACTGGCGTCAGGCTATGTCTGAGGAATATGATGTCCTTGTTCGAAATGGCACGTGGGAACTTGTTTCCCCTAATGGTATCACTAACCTTGTTGGCTGCAGGTGGGTTTATAGAATCAAAAGAAATTCTGATGGCTCCATTAATCGGTTTAAAGCACGCCTGGTTGCAAAAGAATTTCACCAGCGTCCTGGAGTCGATTATCATGACACCTTCAGCCCCGTTGTTAAACCAACAACTGTCCGGCTCGTCCTTAGTCTTGCTATCAGTCGTGGATGGTCTCTTAAACAACTGGACATCAACAATGCCTTTCTTCAAGGCAGCCTCTCTGAAACCGTGTTCATGGAGCAACCGCCAGGGTTTGTTGATCAAGACAAACCTTCCTTTGTTTGCAAACTACACAAAGCTATATATGGGCTGAAGCAAGCGCCCCGCGCTTGGTACTATGAGCTGCGTCACTTTCTGTTGGCATCCGGATTCCATAACTCTCACTCTGATACATCTCTGTTTATCTTCCAAAGTGCTCCTCATGTTTTGTATTTGCTGGTTTACGTCGATGATATAATTGTCACTGGTAGCAATGATGCTGTTCTCTCTCAGTTTGTTTCCAGTCTTGCCAAACGATTTTCTCTCAAAGAACTTGGTGACTTGTCCTACTTCCTGGGTGTTGAGGTTATATCTCACAAACATGGTCTCCTGCTCTCCAAACGCAGGTACATCACTGACTTGCTCACTCGTCTGCACATGCATGAAGCCAAACCAGTTCTCACACCGCTTCCAAGCTCTGCATCTGTTGTTTCTTTAAAGTCAGGCTTGCCTCTCCCTGATCCAACCATCTATCGTGAGGTTGTTGGCAGTCTTCAATACCTGTCTCTTACACGACCGGATGTGTCCTTCGCAGTCAACAAATTATCTCAGTTCATGCACCATCCGACTGATACCCACTGGATCCTTGTCAAGCGCATTCTACGTTATCTCCTTGGTACACTCAACAAGGGCCTTCTTCTGCGCCGTGACTCTCCTTGTTCTCTTCATGCTTTTGCTGACAAACTTCATGCCTTTTCGGATGCTGATTGGGCGGGCAACAAGGATGATTATTCCTCAACCAGTGCCTACCTAGTATACCTTGGGAGTAACTTAATTTCATGGAGTTCCAAGAAACAGAAAACCATTGCCAGGTCTTCTACAGAGGCTGAGTATCGCTCAGTTGCAGCCACTGCTGCTGAATTAAGTTGGGTATGTTCGCTCATTCAAGAACTAGGTGTTGCTCTTCCCACTCCTCCTGTCATCTACTGCGACAATGTGGGAGCAACTCAGTTAAGTTCCAATCCCATATTTCACTCACGAATGAAGCATGTGGCCGTGGACTATCATTTCATTCGTGACCAAGTTCAGTCTGGTAGGCTTCGTGTTGCTCATATCTCTTCTGCTGATCAGCTAGCTGACCTTCTAACCAAGCCGCTATCCACCTCTCAATTTCAGTTCTTTCGTGACAAGATTGGCCTCTATGATCGTGGCCTATCTTGAGGGGGCATGATAACAAACATATCTCCAAGGACTCTGTTATGTATAGGACTCTAATCACGTTGGCTAAGCTGATAAGCTCTTAGATTATTCAAAACCTTAGCTGATAAGATCTCAGCTTGTAATCCATTGTTCACAGCTTTAGTTGATAAGATCTCAGGTTGTAATCCCTTAGGAGTTGGTCTTCCTGTCAAATAGGAGAAGTCGGTCAGCATATGTAACTATATATATCTCCTCAGTCAATAAGAAATATATTCTGCTTTCACTCCTAAAACAAAAACCTGTTATCATGGACGCCACAGATGGAAATCTTGGGTCATCCATCAGTTGGGGGATCGTTATTTCACTCTAGGTGGGGTTCTATTATTGAAACTTTGCAGTTTGGTCACACCCTTATTCTCTTGCCATTCATCATCGACCAACCTTTGTGTGCAAGGTATTTGGTTGAGAAGGGTTTAGGTGTGGAAGTACAGAGAGGGGAAGATGGGTCGTTTACCCGGGATGGTGTAGCCAGGGCTCTGAAACTCGCTATGGTATCCGAGGAAGGAAAAAGCTTGAGGGAGAAAGCAAGTGAAGCTGTTGCGATTTTCGGAAACCAGAAGTTGCATCAGGATTACTATATTGGTAAGTTTGTTGATTTTCTCAAAAAGAAGAAATGAAATGTTTGAAGGACATGGTCACAACTCGCAACTCGCAAGCCAGAGTTGATCATCACCCCTGCTTGAGATTTTATTTAGGTGCTTCATGTTCTCGAGTATTCATGTATGGAATAAAACAGTTTTTTTTTTGGTCAAGAAACCTCTTCAAAATAGCTATTTGAATGTACATAATGCGGCATTTAGCTGCCTTTATAATGAATTCATTAATCTGTATAATGAAATGGGATTGTAGCCCTTAACGAAAAATCCGATTCCAATATCCTTAGTAAAATGGATAAAGATCTTCATGCAGTCATCTTTCCATCGACTGTCAGCCCATTTTATTTGTTTGTAGGAAAAATAGTTTTTTTTTAGTAAGTGGTTTTTTTAAAAAATAAATTCCAGGAAAGTAAATTATTTTTTAATGTTTCGTAGTGTCATGAAAAGTAAGTTGGAAAACACTTTCCAGTGTTTGGTTATGTTATGGAAAATGAGTTGGAAAATAGCTTATTAATGCTTCTTTTTTTTTCAAGTTTAATACAATAATAAGTAACATATCTTACAAATTAAAAAGTTGAATGAGAATGAAATTGAAAAAAAATCTAATTTCATAAATTATCTCAAATAAAATAAATAATAATCAAAATAATAGAGATCAAATTTAATAGATAAAAAAAATGAAAGATGATGAATTAAAATAATAATAATTACAACATCATAAATTATTTTAAATAAAATAAGTAACAATATAGAGAATGAGGACCAAAATTGATAGATAAAAAATTTTAATTTAAAAAATAATAAGAGAAAAGTAAATAACAATAATAAAAATAAGGATCAAAGTTAATATAAAAATAAAATTAAATCAAATTTTAAGGGATGAATTTGAAAAAAAAAAGATTCAAACAAAATATATAGCAATCAAAAGTTTGAGGATCAAATTTGATATGATATTTTTAAATTTTTCACAACTTCTAGTAAGTGTTTTCCGCCCAAAATAAAAGAAAAACACTTTCCTAAAAATCAAGCTAAATTTTTCTTTGACATGAAAGTATTTTTCGTGACCATCCTAATGGCAAACAAACACGAAAAAGTTTGGAAAGTGGTTTCCCACAAACCATTTTCCGGGAAACAAACACACCCTAAGATTAATCACTTTTTTTATGAACCTAATTTTTTTATTTAATTATATGATAAAAAATAAACAATTCCAAAATAGAGAACCAACACAATACCGAGACTTTTTTTAAAGTCGTAATAACCTTATAGAAAGTGAACAAAACAAATTATGAAAATCAATCTCAATTAACTCACTATTTAAAGATAAAATAAAAATAAAAATAATTATTTTTTAAAAAAGTTAAACACGCCAAACTTGCAAACCGGATTAACTCATCAAACTGACAAACATGTCTATGAACTTTATAAAGTTTAATAATATTTTTTTTTGAAAATATTTTTTTTAACTATACAATAAAAAATAGATGATCAAAAAATAAGTTCTATTAAAAAAAATGGCACCCCACCAAACCCGTGAACCAGGGCAACTCGGGTTACTCCACTAAACCTACCAACTAAGTTATGGACTCCACAAAGTTTAATAACTTGGTTTTTTCTCCAAATTATTTTTTATTTAACTAAATATTTAAAAAATAGATGATCATAAAATTAATGATCAATTCAATATTAGAATATTTGTTTGACACCGTGATAATTCTATCAAAAGGTGAGATTAAAAGAAAAAAATTTATACCAATCCAATATTAAATGATAAAATTAATAAAATAAAATAAAATAAAAAACAAAACATTATAATCACAATTTTTATAGGTGTAGGTAACAAAGATTTCCCCACTCCTCTTAGTTTTTACCAGATGCAATGCTCGCGCGCTGCTCTGGGTTTGTGGCATGCTCGTGCATTGCTATGGGCTTTTGAAAAAAATCATAAAAAAAAAAATCATATGGGAAAAGAGTGTTGCAATCCATAATATTTTCAATAAAAAAACTACAAAGCTAAATTCTCAACCAGTTCAATATTAAAAAAAATAAAATCAACAAATATAATTCTAGAAAAAATTATAAAAAATAAAAGGAAAAAAAACCATGTACGAAAACACTGCAACAATCTATAGTGTTTTGTGAGGAAATATATAGTTGTACTTCTTAACCAAATCAATATTAAAAAAAATAAAATCGACAAAGAAAATTTTGAAAAAAATCATAACAAAAAAAATCATGTGAAGAATGACTGTAGCAATCCATAGTGTTTTAAAGAAAAAAAAATATAAAGCTAAATTCTCAACCAACTCAATATTAAAAAAAATAAAATATCAAAGAGAATTTTGAAAATAAAATCATATATATATAAACAAAATAAAAATCATAAAAACACAAAACAAAACATATATATATATATATATATGGAAACACTATAGTAACCCACAATGTTTTGTAAGAAAAGCTACAATTTTAATTCTCAACCAGTTTAATATTAAAAAAAATAAATTCAACAAAGATAATTTTAAAAAAATAAAAAAACACTATAGCAAAACAAAAATTATATGGAAAACACTCTAGTAATTAACAATGTTTCAACTTTTAAAAAATAAGGATAAAAAATAATTATGAAAAACCATTTAGATACAAGGTGCACTTACATATAGAGCTTTTATTATTATTATTATTATTATTATAGGAAAGATTAACATTTGAAATGCTTGTTAGACCTGCAAAACTCTTGTAAGTAATCTGAATAACAAGAAAGCAAAATAAATTCGGTGACAGAACAAAATTAAACATCCCAAGCTAGACCGTATATGAGATCTCTTTTATTTAATATACTTCAAATAAATTGGTTTGTCCCTGCCATCAAAGCTAGAAGCCGGGACTCTCCCAGAAATGGGATTTGAAAAGTCTGTCCTTACTCCTTAGGTGTTGGAGGGTGTCTCTTGGGAGAAGCTGGCGGCACAGGAGCCGACTCGGCATCAGCGGCTTCGAGCCGCACTGGAGAGGCACTTTTCACGCAACTGTTGCATGCATCTACTTTCAAAAGATTTCTTGCTCTCCTGGCGGGAAACGCAGAGCCCCAGCCTCGGAGATCCAACCATAGTCAAGCAGTGCAAGGCTATAAAATAAAATCTGCAAGAAATTTCCTCTCTTCCAACTCTCTCTCCATGAATCTGTGACCACCTCTGTCTCACTATACCCCTCAGTGATGGTCTCTCTTAAAAACAAACAAGAATCCGCTTCAATAATGTGCAGTTCACTCAATTCAAGATCCAGCCGTAACTTCTCCAATATCTGCAAAAACACCAACCACTTGAAGTCTTTGAAAGCTCTACTCATAGTTAACGGTCTAATACAGCACAAGCTTTTGCTGAGACAATTTTTGGAGTCTTGTTTTAATTTGGGTTCTGTTGATATAGCTCTCTCGACTTTCAATACAATTAAGAAGCCAAGCTTGTTGTTGCAAAACTTGATGATTAGGAGTCTATGTAATAATGGGTTACACGAAAACGTCTTGTCTGTGTATAAAACTTGTCAGGTTTCGAATTGCCTATCTGATGATTTTACGTTTCCTTTTGTGATCAAGGCATGCTCGATTCTTGGTGCTTTTGAGATTGGAAAAGAGATTCATTGTGCTGTGTTGAGAAATGGGTATGAGAGAAATGTTGTTATAGAGACTGCTTTGGTTGACTTTTATGGAAAGATTGGTCATTTAGGGACTGCACGCTCTCTGATTGATAGAAGTCCACAACCAGACATGGTTTCTCTGAATGCTTTGATTTCTTGTTATTCTTTTCATGGGATTGATCAACCAGTGTTTGAGGTTTTTAAGCATATCTTCGCGGTGGGTTTGAAGCCTAATTTGAGTACTTTGGCTAGTGTAATTCCTGTTTGTACCAGATTGGGACGTTTGGATACAGGTAAGTCTCTCCATGGATTTGCTGTCAAGTCTGGATTTCTTGCGAATGAGTTCTTGGTGCCTGCTTTAATTTCAATGTATGCTCGTGATGTGTGTGTATCTAGTGCTATAAATATGTTTGAAGATGTAAAAAGGAAGAATGTTGCTGTTTGGAATGCTATGATTTCTGCTTATTCACAAAAGGATATGGCTTTTGAAGCATATGAAATGTTTCGACAAATGCTTCATGCTGATGTGCTGCCTAATTCAATTACTTTTGTGTCGGTCATTCCCTCATGTGAGGTTGCTGGTGGTATACTGTATGGTGAATCATTTCATGCTTGGGTGATAAAACACGGTTTAGAAAATCAGGTTTCTGTTGTGACAGCCCTCGTGTCCATGTATGCTAAGCTTGGAGAGATGCATAAAGCAGAAAATCTTTTTGATCGGATTTCCAATAGGAACCTCTTGTTATGGAATGTGATGGTGTCTGGGTATGTGTGCAATTGTCTATGGGATACAAGTCTTGCTGCATTTTGTGAAATGCAGCTTGGTGGATTTAGGCCAGATGCAGTCTCTATTGTTAGTGTTCTTTCTGCTTGTTCCAATCTGGAGGCTGTTTTGTTTGGTAAGTGTGCCCATGCATTTAGCGTTAGAAAGGGGATTGATTCAAGCCCCAATGTTTCAAATGCTCTCTTGGCATTTTATTCTGATTGTAGACAACTCACCTCTTCTTTTAAGCTCTTTCACAAAATGCACGCTAGGAATACTGTGTCGTGGAATACTTTGATATCTGGGTGTGTGCATAGTGGAGAAATGGAAAAGGCAGTTGACCTTGGTCACAGTATGCAGAAAGAGGGTGTGGCATTGGATTTGGTCACCCTAATAAGTGTTCTCCCTGTTTACTGTGACAGGGACTATTTAGGTCACGGGATGACCCTTCATGGTTATGCGATAAAAAAAGGGTTTGCTTCTGATGTATCTTTGGTCAATGCACTTATCAGCACATATTGTAAGTGTGGCGATCTTGATTCTGGGAGATTTCTTTTTGAAGTCATGTCAGAAAGGTGCATAGTGTCTTGGAATGCCCTGTTTACTGGCTTGCGGCATCTCAACCTACAGAACGAGGCTATGGTCCTTTTCAGTCAAATGACGGAGTATCAAAGGCCAAATTCTGTAACTCTGCTAAATGTATTGCCTTTGTGCTACAGCCATTTGCAGGGTAAGTCTGTCCATGCGTTTGCAATTAGAACAGGAGTTTTACCGGAAACGCCTCTTGTTACTTCTCTGATTTACATGTATGCTAGATTTGAAAATATGAATTCATGTCTCTCGCTATTTGAAATAGGAACAGAAGACATACCAGTCTGGAATGCTATTATTTCTGTGTATATCCAAACAAAATATCCTGAAAAAGCAGTTTGCTTCTTCTATGATTTGCTTCGA
This sequence comes from Populus alba x Populus glandulosa, assembly GCA_033617975.1. Classification (NCBI taxonomy): domain Eukaryota; kingdom Viridiplantae; phylum Streptophyta; class Magnoliopsida; order Malpighiales; family Salicaceae; genus Populus; species Populus alba x Populus glandulosa. The sequence goes on along the minus strand of CM066147.1, from coordinate 12,531,675 downwards.
ATGGGTTTACAACCTGATAACATAACAGTTCTGAGTTTAGTTTCAGCATGCGCTCAACTAAATTTCTTGAGTCTTGCTCATTCTGTAATGGCCTATATGATATGCAAGGGATTTGAGAAAGATTCTGCCGTTAGCAATGCCCTTATAGATATGTATGCAAGATGTGGAGACATTGTTACTGCTAAAAAGCTGTTTGAGGGCTTGATTGAAAAGGATGCTGTCTCTTGGAGTGTTATGATCAATGGATACTGTCTACATGGGGACGGCAAAGCTGCCCTTGAAACTTTCTCCCAGATGCAGTCATCAGGAGTGATCCCTGATGTCATTGTATTTTCAACTATTTTATCAGCTTGCAGCCATGCTGGTTTAGTGGAGCAAGCTTGGATGGTCCTCAACTCTATGGTCGAAAACGGTATATCAGCAAGAATGGAGCACTATGCATGCCTGGTGGACCTGTTAGGTAGAAAAGGTCACTTAAAGGAGGCGTACAATGTCGTTAAGAAGCTACCTAGTAAACCTTCAGTTACCCTACTTGAGTCGCTGTTGGGTGCCTGTAGCGTCCATGGCAACGTCGAAATTGGGGAGGAAATTAGTGGGCTGCTGATTGAAATGGACCCAGATAATCCTGTGCCTTATGTGATTCTTTCCAATATCTATGCAGCAGCTGGTCGATGGGCAGACGCCAATAAATTGAGGTCAAACATAGACCGGAGACGATTGAGAAAAGCAGCTGGTTGCAGTCTTCTAATAAGGGAAAAAAGTGACACCATGTTGTAATGAAAGAAGCCTAACTATCTATCCATGTATCTTTGTATATTATACATTTTCTCTAGCTTTTAAGATATATATATATAAGAAGGTCGAAGTTCTTTGAATGAACTGAGAAGAAATTTAAAAGGTACTTAGGTTGTGTTTGTTTCTTGAAAAGTGGTTTCTGAAAAATTACTTTTCAAATTTTCATGTGTTTATTTACCATTAAAAAAATTGGTTAACGGAAAACACTTTCCAGCTAAAGGAAATTTTGGCTAGGTTTTCAGAAAAATGTTTTTTTTTTATTTTGGGCGGAAAAAACTTTCCGGAAATTGTGAAAAATTTAAAAATATCATATTATTTGCTGATTATATCAAATTTGATCATCAAATTTTTTATTGCTATATATATATATATATTTTTTTTTTAAAATATTTTTTTTTAATTTCATCTTTTAAAATTTAATTTTTATATTAATTTTGGTTCTCATTTTTATAATTGTTATTTGCTTTTCCCTTATCATTTTTTAATTGAAAGTTTTATCTATCAAATTTGATCCTCATTCTTTTGATTGTTACTTATTTTATTTGAAATAATTTATGAAATGTTAATTATTATTCTTTTAATTTTTAAATTTTTAAATTTTTTAGATTTGATCTCTATTATTTTGATTATTATTTATTTTATTTGAGATAATTTATGAAATTATATTATTTTTTTTAATTTCATTCTCATTCAACTTTTTTAATCTGTAAAATTTGTTCCTCATTATTTTAATACACTTGAAAAAAAATAAAACATTAATAAGTTATTTTTCAGTTTATTTTTCATGACACAACTAAACACTAGAAAGTGTTTTCTAACTTATTTTTTATTACATTATCAAACATCGTAAAATAATTTATTTTTCTAAAATTTATTTTTTTTAAAAGTACTTTTCAGGAAACAAATGGTATTACATACTACTGAATTCCTACTGTAATTTGTTAAAGCATTCCAATAATAGAGTAATGGAGCCAGCCAGACACCAAGTGCAGTTGTGAACTGAAAATTCACGTGCATGGTTAATTCAATTAAATACACTAATCCGAACAAATCTACACTTTTGATTTTCTAAAAGATAGCAAAGTTAATTATTTTTTTCCAAATTAATAAGTTTGAATATAAATTCATTATACAACAATGCTGGCTTTTTCAACAAATCGTTATACATGTACAGATTTCTCAATATAATTTTGATTTTGTATATATAAATATGTACAAGCTTCATAAAAAACTTTCAAGTTTTTCTATTTTGGTTTTTTTTTTTTTAATTATTTATTTTCCTGCATAGTCAATTATAGCTCATATAATAATGTCAACTAAACGCGTGCGCGCCATTTTGTTTTTTTCGCTCTACTTAGTTTTTAAAATGTTTTTTTTATAAAAAAAATATGAAATTATGTTTTAGATTTATGTTTTTTAGATAATTTTAAATAATTTTTATATATTGATATTATATAGTTCAAGCACTTGTTAGAATTTTATCTTCGTTTAAACAAAAAAGAACTGCATCAAAAATTGAAAAAAACAAAAAATGCCATTGCAGCACCAGAATAAAGCCAACTCCCTGAAGCTCTAAGCAAAATAAATTTCAGAGAGATTTTGGAAGCAGGAAATCTGGAGGATCATAAACGTTTTGATACATCAATGCCAAGATATTACAATTGGGTCTGTGCGTGCATCCAGACAACAAGGTTAATGAAAACAGTGGCGGACCAAACCCAACTAATACACACAATACTTGGAAAAAATAGCACCAGGCCAACTGACACGCTAGACCAGACCTCCCACTTCCTCCTAAAATCCAAAAGACAAGGCCAGGCTATAGTCAACCCATCTTATGGACACTGGTAAAATCCAAAACCCAGTCATTCCCTACCATAGATTCTGCCAAAAATAAACCAAAATTTTTATTCTCGAGAGATGCTTCTATCCCGAAGCTTTCAGCTTGTAAAATCCAGCAAAATCAGCTTCAATGCTCCTCATGACATTGATCTCCCGGTTGCAGTCTGTTTAGCTACGTAAATCTGCTTCGTTTTTGAAGGGGGGTAGTTCTTTTCTGTACCCAAAGTTTGATTCCTTCCTTGGTATGCCATTCTTCGATGAGACCATTCAGCCCCCGAACTATTCTTCTGAGATCCTCCACCTCCTTGCTGATAATTATACCCAGAGTAATTGTAATGCTGCGCAGATGTATTCTTCTGGTGCGAAGGCTTTGTCTTCAAAGCAGACCTTGAGTTCTGGCCACTACCACTGCTAGCCCTGTCATTCTGCATGACATCTGTCTTGCCAGCCTCTGGAATGGCGCTTGCAGATGTGCTCTTAGCACCAATGCTCTGAGTTTCAGTCCCCACACTGGTGGTAATGGAGTCTACCAATCCAAGTTCATCAGGTAACTGGCTGACAGTGGCATCAGTTGCTGCCGGGAAGTTCTGCCTATTATCAGGAGGAGTTGCTGTTCGAGACTCGGAGAACCTGTTAGCAGCTAATGGTTGGTCAACAGGAAGGCTGTGGTTAAAATGAGATGATGCAGGAACACCCTCTGCCTGTTGCAATGGCTTTGACACAGGAAGTGATTGAAGAGGGGATGCAGACACATGAGGCCAGCGAGCTTGGACTGAAATGTCAGAAGACTGGGCAAAACAATTTAATCAAAATGTTAGGTTACGGTACACCATTCTTCAATACATTAGCAGCATCACATGATAAGCAATAGGAAAGAAATCATTAGTCAACCTCCAAACAATTGATGTCAACCAATTTTGGTCCAAACATCCGCTAAAACACATAACAGAAAAGCTTCCATTTAATTAAACAATTTTTGGCAAACAAAAGGCAAACACTTGTAGAGGGAATAGAATGGGAAGTAAGCATCATTTTGGCAAGCAAATAGTTCTCAGCTTCCAAACCATAGATCAAATTTGTACCTGAAAAGGAGAAACATCAAACATGGCCACAGGCGAGGCCATTGACAAAAGCGGAGAACCAGGGGCAAGATGCTGGATAGCAGGCATATTGGTGGGATTGCGCTGTGATGACACCATATTCATGTTATTCATGTCCCCTTCACCAACACTCATGGCAGAAGATGCAGGGTTATGCTTCCAATCAGGTTGTTTTCCAGATGGGATATACGTGGTGCCCATATAACTCAAGCCAACTTGTCCAAACTGTCCCACTGGTGCAAAGTGATTGTAGACAACCATGTGAGGTGGACCTTGAACCCCCGGGATGCTCCCAGGTGAGCTGATGAAAGGGCCTGTGAAACCAGCTGGAGGACCATAGAAAGAATCTACAGCAGAATGCTGTTGCCAGGCACCCAGTGGACCTGAAACTGATGCATTACTTTTCTGGGACTGTGACTGAGTAGGTGTTGATTCATCATGTGGCCCAAAAGCAAAGATCGGTCCTCCCAACATGGGATTCATCTCATAGAATGGAAAATGAGAAGGTGGAGCTCCAGGGACATGCGAAAGCATATGGCTTCCAGAATTCTGTGGAATTGGCAAAGGTGGCCATAAGGAAATTGGAGTCTCCACTGAAAGGTCAGCCGGCAGAGCCACACTAAAAGACTCTTCAACTCTTGATTGACTTGCTAATTGTTGATCAGCAGAAGCACCTACAAATTATTAACAAAGACAGCTTAAAGATAATGAAAGGAAAAGAAACGTGAGGCTCCCAACAAATATTGCAGCAATAAAAAAATCAGTAACCGCTGATATGCTATCAAGATCTGCACCTCCAACATTTTTTGAGTCTGAACCAGAGATGGGGCCTGCACCCAGTACATTACCACCAATCTCATCACTACTAATAGCTGCAACAGCAACAGCTGAAGCAGCTGCTTCGGCTTCAGCTTCACAATCTTCCAAATGAGCACAGGATTCATTGGAGTGTTTCTCTTTTTCAAAGAAAAGAGAGCAATCTTTTTTGGGTACAGAGAGATTATGAGAAATATTAATGTCCGATTGACATAGACCTGGAGGGCCAATCCCGTGGGAAACAGCCCGTCTGTTAGAAGGAAGAATCGGAGATGTCACAGCACCTGAATACAAGGGAACATCACAAATTTCAAAATAATGCCAATAGTAATTCTTTAGATCAAATACAAGTTCACAAGAAAGTAAATGCCCACCAAATTGAATTTTCTCCCCAGCAAGTAATGAATTGATTGGGCTACCAGCAGAAGAAAACGACCTGTCCTTGCTCAAAAGGGATGATGATGGCAAGCTGGGTTCACTAACTGAGTTAGTTGGATCACCAACAGATGAATGTGAATCAAATTGCACAGGCTTCATAGCCTCATCAAGTTGAGTCTGTGTAAGCGCCATAACCTATCAGATACATTTATTTAATCAATTTCAGATGCAAAATTGATGTCGATTGCAGATTTACCAAATGGTCATGGATGATTAATAACAATGATGTTATTGCAAAAATATGAAGAGATATCAGAATAATTATTTGCAAAGGAAACTAGATCATGGATCTTGAAAGTTGAAACTGTAACACAAAGCCCACTAAAACAAATTTATCAGCTTGCTTATTCTAAAGGCCTTGCTGTTTTTTTTTTCCTGCAGTTAATTTGCGTGATCAACATTATAGACTGGATCTATTTGCCGGTCAACAGAAATTGGTCTCGCAAAATTTAAGAGAAACTTCTCACTGGCATGAGCTGAAATGATATCAATTGACACAACAGCACACACATATGAACTCTTTAATGGCAGCAGGTCACCCAGGTTATGTTGAATGCTCTGATGGAACATTGTATTTCAGAGCTTCGCAGAGAGAATAAATCAGCATGAAGTCAAAATCAATTATAATACAGCATGACAACGTGCTCCCATTTTCACTAAAACAGTGAAGCACACTGAAATGGTCACCATCACAAATGCCACAGGAAAAGAAGCACATTCAAGTCACCTGTTCTTATTTACAAGTCCAAATCTAATTAAGTTAAGGCATAACTCAAGCATACAAATATGCCTTGTTGTCTCTCACTATGAGTATGATGAAATCATCATGAATTTCACAGTTGTTTGGTATGTTAATAAAAAAAGTGGTTTCACTGTGATAAAATCTAATAGTGTGAGGCTAGCCTCCTTTGTTTTGGCATGACTTTGCGAGCTATGGTTTCAATTTCTAAACCCCTAAACCTTACACCCTATCCCAATAGACTACCATCTTCAAACTTCGTCTAAACATGTCATTAATTGTAAGCATTTTAAAATTTAAAGCACATTAAGCACATGATCTACATATGATACCTCCTATCACAGAATTTATATATTTTCCTCTGAAGTGCCTGTCCACCTTTTTCAACACAAAGACGCAAAAGAAATTAAACAGAAATTCTATTCTCATCCTTTCACTCCCATTCCCCTTCCTTTCCTTCTACTATTTCACCTCCTTTCCATCTTCTTTGGATGGAAAAAAAAAGTAGCATTGGTTCTGAGGGCTTGAAGACAAGTGTGGTAGGACTGGACAGAGATGCTAATATCATTAAGCCAGATCTTGACTGAACTAAGGGTAATTTTTTTCAGTGCACTCCAGAGAAACACTGCACCAAACTTAGAAAGCAATTAAAATGACCCAAGAAACCCAATATCAATGAATGAATCATAAAAAGAAATAGCCACTAAACTGAAGAACTTCGACTAACAACCAAATTTTCCATCGTGTTTTTTTAGTGAGATCATAACAATCATATTCATGCAAAATGATAGAACAGAAGAACCCTAAGAGAAAATTAAACTATCATGGCACTTTAACAGCAATAATTGGAAAAATGATGGTAAGAACTAATTAGCATACCTGTTGGTTAATCCGTGAACTACCCCAGGAGCCCAAAGAAGTTTGGACAGTTTCTAGAACATTATTCTTGCTATCAAAAATTAAGCCGGAAGCATGGTTCTTTCCACTACCTGACACACCGGTCAAGGAGCTAGTATGGAAGGACCTGCAGAAGAACATATGAGACTTACAAGTCTGTCCATATATATTTGGATATATAAAATTCTGAAAGTGTACATACTTGACAGCCTGAGTTTCAGTTTTCACAGCAGGAGTTCCAATTGGAGGCAATGGTTGAGACACTATAGGTGTATTGAATCCAGCTGATACTTCAATGTTTGCCAAGCCATGCCCCTCAGGTGCCTCAAAATCAGAATGAATGCTGTTTGTTGCCTCTCCACCAACTGGTGCGTGATTTTTATTTGAGATGGAAGACACAGAAGCACTTTGCGAATAAGATCGAGGTTTTCGTGGCATCTAATAGCAACAAATTAAAGTAATTAAGCAACATGATTTTTGATGCAACAAAAGCTAATTCAAAGTAAAACTACAATAGAACCTTTGAAACCAGAGACTTCGCCTTGATCTCTTTCTCTCTTTGTTCACGACGATCATTCAGCATTTGCCTCTTTGACCTCACCTCAATGAAGTCATCATCATCGCTAGGGGCTTCTATGCCAGGTTGCTCAAAAACACGCACGATTCCACTTTGCAAAGGAGCATCTAAGTCCTCTCTGGAGTGAGAGATGTTCTGGATCTTTCTCACAGATTCTTTTACGGCTACCTTTTCAGCCCTGCTTCGAGAATCTATTTCCTGCAAACTTACAGGCCTTGAACTAGATCCCTCTGATTCTGATATCTGTTTTTGTTGTCTATTTGCAACAACCACCCTCCTAGACCCACTTCTTGCACCAGCACGTCCACCACTGATATTAGACTTATCATCTACCTCTGATCCAGCAGATTGCTTCTTATCTGAATTTTCACGAACTCGAAATTCGGTTCGCAAACGTCGAGGTTTCCCCTGAAATCCACTAGAATCTGAGCGAGAAATATCTGAAGCTTGAAATGATGATCTTGGGCCAGAATGTTTCGCCGGGAACGCATACCGTCTCCCTCTCCCACTTGACATTAGGCCAGGACCCTTTGAAACTCCTAAACCTTTTTCTTTCGTAACAGATAGAGATGACACTTCCTCAGTTTGAGACCGGTGTTCCGATTCTCGAGTGGGTACAGTTTTAAAATTCTTCACAAATGAATTTTCTGCTTGAAAACCTGATCCAGGCCTCGAATTGATATCACCACTGTGCAAACAATCTCCTTTGCCCTTGTGTATTTTTATAGTGCTATCAGCTCTTTCTCTCAGTGGCAATGAATTTCTCTCTTTGACTGCCAGATGAGATAGATCCAAGTGTCGTGGAAGAAGGCCTCGTTGGTTATCCATTGAAACTGAAGAAACATCACCTTTCACAATGTCTTGACCAGGTTTAATAGGTACAGCAACTCCAACACTATGATTGAAAGAAAAATCACTTGGAATATCAGGTCGAACCAAGGACATCGATTGAGGATTCAAAGGTAAAACCCCCTGTGGAATGGGAGATGTATACCTCAGCTGACCAAACTGAAAGAGCGGAGGCTGTGATGGGTGGATATGCGTGAGGGATGATCCAATTGGGGGATGGAGATGAAGTGGCATCTGTATAGAACCAATCTGTATGGCTGGAACTGGTGAAGGTATCAGAGAAGGACCAGAAAATAGCCCAAACTGAAGCTTAACAGGTACCTCTGGCTGATTATTAGCAGAAGGAATGGTAGACATGACAGTTTGATCAGATGACGATTGGATTTGAGGCTGAATGGACAAGCCATGATTAGATGAAGCATCAGAATGATCCATGTGCTCGGGCAATGCTGAAGTTTGAGAAGCATTTTTGGATTGAATTGCCTTCTCTGTTTCCTGGAAGATTCTTGTAGAATTATTGAGATTCACTTGAGTAGAACCATCCACATGTTGAAGGGTTTGCCCATCACTGCACATTGCATCAAAAGATCCCTGCTCTTCTGAAGGTTTTGGTGTCACAAATTTGGTTTCTTCATTCCTTGAACTTCTTTCAAAATCATCATTAGGCATCCCAACCTCAACACCCTCATTGAAGCCTAAGACCAAGTTTTCCATCATATCAGGAGCATCTTTCTCATCTAAATGCATGTCTTCAAAATCTTGAGTCAGGTTAACATTTTCATCTTCTCCATCATGCACTTCGTCTTCTTCCTCATAACCATCTTCATCCTCATCATATTCTTCTTGCTCCTGCAATTGCATCATCATTTTTTTTTGTGGATGAATCAAAGGTGAGCAAATAAAAGGAACAAATCAGTTATCAAGACATTCAAATGGCAAAAGTCATCTACAATGGGGAAATACAAGAGATCTTAGGGCTGTTCCTAAAACAAGATAGGAAAAACACAGAGAAGATGATGGACTGCAAGCAGCAAGATAGAGAGCCAAACAAAGCGGTGGCAATTTCATGAACTCAGGATAACAGCGTTTCAAACACCAGTCTCTCCAAGGTTCAGTAATCCATAAATTAAAAATTCGAGGCAAGAAGATTTTAAACACAGATGAATATCCAACAAGTTGGAGATTTAACCATCAACATTAAACGAGCTGCAATGAGGTGAGTTTGCAAAAGAAAGCAGGATCAAAACACAATAAACATCAAGCATTATATGCTAAGTGAATGTGGAGACTTATGATTAGGAAGATGGTATGCTAGAGATGCCCATTTTGTAAATATCATATCAATGTATCCTTCCATCGAAGCACCACCCCACCCACCACTTCTCTCTCTTCCTAGAAAGAATCTTAATTTCATATACCATACCACGTAGCACAAAAATGATTTGTGACATAACCAGAACCACGTAACAACATTTGGAGTGCACCAACCCAACCACAACAATCACATTAACTTCATTTTATGCACCAATTTTATGTAAGAAAACCTATCATTGAGAAAGAACAAGGTTTCTTGCAAAACAATATTAAGCATATATAGAATAAACAAAAATACCCTTAGACCCAAAAGACAGTCACTATGGCAGCAAACTCTAGCAAATTTATCAAGGAAAGACAAACTTCCAAAGAAAATCTCAAACAATACCAGTTTATTTTTGGAAAATATACCTGCAACTGTTCATCATTCTCAACAGCCCACTCCTCATCCTCACCATTAGAGACAATACTTGAGCCACTCATCACATTCTCTTTATTGGCTTCAGTAGGCAAGGCTAAAGATTCATTCTCTTGACCCAACAAGGCACCATCTTTTCCTTCACCAGCTGATAACACTGGAGAATCTCCAGATTCATCCAAATCATCATTAGAGAGATGAACCGGAGAATCAGGGGGGCTTGAAACAGAGAGTGAAGACTGCGAGTCACACCTTGTTTTGTTCGTATTCAGTTTCTGCACCTCAGTCTCAGAATTCTCCTGCTGGGCAATTATTTCAGCTCGTCCAATATTCTCTTGATAACTGCTACCATACCTTGCCTGCATGGTAGAATCATTTCTAGCTCCATGATTGGACTGCATCTCACTCTCTGGAAAGGTTGAGGGACCAGGGCATTCATTCCCACCTCTATAAGGGTTTCTGTGCAATGAAGCTATTGATGGAGGGGGTAAAACACGAGGTTGCTGCATGGGATACCGTGACCTCCCAAATGAATAGAGACCATCTGGCTCGTGATTTTGATACATTCTATCATGGTATTGAGGACCTGGACTGCTCCCAGTCTGAGCATGCCCCCATGCACTATCAGCAAATCTCTCTGCAAAGTTCTCTTGAAACTCAGATTCAATCTCTGAGTTTCTACTAAAATAATCTCCATCCCCAGAAATATTCCACCTTTGACTTCTAAATTGTTGACTAAAATCATCAACCTGAGGATCAGGAATCCCTCCTTTAAGATAAGGCCTAGAGGGTATTAATCCAGGTCCTCCATAGAACTCTTTCCTAGAAAATGCTCTCCCTCCAACAGATGCATCTTGCCTGGGACTGGGTTGACCATTCTCCTGGTCTTGTGGAACAAATGCTCTAATGTTCACATTGTCAAATACATCTCTCTTCCATGAATTCACTTGTTTTCCTCTGTCTGAAAAAGCTGAAGAGCCATCTCTAGAAAAGTGTGGCCTAGAATCTATCTCAAATGGTCTATTCACTGCTGAGGAATCAGAAGATACTGAAGCTGTGATGCTCTCCACCATCCTTTCACTTTCTTCCCAATCAGCAACATCTGTCACCCTGGAAACATCTTTTTCTGTCACCATCCCTGTCATTATCTCATCTGTAACACCAGAAGAATTGTCATTGCCACTCTTTGCTGCTTCAGCTTGCCTCTTCGCAATCTTTTCTTCCAATTCTAAAAGCTTCTGCCTTGCACTTTGTTTCCTCCTCTCCTCCTCCATAAAGATTCTCTGTTTCTCCTCCTCTCTAGCTATCCTATGTTCTTCTGCCCTTCGGATGGCTTCCAGACGCTCTTGTTCAGCTCTCCATTCAGCTTCTTTAGCTTCTTCTTCCAACCTTCTCTGCCTTTCTTCTTGTTCCCTAGCTAGCCTCATTCTCTCCTCTTCTTCTCTCCGAGCTAGCTCCATAGCCCTTTCCTGCTTTTCAAGTACCAGCTGCCGTTCCAGTTCCTGCATCTTTTGAACTCTCTCAAGTTCAGCCTCAAAAGATTCCCGAACAGGATCATGGAAATCAGTCTGCTTAAGCACATCCTTCTTCTTCTTAACCAAACCGACAAGGGTGCCAGAGAAGGGATCCCGTACATCAAAACCAGAAGTTCCAAAGTCCTTCATGAAAGGGTCCTCTACATAAGTTTTTTCACTCTTTGAAAATGGGCGTTTCTCCCTACCAAAATTCCATATGGGGTCATTGACTGGAAGCCCTTTACCACCCACAGAAAATGATGATTTGGCAACCGAGTTATTCTGGTAAGTATCACCCCTGTACCTATTGTATTGTTCACTGCCATAATGTTCTCGAGTATCCCGGTCAGGCCCTCGATTGCCAAAAGAATCCATAGTATTACTCCAAGGCTGTTTCCCTCCTTGCCCATACCCTACGTCCCTCCTCCCAACATCATCCTGAGAATTGACCCGGAGTGCCGAGGGGATGTACCTATTCTCTTTGACTGTTTCTCTGTTAAAACTAGGTGGTCTTGCACCAATACCATTTCTTTCATTTCCAGCCTCTTGGGTGATGAATTTATCTTTTGTAAGAGGCGAAGAAGCTCTCCATGATTTCCCTTCCGTTCCCTCTCTACTAGGTGTTCTGACATCTCTTAAATAAGTGTCTACCTTAGTGACTTCACTAGAAGAAATCTTTCCAGTTTCATTGTCACGCTGTCCTCGCCTGTCAAAAAGATTGTGAGCTGGTTTCTGCGGTAAAACACTAGGTCTTGGAAAATCAAAACCCCTATCCCAGTAGGCCTCATCCTTTGGAAAACCATGATCTCTCCCTCTGTCAGTCAAACCATGCCTTGTGTCCCGCTCATCATCAGCCCAATCTGACCTAGGATTCAACCGAACTAATGGCAAAGGACCCGCAAAGTACTCCTGTTGTTTCCGCTCTTTCTCGGATGTAACAGAATGACCCAACCCTTGGTTGTCAACACCATCCTCATCCATTCCATTACCCACATTATTCCTCGCCTGCATTTGGGGACGCATATCAACAACCCTGCTCAAACCAAATCCATCCCTCTGCTCGTTACCCAACTCCTCACTCAAGACCTTCTTATGTTTCTGATTCAAACCATCCTTCTGTTTCTTTTCCTGCCCAGAAACAGAAGGCAAAGTTGCCTGCAATGAAGGAAAATCCTCACCCCTCCAAACCGTAGCTTTATCCACCACTGAATGACCCCTTGGACCATCAGAAACAACAGTCAGCTCCACTGACCTCACTGAAGGCGGCATATACACACCACCGCTGCTACCAGTGCTTAATTTATTAACCCCATTACCCACATTACTCACTCCCTGATCACCACCACCATAATTATTTCCACTCTCAGCTCCATTATTATCACCACTAACATCAAGCCCTTCTTTTTCCTGAACTGCAATCGCAGCAGGCTTACTCCACCCCATACCAGAAGAACTAGGACGAAGCCCATTTCCTGGACCACCACTACCATGCCCACCCCCGGATCCCAATGAATCAAACCTTTCATGCTCCTTACGCAAGGATGGCAAATTCAGGGGGGGCGGAACAGAAAGTTTCGGCCCAGCAGCTTTTTGAGAGCTGCGTGGCCTCGAAAGCACCACCATTCCTCCTCCTCCTCCTCCTCCAGCCACACCAGGCCACCCCCGACCCTGCCCATGATTATACTGATTATTATGGTGATTTTGTTGGTGTTGTTGGCCATAAGATTTATTCAAATTCACAGATACATACTTAGACCCTACTCCAGGATTGGCCATTTCACGGTCCGACCCGAAATAATCAAGGCGGATTCCGATTCAGATCCCCGCCAAAGCATCAAAAGTAAAATACAGCAAAACCCTAACCCTAATTTATTCCTCTTCTTTATTCCAATTAAAGCAGATCTCACTGTATCAATAAAAAAAAAAAAACAGATTCCACAAAATCAAACGTTAGAGGGTAAAATGATAGTCTTTATAATCCTGATCAAGCAAGCAACTAAACGTGAAATTAATCAGCGACTAACAACAACAACAATGTTAGTGAAGCTAGGGTTCAAAGAAATTGGGTGAGGTGTTCGATAAGGGGTACCTGCAAGGGCGTAAGATAGAAACGGCGACGATATCGTGCGCCGCGGGGGTGAAGAGTGAGAGATGTTTTTTCTTACAAGAGAAGTCCAGAGAGAGAGAGAGAAGAGAGTAACGAGAAGAGAGAAAAACGAAGTTGAAGCAACGAACGGGCGGAAGGAAAATTATGCAAAGTTTCCTTTTCTGTGGTTTGTTTTACTTGTTTATTTATTTTCGTAATGGTTATTTTTGTCTCACCTGACTTATGTTCTGTTTGATTATGATTTAAAAATAATATGTTCTTTGTTGTTGAAGTAGATATCGAATAAAAAATTATTTAAAAATGTTTGGTTAAAATAATTTTTAAAAGTATTTTTATGATTAAAAATAAAAGGTATTAAATTCATCATTTTAAATTAAATAAAAAGTATATGATTATTAATATATAAGAAATATAGCAAAGCAAACACAATATATTCATGAAGACATACTATATACATGGCTTTTTGAAAATGTCATAACAATGGTTTAAATATTATCAGGAATAAAAATTAGATGATGATCAATTTTTATAAATACATAATCTTTTTGAGTATTTCTTTTAATATAATTATGTATAATCATTGATAACACTATAATTTGAACTTGTATTTTGTAACAATAAGCAATGGACATGTTTTATAAAAATTTCCTATCACTTTTTCAACACTTCAAAAGTATATTCTATCACATTGTGGGTAAAAAAGTATGCACAATGTAAACACTAAAAAACTCTAGCAAGTGATATATTTTATATTTATATGAATTTAAAAATTCATACTGATTTAAATATCAAACATCTTCAAAATAATATTTTTCTATTATAACAAGTAATGAATTTATTAGTTATTTCACAAAGAAATATCATCTAAAAAAATGAGTTAAAATAACATGAGTTTTTTCTTGTGTAGTTACCTTGAGATGGTTTTGGAAATTTTATATTAGAATTATTAATTGCCTTTAAAAAAATATGTGTCATATGTGTTGCGTTCTCATCCAATGCAAACAAAAGTGAATTGCATATCAAAGCTACATGTGGCCATTACATTCTAAGTCGATATATATTTTCTATCAATAAATAAGATTTGATTTTATAAGGATACTATAAAACGCATTTTTGTTTCCATCAATTGATCCTACATAATTCTACATCAAATAAAAAAATAAATATGTGAATGTTAATGATTGAACAAAAATTATCCAATTAATTTGATTTAATATTAATAATACAATAGTATATTACAATTTATATTTGCTCTACAATTATATCTTGGTGAAATAATAGTCAATCTTTTCTTTTAAAGTTAGTCATTTTGTATTTTCATTTATTTTTATTAAAATGAGTATTCGATTTCTTATTCTTATTAAATTTTTGGATACAAATATCACAGAAAATATGCAACATATTACTTTGACAACCTCCCATTGCTTTATTTAATTTCATACCCTTATTAATTGTTTTGATACAAATATCACAAAAAATATGAAATATATTTTTAGTCCAAAAAGATTTATCTTGACTTTGACAACCTTCTATTGCTTTATTTGCTAGATTTTATGTTGACTTTGATAACTTTTTATTGTTTTATTTGCTAGACTTGTTAAACATATAGAAGCATGCATATGAGTATTTAAGAAAAAAAGAAAAGAAAATTTTTGTTACCGATTTTAAGTTTAACTCTCTCTATGAGAAAACCTAGTAGTGTAGTTTTGTATTTCTATATTTGACATCTGGATAATATATTTCATCCATGTCATATGAATTTGGAAAAAGCAAAATCAAGAAAAGTTTCGACTCCTTTTTTATATTCAATTTACTTCTATTTATTATTATCATCCAACTTTTATTTAAAACTATTTTTTTTGCTTCCTACATTAATTAATAAGACACATATAATTGATCGAGCTTGAAGTTAATAATTAATTAAGAGTTTTTCAAATGTTATCTTTTATTAATTACTAGGCATATTCTACATCAGTTAAATTATTTTTAATATATCTAATTCATGATTTTTTCATGAAACATTAAATATGGTTTTATTATGTATTATCTTTGATAAAAAGAATGAAATCTCATGTTTTCTTCAACCATTTCCTTACCTTTAAAGATTAACTCATCATCTTTCTTACAAGATTCAAGAATATTGCCCTTTTGGATTTTGCTGAGGTTAAGATGAAAACTTACATTTCTTCTAAAAACTGAGAACAAATGTGAATTTTGCAAGAGTATCTTTCAAATCTGCCATAGTTTGAGCATTTTGAGTGTTGATTATTGACACGACCAAAAAATTGATGTCTTCTCCCAAGTGCAGGAGTGTCGAAGTAATAAATAACCCGGCAAGATCGGGGTCGAACCACAGAGAGGTTAATTATATAAATTATAAATAACAAAACAACAACAACAACAACAACAATAATAATAATAGTAATAGTAATAGTAATAGTAATAGTAATAGTAATAGTAATAATAATAATAATACTCAGTACGTGGCGTTGTTATACCTGAGAATGATCTAAAAGATCGGGTCACAGGTTTCCAGCCTATATACTGAGTTTATCAATAGATCAAAGAGATATATTATATAATATAAACAGATTTCTGATGCGAATGAACAAGGCAAGACCAACAATATCAGGATCCTTGATCAAACACAGAGCATACTTAACATACATAAAATATAACAAGAATGTAAATAATAATAATAATACTAATAATATTAGTAATAATAATAATAATAACAATAAAAAGAAGAGGAGGAAGAAATTAATGAGAACTTTGAGATGGAAGATTAATGTAAGGACTAAACAATGATAAAGACAAATGTCAAGGTTAGAGGATCCACCAATAGTATTTCAAACAAGTATAGTATAAACTTTTATTACTCAATTTGGAAACCACACACGAAGGAGGTTCCAGTCGGATGATTTGTCATTAATAGCTCATTATAAATTATTAACATGATCATATTAATTATCTTATTTACATAACACCAAACTTTTAAATATTGTCAGGAATTCATGATGTTAACAACAAATCAAGTACCTTTCATAACCCAGGTGTAGGTAATACCATACGGTTGGGCTATGAGAGTGCCAAGCATTTGTTGTACCAAGTATTATACAACACAAATTTAGATTAACCATTTAACAAGCAAGGTATTAAGAATTAGTAAGATAAAAAGATAAGACATGTTAATATTAAACATTAAGGTCCATGTTGAGTTTACACCATACTTGTTCTTACACCATTAGTGTAACCTTTTCACCTTGACATAATAAACTTAGCTAAACATAATGAAGAAGAAAAACATAAATAAACAAAACAAGAACATAAATAAAATACAAGTTAACTAAGGAAAGGAAAGGAAATGAAAAGCATAAACAAGAAATTAATGAAAGCAAAACTTAAGAATTACAAAAAATATAAAGAGAGAAATAAAGAGTATGAACTTGATCTGAACAACCAAGCCCCTAAATACATGGCAAATGCCTCCTTTTCTAGGCCAAAATTCGGAATTATTGATTTGATGACTAATTGTTGAGTGGGTGGCCACCTTTTGACTTGGTGAAAATCCTTATCTTCTTGTCTTAATAAAAAACAAAATGCTAGCATCAGACTAGGTCCAGATGTCTAAATGAAAGTTCTAGGAAATTCTCTTAGCTTTCCAGGAAAAAAAAGATGAGGTCATTTGGACTTCTAGAACTCAAGATATGGGTTAAACACTTAATAGTATCTAGGCTGCAGGACAGATTCGGACTTCTCCGTTGTTGCTATAATTTGGACTTGAAAACGGCCTTCTTAGATCTTGATGTCCAAATGAAAGTTGTAGGCCTATGTCTTACTGAATTCGTGTAAAACTTTAAGGTCATTTGGACATCTAGAACTCGAGATATGACCTAATTACCAAACAGTGTTCCAGTTTGGACTGCACCAACATCTCTCTTCCAAGTTTCACCCTCTTTTTATCTTCACAAATTTCAGTAGTTGAATTCATCAATCAATACTTTGATTTATGTGAAAGACCTGCATTTAAGATGAACATTTACCATATATTATGGTATTTTATAGTATTAGACTTGTTATTATAAAACATGCTTTAGTTAAGGAGTTATTGATACTTTAAGTGCAAAATGATGAAATAAAACCTTGATAAGTATGCACTTTTAAGTACTAATCAATTGTCTCCTACTTTTCAATGAATACGTGCAGTGTTTCCTCAAGATTTCTTCTAAAAGGTGGAGCATATCTATGAGAGTTTTGGAAATTATGGTGTGCTTGAAATGGTGGCTGTAAAGTTTGTGCATTATTGTTATCACTCTTTCCAACTGAAATTTGGGTGATTTCTCCAACCAAGGTTGTATGTTTGCGAGTATGGGTTATGATTAAGCCTTTGAAAATTGTTTAAAGCATGGGCTTGTTCATGGAGGCATTCCTTGAAAAAAGCAAAGTTGGACAGTTATTGGTTAAGTGTTCATTGGTTTAACAAATTTGACACACAATGTCTTGAATAGATTTTAATTGACCACTCTTTTTCAATTCTAGTGCCTCGACTTTTCTAGCTAAAGATGCAAACTTGGCTTGGAGGTCATGATATTCCCTAAGGTTGTACATTCCTCCACTAGATGTATGATGTTGAGTTTTACCCGGTGGCTCATAAGTACCTGTAGTATCCCAATTTTAAGCATTTTCAGCTAACAAGTCTAGATACTCCATTGCTTCATCAAGGTCTTTATCTTCAAAAGTTCCATTGCATACCAATTCTACCATTTGTCTATCGCTAGGTGTTAACCTTTCATAAAAATATGAAACTAATCTCCATGTTTCAAAACCATGATGAGGGCAAGTATTAAGTAAGTCTCGATATCTATCCCAACATTGGTAAAATGTTTCCCCTGGTTTTTGAGTGAAAGTGGTGATTTGTCTTTTGAAAGAGTTTGGAAAAAACTTTTAAAAAAATTATTGTTACATTTCATCCTAATCACAAATGGATCCTGACCTAAGATTTTATAGCTATGTTTTAGCTTTATCTTTTAATGAAAAAGAAAAAAGCTTTAATCTGATGGTATTCATGTTATAATTTAAGTTATTATAGGTGTTACAAACTTCTTCAAATTCACTCGAATGCAAGTATGAATTTTCTAGATCTAAACCATGAAAAGAAGGTAAAAATTGAATAATGACTGGTTTAAAATTGAAGTGAGATGCATTAGAAGGGAAAACTATACATGAGGGTGCACTTGTTCTTGTAGGATTCATGTGGTCTCTAAATGTTCTAACTCGATTATTCTCATTATGAAGTGATTGATTATCCTCTTCGGTCATATTTTCTAAAAATGATGAAAATTTTCTAGAAAGTCTACCATTTAATGTACGTGACCAAACTCTCATGCATGTGTAGAAAGAGAATAAAAGGAAAAAGAAAATAAAAGAAAAATAAACAAGACAAAAGAAACAAAAGTTAGATACAAGAAAAGTGAAAAGTGAAAATAAAATAAATATTATAATTTATATAGAAATTTACCACCTCGACAACGACGCCAAAAACTAGACAATCCCAAAAGATTGATGTCTTCTCCTAAATGTAGGAGTGTCGAAATAATAAATAATCTGGCAAAACCGGGGTCGAACCATAGGCAAGTTAACTATATTATTATAATAATAATAATAATAATAATAATAATAATAATAATGGTGATGGTGATGGTGAGTTAAAGAGGACTTTGAAATATAGGATTAATGTGAAGATTAAACAATGATAAAAATAGTTGTCAATGTTAGAGGATCCACTAATGATATTTTAAATAGTATAATATAAACTCTTTTTATTACTCAACTGGAAACCACACACAAAGGAGGTTCCAATTGGATGATTTGTCATTAATAGCTCATTATAAATTATTAACATGATCATATTAATTATCTTATTTAAGTAACACCAAACTTTTAAATATTGCCAGGAATTCATGATGCTAACTTATGTTAACAACAAATCAAGTTCCTTTCATAACACAGGTGTAGGTTATACCATGTGGTTGGCTATGAAAGTGCCAAGCATTTGTTGTATCAAGTGTTATACAACACAAATTTAGATTAACTATTTAATAAGTAAGGTATTAAGAATTAATAAGATAAAAATAATAAGACATGTTAATAGCAAGTTGTTTAGGATATAATCATTGAAGTCCATATTGAGTTTATATTATACTTATCCTAACACCATTAGTGAAACTTTTTAACCTTAACATAATAAACTTAACTAAACATAATGAAAGAGAGAAACATAAATAAACAAGATAAGAACATAAATAAGATATAAGTTAACTAAGTAAAGGAAAAGAAATGAAAAGTATATACAAGATATTAATATAACATAAAATAAAACTTGAACATTACAAAATACAAAGAAAAAGAATAAGAGAAAGATCTTGATCTAAACAACCAAGATGCCTAAATGCATGGCAAATGCCTTCTTTTATAGGCCAAAATTCAGAACTATTGATTTGATAACTAATTGTTGATTGGGTGGCCATCTCTTGACTTGGTAACAATCCTTATCTTTTTGTCTGTAGAAAACATCATTGCTAACATTAGAATTTGAACAGATAGTCTGCATGAAAGTTCTAGGAAATTATCTCAGCTTTCCAACAAAACAAGAATGGGTAATTTAAACTTTTAGAACTCGAGATATAAGCTGAACATTGAACAGTGTTTGGGCTGGAAGACAAATTCTAACTTCTCTATTGTTGCTATAATTTGAACTTGAAAACGGTCTTTTTGAATCTTGGACTCTCATGAAAGTTTTAGGCCTATTTCTTAGCTTTCTATCCATATAAACCAAACATAAATCCAAGTTCTACAGCTTCATTTATGATCCAATAACCGAATGGTGTTCTATTTTAAATTCAACCAGCATCTCATTTCTAAGTTGGAAATAAATTATTTGAGTTATATGATAGGCCTGCATTTAAAATGAATATTTACCATAAATTAAAGGTATTTTATATTATCAGACTTGTTATTATAAAACATGCTCTAGTTAAGGAGTTATTGATACTTTAAGTACAAAATGATGATATAAAACCTTGATAAAAATACACTTTTAAATACCAATCAACAAGATTTCTGAATATACCTCCTTATTTGGGCTTAAAGGAGGAGCAACATTATCTATAACACACGCTCTTCAAATTAGAGAACATTCTCAAATGTTTTTAGTAGAGGTTATAAAACCACTATAACACATTACAACCTAATCACTTTTTTTATTTGCTATTGCTAGTGATTTATCTTAAAAAATATCTTTCAATGGATTTTATGTCCTTCTCTTAAAAGAATAAAAAATAAAACCATGTCATAACTTTCTTAGCCTCAGGAGAACTAGACAAATTATAACAATATTTAAATGAGTTAAAAATAGAAACTTAACCTTTAAGTCTCAAATACTTGTCAAAAGATGCTACGATCATCCATCTATTTGGGTGCAATCAACTTACATACAAGTTATATTAGAAAAATACATCTCTAACAAAACTAGACAAGAAAAGTAAATATTCAAACTTAAACATGCATATAGAGACTATATTCTCAAAATTCCCAATTGTTACCTCTAATATAGGCTAAACATGCATATGTCTATCCTCTCTTTCTCTCTTCCCTCTCTTTACTCTCTTTCTATTTTTCACTATAAGCTACAACTCCACATGGAAAAACAATAAAAAAATATAAAACTGCCATTTTAGTAACTCATATATTGTTTTTAGATATTTTTGTGTTTTTCCAACTATATATATTCCATGTTTTAGTAAGAGAGAAGTGAGAGGATTTTTATCTTGACAACTCAAAAAAGAAAAGAAAAAAATATATCTTTATCTACTCTCCTTACAAAATATTTACCTAAATAACTCTAAACTAACTTTAGTATTAAAGCTTTTTTACAGGTAACACCGACCACTTAGCTCGTAATTGTTTATAAAAAAAGCCCAAGTCCAGTGATATTTTTTTGAGCCTTATCACTAAGTAAATATATAGACTTGCATAAGATATATAAATATAATTCTAGCATGCTCACTAAACATGCATATAAATTATACTTAAACAAAGCTGGTTCGTGATACTTGTTGAAATTCCTAAAATATAACCAATCTAAATTTATTATTATTATTATTTTCAAGATTTAATTCTTGGTATAAAAGGACTCATTTCAATAAGTCTATCAAGATTCCAACACCACCATATTGTTTAACTGCATTTCTAAATAAGGTCCAACAAACCAAGAAAACTAAACTCAAAATCTCTCTATAAATATTGATCCTAAGCTCTAGATTAAAAGAAAAATTATGAAGAAATAACTTTTAAAAACAAATGAGCTTAGATGAAAACAAATGAGCTCATTATATATTTTAAAAACAAAATATATGCAGAAAAAACCAACCCTAAAACACTTTTCTTGAACCCATTTTATAAATGACTTTGGAACCAAACCTAATATAAAATTATTCTTATAATTACTATAATAAAGTCCCTTCATTATCAACTCTGATTACCAAACAAAAAATTAGAATTATTTGATTTAAATTAAATTTTTAAGTTGAAAAAATTGTTCAGGTTTGCAGAAAAACCTTCTAGAAGAAAACTGATCAATTCTATCATTCATAATCTATACTGGAAAAACAATGGGTTGGTATGAATTAATAATTTTATGGGCTAAAGAACTATAAATTCAAACCCTAATAAGTTAGAAAACAAAATCTCTTATAGCAAGAAAGATTATTTATAATAAACCTATGCATGGGCCTAGATCTAAATTGAGTTATATACATGAGTTTAAGTCTAAAGCATGTTTTATTTAGACCATCTCCCCTCTAAATTCCAGGTGTTATTTGGGTCCAGTTTTAACTTTCCACTTTCCTACTAAATAAATGAGTAGGAAATTTTGTTTATTTTTTACGTGGAATAGAAGCTTTTAGAGGGTTTTGAGTTTTTTTAAAACATGTCAACTAAAAGTTTTTTGAAATCAATATTTTATTCATCCATAATTTATTTAAATCATGTTAATGTTTCATGTTAAAGAGCTTATGTTAAAGATTAAATTCCATTAAAGTTCTAACCCCAAAAGTGAACGGACTCCACTTTTAATTTGACTTTAAATGTATTCATTAACCATGGTTTCGAATAAAATTTTGACAAGAAAGCAATGTAAAAACAATGCAATGTCCCTTTAGTTGTCGAGAATGAATAGAAGCATTTGGCATCTAATCATCTCAATCTTCCTAAAATATTATTCCTATTTTAGGTTCTCTCGATAATTGAAAGAAATTTATTTCTTTTTTAATAAAATGACCGAGAAACGTAAAAAATTATCATACCCTGTATTTCAGCAGCTCGTGAAGCCTTTTGAGGTACTAGACTCCTATTTTCTGAAGCCTCGATGCGTTGTGTATCATTTGTGTAAACAACTTACCCTCTACAAGAACCTTTCTTCACCTTCTTTCAATTTAATGGCCCTTATTTTATCTCTTAGAACTATCAACAATTGAAATAACCGGTCAAACAACTTGCCATTTATTATTTTTTAATGGAAGCAAAAATGAATTACAAGGTAGACCAACACTTATAATGCCACCATTGGGCTTCAAATAGTTATTGAGGTCAATATGTATTATTGCACCAACATCCAAAAGATCATTGTCCCTCTCATTTCACATGACCTAATCATATTTCCCCAAACTTTAACATTTAGAGCCTAATTAATGAAAGCATTTTCAATTAAAAAAAATCATTTAAAAGAGCCAAATTGTTAATATGATATTTTAAATAGTATAAATATAGCTTCTTTTTTCTTTTTCTTGTGTTCTCTCTTATGAAAAATGCTATTTAGAAGAGCCACCATGTTAACTCATCTCTTTATCATGTTCAAGTTTTAATCTTGTAAATCAATAGCTAGATTTCCTCTCTTCAATTATAGTTTTTCCCCCCCTAAAAATATAGAGGAATAAAATTTTATGAGAGAAAATAAATTTGATCTATGAGCATACAAATTAAGGGGTGATAAGCCAAATTATATATTTTTTCCTTTTGAATTTTGTTTTAGCATGAGCATTGGAGATGCCTTAACATGAATAGCTTGTAAGGAACTCGAGTATGTGGAAATAGAGAAAAACCTTCATAAATACACCTTATCAGTACTATACAATTTGGGGAGTACACTATTATGTCGAATCCTTATAATTTTATATTTGTTTTGCAACTTAGTCCTTCCATTAGTTTTCCATGTTGATTTTTCTTTCTAGTACGATTTTTCAAATTACACCTGCTACAAACAAAATGGAGACTAACAAAGTAAAGAGATTTTTCAAAATGAAGATTTTTCAATCCATAAACCTTGATTGACAAAGCAATAAGTCGCTAAGTAAAGAAATCTAGACATAACATGTCCTAAAATCTCTTGTACTGAATATTCACAATCTTAAATCAAGTAGCACAAGATCTATAAATAACAAGTCCCAAAATCTCTTGTACTAAATATTCACCATCTTAAATCAAGCCTATCTTTCCATATTTCCAAATATCTCATAAATTCATAAAATTATATTTCCCATTTAAATCCTTAATTTGCAAATCCATCATCAAGCATCTTAACAGCATAGAGTTCAGATTGTCTTGGAGTCAAGTATGGCAAGTGCGCGGAGATATTTTGACATTCTAAATATTCAACATTGATTTTTCGCATGGATTCATGTTTCAGTGAGGTTGTAGATACCAAGCGGTGGAATCTCACATCCCAAAATTTCTCCCTCTTTCAAATGAAGATGAGTTTCAAACCCTAAATCAAACCTAAAAATTGTTGTTTGTAATTGACTTCTTTATTTCTTGATATCAAATTGAAATGGTTTAGATAAAAGGAAAACCAAGCAGGTATGTGATTTTAAGATAGATAATGA
The DNA here is from genome assembly GCA_033617975.1 of Populus alba x Populus glandulosa. Classification (NCBI taxonomy): domain Eukaryota; kingdom Viridiplantae; phylum Streptophyta; class Magnoliopsida; order Malpighiales; family Salicaceae; genus Populus; species Populus alba x Populus glandulosa. The sequence goes on along the minus strand of CM066147.1, from coordinate 12,507,332 downwards.
AGGGCTGTCGATAGATGTTCTATTATCAGTTGTGTTTGTTCAGTTTTGGAGAGATGGAAAGAGCCTTCAGTTTTAATTTGAACCCTCAATTTTTCCCAAAACCTTAATTTCTTAATCTTTCTTATAAAGCCTTGTTTTGCAATGCTTTTTTTTTTTTTTTTAGCATTGAAGCTGGAAATATCGACGAGTCTTCTACTATCATGACTGCATTGAAGTGCCCATAAATTGAAGTAATAGTTGTAAATATTTTTTGGCCACAAATTATTGCACGTGATTGAGGGAGAGAGTTCCACTAATTGCAAATTTAGTGTGAATTAGCCCTATGATCTGGTATTTGATACTCTTGAGAGAATTTGCTTTTTGGCAAGCTTTTATTTTTTATTTTTTTTTTCTACACGGCATAAGTTGACCTGTAATGAAAAGTTATGAACGTGATAAAGAGGGTAGAATATCTCTAGATGAATATAGTGTATGGAAATACAGTGCTATCCGTATTTTTTAAAAATTAAATATTTTTTTATTAAAAATTATTTTTTTTATATGTTTTAAATCGTTTTAATATGTTGATTTTATATAAAATAGGTTCCATGAAATCAGTTGGTTGAATTCCTTATCTATATTATTTATCCCCTTTTATGCAATTATCTGAATTGTCAAACTCTTTTGCTTGTTTCTTGAATTTTCTTAGATTCACTTTTCGAATCTTTAGGAGAATTATGTGTGATTGCATACAAAGTTTTTGATGAAATACAGTTTTGGTTTTTTTTTTTTATAAAGAATTTAGTAAAATTATAATATTAATTTGATGGTAAAGCTGTAATGTTAATATTGTAAGTGCTCTTTAATTATTAAATAAAAAATAATAATAAGTTTATAAATAATTAAATGTTTTTTATTGATTTTTTTTTAAAGAGCTCGAGTAGATAATATAAATGGCTACGAGCGCAATAAAATTTAAAACATTTTTAGACTAAATTACAGGATAAGAGGGTAATTTTCTTTTTTTGTAGTAGCTCGGTAGTGGGTGGGTTTTCATCGTTCATGGCTTCAAAAGCAATGTAGCGGCAGTGACTTTTGACAAATTAGAAAAATACCTCCTTCCATCTAATTTGTCAGGCTTTTTGATAAAAAAAAATAAAAAAATCATATTAATATTATTAGTCCAAGCCTAGTTTTAATACTCTCTCCGAGCAGCAGGCTCAATGGATAACATATAATCCAATTCTTGCTTGATTATGCATTTAATTTCTCTTTTTAAATCCTATTTCATGTCCGGTAGGAATAGTTTTTTTTTTTTTTTTTTTATAAAAAAAAACAGCAATGGTGCAGGACAGGCACACACAAATAAGGCACGTGATAAGAAGAGCCAGCCAAAACGACCTTCATTAGAACATGTTAAGCAGTCGTTTTGCACCCTCTCCAATCGGATTACCGAGTCGTCCCAAGACTCCCAACCCAACGCATACAAAAACAATGTTGTAGCAACAAGCAACATTGATTTCCAGGACAGGACAGCGCAGGACAGGGGTGTGGTTTCCTGTGGTGGTGATTCAGAAATTCCGGCGAGGAAGGAACTATGAGCGGAAGAGTGAAGAAGGAGGTAGAAGAAACTGATTTCATTAAACCGCTGCTGTTTAATAAAGAGCAGCTCAAATCTGTCAAAGACGTACGTCTCCCTCTCCCTCTCTCTCTTGCTGCTTATCTTAACCTCCTTGGTTTCTTACGAGATTTCCAGAAACTAGCTCCTCCGGACACTTCAGATCTCGCCTTTTTCTACCTGTTTCTTTTTTATTGCAGCAGTAATTAATGTGTTCCGATTTTTTTTAAAAAGGTGATTAGGTTTTTAAATGTTGGCAGGGTAAACAGAAGAGTCCGATGGAGGCCACTGAAAAGCATCTTAAGATTAAGAGAAGATATTCGGATCCGAAACTCAAGTTTGTAAGAATATCTCTTCTTTCCTGTTGTTGCTTCGGTATTCTTTTCCATCCAAAGTCAAAAGCTGTGAGTAATGCCTGTCATGCGCAGGAGTTACAATATTGTGTAGGTTTAGACGAAACTATCCTGTTAACAATGGACCATTTCTATTGTTTGCTATCACGGCATTGCTCCGATGATTAGTGCTGTATTCTCTAGTCTGATTTTATGAGCATGGATGGATATAAGCCCTTTCTTGTTAGAAAAAAATGGGGGACAGAGTTTTTCCTTTATGTTTTCCATTTCCTTTGCAAGTATAAAGTATAAACCACCCTATGCATAAGACCGGTGCCATTATGTAGCAAGCTGATTTACTACCCGTAAAACATTAGTTTTATCTTGATACTTTTTCCAAAACTATTTACCCATCTAGCATCTACTGAACTGAATTTAATCAACTAAGCTTCATTTGTAAATTACCCGTACACTTTTCTATGCATCTGGGATTTTCCGACCCTGGTATAACTCGGGCGCAACTGAATTTTTAGACTTTGTTTCTTGCCAATGTCTCAATTTTCTGAAATGCATGAGATGGTTTTCCTTGTGTTTTCTAACCTTTCCTGTGGTATGTTTTATGTCATTCTGATTTTGTCTTCCAAAATCAATCTAGATGCCTTTAGTTCTCTATTATAATGAGGGTATCAATGGCATTGCTCCTCAAGATGTATGTGGGGCATTGATAAAGTCTTGGGCTTGCAGCATCAAGAGTGCTGTTTATACTCTTGAGAGCACTTAAAATTGCTTATATGCAGGATTGTCTGTAAATTTTTCCTCCCAAAATCCCACTCAGTTCACGAGGACCATAATTAGATATTGATATATGTTGCTGTTTCGGTTTTATACTAACAGGAACTGTAATTCTTGAACAGGTGATATCAGGTCATGCAGGGAAGTGTATCTGGTCAGTGAGGAAGCCACTATGCCTTTTATGTGTTCCAGTCTTAGCTGTTTGGCTTTTGAAAATCTAACTTGTGATCATTTTCTCCCTGCTTTTGCTGAAGTTGTAGGCAGAATAAGGCTCCGGTTGAAAGATCGACCACTGTTGGAGATGGTAAGTCATCTGCTATGATTCGGGCAGAAGAGGTTCAATCCAATCTAGAACCAGCATTCCCTAGCTTTGTGAAATCTTTGGTCAGATCACATGTTGCTAGTTGTTTTTGGATGGTAAGAGCTATGGAATTGCATGAGCTTGAGTTGGTTTATAATTATAACCTCACAAAACACAGTTCATATATGCTATTACTTGGATATTTTTGCATAACAGGGGCTTCCTGGAACATTCTGTAGAGCACACTTGCCATCTGTGGATACTACTGTGACTTTGCAAGATGAATGTGGGAAGGAATTCAAGATGAAATACATCGCATATAAGACAGGCTTGAGTGCTGGTTGGAGACAATTCTGTGTTGCTCACCAATTGTTTGAGGGGGATGCATTAGTCTTTCAATTAACTGGGTCTTGCACTCTTAAGGTGATGGTTTGAATTGATTGTCACATTCATAAACTGACCTTTTCTTTCAGCACTTCTGCAATGGTATGCAAAAACTTAGAAATGACTGCTTTTAATGTAATGTGCATGGCTCTTGTGCTCATTAATGTAGAAAATGTCTTAGAACTTGCTGGAAATGATTCATTATCTTCCATTTGGTTGGTGGGAGGATGATTCCTGTTTGGAAACTAGGAATTTTGTTGAATGATGGCTGAATTATGGAAATAACTCTACATCATATTGGATTTGACAAGAGAGTGCCAGGAGAAATGACCAATAATCCTTTTGGGACTGGATCCTGAACAACATGATAAATGGGGCAAAATTAACTCCTTACTGCTTTCCCAGGATCATTTAGTGCATGTTACATCATCTGCGGTCTATGTAAAATGTCGATGACACACTTTGTTATTTGAAGTCCTACCTCTTGTGAAGCCAGTCAATTATTTGAATGCACATTTGAGAAACCTTTTGAAAGTATAATACAAAGTGCCTATCCACCTACAATACATAAAAGATACCTTTAGAGAATAAGTAACTTCTGTGAAAAATAGAAGTGAACACTTTCCTAATGTGTTTGGTGCCATTCCTTGCCTTGCCTACTGATTCTATTGAAGTAGGAACAACTTTCCCTTGTTTACTATTCGAGTCATTGCTTCATTATAAGTATCTGATTTCTTGATGCAGGTGTACATAATAAGGGCTAATGATTTGACGGAAGTGGATGGTGCTCTGTGTCTGCTGAATTTGGATGCTCAAATTAAACAAAATGTTGCTGGCAAGTTGGTTAATGTCTCTGTCTTGCAATTTTTGGTGTGTTGTGTATGGTATTTCTAATATTTCTTTGTTGCTACTGGGTGTCAAACTTGATAAAAATAGATAGTGCCGAAATGAAGACCGCTGCTTGTAAAAGTTCAAAGAGGAAGCGTCCCAGGTCTCTTCCACAAGCTGTTGTCCAAAAGAAGAATAAGAAGTCTGTCCAGCTGAGACTGTCAGTGCCGCAAGCTGGCCAACCTGCTGAGCAATCTGAAAATGATAGTGAAGAGGTTGGTTCAGAAGTTCTAGAAGGTTTCAAGTTATCGTTGCCTACTGTTCATTTCAAAGACATCAAAAGCTTTGAGGATTTCAACATTCTGGTTGATGGGTTAGTTTTAGATTCGGAACTTTCAGAAGACATTCGGAATAAGTACTACAAACTCTGCTGCAATCAGAATGCATTTCTTCATGACAATCTTATCAAGGGAGTTAATTTTAAGCTGATTGCTGGAATCATTTCAGAAACTGTTAATATTGCAGATGCAATGAGAGCTTGTACTCTTACCACCTCACGAGATAAATTTGCTACTTGGGACAAGGCTTTGAAGGCTTCTGAGCTTTTTGGGATGAATGTTGGATTTTTACGTGCCAGGCTAAGCCGGCTTTTGAGCCTTGCCTTCGATTCAGAAGGTGCCACAAAAACAAGGAGGTATCTAGAAGCTAGATTCGAACGAGTGCTAACAGAAGATGAGATAAAAAGTCATGAAGCAAAGCTTGTGGAATTGAAGGAAGCCTATGAAAGGTATGGTGCTAATGTTGAAAGGCTCAAGTCGAAAGCTGAAGGCTATGACCTCAAGTTCCAGGAGCAGGTTCTTGCTCCATGGTGATGTATTCGTGGCATATTGTTGTCAGTGCGTTGTCTTTTTTCTCCCTGGTGACACCCCGTGCTTTGTTTGGCTGTAGACAACGTTTGTAAACATGTATGTTTTTACGATTTATCATGTAGACAATGCTGTGACTTTTGAACGTTTGTAGGATTTCACTATACTGGTGGTTTGCGCTGCTGTGGGGTGGCTCAAATTTCCAACTAACGTTAAAAAAGATGAATATGAGATACAGGTGTTTTTGAAGAACGAAGTTGATTCTGAGTGATTGATTTAATTGAGTTTAATAAACTCAATTAATTTAATAATATAATAAAAAAATTTAATAATATAGTAAAAAATAAGCAATGAAAGCAAGTAAACTGAGTTAAAATAAAGACAATTGTTAACTACAAAAAAAAAGGGCCTACTGATATTATAAATGAGAATGTGGTAGCTTTACAAAATGAAAATAAATTTTTTTCAGCTTAGCCTTGGTCCATAAATTCATAAACATCCCCTGTAAGGCTACCCAAATAATATAGTTGTGGCAAATTTACAACTAACTTGTTAGAATCATTTGTAACTTGCATTTTATTAATGATTTTAATCATGGTTATTTGAGTTAATAAACCTTTGTTGATATGAATTTTATGCTTCTGATCTAATTGAGAGTTGGTCTACAAATTTATTTTTAGGCATAATGACATGGGTCAAAATTAGCAATGGTTGTTTTCTCGTATCTTTCTTTCATTTTTTTTTTAATATGACCAATTTATGTTTGTTTAGCATTATTGTGTTTTTAAAAGAAAACTCCTATTTTAAGTTAAAAAAGTAGTGCTTGATAAGGGGCAGATGTTTTTCAAAATCAAAATATTTAGAAGAAGCTTTGCTTTTAAAACATAATAACACTCCAAATAAATGAAAGTAAAGTAATATAATCATAGGTGAATATTGAGGGAATTATTGGTGGAATTTAAATAATTAAGAAAACATTGGACAAGTATTCTTTTGTTAATTCTATCAACAAATTTGACGTGTTAATATTTTTGATGAAATTACCGTTGATAATTTATTGCCGTTAATTTTCATTGGGGAATCTATCGATGATATTAAAGTTATAACCATAAGCATGACCCTCATCTCCCTCTCTCTTATTTCTTCTTATTTCTTTTTCTTTCTGCAGAAAACAACACCCTCTCCTTATTTTGTCATCAATCCAGCTTTCATTATCATAAATCTGGCCACCTTAATACTTAGTTTGTTAGTATCATTGTTAAAAGGCTTTTTAGGTCTGAAAAGCTATTGTTTATATCATTCCTTGTTAAAATGCTTTCAGGTCTGAAAGACTTCATTTTCCATTGCATGTCAATCTTTTTAGTTTTTCCACCCCTAATTTTTCCCCGTGTAAAAGAATTATGTGAAAAATAAGACACCTATATATTTTATAGAAAAGTTTATAATGATTTTCTTATGCCAACACTTTGACTTTAACATGATCGATATACCTCTTATTTGAAGCAGCATTGGTGACCAACTCTAACCTTTATCATGGTTGATCAGACATTGTCTATTTTTTTTGTCCATATCGATTTCAGCCTTTTTTTTCCTGTACTGAAATAAACAAATTTTTTTTCCTATTTATTTGACACATGTATGCTTATTTATTCTATAAACACACGATGCCATGTGGATGATTGATGAGCTATTATAGTCCTACCAAGTAGTAGCATGCAAGTCGTTAACAATGAAATTATGTTCCTGAAGACAAAGCATTTGACATATGGATGCTTAAATTTAAATGATGTGATGATAACTGTGAGCATTATGGTCATAGATTCTCAGCGTAGGCCAAGTTGGTCATCATAGTGGATGATTTGGCCAAGTTAATGGACTTATCGATGTTATGAAATGAAATATTCATGTATATAGAATAGCAGAGTTGTATAAAATAGAAGATATGTATTAATTCACTTTCCATATGTAATTCCTAATGTGTCGCTATTGAAGCTACAATGCAGCAACTGATTCCTGACTTGTAGGAATCAGTTGCAGCCTCTTTCTGTATAAGTATATGATTCAGAATCAAATACAACGACTTCCGCAAATTCAATCTTTCTCTTCATTCTTTTCATGGTATCAGAGCTGGCTTAGAATCCCGATCCATCACTGCAATTAAATCTCTAGCCTAGCAATTTTTCTTTAGTCACCATGGCCAACAATGAAATGTCATCAGACCTAGAAACTCATACAGATTTTTCAAAAGAGAATCTGTCCAATCCCTATTTCACTCACCATTCAGATCATCCAGGTTTGGTTTTGATTTCCAAACCCTTAAATGGAGACAACTATTCTACTTGGAAAAGAGTTATGACCCTGGCGTTGAATTCTAAAAACAAACTCAGCTTTGTTAATGGCTCAATCAAAGCCCCTTCAGAAGAAACTGATCCTAAAAGATATGCGGCTTGGTCTCGATGCAATGATATGGTCCATTCATGGATTATTAACACTCTCAATCCAGAAATTTCAGATAGCGTGATATACTACTCTACTGCTCATGAAGTTTGGGAAGACCTTCATGACCGATTTTCTCAAAGCAATGCACCCCGTATGTTTGAAATTCAGCGAGATATCGCTTGTTTCAGGCAGGAACAACTCTCTATTTCAATTTATTACACAAAATTGAAGGGACTGTGGGATGAACTGGCTTCCTACAGTGAGTCATTACATGGGGCGCAACAGGATCAACAAAGATTAATGCAATTTTTGATGGGTTTAAATGAGTCTTACAGTGCTGTTCGTGGACAAGTCCTCTTGATGAATCCCCTTCCTTTGGTTCGGCAAGCTTATTCGTTTGTCTCTCAAGAAGAAAAGCAACGTCTTCTAAGTTCAACACACACTATCAATGATTCAGTCAACAGTGCAACCATGGCGGTTCAAAGCAATAACAACAAATTTAATGACAGAGGTGAGCGTTCTTACCATTCTTTTAGATCGCAAGACAGATTGACATATAATATCAATGGAGGGTGCAGATCTGAACAGCAAGACAAAGATCATTTCAGTGGACGCCAGTTTGAATAGGATAGACGCCGTTTTGGACCTCGACGAGGATGACCTCATTGTTCCCACTATAGAGAACCGGGACATTCGGTCCAAACCTGTTATGAGCTCCACCGGTATCCAGCAGGGCACCCCAAGGCAAAGCACAATTCAGCCAGACGATTCAACCACAACAACAAATCTGCAGCAAACCATGTGTCAGAGAGTTTTGCTAAAGATAATGGCAAGTCTGTTGTTGGAATTTCGGAGACACAATTGAAACAACTCTTATCTCTACTTAATGATAAAGGTGCCGAATCCAGTTCTCAAGCACATGCTATGACAAAACCAGGTTTGCCTAAAATTGCTTCACGCAATTGGATTATTGACAGCGGGGCAACAAATCATATTTCTTCATCATCTCAATCATTTTTTCCACAAGACAATAATTGCACATTGCCTCCTGTATTACTGCCTAGCGGGGAAACAACCGATATTGTTAAAAAAGGATCATTGCCTCTGAATTCAACTTATTATTTGCATGATGTGCTATGTGTACCCACATTTAAAGTTGACTTGATGTTAGTCAGTCGTTTGACAAGAGGTTTGAATTGTTCGGTAACTTTTTTCCCTTATTGGTGTATTTTGCAGGATCTGGCTACGAGGAGGATGATTGGTTTGGGTAAGCAACGTGATGGACTATACTACTTGGTGGCAATAACGACGAAGAAATCTGTGGTACAACCTACCCCCATCACTACATCGACCAGCCTGTAACCTGACCATCTCATCTACCGATCTCTGGCATCAACGCTTAGGCCATATCTCACCTCATCGTTTGAGTTTCATTGCCCAACAATTTTTAAATTTTTCTGTTCAATCCAGTCATATTTGTTTTATTTATCCTTTGGCTAAGCAAAGTCGCTTGCCTTTCAATTCTAGTGTCCTTTCAACTATAAAACCTTTTGAAATAATTCATTGTGACATTTGGGGTCGTTATCGACATCCTTCCATTTCTAGTGCTTATTATTTTCTTACTATCGTTGATGATTATACTCGTTTCACATGAATATTTTTAATGCGACACAAAATTGAAGCTCAATCTCTTATAAAACGCTTCTTCAGTTATGTTCTCACACAATTTGAATCTTCAATTAAAATTTTCCGAAGTGATAATGGTGGTGAATTTATATCACTTCGTTCCTTTTTTCAAGATAATGGTGTTATTTTTCAGCATTCCTGTGTTTACACGCCTCAACAAAATGGGGTTGTGGAACGCAAACATCGTCATATTTTACAAGTTGTTCGAGCTTTGAAATTTCAAGCTCAACTTCCAACCCAGTTTTGGGGAGAATGTGCTCTTACTGTTGTTCACATCATCAACCGACTCCCTTCCTCAGTGCTCTCCTTCAAAACTCCATTTGAACTTCTCTACTCAAAGCCACCTTCTTTTTCTCATATTCGGGTTTTTGGTTGCTTGGCTTATGCTATAAATGTACATCCTACTCACAAATTTGATTTTCGCTCCATGCCCTTAATTTTTATTGGTTATCCTATTGGTCAAAAGGCTTATAAACTATTTGATTTATCTTCTAAAATTTTTTTCACTAGTCGCGATGTGCGATTTCATGAAAATATTTTTCCGTATGCATCGGTCAAACCCGGTTTTGTTCCACCTCCACCCGTTGAATTTGGTCCTATTCCCCTGTTAAATCCTGCCACAACTTCTCTTTATTCCATTCCACAAACTTCTCCTCCTATTAATTTACCTGCAACTTCATGTTCACCGCCATCTGCCTCCTCACAATCCCCATCAACCCAACCTCCACCCATCCTTCGCACATATACCCGTCGCCCCAGGCCCTCTGACCCAATCCCTCCAGATGCCCCATCTCCATCATGCACTTCCCCATCTCTATTGCCATTATCTACTGCTGTTGAAAATCCACAGCCACCTGAACCCACCCCATTTCGTCGCTCCAGTCGCTATACTGCTCCGCCAGCCAAGCTCAACGATTTTGTCTGCTCCACTGTTTCCTCCAACCAATCAGCCACCTTACTGCCAGGTCCAACCAAAGGTATGCGTTATCCCATGGCAAACTTTGTCTCATATCATCGTTATACTCCTGCATATCACGCCTATGTTGCTCAGCTCAGCACTGTTCCAGAGCCTAAGTCTTATGCAAAGGCTGTTGTTCATCTTGAGTGGCAGCAGGCCATGCGCACCGAACTGAATCCTCTTCAAACTAATGGCACCTGGTCTCTCACGACACTTCCATCAGGCAAGATACCGATTGGCTGCAGATGGGTCTACAAAGTTAAACACAATTCGGATGGTTCTGTCGAGCGCTACAAAGCTTGTTTAGTCGCCCAAGGTTTCACTCAAATGCAAGGGGTCGACTACCATGATACTTTTTCTCCTACTATAAAAATAATCTCTGTTCGTTGTTTACTTGCCTTAACAGTAGCTCACGGCTGGTCCCTGCACCAGATGGATGTCCACAATGCTTTCCTCCATGGTAACTTAGATGAGGAGATATACATGTCTTTGCCACCAGGTCTTCGGCGCCAGGGGGAGGATCATCTAGTTTGTCGCCTCCACAAGTCACTTTATGGTTTAAAACAGGTATCCCGCCAATGGTTTGCTAAATTTTTCGAAGCTATGCATTCTGCTGGTTTTATACAATCAAGAGCAGATTATTCTCTATTCACCAGGAAGCAGGGTATGTCTTTTACTGTCCTCTTGATATACGTTGATGATATATTGATCACTGGAAATGATCCGGGTACCATTGCTGCAACTAAACAATTCCTGCATAAACATTTTCATATCAAAGATCTTGGTGATTTAAAATACTTTCTTGGAATTGGGGTGTCTACTTCAAAGAATAGAATTTTTATTTCACAACATAAGTATGCACTGGAAGTCATTGAGGATGCAGGTTTGTCAGGTGCTGCTCCTATTAATACTCCTATGGAACGAGGCTTAAAATTATCGGACAAGGGCACCCTACTCAAGGATACAAACCGATATAGAAGATTGGTGGGTCGGTTGATTTATTTGACTGTATCTAGACCGGACATAACATATGTTGTACATGTCTTGAGTAGATTTATGCAGCAGCCCCGAAAAATTCATATTGAGGCAGCTCTTCGAGTTGTCGATACCTAAAAGGAGCACCCGGTCGGGGCCTATTTTTCTCTTCCAAGAGTGACTTAAGGTTGAGAGCTTATTGTGACTCAGATTGGGCTGACTGTCCGCTCACTAGAAGATCTACAATGGGCTATTGTGTTTTTCTAGGACCTTCACTGATATCCTGGAGGTCGAAGCGGTAGAAAACAATTTCGCTTTCTTCTGCTGAAGCAGAATACCGAGCAATGACAAGAGCCTGCTGTGAGTTGACATGGTTGCGATGTCTACTGAAAGACTTGGGAATTTCACACCATGAATCTGCCTTACTATATTGTGACAATAAAGCTGCGTTACATATTGTAGCCAATCCAGTGTTTCATGAGAGAACTAGGCACATTGAAATGGACTGTCATTACATCCGCGACAAGATTCAAGATGGTTCTATCACTACAAAGCATGTCGATTCTGCACATCAACTAGCAGATGTCTTGACTAAGCCCTTGGGAAAAGAGATCTTTGTTTCTATGGTTGGCAAGTTAAGAGTGCAGGATATCCACTCTCCAACTTGAAGGGGAGTGTTAGGAAATGAAATATTCCTGTATATAGAATAACAGAGTTGTATAAAATAGAAGATATGTATTAATTCACTTTCCATATGTAATTCCTAATGTGTCGCTATTGAAGCTAAAATGCAGCAACTGATTCCTGACTTGTAGGAATCAGTTGCAGCCTCTTTCTGTATAAGTATACGATTCAGAACCAAATACAACGACTTCCGCAAATTCAATCTTTCTCTTCATTCTTTTCAATCGAAGCATAACTATGCAACAAGCAGAGAGAGATCGCACAAGGTTAAAGTCCTTGATGTTCGAGGCAGTATTATAGAAACCGATGATGACATCTGATGAATTAATGGATGAAGTTATTACTAATCAAGTGAAATAGCGGAGTTCTCCCTGACTTCGATTCAATAGACGCATGTGGACAGAACATGGATATTGAGTTGGAAGCGACTTTGAATACAAGTTTTGCTTTGAAGGTCCATGATTGCAGTGGAGATGAAGTTGTTAATGAGATATCAAAAGGAAAATTGAACGGGAAGATACGAAAAGGAATGAAGCTCTTTGAAAGCTGCAATCAAAATGTTTCAAGGTCAGGTTTTTTTTCTTTATCATTATGGATATTCTTTCTTGTAGAGGGATAGAAAGATTGTGTAAGAGAAAGACAGTTAGGAATATAATCAATGCTCATCAGTTAAGATTTGTTTTTTTTAATATTCTTGAGACAAAGTTGTCTATGTGTCAGGATTTTTTGGTTAATAATACGTGGGCAGGAGATAAAGTGAAATTATGATGGTTCTGAAAGAACATCTACAAGGTTTATTAGTTATATGAAATAATGCCACTTTTAAGATCACTAATATTGAATGTAGCAAAAGTTGAATGGCTCTTTTGGGTTACTTTTTCGAGCATGATTTTCATTATGTTGTAGTCTCTATTTATGTTGATTGTGCCGTAAATGAAAGGAAGCCTTTATACGAGGAACTTTCTCTGATTTTGATGACCTATGGATCCTACATAGTGATCTCAATGAAACTCTTCTGGCTAGAGAACGAGGAAGAGGGCGAATAAACTGCAGCGATGCTAGAGATCTTGATTGTTTGCAAAAAGGAGTTGCCTCTGCTGTGGTGTAGCAATACAGTATCTGCATAGACTTGCGAGTCGGATTAATCGTGTTTTTGTTAGTGTTGCATACTCTTTCAAATTCTAAAACTCCACTCTTGCATGTTTATGCAAGAATCTTTTCGATCATTACCCCATCTTATTGGGTTTGGGATTCTCTTCGATGGGGTTGGAAGCCTTTCATAATATATTTCCGGACTGTTGCTGGTGGTGGTGGTGGTCATATCCGTTGTTTCTAAGGTCTTTTAGAGAGTATATGCTAGGAAATTTGTCAATGTGAGTTAAATAGTATCAGAATCATCAAAACATGGAGTTTTCTGCGGACTAAATCAAAAGAGTGAAATTATCAAGTCTCTGGGAACCTTAACACTCAGCTTCATAACATGAAGTGACAGATTAACTCCCTAGAGCTCATTAAGGAAACTCTAGCCCTTTCAAGCTCTGAGTTAGTAGGCCTGTCCAATTCATAGTCCAATTTATAGGAGACTATTAAGAAGCTTGAATCTCTTCAAGGACAGAAATCGAGGATCAAATAGTGTAAGTTAGGTGAAAGGAATACCAAGTTCTTTCATATAACAACTTTGGTTAGAGGAAGAAAAAAAAAGATAGTTAAGATTGTTACTGCTAACATTACCTTCTCCGAGCTTGATACTTCTCCAAATTTATTCCAAGACTCTACTTGGGATAGACCAGATTTAAGCGGGGGAGATTTCAAGAGACTAAGTGTAGAATCGGCTGCAGAACTGGAGAAAATGGTGATTATAGAAGAGTTTAAGGATGTTATGTGGAGTTGTGAGAGCTCCGAAATAGATTTTCAGAAGGCTTTTGACTCCATTTTGTGGCACTACATCCTGTGGATTTTGGATCATATGGGGTTCAACAAGACTTGGCAGCTATGGATAAAACTATGTATTTCAACTACAAGAATGGCTATTCTGATAATTGGATCCCCTTCAACTGGGTTTGTCCTGGGAAAAGGTATTCAGCAATGTGACCTCTGTCACATTTTTTTTTTACTTTGATCTCGGTTTTACTTTGCAGAGCTGTTTCTCAAGCCCTACTTAGTGGGTTTTATTTAGGAGGTATTTTATCAATCAGTAACTTTCAATACGTTGATGATACTATTATTTTTTGTCCTTTAGATTATATATAATTACTTTAGATTATATATAATTAGATAGATTGCTTGATTTTTTTCTAACATGAAAAAAATACTAACAGGATGCAAGTGCTCTTAACAAAGCAAAAAAAATCTATAACATTTACACACCTCTAGAAAGGCTCTGGAGCAGCCAATTATGAACTCTACAACACACATGTCGATTATTTTCTTAATAATATTTATATTTGTTAAATTACTAAATAGCACCTAAGTGAATTTGATTTAAAAACAATACCATGATTAAATGATAAAAACACTTTTAGAGAGCTTAAGATTTAAGGGTAATTCAACCATTTCATTGTATTTAAGAAAAATAAAAAGATGTAAAAGCCCATCCTTACATGTTTAATATTTATTTTTTACTTTTAAAGGTAACTAAATCATTTGGCTATGCTAAAAAAATATAATAACACCAATTTGTCTAAATATATTTGAAAATAACCAATATATCATATAGAAAAGATCTTATTATCTTTATAATTAGATTAATTTGAAAACACTAAAAATATATTAATTTGAAATAAATTAAAAAATAAAAAAATTTAAACTTTTTTTAAAATATTTTTAAAACACAAAATCAAATAGTATTGATGTAACTTCCGTTATGTTTTGGACTGATAAGTGCCTTGGTTGGCTGTAAATAAAGTGTGCAAAGTTTTCGAAGAGTGGAATGACAAAGCTTAGATTTAGCATTTTACGTCGGAGAACAGAACTTAAAGGCCAGGAGATTCCCAAAGTTATTTTATGTCAGAATATTTGAGATAAATGGATTCGGATTCACAATCCAAAAGAGGATTATACTGCAAAATCTTGCTGCACTTTGCTGGAACATTTATGACTACCAAGAGAAAAGTTGATAGTCTTTTATTTGAAAGTCTTAGCTCCACCAAAGACTTTGAGGTTTATATATGAACATTTTGTTTACATAGAGACTGGTTTGCTTAATAGGAGTGATGGTATTAAGAAATAGAGTAATAAATGTAAATTTCGAAGAAACTCACATTTCTAAATTCATTGGAGAAACTTAACTTTCTTTGGAGGAACTCTCATTGAAAGATGAAACCCCTACTTAGAAAATTTCTAAGTAATTGTAGGTTTATTGAAAAGTGGTGCTATTACATTAAGGATTTTAAGTTAAATCTTTGAAGAGTTATGAGGTTATTTTCCCAAGATCTCATATCAATCATTTGAAGAGTTGTGGAGCTATTTCTCTAGAGAGCTTTCATGTTAATTTCATCTTTGAAGAGTTATGCAATCGTACTAAAGAATCTTAAATTCATCAATTTCAAGGTAAATTGTGCAATCGCACTAGAAAAATTAAACTCATCCCATCCTTAGAAAGTTGTGAAGTTGAGCTGTTCTCCTAAGCTGAACCGAAAGGAGATTATGTCATTTCCTTTTAGTTAAGTTCAATAGAGATGAGTCATTCCCTTGACTAAGTCCAAGGGAGATGGGCTCTTCCCTTAGCTTACCTTATGACATTGGTTCAAAGCATATTACCTGAAATCGTGGGTTTTTAGAATCTTTTATGCTCGTTAAATTTTAATTTATTATTATTGTTGTTGTTATATATATATTTTATTAATTCTTGAGATATATGATATGGATAAGATTTTATTTAAATAAAAGTTTTATTTATTTTAAAAAATAATTACTTTATTCTTAATGAATACTTCTCTTAGTAGTTATTTATATATACCGTAGTATGGATGAGACTATACTTTTATTTAATAAATAAAATTTTCATTTGCTAAATATCACTATTATCCTATATATACTTTTATTTTTATTATTATGTTTTTTTTGTGTTGAGAACAATTTATAAATTTGCTTTCACACTTGCATTTTTATTTTATTTTTTTTTATAATGAAAGACTCCTATATTTTCTTTCACACCACATGTCCTCACAAGAACTTTCAAATAATGAAAAAGTAATAAAACAAATTAATTTTAAAAAAAAAATCAAAACAAAACACTTTAAGATGGAACAAGATAACTTTTATGTACTTGACCTCATGTTGGTAACTTCCATGGCATGGTGCGTGCACTTTGCCGCCTCCTATCCCAGCCCACCAAATGACCACACCATCATCACTCTCTCTCTCTCTCTCTCTCTCTCACTTTCTCTCATGATGTCTCTATCATACTTTTCTTTTTGTAATTTCTTTTTATTTTTTTAAAAGAATTTATCATTGTAAAACACATAAATCAGAATTAAATTAAATGAATAACGACAAAGAAAGCAATCCCTTTTTTCAATTTCTTGCTGAAAAAGCTGAAAATTTTGCGGTACCACAAAGAGAAGAAAGTATCGGACTTCCCTGGAAGTGGATAGATAGTTGCCCAGAAATAATAAGAATCTAATACAATCAGCTTGATTATTTACACCCTGTGCTCCTCCCCAGGTGGGTCTCTTCTATCAAACTCTGCAAATTTTCTTCTTTTTTTACTTGCAGCAGAAGAAAAACAGGAAAGAAGCTTCTCCTTGTTATGATCACTACCACCAGTGCCGTATAGTACAAAGACAGATGAAACTGAGCTTCTAATAAACATAGAGAAGGGACTGTACATAGAACAACAAAGATGGAGTTTTTAGAGAAAAAAATAATCTTCCTAACTGAGGAGTGGAGTGGTTCTAAATTAGTAATTGTAAATTTAATAAATCCAGAGTAGGGGATCATATTATTTATGATCATGACCTAAACAAACGCCATTGTTAATTTCTTCTTTTTTCTTCATGGGTTTAATCGAGCCCATTCATAACGTCCTTCCAACGGCTCATCTTTGTCAAAATCGAAGTTATACCTGCCATGGACAACAACATAAATTAAACAGATTTAATCCCATTTAGTTTTACAGCCAAATTTTCTTAGAATAGATTAGTTTTCATGTGCATGCACAATATCTCTTCTCCTTACTTGTCTTTGAAGCATTGTGGAATGTTATTCTGTATTTCGCCGAAGAACTTTTCAATCTCTTCATCTGTTATCCTTATCAGCCCCGCCGCGGGCGTTGATCTTTGATGAGGATTCGGCTTCTTCAATGGTGGCCGGTTTGCCGTTGAATCCATGTTCTCTGAGGTCGACTCCTCTCCAAGATCGCTAGAAGTCGGTGTTGTCTCTCTATAAATTCAGCAGCCAATAAAAGGAAGATGAAAATTAAGAGACCTTACGTATATTTTTGTTTCGAAAATAAATAACGCATCAAACAAACCTTTCTCCACTTCTACTACTATAATACATTGACGTTTCAACTTCAACACTCCCTTCCTGCAAATAATAATTAATTTATATATTAAATACAAAGAAAAACCGAAAATTAATTCAAGAATTGAAGAAGGGAGAATTGATGTAATTCTCACCTCCATATCTGTGAATTTAATCCTCTCATCATCACACGATCCATTAGTAGAACAACAAGAAGCTGACATTAATGCATCATCATCATCATCGTCTTCCAACTTAGAGCTTGAAGTTGAACATCTCTCTTCAGTCACCGTCCGGTCACCGGAATTAGCATCCGGTTTACATGGAACTGGATTTTCAGACCTAATTATAACGTCTTGGCGGCGGCGGCGGCGATGGTTAGTAACATTGCTTCTAAATTCAATAGAAATCCTGATATGCCTTGATCTTCTCTTTGAAGTTTGCGCTGAAGCTCTACTACTTGTCACCCCAACTTGAGCAGCAGCAACTTTCACCATTGCTAGTTTTCCAATCGCTCTCTCTACGGCCACTAGTAGTATTGCTAGAGCTTCGCAGTCTCTGATATTTTGCTGTTGGTGTGGGTGTGTTTCTTGACGGAGGGGATTGATTTGGTGGTATTTAAGGGATGGAATTGATTTGTTTTTTAATTTTCTAGGTGGGTGGTCCAGAGTCCGTTAACAGCGACGGGAAATCTGTAACGGGGAGATTGACGGCGCCGTTATGAGGATTAAGAGGCCGTTGTGAGAAAGCGCCAGATTCTGGGCGAATTAGAGAGAGCCACGTGGGGATGCGAAGGTTAGAGAAGGGGGAGTAATGATTTGAGTGCGAGTGAGGTTAAAAAAGAGGGAGTTGGTACGGTGGAAGTTAGAAATGGTTTTCACGGAATTCATTAGAGGAGGAGGCTGAAGGGGAAGCGTGCGGTTGGTGTGGCAGCTCACACGTACCCGTTTGGTGTGAGTTGGTCTTAAGCATCATTATTTTCCGTGTTTTCACACATTTCCACTTTTTTTTTATTATTATTACTTTAAAAATTAAAACAATCATTTAATATCTAGAAACAAATTCGAGTGTGACTTTAGTTTATTTAAGCAATGAGAAGTCTATCGAATATTTCTATAGAAAAAGAATAGACATAAACTCTCTATATTAATTCTTGAAAAATTTACTTTGAGCATTTATAGTTTTGTTTAAATGGTAATAGCTATCATTTAAAAAATTATACTTTTTATTCTAATTAATAAAAAATTTTAATTTTAATAAAATAACTAAATTATTTTTATATTTAAAAATAAAAAACAACCAAGTCAGGTGGTATTGCATTCCAAATAGGATCGGGCTTTTTAATTAAAATTAATTTTTAAAAAATAAAAAATATTATTTTTATATATTTTTAAATAAAAAATACTTTAAAAAATAATTATTAATTTCCTTTCAAATATCCTCTTACCCTCTTAATTTAAATTATTCTAACGAGAAACTAGTGATGTTGTTTGCAACTTTCCAAGGTATATCGTTGCCTACCAGCCCTATATTCCCAAACAATTCACTTTATAACAACTTATTTTGGATTTTTGAACAATGAACACAAATTAAGGGTGCAGAGGCAAGTGACGACAATAATTTGGGAATTGAAAGGAATTTCCCAAATCTGGCTTCAAGATTTATGGTTTATTTTGATTTTTTCCTCCCCCAACTTAACGTGGGAAGACAGGGCACACGTTGTCATTTAATTTAGGGCCATAACGGCATAACGGTTAGGTGAGTTTATGAATTAATACAGAAATGCTTGTAACGTATGGTAGCATCACACGTGGGGTTCAATTATTTCGACTGTTCCACAACTTGGACCACCTCCGTAAAATATTTTGCGTCTGTATCCTACGAAAAGAAAACTACCATTATTGAGGTTTTTCGGTGATAAAGGGCCTTCTGAATTAGTGTTCGTGTGTAGCTAGAACGCCCTTCACAAAATCGCCAATATTAATTTGTCAAGTGGATTGGTACGTTTATAAAAGTTTTTATATATATATATATAAATATAAAGACTATGGAAAGTTTAAAAATAATTAGCATGAATTAATGGTTTGTCATCATAAATATATGTTAAATAAAAAATGTCATATAAATGACGTTCATATATACTTAAATCTATAAACTCAAGACAAACATGTTTAAAAATACTCTTAAATTAAAATAAGAAGAGTATTTATTTGTTGAATTACTCTAAATTAATGAATCTTAATTCTGTTGTTATCAATTATGAATCATTTATCCTTAAACAATTTATTGCTTCTAAAGTAATAACTTAGATGAACTTCTAAATAAGATCTTTAAATCAAAAATTATGTAGCTCAAATATATCTTAACAAGATGAACCTAAACTTTAAATTTGAAAAGAAAATCAAATTATAAGAAGGGATGAAAACACTAAAAATAAATTGAGAAAAAAGTCTAGAAAATTTTGATAAAGTCAAATTAGAAACTTTTCCTTCACTCTTTTTTTTATTCTTAAAGGGAAAAGAGGCAAAAAGAGAGAGTTGTACAGGACTAGGAGACCCAGCATGCTCACCCATTAAAAATCAAGTCAAACAACTAGGTCTGACAACACAGGCCCGTGCCCGTGGGCATGTTATTTTTTATTTTTTTTATCATTAAAATGCATCATTCACCTATTTGTTAAAAAGAAAGAAGCAAATGATGAGTTGTCTACTGCCAAGAATCGCATCACTGCATAAGTGGTTGAAAAATCAAGGTTGTAATATTTTTTAGGCAAAAATATCCAAATATATTTTCCTGTAAAAACACCCAATAAACACCCCTAAAACTAATTAATCAACCTAAAAAGCCCCCAAAAAGGTCTAAAGTTACAAAATCAAACCAGAAAATAAAGTTATCTCTCAATCATGATCTCCAATTTTCTAAGCAAGATAAAGGTTTAATAAGACCTCATTGTTAAATGGAACTTGTTGATACCCATGATCAAACTTTTTTATTGTTGAAATGTAAATAAAATAAAATTTTGGACTATAAATTTCAAATTCTAGGGACAAAAATAAATTTGGATAAAATTTTAAATCTCAATGGCACTAGCATCAATTTTATTGTAAATGAAGTTGCAATTTTACCAAGAGTTTAATAATGGTCCCCTCTTCTTCTTTTTCTTACAATTAACAAAACTATTTGTTTTTTTTTTTTTAAAAAAAAAAAAGAAAAACAATCCACCCAGTATTGAGATATTTTTATGAGATTATGATAGCCTAAAAGAAAACAATACAAACCAAATCATCAAGCCAAATCACTAATCAACACAATGTGAAAGTAAAAAATTGAAAAACAAATACTTGAAAATTTCCTTTAAAATAAAAGGCTAGCATTTCATCGTTCTCACTTTCAATTTATGTCCCCTTTATTATTAATTCTTCATCAACAATCAAATTGAATCTTTCTTTGTAAATCCAAAATCAAATCAATACAAGATTTTTTTTTTTTTAATTAAGACTACAAAAACCTGAAAGAAATGAACACAAAATAAATTATCATACCTAATTCCAAATAAATCACAATTGATGAAAGTCAAGTTAAAATGTAGAAGTCGAATGACCAATTCTCAAATGAATTAAGTTTTGAGGTTGTCTAAATTGTTTAACTTATCTTTTAAAATATAATAAAACAGATACGGTGATCTTTATTATATACAGGACTAATTGACATATGTTAAGATGACATGGCATTTTTTCTCCCATTTTACACTTATGCCAAGTGACTATATTACATCTTAATTAAGGTGTGACAATTTATAAGTTTTTTGTTAATCATATATTATTTAGAGCTTTTCATCTTCTCTCATCATCTCTTTATTAGAATTCTACTTTTTAATTTGAGAAAAGAAAAGCATCAAAGCAATGGTTGGTAAGGGTATAAAGTCTTTTTACTATCCTGTATATATATTTGAGATTCATATGTAATAAATAAATTTTATACCATATTTAATGATACTTTAGTTTAAATTCTTGATAGAGTTATGGGAAATACGTTTTACTAATATACTTGGAGAAGCAAATATGTCCGCAAATAGTTTAGCTAAGCAATCTCTTAGTAGAGATATGAACTTTATTCAATAAATATAATTATTTTTTGCACTTTTTGAACTTTATTCAAGCTATTTATATTTTTCCATGTGACATTTTATTGAGACACTATTACAAAGCTAGTTGTGGATGCATTTTTATCATACAAAAAAAAAGTATAATGAGACTCATGAAATTATTTGAAAATATAATGCTATGAGAATTAATGGGGTTAGAGACACTATTGTTGTATAATTAAGGTACAATGATTTCATGTTTATATTCTTTAATTGAGAAATTTTAAACCCCTAATTAAATATTGACATTCCTATTGTATAATTGATTAGACACAATGATGTCAAATTTTACATATGAGAAAACAAAGTTTGGAAAATATGCATATTCACTATTTCAATGTGATTTTATTAAATGTTTTACATTGTATTATACACACACACACACTTTATAATGATGATGATGATAATGTAATTAGTAATTTTATTAAATATTGTTTTTCATATATAATTATGACAATTATATTGGTTGAAATTAGCTTAGGTAAGTGAAAAAAGTAAGTAAATGCTATGTTTTATATACGAAAGAAACTTGTACATTTGATATCAAAAGTACTCTTAATCTTGATCTACTGCATGTAGATAGTAAGTATTATATATAGTAATCAAACCACTGGACTATATATTATATCTCTGAGATGTCATATAACATGATCTTGATTTGTTGCATAAGATAAATTTTGTAAATAGTAATTAATATCATATCGAGAGAATAATCTTGTTTATATCTTAGTATACTGAACTTCAATTAGTTATATTATGATGATATTGACGATTTTATCATCACTATATCATGAAACTATTGTAAGGTGATTCTAATCTTTAATATATTTTTCACCTTAATATATTTCTATGTGTTTCAAATTATTTAATTTTTGTTTTTATCACTACTATATTATGATGGTGTTAATATATATTTTTTATGATACTTTTAGGATGAAAAAACGAAGATAATATATAGAAACAAAAGGAACGTATATATTTTCCTTATCCATTTTATTTTGAAATTTTAAAGATTTACTTTAAAATTGTTTAATAAATAAATTTATCTTATTTCTTTGTCTCTCTTTTATTAATCAAACATATTTTTATCTATTTTGTTTAAGTGATTTTAACAAAAACTAACAATTAATGTGGCTGCAGTTTTTGCCTTAACAAGCTATTTGTTTTTAAAAGAAAATAATAAAATACAAAGAAAATGTGGGAAACATTGAAACAACGTGTAGATAGTGTAAAAGTTATAGATATTGCGTCTTTATTGTTGGATATAACAAATAAGACTTTTAGATGTGATTTTTTTTAAAATTGTTTAAATTAATATAATTACCTTGCAAATCTTACAATGTCCCACCGTTCTCACTGTTGAAGGAGACTTGCTGTCTGATCATATAAGTGCAAGATCTCCATGAAACTTTAACAATTATATATGTAGTAACTTTTGAAAGCCTATAATTTTCCTCCTTCTACGAGTTAAAACTGATTTTCCTTGTTTACTTCTTCGTTCCCTTATATTTGGCTAAGCATAGGAATAAATTTGCTTTCCGTTCAATGTAAATAAATTAAAGAATTCAAACCACAATTATGAAAGTATGGGATATAAAGTTACATGGAGTACAATTATGGAGTAAGAGAGAGAGGAGAAAAATATCTTGGAGGGTACATTAAAGCTTCAGGCACAAATATCTCAACGAGACGAATCCAATGACATTGAGAAAGGTTATCAATAATGAAATGAGTGTGTCACAATTGTCGTCCAAATGTAGTATTTGACTCGGTTGCCATTAGTGACAAGTGTAGCTCACTATGATCACTATTGGTGACCTTTCTTAATGTCATTGGATTTGTCTCATCGAGATCTTTTTTATAATACCGGTTGTTGTATCCTAGAATCACCGGGGCACGACCTCACGATGACCCTTTCCAGACAGGAGGCTAGAACGTCTTTTAGGTTAGTCAAGGAGTCATCACCTAGTATTATGATTACTAGAAACCCTAACAATTTATTTTTTCTAGAGATTTTAGGCAATAGATTGGTTGCATAAACAGAAGGTATTAGACTCTTAGCATGCTTAATTACTTGGGTAAGTTGCATTATTGTTTTTTATTATTTGCTATGGTTTGATGATATCTATTTCTACTAGCTTACTATAACGGGTTTGTTATGATGAACAAACATTGGTTTTCTAGGTCAAGAACTCGATCTCGAAACGTGAAATATCCTCAATTGTTGTTGAGGCTTCTTTCGAGATAAAATTAAAATTTTTGCTACGTACTACATCATTCTAAATAATATTTAAGACGAAATTCCTTGCAAATTTGGGTAACAAGTATGACATACTCGAATCGCCACTAGTGATCTTTCTTGATGTCATTAGATTCATTTTGATGAAATTTTTTAGATGGTACATATGATGTTGTAATCAAAATTTCTATGCATTTCGAGAATTTTTTTTAAAATTTTTTTCTCTCTCCCTCTCTTCTCTCCTTGTATGCAGCCCATTCACAATTTTTTTTTTTAAAAAATGTCGCAATTCGAAATAGCACAAGCTTGTATGTCTTTTATTCTCTATCAATTTCACGAATATTTCTTAAAAAAAATAAATGCTACTTTTCAAAAAGAAAATCTAGAAACTTGAGGCTGTAGTCATATAGTCATGTGTCCGCCCCTTATCCTATATGTCCAAGATTTTCAACTTTAATCTGAAAGTGCTTTTGCACTACTTTTGTTGAAACTCTACATGAGTAATATTCCCAACTAATCTTACTGTAATATATTTTCCTTTTCTATCATATCGTGGGTTTGAACTCAAAAATAAAATGTTTACGCTAGTGTTGTGAGCTGCTTAATTTGCATCTAACAACTCGCAACCTCTTGATGCGTGCATGGGTTATAAAGTTTTCATGTTGGTAAACAATTTGTCTTCGTGTGCATTTATCCATACCATTTTATCCATGCCCTAAGGAATTAATAATTGTCTAGAAGAAAGACAAGATGTGTTCTAATTCATGCATTTGCTATAATTAAGATAACACGATGCATGCAGCTAGGCTTCTAAAATCCGGTCCAAGCTCAGCTAATTAAGGGATAATAGAGACCAGAGACTTGGTTTCACCTTCTAAGTGGGAAGCGTACAGTTGACTCTTATACGGTGTCGTCTCCATGTTCAATCTCAACAATAATTAAGCAGATAGCGCCTGCGGGAACATCTCTTACACTATAATCAATGGTGGTGGATCCAAGGGGAATATTAAAGGTAGATACAAGCTTGGCATATTTGTTACACTTTACAGGCCATAATCTTACAACCCTAAAGGAATACCAGCCTTTTATACTTTAAGCTCTGCAATCTCTTTATGGTTATGATACTGAACAGCAGAAAGTCGCAATTTCAAGGTGAAAGGGGAATAAAGCAAGATGAGGAATCTCAAGGTAGAGGAGGAGGAGGAGGAGGAGGAGGAAGACGGGAGTGGTTTTTAAAGAAACGAAATGAGGGCATGAGAGCTTTATATGTCCGAGACATGTTCTCATTGATAGTGCGTTGAAGGGTCCTCCTCAGCTCCTAAAGCATTCCTTTTTTCTTTCCTTGCTGAGGACCTTTCGCCTTTGGCTCAGACATTTTTTGGACCCCCTCCTCTTATGACATCTGTTCACTCCTTTTAAAAGTGTGACATTTTTTGGACCTCCTCCTCTTATGTCTTTTTCTTTTCTTTTCTTTTCAAAGTCATCATAGGAAAAAAAAAAAAACTACAAAGAGATTGCTGTAGGGCGCGCACAGTCTCAGTCCCACAGCCAATATATTATCTAGGTTTTGCTAATTTCTTCCAAAAACACCAGTTTCTTACCTTCAGGGAAATGGAACTTGACATTCATGAAACGGGTGTGTGTTGCTCTGCTCATTTGGGTTGGTGATATATTGTCGGTCGTGATCTTAAATGGCCATGGGGATTTCGGCTAAAATATTGCCAATGAAGCCTCTGCGATACTGCTCATATGCCCTTTATCCACCTCAACAGCTAGCATTTGGAAGATTTTCTGTATGATTGGAACTCATAGTTCTTGGACCATTAGTGATGACAACGATCCAACAACCTCTCGAGATAAGCCTCTGACAGCTAGCCAGGAAAAAAAAATAAGGAAGAAGATTGGATGGATCATGAGCCTCCTTGACATTTCAAAATAATCAATAATTGGAGCCATTGCCTCCCATTATACCTCCTCTCTTTCTTTCATTCTATCAAAATATAAGTTGCTATCATCATCGATCCTATATATATAAATGTAAAACAATTTTCCTGTCTTTTTTATTCTGCAGAAAACCAATCCAAAGATGCTCTCCAAGCTGTCTTAACCCTCCTTACGTTGGGAATTGAGAAGCTGACAAGCTGATTATACAAAGCTTTTGTGCAGTTCTAGGACACCTTTTCTTTCCCGGTGAAGAATGATGACGCTAGTGGTTTTAGTAGCCTCCTATCGATCATTCTCAATCGGGAAACTTGTTTTGATCTGGCGGAGTTATAGCATGCACGCCCTCAAATTGACGCCATGCATGTGCCCGGTCAACTCTTTTGGTGGCGACTGTGCGAGAATCACTTGAGGGGGGGGGGGGGATTAAATAAATCGCAATTGATTTTGAAATTAATTATAATTTAGTGCTTTTAGCTTACCAAAAAAATAATCCCAGTATAAAAAATAATTAAAAATAATATTATTTTGTTTTAAAAATACTTTCTTTTATCACCAATCTTTTCTATCTTTCAGAATAAATTGAAAAGAATTGTAAGATTTACCAAAAGTTAAATTATAAATGAATTTCAAAACATAATTAACTACGTACAAAGACTTGTTAATTATTTTGCTATGATGCAAAAAGCTAGTTAATTATAATAATTTAACTGTCCATACCCATTAATTACATCATGTGCCCCTTGTAAAACACCTCTCTCTCTCTCTCTCTCTCTCTCTCTCTCTCTATATATATATATATATATATATATATATATATATATATATATATATGCGCTTAATAAATAATTGTGGTCCAGTTGGAGCCAAGTGCTGTGGTGGGGATATCCTCTTATTCTTTGCAAAATTAACCCAAACCTTTTAAGCCTGTTCCTAAATTATTGAAGGCATCTTTTCTATTCCTGCTACTCTTAAACCTTTGCTTTGTCGCACGTCTCAGTTTGTCATACACCTCAATTCTTCCCTAAGTCATCTTTTCTATATCTATTCAGTACACACTAGCCATGTCACTACAAGATTTCACAGTTTTACCGACGGATATATTCCGTCGGTGTGTGACAGAACGTTCGTCGGTAAAGTATTTACCGACTATATTACCGACGGAATACTCCCGTCGGAATACCTTTTGTCGGTGATTCCACATTCCGTCGCTATATCGGTCGGTAATAAAAAAAAACACGTTTACCGACGGCCCATGCGCGCCAAAAAAAAAAAAATTTCCCGCTGGGAATATACCGACGGAATATATTCCGTCGGTGTTATATAAATACCGACGGACTAACTCCGTCGGCAAAAGTGTCGGTGATATTTCATACCGACCGAATAAATCCGTCTGTAAATTCGTCGGTATTTTTATACCGACGGATTATTGCCGTCGGTGAGTATGTCGGTGATGGGATGGCATACCTCAGACACTGTTTAATGCCAACGGATTTATTCCGTCGGTAAATCCCTGTGTAATTTTTTTTTTAATTATTTAGAAAAAATAATATAAATTAATAGTAATACAAACCAATTATGTAAATAAAATTTATATTAAGCAACAAAAACTCAAAGTTAAATAATATTCATTACAAAATGAATGTGTTTAAAAAAAAAACAATTAATATAAAGGTGGAGGTGGAGGAGGAGGAGGGTGGGGGTTAGGCGGCCAAAAAGGATTTGGCGCACATGTTCCGCCTTGTGTCATGTTCATGACCATTTGACGAAGCTCTTCATAGGCCGCTCTTTGTTGTTCAGACTCTGCTCTGCGTTGTTCGTCCGCCAATCTGTGTTGTTCGTTCGCCAATCTTTGCTCTTCTTTGAGTTGTGTGTACGCCTCTGATAGGTGGTCGCAACTTTGCTGCAAGGCCACAAACTCCTTAGATTGGGAGCTCGATACAGATTGGGAGCTCCCACCGGTTGAAGCAGTACCGGTCGACCGCAACTTGGCAGCGGTAGTGTTGGAGAGCCCGTAAACCCGATTTTTATCGGGTCCACCTGACGATCCAGCCTCCATCCACAAATCCGGATCGAATTCCGGATGGGTCGAAGGATCATCCCCGTATCTCTCCCTCAACCGATTATTATAGGTCTCCTGAAAAAAAAAATAATCATATTCAATTCAATAAACATAATAATAACTTACAAAATAAAATGGTTGAACAAACACACCACAAACTGTTGAGCACGGTTGTCAACGAACTGTTGCGTCCCCTTTTGGCGGTCATGACTCCGCACGTGCGTCTCCACAAACAGCTCCATAGGGCTCGGCTCACGTCCAAGAGACGTAGCCTATATATAATGAAAAAAATTTATTAACAACAAATTAATTGAACGATATATTTCATTTAAATTAATCTTACCATCCGTTTTGCATGTGCAGCAAACGGAACGGAGCCGCCGGTGTGCGTTGTAACCGAGCCATGAATTTGCCCATTCCGGTTGCCTGCACCGGACTGTGAGCGTCGAGTGAACCGCTCAGACGTCACGTGCTGAAGATAGTGCGGCCATATATCTTCCGGGATGTATATTGGTTTGAAATCCCTCCAAACCGCAACATCGTTCCAGCCTTGTAACCCCTTATCCCTCGCTGTTTTTTTTGCTTTTTTCTGGGCGTCATACCAAAAATCACGCAACCTAATTCACGCACGAAAAAATAACATTTCAAAACATAAATAATTATGTAAAAAAAAGTCGTATTGTTTTCGATGTTACCTAATTGCCGCGTGATTTTCCCACACCCTCCTCACAACACTGTCATGTTCATCGTCCCAGCAGAATCGATGCTGTATATAAAAAAATAATTTTTTAAAATGTTAATAATTTATTTACAATTATAACTTGAATTTATTAGAAATAAGGTGAAAATTATATATTAACACGAACCTCAAATCTATGAAACCATGCATCGATTTGAGGCATCCATTCAGGATGTCTGGATATTTGACTCCATTGAAACAATGGAATCTCCATCGACGCTTTAAACGCCGATGATATTACTCGGGCGGCCTCAATGTTTGTGAACCTGAAAAGAAATGAAATTAATTTGTGATTACTTCATAAATTACGTTTTAAAATTGTTTTTTTTTATATAAAAAAAAACTAAAACCTTAACAAACTTACATTGAAAGATCGTCCTTCCACTGTGCCTCGAACTGGTGGGTAAATTCATTCCGCTTCGAAGGCATGCCGCGTCTGCGATGTGAAACATCGCTGGAAGAGGCAGCATCGGTTGACAGCGCAGGTGGTGTAGGTGCCTCTTCTTGAGAGGCACCTAAGGAAACATCATCATCGCTGCTAGACGAACTTGATTCGACTGGACGACCAGCTCTGGTTTTCATTTTGCGCATCTAAACAATTTTATATTAATAATTGTAAAATAAAATTCAAAAGTTAAAAAAAAATCGGCAGCACCTCCCCTATACTGGATACTACCCAAATCCACAAACCTACAAATATTAACAATAGCCACAACCAATCGAACCAATCTATACTAACTATTAATCCTAAGATAAATTCAACGTTAACAATTACAATTCACAAATTAATCAATAATTATATTCAAAACAATAAAAAATATAACAAAAAATAAATTCAATAAATTCAACAAATTATACTTCAACAAATTAACAATTACAATTCAACATTAACAATTATAATTCAACAAATTCAAAAAATTCAAAAAATATTCAAATATTCAACTTTAACTAATTCTAAGTTAAATTAACTAATAACAATTCTAACAACACAACAACAAAAAATATTCAATAAATTCAACAATTAAATTCAATTATTCAACAATTAAATTAACAAATATTCAACAAATTCAAAAAATTCAAAAAATATTCAAATATTCAACTTTAACTAATTCTAAGTTAAATTAACTAATAACAATTCTAACAACACAACAACAAAAAATATTCAATAAATTCAACAATTAAATTAACAAAAATTCAAAAAATTCAAAAAATATTCAAATATTCAACTTTAACTAATTCTAAGTTAAATTAACTAATAACAATTCTAACAACACAACAACAAAAAATATTCAATAGATTCAACAATTAAATTCAATTATTCAACAATTAAATTAACAAATATTCAACAAATTAAAAAAATTCAAAAAAAATTCAAAAAATTCAACTTTAACTAATTCTAAGTTAAATTAACTAATAACAATTCTAACAACACAACAACAAAAAATATTCAATAAATTCAACAATTAAATTCAATTATTCAACAATTAAATTAACAAATATTCAACAAATTAAAAAAATTCAAAACAAATTCAAAAAATTCAACTTTAACTAATTCTAAGTTAAATTAACTAATAACAATTCTAACAACACAACAACAAAAAATATTCAATAAATTCAACAATTAAATTCAATTATTCAACAATTAAATTAACAAATATTCAACAAATTAAAAAAATTCAAAAAAAATTCAAAAAATTCAACTTTAACTAATTCTAAGTTAAATTAACTAATAACAATTCTAACAACACAAAAACAAAAAATATTCAATAAATTCAACAATTAAATTCAATTATTCAACAATTAAATTAACAAATATTCAACAAATTCAAAAAATATTCAAAAAATTAAAAAAAAAGGAACGAAATATACATACCTTAATAATGTGTCAAATTCAAAACTTTATCTACATTGCAACAAAAAACACCAACACAACAAAAATAAAAACAACTAAAAATAAAATAAAATAAAATAAATTAGAAAAAAAACACATACCTTTTGATATAATGAAGATTTACAACACCAAATCTTGCTAGAGATTAAAGGTGAAAGTGTTTAAGGATTGAGGGGGAAAAAATGAAAAATCTAAGGTGAAAATCTTGCTAGATGTTGCGAAATTAATAAAACCCTGAACCCCGTTACAATAATCCATCCTCCGCAATCCTTGGGGTGAATCTAGATACATCCATGAACGATCATCCATGACTTCTATCGAACCTCTATAAAAAGGACCCATTAATTAAGCAAGCTCTTAATTATTTCAAAACACAACATGTAATTCGGTAGTTCTACAAATTAAGTTTTAACAATTTTCAAACAAATACAATCTTACAAAATCTAAAACAAACCATAACAAGTATAAAATTATACATTCATATACTACAAGTTTGTTTGAGAAATAACAGTAAAACATGTACATCTACTAAAAAAATTAATACATATACTAAAAAAACAATAAAATTAACATTTAAATGTTAAAATTTTAAAAGATAGAATTACTTACAAAAAATGATAAAATCCGTCGGTAAATCAGAACACGGATGCTGTGACCACAAAACAAATACAACTTGTTGTGCTGAGATGAGAAAGATTTTGTTTTGGAGCGAGGGGGGGGCTGGTTATTTTGCAGATGGGGAGGGTTAGGATTAGGAAGAAGAAGGAGAAATGAGGGAGGAGAGTGTCGGCAGAGGGGCCATATATTCACTTTTACCGACGGACTTACCGACGGGTTTTATTCCGTCGGTGAATCCGTCGGCGAAACCGTCGGTAATTATGACGGGCAATCGACACGTCACCGCACGGACCTGTTATTCAAATCCCTCGGTGATTCCGTCGGTAGTTTTAACGGTGCACCCGTCACGTCACCGGTACGGATTTGGCATTTCACGCGTACGGGCCCTAGTTTTTAATTCCGTCGGTGATTCCGTCGGAAAAATCACCCGCCAAACCCTCCGCGCCATTGCCCGCCCTTTTTTCATTGATTCTGAATTTTCGGTCGGTAATTCGGTCGGTAATTAATTACCGACCTAATTACCGACGAATATTTGCCGTCGGTGATTTCGGCCGAGAAATACCGACAGAAAAAATTCTGTCGGTATGTCCGTTGGTATTTAGCGATTTTCTGGTAGTGTGTGACCATCGGATAAAAAGAATTTTATTAAAAAATTGATGTTACGCAAGAGGGTAGCCATGTGACCTGTGTTATGTCGCGAGTTGGATGTAAAGAATTTTGATGTCAAGCTAGCACAAGAATGTTCTATAAAAAACAAAAAAAATAATGTCGAATGATAAAAAAATATTTCAAACTATGTTAACTTATTAAGCTTGTAATCCGAGTGATTTGACTAAAAGCAACTAAATAGAAAAATCTTAAGCCTGCTTGAGTTAACCTGTGAGTCAAGTTATAACATTGAGATAACTCAGTAGAAAGAAAAAATGAAAAAAAAATCACAAAACCCAATTTTAAAAAAACAAACTATGCCAAAATATGAGATGTAAAGAAAAATAAGTCTAAAAAAAACAATGGCAAAACTTTATTGGAAGCAAATATGAAAAAACCAAATTAGTCAATTCTTAGTGCATCAAATATTAAAAGATAAAATTATATTAAAAAAAAAAAACAAATGAGAGGGTGGATAATTTTGAATCAAAGAGCTAAGTTGAAAAGAAAAATCAATTTTTGAAAAGAATTAACAGAAGAAACCACCCAAAAAATGAGGACCAAATTTTTTTAAAAAAAATAACAAACTAGATATTTTAATTAAAGGATGAAATTGAAAATAATTGAAAGTTTATAAAAGAGATTAGATAAAAAATGAAGGGAAAAAAAAAAGAAACTAAGACCGAATATGAAAATTTAAGCAAAAAACAAAAAATGTAGATTGAAGGATAAAAATGAAAAATAAAACAAAACATACAAAAAGACCAAGAAAAAAATAATAAATCCAAAGAATGAGTATTAATATTAAAATATCTCCAACTATGATGACTATCCTGAGATTTTAATTGTCATGCAGGAATTTCAAGGGAGGAAAGAGAAAAAAAAAATGGCTTCAATTATGATCCGTCAAGAAAAAAAATACACATGTTGCTGCGGGAAATTTAATGACACAACAAAAAATAATTTTTCATTGTCGCACGAGTCGTCTAAGCATGACGGTATCCTTTTACATCACTTGCACACATCTTATGGATTTTAAAATCTAATAATTTTTAATTAATATGAAATACTATTTTATCACTCTACTAATATGCTTATAACATAACAACCAAAGTAAAATTTAATTTTTTTACTCTTAACCCTTTCTTTTTTTTTCATGAATCATGTATCCAGCAACTTAACCCTAAAGAGTAAAGACCTCTAGCAATTGGCTTTCTGTTTTTTTTTTATTATTATTATTTACTGCCACTAGATTTAAGTTTACCACCTATAGTATCTAGCTAGGTAGGACTTCAGCTTGTGCTGCATAGTATTTACCATTCTTGTCAAAGCTGCTATATATTTATGCTAACAATGAAAATTGTTGTTTCACCATAGCTAATCATTTAGGGTTTTGTTCAAACCTAAGAAAAAAGAAATTTATCAAAGAATGATCAGATATTTGATGTGTTTATATAAAAATAATTTATTTAAAATATTATACTCTGTAACATCGTGTGGCTAAATAAACAACATGTATATAGTTAGGTTTAAATGTAATCACAACTTTATTTCAGTTGTTCGTACAAACATCAAGTGAAATATTAGTGTACTTAGTTTAAATCAATTTCGGGCAGACCAAAATATGACTGTGCATGTATACGCGTGCGTGTCAAGCAAGGATTGGCTAGCTCCCTTGCTTTGGCGGCATTCCTTTTGTTGGCAAAGAAGCTGAATTTATTACATTTACTGCTAATTAGTATTTAGTAGCTGGGGACGTGGACCAAAGGAAGGACAATTTTCTTTAAGTTTTTGCTCAATAAAACTTTATGAAAGTGGCTGGCAAGAATTTGATATTAAAATAAAAAATTAAAATAAAAAAAAAAGTATTTTGAAAAACACAATTTTCTATTTAATTACTGTTTCTGCTATTTCCAGAACTTGTACCATTAGTGTCGGTGTGCCATTATGCAGTATTTTTTGCATCTTCAAGGCTTCAAGATGGGAGCCCTTCTTTCTCCTGTGATATTCTGACCTCCAAAGCAGATATTTTGCGCCATTCAGCAGACAGATGAATTTCGTACACTGTGAAGGATACAGAACAATTACATGGTTGTGTCCATTTTTCCTTTTTAAGACACGATGGTTGGCCGCTGCCATGATTATACTTTTCATTTTGTTTTTTGTTTTTATCCTTAAAACTCGAATCACGGCATTAATTATCACTAAAACTCGTATTACTCGTATTAGATTTTTTTCAAATTTAAAAAAATATATATATTTTTTTGTATTTTAAAAATATAGATGTACAGTTATATTTTTTATATTTTATTTTAAATAATTTTTTTATATTTTTAAATTATTTTGATATGTTGATATAAAAAATAAATTAAAAAAAATAATATTTCAATATATTTTTATATAAAATAACTCTTTAAAAAAAATTATTACCGAACTTGCATAATACAAATTTGTGTTAACTTCAAGAGCTTAGGAACCATGTTAGAGATCTCTCTCTGTGTGCAAAAACTTCAAAAAAAAAAAAAAAAAAAAAAACCAGACATGTGTATCGCATTAGTTAGGGAAGTACTATTTCTACCATAATTGACGGACGGGCATAGGAGAAGCAATCCAATCAATAGGTAAACAATTGGTGGTTCATGCTCTTAATTATTACCCAAAATATTCTTAGAATCAAAATAGAAAGCAAGAAAAAAAGAAGAAGAATTAATAATCCCTCAACAATTTAATTAGCCCCATATTATTGCACCAGGATTAATTAATAATATCCTTACATTCCAAATAGATTAATTATAAGAAGTAAGGGCTCTGCCAGCACACACCTTGAAAGGTAGTTAAATTGAGATGACAAGGGTCAATATTATTCTTATTTTATTTATTTTTAAAAAATCAAAGAAGCCGAAAACTTTTTATTTCGTCGTTCGATCTCTCTGTGACCCAGCAACTTTTATTTTATGTCCTAGCTAGCTCGCGATGGATGGCTCCGAGTCATGCACTCAGAGGCCCCATGATCGAGCTGGTCGACCCTTGCCTTGCACACCCTCCAGCTTAACCATGTTTTCCTCAAGATATTTCTTTAATTTCTCAACTGTTTATAAGGTCGCAGAAGAGCAGCTTTTTCAATTATTAGCTTGAAGAAGGGCCTTGTTTTCAGTATGGATTATGAACAAGGAACGATGAAGAAGCGTTCTGAGCTTTGGGCACAGTCAAGAGGGGGAAAATAGAGATTATAAAACGATGCGTTTTACCGTGGAGATGATGAAGCGCCAATAAGACCTTGATTGATTCCATGGAGTGAGCTCTTTTTTAGTGAGAGGGAAGGGCTTTCAAGACGTGGGCCCCACAAGATGGATGGGCCCACCTTCGAAAGGAGCGACAGGAGGTATCTTCTCTTTCTTCCAGCATCGGATTCCAAAATTTGTCCTCATGGGGCCCACAGAAAGCGACAGATCGTCGCAGCATGTGGCATGGCCGCATTTTATCCGCGGGGGCGGGGGGCCTGATTTGTTTTCTAATGTTCTTGTTCTTAAAATATATTTTATTTTTAAAATTAATCTATTAAATATAAATTATTATTTCCAAAGTATTTTTTGTTTTGAAATATATTAAAATTATATTTTATTATTATTATTTAAAACATATTTTTAAAATTAACATATTAAAAAATAATCTAGAAATATAAAAAAAATAAAATTTATTGAAGCATAGGCTGAAGAAATTATTAAAATCAATCAATCATTCCCAAGTCAATACAAGCCCAAGAAATTATTAAAATCATGTGCCTTGTTGACCTTGATGCTTCATGTTTGGTCCTTGGAATTTTTCCATTTCATTTCCAGCAGCTAAATAATTGAAAAGATGGTATAGCCACAGAAAGTGGAAAATAAAATTATTCTTCATGAAAAGTGTTTGAAGAATCGTAGTATCCAAACATATATCGTAATTGTCAAACGAAGCTGCTGATCAAGAATATTATCCCCTTTAGGTTTCGCAACTTTTTCTTAAGAAAGTAACTTGTATTGTCAAAAGTGTCATGATATATATTGCTTGTGGAGATTATCAAACCATGGTGTTCTTTTTCTTTCTTCTTTTTCTGAGTAACAATTTTTAAAATAATGTTAAGTGTAAAGCCAACTGATGTTGCTTGTAAATTACATTACATTGATTTTTATTTTTTTATTTTTTAAGCTTTCTTTCTATTTTTAGAGTTTCATTTCATTATAATACTCATAAGTTTTACTTGATTGCATAAATAAATATAGATTTTAGTTAATAAAATCATTTGAATTGTAACAGCCCACCTAACCTGCGATATATTATCCGTTTTGGACCTTATCATCCTTATGGTTTTATTTCTAGTGACGCGAACTCATTTTCTAAACCTAATGTCCCAAAACACGTATAACAAGTTGGCAATCATCACTCTTAATAAGATTAGCAATCACTCTCTCACCCGCTGATGTGGGATATTACATGAGTACTACCCAAATAAACTTTTCAATAAATTTTAAAAAATAAAATTTAAGATACATTATCATTAATACAAACTTCATGATTATAAAATGATGGGTTTATCAATTCTCCATTGAGTTCCCAAACTAAGATTCTCTTAATTGCATTTCTAATATACTAAATATTTCTCAATTAATTCTACATATCCATGTTACTTTTTTGAAAAAAAATCTAAAATGCGTATACCATATTATAATAAAATGATGTTATTTTGATGAAAAAAATAATGTTTTTGTTAGAGAAAATAGATGGATCTAAAATTTGAGGCTTGCCCTATAGAACGAAACACAGTAATCTACATTCTAGTTTATCAAAAAAAAAATCAAAATTTTTCGGTCCATATATTTTGTAAGTTCAAGATTTTGGTCCACATTATCCCGGTTGTTGGAAATTTTTCAAAGGTGCCTTACGGGTCAAAAGTTCATGATCTTGTGTTGTGGGTCACCTAAAATTATCAAACAGTAATGCTCGGTAAGAAGCCACTACATCATGTTTCTAAATTGGAAAGATACATTGAGAAATTAGATTTATAAGCAATAACATGCATTTCCTTTATCATTGAACTTCTTTTGTTTAAGCCAAAAAAGAGAATGGCACTCTAGCACGAACCTTTTTGAAGAACTTAAGTAAGAAGCAAAACTCAAACAAACATGCATTTGAATTTAATTTTCTAGGACGCCCCACTTACCTCTTCTTTTTAAATCGATTCCTTAAAAAATATAGTATCACAATTTATATGTTAAATAAAACACCGAAAAACAAATTGTTTATTTGTTTGCACTATTCAAGAGGTATGTTTTTGTGTGCTTTGGTCTCTATTGTTTTCAAAAAATTTATTGCACACTTGAAGCTTTATTTCTCTTGTATTTCAATCCCTCGTAGTTTAGAAGGGTAAAAGAGAGTCGCATGAAAAAGAAAAAAGGAAAAAAGCTTTTGATCAAGTCCATTTCAGTTATAAAAAATATTGATCTTGGTATCGATGAGCTTATTTTGAAGGAGGGATTTCAATGGGGTGATTTGACCCTTTAATAATACTGAAAATGGTAGATTGAGATTCTAGAAATTTATCTTGATTTCATTTTGTGTTTTTTGGTTGATTAGAGTATGTCGGGTGATTAGGAATAGGTTTGTGAGGGTTTTTTTTTTTGTGAAAACAAGTTCAAAATTGAGTTTTGAAAATTCAAAAACTCAAACATTGATTTTTGAAAATTCAAAAACTCAAACATTGATTTTTAGGTGACCGGAAATTATTGTTAGGAATGACACATAGTTCACTTCATTTCTAAAACAATTGCCATGCTTGATTAGGTTTTTCTTTGTAAGGCTAGGCACATTTAATGTCTGGCCTTTGTAGCTTTTGTTTTTAAAAGCTAGACGCGCATGCTTAACCTTTCAAGCTCAAACATGTCTAGCTTCATCCACTTGGTCTATCACCTTTTTTTTCTTCTTTTTTTTATAATTTTATATTTTAAAATAAAATAATTACAATATATATATATATATATATATATATATAATACTAGCAATTATGCCATGTTTTTTAAATAAGACTTGATAATTTTTATGATAATACTAGCAATTATTTTATGAATAATTATATATGAACCAAATATGCTCTTAAAAATATATTGCACATGGATATTAAACAAAACTAAAAAGTATATTATGTTTTTTTTTTGTGAATTTTTAATATAGTTTTCTTGATTTAATTAGTATTTTAATTTTTCATACAGTCATACAAAAGTTACAATACATGATATTTTTGTTTCTTGATTGAAACTTCATTTTTGAATCATCATTAGTTTTTATTTAAAAAATCATGCTTCTAATAAAAATATATT
Organism: Populus alba x Populus glandulosa; assembly: GCA_033617975.1. Classification (NCBI taxonomy): domain Eukaryota; kingdom Viridiplantae; phylum Streptophyta; class Magnoliopsida; order Malpighiales; family Salicaceae; genus Populus; species Populus alba x Populus glandulosa. The sequence continues at coordinate 12,469,389 of CM066147.1, read as the reverse complement.
ATTAATAAAAATAAATATGTGCATGAAAAAACTGCATAAATAAGAAAAGAATCTTTTGACCAAAAACAAATACATGTTCTCCTCTAGAATCTAAATCATTAGAATTTTTATGAATACTTATTTTACTACAAACTAATTAATAAGAATAGGTTGTAATCACATTTTAAAAACCATTAAAAAAATATTTATTTTATAATAAAAACATTAAAAAAAAACGCTCTAAATTTAAACAATCCACCTAGTATTATAGGTTGGAATTTGAATATAATTTTAGTATTTTTGTGATTTTTTATATAGTTTTATCGAATCAATTTTTCTTTTAATTTGAAAATAATTTAATAAAAATAGATTTTAAAAATATATTGCGGCATCACGTGAATACATTAACATTAAGAATTGGGGTATGGACATTGTTCATAAGTATGAATTGGATGTAAAATAGGCTTTGTAAGTTTGATTTGATCTAGAGAGGTTTTGAGGTAGATAAAAATGGATTAAAGATGGTTTAAAAATATCATTTAAAGCCTTTTAGGTTAAAACAACTGTACATATGGGTAGTGGTTAATTATTGTCCCATAACAGAAAAGATAAAAATAATAAAGACTAAGGAAACTTGATAGAAAAATAAATGAAGACATAATTATGTTTGATAATAATATATAAGACAACGTGACTGTCTTTGTATCTTCTTTGATTATGGTAGACAAGATATGATAATATATATATATATATATATATATATATATATATATATATATATTATTTTACCCTATTGTTGTCAAACTCACATATTAAAAAAATTACATATTATTATTATTATTTACTTTAGTTTATATTGAGTGTTAAAATTATAATATTATAATAACCCTAATTATAAAACTAAAACTTCCTTGATAGGTTGACCCGGAACCTGGACTAGTTCGAGTTTAAAAAAAAATAAAGAAAAGATTTACTCGACTTGATCCAGTAAAATATCCAGGTCAACCCGGGACAAAACACATGTCAAAAACCTAATGACTTTATTGGAAAACAAAATTGGTCAAAACAAAGTTGTTTTGATTATTTTTTAATTTTTTTTTGGGTCAGCCAAATTGAACATCCCGACCCTTGATCTGAACCTTGTCTTGGGTTGAATCTCGAGTTGGATTTTAAAATTATGATAATCATGTTTATTCATACATTGACTCGGGTTAACCCGTGTTGACCCTCTCGACCCGTGACCTAGGTCTTGCCCCGGTCAACCCTCGAGCTGGGTTTTAAAATTATAATAATAATAATAATTTTTATTGTTACATGTACCCGAGTTAACCCTCCGGATTTATTACTCGGGTCTTACCAAAGGTTAACCACCGAATTAAGTTTTAAAACTATGATAATAACCACTTTTATTTTAGGTTAACCCTCCTTATACGTGACTCGGGTCTTACCTCGGATTAATTCCTGAGTTGGTTTTTAAAACAATGATAATAACCATGTTTTGTGCTTACATTGACATGGGTCAACAATCAATCTCACTTGTGACTTGAGCCTTGCCATAGGTCGATCCCTAAATTGAATTTTAAAACTATGATAATAACCAATCATGAGCAGTGATCCAGGTTTTGCCTCGAATCGACGCTCGAGTTGTTTGGTATTATAGTAGCAATTTTTTTTTTAAAATGTTTTTCATTTGAAAATGTATCAAAATATGTTTTTTATTTTTTAAAATTTATTTTTGATATCGGCACACAAAACCATCTAAAAACACACAAAAAAATTTAAAAAAATATAATTTTTTTTTAAAAAAATGAAAAAATTAACAGGCTCCATACCGAAACAAAGAATGAAAGAACGAGAGCATGAGATCCAAGAAGCAATAAAGGCAAGCACAGGCGGTGACAGCGATGGCAAGGGCGGATGACCATGGTAATATCCTTGTTACCACTTATGTTCATCCATATTCTCTCTTCTTTGTATATGTATTTAGAAACGTATTAATTTAAATTTAATAAAAAAATTTAAAAAAATTAAATTTTTTCAAAAATATTTTTAAAACGCGAAAACAAATAGACCTTTAACATGACAGCATTAAGAGCCAAAGCAGAAATAACACAAACATACGCATTCTTCAAATTCTCATCAGCGTCCTTTTGAATCCTTATTTGTCTTCTACTCTAAAACGTGAATAATCAACAACAAAAATAAATTGTTGGCATGTATTATTATTACCATGGTAATATCCCTATTACCATTAATTCTTATTTAAATTAATATGCTTTTAGTGTTTTTAAATCATTTTGATGTGCTGATTTTAAAAATAATTTTTTAAAAATAAAAAAACGCATTATTGACATGTATTTTGATATGAAAAGTTATTTAAAAAGCAATCGCAACCACACTGCCAAACAAGCTCAGAGAAAAATATCAAAGAATCTCAAGCCATGTGTGGAGCAAATAGGGTTAATAGCATTTTAGGGCTATTACTTAAAAATGTTTCTTCTTTCTAATATATATGTGAGAGCAACAAGCATGAATTAGTTCAGCTATATTTTTTGCAAATTATATTCCATAATAATACATGGAAACATTTGGAATCAAAAGTATCAAATACTTAGTGGTTAATAAATCAAGATTAAAATTATGTTTGATATTATAATGCTTTTAAGGTTGATTATAATTTCAAATGCTGTTTGGTTTTCACTGTTTAGACTTATTTTTTATCGTGGTAAAAAATTGAGGTTAAGAAAAAATATAATATGATTTTTATAAGAACTTTTTTTCTTACAAAAGTTACAACAATATCAAACACATACTAATTAACTTCTTGTAAGAGATATAAAGTATAAACCCATAATTTATATAAATATATATAAAAAAAACTTTAAATCAATAGCAAGCAATCAAATGATATGGCACAAGATGAAATGAGCTCGAAATTGATATTAGTAACCCGTGGAAACATAAAATCCCAAAGCAAGCAACCATCTTTGGGATAGGACAATGGAGAAAATTCAAAACAAATTTTGAATATGTTTGAGAGTATGATAAATTTTATATTTTAAAGTGTTTTTTGCTTGAAAATATATTAAAATAATATTTTAAAAATTTTATTTTTGATATTAAAACATCAAAACGATTTAAAAATATTTAAAATTTTTAATTTAAATCTAAAAAAATTGAAAATTTTCAAAAACATGGTCGGACCACAATACTAAATTGGACTTTCATTGGAGAACCAACATTTAGAGAACATTTATCCTCGAATGCAATGATTTTCACATGAATAGATCCATTGTTTTTTCTCTCTCAATTTCAAATCAAAATTGAGCGGCGGACTTGAAATGTTGGGTGGGCTTCCTTTGGGTTTTATAGTTTCTTAGTTTTTTTTTTTTTTTTCAAAATTAAAGCAGAGCTTTTCTTAGTTGAAATGGCTAGTTCACAAAAAATGACGTGGCAGTTTTTTTGTGGGGGTAGCATGGTTGTAATTAATGGACTCAAGTAGTTACCGCTGCACCATAAAATCCATTGACTTGAGAAGCCCAGCTCAAGCATGGGTACAAAGAAGCTTAGATTAAAATGTGGCATAACATTTGGTTAAAATTTACAAATTTATTATTTAAAATAATAACAAATTTATAAAAACATAACAAATAAAATTATGAAAGATAAATTTTCTTTTCATCAAAAATATATTTTATTATTTAAAATAATCCACACTTAAGCCTAGAAGGCAAAGCCACATGTTTTTTTTTTATTTTAATAACTAGTAGAAAGCATGTTGTTTGCTTAATTTTTTTTGAAAAAACAAGACAACACATCGTCTTTTAGTTGACTTTGCTGCCATTGTTGGGTTCTAAGTTTTGGAATTCTAAACATCTAATTTTAAAAATACCTATAAAACATATTAAAAATCATAATAAAACCATTCAAAACTCAAAAAAAAAAAAAACAACTTGAAACAACCCTAAAAAAGATAAAATCTAACAAAATAAAAGAAATTAGAGGTCCTGATCTATTTTTTACGACATGTTAAAAATAAAACACCACCTCCATGGATCTCCAAGCCTTTTTAGTTAATGGGAAGTGGTCAACATCTTCCCTCCTATCTTTTAGCAACTTTTTATTCTTTAAAATTTCAAAGAAATAAATGTAAAATAAATAAAGTTTAGGATTGAAACATGAAACCTCACAACATAGTGACTAAAATGAAAAGGAAAAAATTATAAGAACCAAACTCTACTTCTCCATGCGTCATTAACAATAAAGAAGGAAAAATGAGTTATTATTTTGTTTTTGTGTTAAATTTCTTAATTGATAAATCACATTCTATTTTTCAAAATCAAATATTAATTTGGTGCAGGGACATGTTTTGACATGATGATTACAACATAGCACATGAACCAAAACAAATTATCAGGCTTAATATTATCTGAACATAATGAAATTAAAAATACAAAAATATAATAACTAAAATATAGAACTATTCAAAGACAAAACAAAGTAATAGAATTCAAGAAGACCATAACAATCCATAGCATGCTTGAGTCTAGCACCATATTAATTGAAATAGTAAATAATGCTTTCCTTTTAGGTTTTATTTATTTACTCTCGTGATCCTACTGCGAGGTAGTTTTCAAAAATATATTTTTATTTAGTTTAAAATAAAAATAAATATTTGTATGAAAAAAAATTGATTTAAATTGATTTAAAATATATTTTTTATTTAAACAATTCCTTTCTTACTCATGCATTGTTTTACCAAAATTATTTTAGCAACATTTTTTTTAATTAAAGGTAAAGTTAATTAAAATAATTCTTTGTAAACATATGAATAATTTGAATAAACAAAAAAAATGTTTCTCTTCAGTCTAAATTGAATTTTTTTATTAATACATTTCTTCTCTTCTTTTAACAAATACATGTTTGTTTTTATCATAAATATCATATTTTAAATAAAAGACTTATCATGATCTGCAAAGAAAGTTTTAATTAAAAGAATTGAAAATCATGTTTTGATATTTTGTATGCAATGAAAGGGAAAAACAATTAATCTAATAGAATCTTGAGAAGAAATATAATAAAAGAATAAAAAAATATAAATTTTATTTTTATTGAATATTCATGCTCATAAATTAAAAAACATTTACCATATTAGGTTCATATATAATAATTTATGAAATAACTGTTAATGTTATATATATAAAAAGAAGTTATAATCTTAGTTGGAAAAACATTTAAAGGGTATTTCATTGGAAAATATTTTAAATATAATATAATTTTTTATTATTTATAGTGAATTTTAATTAAAACTTGTGAAAAAACTCCAAAAAAAAAAAAAAAATGTGCAAAAAAAAGCAAGTCATTTGAGCCTAAATAACAAGGTTTGTGGGCCTGACCAAATACAAATAAGCCCTGGCATCCATAGGCATACAATGTCAGTATAGTGTTCATATGTGACTTTCTTGCCTTCTTTCATAAACCAGGTAGATGACGCGTGTAAAACAAAAAAATAATAAATGATGTATCATCTACTAATGATTTATCATTAAAAAGTCGAGATCCAAGTTTTTAGATAAAAAAAAAATCTATTTTCATTGATTTTAGCCCTAATTTACTTTTCTCAATGAGATGAAAATTCAAAAACACATCAATAGTATTTTTTTTGTCCAAGAGAAATTGAATGAAACTAAAATTATTATTTTTTAGTGTAAGAATGTGACCAACCGATTGTTCTCTCTTTTTTTTTTTCAATTTTTTTTTTTTTAGTATAAGAATGCGATCAACCGATCACTTTCTCATGCCCGAGGATTCCTTGACACAGACGAACACGGCAAAATGCTTGATAACATGCACATGAAAATATCCAAAGGAATTGTTAAAATTCAGTGCTCATTCGTTCAAATAATAATCTCGTTTTGGTATAGCATTGCTAATCATGTTTAAGTTATGCAGCATGGCCAACCACAGCTCACATCATACAATCAAAGATGAACTTACCGGAATTAAAGAGAGAGAAAAAGGTATCAATGAAGATGATACAGGTAAAGAATAGAGTGCCTGCTCCCATCCAGGTTTTAATTTGGGAGAGGCAAACAATCACATCTGGATGACGTAAACTCCAAAATGGAAAGTTTTGAGAGCATTAGCTGCCCCTTGCTGGTCCACTTCAACACTGGGTCAATATCTCAGCCCCGTCTTTTGTGATTAGAATGGTGTGCTCGAACTGTGCTGATAGGCTTCCATCTTCGGTTACAACTGTCCAGTTATCATCCCACATTACAGGGTTAACGCTACCAATTGTCAACATAGGTTCTGCATCAATTCACCATGGCAACAATTGGTGAGTGAGAAAGGAGGGAGGTCAGTCATTTACCATATACAATCGTTCACAAGAAAAGAAAAGGAAGCTACAGCTTCCAAGTGATTCCATTTGTACATGTGAGACTAGCAGTTGAAGTTGCTAGTGCTGGGAATGGAGTCACTTGGAATGATCTTTAACTAATGGATGTGAGTACAAATCCATGTGTGTGGATGTTTAACCAATCTATTCCTGATTGACTCAATTGGTATGGAAGTTATATAGCATGGGAAAACCATAGAAAACACAACTTATTTGAATGTCAGGAGGGGCAGAATCAAAACACTCACATCAAGATGTTATAAGAGAAATGTGAAGCAATTAACAGCAGAAATTTATTTCATACTATAAATTATCGAACACCTCCCCAGAAAAAAAAATTATCAACAGAGATACTAAATGTTTTCATCCCTCCAAATTTCATTAGATTCTCCATTCCTTGGAGCTGCAATATTACCACTTTTGCTTTGAATAGAAAACTTTAATCCATCGGGACATTTTCATATCACATGCATACGAATTAATGAAGCTCGTAAGGTAAGTTTCACATGTAAATACCAATAGTGAAGGTCTGATTCAACATCATGCGCCCACCATCATTGTTTCCTGAACAGAACATAACATTGTTAGCGTTAAAGAATATTAATATTATCTTTTGGAAAGAAAGAAAATTGCATTAATGCTGGCATCTGGGAGAAAAAGAGAAATAGGAAAAATCATTTATTGCGATCATGTAGGTAAGGCTCGGTCTAATAGGAAATGTTTCTGTATCTCTATCTGCAATTACATTAAGAATAGTACTCAAGGTACCAGATTACTATATTGGTGCACAACTAGCTCTTTAAACAACTTATCACAAGTTGCCCTTTCATCTTTACTACATTTCAGCATTCTATGCAGATTGCAATTTCATTCATTCCATGGTCAATAAAATAACATGAGAACCTGCAGCTCTTTTATGTTTAGCAAACTTCAGTGCATCTAGCAGATCAAATTGTGTGAGTGTCCCTTGCTCATCTTTTTCAATACTTCCAAATTCTCATTTTCATTCTGAAACATCTAGACATTGTGGAGGATTTGATACACAATCATGCAGAATGGCACAAAAGGATCCATGTATAGCTGACCCCAACTAGTTTGGGATTGAGGCTTGGTTGTTCCAAATCCCAGAACCGAGCCTAATGAGTGAAAGGGTGAACACAAGGGGACACCCAGCTATTATTAAAACCACATAACATGTGAAATGAAATAACAGAGGAGAGTTCGAAGTCAGGTCGATTACTGAAGTGCTGAACAACGGGATCGGCATGAAATACACGTCCAACACCATGGCCAACAAAATGTCGGACAACACCGTAAGAATATTTATCTGCATGGTCACTTGATAGAACATAATCATGAGTGAGTATCAAATCGAAACTGAAATGTTTTTGTTTGTTTGTGTGTGAGTGAGCGTGGTCATAAGAGAGCGTGCATTTTTGTGTGACACACATATACAAGCTAAAGATTTTGATGCTGCTTGGTAACTAGAGATGAAAAGATTCCCTTGGAAGTTAGAAAAAAATATTGTAGACATTTTAAACTTCCTCAAATATGTAGGGCGTAGTTTTCAAGTTCATCATAAAGTTGATAAAATTGTTAGTTAATAAAATATTCACAATAGGATAAACCAAGGGCAAGAAATGCAGAAATTAAAACGGTAAAACTAATATATATATATATATATATATAATGAATCTTACATTCCCACCACAGTTCTACAGGAGAGAAGATGATGAAAATGCAAAACTGAGTAAATAGAATGCTATAGCAGGTTCCTTACTGTATTGTTTTGCCAATTTTCTTGTACTCCACTCCCGGTGCACAAATTGATATTGCTCTGTAAAGGCATTCTTCAGTCACCTGTAGGATGATCAACAAACATTCTCATACATAGATACCTAAAATGAACAAGATTCGCAGAAAAATTCGTCTAGTCAAACAATTATTCTTCACAAGAGACTACCTCTCAGGAGTTTCCAAAGAAAAGTACGTAGAAACCAATGATGGCTAACAAAGATGGACTTTAAATGATAATATTTACTTTCATCAGGCATAAAAGGATGACTATATTTAGTCTCTAATCCATAGAAGATGAACAAGCATATTCTGTTAAGAAAAATTCAGTCTATGATTTAAGACAACGCTATATTTCTATGTATAGCAGAAAAAGGATAGAACATTTAGTGTGTGCGCAAAATCATATCAAATGGTGATCTTTAGTGTCCAGAACTGTACAAAACTAGTAATTAGTGGTTACATGAATGCAATAAAAAATTTACCTAGATGGAAAAAGTTAAGAGTCTTTGTTAAATAGGTGGCTGTTAATTTGGTTAACAGACTTCAAGACTAGCACTGAGACAAAGAAGGTGTTCTGACAGAACTGTTTCAGGTTGTCTAAGTATGCTACAAAGCTTGCAGATGCTTTAGACGAGCTTAAAGTTCAGTTTAAAGCATGATATTCTAGCTCGGTACAGAAAACCTCATAGAGGTCTCCAATGATGATGGCAGCCCACTACACTAGGCTTGCAATGTTTTGTCCATTGTAGATCATAGTTGCATTTAAACCTCATGTTCTCTTTTGGCCAATAAAAATGCTTATTCACTAGCAATCAGAAAAAAAAAAAAAAAAAAAAAAAAGAAAGAGAGAAAGGATTCTGGAACTAGGAAGGCGATGTGCTATGTACCTAACTCCAATAGTAAATAACATTGTTAGTAAACAAGCAATCGCTTTTACTTCATGACTGGCAACCACAGAAACAAATGGATGCCACATAAGTGCACCATTCCAAAGAGTTACCTGAACCAGTTTTCTGGCTTCGTCATCAACATCTCCACAAAAGAAAGTTGCTGAGGTATCACCATGATAACCCTGCACATCAAAATAAGATCACTAGATTTAAGAGACAGAGAAATCAGAATATGCAATGAGCAATAATTGCAGACAAACTATGATTTATTCTTTAAAACCAGTTCCACTTTTCCTATAAACTACAGAGATATCATATCTGTTCACTCAAGGATATACTGGAAAAAATGAAAAACCAGAAGACACTTACATTTAGATAAACTGTAACATCAATGTTGATTATATCACCATCCTGCAAAAAGAAAAGAAAAAAAAATACAATGGCTAAGTAACATTTTACTCATTCAAACAGATAATAGCTTAATTACAGAAAGATTGAAATTCCAAAACTTTAACAGAGAGACCTCAAGAGCACGTGAGTCTGGTATTCCATGGCAAATACACTCATTCACTGATGTGCAGACACTCTTAGGAAACCCACCATATCCAAGAGGTGAAGGATATGCTCCGTTATCAATTATCATTTGATGAACTGCTTGGTCAATGTCATCTGTTTTTATACCTGGCTGCCAACAAAAACAACAATTAGAACTTTGAGATCAGTTAAACTGACTGACCACTTCTTTTTAATGCATGGACAATCAGTATATTCTCAATAACTGGCCCACTCATAGCTACCAATCCTACTAATACAAACTAGAAGAAGGCAATGGAAAAAATAAGAGGCTAAAGTTCATAGCAAGATAAAATAAATCACTACAGTTTCTTAGTGGCATAATGAGGCTAATGATGCATTTTAATTAATTTATATAAAGCACGAGAGAACTATCCTTTTGACTGGTCAGAAAGTACCATCATTTTACCTTGACTAAAGTCCCAGCATACTGAAGAACCTGGGCTGCAAGCTTTCCAGAAGATCTCATGCATTCTATCCCCTTCTCATCATGCACTTCGGCCCCACTTGCAATGCCGGGTGGTTGCCGAGAATTGACATAGGGAGGCCTTGGTATATGATCGGGAACAGGTCGACGAGGAGACAACTTCCCAGGCCTTAGACGTTGCCGCTCAGCATTAGGCACTTCATCCAGATTTCTGCTAATTTCAATGACGAAAATATTAGATGCGCCCTCCATCTTCTGGTATGTCAGTGTTTTTCTCAAACTCTCTATGCATGCTCATTGTGAAAAAGTAAAACAATGCACAATACCCTATTTCATCAGGTCCATCCCAGAAACATCAAACTGGCCGATATGGCCCAATATGATGCGAAGTTCCTTTTATCTATAAGGTAAGTAAATTCAAATGATATACATAGACCACAACTTATGCCTAGATCCTAAAAAATTAACTCACACGTGTTTATGTACAAGCATGTTGCATGAAACCTACAGAAACAGCACAGTGCACCTCACTTCAGAAGTGCAGTTTATCAATAAACCAAAGAAAGTGCATTACAGACAAGTAAAAAAAGAAAATGAGGAATAGAAGGATGGTATATTTTGTGTGTGTTGGTTTTGGCATACCTTCTATTGAATAAAAGATTGGTCAAGCCAGAAAGCGTTTTAGATAGTTGCATTGACACATGTTTGTTTCCTGTAAGAAAATTGGAAAAAACAAAAACATGCTGTTCTTGTGAGGTAAAAAATGCCATGAGCTGCAAACAACAAGGTCTAAAACGAGCTAGCATAAAATAGCATTCAATGGAAAACCAAACCATTTAGATAGAAACTGAATTTAGCCCATTGGAACTTTAAAACTTCACAATAAATTATCTTTCTTTGTCTCACGACTCACAGGTAACTATTCATTTCATAAATCACTCAAGTTGATGCAAATCGACATAAAATAAGAATACAACAGCACCTAACATCAAAATCTCCAACTGAGTATTCAATAATTTCAAGAAAGCATTAAAATTTTGCAGGTTTGACAACCACTCGGTGTAAAAAAGACTGCAGCCAAAAGAAAGACAAGGACTTACTACAATAACTGAATAGTGAGATAAACAGAAGAAAGTGAAAAGGGACCTGGTTTGCAGAGAAAGAGACGAGAAACTGGCTGTTTTGATAGAAGCAAACGATCTCCTACAAAAGAAGAGAGGAGTCTTGGTTGCAGGGAAGAGGCGCCAACCATTTTTGTGCTTTCAGTGCTTATCTATTCTTGAACAACAGAAATCTCTCTGCTTTTCCTGCCCTCCTTTGTTCTTCTCAATTTTTCCAATTGCTTTGAAATGTGTTATGGGCCTGTTTAATGTTGGCCCATTTGGCTCTTATTTCCGGCTTTCGGGCTCAAGCCCAAATTTGATCCATTATAGTTCATAGTTGGCAAAAGCATTTAAGACGGGCTACAAAATTGATAAAAAGGGCAACTTGATTTTCACTACCCGAAGTTTCCGGATAAAAAGAAAAGGCAAATAAAAGATTGGCCGCCTGATTCGACAAAGTGTAAACTTTAACAAACACTAAAAAATACATGAAGAAAATATTTGTCCAAACCTAATATAGACGTGAACGTGTCCACCCACCCTGCGACGTCCTGTCACGCTCATATCCATGTTGGCATGGATGCATCCACATCTAATTTCAGTCAAGAGATGTTCGCATTTAACTATAAGTATTGATATAATAATATGTGTTATAAATATTATTATTTTTATTATAATTCAAAATATTAATATAAAAAATATTATTATGTGTTTTAATCATTCTTGAAACTTTTAATATAATCATTTATGATATAAAATATTATTATTATAATTTTAAATATTCATATCAAAATTGGTATTATTTGTATTATAGATATTATTATTTTTATTATAATTAATATTATTAATAAAATAATTAATAAATTTGAAAAATAATTATTATTAATATTAAAAAATATTATTTTTATATTAGTTTTTATAAAAATAAAAAGTAAGCCTGCGGACATCAAGCTAGTGTGCTAGTGTGTGTGTCTATATATATATATAAACTAGACCCTTTTCTTTTCAAACTTGCAACCCTTCTTAGTTCTTACAAAAACCAACTCTCCACTTTCTCAGACCCATCATCTTCAAGCCTCTCCCGTCTCACTATCAACCATACCGGCCCGAGAACCACCAACAGCTATCCTAACAATCACAACCGTTGTAAGCTCTTCCGTCCACTCATCTGACCATCGATGACAGTACAGCCACAGGCCATGGTTCTCTCCCTCCTTCAGTCGACACAACCCCTCACTCTTACAACTGTCAGTCAGATCCTTTCCAGCCACCAGCCACCAGCCGCCACCAAACACACCAGCAAATGAAACTCCTCCATAACCAAAACTAAATCATTCCTTCTCTCATTTGTCATGGTTCTCTTCACTGTAATAAAAATTTCCCATACAATCGGTTACCAAACAAACCCAAACCTTCCACTTGTAACATACACAGCACCACTTAACCATCACATACCCCATCGATCTCTCTTCCATGGCCATCATAGAAGTAGCTGAGTTTTTATAGAGAGAGAGAGAAACAAATCGGTGGACAAGAAAACAAAACAAATCGACTGTTTGTGTTATTTTTTGTTTTTGTCTTGCAGGTAGCGGTGACCTTCATTGCATGCACAAGAAGAAAAAAAGAAGGCGTCACTTCAGAACCACTAGGTTTCTTCCTTACACCAGCAGCGGTAGCGCGGGGTTCCACGCACTATAGGTGAAGGTGGCGCCTGAGACCACGTGACACCACTATTCTTGCAATAACAATTTACTTTCAACAACCTCTTTGTTCAATCTCAGCAGTTCCAATTTACTTCCAATACTCTAGAAGGTCCATTTTGGATTTTGAAGGATTTTTGATATGTTTGTTGTGATCATTATTTGATATTTGATAATAATTGTAAATTTGTGTGATTTTAGGTTACGTGGATAAATTAGTAAAAAGAGGATGTGCGTATCTTTACACAAAAACTTTTTTAGCACGTGTTAGATAAAGAAAAAAAATCATTTGTTTTAAGTAGCATTATAACAAAGTTTCTAAAAAAAAAAATGTTTGTATTTTTTATAAAAAATATAAAAGAAATATGAAAGAAAAAGATAAAAAATTTTTTTGCATGATTTAGCCTTTCTTGAAAATACCTAAAAAAATTAAGAAAAATACTTTTTATATTTTACATACATCATGACCTAAAAACTTTCCAAATTTGTTTATTTTTAATATTTTCAAATTTTCAAATTTGTACAAAAACTTTTCAATAGTAAAAAAAAGAAGCAAATTAAGTGCATAATAAATGAGAATGTCATTCGCTCTCCCTTTTTTGTTTACTTTTATATTTGAGAGTTATATAAGCAGTATTTTTGGTATTAAAAAAATTACAAAAATATAATAAAATATTATTTCACATTAAAAGGACTAAACTTATTCTATAAAGTCATGGAATGTGGGTTTTTTTTCCACCAATAAACATATTAATGGTTATAAAAACATAATAAAGCCTTAATACTAGTAAGATAAATAAACAATGTAACTTATTTTAGGTATGGTTTATTGAGGATGATATTGTCTTTCCTATACATAATCAGTTCTCTTATTTATATTTTATAGATTAGTTAGGTTTCTAGCGACAAAATACTAGATGACGATTCCAAATCTTGAAACTAGAAAAGAACAAGAATTTCTTGTTCTTTTCATGTTCAAATTCAATTTGGAAGGATGATCTTCACGACATCTTATATTTGCGACAAAATACATGCATAAACTTTTTAATTTACTATTGAGATTTTTTATGTTAAAATAGTGTAGAAAGTATTGTCATATTCAATTTTTTTATATTGAAAAATAAAATTATTCAACTCACAATGAATCACAAGTTACAGCTAAACTGGCTTGTCCTCTCCTGGAACTTAAAAGGTTCTAGTAATAAAGTAACGAACTAATGACAGTAAAGAGTTCAAGATTGGATGCACAGTGATGAATATATATATATATATATATATATATATATATATAAAAGAATTCCAAAAGTCGGAAGAGGTGTGAACCTAGAATGAACATGCATGCCATAAGCCTTCGTATAGGCACCAAATATAACATTGTAAGCACTTGTTGAAACCCTCAGACTAACCATCAGAACTATGAGGGGGATAAGTTGTAGAATACTACAGCTGTACCCTCTTCATATATATATAGCAAACATGCAACTTAGGCCAAAAGTACTCAGAAACGCAAGAACACGATCAGATACGATAGTGCTATGCATGCATGCCATGCAACTTAAAAACAGTATCCATAAAAGTGTGAGCCACTATCTGAGTAGAAAAAAGGTTGAGACAAAGCCAAAAGCCATGAAGTGTACTAGATTTTAGAAAGCCCCCAGTAAAGTCATTGGTGAAATCAGTAAATATTGCTGTGGGAATAGGCAGTGGACAAAGCGAACATGGTGAAGTCATATTTTCAGACTTGTATTATTGGCAGATCACACAACTTTTTTAATGAACTCACGAACAGATTTCTTCGGTCCTTTTCAGTACAAAATTGAGGCAAATACCCTCTTTTTATAAGTTAAAATTCAAAATTATTGATTTGATGATTAATTATTAAGTGAGTAGCTATTTTTTGACTTGGTGACAACCATTATCTTTTTGTCTGAATAAAAAAACATCATTGATAATGTCAGAATTTAAATTGATAGTTTTCATGAAAGTTCTGAATATTTCTTACAACTTTCCAACACAAAAAGAATGAGCTCATTTGGACTTCTAGAACTCAAGATATGAACTGAACACTAAATAGTGTTTGGGCTGCATGAAAGTTTTAGACATATGTTTTATCTTTCCATCCATATAAACCAGACCTAAATCCATGTTCTACAACTCCGGTTATGATCCAATAACTGAATGATGTTCTAGTTTGAATTGAACCACCATCTCTTCTCCAAGCTTAGCCCTCTCTTTATCTTCTCAATTTCAATAATTAAACAAATCAATCAATTATTTGAATTATGAAACATGCATGTATTTGAAATGAGCATTTACCATAAATTAAATATATATTATAATATCAGACTTGTTATTATACAACATGCTTAAGTTAGGGAATTTAATGATACTTTAAATGTAATATGATGATATAAAACCTTGATAAAAATGCATTTTTAAATACTAATCACCCCCTCAACCAGCTTATTACTGGTCCCTAGTAATTAAAGCATTAAAGTAGAAAAACAATGTACAAAATCCAAAAAGCAAAGCATTCATCATTCAACTTCCATTAAGCTATCCAAATAAACAAACTCTTATTAGATTTATTTATCTGCTTTATACTTCTTAAACAAGATATTAATAAACATTCTTTTTATGCTTAATATATCAACACATAGTTATGAGGCTTTGCTTGGATGAAAACACAATTTTGTTCTAATGTTTTTCTAAGGTTAACTTCCTTGAGTTGTGATTTATTATCTTTTTTTTTTAATATATATATACATATAACTTAAAACGCAATGCATCTTTAACCCATATAACAAACTTTAGGCTAATGACTCTCGGACTAGTTGGTCTTAGGACATTAGGTGTTGAGACACCCCTACGAGCTTAGTAACTTGGGTTGCAGATATTGATACGTAGATAGTGCAATGTTTGATTCTTTTAAGCTTTTCTTCTCAACCCATATAACAAGCACTGGGTCAATAGCTCCAAAGTTAGTTGACTTTAGGGTATTAGGTATTAAAACACCCCCTCTAGACTTAATTGCTTAGGTTATGGAGGCTACGAAACCAAATTTATCTATGTTTTTATTATCATCAATATTATATTTAATATTTTTTGTTTACAAATTATATCTTATCCATTTCTCTTAGTTGTTACCTTTAACAAAAGAACATAATTAATGTAATAATCTAATGTGCAACCCATAATCATATGTTGAAGTGGGTTTGTGAAAATGAAGGTTTAAAAATACTTGTTAAATGAGTATATGAACAGAATCAAGTAATAACAATGCGAGAGTTTGTAAACCTGAATATTTCAAGAATGTTATGATAAACCTTGATAAGAATATTTATTAAGATGTGTCTCAAGAGTCAATAAAATTCCTTCTTACTCTGTCATCCTAACATATTTTTTTTTTCTTGATATTAAGACAACAACATATTGAATCGACTCGGATCAATCCTAGGTTAACATGTAAAATCCACAACTTAGATCATGAGACTATGATAATCTCATAGAAAACAATTCAAAAAACATTTTGAATCTCAAATCTCAATCAACCCAATGTAAAAGGATAAAATTAAAAAACAAATAATTAAAAAAAGATAAAATAATGATATGAGTCAACTTAGGTTAACTTACTAAATTTAGATAATGAGATTAGGATAACCCAATAAAAAAAAAAATTAAAACAAGTTATGAAACCCAATTCTCAATCAATCCCATGCTGAATGATGAAATCGACAAAAATCAATGACAAAAGGTAGAAAAAATAGATCCAAGTTAACTCGTGAAACCTAAGATTTGGGCTATGAGACTGAGATAATCTCATAGAAAGTAAATCAAAATAAACTATGAAGCTTAATTCTCAATCAACTCAATGTTAAAGGATAAAATTGAAAACAAATTAATTACAAAAAATAACGAAAAAAACTTGAGTCAACTAGATTAACATGTAGAAGTTGTGATCCAAATCATGAGACTAGAATAACCTTATAAAAAGTAAAATAAAATAAATTATGAAACTCAATTTCTAATAAATCTAATTTTAAAATATGAAATAAAAAAAAATTATTTTTTTAAAAAAACATCATTATAATAAAACAGTACTTTGTGAGGAGGACTGGTGATTTATATTATATTTATTCTTCTTATAATTTGTATTATAATTACTCTTTAAAAATGTTTCTCTAAGTTATTTTTACCAAATATATTTTTAATTTAAAGTTATTTTGATTTATTTTTGTTACATGAAAAATAATTTTGAAATTTTAACTCAAAGCTAAAAGTTAGTAAGTCATACCAAACATATTATAAGTTATCGTCACAATTATAAGACTCGACAAGTCAATTTAATGACCCAGCAATGTTGAGCTTGATATTCTTTAAAAAAATCCAGGTTTTTTTTTTAAATAAAATCATCTTGATTAATATTTTTTTTAAAAAGTTTAAAACAATATTGTTTCAAGAGTTTTTTTAAAAATAAAATTTAAATTGATTTAAGTTAACCCATTAAATTTATAATTTAGACTGTAAATCAGGTTAACTTGTTAATCAATTCTTATAATTATAGTTATCATATATATGAACTTATATTTCAATTTCTTTTTTTTCTCTAATTTTTTTATAATAAAAGCATTTTTTTTTTTAAATTTAAAAATAATAATTTCAATCAACTTGAATCGACTCGTTTAGCACATAACTCAAATCTTTAGTCGGTCAGATTTTTTTAACCATGCTTCACGCCACCAACAGCAAGAAAGAAAATTTGACCGCTCCCGTCACTACATCAAAACAAAACTTACAACCTCACGTAATTACCAAACACGTGGCAGGTATATAACCCTCAATCCCCTCCCCAATTTTTCACCTTACTTCGCCGCCTTTCTTTCTCGTTCGTCAGTCGCATCCATAAGAAATTGTATATTTTCTCACTTTCTAACCTTGAAAATAATTTTCCCTAGAAAATCAAAACCAAACTGCAAATAATGGACTCGACGCCAGTGAACTGGGAAGCTCTAGACAGACTCATACTAGATTTTGCAAAATCAGAGAATTTAATCGACGACTCCACTTCAACATCAATAATATCCTCTCCATCCTCTTCTCCTCCAAGTTTCTCTTCCTCTTATCAATCACGATTCATCATTCGCCAGATCAGACGGTTCTTAGAGTCCGGTGACATTGACTCTTCTCTTCATCTTCTCCGCTCCCACGCTCCTTTTATTCTCGATGATCATCGCCTCCTGTTTCGCTTACAGAAACAGGTAGGTTCCGTATCTCATTTTTCCTTCT
This sequence comes from Populus alba x Populus glandulosa, assembly GCA_033617975.1. Classification (NCBI taxonomy): domain Eukaryota; kingdom Viridiplantae; phylum Streptophyta; class Magnoliopsida; order Malpighiales; family Salicaceae; genus Populus; species Populus alba x Populus glandulosa. The sequence goes on along the minus strand of CM066147.1, from coordinate 12,451,234 downwards.
GATTATTTTCATTTTATTTTGTGTGAAATTGAAAGTTGTGTTTTATTTTAATTTTGTGTGTTTAGAAATTTATGGAGTTATTAAGGAGAGGAACGGGCGAGGCGAGGGATTCTGCTATTGAATGCACAAGGACGGCTCTCGCTCCATGTGCACTTGATGCGTATCCGGTTTGTTTCTTTTAGCTTAATTTTATGACAAAAAATTAAATTTTGTTAAATTTGGTCATGAATCGGTTAAATAGGTATTCGAAGTGTTGGAGATGGTTTTTGGATTTCAATTTTTAGGTTACATTTTAAATGCAAGAAATTAACGTAACTTTTGGAGGTAATATCCTATAATTTAGTTGAAATACTGGAGGAGTGGAAGAAACTAGTTAGTTATGCTTTTTGTGTATTACTGGA